>OY744476.1:135385609-136777728 GCA_963556175.1 Tipula confusa | reverse complement strand
AGTCCCGGAATGTAATAATCATTTTGTATCATCTCAGTAATTTTTTTGGGCCAAAAATGCCCGATTCTATGAACTCTTGTAATGATTTCATCTTGCAGTGTTTTAGGTACGTAAATCAGCTAGGTTCCCTTTTCGTCATCTTTAAATAGTGATCCTCTATTGATAGAAAAGTTCTTGTATGGTCCATGCTCCAACAGGTTCTTAATAAGTTGAATTTTCTCGTCTTTTTTCTGCAGTTCCTCTTTTTGATTTATAACTTCATTCTCGAGTATGAGGGTTGCGGGGTTTCTACTTAGTGCATCGACGTGCTTCATTTTAGTGTCAATTCGGAGTTCCAATTTGTATTAGAATTCTTCTAATGTAAGAGCCCATCCAGCTATACGTGGTGATATGTTTGTTTTGGACATTGTCATCTTAAATGCTGCGCAATCAGTCACAATAGTAAACTTTATTCCCAATAGATACACCCTGAATTTTTTTAATGTTCCTACTATAGCAAGGACTTCTAGTTCGTATGAGCTGTATCTTTCCTCGGCTGGTTGAGTCTTCTTGCTGAAATAGTAGACGGGATGAAAGTTATCATCTTCTTGGCTCTTTTGTAGTAAAACAGCGCCGTAACCGTGTTTGGATGTATCTGTGTGCAACTCTGTTTGCACGTTAGGCCTGAAAATACTTAATATAGGAGCACTAATTAGTAACTTATTTAATGAGTCAAACGCAATTTGCTGGGACGCTCCCCAATCGAACTTATTATTTTTCCTCAAAAGGTCGGTTAATAGTTTTGCTATCAGGGAATAACTACATGTATATTTTCTAAAATACCCAGTTAATCCTAGATATAACTTTGTACTGCCTTCAAATTATTAGGTATTGGAATATTTTCGACTGGTTTGATTTTCCCCTTCGATACAATATACCCCAAGAACTCGATTTCCCTGCATAAAAATTGACAATTTTTCCACCTGAACTGTAATCCATATTCACTGGATATTTTCATGATATCTTTTAGCTTCTTCAAATTTTCTTCAATATCTCTTGCTGCCACAATCAAATCAAAATGAATTAAATGTCTAAATATGTAATTTACATATCTTTGGAATACAGCTGGGGAGGTGCACAATCCAAACGGACCACGATTAAACTCATAATGTCTCATGTGTGTCACAAAAGCTGTAAATTTTAGACTCAAATTAGACTATTTACTTAAATAGTAAAAATTTGATTGATTGATTAGAATGTACGGCCAAGGACGAACCAGGAACTCCCGGAATGCCGGGCACCACCGTACACCCGTGTTACATATAACAAAACCGAAGGAATGGAAGGAATGTTAGTTGTGACAGACTCGACCCGGTTGCAGACACATAAGCGATCGATAGTTAGTGTTTTTTTTTGTGGTGTAAGGAAAGGAAGGGCATGTTAGTAATGACAGATTTGACCCGGTTTTCCGGAAGCCAATTTTCAACTAATGTTAGCACAAGACAATCACAATTTTGACGAGCTGCTCTGCATTATTTCATTTTTATCATCAACTGCAGTGTGCCCCCATTCGGGTGTATCAGCAAATGTTTCCTAAAAGCAAAATCTTATAATGAAATAACCACTCTTAGCCTAGGATGTAATAAATTGAATTAGTTTTCATCTGAAATGATAAATTAATTAATTTATAATATAATAAACTAATAATATCATAATATAATTTCTGCAAGCCGTAGACTGTAATAAACTGGATTAGTTTTCCCTGAAAATACAAATATATTAATTTGTCTCATACTAATAATATATTAATGTAATATAAATATATAAATACCTAAATACATAAATATAAAAATATATAAATGCATAAATATATAAAAACAAAAAAGCAATTACACAAAGCATCAAAATCCACTTTAAATTTACTTTAAAACCAAAAATAATACAAATCGAATTTTATTAAAATAATTAAACAATTGAATTCGATCAAATCCACCGTTTTTTAGCAATTACACAATCACTCTCTTCCTCAATTAGCACATGAAAAAAAATCCGTTGTCTAAATCTAGCGTTGAATATACTTCGGACGAGTGTAATTGATCAATCTGATCTTCTATTAGAGGTAGTGGATACCGATCCATTACCACTTTTCTTTTGTTAATTTGACGTTCTATTTCCTCCTTTTCTTTAGATGCTACTCTTCTTGGCGGTTGGATAATAGGACGCTCAGTCGTTAGGATTAATTTCATGACTATTGGAGATTCTTGTGATCGTATTGGCACGTAGTTTTTCATCAGTTGTTCTACCTCCTTTCGATATTCAGCGTTATGGATTTTAATTGTTTCTTCTTCTTCTTGGTTTAACTGAAAAGCACTTAGAAAATTATCATTTGGTAGTTTTTTAATGAGTATACCCTTTTTGCTTAGAACTTTTCCGCTTTTATGTAACATATCTGTTTCGCGATTATACAACTGACTTAAATTGAATTTTGCGGTACGACGTGTATTTTCCCACTAAATTCATCGCCATTGATAATAATATTTCCTAGGAAGTAGCCTATTGTTTCAATTGAACTTTTCAATTTTGTTCGGGTGCCGTATATTGATGGAGATTCCATAGTAGTGTAAACATCTTCCAATAAAAGTGTTAAATCACTTCCCGTGTCAACAAGAGCTTCGATTACATGTCCAAAAATTGTAACTAACTTATGATTGTGTCTTAAATTTTTGTGAGCTTTTTCTACCTCTTTCCTCAATGTCTTTGCTTGTGGTTGCTTAGTTGATTGTCTATCAGGACAGTCTGGAGCTTTGTGACCAAATTTCAAACATCTGAAACATTGTGGGCCCTCATTTCTCATCCGGTACTTATTCGATGTATGAGCTTTTTTACCGCAATTAAAGCATTGTTTTGGCTGTACTTGAGAAATTGTGTGAGAAATTGTTTTCGACTTGAATTTTTCATACAGTTGCAATTTTTTCTGAATTCATCCACCGTCTTGGCTCCATATAATAACACTTTTTTTGATTCATTGTCGTTGACACTATCTATGACGTATTAGAAAATGCCTCTTCTTCCACATTGTCTAGTGCAGCTATCTCTCTCATTGTCAGAAAATATTTTCCAAGGTTTTTATCTTTTTTGATTCGCCTATTTTGAAGCTGACGATGAATATCTGCACTCGTAAACTTCTGTTGATAATCCCGCAGTAATACATTTTTGATTTCGTTCCAGCTTCTAATATTTTGTTCGGTTTTTAAAGCTTCTCTTGCACTACCTGTTAAAGATTGTTTTGCGAACAGTAATTTTTGTAACGGAGTTAATTCAAATAAATCTGTTGTGTTTTCGAACTCATCTATCCAATTTTCAACACGTTGTTCATCAGTTCCGTCGTAAATATATCCAGCTAAATCTTTTATCTGAATTGAATGTGTTTTTGACAATGACGATTGTGATGCGTCATTAGCATTACTATTATGCGGAGTTCTATCGGTAGCGGCATTCTTACGAATTGAGTTTTGGTTTACAACGGTTGCACTTAACTGTTCATCTTCACCGTTAAAACGATTTCCCGAATTTCCTAAACCATGCGGCTGGCTTTGTAACCGTTCATTTTCTTGTTTTAGACGTAAAAGTTCTTCACGTATCGATTTAATTTCGTTTAACATTTCCGGATTTTCACTATTATTCGAATCGTTCATAGTTCGAATGTTTTGCAAACTTAAATGAAATTGTTTGATTCTTCTTCATCCGATTCGGTAAAGGTAACTTTATCAATCGAACGATTTTTTATTTTATTTTTTCGTCCCATTATACACTTATAAACTTGCACAATTTTAGTACACCCGATTGACGAAAAAGTACTCTTATAATCACCTCAACTCGATTATATGTGACCTTGTTAGATGACCGATAATTACTGATCACCACGCGTTCGAATGTTGAGAAGAAAAGAAAAAAAATCCGGAAAAATATCAAGTGGGAAATATAAAATATGACAATTCGCAAGAGTGTACAAAAATAAATGAACCGATTCAATCAGTTTTGAACTGCTTCGTCAATTTTAAGGTGCTTACCTCTGAAAAACAAAAGTGCGAGTTGTCGTGTACTATGCCAAATATATTTTTAATACTATCATATATATGTATATTATACTCAAAACCCTCTTTACTACAAGCCGTATTTATACACATATACACATGAGAATGTATTGTAAGTAAAAAACGTGTTGATATATGATTTAGAATATAGTCAAAACCAACACTATTGTATATTATACAAGCCATGAAGCTTGGCTAAGTAAAACATATTATGAGAGAATTTGACTACAGTAAAAATCGAAACAAAAAATTATATTTCGCACTGTCCACACTCCTCTAAATTCAAAGTACAAAACATTTCTACAAAAAACACGAAACAAAAATTATATTTGGCACTGTTCAGTCTGCTCTAAATTCATAGTATATAGTATAGTATATAATGAAGTAAATAATAATAACAATACTTCTCTCTCTCGTTAAATAATATATTTGTTTTTTGCTTTGTCATAAAGAGCGCAACATACTGATGTTCCATCATTTGTATTCATTTTTTATTTACATCAAAGCATATAATAAAAGTATATACAAATTATATACGTCACAACACTAATACTTAGGTATAGTAGTCACTTTTTGGCATAAGTATCGCAACTTCATGGTTTGTATATACATTTGTGTTGGTTTTGATATAGTGTAAAATAAAATAAACATTTCCATACTATAAAACAAAAGAGAATAAAAATTGTCAAAAAAAAAATTAAAAAGGCAAAATTGATGTTATCTCTTTCCTATACAAAACACAAATAACAAAAAAAGAGACGAAACATTTCTCAATTATCCATACACATTGAATAGTTTACTAGGAATGAGAAAATTATACATTTTATGGTATAGATTTGCATAGCACCAATACACTCAATTGTGTATATAGGTTTTGTTTATCTGTGTCAAAAAAAATTATAAGACGGCTTGTAATAAAGAGGGTTTTGATTATACTCCATATACGTATATGAAACCTCACGTTTTTTATTCACGTTTTGCGAGAAATTAGGTACAGAATCGACTTTCAGGAAGTGATTCGTCATTTCTTTTATAAACAGATGACAGTATACTTTAAAATTGGCAGAATATAAAATATTATGATGACTAGATTGCACAGTAAAAAAATGTATAGAAAATTATTAAATTTATAAAATTTTTTTTTTTATGTCAGTCAAGTGGTCGATCAATAACAGTTTCTTTTTTTTAGTATATGAAATATTCAACAAAGGCAGCTTATCAATTTTTTGCCGAAGCTATTAGTAGGGGAAAGGCGTGAAAGCCTGAAATTCTAATGATTTTTCATCACAGCTAAAATGTGTAGCATCGTGGTTGTCAAACCACTTTACCATCCGTAAGAACACAATGCTAGACAATAAAGGTGTAAGGTGCGTTAAGGGTATGATAAGCCAATCTGAAAACAATTTATGTTTCTGTGCCTACAGAATTCTTCTGTGCCTACAGATATCTTAAGGCGGCTGCATGTTTGCGGCTCGTGCACGACGCATATCAGCCGCATACTAACCAATAAAATCAATCAATTTAAACCATGTGACAAGATTAACCAATCAAATTACTCCAAAAAAAAATATATAAAACAAAAAAATTATAAAGAATAAAAACAAAGTAAAAACAGAGTAAAAACATTTTTTAATCGGCTTTTGCTTTGTTTTTATACTTTAAATTTGATTGATGTGATTTGATTGGTGAATCTTGTCAAATGGTTTAAATTGATTGATTTGATTGGATGGTGTGCGGCTGATAAGCGCCGCGCACGAGTCGCATACGTGCAGCCGCCTTTAAAGATAAAAACTAAATAAAAAACATAAACAATCCTTTGTATCTAGGACTATTACCCTCTATTTAAGGATTGGAAAGCATATTTATCTGTTTGACTCGATATTCATTTTGATTCAAATACGGTAAATGAAAACTGTAAGCTAGAGAACTGTAAAATTATGTGTTTTAAGAACCCCATTTTATAAAGAGTATAATTCCTTGGAGTTGATTTAATTACTGTTTGTAATCTAAAAAGATACTTGTTCAGTAATTTAGAAAATTTTAATGTGTTTTCGATAAAACCTTTTTCGACATGTTAACCCACAACAATATTTTCAATATAATCCTTTATTGGGAACTTCATTAACAATAAAATTCAATAAATTTTCATTTCCAAAATCCATTTTTCATCATATTCAAGCTAGTATTTGTAACAAGTATGTTTAAAGTTTTCTATAGGGACAATGAAACCCTACTTACATAAGGAATTTATATGTACAACATAAATATTTTATTTCTATACCTCCTCGTCCAACGTCCAACGAACAACACCAAAATAAAAAAAAAAAATTAAAAATTATTATCACACTGGGATATGATTTGATATGATTTTTACATACATCATCATAATATGTACACCATGATGTGTGTTGGGTTTCTTATAAACAAGAAGCAAATTAAATTAGGTTTACAAACTTTACATTGTATTTTTTTTATTGTAAATGTGTTAGTAATAATTAGCAGCATTTAAGGCCACTGCTGGTCTGTACCGTTTCAACAATCTCCTATGGAACCTAAACCAGTACTTTGGTTTAGAAACAACCCGAAGAAATAAATACATTGTTTAGGTGGAGGAGCCACCGTAGGCGACAATGCCCTCCTGTGAGGGCAAATTAAATCATCTTTTAAAATGATTGGACAAAATTTAAAGAAATGGCAAAAATATTTTGATCTGTTTAAAAATTGTATTATTGGAAAAGTCCAGGAAATGGAAATTCCATTAAACATTCTGGTGGGTATACAGTTTTGCTAAAAGCGTGGTTAGCAATTTTGAAGTTTGTTTTATTCAGGGCAATTGAGATAACGGAAATTGTAAAAATTATGAAAAGAATAAGATATTTCGTTGAAGGATAATTATTTCCCAAAACGATCATCATAAAATCGATTAATTTTAACACTTTTGTGGAGTAATGGTAAAAAAGGATTTAAACTATCTTGTTAATAAAATTTTATAAATCTTCGAGTTGTTGGTTTTGATTTACAAGATTTTTGTCCCTTTATCTTCAATTATTTTCATTAGGCTCCCAAAGCTTAGGGTGCATACTAGGCCGGATCATCTTACTTTATTGGGGGCTACTATTAGGGGATTTTATTTTCAGTCCTGATTTGCCAAGTTCTTTTGCTTCTGCTAGCACAGTTCTTCGCTGATCTCCTACATTCCTTTTTCTTTGTGGGTTCCAGTTCAATAAAATCTTGGTTATATCACATTTCTGTTTCATTATTTTGATCTAAATGTCCAACTTCATAATGATTCTGTGAAGCTCGATGTTTGTTGTGGTATTCGGCTATTCGTCGAAGGCACTTATTGGGTACTTATTTGGACGCTATTGATTATGTGGATAATTTAATTATCATAATCTCTGGCCGGCATGAATCTACGATGTCTGCCATCACCTAACAGGCCTTGCTTGTAATTTTAAAGTAGTGCTAAAGAGGGCCTTTCGTTAAACCCTAGCAAAACAGTTCTAATGCCTTTTACCAAAAGACCTAAACTGAATCTTGGTGGTTCAATTAGTCTAAAAGATATTACTATCGGATACTCCAATGAAGTTAAATATATGGGTGTTGTCCTAGATAAGAAACTGAATTGAAAATATCATATATAAACTTAACTATACTGAACGCGCGGTCAGAGTCAAGTGGGCTTGTCGGCGAATGATCGGCAGGACTTGGGGTATCAGCTCAAAGTACAGCAAAAAGTTATTATGAACAAGCTAACTCATTGCAGAGGCTAGCATGTCTCGGAACCACAGGCGCAATGCGCACCTATCCCACGGTGACAATAGAAGCCCTCATTAGACGCACTCCACTTCATATTTACTTAAAATCAGCTGCTAATTGTGCAGCTAGATTACAGCTAGTGAATCAATATAGTCATGATGATCATATAAACTCTGCTTCGGCAGGAAATTCGGGGTAACCGCTTAGGCTATCAGCCTAGTCTGGTTTACGGATGGATCTAAAATGGATATATACATAGTGGAGTTGGCATTGGTGTCTTTGGACCCAACAAAATGTCGAAATCACTGGAAACTTACCTCATTGTGTTTTAGCCAAAATTCACGCCATCTAAACTTTCACTTCAACTATTATGGTCAAAGGTCTTAAAAGTGCCTCCATCCACATTTTGTCCGATAGCCAAGCAGCATTGCAAGCATTGGTTTCTAACTGCCTAGATTCTAAGTCGGCTAAAAGTTGTTATAAACTGCTACAATCCCTCTCTTGCCATAACAAAGTTAGGCTGTGGTGGGTACCTGGTCACAAGGGCATTACTGGAAATGAGATACCCGACCAGCTTGCACGGGCAGGCTCGTCGACCACACTTATTGGCCCTGAGCCTTTCTGTGGTAAAATACAGTGCTTGATATATTGAAACTGTATTCCCGGACATCTTTGATCGGACCATTGCACCATATGGACTTGGCGGTCAATTTCAGTAAAGGAAATAGTAGGGAACTTGTGAATTTTCTTTCAGGTCACTGCAACCTGAAATATCATTTGAATAAAAAGAACCTGTCTACAGAGACGGAGTGCAAACCCTGTTTGGAAGAGATAGAAACCGCAGAATACCTACTATGTGAGCGTGTGGCTTTGTTTTGAAGAGAAGTATTTGACCCTGGAGAAATGTAAATTACCTCTGCAAGCAGCATTCTCACCTTTATTAAGAAGGTGGTTTAGCTTTTGGACTAATAAATCCCAATAGCACAAAATATCTTTTAGGTTGCAGTGCTGGCAGTATGGGCAGGGGAAAAAAGGCACTTATTTACGAACACCTGAAGTTTCTGTCTGATTTTTGTCATATGTGTCTATGTCTTATATTCATACTAATTTTGCACACGCGTTGAATATTCGTATCTTGGTTTTGCGAGACACGACAGAGGTATTCCTGATTCCATGTGACATTAGCTGAATGCCGGTCTCTAGGAGTAGTATTTCACTTTGTTTGCCTTTGCATTGAGCTCGGTTTTCAGCATCCCGATTTATTTCTTTTATAGGTTTTAATTAATTATTTTGAGATGCCTTTTCCTCAAAGTACTATGCTATTTTGCGTTCCTATTTATCGTGTCAAATGCGCGTTAAAGTTAAACGAAGTGAAGACTTCATTAAATTGTGCAGTGGAAAATCGGATTGAGACCAACTCAATCCGATTTTCCACTGCACAATTTAGTACCATTTTTGTGGTATTATCATAGATAAAAGTAATTTCAAGCCACTGACAGCCATTTCAAGCCACTCATCCGATGGTGCTTTAAGAGATCCAAAGTTGGAACTCCTGCCTCAACTGGAAAGGCTTGTAAGATTACTCGATAAAATTTAATATTTTTATTTTATTTGAAAAAGTACCTCACAATGAATCACCCATTACAAGTTTTTTTTTAAATATTTATATTTTTGTTAGCTATAGAAAACTAAAAAAAACTTTATGTGGGTGGTAAGAATGGTAACTAACATAATTTATTACTAACGTAATAAGTGTTTTGTTTTAGATGGTTTAATTTGACTATAAACCTACAAATATTTTTAGTTTTCTAAATTATAGCATCAACATATATAGCATAACATGTGCAGACGAATCCCACAAATTAAAAAAAACTAGAAAATAAAATTTGTAGGTCTACTGCGTATTCCGATCTGAAAATAAAACCGATCTGAAAGTTAAATCTGATTTGAATATGAATCGGTAATGTGTAATATTTTCGTAGATCGGAACAAAATGTTGCTATATATTTTTTTTTGATTTGTAATGTCAAATTTTTTTGTTCCTAATGCTGTGTACCTTAATCGACTTTTCAAACTAAACTTGTCAAATTGTTCAAGTTTCTGCTATTGCCTCATAGGTGGTAGCTGAAAAATATTTTCCGAGGTAACTTTTAGGTGACTTTTTACAAAAAGTATAAAATAACTATATATAATAATTTTAAACTATAAACAAAATATAATACTGTTTAGTTTATTTTCAATTTGGGACACAGTTAATGACTTTTGCATACTTTTGTGTAGTTCCATCTATCTAGAAATAGCACGAAATAACTCGTTAAAATATAGTTTAGTTAGTTTAGTCGATTAAGGCACACAGCCTTAGTTTTTTTGTGAATAAATACTAAGTAATAGCTATTCAAAGCATAACCCAGAACTAGCGTTGTTGTGATGACCTCTTTTAACTGTTCAAAAGTTGTTTGTTGGTCAACATCCCATACCGATGCGGCGTCCTTACCTATTAATCTTCTCAATGGTTCTGTCAAATCTGAAAATTTCGGAATAAACTTTGCAAGGTATGTTACTATACCAAACAATCTCTGTTCAAACGATGAACTGCCAATACCTTATCCGGATCAATCTCACAACCATTGGATGTAAAAACATGTCCAAGAAATTTTACTCTATTCTTGTTGTATTCACATTTAACGTGATTTAATGTGGAACCAGCATCTTTTAATCGATGCGTTACCTTTTTGTGATCCCTTCTAACATTTGCTTTGTCTCCGCATAAAGAAAAATATCATCCATGGCAACATCACAATTTTCAATGCCTTGCAATGTCTCATTCATAATCTGTGAAAATACTTCAGGTTCAGAATTTATACCAAACGGCATGCGTACACACTCGAACTTTTCCGTTTTTTTCTACCACAAGCATAGGGCTTACGGCTGGGCTTGGTTCCGTAACTGGCGCTTAAACTTTCATTGTAACCATTCTGTCCAATTCCTCTTTTGTTTTATCTTTAAGTGCAGCTTTAACTTGACGCGGTGGAATTATTTTGAACTTCGGATTGTTAACAAAGTCGATATTATACTCGTAGTTGTTGAAACAACCCAACTGTATATTCACTTTATGAATGCGTTTTACTAATCCCAGCTGAACGCATGAATGTTGACCGAGAATTGACAATAAATCCTCGTTAATTACTTTAAAAATCGCCTGTCCTAATTTTTGCGGTGTTACACACCATACCTTGGTTTCACTATTACTTTGACTGTGTCAAGATTTTATGTTGATAGACGTTTAGTCGATGAAATGTTTACTTTTAATTTTAATCTGGACGCTTCTTTCCGCGATATTACATTACAGTGAGCTCCTGTGTCCAAATCAACAGACAGTTCACCATCACCGACTTTCAATATCTCAATCCATTTATTTTTTTTAATTGAAAACACTTTTATTTCTTCCTTTTCACATTTAATACTGCTCACGTTGTAATTATACTCGCTCTCGGCACTCGAATCTGAGTCACTTTCTATTTTGTTCACTTTCCCCGATTTTTTATATTTGACTTTTTTATTTTTTATTTTTTTTTCCGATGGTTTCTTTTTGGAGTGACACATTTTTTTAAAATGACCATTATTACCGCACTGATCACATTTTTTGTTGAATGCTGGACATTGTTTCTTACTGTGTCGCGTGCCGCAGCGCTTGCAATCAAATTCGTCTTCGTCTTTTTTGTTTATTTTGTTTACACTTGAGGCGTCGATACTTTAGTCAATTCCATATCATCTTCGACCCACATTTTTGACTGGTATTTTCGTTGCGAATCCCTACAACGATTTGATCCATCACGAATTCATCTTCTTTTGTGCTATATCCACAAAGCGTAGCTCGCGTTTTCAAACGTTGCAAAAAATCTTCGAATGATTTACATTCTTCTTGCGTATTACGATGAAATTTGCTTCGGATCCTTCTATTCGTCGTCTGTGGCGCCCAAATTATTTAATTCTTTCAATGGGGGGCGACCAAGGCACGAAATTAATGTTTATGCTTGAATGTCGTTTTTGTTAATTCAATCGAATTACTGTAATGCGTAAATAATTCGATCCATTCCGTCCACTCTTGACCCATATCTAGCTCTGAATTTATCACAAAATTCTTCGGTTTTTTATTCCGGGCATTGTAACAAAAAAAAAAAATGACGCAATAATGAACCGTTGCTAACTCATACAATATTAAATGTTCTGGATTGTTCTTCTGTTTCTTTTTTTTTTTCGTTGTGTATGATATTGACGAGTATATTCAGCGAGAAATATATAAATTTCTTTCTTAATTTAGATTTACTACTTTTCAATATTATTAATTGTATAATGCACAATGTGAGCTGCGTTGAGCTCATCGCTTGATGGCTGAACACTTTTCGGAACTTCATCATTCAGTTTCTTGGCAATCTTCTGAAGGGCCTCTTTAGTAGCTGATGTTCCGGAATATTTGGTTGGTTCACCTCAGACATGTTTTCTATAAGTTGTCCAAAAGAATTTAATTTTATGACTCCTGCAATTGACAACATTTGACTCAGTGAATCTGTGCTCCTCATAGTTCTGTTATCTTGTAGTGATCCATAGAATTTTATGCTGGCCATTTTTTGGTGTCTATCTGACATGTTTGAGCATATTTTGTTACTTATTGCCTCCTATATATGGACAGCTGATTTTATGATACAGTAGTTGATGAGTATTTCTCCATTGTTAATTCCGTGGCCGTGTACGATAGTCAAGGGTCGATCTTTGGTTGTTTATCCAGTTTGTAATATTTCTTCAAGTATTGATGTTGCCAATCAGTCATCCAAATTTCGATAAACCTCGCCTATAGTTGCTTGTCGGTATTAATGAAGGATATGTCGTCTCTTATGCCTTATGTACTCGTGGAAAAATAGCAGATTTACCTGAAACAAAGAGAAATAGAAGTGTTGTTAAATCTCACTTATGTTCAAGTTGTAATTTTGAAGTCGTGAATATTTACTATAGACTAACTACTGGATTACCGCGGGTGGGATCTAGTAGCTAGAATGAGAACTATATTGTTTGTTCGAATGAATATTTTATTCTGATTTTCTTAAATAATCTACATGATTTATATACGAAAAATAAAAGACATACAGTATGCATATTACATATAATATGTATGTCACCATACGATTATGTGCAAGTAACTTAATTCTAAAGCTTCAATTTACAACATCGTATAGTAGAAAACCACGCAAAATTCATGTACATACACGTGATTGAAACATGTTCATATTGAAACACGATATTGAACATACTGCGGGGCTAACATGTTCGGAGACCTGGGCCGAGGAATCGGCCGTGTTGGAGATGTGTCTCTGGATGCCTGTTGTCGTTGTTTCCTCTGTCTATAGAGATTCACCAGAATTATGATTATTGCAACTGCCATAATGGTGTATGTTAGAACGTAATGATGAATATGATGTCTGAAATTGAATGAGTCGAATGATTCGACTTTGGTAAGGAAGTTTTCTTGCGTTTTTCATCTTCATCTTGCAGTTTTATAGATGCAATAAAAGATGAATTAATATTATGAGATTTTTCTTCTACGGTTGTGAGATGAAACTGCTCAGATTTTACGATGCATTTTGGATCTAGGGTGAGGATTCCAGAATTTTACAATGTCATTGTGATTAATCGATTACCGTGCTATAACGGTAAATATCCACTGGTTAATGCCCAACTGATCCCAATAGTTAGGTTGGGTTAATGTGATTATAGTATAGTATTGGCGCTTTATTGCACAAATATCCATCATTTAATATTTGAGTGCATTGTTGCCGTTCTTTGAACGAGATAAAGGAGCGTAATGCTAGCGACGGAGATCAACTATTAGAAATTCTGTTGATCGTACTATTATGTGTAGTTGACCTTTATCGAGTTTTGGGACTGGTAATATGTTAAATAGTTGATACATCTCTGAGTATGCCAAAGGCAGTTGTATGAGGAATATAATATGGTTTTCTATAACTCTTGTTTTTACTGTTAGCATCTACTCATAATAATGATGGTCTCATTACCATCATTATTTGAATTGTATACGTTGTGATGGATTGTACCCTGTTGTATTGATCAGCATCTGTAGATAACTTGTGTATCATTCCATCAAGATAAAGAAATTGTTGTGCTATAATCTTAAAATGCTTGTTATTTAACTCTCGGTCGTGTTTAAAAACCTTTGTTGTTGATTCTATGATTGATGTCTGGTTTTGTACCAGTGCCAATAAATATTGCTCGTTATGATTTACAAGTTGGTTCTCAAGTTGGTTTTCAATGTCAGGAGCATCTCTTTGAGTCAGGATGCCAAAAGCATTACCAAGGATGTATCCTATTGTATCTCCGATGTCCCGTATTATAGAAATAAATACTGGCATCCGATGGCAATTGACTTACTACGGTTTCGCAAGTCGTATGAGGGAAAATTACTTGCATCATTCCAAATATTAATAATATTAGTCCCGTAGACGTTTTTATGTCGCAAATTCTCTTGATGTGGTGCTCTTCGTTGTTTAACTTCTCGATGAGGTTGAGCACATAGTGGAGGTGGTAGTTGTTTGTTGATTGACACTTCCATTTTTGTTTTGTCCATCTTGGTTTCATATTCTATGGGTAATGGCGTTAGTTTATGAATTGGCCTTTTTATAAGGGTCCCTTCAGGGCCTTGAAGTGAGACCACTCTAATCTTCTGGTCTTATCTTGGATGAACTTCCACTACACGTTCAGTTAACCATTTTAATGGAGGAACATTGTCCTCCTTTATGAGTACTACATCACCTATCTTCATGGATGGTTGTTCTTGTGACCATTTTCTTCTATGCTGTAATTGATTTAAATACTCGGAATGCCATCTTTTCCAGAAACCCTGGTTGATTTTTTCTACCAGCCTCCATCGTGATATACCGTGGTTGTTTGGCTCTGCCACAGTATCTTGTGGGATTGCTTGTAATGGGGCACCAATTAAAAAGTGTCCAGGAGTTAATACATGGACATCTGTGGGGTCGGATGTCATTGGTGCCAGAGGTCTTGAATTCAAACTAGCTTCGAATTGTGACATAACCGTTGCAAGTTCTTCGAAAGTCAGTGTCGCTACCCCAATAACTTTGATTAAATGTTTTTTTACAGATTTTACTGCTGCTTCCCAGATTCCCCCAAAATGAGGTGATGCTGGAGGTATGAAATGCCAAGTTGTTTCATCGTTTGCTAATAGTTGGGCAAATTGTTTCGAAAATGTAAGGACTAGTGCAACCACTTCACGTGCAAGTTGGTTTTTAGCACCGACAAAATTGGTACCATTATCACTATATAGATCCCTGCACAATCCTCTACGTGCAGTGAATCTTTTGTAAGCTGCGATGAATGTTTCGGCGGTTAGATCACTAACTGGTTCAATATGTATGGCCTTAGTTGTCATGCAAACGAAGATTGCTAAATAACCTTTCTGTGCCTTGTGGCCTCTTCCTTTTGTTGTCCGAATCATAAGTGGTCTCCAAGCCTGATAGGTACTGCCGGTAAATTTCCAATGAGCTGCGTTCTAGTCTGAGCATTAAACCGATTACACCTTACGCATTTAGCTATTAAATGTTGTGTTAGATTGCGACTGTGTATAATCCAGTACCTCGTTCGTAGATGAGCTAAAGTCAACTGTATCCCTCCATGGATTGTTTGTTCATGTGCTGCTTGGAGTAATAATTTAGCTATTGGATGGTCCTTTGGGATGTTTCTGTCCCAGTTTAATCAAAAGTTGAGAAGATTTTCTTATTTCTTCTGCCGTGGGAATTTTTTCTTTAGGGGTCACCATTTTCCGGCATTTGTTGGTAAATCTCATTACATATGCCATAATCCTAATAGTATTGAAATTTGAGTATTTTATATATAATTGGTCAAAAATATTATCTGATGTGACCGTAGTAGCTACCAATTTTCGTGGTTTTAGTTCCGGTTAATCTGGAGCTACTTCTACTGTCATTGGCACTAGCTGCATTGCATTATTAAAAATAATATGAGGACCATTCCACTATAAACTATGCGTAATTAATTCGTTTGCTTCAATATCCCTAGATGAACAATCCGCAGGGTTGTCGAGTGACTTGACATAAAACCACTGAGATGAGGAACTTATTTCCTGGATTTCCGAGATTCGATTTGTAACAAATGTTTTAAATTTGTAAGGTTCTTCACCCAACCCAATACTATCATCCAGTTTGTCCAGAAATATGTTATAGTTTGCTCAAAATTCATATCTTGTTGTACTTTGACCATTAAGTTCGTAAGTAGACTGGCATCACATAACTCTAATTTTGGTAATATTAACTTGGTTGCTATTGGTGTCACTCGTGTTTTTGATGTTGCCTTGTTTGATGGCTGTCATAGAAGTATATCGCAGCTGCGTAAGCTACTTCAAAAGTACCACAAAAACCATGTAATTCCCCCGGTAAGGCTGAATCAAAATGGATCCACCTTGGTATTTGTATCTCCTCCAGTTTTGGAAGTGAGACATAATATTCATGACATTTCTTTTCGCTGTCTTTGGGCAGTTCCTGATCCCAAGTTACGCCAGCGATCCTTAGAGTTTGCATAAGGATTTTGGCTTGGATTAATGATGGAGGCAACCATCCTAGTGGGTCAAATAATTTGGATGACTCAGATAACATTTTTCGTTTTGTCATTTTCCCTATTTTGTTAAGATTCACCTTGAATTCAAATGTATCACTACCTGGATTTCTTATTAATCCTAGTGTTTTTATTGATTCATCGTTGAATATTAATGGCTCGAATGATCTCGAGCCTGGATCAACACTTTCTACGAGTTGGTGATGATTAGATGCCCATTTTCTCAAGTGAAACCCTCCGGTACGTAGTAAGCTAATCAGTTGATTTTGCGCTATCTGAGCATCCTCTAGATTGTCACTTCCTAATAACAACTCATCAAAGTAGAAATCACTTCGAATTATTTTTGCCGCAATTGGAAAGTTTTTTTCTTCGTCTGTCGCCAGCTGCTGCAATGTTTTGATGGCCAGATATGGTGCAGATGCCATCCGAAATGTTACGGTTGTTAGCTGGTATGATTTTATTTTTTCGTCTGGTGATGTTCTCCTAAATATTTTCTGGTACGTTTGATCATCCTGATGCATCTTTATTTGTCGGTACATTTGTTCTATGTCCGCTGTATATGCAACCTTATAACCTTAGTAAAATTGCCATCAGATCCTCTTGTAATTTTGGACCCACGAGTTGTAATTGATTTAAGCTGATATTGTTGCTCGTTTTAGCTGATGCTTCAAATACAACTCTTAGTTTTGTTGATGTACTAGTTGTTTTGATCACTGCGTGATGAGGGATATAATACTCATTGTTGTTGGGATAGATAATATTACTCTCAATCAAGTGACCCTGGTTAAAGTATCCCTTTATATATTCTCGATTTTCTTTGGAAAATTCATTTGCTATTGATAAACGTCGTTAAAGTTGAATGAATCTAGCTAATGCTCTCTGTTTGGATGACCCGAGTGGTGGTAAGGTTAAACAGAATTCGTACTATATAACGGCCTTCAGTATCTCGGCAGTAGTTCTGCTGATAATGTTCTTCACACATAGTATCTTCTTCGGTCATTCGTAGCTTAGGTTGAAGTTCATCTATTTCCCACAATTTTTTTTAATTGCTTTTCGATGTCAGCCAATGTAACCAGTGCCTCGATCCTGGATGGGGTTTTGTTTGAGCTATTACCGAAAATAATCCATCCTATAGCTCTGTCTGTTGAGCGATTGGTTCACCTTGGTTTCCTTTAACTACCTGGTTCATTAAAATATTCGGATGATAATCGGCACCCAGTAGAATGTCGATTTTGTTAGGTTGATTATAATTAGGATCCGCCCACATTAGGTTATTTAAATGATCCTATCTTCTACTGTCAAAATTCTGATCAGGCAAAGGTCGTGTGATACTTGGCAACACTAAGGCTTCCATTTTGATGGAATAGTTTGATGAAAATCATGCTTGAACTTGGAAGGTAACTAATTTTGTGGCAGTTGTGATTTCATTTCCGTTTATTCTCCCAATTTTAAAAATAAGTTTTTTTCGTTGGTTGTCTGATTTGATGCCTCCTCGGTGATAAACAAAATTTATGAACCTGGGTCAATTAACATTCGTAACAATTTTGATTGTTGGTTTCCAATTTGAACTTGAACCATTGCCGTTGCCAATAATGTCCCGGTTAACTGATCGTATTGATTCACTAGGTGATTTGTAATGATGCCTTATTTGATGAAATAAGAGGTCGATTCCAATCACTTACTATTATCGTAGAAACCGTGAAAAGAAACCGGTTATCGTAGCATTATCGTAGTTCGCGATGCATTAGCTATAGTTGCTACCCTATAGATACACTTGCAGTTTGTTTACTATACACAAACCACAGACTATCACGTCTAATTAGATCGCGTCATGTTTTATAACATTCTGAAAACACAATGTTCATCACGGGACTTCACGACATATAGCAATAATCCTTCGTAGCGACAAGAAATTTGCTGGTCAGACAAAATTATTTTTTAATAATAATTTGGGAATACCAAGTTCCGAATCGATGTTAACACAAGGATTATCATCCAAAAGGTTCAATATTTTTAACTCGTCAGGCTTTCACATTGGATTACTGGCATTTCCTTTATTCTTAAATTGAAGTACTGACAAGGAATTAATCCTAAAGTTGCGCCAGCTCCTAAAATTATATAAAATATTTTATCAGGAGTATATTTTGTAGGTTAACATGGTTGTGCGCTAAATAAGGTTAAACAAACTACAACCATGACCATTGTATATGTTAAATCGACTGTATTTGATTCCTTTGATACTAAAAAAGTATACTAATCAGATATGAGTTTAGTAAATGTTTACTGCTTCGATATGCTGGGAATTTATATTAAATTTCTATTTATAAACGTCGAAAAGCTAAAATTATATGGCCTGAGCATATAAAAAATTAAATTAGAACAGAAGTTGGCGTATATACTTGTGTGTGGAAAAAAAAGTTATTCCAAAAAAGTTTTTTGATAAGATTTTATGGTTTCATTGTGGAAAACTTGTATACATATGTACAGTCAATATAATTGTTAGATAAAGTTAATAAAAATTTACAAAATATTCGTTTTGGTTTCAATCGTTTGTTCATCGTAAATTTATTTGTACAACATATATACAGTAATAATAAATAATTTCCAGTTTATCGTACAGATATCTTTTGGAAAATTCTACTGTAAATATTACTTCAATCGTTAGACAGCCAGTTGACGGGGGTTATAAATGAGAATGTTATGTAATCAGCTGAATCATACACATAGTATAAGTAAAAAAATGTACATACTATAATCTTTTCAGTTAGAATTTTCCTATGCCACTTGTTGCAAATTCGAAAAGTTTCCCACGATAAAGTTAATTTTATGCAACGGGGATTATTTGTTATATTTGATATTTACAAAAATATTTTAGTTTATGAATTTTTATTATATGCTTGTTCCCTTTTGCATTTTAGGAGAAACCATACAAATGTAAATGGTATTATTACCGCCGCTTATTAAACAATACACAAACTAAAAATTGTATGATGACAACCAAAAAAAATATATATTGGGTGTATTTTCTTTTTGATATCGGAGAAATCGGAAAGATAAATTTACTGTCAAATTTTCAGATATACGTTTTTTTAATATCTGAAAAAAAATTATATCTCTATGTCGTTTTTTTACGCTCCGATAATTATCGGATACGATCTTTTACTCTGAAAAAAATGTACAGATTATTATTTGACAGCAGTGCGTTGTATTTTAGTTTTTTTCGTAAATTCTAAAATGGCGACTCCGATTAATGTTGAGCTATCAGGTGACAAATAAAACTGTAATTTAGGAAGTTTAATAATGAAATTTATTAAATAATTTATTATTTCCGATGCTAAACACAAAAAATAATTTTTTCGATCTGACAGATAAAAATCGGAGAAAAAATTATCGATCCGATAAATAATCTCGCTGATCTCTCCGATTTCTCCGATATAAAAAAAATACAGCCAGTTACTCTCTTGATCACAAACCACGGAACGAAGAAGGTCAACAAAATAACATGTTGAGTACTGAATGCAACCGATATATTCGATATAACTGTTGAGCTAAATATAATTTTTTCCATCGGTGTTCGTATGTCGTTTACATTACGTAGCGAACATTTATATAGTTATGAAAATCGGCTCATTTTATGTTGGCAACATGTATAATGAAATATGATACCGATAGTTAGCGGTATCTATGATGGCGGACCTTAAAGCACCCATTGAGTCGAACACGTTGATTTATAAATAATAAAATGAAAACGAACGTCAATATAGATAATTTTTGTATCGTTCAATCAAAGATTTGGTCCTTCGAACCGGATCTGGGATTATTTAACCAGTATAGTAACCACCCCAATCCAGTATAGAAACCAACCCGATCCAGTTATTCATTCAAGAAATAAATTAGCACGTGTATCGTGTATTCAACATAACCAATCTTCAGAACCGCAGGTTTGGAATAACGTAGAGAACACCATCAGTACCTCGATTTTGTTCGTTTTTTTGTAATTCTCATGTGTACGAATTGTTAAACCGGAACGTATTAATATTGATGTTTGTATTCGTGGTATTGTACATGCGCACTGTATTTGCGCATGTTGTGTACATTTTTTTGTTAGTTTTTTCGGTACATCATTTTTGAAAAATTCGTACGGATCTAAAGTTTTAGTTGTGTTTTTAAAAACACAAATAATTATTTATATTATAAATTTAAATCGCTTTAACTTTTGTAAAATTTTAATTAATTTGTCATTTACCATTTTAAAAAATAAATTTGGTTTATTTGTTTCGATGAGAATACAAAACGATTTCTTGTTAGAATTGTTAAACGTAATATTTATTAATAATAATGTTGCTTGTGTTTGTGTGAGTGTACATGCGCAGTGTATTACTAATGCTGTTTACTTTTTTTTTGTTGGTGAACGATGACATTTTGAAACTTGATTTTGTGACTCGATTTTTGAATTTAAAACTTAAAATTGTGAACACTTACCATTTTGAAACATAAATTTTATTCTCTGTTCGATTTTCGAACATAATGATATGTTCCGCCTATAATATTTTTCTTTCAATAAAAATACAAAACAACATTTGATTTTTGATTTTGTATGAATAAGCCATCTATCGTCACATCGAAAGATTGGGAAAATAATTCTCATGCGTTTACCGATTTCAACCGCTTCGACATTTAGGCTTTATTGAAACAACATTTAGGCGTAATTTACATGAGAATTAAACTGACACATTAAAATAAAATTGAATCACACAATAATAAATGTGTATATTATAATACAGTGTATAATATACATACCTATAAGAATTTCAATTCTCAATTTTCAATTCTCTTGCGTTAGAATGAATGAAAAACGAACAAAATCGGGGTACAGGTAACAAACTTGTTTTAACTAAGTTAAAACAAGTTTGTTAAAACAAGTTAAAACAAGTTATGGAAAAATTAAATAAAAGAAAGCAAGTAACTAAGGGACAATTAACCAGGGCTAGCAATTATATTGAAGCTCATGTCTGCAACTTACGACGAATTTCAGACTCGATTAGCTAAAATTTAGGAATTATATAATCTATTTATTGAAGAGGAGGATAATATTTTACTGAGACGGATGTGATTGATGAAGCTTATTTTTCGATTGTTCCTAAGTTTCAAAGTTTGTGTAGAGAAAAATCATTTACACCTACGGTTCACGTATCTCGTAACGGTGCAGAAGATGCCTTAAATAGTATACAATACATTAGCACATTGTTTAAATTTTATTTCAAGTTTCCGAGGTTGAACCTCCCTATTTTTGATAGAACATTGAACGAATGACATTCTTTCTACGATATATTCGTATTTACGGTTCATGAAAATACAGGTATTTCCAAAAGTTCAAGTACGTGTTTGGACTTGTAATTGAGAGGCCCGCCCTATAAATTAGTTTGTGATTTTCGCATTGATGATTCCAACTATTTGGAAGCCTTCCAGCGTTTGAAAAAACGCTATGACAAACAAAAACCAATTATCAATGAATACATAAAAAACTTTTTGCGTCAGGCTAATGTTAATAAACCCAATATTCCGGCAATACTACGTATTCATGATATGCTGAAGGCGAAACAGTTCGAGGCTTAAATTTCTATTAGAGCCAAAACGGAACATCCTTGGATAATTTAACTAGCCTTCGATAAATTAAACGAAGAAACAAAACAAGTGTGGAAATACAAATCATCCGAAAATCATTTTCCAAGTGTTGACGAGTTTTTGTCATTTCTATTGAAACGTATAGATGCATTAAGTGATAGTGATCAAAGTAAACCGAAGCCTAGACCACCTTGCCTAATTGCCCGCTGTGTAGTGAAGTGTAGCATTATATCAAACAGTGCCCTAAATTTACAAATAAATCGGTAAAGGATCATAGAGATTTCATGGCGAAAAGCAAACGTTCCTACATTGTTTGAGCGAAGCTCACGTTGTGTTCAGTTGCAGAAGCAGACGAACATGTTACAAATGTAATAAGAGACACCATACTCTGTTGCACATTGAGGCCAAAGATTCAGCGAATTCACAGAATAATACCGTTGCCAGTAACAGTCGATGCATAAGTGATGCTAATCCAGATTCAGAGAGTTTTTTTAGTAATAATTCAGTGGAACCCCATTCAATCCAGTGTTTAAATGAACAACCACTTGTTAGAATTCTTCATATATTACCAACCGCAATTCAAGTTATGGGCAGAAAAAGAAATGGATAATATTGCAAGCATTATTAGATTCCGGATAAACACATTCATTTATTACCGAAGCTAAGTCCGCACCGATTGATATACTACTTAGCTGTGATCATTTATTTGATTCATTGATTGACGGAAAAATCATTCTCAGTTCCAACGGTCTTTTTGCCCGAAATACTAGATTTGGACGGATAATTGGGGAAAATTAAGATCAAGTAGCCGCATAAACAACAGAGACGATCCATTATTCTCATTTCACATGTAACCAAACATAGAAGCATGCAACCTTGAGCAGTCCTTAAGAAAGTTCTGGCAAACCGAGGAATTGCCGAGCCAACCAATACTTTTATTAAACAAAAGATTATAGTTCCATTACTATTCAAAGGAAAGGCACCTTACATAGGAGAATACTAGTCGCTTGGACAAATGGAATTAATATCCGAGCAAGAAATAGATAAACCCTACAACCAACATTTCTATTTACCATACCATCCAGTGTTTAAGGAATCCAGTTCAACCACCCATCTACATGTCGTTTTCGATGCCTCGGTCAAGTCACGCACGGGTCAGTCATTAAACCCGGCCAATTCGAGTATGCAAGTCACATACCGATTACCAGAGGATACTCTGGAGAGAGTGCCCTGATGAAGAATTAAAACAATATCACATTTATGGCTACCTACGAACTTCAAATATTGGCCGAAAAGTACAAAGTAGAATTTCCAGAATCAGCTTCGGTTCTCAAGACTAATTTTTAAATGGATGACCTCATTCCTGGTGCAGCCAGCCTAGAGGAAGCTCTGACCCTCCAAAGTGATTTAATCACATTATTAAAGAAAGCTACCTTCAAGTTACACAAACGGTCCGGAAATCACCCAGTGCTTCTGAACAACATTGCTGTCGAGGAAAGAGAGCTCTCATCGTGGGATATAACCGATAGAACCAAGATGATCTCAATTTTAGGCAGGAAATATCATCCAATCAAAGATATATTCTATTTCAATGTCGACTTACCTAAAGTAAAGAAGTTCACCAAAAGAATATTTTTATCGGAAACGTCGCGCATCTATAACCCCATAGGTTTTTTTCTCCCATTACTAAAGGTCTCAATATTCTATATGATAATTATCATCGCAACCATCTTAAATATTATCCGAAACAGATATCGGAAGTTTAGTACACCATTCCAGTAAATACATACAATTCCGAGGTACTAATGACTCTTTTGAAACGCCTCTGGAATTTTCGCACCATGAGTAATGTTTTGCTTACGTATTGAGATTTGTAAGACATACGAAAAGACGAACAAAACATACAAGAGAAGTTGCCAAATTGGCTATTTCCGTAGCATAATACCAAGAATCTCAGCATTCAATATTTAGAATGGTTCAATCTGAAGTTGATCATGCTGAAATCAAACAATTAAAAAATAACTTACCGTTATCTGACAAATCTAAATTACTTCTTTTTTCATCCTTTTTTAAATGGAAACGAACTATTACGAATCGGAAGAAGCCTGAATATGAAATTGTTATTTAATTCAATCCATTCAAATTGTTGATTGGAATCGGATGATTCAGAAAATTTACAACTGGACTAGAAAAGCTTCAAGGACGACTACAACTCAAGTCTTAAGGATTCAGAAAGGGAAGGAATAGGAGTACCCTGGATATGAGTTAGCTCTTACTCATGAACTTAGTGCGCTTACCACGAATGCAATATTGTCTATTATGCTGGGTACCGCATTTACAAAAAAATTAAATGCAAACAATGTATGGACAAAGTATTGAAGGCTGATATGCAAATGGTTGTGGATGGCATATTTGTATATGAAAAAAAATATAAAAAGGATCAACATTTAAACTTTGGGTCTTTAAAAGCACCGTGTGATGAGATGCTTAAAATAGCAACTTTTTTAGTAAATATTTTTTAAGTCTTTTTTACTCAAAGCGAAATCCAGCATTTTAAAAATTAAGTCAATATCCCCAACATTTTTGCCAGATGAAACTGAACCTTGTTATAATCATATTCATAGTTCGCAAAAATTGTAAGTCGTCAATTATAAAGAAAATCAAAAACTTCCTAATAGTAGAGCGAATAATAAATGAAAATTTTGAACATTCAAATATAAAATATATTATTTTATGATTATATTTGATTTAATAATTAACAGCATCATGTTGCAGTCAAAAAAGTTTTGTAAAGTCTTCATGTAAGGTAACTATGATAACTGTCAAATAACGACACACAAAATTATCGTTGTTCCAATTCTTGAGGAAAATACAATGATCCCAAATCAAAAATTTGTTTTTTTTATTTTTTGTCAACATGCAGAACGTTTAATACTATTACATTTCGCTAATTAAACATCAAATCAATATAATAATGCATGGGTATTGGAATTTTGCTTATGCTATATTTTTCAAACAATTTTGCTTTGTCTGTACATTTATGCGTAAAATGTTCAGTTTTGTATTTATGTTTCATTAAATTTATTAATTAAATGTTTATTAATGACTGTTGATGTGGATATTGAGCAAAGCACCTGCATATAAAAAACAGTCAATTAGAATTAAGAACGTATTATGTACTACATAAAATCATGAACTTACCTTTCAATTTGTATAATTTGTATCACGTCACTGTCAAATATTGTAAATAATAAGTGTTGACTAGATCAATGTAGCTCAATTCTACCATATTGATTTGACTATTAATTAAGAGATGTCACCACTGATTGCCAAAAATCATATATTTGTCAAATAACTTATATTACTATAAGGGAAATCGCGTCGATTTTATGTGCCAACATGATATTAGTTGGGATAAAAATAGTAGATGGCACTAGAGTAGTTGAACGAAATGTTTACATTTTTTTATCTACAGTTTTTTATATTGAACGAATTATTAACGAAACAAAAATTTTAAATCTAAAAAAAAAATTTTAAATTTTATAATCGGGATTGGAGTACATGGGCTTATATTTATATTAGCATCTAAAGTGATGAATAATTATGTTTTAGCTATCTTTCGCATCAATTACTACTTACGAATGCAAACCAATCTTCGCTGAACAATTAAAACACTTCAGCGGCATTTTGATAAAACAAGCACTTTATATTTATGTTATTTTAAAATAACTTATTTATTTATGTTATTTTATAATTTATGAAAGGTTTTTATAAAACAAAATATACAACACTTTTAATTCACAAAACAAATTATTATTATTCACTTCACAGACGTGAGACGCTACACTTTGAAATAACAACAATAGTACCATTAATGACAGCTGTTATGAAATTTTATGAAAAAATAAAAAATAAAAAAATTGGTTGACGTGCCATCTATTGTTCTCGTTAAAAACGTTTGGTATGCCATCTAGAATTTTTATCCGAAACAAAATTGAACGAAATCATGTTGTCGTTAGCATTTACTATGGAAATGTTCACGATTTCCCTTATAGTAATATAAGTTATTTGATATTTGTATAAAAGTTGTACTGCAGATGTTCATAGCTACCAGAATTAAATTTTAGCGGTTTAAACCTTTTTTCTGCCACTTATAATCAAGCTATTAAACCATCAAGAATAAAAATAAAAAAAATATAAAATTACAAGAAACACATTTTGGGATATTTGGATAAACAACTACCATCGAGAAAATTCAGACATACCATAGAAACAATGACGTTTATTATCAAATTTGTATTTCACTATACAAAGAAATTATGATACACAATAGAAAGAGATGGGCTACGGTATTTTAAAATATCAAAACAAAAACACCATTTCCGTATGCTAGAGTGAACGTATAATGAAACATATATTTATGTCCTTTTTTGGTAGACTACTTACAAATTTATTGGAAGTATTATATGAATTTTAGTTTGTCTACAATAGCAGTGAAGATATTCATCTTATTTTATATTATCTTTGGTTTTTTGTTTAAAATTATATCATAATAATATTATATAACTATTTTCTATTATTTAACATGTTAACCGTTAATATTTTTGTTTATTTATTATTGTTAAAGTACAGAGCTTTATCTTGGAAAATCATAAATCTAAACTTGGAAAATTATTCCACAAATCGAAATTTTCCAAGAACAAAAAAATATAGGTGATGGTTAGCTTATTAAATGTTCGAAAATCATGCCACAAATCGATACTTTCTAAATTCCTGGCAAAACGTGATGGTTAGCCCGATAAAAATCATGCCATAAAATTAAATTTTCCGTGATCACGTGTTTTCTTAATTTCGGAAAATTTCATTTAGAACTGTACAATTTAATTTTTTTTCAATTAGGGATTATTTACTCTGTAAATATTGAGGTCCTGAATTACACCTATGCACTATCTAAATTGGGATTCAAATTATACATATTCAATGCTATCTCTTGAACAACCCGTTTCTTAATTTTCCCACTCGGCGTCATTGGAAAAGTATCAACAATATAGACACCACCCCGAAGAAATTTGTAATCGGCCAAATTCTTTTGCACGAAATTATGAATTGATTTTACAACCACATCATCTGGTACATCCTTCACAGTTTTTGAAATAACAGCTGCTGGCAAATCGCCACGCAAGCGATCAGGAATGCCAACAACACAAACATTTTGCACATATTTTTGATTAAGTAAAAATTCTTCAATTTTGGTCGGCGATATTTGATAACCACAATATTTTAGCAAATCTTTTTTACGATCGAGCAAAAATAAAAGTCCCGTCTCATCAAAATGTCCTATGTCACCAGAATAGATCCACCCATCGGTATTTAGTACATTTTTTGTTAGTTCCGGATCACCTTTATAGCCAAGAAAATTATACGTTGATCTCATAATAATTTCGCCATCTTGGTTAACATTTAGCTTATTACCTTCGCCGTCGATAATCTATTAGACGACACCAAAATGTATTAGTAGTGGAATTGGGAGTACAAATTAATCGACATACTAACTTTCATTTCAAAATTAGGTGATAGATATCCAACCGATTTCGTATTATCACTAAAATTATAAGTTGCAAGTCCAGCTATTTCCGACATACCATAGCATTGACAAATTTTACAATTTTTAAATATTTTCTGCGACTTGATAACATATTCTTCGGGTACCATCGCTCCACCACAGATATATGACGTGATCGATGAGACATCAGTTAAATGTATGTCCGGGTGCCCAAGTACTTGTCCCAAATTCGATGGTGGACTCAACACTTGACTAACACGATATTTTTCAACCATTTTCAAAAATAATTCTGGTGTAAAACGTTGTGTCGTAATAATTCGGGTACAACAATTAATCGAACCATGCAGCAAACTTATGACACCAGTGATCCAGTAAATCGAACTGAAGCACAAATAAACATCGTTACAGTTTAATGGCCAAATTGAATTGAATTTATGTGTTATTTGTGCATGTGACAAGCACACAGCTTTTGATAGGCCTGTGGTACCCGACGAACACATAATCAATGCAATCGCCTTTTCACCATCTTCGATTTGTGTCGGTCTGGAAAATTACGATTTAAATTTTAATTCACTTTTATTGATTATAAATCGAAGATAGCCGTACATAAAATCATCTTCACCCTCAATTGGTTTGAAATACTCTTCAATAAATTCGGCACCATCCAATTGTTCGTTGAATGTAACAAATTTTGGTTGAAGGCCAATTCGAGTGACTGCTACTCGCACGCGATCTAAATGGCCGTGGTCACAAAATATGATCGACGGTTTGCTTAAATCATAAATGTGAGCGATATCATCGTTATCGAATAGTGTATCGAGTGGGTGGACCGGTACACCTATTAGTAAAGCTCCGATCACAATTGGTGCCAAATGATGATTATTCGTTGCAATGATGCCAATACAATCGTCATTGGTTAAATTAAATTTTGATAAATGGAGTGCTGCCCGAATCGAACGAACTTTTAATTGATCAGTCGTTATTCGCATCCCATTATCGTCATTGATCTGAACCACACGATTTGGATATCGACTGAACGATGTCAACACAATTTGGGCGATTGATACATTTTTATGGTATAGCAATGGCACATTTTTACCGTGCCAAATTTGTGTATCAGCATTGTACACGGTACTAAAACTTTGCATATCAAAAATATTCTAGCGGCGAACACAATGCACTGCATAAATCGAAACACAAACTACAAATTATTTATTGTTGGTTTGTCTTTTATATGAAGGTATACGGCAAATAGTTATTATATAATAATACAGTATCTAGATATAAATAATATATCTTTTATAAACATGTAATTTAAAATTTACATTGTGCAGCAAGTCATTCAAACAATAATCGTTTACATGACCTTAGTTATGGTCGACAGTAATTTTGCATTGAAGATTGTTCGGTTGTCTATTGTGTGTCTGACAAATCTGAAGAACATTTTATTTATATACAGTAAAATTGTTTATTACCTTGAGGCATGTGTAATATTTAATGAGTCTTACAATTTAATATTTAATTAGTCGATTGTCTTCGATACAAATCAATTACCATTTCGCGTACTTTGTGCCGTAAAATTTTACCACTCGGCGTCATTGGCATAACATCGACGACATACACTCCACCCCGTAGTAATTTATAATAAGCTAAATTGTCTTTAACCAAATTGTAAACTGCTTGCTCAATACTTTCATTGTCAACATTGTTATCAACTTTTTCGATCATCGCCGCTGGAAGATCACCACTAATTCGATCCGGTACGCCAACAATACAAACTTGTTTTACAAATTTACTTTTTAAAATGAATTGTTCCATTTCAGATGGTGATACGACAAAGCTACAATATTTTAAAATATCTTTTTTACGATCGGTAAAGTAAAACATACCATCCGAATCGAAATGACCGATATCGCCCGTATATACCCATCCATCGTTTTCAAGTGTTCGCTTTGACAATTCAGGATCGCCTTTATAGCCCAAAAATAAATATTTTGGTTTTACGACAATTTCACCACTTTCGTTAATTCCTAAATTCTGGCCTTCGTCATTGATTATCTAGAACCGATCAAATCATTTAAATATGATCCAATTTGAATAAAACTGCATATAGGAATGATTACCTTGATTTCGATATTATGGACCAAGTATCCAACTGATTTTGAGTTACCCGTTACATTATACGACACAAGTCCCGGTATTTCGGACAACCCGTACCCAATGTCGAGTGAAGCATTTTTTAAATATTTTTTTACTTGTTTTGCATATTCGTCGGGCACTAATGCTCCGCCACACAAAAATCCTTTAATCGAAGATAAATCCGTCGATCCAATATCGGGATGTTTAAATATTAAACCTAAACTTGACGGTGCTCCCAATATTTGGGTAACTCGATATTTTTTAACGAGTTCGAATAATAATTCGCATGAAAATCGGTTTTTCGTAATGATTCGTTTGCAACACGTGATCGAACCGTATAAAATACTAATAAGGCCCGTAACCCAATATATCGAGCTAAAGCATAGATAAACATCGTCACAATTTTGTTTCCATAATGCGGTGAATCGTTCGGTGACGATCGCATGCGATAAGCATACCGCCTTTGAAAGTCCCGTCGTACCCGACGAGCAGACTATAAGGGCGATCGATGATACACCATCTTCGATTGGAATCGGTATAAAATCATTTTCATTTTCGTCCGGTTGAAAATAATCGGCTATAAAACGTGCTCCCGGCATATTTTTTTCGAATGTCACGAATATACATTCTAATCCGATTTGATCGACACAAATATTATTCACCCGATTGTATAAATCGTGATCACAAAAAATTAGTTTTGGTCTGCTTAGCTTCAAGTGATGCGCTATATCAGCTGAATAAAATTCATAATTTAGTATACGCGGTCACGCATATATATCCGAATAATTTAGTAACTCACCATTATCTAAAAGTGGGTCCAATGGATGAATTGGTACACCGATTAACAGGGCTGCAATAACAATCGGCGCCAAATCAGAATTATTTAATGCCACAATTCCGATACAATCATCGTTCGTTAAATTTAATTTTAAAAGTTGAATAGCAGCACGAATCGATCGAATTCGTAATTGATCTGTAGTCACTTCAGTTCCATCGTCATCATTTATTTGTATGACACGATTTGGTCGTTGCGCCAGTGTGTCGATGATAATTTGACCTATCGACACATTTGGATGATAGGGCAACGTTTTATGACGTCCTCTCCATATTTTCGTTTCGGCGTTATAAATCGTTTTGCAATTCTCCATTTTAACGTTTATCAGGCTGGCACAGTACAGTTTGTAAACTTTTTCGACTGATAGACAATTAATAAAATGTTGAGGTTACCAAATATTTATATATCGATATGCATTTCTTAGCATGCAAACATTTTCTTATCATGTGTAGACCTTCAAGATAAATGACTATTTTTGAAAAATAAATGAATTGCAATTATAAAATGATAAAACTCTTCAGATAACCTTATCAACTGGAACAACATACCGGTTTACACTTGTTAAAGACGAATTTAAAATCATAATATGTAATCTTTTTTGTTTATATTCATAATTATGTCACTTTATAATTATAATTAAAATCGGCCATCTATTGTAAGCTTTGAGAATTAAATTGTAACTTATTGTTTATGGCTTAAGTATAGTCACTTAATTTGTACTATAATTTTATACTATAAATTATACTATAACATGGCCATCTATTGCAAGTTTCAATAGTTAAATTGTTACTAATTATTTGTAGATTGGGTATTATTCCACGTCATGTTGCACGTTCTCTCACTCTTTTTATTTTTTTCCTTTTCATTTTTTTATGTAGTTTTACCTTTTGTTTTTTGTTCGCTATTATTTTGTTAGAAAATATATTAAAGTACTTTTCATACCGACGACTTCGACTTTGGACTTCGTAAATGAAATTTTTTTAAAAAGCATTTAAACTATAAAACTTAGGTTGATTCGATTAATAATGTCAAGTTTTACTGTAATAAATCAAAATAGTTATAAAACTAATTAGTTTTATGTGATAAATCTAAGAAAATTAAAATAAAGTGCAATGAAGTTATCTGCAAAGCAAGTGCGATACGTTCCACATCTCGACTTTGCCAATTTGAAGTTGTACAAAGCAACTTCATTCATTTTGAAATGTCAATGGATAAACAAAACATCAAAATGGCAGCCGATGATATGTATAACTATTCTGTGGAATATTATTATGAGGACGAAAATATAAATAACAATCAAATAAATATTAGGGAAAGTGAAGAAAACTTTATTAGTGACAATAATTTTGAGGATTGTCTCATCCTTCAGGAGATGCAATCAAACTTGATTTTATATGATTTGTCAGATACTGACTATACAACTCACAATTCACCAAAGACATTAAAACTGTTATACGTTTATGCAATTCACAAATAAAATATCAAAATTTTGACAGCTGTCAAATAAAGTCGACGCTGTCGGTATGAATATATCAATGCTTTGCATTTGTGGAATTTAAATTTTTTGCAAAGTCGAAAGTCGAAGTCGTCGGTATGAAAAGTACTTAAGTCAGTCGATAATAAGTTGTTGAAGAAAAGACATCCGATAAAAGTCAGTAACATTTATGGTCCTTCGAAGCCAAATTTTGGAGTAGCACATTAGAAATTCAACAGTTCAACATACAGTTATCGAGACAAAACTATCTTGTGATGTCCCTCAATAGTAAACTGGACGATTTGCGCATAAAATTGATACGCACTACTTCGGCAGACAACTGGTTAATCCAAAAAAAGACAGGATGACCCAGTAATGGTGCATTCAGTACTCTAGTGAATGGCCATAACAAAATTGATACATCCGAGAAGGTGACAAATACGGGTGCAATCGATGACCGTGACGAAAGACATACAATACGGTCCAGTACACAGTCAAAAGGATCGAAGCGATCCACTGCCAGCGATCGCAAAATCAAGCAAATTGAATTAACATCAAGGATGTAAATTCTACAAAAAGAAAAAGCAGTTCTGAAACAAAAAGAAGCCATCAACAAAAAATTAATCGAGCTGTAAACAGAGCTTGCTACAAAATTTTTATACGACAACTGTAGCAAAGCAAGCGATTTATCATCAGTCGTAACAAGTAATGCGACAAAGGTAGATAAATGGATTAAAGATAATAAAAAATATAATCGACAGCCAAAACTCAAACCATGGGTCGAATCCGTTGTCGGTAATGCAGCAAATTTAAGACGACAACCAATGTTCGATAATTAAAATAGTAATTATCGACGTCAGCGTGACAACGGTGTGAATCCTTGATATTTTGAACAAGAAACAAGGCAAAATGAAAATATAATGGAAAAATTCATTGCTCGACAGGCAGTCAACCACGACTTGTCTATATTTAGTGAAGAGCCGGAAATATTGGTTGATTTCTATGACTTTCTATTACAAGTTTAGTATCAACGCTGAAAATTTTAAATGAGGATGACCATCTACGAAATCCAGTGCTTCTCCGTGAATTCTTATTAAAGATCCAAACCACTTAAGCCGTACAATTCATCAAATATTTTGACCATCTCGACAAAGACCCGCCAAAGGTTAAAATTTAGGAATTCATGAGATGGATTGGAAAAAAAGCAAATGCCTCGAGTCAACTGGTGACACCTTCAGCAAAGAAACAGGTGGAAATCGACAAACCCAAAAACAAAGGTGCATTCAAAAAAGATGCGACGTATACTATCGTCAACGACAACGCCCAAAAACAATGTCAGTTTGTAGCACAACTGTCCATAAATTAAATGACTGTGACAAATTTCAAAAATCTGATGTCAATCGAAAATGGGATTTTATCACAAAAAATCCACATTGTTTTTCGTGTCTAAGCCCAGGACACATACTGAAGTTTTGCAAACAGCGAAAAAGTTGCGGCATCAACAACTGCAGCCTCATCATCAGTTACTCCATAAAACAAATAATGATAAAGTAATTGAGGCGCCGGCAGACCTAAATTGCCTCGTAAACAATACCGCGATCAGGGTATTGCTCAAAATAGTTCCCGTCAAACTGAAAGGTCCCAAGATGACGATTGAAACATTTGCATTATTGGACGACGCATCGACAGTTCCACTTATCGACGAAGACATATCCAATAAGTTGGGATCGTCATATTCCAATAGTTTGGGACGGTCCTATTCAATCGCTCAAGATACAATGGACAAACAACCAAGTGAAGCAGCAAGATGATTCAAAAACAGTTAGTGTTTTTAACTGTTTCTTCCTTCTACGTCACGACAGTAAAAAGCCTTTCGGTACCAACACAATCAATCGAATTCGACAAAATCGAAAAATATTTTAAATATTCACCAAATGTCGCGAAAGTTTCATTCAAAAACGGAACACCAGTAATGCTGATTGGACAAGGCAATGGGCGTGTGATTGTCAACCGTAAAATCATATACGGTCCCTGGAATGCGGACCTGCCATGAGCAAAACCCTACTGGGTTGGGTAGCCCATGGGAATATTGACGAGCCCGATAACATTCCAGATTACACCTGCCACGTTTTCCAAACCGACAAATATCAAACAGAGATGGTATCAACGTTTTACACGAGTTAGTAAAAGAGCATTGGAAGTTCGAATCATGTGGAACAAAACTTGAGACAGAACTCGGATTATCTGTAGACGACAAATGATGTAACAAGATCCTGGAACACACAATTCGACGTATAGGTAGTAGAAGATTCGAATGTGGACTTTTATGGAAAGACGACTGCCCAAATCTCCTCGAGAGTAAAATGACTGCCATTTATCGTTTACACTGTCTGGAGAGAAAAATGGATAGAGATTCAAATTATGCAGCATTGTATTCTCAGAAAATGAAAGAGTACATCGACAAAGGATATTTGAAGAAAATATCCACAAATGACATCGACAGGGCAAATCCAAAATCATGGTATTTACCTTACTTTGGAGTGGTAAATCCAAACAAGCCAAACAAACTGCGGATCGTATTTGACGCTGCATCCAAATTCAACGGGAAATGTCTAAATGATTTCTTATTATCTGGACCCGACTTGTACAATTCATTACCAAACATTCTGATTAATTTCCGCATCCAACCAGTCGCATTCGTCGCCGACATCGACCAGCCCAACAAATGGTATGGAGGGGAGTGGATCGACATCGAGAGCCAGACCTTTTTGAGATTCCAGTGGTATTTTTTGGTTCCACATGCAGTCCGTGCCTGGCTCAGCAAGTAAAAAATGCCTGCGAGTTCATGGCGGAGTACCCGGAAATAAGTAATGAAATAATTAAAAATCATTATATGTACGATTATTTGGGTGGTGCAACAGACGAGCCAAAAGCGATTCAACTAATCAAAGACGTCATTGCTGTTCACAAAAAATGCAATTTTGTGATTTGCAATTGGGTTTCCAATTCAAAAGCTCTTTTGGAAACTATCGACAGTAATTTAGGTGTAAACAACGGTGAACAACTAAATCTCGATGACAACTGACAAACAGAGCGAATTTTAGGAATGTGGTGGAACTACAAAACTGATAATTTTGAGTACCCCCTAAACTTCATTAAAATACAACCAGACATCATCAACCTGTCGAGACGACCGACAAAGCGAGAAGTATTGAAAATAATTATGTCGATTTTCGATCCTTTGGGACTCCTGTCAAATATTCTAACTGGCGGAAAAATTCTCATGCAAAAAATATGGAAAAGCGCTATTAACTAGGATGACGAAATCACCAAACGACAGTATGACATTTGAAAAAATTGGGTTACAAATCTACATAAGGACTACAGATTCCTCGAAGATACACGTCGTTTTCAATAACCGATAGTCAAATAGAACTTCAGTTGCATTTTTGCGGTTCAAACAGGAAGACGATGTGCAATGTGCATTGGTAAACACAAAGTCCTGCGTGGCACCTCTTAAGCTGATGCCTATTCCCAGACTCGAGTTACAAGCGGCTCTTTTGGGTGCGAGGTTGGCCACGTCCTTAAGAAAATCGCTGAATCTCAACATTGATTCGACATATCTTTGGAGTGATTCAGAAAATAATCTATTTTTCGTCGCTCAGAGAGTTGACGAAATTCACGAGTTGATGAACGCATCCGAATGGTATTACGTACCAACAGCCGATAATGTGGTAGATGATGCGACAAAAGAAAAAAGTTACGATAAATTCCACAACAATTCAAGGTGATTCAAGGGCTTCCCATTTTTGTACGGTCCCACTACGACATGGCCAAAACAAGACAAAATTTAGCCAGCGATTAACGATTCGGAAATTGAAGAAGTAAAAACCGAGTGCGTCAAAATCATCTCCAACGACATTGCTATCCTCCCAATTCCTGACGTCAACAAATTTGGAAAGTATTGGAAAATTGTACGATCAACAGCCTGGATGCTAATTTTCATCGCCAAATGCAAAACTAAGCAAAGTGCACAAGGCTTTAAGTATGCTCTAAAACCCAACGGCAATGCTAAAGCCGAAAAATTATTGATTCGACGAATACAAGCCGAAAGCTATTCTTCCGAGTTACAACTCTTGTCAGTCGGCAAGTCAATTCCGAAAATTAGCAGTTTTGGACGTTTTCCGTGTGTAGTTGACTTGGACGGAATTATTCGGCTAAAGGGTCGTTTAGACAATTCCAACCTTAGAGACGACAAGAATAATCCGATTGCCTTGGACGGCAATCATCCCATTACCAAATTTATCATCAAATAGCACCATGTAAAGACACGTTTTCTGAAGTTTCTGAAAAAGCTCTATCTTGATAAAAAGCTTTTCGTCAAACATGTTAGCCATTTTATTTCAAGCCAGTGCCCCGTGCCGTTGGTTTTGTACTTAAAATTTTGTTTACTTTACTGAAGTTCATATCATTCTCACTGTATGTGACGTTCGCGGTTAACGTCGTTTCAACTGCAGTAAAATTTAAAATCATAAAAGTAAAAAAGTAAAAAAAAGTTCAACAGGTTATTTATGTTGTTATGCTAGGTACGGAGCTCGAGCTATGCTGCCATCTTTTGGAAAGTGGTATGCTTTACACGTATGCTCTAGTGCATTGATTATGCCACTAGATGTCAGTTAAAGTGTCAAAAATATGAATAATATATTTTATGGCGAACAATTCTAATTTATATACAATACACTAAACAACGAACATAATTACTGTTGGAATTATCTCGTACAACAACAAATTTAAAACAAGAAAAAAAATCATGGCCGACTGTCATTTTCATTCAAACAAGCTGTTGCTTTAAAATATAAAATTTTTTAGGTTAGATTTAGTGTTTTTTCTTTCTTATTTTGAGCTTTTTAGTTGATTTGTAATATTTTATGTTTGTCGGTTGACACGAAATGATTTTAAGAACAATATAACAAAAAAAATCTTCCAGCAATGTTTGATACTATATACATTGATCGGGCTGCCTCTTGCGTTAAATATGGTATACTAAATACTTTGATCGTGGCGCCTCTTTCGGGAAACATGATCTAATAGATCGACATACTCTATTTTAACTCAAATATATGATCGTTTTAAATTTTTTTCAATTTACAACAAAATTGCCCAAAAATAAGTTTTTTTTTCAAAGTAATACACATATATTGTATACATGTACGCGTAAAATAAAACCATAATGATTGTACCATTTTATTGTACCGTGCAGATAAATCGACGTGAAAATATTGGAAACTTCATAGTAGTGATACAACTCGACAAACTACATTTTCCATGATTTTTCCATGTCTTCGCTAGCTAAATTGTATGTCAAATTAGTATGTAAAATGTATCTTAGGTCGTGCTGCATACCGACCTTTAGTTTATAAAATTATAGTATGGTGTAAATATTATTATATTATAAAATTTTTACTAATAATATTTTGGACCAGTGTGGGGATTTTGTTGTGAAATGCTCGGTTTATAAAGGGTTGAATTGATTTGTATATTATACAAAATTTGTATATTTATATGTTTAATCAATTTTTAAAGTTTCAATCAATTTTAAAGTTTTTTGTCAACTAAAGTATATGAAAATTAGATTTTCGGCGATTATTCCTTTCCCTACACCACAAAAAATAGATTAGAATTGTGCTATAATGATCATTAAGTGTCTGAAACCTGGTCGTTTCTATCATACATGGAAATATAATCTCATAGGAGGAATAATCCGATGGGTTTTGTTTTGAGGCTATGTATTTCCAACCCTAAATTTTAGTAGTGGTTTGAATTTCTGATACCCGATTAGAGGCGAATGTTTTCCATTTTGTTGCGGGTTTTTGTAGCTTAGCCAAAACAATGGTAACATCCATCCTTGCTCCAATATCCGCTGGGATGAGATGGGATGAGATGCGATTTAAGAGATTGTCAAGTTCCAATTTTGGTCTAGTTTGTCGGTCTCGGAATGATCATAGTTTTTCGAAAAAAATAAAGTGAAGCAAATACATTACAATTCAGAGTTTCCATCAGTTCGGATGGTATAATAGGTACTGATGTAGTTGTCGAAGCAAAGTGCCCATACAATTCACGGGGATTGGATCATCTAGAAGTAATTAAACTAAAAAAAATCGACAAAGAAAATGATACGTTTGTGATTAACAAAACCATACCCGTATTATTACCAAATGCAAGGACAAATGGAGATAACAAAAAGAAAAATTTGGTTTTTCGTAATCTGGAACTAGAAGGGGATAATATTTTTAAAAATACCACTGATGTTGCCGTTTTTTAAAATAAGAAATGCTTCCTATTCTTTTAAAGTTTTATTTTAATTCCCTACTTTTAGAAATAGTGGATAGTCGCTATAAAAGAGAAATGCAGCTACGAAATATTCAATGCCCCCAGATACTAATTTCGTATCAATTTTGTAGGTGATATTCTTAAAAAACGGTAATTTTTTTTGGATAAGCTATCCTATGCCTAAGAAAGTTTGTAAAATCAATTATCTAATTATTAATACACTATTTCTAGAGTATCAGTTTTCTGCAAGGTTCTAAAAATATAATAAAATGCCTATGTATTTTGTATTTTAACAATCAACAATTATATAAAATTATTTAAAAATATTATTTTCATCGTTGAAGTCGAACATAAAATAAGATTTGGAGACAAACGAAAAAAAGATGAAAATGTTTCATTATTCGAAACATAGGCTGTGTTTTTTTTTTGATATCGGAGAAATCGGAGAGATCAGAGAAATTATTTATCGGATATATTTGATAATTTTTTTCTCCGATTTTTATTTGTCAGATCGAAAAAAATATTTTTTGTCCTTTTTTTTTGTATCAGAAATAATAAATTATTTTATGAATTTCAGCATTTAACTCCCTAAATTAAAGTTTTATTTGTCACCTGATAGCTCAACATTAATCGGAGTTGCCATTTTAGAATTTACATAAAAAAATATAAAATAATCTGTACATTTTTTCAGAGTAAAAAGATCGTATCCGATAATTATCGGAGCGTAAAAAAAAACGACACAGAGAGATAATTTTTTTCTCGGATATTAAAAAAAAACGCATATCTGAAAATTTGACAGTAAATTTATCTCTCCGATATCAAAAAAAAAACACACCCATAAATTCAAAAATCATAGTCGCTGAATGGATTGTACAAAACCTTCTGTCAATAAAAGTCAAAATCATCGTGCGGCACACGCGGATAAATAAACAAAATTCCCAACTCGGTTTTGTATTGGTAACAATAAAAAAATTGAATTCTATTTCAATTTTCTTTAGCCACTTGCAAAAAAAATTATAATACATTTTAACATATACTGAGTTGCCATAGAAACAACAAAAATAAATAACCGAAATGTACGTATATCTATAAATATAGCTAGTTTTTGAAAAAAGAAAGAGACATACATAATGAAATTATATTTATTTTTTATCAAAACAAAACAAAAAGTAAATCGATATTTTTATTATTTTAGACACTGTTTAGACACATGTTTTAACATTTAAATATCAATACCAAAACTGAAGTTGTTTTTCAGTACCTTACAGCCTTAAGCGCAATTTAAGTGGAGAAAAAGCACATTCTCAACTTTGGCATCAAAGGATTGAATATAAATTGTACCGAGATTTACTTAGCCAAAGTAGTCATTTTGTGGTGCTATATCACATTTTTATATCACATTTGTAGAATTTTTTGGTGATAAAATGTAAACAAAAAAAGTCCACAAACCCAACCCTGCACAATGAATTTTGTGGAGAACGTGATGAATAAAAAGTGATATGTTGACGTTTCTACATAACCTCAAAATTAATTATATGAAACTTTTTTATGAAGTGCTATTTTAACTAGTGATATAGTAATTTTCAATACTGTTGGAATTTAGTTTCTTGTATTTGTTATTTTTTTTTCCTCGTTATTTTGAATATTTTATTTAATAATAAAATAAAATATTCAAAATAAGGAAAAAAATAACATAAAAAAATATTATTGTATATCACTAGATGAGATAGCACTTCAAATGAAACCGTCATATGATTAATATTGAGGTTATGTAGAAACGTCAACATATTACTTAATATTCATTTGTATAAAATTGACAAAACTCGCGACATTTGTAATTCAGCTTGTTTCAATTAAAATATTCAAATAAAATATTTAAATTAATATGTAAATATTTTAATTCTGTTTGAAACAAGACGAATTACAATAATGTCGCGTGTGTAATACAAAATTGTTTTGGATAGACAAAAGCAAATATTATTGTCTTTTTCATTCAAATCAATAAGCGATGTAAAATAATTCATCCATTAAGCGCACGGATTAAGTATAGACTATTTCATTTTATTTCAGTTTATATCACCAAATGTGATATAGCACCATAAAATGACCACCCAGTTCTCCCTAATTCTTAAATCTTGGGTGCGATTATGTAAGCATTTCGAGTTTCGAATTTCGACTTTCGACATGTCAAAACATGTCGAAATATGTCGATAAAGTGGCCAGTTTTAAAAAAAAATTATACTCATTTCGACATGTCTGTCGCAACCTAAACAGTGTTCGAGTAAAACAACAACAACTTGTCGCAGTTATGACATGTCAAATCATCAATTTTTTTTTTTAAATATCGGCCATCTTGTCGAAACTCGAAACTTGAAATGCTTACATAATCGCACCCTTTATAACACAGTTCGATATTTCCGTGTAAATAATAATGGAGATTACTCTGAATTAAAGAAAATATAGGGAATAATACAAAGTAACTTATTGGGTCCTTTATTGTACATCCTGTACACCAAAGATCTGTTATAATAAAAGGTATACGCACAGCAACATTTGCAAATGATACAGCTATCCTAACAACAGAAAAAATTATATTAGAAGCAACAATCAAACTACTAAACTCAATGAGTTGTTGGACAAAGAAATGGCTTATTAGCCTAAACGAAGCAAAATATCGGCAAATTCTAAAACCTATATGGTATTCATAATTTGGGGTTGTTCCAAGTAGATAAACCTACAAATGATACAATGAATAAATATATAATCATGCAAACAAACACATTCAGTGAATATTTTTGCACTAAAATGTCAGCATAAGTTGGTTATTGAATACCACTTAATCAGTATGAGGACTTCAAAGGCACAAACCTTTAAACCTATGGGCAATTGTACTTAATTAGCCCAGAGGCTTATAATATACTATGTCAACGAGTAGTGACTATAATAAGAAAGAGTGAATATTAAAATATTCTATCAGTTGTGCTGTTATCGCTTAGATGGGTGAGATAACCAATAAAACAAAATAAAATTACTAATTTACCCCTTAATGTTGGCTTTAATTACATTTCGATGCATTTGAAATTTTTATATTTTTAGAACATTTTTACCGTAATTTATAACAGATTTGTGAGTTGCCGTTAAACATTTATCTTATGTATTCTCATAAAGTCATTTTAAAGATGATAAATATCCTAAGGACATTTTAAAAGCTATTTTGATATTTTTTGTGTTTAAATTCGAATCTAATGATAAACAAGTACATATTGTGTAAATATTTTTGTGTCAGACGAAATCAAATTAAATTAAATTAGAAAATATTTTTTTATGTCACATCAAAGCGAACATATATCGATGCATATAATTGTATGATTCGAACCATATATATACATTATATAAGTAAATAAACAACAAAAATACAAACTACACAATAAACAAACACTAACAAGATGTATTTCACTACAATTTAAATAATAATTGGGCCAACAAAAAGATAGAATTACTGGAATGTGTCATAATCTTAGGGTAGCTATATTATATCCGAATATAATGTGTCCGTTAATAAAAGTTATACATATATAGGTAACTATCACTCTAATCCTATGAATAAATGACGAAGAAAAGCAAACAGAAGATAAACTGAAGGAAAACGACTAAATGAAAACTAATCTCTTAAGGGTACGGACAGTCATTTAATATTCATTCATTACAAATTGTATCACATCATTAATATTTTATAATACAAATCGTCCAAAATACGATATGTGCATATCACCTTTAGAGATTTGACATGTGTACGAAGGTATACGAAATTTGCAAAATAAATTTTTTTTAAAGTTCTATACCGTACGTCTTATACCGCATGAAGTCGAAGGGGTAGTCACATGAATGGAAAAATCATAATCGACGAGCATAATAAAAACTATGACTTGTTTGGCAGATAAATCTAGATAATCACTGACCAAAAAATGTAAAAGAAAAATTTGTTACTTTTTTAAAGAAATTATGGGAACGGAGCTTAAGCTATTATTTCTTTCAAATATAATTTGTCACCATCCACATTTTTAAAACTTGTTTATGAGAGGATCTCACTGATCCATGTGAGATCACCTACCGAGCTAGCACTACACCGACGAAATGTGGAGGTCTTATACCAATATTCAGAATTACCACTGGAAGTAACAAAAATGCTCGCAGTATAGCTTTAACTCTATTATTTCTTTTTTAGCAGTTCAGCATTCGATACAGCTCTTTTTTTAATCATAAGCGCATCCGGTTTAGTTGCTCGTTTTCGATTGCGTATCCGCCTATTCGGTGCTATTTTTTCTGGTTTATCACCTACCACTTTTTTCTCTAGTTTCCATGTTGGTCGTAAGGCTGACTCCAGCTATGTCAGAACTTGCGAATTTGTTGTAATGCGTTTCTTGTTGCCCAACTAATGACCAGCCTGGGGCGGTGAGTATCATCCTGTTCCCTTTTGGCAGTGTCTGCAGAGAAGCAACTAGGTTTTCGCTTATGTCTTTATATTGATTAGTCAAAAAATCTGCTGGTCTAGCACTAACAAGGGATCCCCAATCGCTGGAGTCTACAAAATCTTCTATTACGTGAAGATCCGTCTTGGATTACCGACCAGCATCTTCACGATTAGTTTAACCAACCGAACCACCCTCTTTATTTCGCCATACATATTGTTCCTATCCTTTTAATATTCGAGCAGATAGTTTTTAACTGCAGATAGTTTCGAAATACTCGGACGTTCAAACTCAATTTTTTTGTTCTCTTTTACCTGATCCTCATTTAGATCAGGAAGTGAGACTGCCTCATAGATATATGTGTTTCTGTACGCGATATCGGGGGCCTCTTACTTCTCTTGAATAGGTTCATCCAACTATAGTTGGGAGCCAATTCTCCGAACTTGACCAAAATTTGGTCGTTCCTTAAATTATCTGAACTAAACGAACTTGTGACAAGTTTTGCTTGTGCAGCCAAGCTTATTACTGATGTATTAATGCCACCTGGAGTTTTGAATCCTGCTTTTTAATTTTATCGTTGTCCTTCTTCATTCTCGTTTTTTGGGGTCATCATCATCATTATCATCATATTAATCTGACGTTTTTTGTGCATGGAAATGTCACCTAGACTTAGTCTTTATACATTCTCGCGCCGACGTCCTTGGTCTTTCTAACTGTTCTTTGTATGCTTAGCCAGGTTCTATTACCTGTTTCCATCCCTGCCACGTGGAGGCGCAAACATCATACTATCTAGCCCCATTGCCTATATTTCTTTGTAGACATGTGCATGTTTAATGCACAGTCTAATGTCTCTTTAGTGGGAACTTGAAACTATCTGTTACTTAAAACAGTGTCACAGAACCTTTTAAAAGCCGTGATGTTTCTAGGCATCATCAATGTCAATATACTAGCTGACCACTCTTGCTGCTGGTTTCACTTATGTAGAACCTTTTATGGTAGGATGCTATTTTGCCATGCCCAGTAAATATCTGTGTAAATGGTGCGCTTAGCTCAATCCTTTTGTCCAATCTTTCTTCGATGTTTAGAAGGTTCCATCGTTCTTGCCATATTGCAATAGATGCTTTCAGCATCTGCCTCTTGAGTTAGTCTAAGTTTATACCTTGCAACTCTTTCTTGAAGTAACATATCAATTGATACTATACCAGAAAGAACAGGAATTGCATCGGTCGATACAGTTCCTGAAGCCTTAGTAATACCAATAAGGATTCCCTTTTGTGCACTAATTAATGTTCTTCGGTGGGGATAATTCATTCTGTCAGCCCATCCAGCATCTTTTGGTTAAGACCCCAAATTTCTTTAGCTATTCTTCTTAGTGCATAGAACACTTTTTTACTGCTTTGTGCAATCCTTTTGACATACGACGAAACTCCAAGCCTTTCGTCAAACCAACAAGCCATTTTACAGTTTTGACCATATTAATCCTCGCTCCATTCACAGACACCAAAGGTGGTCTTCTGATATCGAGTGATCCTTTATGCTGGATCATTACTGTTTTGGCAGACGAAGGTTCCATATTATAGCTGCAACACCAATTGGTCATTTTGTTAATGGCACCCTGCGCTACTTTCTGAATGCTTTGTCTCGAGTTTCCAGCAAAGAGCATTACCTTGTTGTCCGCAAAAGCTTTTTCTCCAATTTAGCGCTCATATTTACTATTGAAGACGATGTTCCAGAGGTGTGGCCCCAGAACGGACTCCTAAGAACCACCTATTGGTCACACTTTTCTGAAATTGCGAATCTTTCAGAGAAATAGATATTAATGATTGCATAAAGATTTGCTGGACAGCTAATCATTTTTAACTCAATCATAATACTATAGGCCACCACAGATTGTCAAAGGCTCCAGATACGTGAAGGAATATTCCAAGAACATATTTTTAGTACCATGATTGGCCTATAGGATTTTGGGTTAGATGAATCTCTTTCACCGCTCTTCCTTATAATAATTACTTTGTAATTATTACTTTATAATATTACTTTATAATAATAGGCCCTATTCTAGGCCATGCTCTTTGGATCATGGGTGCTACAAATCATTGCGTTCTTAGATCTTTTTGTGCTTCTGTGTCACTTGTCTCAATGTCATCAGGAAGCAGTGCACCTAACAAATAATTTGTGGTATCCTTCCAACAAATGGTTGTCAGGCCCTCACTGTTTGGGTGCTTAAAACTTCTGGAGTTTTTAGTTTTCCAGTACTGAATTTTTAAACGAAGCATCATTAATCTGCATTACCATGCTCCTAAGTTGGCTTGTCTAAGTCACATCACTCATGTATTCATTACGGCATGCTTTGTAACGGCCTTTCTTTAGCAGTCTTACTGCGGGATCCTTCTATTTTTGATATATCTTTCGCATTTTTGCAATTGTTGCTTTTTTGATGGTTTACGTTTACGTAAACTGATAATTGAGCTCGTGATTTTTGCTTCTATTACATCAACATCCTCTTTTGATGCGCATATTATATTTTCTGACCATCCTTGCCAAGATGTTTCTAATAAGTTATCGAACGTTTCCCAATTAGCTCGTTTAAGTGCATATCGGGAAACCCTGCCTGGGACCAATTGCTATTATGTTTGCTTAAAGAATTTAAAGTTAGGACAATAGGTCTATATGATCACTAGAAGTCCAGTCTTCTTTTACTTTCTAGGCCTTCTTTGTTTATAACAAAGAGGTCTCTTCTTCCAATAAACTCTTCAACTAAGATTCCTCAATCGTTTGTGTCCTCATTATGCCATAGTTTGGAATTAGCGTTGAAGTCGCCAGTAATGATAATTGGAAGGTTTTTGAGGCCTTCTATAATTTTATCAAGCCTATTGATGTAATCCACAGGTTCATCAGTCTAGAAAGTAGATACTGATTAGATCTGCCGAATTTCATGCCCAACGATTTTTGCATTTTGCATATTGAGTAAAACAATCCTTAATCGACGGTTTATTTGGGCTTTAATCGTCATAAACAATTTTTCGGACGACTAAATTCTGAGCATGTTTGTATGCTGATCATATTCTGCTTTTCTAGGAATGATCGTAGGCTTTTTTGGTTCTTTTACAGCTCACACACTTAGCCCATTCCGCTTTTTTTGTACATGATTTGTGGTCATGTCCGACCTCGGCGCAGCTTTTGGCGACACCTCTATGACCCATTGGACGACCTCGTTGTTTCTGAGTCCAGTTTTAAACCCAAGCTTAAGGTCTTCTTTCGTTATTTTACCGTTACTTTGATTAATTATTGCAGTTTCTATGTCCTTTAACTTTGCTATGTGGTCTAATATCTGGCTAATATCTTTTCAAGTAGCGTAGCTAGTAGCCTAGCCTCTTGCAGTTCATTGTTCGTTAGGAAAACTTTCGGCTTTTGAGGTCTCGATTATAATGCCATTACTGACATTACTGTTCTTATTAATTGCTGATCTTCATGCCGCATGATTTATTAAAGTCCTTATGAGATTGTTTTAATTGGTATTGACAAGTTTATACCGGTTAGGTTTAGCCGCAGGTTTAATAAACATCGGTGGTTTGATAAGGAGTTGCGTTCAGCCAAGAATAAAATGGATCGGTTACGGAAAAAGTTTAAGAATCATGTTAACTCGCTAGGTTATCTATCATTCTTAAAAGTGCGACGTGAATTTAGAAAAATGCATCGTAGTAAATTTCGTCGGTATATAACTGGGGTTGAGGGTAATATCAAGACTAATCCAAAATATTTCTGGTCCTTCATTAATTCCAAAAGAGGAACTGTTGGATATCCACGGACATTAAAATTTGGTGCCAAGGAGTCTGAATGTGCTGCGGATATTAGCGCTATGTTCTCAAATTTTTTTTCATCGAATTTTTTATTATCAGCTAATCCCTTCATTGATGAGCAGACCAATTGCTCAACTGTTGGAAATTTGGGTTCGATTACTATAGATGCTGAATTTATTTTTGAATATATCTCTAAGCTAAAACCAAATCATAATTCTGGCCCTGATTTAGTGCCTGCGGTTTTATTACGTGAATGTGCTCATTCATTAACTTTACCTCTGTCATTGATATATAATAGATCACTGTCTATTGGGTATTTTCCAGACAGTTGGAAAACTTCGTATGTCATTCCGATTTTTAAAACTGGTAATCGAACTTTAATTGAGAATTATAGGCCTATTTCAATATTATCCGCTATTCCAAAGGTTTTTGAATGTATGGTTCGTGATTTATTGTTTATTGAGTTTGGTAAGGTTATTATCCCACAACAGCATGGTTTTTTTCCAGGTAGATCAACTGCAACTAATCTCGTTGAACTTTTGCATTTTGTGATAAATTCAATTGAAGATGGTTCGCAAGTTGATGTGGTGTTCACTGACTTTAAAAAAGCATTTGATAGAATCTCACTTGAGATTGTTTTATCTAAATTGCGGAAGGTCGGTGTTCACTCAAACCTGCTGCTGTGGTTGAAATCTTACCTTTGTGATCGTAGACAATGTGTTAAGTTCAATGAATGTCTCTCGGGTGAATTTGAAACCACATCTGGGGTTCCTCAGGGCAGTCACCTAGGTCCGTTGCTATTTTTATTGTTTATCAATGATGTAGATACCTGCATTCTTTCATCTAAATTTTTGTTGTATGCGGATGATATGAAGATGTTTATTAAAATTGATAACACAACTGACTGCGCGCGTCTCCAGGACGATTTGGATAAGTTTTTTGTATGGTGTGAACTTAATAAATTGGAGCTAAATGTTGGAAAATGTCGAGTTATGAGCTTCCACAGAAAGAAAAATCCAATTAGGTTTGCATATACATTCAACAAAATTATTATTGATCGAGTTACTGAGTTTAAGGACCTGGGGATCGTTCTCGATGATAGCCTAACGTTTATCCAACACACTGAAAATATAATAAATAAAACTAATGCAATGATGGGATTTATGTTTAGAACTTGCAAGGACTTTAAAGATGTGGCTACTTTTAAAACAGTTTATGCCTCATTAGTAAGATCACATGTTGAATACTTGTCAATTATATGGGACCCTCAGTATGATATTAGAATTAACCGTATAGAAAGAATTCAGCGCAGATTCACAAGTCGCTTATGTCGCTGTATTTTAAAAAATAAGGATCATTTTGCTTACATGAATCGGTGTAAAATTTTTCAGTTACTACCACTGCGCCACAGACGATCAATTAGTTCGGCTTGTTTTATCTATGATTTATTAAAGAGTGGCATAGACTCAGTTCATTTGTTGTCTAATCTCGACTTTTTGGCAAAAAACTTGAATATTAGAAATCGTTCTTTATTCCAGCCTCGATTTCATAGAACTAATTACGGTACGCATAACCCTTTGGATATTGCTATAAATAATTTTAATTATTTTTATAACGTTTTTGAATTCAATATAAGTAAACGCGAATTTAAAAAGCGAATTATTAACAGCCTACAGATTCTGTGATTATTTTTATTTAAAGTTTTAATTAAATTAATTTTATTTTATAAAGTTTTTGTATGCTCCCGTTGTTTTGGTTTTTGATAAAGAGTCTATTGTTATATGCTGTATATATTTAAATATTGTAATTGTAATTATGTAAATATTTAATTGTAATTATTGTAATTGATCAGTTTAATTTTTATTATGTTGATCTCAATAAATAAATAAATAAATAAATTTTGGTATAAATTGCTTCACTATTAGCGAAAGTTCCTTCTTTGCCAACTATCGGTTGTACTCTGACAACCTTAGGTGGTTTTCATTGGTTTGCATTGAGTTTCAGTGTCTGAGCATAAGACACCTTATCATTTGTTGGATGCTTTTCTGGTTTATGTAGTGCTTCTACTATTTCCACCCATTTTTGTAGTCGACTTTTAAGACCATCTATTTCGAGGCTCATCACAAGTCCAACATCCCTGATGGAACTGAGACTTTCATAGAGCCTGCTTCGCTCAGCAATGCTGATCTTTAGAATTGATTTGATCTCAGCCTCAAAGCCTTTGATCGCATTATTTATGTGACTAACATTATCTACGCTTGCCCTTTATGGTTTCCGTTTGGCTATTACTTGGTTAATGACGACCCTTGTTGGCTCGGAGCATTCTATACTTTCTATACGGGTCAAATTTTTCAGGAACACAGAATACTTTGCGGTTTTCCAGTACCTACGTTGAGCCACTCAGTTTAGTGCTAAACTCAGCATTTGAAAAATACTGTTCCTTCTATGCCTCTACTATTCGAGTAAAGGGATGAGATTTCGTGAGTAAAGAGATGAGATTTGGGATCCAAAGCATGGACTACTACTGATTCTCATGAATATTTGTCATCTAATTAAGTCATTCAGAGTAAAGAGTGGCACTGGTTTTCAAGTTATTTGTATAGCTTATTTCCAGATTCTTCCTTATTGGTAACTTTTGGAAAAATCTGCTCATCCAAACTGTAGGCTAATAGCCATATTTTTTATATGCTGACTTTTATAAGTAATGCGCAGTTTTCGATTATTTGTTTCCCCTTTAGAACGGGTTTTCCAATAAGAGGTTTCATTTTGATATTTAAATAAAAACGAGTATTTTTTAAGAGAAATCAATGAATGTTTATTTCATTGTAAAGAGGAAGGTATGACATTAACATTTGAAAATGATATCAGCCAAATGGCCGCCACGGCTATGCTTGCAGCACCATATCCTTTTCATGAAATTTTTCATGACCAATTCGCACATTTACGGCTGTATCTTTAAGGTCTTGAATGGACTGTGGAGCATTGGCATAGACCTTATCTTTTACGTAGCCCCAAAGAAAAAGTCTAAAGGTGTTAAATCACAAGATCTCGGTGGACAATTTTGATCACCTCTTCGTTAAAGTCACGACCAGGAAACTTTTCTTGCAAAATTGCAATTGTTTCGTTGCTTGTGTGGCAAATAGCGCCGTCTTGCTAAAAAAGAAACGGAGTTCACATCAATATTTTCCAATTCCGGCCATAAAAAATAATTGATCGTAGCTCGGTAGCGCAATCCATTCACCGTACAGTTGCACCAGCATCATTTTTCAAAAAGTAAGATCCAATCACACCTCTAGCCTAAAAACTGCGCCAAACAGTGACACGTTGAGGATGGAGAGGCTGTTCAAAAATCATTCCTGGATTTTCTGAGCCTCAAATGCGAGAATTCTGCTTATTAACGAAGCCTACGATGAAAATTCGGATCATTTTGATGCATTTGAAGGACCCAATCAGCGAAGATACGCCGTTTATGGTGATCGACCGGCTTGAGTTATTGTGTTAACTGAACTTTAAAACCCTTAAGACCTAAGTCCTTATGCAAAATACAGTGTAATGTCGTTTCTGGAATGTATAATTCCAAAGATCAACGAGGAATCGACAAACCTGGGTTATCTTCAACACTGCGGGCTACAGCAGCAATATTCTCAGTTGTTTTTGTGCGACGCACACGGATTCGTTTCTTCACATCACTAACTTGTCCAACCAGCACAAAGTTTTCAACCAGTGTCACTATTGCTGGCCGAGAAAGTCCTTTACGACGTCCAAAAAATGCTTTAGTTTTGCGAACTGTGACTGCAAAATGTTCACCATTTTTGTAAGTGAATTTTAACAATTTCAATGCGTTGTTTAATCGTGTATCGTTCCATTTTTAGTAATGGTGTAGTTTTTACTTGTCAAATGTGAAAAGATGACAGCTGCCCAAATAGCGCAGGCTATTCAAAATGAAACGCCTTATTGGGTAACATTAACAAGAGCACCAGCTACAACAACATTTGCCTTGTTCTTATTAGGCAGTGCGTTTTGAGCTTAAGAATCCCGTTTATCATTATTTTCAGTGAAAACATCCGAACTGGAGTCTCCCAAATTCATGACCAATTTATTTTATCTATGGTCCAACAAAATAGTGGTGAATATTGCGTAAGTTAAATAAAAATTTATATGATCTGGAAGTTGATTCATGACTTATCATGTTGATGTATGTATGTATATATTCATTTAAATGCGAATAGTGGGTGCTGAAAATATAGAGTATAGATTCAGCACCCTGAGAGACAACGCCTTATATCCATTTTTTTATATTTTTACTTTTTTAATTTAATTTGGACAGAAGATTAGTCTATCGTATACATATATCCATACATAGGTGGTAAAATAACATTTTTGCTTCTTTTATTTTCTTAATTTCTAAGGCAAAGACGACCAGAAGACAACAACCACATTTTCTTTTGTGTTATGCATAATTTACAACAAAATCAAATTCGAAATGTTTTTGTTATGTAAATTCGTAATTAACAAAATACAAAGACAACATATATAGTTTTGGTCTTCTTAAATAGTTTTTATAAATTAAATTTGGTAATCAAACCGCAGATAGTAAATAAGAAACAATTTGTTAGGATTTCGATTTGGGTCGAATTGACATCGTACTGCTTTTCAATTATTTTCGTATAACAATTTAACTTCTTAGAGTGTTTCACTTTGTACATATAAGACACAAAAATAAAGCAATGACTCGATATAAAATCGAAAAAAAAAATCTAATGCATTGTTGAATATTTGATCTAAAATCCAATTTTTTTTTAATCTATTTCCAGGTGGATGTCTAAGTTATGGTCATTCATGTTGGGGTGGTAAGCTAAAAAAAAACGATTTATCCAAATAACATTGCACACTCCATATTCTATTTACACATAACAATTTTGTATTTATATTGAATTGCAGGTCATGGTAAACGTGGTGGAATACCCAGAGTTTTACGACAACCACCATTAAACAATAAAGTGGAAATTCCCGAACGATGGGACTTTATGAAAACTCTACCGGAAAGAGTAAGAAAATTTAATATATTTTTGAAGAGTTTTCATTTATAACATTTTTATGATGCATTTTCGAATTTTAGCAAAACGGTGTTTACTCCTTGTACCCAGATGTAAATCGACAATTGTTAAAAGACGGCGATAACGACGAGTAAGTATTATGAAAATTATATAAAATGACATATTCGATAGTTCGCAATTCTACTACTGTCAAGTAAACATTAAAAATAAAACAGTTTTTGTGTGAAAAGTGGAACCAAAACCAACACAAATGGTTTATACAAAAAGTCTATAAAATGCACTCACGCTCACAATTTATATTGCGTATGTATTGTGTTTTGTAATTATAACAATAGCCTCTTTATTACAAGCCGTCTTCTAACTTTCCTTGACACAGATAAACAAAACCTATATACACAATTGAGTGTATTGGTGCTATGAAAATCCATACCAAAAAATTGATAATTTTCTCATTCCTACTACCACTATTTAACATTTGTATCCAAACCCGTCTTTACCACAAGCCGTACTCATTGCATACTCATGCTATTTAATCATATACACATGAGAATGTATTGTAAGTAAAAAAATGTGTCGATATATGATTTAGAATATAGTGTAAAATAAAATAAACATACTATAAAACAAATTCCATACTATAAAACAAAAGAGAGTAAAAATTGTCATAAAAAAGTTTAAAAACAAAAACAAAATAACAAAAAAAGAGACGAAAAAATTTAAATTAAATAGTGTTCGTAACTTAGAGATAAAAATGTTAAATAGTGGTAGTAGGAATGAGAAAATTATACATTTTTTGGTATGGATTTTCGCACCATTACACTCAATTGTGTATATAGGTTTTGTTTATCTGTGTCAACGAAAGTTACAAGACGGCTTGTAATAAAGAGGGTTTTGTTTGTATCTCTAAGTTACACACACTATTTAATGTGTGGATAATTGAGAATTGTTTTGACTCTTTTTTTGTTATTTGTGTTTTGTATAGGAAAGAGATAACATCAATTTTACCTTTTAAATTTTTTTGACAATTTTTACTCTCTTTTGTTTTATAGTATGGAATTTGTTTTATAGTATGTTTATTTTATTTTACACTATATTCTAAATCATATATCGACACATTTTTTTACTTACAATACATTCTCATGTGTATATGATTAAATAGCATGAGTATGCAATGAATACGCCTTGTAGTAAAGAGGGTTCTGATGCAATGAATACGGCTTGTAGTAAAGGGGGTTTTGATGCAATGAGTACGGCTTGTAGTAAAGAGGATTTTAAATTATAATCAAAACCAAAATCCTCTCTATTATACAAGCCGTACTCAATTTATCGTGCCCGCAGACTACTACTTATTTTACATATTTCTCATTTTACATATAAAAACAATAAAAATAAAAATAGTATTTATTTTTTTTAATTCTCTTTTAACAGTGCATCAGTATTAGTAATATCAAAATAAAAACCGTCTCTATAGAAAAACCAACTCATTTTTTCGTACTCTGATACTACTACATATCCGCCTCAATAAAGTAGTATTGGTACCATAACAGATAACAAAGCAAAAATAATATAAAAAAACTAACTATATTAGTGTTAATAAAAGTATTTTTTTGTTTTTGTTTTACGCTATATCAAAACCCTCTTTACTACAAGCCGTCTTGTAACTTTCGTTGACACATATTATCATGTATTTTTAAAATGTATTAGTGAAAATATATACTTTAGATGTATTAGTAATTATCAAAACTCCATATAAAACTAAATAAAAAAAATTGTAAACGCATGCGCATTATTTGATTTTATTGTTTATTTCTTTTATACAATATTCGTTATCAAATCCCGGCACGATTTTCTACTTACAATACAATCAAAGTATATATGTTTGTATAGCATGAGTATGCAAACAATACGGCTTGTAGTAAAGAGGGTTTTGGCTATATCTGGACACAACCAATACTACATCAAAGAGGCGCTTTGTCTATTTAAATTTTTAAATAGTTGGTCTTTCTATAGAGACGTTTTTATATCTGCTTACTCGATGCAACAATCAGCTTTGTAATACATTTGTGTTGGTTTTGATCAAAATAATCAAAACCCTCTCTATTACAAGCCGTCTTCTAACTTTCGTTGACACAGACAAACAAAACCGATATGAAAAATTGCGTGTAGTAGTGCGTACGAAATGCATATAAAAATAATGTTTTTTTTATCATATTTTCTTTTTCTATAGCACGCGAATCTTTATTTTATTTTACAATATATTCGAGACGTTTTCTCAAAGCCCTCTTTATTACAAGCCGTACTCATCACATATAAATGCTATCTCATCATATGAACATAAGAATGTATTGTAAGTAAAAAACGTGTCAAATATAGTGTAAAATAAAATAAAGATTCGCATACTATAGAAAAAAAAATATCACAAGAAAAACATTATTTTCATATGGATTTCTATAGCACTAATACTCGCAATTTTTCATATCGGTTTTGTTTGCTGTGTCAACGAAAGTTAGAAGTCGGCTTGTAGTAAAGAGGGCTTTGCGTTTTTTACTTACAATACATTTTTATGTTCATATGATGAGATAGCATTAGTATGCGATGAATACGGCTTGTAATAAAGAGGGCTTTGAAAATAATACATATAAAAAAAATTGTATATTCTCTTTATTGTTACACACCATTATATCTCAATTTATAAATGAGGATTTTACGCTCTCTACTATTTTACCGTTTAATCCTTCAATGCATATTGTATCATAAGTGATACATCTAATTTATATATTCAAAAGTTTTAATCAAATAATATAATTCATAGTTAAAAGAGTTAAATTTTAACAGTTTGCTAGTTTTATTTAAATTTTTAACTAAATGTGAACTTAAACCACTAGTATATTCCGTTGAAAATGTATGTACTATATTTGTCTTGTTTCGTCCAACAAAGACGCCAACAAAGTTACATCATTTTCTACATTTGCTGGTATACTACACAAATCAAAGGTTAAAGACGGTTCATGTGGTCTAAAAACTCAAAACATTTATGTTAACCAACAATTAACAAACAACATACATTTTTTTGATTTGTTTTAAAAAAGTCATGCATTGAAGGGTTATATTTTATTGTTTTTTGACAATTATTACAAATAACTTATATTACTTTAATATTTATATTACATTATATTATATAACTATAAGGGAAATCGCGTCGTATTCATGTGCCAACATGATATAAGTACTTTTCATACCGACGACTTCGACTTTGGACTTCGTAAATGAAATTTTTTTAAAAAGCATTTAAACTATAAAACTTAGGTTGATTCGATTAATAATGTCAAGTTTTACTGTAATAAATCAAAATAGTTATAAAACTAATTAGTTTTATGTGATAAATCTAAGAAAATTAAAATAAAGTGCAATGAAGTTATCTGCAAAGCAAGTGCGATACGTTCCACATCTCGACTTTGCCAATTTGAAGTTGTACAAAGCAACTTCATTCATTTTGAAATGTCAATGGATAAACAAAACATCAAAATGGCAGCCGATGATATGTATAACTATTCTGTGGAATATTATTATGAGGACGAAAATATAAATAACAATCAAATAAATATTAGGGAAAGTGAAGAAAACTTTATTAGTGACAATAATTTTGAGGATTGTCTCATCCTTGAGGAGGTGCAATCAAACTTGATTTTATATGATTTGTCAGATACTGACTATACAACTCACGATACAACTCACAATTCACCAAAGACATTAAAACTGTTATACGTTTATGCAATTCACAAATAAAATATCAAAATTTTGACAGCTGTCAAATAAAGTCGACGCTGTCGGTATGAATATATCAATGCTTTGCATTTGTGGAATTTAAATTTTTTGCAAAGTCGAAAGTCGAAGTCGTCGGTATGAAAAGTACTTTAGTTCGTAGAAAAATCATAGATAAGTAAGTAGTTGAACGAAATGTTTAAATTTTTTTATCCATAGTTTTTTATTTTCAGCGAATTATTAACGAAACAAAAATTTAAATCTAAAAAAAATTTAAATTTTATAATCGGAATTGGAAATTATTGAAGTAAATGGGGTTATTTTCATATATAATAATAAATAAATGAAACAAAATTTGTTTTTGTTTAATTATTTCATTCAAAAAACAACAAAAGTACCACTAATGACAGCTATAATGTTGTGAAAAATTGTGAAAAAAAATAAGAAAAATTGTTTGACGCGCGATCTATTGTTCTCGTTAAAAACGTTTGATATGCCATCTAGGATTTTTCTACGAATCAAAATTTAACGAAATCATGCTGTCGTTTGCATTTACTATGGAAACGTTCACGACTTCCCTTATAGTAATATAAGTTATTTGAATTATTACGTTCTTTTGTTTTGTAGTACGCGAATATTATTTTGTTTTTTACACTATGTGTCTGTTTTTTTTTTGATATCGGAGAAATCGGAGAGATAAATTTAGTGTCAAATTTTCAGGTATGCGTTTTTTTTTAATATCGGAGAAAAAAATTATCTCTCTGTGTCGTTTTATATTTTTTATATTTTTTTAATAAAATATTTTTAGTAAATTCTAAAATGGTGACTCCGATTAATGTTGAGCTATCAGGTGACAAATAAAACTTTAATTTAGGGAGTTTAATGCTGAAATTCATAAAATAATTTAGGGAGTTTAATGCTGAAATTCATAAAATAATTTATTATTTCTGATACTAAAAACATACACAAAAAATATTTTTTTCGATCTGACAGATACAAATCGGAGAAAAAAATTATCAGATATATCCGATAAATAATCTCTCTGATCTCTCCGATTTATCCGATATCAAAAAAAAAAAAAAAAAACACAGCCTATACTCGCTATGATATACCGACACTTATCGTTACAATACCAAATTGGTGTAAATGATAATATGATTTATTTTATTACACCCGCAATGAAGATTAATTTTGGACGATTTTTATTTATGGGCTGCGACGTCTAATTATTTAATTAATAATACTGTACCAGTTGTTAAAGTAGTTTTTGAATTTGAAATGCCAAGAACGTCATCAATTGTTACTACTGAAGATAATTCTAATAGAAGTGACAGTGAAGAGAACCAATTAAAAATTGCGATCGTTTTAAAAGAAATTAATAAAATATAGGCAGTTAAAGCCGAGTAAATTTACAACAAGGCAGCACCAACAACAAGAAAAAATTATGAAATTAATTTTATTGATATCATCGTCATCAATATTGTTGGTTGCTGGAATTGAACCTCTTTTGAATCAGTGTATAGAATATTAACAGAAGGCTGAGTTGTACGATGAGTTCATTGCTCAAATGAAATTCAAGTTTCAGCAGTTGAACAAAACCTCTGATAAAATTCAGTTGGTGACCGTTTTCCCGAAATTACTAACCATACAGCAAATTCAAAATGAGTTTAACACTACACAATATATAGTGCGAGCAGCTAACGAATTACACAACAAAAACGGTTCAATAGGTTTCCCAACACCGAAAATCTAAAAACGAATCAGTACTGAATTCAAGCAATCCGTAATAGATTACTATAACGGTGGTGATGTTAGTCGGATAATGCCAGGCAAAAACGAATGCATAACAGTTGAAAAGATCAAAGTACAAAAACACTTAATAATGAGTTAATTAAAAGAATGTTATGAACATGCAGCACCAAAATGATCTTACAAGATGGAGCACCAAAATGATGAGTAAAAAGAATTGGGTTTTCCAAATTTTCACTGTTTCGGCTAAAAATTGTGTTCAGCCTAAAAGCATTGGATCATATTTTTTTTTTTTGATAATATATAAATGGATTAACTCTAGTATTAAAAGGTATGACTCAAGCGGGTGGCAGGCTCTGATTTGTTTATAGTGAGAAATATTTGATACCTGTTATTATTATTATTTTTTTTTATTAAAATTTTGGATGGACCAAAGGATCACAAAACATGTACAGTAATAATTTACTTGGACTAATTGCATGACTCATATTCAAATTTATTTAACATGTATACAACTGTTACAGTATTATTAATTAAAAAATTAGACGTCGCAGCCCATTTATAAAAATCGTCCAAAATGGATCTTCATTGCGGGTGTAATAAAATAAATCATATTAACATTAAAGGAAGCACGAAATGAGATCCAAAAATTAAAACTGATGATAGAACAGAGTCAGCCACAAAAAAATGATTATACTATACCTGATTCGAGCGAAGAAGAAGACATAGTAGCATAAAAAACAGCATGGCTACTACCAAAATCCAAAAAAAGGGATGCGTTCATCAGAAAAAGGTAATCAAGCAGGCACTGCATCAGACAAAACGGATAACCATCTAAATCCAAGAACAAAATCTCACCCTGAAAAAAATAACACACCAGGAAAGCATACAACTTTTCAAAAAACTAAAGAACCTAAAAAAGCATACAAATTCCTCCCCCCGTAATACTTAGCAATGTGACAAACTATTCAGTCATTAACAAGTCATTACAGGATAACAGCATCAATTTTCAAGCTAGAATGATGAACAACAATCAACTGAAAATAAATGTAGACACCGTGACAGATTATAGAAATCTAACAGAATATTTAAACGGTTCGCAGCAACAGTGGCATTGATATGAAAATAAGCATACGCCACCGATTATGGTTAGAAATTTACAACAATCATGCAACCCAGAAGACATTAAAACTGAACTGTGCGAAAGGGGTTTTAAAATCCTTGATGTCGTCAATAAAATTAAAAACTCTAAGAAAGGGGATGAAGAAATGAGAATTCCTCTTCCATTATTCATATTAACCTTCGATAACAAAGAAGATATAAGAAAAATTTACGAAATAAAACATATGTGCCATATGGGAGTAAAGATCGAGTCGGTTAGAAGTAATCGTATAATTCCGCAATGTAAACGTTGTCAGCGATATGGCCACACTCAAAAGTTCTGCCAACACGAACCTAGATGTGTTAAATGTGCTGAGAAACATTTAACTATTGCTTGTGAGAAACCCTGGACCACCACGGCAAAGTATTCAAACTATGCACAGGCCCACCCTGCAAGCTACCGAGGATGTCTGGTAGCGAAAGAACTCCAAAAAAGAAGAAATAATCAAAATAAACCAATGAGTTTACAAAAGGGTCAACCAACAGAATCCTTTAGTCATCATGTCAGAGGTGGTATATCATATGCTCAGGTTGCTGCGACAGGAAAGGTCAGTTCAGGATCAGTGTAGAACCCTACACATTCGAATACTCTGATGGAAAAGATGCAGAATGTTTCGAATGCCACAAGCAACCTTTCTGAAAGGCTACAAAGATTGGAGCAGGGAAATTATGCTTTATTATTCTAATTATTTCTCCCAAAATGATGTACCAAGAAAAAAATTGAGAATTGCTACATGGAATGCTAACTGTATTAAAAATAAAAAACATGAACATGAAGCTTTTTTAAAAATGCAAAATATCGATGTTTATCTGATATCTGAGACCCACTCAACAAGACAATCTTACTTAAAAATTCAGGATTACCAACTTTACGAAACAATTCATCCGGATAATCAAGCAAGAGGTGGAACCGCTGTTATAATAAAAAACTTTCTTAAACACCATGAATGCCAGCATTATCAATCACCTGAAAGCCAGCTTACCGTAGTAGAAATTACATCTACCAAGCAACGCCTTCAGATAGGAGCGGCATATTTTCCACCTAGATACAACCTGAAGAACGCAGTTAAAACTCCTGATCTACTGGATTTCTTTATATCAAAACAAGTTCCATCAAATTTTATTGAAGTAGAGGATAATTCAGGTATGGTCTCTGATCATTCTGCAGTGATACTTACCATAAGCGACCAGATATTTAGGAAGGAAACAAGACCAACTCTTGTCAGTAAAACAACTTACTGGGTTAGCTTCAGATCTGAATTAGAAAGCATTATTAACCTACAAACACGATTAAAAACGGTAACGGAGCTAGAGGAAAAGGTTGAGTCCATCTGACAAGACGATCCTAAATAACAAATCACAGCAGCTTAAGCGAGAAATTCAGAAGCTAAATGAAAAATCGTTTTCTGCGTTTCTTGGAAAGTTGACGGCTGATGAAAATACTACTACTACTCATTATGGAAGGCAACCAAAAGAATGAAAACCCCAATCATGCAGATCCCTCCTATTAAGCGAAGTGATGGCTCGTGGGCCAGGGATAACAAATCAAAAGCTGAAGTGTTTGCTGATCACCTGGCTGGTATTTTCCAACCGAATGAGACCGAATCGGATATTATAATCGAAAATGGAAGCAACGACTATGGGCGCAGAATCCCTCTAATAACCCAGAAAGAAGTTAATAGGGAAATAAAAATCAATCTGAAGACCGGAAAGGCTCCTGGATATGATCTTTTAGCAGGAAAAATTCTAAGGCAACTAGGCATGTTCCTTCTGCCTGGAAAGTTGCAGAAGTTATTATGCTACCGAAACCAGCTAAACTACCAAATGAAGCTCAATCATATCGTCCTATATCGCTGCTTCCTATCATCTCAAAGCTAATGGAGAGACTACTTTTGAGAAGAATGACACCAATAATAGAAAGTAGAAACCTAATACCGGATCACCAATTTGGATTCAGATGTAAACATTCAACAATTGACCAGCTTCACAGAATTACAGACATTATAGAAAAGGCGTTTGAAGATAAAAAAAATTGTTCTACCTTATTTCTGGACGTGGCAGCAGCTTTCGATAAAATATGGCACGAGGAGTTAATACATAAACTACAAGTTATGCTTCCACAACTTGTAGTTTATGTAATTTATGGACCATACGTTGACCTTCTGGAGTCGTACTTATCTGAAAGACTTTTCAGAGTAAGACAAGAAGATGTGTATTCTGAACTGAGAGAGGTAAGGGCAGGAGTCCCACAAGGCAGTGTTCTGGGCCCACTCCTATATCTACTTTACACAAGTGATATACCACAGTCCGATCATGTAAACATAGCAACGTTTGCTGACGACACCGCTATACTAGCAACAACGCAAACTGTCGAAGAGACGGCGAATAAACTTCAATATGCAAGTGAAGAAATTCACCAGTGGACCAAGCGATGGAAAAACAAATTTAATGAATCTGCGCATGTCAACTTTACGAACAAACTATTGGTTAATCCGCCGCCAATCAGCATAAACGATGTCATGGTGCCATACGAGAACTCCGCCAAATACTAGGGTATGACACTGGACGTTAAGCTTAAATAGAAAGAGCATGTGAAGAAGAAAAGAAAGGATAAAATATAGAACATTGTACTGGTTAATTGGACGAAGGTCAAAATTAAGCATAGACAACAAAATATTGATTTACAATAAAATCCTAAAACCGGTCTGCCTATATGGTATTCATCTTTGGGGCTGTGTTAAAAATGCTAACATCAAACCTATACAAAACTTCCAGAATAAGGTACTTCGGAGTAAAGTCAATGCACCCTGGTACATTCGTAATAAGGATTTGCATCGAGATTTGGGGATACCGGATGTAAAACATGAAATAAAAAAATTTGTAACGAAGCATGAATCGAGGCTATTGCAACATGTTAATGCGGAAGCCTCTCGGCTACTGGATAATGAACACTTGGTTAGAAGACTAAAGAGAACCAAACCCTTCGAGCTCGTCAGTATGTGAGCAGCTATCTATTAATGAACAGGCATTGGAGCATCGCTGGATCAATTACACAATTGGTATTGTAACGATAATAATTATTAAAATTTGGATTACACGAAAAAATAAATTAAATTTTAGTTTTACATACAAAAACCAGTACAGTATTCTACTAAATTCATTTTTGCAAGAAAACAAAAAATAACCCATATCTGGTTTTTTGGTATGTTTATGAGAACTAACTGAAGTAAATAATATAAATTAAAAAAAAAAAAGAACAATGTTTTTGAGAAAACTTAAAAAGAACATTTTGGCGGGAAATTTAAAAATAAAGAAATTAAAAAATATACTTTTTTTTAAACTTTTTTTACCTTTACAACGAGTCCAACATCATAATTATTTTTCTTTTTATAGCCATAAACACTACATCATGTGTATCATTTTCTCAAAATTTGACACCCTGTATTTTAAAAACCAAATACAAAAAAAAAAAAATGATGTTATACAAAAAATTTTTAAATCAAGACTACAAATTTAAGACATAAAAATCATAAAATTAAAACCTTCCATAAATTTGTGATTGGAAGTATTTTCCACCATATATATTAAAATTATCTATTATTATTATATTGGAGTACCCGTTAGTAATATGATTTAGATTAAAGGCAATGCCACATGAAGATACAAAACCGAACAATTCGGTCGGGGTGTTGATTTTGGTGGCACATGTAAATCGAAAATTTCGGTCGACAAAAAACGTCACAGTAAAATAAAAATAATAAAAAGTGACAATTGAATTGGAAAAAGAATTATTTATAAGCCAAAGTTGCGTTTCGAACATTATTAAATTTGGTGTCAAATAATTCCTCAAATATATATTTTATATAGATATATATGTACTTGTTGTTTGTTTACATAAATACAAATATTATACAAATATAAATAACTTATATTATAATTAACTTATATTATTATTTAAAAATGACTTACAAATAATAGTTTTTCTCATTTTACATCGGCTATACATACACAGAAAAAACAAAATTCAAGATAAAAACACAACGAAGTGAGGTTATATACCCAACAAAAACAATCGTTCCATTTTGATGCGCTCGGAAAACGAAAAAAATTATACAATTTAAACTTATCGACAAAAATAAGTTCGTAAACCGACCAAAAATTATACCATTTTAGATTTTGTCGACCGAATTTCTTCTTTTCGCCGACAAAACATTAAAATACATAATTTTGAATGAAATTATAATAATATTGATAAATTTTTTAATTAATTAAATAGGTTTTGTAAATTTAAACTAATTTTTATTAATTTTGATAATTTGTAGTTTTACTCTGTCGGTCGTGCAAGTGTGCATGTGGCAATACCTTAATTGAACAATGTTCAATTTACGTCTTTTGGTAAAGGGCACCAAAACCGTTTTGCTAGGGTTTATCGAAAGGCTCTCTTTAGTACACCAATTCGAAATAACAAGCAAGGCCTGTTGCATGCTGGCAAACATCGTGCATACATGCCCACCAGAGTCTATGATAACCAAATCGTCCATATAACCAATGGCATCATAACCGAGTAGACAGATGAAGCTCATCAAGTATAATTCGTCGATCACGAGTGACCACAGCAAAGGTGACAGGATACCGCCTTGTGGGCACCCATGACCTAGTTTCATTACCTAGTTTGAAATTAATCTTCCTTTTAACCAACATGGAACTAATCTAGTAGTTAGTCGGATCATTAATACATCTTCGTCTGATTGTCCTAGCAATTGAGTCATATCCAGTATTGTCGAAAGCTCCCTCAATATCCAAACAAGCACACCGCGCAATTTTTTTCAAGCAACTGGCCGCTTCAATCTTGGTAACAAGTAGATGCAGCTTAACCTCTGTGGATTTGCTTTTTCTGTAGACGAATTGATTAGGATTCAGAGGTCTGGTTACAGTTAAACAGTCTCTGATATGAAGATCTATGAGTCATTCCATTCTCCAAGCCTGTGGTATGTGACCCAAATTGAAGCTAGTTCTAAATAAGGCTACCAGAGAAGGGATAATCCAGTCCAAGTTCCTTTGAAGAAAGGTTGGGAAGATTCCATTCCCAACTGGAGCCTTGAACGGCTGAAAGGAGTTAATGGCAGGTCGTGTAAGTTACTTAGCTACATTCTAGGATACATTGCCAAGTATTGCCATGAGGAGGCGTAACTACATTAGGGAGAGGTTTAATGAGAATAGCGTATGCCTAGAAAGCTTTGACTACTAAGACCAAGTCCAAACAACCCTAAATTTAATACCTAAACGTAGCTTATATATACGACTGATCCTATACTCGTGAGATAGCGTGTTCCTGTACGTTACTAAGAAAGACATGAATAATTTAAGTCGTAACATAAATTGTATGTTCGGAATCGGCGGTTTTGATTTTAATTTTAATGAAATAATCGATGCTGGTAGAAGAATAAATACAACTCGGGTATAAAATTTAATTTAAAATGTTATACGATATATTAACGTGGCAATTACATTGGCTAGAGTTTCGCGGAACGTATTAAAGTACCTACAATTCCCATTCCAATTCTAATAATAATAAAATAATAATAATAATAACACAGCAAGTCATTTACAGATTTTCATTTTAATTTGTTACAGAAAATTTATTACCAACACATTACAACTACCATCAGATAATCAACCGTTTCTACAATCCCTAAGCAGTAATAACGAAATTGATACATTTTCAAAAGAAGCCGAAATAAAACCACATCAACGTAATAACAGCAATAAAATTGGATTAATTAAACAAAACCATCAATCATTGAACAGCAATACGTACAATAATTATAATCAAGGATTAGATTCGTACGAAGATCTATCATCGTCAATAGCAATGCTTACAAATGCTGGCATTTCGGAAGCAGATTTACAAAATATTCCCATCGATGATATATTAGAAATGAAAAATATGAAAATTCTAAAAATGTTAACAAAACCGTACGAAACAAAATTATCGCCATAAATTTAATTATTTATTATTTAATTATTTAATTAATTATTTTATTATTTTTTGTTTTTATAAAAATATTACTATACGGCTGGAATATTAATATTTTTATAAAATTGTCAAGTATTTTTGTTAAAGGACTTTTCAAACAAAAAAAAAATTCGGAAGCACCATCCCAAATAAAATTATTGAAAACCTTAGTTATTGTTAATCAAAAAGTTATTTATAAATTCAATCGATAAATTAATAAATCGATTTGTTTGTTTAAATAACTTTAAAGTTCTGGTGTTATAATAATAATAATAATAATAATAATAATAAAATAATTAAATGTATTATTTGTTATATAACAATTTTTGTAGTTATAATTATTAAGTTATTGAAAATTATTGCATATTAAAAAAATTTTAAAAATGAAAAATTATATTAAATAAAATATATATTTAAAATAAATAAATGACAACAGACTGATTGTAGTCGACCGAAGTTTATTAGTTTTGTAACCGAAAATAAAATGTTATGAAATCGTGATTTGGTAAGTACAGGGTGGATGAGACCAAATGTTACTGACTTCACTCTGCTGTCATTTGTGTAGTTGTCATTTTCGCGCGTCAATTTTTTGACAGATTGAAGTTTGGTTAGTTGTTTACATGTGGTCAACAAATAATTGTTGAATTCAAACGTAATAGTGTAATTGCACTGTATTTGGGTGAAAATTCACAAACAGCAATAGTTCGTCAGCTCTAGCATTTGAATGTGAATAAAATGTTTGTGTATCGAATCATAACTCGATACAACGAAACTGGTAGCATCGCTAAACGCAACAGAGGCGGTCCTAAAAAAACAGCAACATCAAAAGAAATGATACGAAAGGTGAAGAAACGAATCTAACGAAATCCTCGTCAAAGTGCCAATCAATTAGCCGCACGTCTACATGGTTAACAATACAGCATTCAAACCATATTGAAAAATGAACTACACTTGAAGCTCTATAAGATACAAAAAGTTCAAGATCTTACGGAGGCACAAAAAAAATTAGGCTTGAAAGAACACGAGATTCCAAAAATTGTCTTTTCTGATGAGAAAATTTTCACCATTCATTTGTGAATAAACAAAATGATCGTGTTTGGTTAGAGCACAAGTCTAACGATAATTTGGACACAAGAGTTGCCATGCGCAAGCAATCACCACCTTATGTTATGGTTTGGGCTGCAGTTACTGCAGATGGACACATTCCTCTGGTTTTCATCGAACATGGAGTCAAGGTTAGCTTCGGCACGTAAACACTTTGGTACGAACCGTTGGATATTCCAACAGGACTCGGCACCGTCACACAAAGTTCGAGCGACACAGCAATTTTTACAAAATTGCGTTCCGCGGCTGATTTCGTCGAAGGAATGGCCACCATATTCACCAGACTTGAATCCCATGGATTTCTCCATATGGTCCATTTTGGAGAGTAAGGTGTCCACTAAAAAATACGAAAGTGTTGATGCATTGAAATCAGCTCTTGTTCGAGAATGGAATAAAATTCCGCAAGCCCAAGTTCGGTCAGCATGCAATGCTTTCTATGGAAGACTGAATCAAATAATCAGAGCAAAAGGAGGTCATATCGAGCAGTAACATGTTTTTCATAAAATGTCAACATATTCCACGAAATTTCAATAAAAAATAAGCAAAATTAAAAAAATTACAGCGTTTTCATTTGGTAACACTTGGTCTCAGCCACCCTGTAGTCTTAACTTTGCAATGCAAATTATAGGAGATAGCAGTATTTGGAAGGCAATAAAAGTTTATTCACATTGAGTAGACCAACAATAAAGCTTTGTTACTGTGTTGAAAAACAAAACGATTAACAGTGCAACAGACAGCCAAGATATGTGAAATTACAACTAAATTCAAATGGCTGAAAATTCGTTAATAATAGGTAAGGAGTGGGATCATAGGTAGCCGAAACTAAGTTAAAAATATCAAAAAAAATTTCTGATATAATATATATATATATATATATATATATATATATATATATATATATATATATATATATATATATATATATATATATATATATATATATATATATATATATATATATATATATATATATATATATATATATATATATATATAGAGAGAGAGAGAGAGAGAGAGAGAGAGAGATTTATTGATCAACCAGTGGATTAAAGTCCTTTGAAGGCTAATACTTCAATTCTATTTTACATGCACACAAATTTATTCAACCCATTAACACAATTACAGTACACCACCTGCCCATTGCATAGCTCCTTGTCACTGTATAATGACATGAAAGATGGATCAGCCCATGAGTTCTGCACACCAATAGGAGGTCATAGTTGAGTTCATCAATATCACCGATCGTAATCGTGGGTGAAAAACTCCATTTTGCATCCTGCACCTATTGAGATTCTTACTGCGCCACTTGCTAGGTGAAAATTATATATTTTATATATTTATATATTAAAATCTGATATAAAATATTTCCGCAAATTTCAACAAAAAATTTAAATTGCTAGAACCAAATCCACACAGAAATGAACAGCACAATGGAAATCATGTCATGGAATGCTAATGGTTTGCTTCGGCATCTGCAAGAACTACAATCAGTCCTCGACATTGAGAATATAGATGTATGTTTTAATTCGGAAACACATTTTACTAACACATATCCCACATAACATTTAAAGGCTACTGCGTATATCACACTATTCATCCAGATAATTCAGCCAGAGGAGGAAGTGCAATTATCATAAAAAAAATATCCAACATTTTGAAGAAGCAAAGTATGAAAAAGATTAAATTCAGGCCACAGTGGTTTATATAAAAACCAACAACTTTCCTATTGTTGTTGCAGGATTGTTCTATCCACCAAGACATTCTATTAAAAATAAACAATACTCAGACTTCTTTAAGCGTCTGGGAAAAAGGTTCATAATAGGTGGTGATTTCAATGCAAAGAATACTTACTGGGGTTCAAGATTAACTACAACTAAAGGAAAAGAATTACTGATGGCCATTAAAGAAAATGGATGTGAATCCATTTCAACAGGAAAACCAACATATTGGCCAAATGACCCAGGAAAAATACCTGACGTGATCGATTTTTTTATAACCAAAAATATTTCTAATAATTTTATGAAAATCGAAGAAAGCCAAGATATGAGCTCAGATCATTCCAGAAAAAAGTCCAGGAAAAAGTGGCACCAAACTAGAGCTCCACAAGGCAAAAAATACTAAACAACTTACTCAGCAATTAACAAGAGAAATTCAGAAGTTAAAAAATGAGTCAGTTAATTTCTACTTAAGTAAATTGACGAATGACAGTAATACGGATTATTCGCTCTGGAAAGCAACCAAAACTCGAAAAGGCCAATAATGCTAATCTATCCTATCAGGAAAATGGATGGAACATGAGCAAGGAAAAACAAAGAAAAAAGAGAAGTATTTGCTAATCATCTTGAAAATATATTTCAACATTGGATGAAAACATAATACAAATTCTCGAAGAGGTCACACCTACATCATCTACTGAAGTAGCTAACGAAATTAAAAACAATTCAAAATTAAAGAAAGCACCAGGGTTTGACCTGATTTCAGGAGAAATAATAAACCAATTACCGAGAAAAGCAACGGTAAAGTTAACTAATATCATAAATGCTGCATTTAGGTTATAACATGTGCAAAAACCTTGGAGTGGTTGAGGTTATCATTATTCCCAAACCAGGAAAACATCTAATAACATCAGATAGGCCTATATCGTTGCTGTCGATAATGTCTAAACTCTTTGAAAAGTTACTATTACAACGAGTCAAAGTAATAATTGAAAAAATAACCTGATTCCGAATCGCTAATTTGGTTTTTGCAGTGAGCACTCAACTATTGATCAAGTGCATAGAATAACCAGTATCATTAAAAAGACTTTAGCTCAGAAAAAGTCTGTTCCGCAGTATTCCTTTAAGCTACAAACTCAAAATAATCCTACCTAAACAGTACAGCATAATACTGGAATCATATATAACAGAAAGATATTCCAGGCTTAAGCAAGAAGATGAATATTCTGAGCTTAAGGAAATAAGAGCAGGAGTTTCACAAGGAAGTGTACTTTGGCCACTTCTGTATTTACTATACACCCGAGAAGTTTCAGTCCCACAAAACAACATGATAGCCACTTGCGCCGATGACACAGCTATCATGGTAGTAAGGTGATAACACCTCAGATAAACACCAAAGATACCTTTACAAATTTACGAATATTGATGAAAAGCCAATAAAACATGTAATAGTGGCCCGATTGTGCTGACTAATACTGTTAAAACAACTAAAATTAACAGAATAAAATATGCACTTACAATTCTTAGTAAAACTTAATTTCATTTGACTTAAATTCAATAATCCATCTTCTGTTTTAAATTTTAAATATTTGATTCGTTGTAAACAATCAATAATATTTTTGTGAAATGTCAAGAAAGAAGAATTATACTAATCATTTTTTTTTTGTTTATTTTAAATAAATTGAGTTTGTTGATGTGAAACTTTTTTTAGGCAGGCTATGATTCAAAATAAACAAAAAGATAGTGAAATTAAATTCTGTGACGGTCAGTGACGGTCGTGAAACACAAATTTTTATATTCGGAAACACGAATGATATGACAAACAAAATCAACACACTCATTTTATATAGAAATACAACAACATAATATCTACAAATAATATATATAAAAGGAAAATAATACACATCCCAACACATATGACCAAAACCCTCTTTACTACAAGCCGTCTTGTAACTTTCGTTGACACAGATAAACAAAACCTTTATAGACAATTTAGTGTATTGGTGCTATGAAAAGACATACCAAAAAATGTATAATTTTATCATTACTACTACCACTATTTAACATTTTTATCTCTTAGTTACGCACACTTTTTAATGTGTATAGATAATTGAGAATTTCGACACTTTTTGTTATTTGTGTTTTGTACAGGAAAGAGATAACATGAATTTTGTCTTTTAATTTTGCGCTGTACACTCACTGAAGTTGATGCCTTTATCCAAATTTTGTTTCGCCAATAATTTCACTACTTTGATGCCTCTATGGCCTAGAACCTTATGCCAATAATGTATGCAGCCATTGAAGTCCATTTCGACCGTGTAAACTTTGTGAGGTTCGTTTAGTCGGTTGTCGACTGTTTTCCCTTATTTCACACTTGTTGCCCTTGAAATTTATTTGAAAACCTTTTTCCGTTAGTTTTTTGACTGAAAGCAAATTTCCCTTGATATCTGGCATTTGCATCACGTCTGTGATTCTTACTGGAACTCTTTGATTTTGCTCGTTCAGAAAATCGATCTTAATTGTACTACCTTTACTCGCAGCTGTTAATTTTTGACCACTTGCAACACTTACTTTATCTCTACAATTCATGTCAGTATTGACGAAAATATCCTTAGAACTCGCAATGTGACACGTGCCACCTGAATGCAGCCATCACCTACTAATGTGTCAAAACCGGTTTTCTGTTTCACCTCTCGCTAGATTTGCCTTCTGATTACTTCCTTCCTTTTTGTTGAGCCAGGCTTTGTATCTTCGACAATTATTTTTGATGTGACCGCTTCTTTTGCAATAATAGCACTTAGACTTTTTATTTTCACCTTTTTGATCTTTCGTTGCTCTTGATGTGTCAACCTTTAATGCAATGTCATCCGTTATTCCGCCTCGATCCATTCTTCTTTTGAATTCTACTAAAACCTTTGATTTAATTAACGTGAGTGTCAATTCACTCTCTTCTTTACCCACGAGCGCCGTTACCAAACCACCGTAGCTTGGTGGCAAAGATATTCCATACCAAAATCTGCACCAAGCGCCAATAACTTTCGAGACAGCATGTAACAGCGCCTTCATCAAGCCGCTGTTGCATGATTAACTTCAAATTGCTTGATGTGTTTGATTCATATGTTTCCTTTAGAATTATCTATGCATTTCTTGCTGAATCTGCACCAATGGTGTGATGAATTTGATCGTCTTCTACATTCAATGCAATTGTTGAATGTGCCTCTTCATCATTTGCTGTCCACGCTGCTGTAACTGGCGATGGTAGTACCACATTGACGACTGCCCATAAACCTTTTTCCTTAAGAAGCATTTCCATTTTGTATTTCCGTTCAAAATAATTTGTTTCGGTTAGCTTTGAAATGCTGTATCTTGACTCAGCTGACGCCATCTTTTTCGGTATGTGAATTTCACAACACCGAAAATCAATTTCACTTTATTCAATTAATTTGCTTTAATTTTTTTTCGAAATATCCGTATTCTTAATGCTAAGGAGAGGTACTTGGAAAAGAAATACGGATGTTTCTCGATTGAATTTTAATTATGAAAAATCTTTTATTTAGCTTTATGATTTTAATGTGTCACTTGATTGATGGTTTAATCATAAGTAAAGTTAGCTACAAAAGTTAAATACAGTGGAACATATGCAATGATTCAAATGCGTTCAATGCTTATATCCAATAACTACAACAGGGGGTCATAGTTGTGTTCATCGTCATCACCAATCGCAATCAGGTGATGAAAACTCCCTTTTGCTAATACCTCCCGTCTCAAACACCACAGCTTTAACGACTGCGCCAATTGTTATATGATAGTCGATGATCGAACGAATGTGAAGTTAGCCCGAAATCCATCCCGAAAAAGTGTTGCGCTACTAAATTAGATATGTGTCTTGACTAAATAAGAAAAAATTATACTCAGCCCGAAAAATAATATAAAATAAAATCTTTTCTATTAAATCATCCCGAAATTTTTTTCATATTATAAAAATTGAATTTATAAATTCATATAACATTATTAGTTACGAGTATTTAGTACGATTACGTACTTCTCACAGAGACTGCTAGATATATCGTAATATGCCATTGGCATGATAAGATTATCATTAATCTACCACTTTTCTTTTAAATCTTTTAATCTTTTGTACGGCATATTTCTAAAATTATTGCTATTAAATTTTTTGAATGAACCCAATTTTGTCCAAGTTTTTCGAAACTGACTAGTCCTGTTAAAATATAAGGAATACTAAACAGAGTAATAGTCGATTCTAATTGATCAAACATGACTTTTGGATGGTTTTCAATGATTCTTTCGGTATAAATGGAAACAATCTCATTAGGTTGTTTGTACCCCGTAATCATTTAATTGGAGCAGGTCGGATAATTTGGGGTGGAATCTCATCTATTCATTGACTTAACTTAATAAATCCAAGTTTCATAAATGTTATCATATTTAAAAATATAAAATGTCACTCTTTTTGCACGACTGCAGTTATCTTGCACTCCAAAGATTTCAGTAAGTAACTTTTTCCCACCGCATACGCGCTTTTCAAATTATATTTTAAAATATTTGCAATAATTGATTTTACTCGTTCCACGTTACAGTTACTTATGCCCAAATCATTTACTGCGTCCGCCAAGGTTTGAATTAAGGCGTCAAATGCACAAGTGTTTGTAAAATAATCACAAGATACTGTACCATTTTGTAAAACTGGTAATGTTTTCCCAGTTAATTTAGTAGTTATCGAAGGCACTATTCTTTTTTTATAATAACTTAACTCGACCGTTTTGGAGTATTGTAGTTATTAACGATTTTAGACTTTGAATTTTGACTTAACAATTTAAGAGTATCGATTGCGCATTCTAACGGTGATTGTGTTTTGATTTCTCTCATTTTATTCAAATTGAAGGAAGTTGATTTGCTTTTTGGGGTTATGTATTCTTTATTTTTGAGCTTCCAAACAGATTATTTTGGTTGTATTATCTTTCAACAACAGTCAATATTCATCATACTTCATAAAATGTCTGAATGGTTGGGAATATTGGCCTAGAAATTATCCTAAACCCCATCGTATGGTTATATGGTAATGGCTGTAGATTAAAGATAGTCATATCATGCAAATGGCATATTCCGATATATCTAGCAATCTCTGTGAGAAGTACGTAATCGTACTAAATACTCGTAACTAATAATGTTATATGAATTTATAAATTCAATTTTTATAAAATTAAAAAAATTTCCAAATCGATTGAAAAGAAATCTTAAAGTTTACCAAGCCAAATAAAAAAAAAATATATGAAAGAAGTGGTGCCTTAATTTATAAAAGTTCCATTGAGTAGAAAAATGAATAGTGGACTATACAGACTTCGAACTACGCATCTTCACTGCCGATCCGAACGACGAAAGTGATCTCAATTATGAGGAAAATTATTATTCTGCCATCTCCTTGCTAAACCGATGGATTCGCACGAAAAGTCTCAACCATGGTGTTATTAATTCTCATAATGACACACTAATGGGTGAGCATTCTCAAGTTAAGCTGCTCAAAATTCACATATCATCATTTTCTGGTGATTACTCGGAATGGCCATCATTTTTTGACATGTATACAACCGCCATACATGAATCTCCTCATTTAAATGCTGTTCAAAAATTACAGTATTTAAAAGGATTTCTACGGAAGGAAGCAGCAGTATTATTACGACACATTACGATAATTGAAAGAAATAACATTGGAGCGCTTAATAAATTAAAAGAGAGATATGACAGGAAAAATATATGAACACGTTAATCCGAACGTTCGTCGAGCAACCCACACTTCATCTTCCTTCTGCCACAAACGCAATAAAGCGTTTGATGTACACGGTTATCCGAAGATAACAAGCGCTAGGTGATATAGGCGAAACACGTGATCCCTAGTTGAGTTACCTGTTACTTCAAAAGCTAGATGATAAATCAATGACTCAATTGATCGTGTCAACTACCAAGAGATCCGTTCCAAAATCAGAAGCTAGAGGCCATGTTTCTTGTAAAGATACCGATTAAAATTAGTGGTTATACTTCAGTTGAATTAAAAATATTGCAATGCGCAATGTGTCAAAAAGGACAATTTCTATAGCAGTATGGTGAGTTTCAGGCAATGAACGCAACCGAAAGAAAATAGTTTACTAAATGTATCTGATAAAAAGGTATCTGATTCCACAAAGCGCACTCAGTCAACACCATCAGAAGTAGTTACCAATCACTCCCGGAATAACAATTTATGCGCTATACTTCCTTTTGCCACCGTAGAGGTGGTGGACCACTCGGGAAGAATAGTTTATTGCAGAGCACTATTGGACTTCGGATCTCAAATTTTATAATAACGTCTTCAATTGACAAAAAGAAATGCGCGAGTCTCAGTTAGTGGGTTAGACCAAGCAAGTTCTGGAATTTCCAACGGCATATTAACAATTACGCTCAAACCGAAGGTTTTGCCTGAGTTTTCTTTCGAAGCCCTTACGATGTCTAAAATTACAGATAAGCTCCCATCGCAAAATATAGATGTCAATGTAAAATCATATCCCGGAATCGAATTAGCCAATCTTCAATGTTTCAAGATAGGTAACATTGACATTCTTGTCGGAGCTGAGTATTTCTTTCATATTTTACAAAGTGGACAAATCAGATTAGGACACAATGAATGTACACTACAAAACTGTTTCCGATCAACCGGGGTATTTCAGAGACTGTTCAGTTTCACTATTCAGTTTTACAGGATCTTGTAAATCCACCTCGGGAGACTACCTAAATGATTGTTCGTCAGTCGGATCTGCGGTACAATCATCTCCATTTGCATTACTTCTTCGGTTTAGAGAGTACAAAATTACATTTTCTTCCGATGTGGAGAAAATGTATCGTAAAGTCGTGGTTTCGAAATCTAATACAAAGTTGCAGAGTACAGTCTCAAAACTCAAACTAGACTAAAGTCAAATCAAATATAAAATATTAATTCAAAAAAAATAACTGTCAAATATTTTTACCGTTTCTTTTATTATAAATCACACATTGGTTGGAACTCGTACTTCTATTCGTCGACAGAGAGCAGAATATTACCATAACATAATTCTAAGGTAATATTTTTATCATAGATGTAGGTAAAATCGCTATAAAGAAATAAAATTCTATAATTAAAATGATTTGTTTCTTAGACAAGAAAATTGTTTAAGCTAAGCACATACAAAAATCAGTTTAATATGTTCATTTAAAGAACGGTAGATGGTGTTATACACAATAAACATGAATTTTGTTTTTTTACGATATAAACGTCCATCAAAAAGTAACTTTGTGCACTAAACTATCACTTTTCGTACAAAAAAAAATTAGATTTATGACCAAAATTCAATTCCGCGTTATTTTCGTATTTCTTAGGAAAGGTCTGAATGAACCTCCAAGACATAATGGAAACAATTCAAGTTTTTCCTTTGCGCTTCTAGCCTAAGTTACAACATCACATTTAATTGCAGGTACATGGGTTTTAGGTCTTTTTAGGCTTCCAGAGACTTTCCCAGAGAGAATAATCGATATTTTTTGACCAGTAAGGGAATTATGAATTGATTCATTTATATTTTCTTTGATTAAAAGTGTTAGTTTATTACTAAGATAGTTGAGTATCGTTTTATTTTGTGGAGCCCGATTTTTCTGCCGTGTTTTTCATGCTTTACGTTTTTCTCTAACCAATTCTCTAACTACCAAAGATAAGTTAATATGTGTTGACTGTTAGGCGTACTATCCCAAGCTGCTAGTTGCATAATATTGTTATGTAGTTCTAATTGGTCTTCTAATTGTGCTGAAATCTTAACTGTCACTTGAAGATTGAAATTGTCAATGCCTAATTTCTGGAACAGTTTCCAATTTGTTTTATTGTATGCTAATTTGGGCAACGACACTTTCTTAACAATCGTTGCACTGACCCATAATTACTGGAGAGTGATCTAACGAACGATAGTCAATCACTGCCTTCTAAACTCGTAAGATTTGATCCCCAAAACGTATTTTTGGCGTTAAAGTCACCGCCGATTATGAAATTAAACATGAATGGTCTAAACAACGAGAAGTAGTACAAACATTGCATTATTTTCCATCATTTAGTTGAACGTTGCATAATTTTTTCTTCAACTTTTATTCCCTCATGGTGTTTGATGTTTCTTTTACAAATACAATTGAACCTTCTCTCAATACCCACGTGATAACAACAATACCCACTTATTTTAGCAAATGAGGTTTTAGTAAAATGGCTTTCAGATATTAGGCAAATGTTTATTTTTTCTGTATTTAAAATTTTTTCTAGTTCTGGAATATGTTACCTTTTAGATGACTATTCTAAGTGTTTGATTCATTCCCAGATTTTAGTAAATCATGGAAGTGATTTCATTAACTGTTTTTCCTGTATATCCAATTTTAGGAGCATATGGCGTCTACTATTCTGAACCATCTTACTCTATTTGGGGCTATTGCTTTAATTTCCGCCCATGATTTTCCCCCAACTCTGCTAGCATCGTTCTCTTCCATGTCATTGCTGGCCTTCCAATCTTTCTTTTTTCTTGCGGGTTCCAGTCTAATGACATCCTCGTTATATCACTTGATGCCTTTCTCAGTGTGTGGACAATCCATCTCCATTTTCGTCGCTTTATTTTGGTCTCAATATCTGACTGACATGTTGTTATGTGCAGATTGATGTTACTAATCGTGTTAGGCCAGAATCACTTAAGCATTCGTCGAAGGCATTTGTTTACGAATACCTGTAGCTTCTGTATGATTTTTCCTGTGTGCTTCCATGTCTCACACCTCTACAGTAGTACCGATTTCACACATGAGTTGAACATTCGTATCTTGGTCTTGCGCGACAGTACAGAAGTATTCCAGACTTTGTGTAGCATGTTGAATGTATGTCTGGCTTTATTTATACGTTTGTGTATGTCTTCTTCTGTTCCACCTGTTTTCGTTACTGTGCAACCAAGGTATACGAATTCATTTTCATCTTCAATTTGTATATTGTTGATGTGCATCGGTGTGGTTATATTTGTGTTGAGTCTCATCGCCTTGGTTTTCTTGATATTAATTTTGAGACCAACTTCATTAGCTAGATCTAATAGCTGTTACACTTTCTGCTGCATGTCGGAGTGTTTGTGTGTGAGCAAGCATATGTCGTCTGCATAGTCCAAATCATTGAGTTAACCTGTTAACCCTCATTGAAGGCCATTAGGCGACTTGTTTTCTAGTTTCCGCATTACACTGTCTAATACGATTAGGAACAGCATTGGTGAGAGAACGAAACCTTGCCTTATTCCTCGAGTATTGTAGTATGTTTCACTTTGTTTGCCTTTGTATTGAATTCGGTTCCCAGCATCCCGATACATTTCTTGTATGAGTTCAATCAATTTCTTTGGGATGCCCATTCCACAAAGTGTCTGCCATATTGCATTCCTGTTTATCGTATCGAATGCGCGTTCGAAATCGACGAAGAGCATATACAATGGTGAATTCCATTCATTGGATTGCTCAGTGATGATACGGATTGTGTTGATGTGATCAGTGCAACTTCTTCCTGCTCTAAATCCAGCTTGTTCGTTTCTTAATTTTGCATTGATTCTTTGTGAGATTCTTATAAGGATGATCATTGCGAGTTCCTTTATTGTTGTGTTGAGGAAAGAGATACCTCGCGAGTTCCTACATTCTCTTAGGTCACCTTTCTTGGGTATCGTAATTATCAAGCCTTCTTTCCATTTCAGTGGGATTCTCCCAGAATTCCAGATTTCTTGGATTATTGGTGTTAATATGCTTGCAGTTGTAGATGAATATTTCTCCTTTGAATATTTCGGCGGTTATATTGTCTGTTCCAGTGGCCTTATTATTCTTCAGTCTATTAATGACATCTTTAACTTCTTGTTCCGTTGGTGGATGGGTGTTGCTAGTTTCGTTATTGATGTCAATTGATGACTGGAGATTTTCGGGGTCGGCGACGACGTCTTCTTCGAAATATTCCTTCCATCTCTTTAACTGCGCTTCATCTGTTTTTAGTACTTGACCATTAGCGTCCCTTATAGGTGGTATGTTTGTAATTTTACCAGTGAGCTTTCTTACAAACAGGTGTAGTGCTCGCATATTTTGGATTGCTGCTGCCTCTTCAGCAGCTTTGAGAATTCTATCTGTATATTTTCTTCGCTCATTTCTTGCCATCTTTTTTATTTGACGCGCTGTTTCCTCGTATCTACGTTTCACCTCTTCCGTGTTATGTTGGCACATTTGCAACTAAAATTAACGGCCGATCCTGCTGTACTTTCTAGCTTTTCCTTTTTTTTTAAGACCCAATCTGTTTGTCTTACTAGTTCTAGTCCCAATCTGTTTGTCTTACCAGCGACGTTACCTTTTCAATTTCGCTTAGTTTCTTCTTAGTCCATCATTTCCGTTAACTCGTTTAAACAATTTTCCAGTTGAAGATGTTGGTGATCTTGTTTAGCTTAGTGGTTTTTGATCTGTCAGCATCTCTGCTCATTTACCACCTGAAGTATAAATTCCATTTTTTTTGCATCCATTACATCATAATATGAATACACATAGTACTACCAGCAAAAGAAAAAAACAGTTTAACCATTGATGATCCAGATGTCGGGTCGATAGTTTATCGTCAAAAGTATGAATTTATGACATTTAGGCGATTATATTTATAAATTTTTTTGATTTTTTTAAAAACGATACCAGTAGCGACATCTAGCACATTACATTTATTCACTGATATTAATACATCTAACAACCAGTACCAGTACCAGTTGGAAGATGGCTGTAGATACGAATGAGTGTGTTGTGGTTCTTCGAAAACAAAATCTTAAATAAAATAAAATGTTTGTTGTTGAAAAATTCTTTCTTTTTTATTATTTAATTGTATAATATAATATATAATATAGTTTTTTTTAATCTTTAGCAGTTACAATTATTGTTTTTGTTCTTTTATTAAATTTACCATTAATAAATTATTTTTTATTTAAAATTAAATTGGCCTTCATAATTTGTAAGTTTTTTTTTATTTTTTTCAAATTTTTTTTTATTCAATTTTTTAAATTGAATTAATATTTTTTTTTTTTTTAATTTTAAAATTAAAATTTGTAAAATAAGTTCCTAACTAATACATAAGCAGTACAATCATAATGATAGTTTTTATATTAGGTATATCTTTTAGCTAAATTATACATTAAAAAAAAAACTATTAACTAAATATTTTAAATTAGTTTTAAATAATAATAAAATAAAACTATTTTGTAAAATTTTATAAATTACATTAAAGAAATTGTAAAACTAAATATTTTGATTAGAAATTATTTTATTGTAATTAATATAATTGATATTATACCGTAATTAAATTAACTAAATGTTTTTTTGTTTAATTTAAAATGAGATTAGAAGGTTTAGAGAGCATTTTAATGGCTATTTTTTGTTGTATATTATTACATCTAATTGAGCAAATTTATTTTAACAAATAATTGAGCAAGTTTAACTATACGATGCGCAAAAATATTGTTCGAGGATAAATCGATGGCAATTTTATTTCCATTTGAGGTTAAATCATTTGAGGTTGGTTCTTACTGTCATTGGTACCTAAAGTATAAAAATTCAAAATGATGATTGTGCGATCTACCAATATGGTGAGAATCATTATTTTTTAAATTCGGGTGACTTTGATTTCATTATTGTAAGAATTGCGATTATCACAGAGAGATGGCGTTACGTCATAGATTTATTATATTGAATGTTACTAGGGCATTAGTAAATGAAATATTTAACGGTGCGACATAACCAAAAATATTTTAACAAAATCAAAAGTGGGATTATTTTATCTTGTGCGCGGTTATTTTCTTGTAACATCGACATGGTCGATTACGTCAAAAAAATGGAATACAATCGAATACTGAATAACTATAGGATGACTTCACACTCCTACATTTTACGCTGAGTGGACTACGTAAAAATGAAAAGTTATAGAAAAATAGTATAATCAGAGAGCATCGAGTCAAGGAAGATTGGAAATCATTATTACTGGAGATTATTCCAAACATTTAAAACGAAGTGGACGTATGTTTAAAGGCTCAAAATTATAGTCGAAGCTCTAATCAAAATATAGATGATTATTCCTATAAAAGACTTGCTTTGTTGAATCAAGCTGGTTTTCCGGAGCACATTTATGTATCCTCAACTTTTACAGTCATCAGAGCACATTTTTAGTAACTGCTGAAAATGACGGGGACGATTTGAGCAAAGTTCGAATTACAAAACATCGACGTCAAAATCTATAATCCCGTGGTTCTCATCAATAATTAAACTAACGTCAATGCCCACCAAAAGTATTTCAAAGATTGGTTGTTGCATGGACAACATATTCGATGTTATAACGATACGATGTTATGCTAGTATTGCATAATTGAAACCGATAACTTCCCCATTTTTTGGCCGGATAAACAGGATTTCACCCAAGATTAACCAAGACATACTGGGATGGAAAGATCTTGTTGATGTTATCTTCCAAATGGCTCGTACGCTTGGATTCGAAATGTTACATGGTCTCAAAATGGTATGACGCATTGGTTCTGCAATGTACGGCCGGTTGAATACGAGAAGAACTTTGTGGCTTAAGTTGCAATAAATTGTGAGTTGAAAAATGAATTCCTTGCGGTTTAGTGCTCACAAAAAAATGTAGTAATGCCAATTCTGAATGATTGAATGAAAACTTGGAACTGGACAAAAACAAAATGATCACAATGGATGCATCATGCATTCCAAACGTAGAACATTGGTAAAGCATCGAAAAATATTTAAAACAGACAGGCCTAATTAATATAACCAGTTTCAAAATTGATCTAGCTAGGGATATGCCAGTAGACTACCTTGTTATCGACCGTATATACTAGCTCCTATATTGAACAAGATTAAGGAGGTAATTCCAGAATTGATGAAAGCTGGTATAGTTGCAGATTATTAAAAACGATTATTGCCCTCGTTCACTGATCAGTTCGCACGACTTCAAAACCATATTTGTTCAACAAGCTTGAAATCATATAATGATAATTATTATATTCCTGTTTCTAAGGAATCGAGACCTCTAAAGTTACACCCGATGGGCATTACCAATTCTAAAGAAAGACGTTTGATTTTAGCAATAGTCCAGTCATCTGTCAAATACTATTAATACGATTACTAGAAAATTTTCGGTATAACATTGCGGTAGCATACCTGGATGACCACAAACAAATCAGTCGAAGAAGGCTTTAGAAATTTGAATATTATTTTAAAGCTAATTCGAAATTTAGAATTAACGTTAAATTTAAGCAAATGCAGTTATTGCGTTAACCGAAGAATCTAGATTGAAATTGCAAAAAAGCACTGATGATGTTGTGGTATTGGTGGCGAAGAAAAACTATTAAAAATCAAAGAAGAAAATACGACGGAAGAAAACCGCAATGGAAGATGTTTTGAGTGTGGATCGCCTAGTTATTAGAAAAAAGATTACAACAAATCAAAAAAATGGTTGGCGAAATTCGACAGCTCAAGGTGACAACGCTTAAATGTGAAAAGCTGCGGTTAGATGCTGGTACTACACATCATATGAGTATACAATGGGAATGGTTGGCGAATTTTAACGAAGTCAATAAAAATTGAAGATGGGAAATTTCTTAAGTTGAACGGTCATCAAGACATCAGCGAACGGGTGTTCGTTGTGTTTAAAATTAATCAAAAATCTGATAGTTCGATTGATTTTATAGAACTCGTTTGGAAACACGTGGATTAACTCAAGAATTTGGAGTGGATTATCTGGAAATGTTTAGTCCGATCGAGTCGATCAATTTTAGGGATAGTGGCAGCAATTTACAAACAGCGTTTTTATATGGAGATCTTGGTGATAAATTTTCATCAAACAAGCAATTGGATTCATATCCACATTTTTTGCATTTTTCAGCATTTTTTGGAATCAGGAAATTTTTCTGATACGAAAATTGACGATACTGCTTTACATGAAACAGACCATCAACGAATCTATGCTGCCATCATTAGCCTCAAAAGCCACTGGAGCTCATTTTCTACAATAATAAAGCCAATAAACGCATATTTTGGCCAATAAACGCATATTCAGCTAAACGCATATTTTGGCTGATAATACCCAATACAAAAATATGCAGATATAGTTAAAACCGTTTTTTAAAAATAAAAAAATAAAATTTTAAATTTTGGTTACTCGGGTGTAAAATGTGGTGATCACGTTTTTTGGTTACTTGGGCATGTGATTCACAATTTTTGGTTACTTGGGCTATTTAGTACTACTTTCAATCTCCGCGATGTTGGCTACACTTAATCAAATTGTCATTATGTGATATGTCAAAAAGTCTTGTGCCATTGATGAGCAATAATAATATTATTTTTTAAATCATAAAAAATAAAGTGCCCTTAGAATGAATAAAGGGATTAAATTAAATAATCCGAGTAATAAAGATGGGTGAACATTTAGTGATGATTGGATTACAAAATATGGAGTAATTAATAAAAATGTTAAGGCGCTCTGTGCTTAGTAGTAAATCGGTGGTTTCCCGAGCTTATAATGTTAAACGTCATTTTGAATCAAACCATTCTAATTTATGTCCAATGTCGAACAGTGAGAAAAATGAATATAACGCAAAAAAAAGTAAACAATCATGATGCCCAAGCTGCTCAATTTAATATTATATTTAAGCCAAAAAATCATAGCACTACAGCTAATTTTCGTGCGTCGCGTGTTATTGCAAGACATGAACGCGTCTCTCAAATAGTGAATACTTAAAAAATGGATTTTAAAATGCTCAGATCATCTTTTTGACGATTTTTCCAACAAAGACAAAATAGTGAACCGGGTTAGAGAATTACCTATAAGCATAAATACCGTCAAAATCCGTATTACAAAAATGAGTAGCGATATTACTATAAGCGATATGCGGGAATATTTTCAATTGCGATAAAAGCATAGATGTTACTTCACAAGCGCGACTTGCTGTTATAGCTAGGTACCAAACTGGAAATATAATGAAAGAGGAGCTGGTAAAATTAATGACAATTTCTTGACAAACAACAGGCCAAAACATTTTTAACTTATTCAAAGAAGAATTTACCAAAATGGAAAATAGTTTTACGCAGATAGTATCTGTTACATCAGATATGGTGCTCCAAATATGGTTGGTATACATAACAGTTTCATAATGCAGTATTTTGCCCCAGGAAACTCTTTGTGCAAAGTCCGGGTTAAAAAGTATCATTGTCACTATGACGAAGACTATTATAAGGTGCACAACTAAGTTTCCACTGTTTTTCAAGAGATGGCTCCAGTAGTAAGTGCTGGACGATTGGGACAAAACCAAAACGTCATTAACCAAGCTTAGTCATATGGTAAACAAACCGTTTTGACTTATTATTGATTTTGGTTCATATACTTTTGGTTGTGTGAAAATGTGTGATTTTGTACCAAACAATCGTCATTTGCGGGAAGTGTTGCTTTTATTTCTTTATTCGAAGAAAACGGTGGTTGAAGAGCATCGAGAACTCCAAAAAAAATTACAGAGATGCTGCTCTAAGTGAAACAACATGCCGTATTTGGTTCCTTCGCTTCAAAGACGGTAATTTTGATGTTGACGACCGTGAAGAAATGCCAAAAACCTTCGAAGACGCTGAATTGAAGGCATTGCTCGACGAGGATTTGTGCCAAACGCAAAAAAAGCTTGCTTCAGGATTAGGAGTTACCTTCCAAGCTATTTCCAAGTGATTGCATTCGTTGGGAATGATTCAAAAACAAGGAACTTGGGTTCCTTATGATTTAAAGCCAAGATTCGTTGAGTGTCGTTTTTTCGACTGTGAACAACTGCTCCAGCGGCAACAAAGGAAGGGTTTTCTTCATCGCATCATTACGGGTGATGAAAAATGGATTCATTACAGCAAGCCAAATAGAACAAAATCATGGGAACTGCCCGGTCACGCTTCTACGTCGTCGGCTCGGCGAAATATTAACTCTGCGAAGATTTTGTTGTGTATTTGGTGCGTCCAGGGTGGTGTTATTTATTATGAGCTGTTAAAACACATATTCCCCAGATATTGCACCGTCTGATTATTACTTGTTCCGTTCAATGTCACATGGTCTGGCTAATCAGTAGTTCAGCTCATATGAAGACATCTCAAAATGGCTTGATTCGTGGATAGCCTCAAAAGAATATCCATGAATCAAGCCATATTGAAAAAGTTGTCGCTAGCGATGGGCAATACTTTGAATGATTCATTTATTTTTTTAAAATAAAGTTACATGAAATTGAAGCACAACAATCGGATTTGCTAATGTACAATAGAATTCGATTGTTAAGCCGCGGGAATGTTCTAGAACGATTTGTAGAGTTGTAAATTGAAATCCGTCTATTCCTAAATAAAAAGAAGCAAGATTATCCGCAGCTGATCAATTTGAAATGGTTAAATGGCTTAATGTTTTTTTGTGACTTTACGTTGCACAAGTGTGAAATAAAATTTTTTCGGTCATGTGTACGTGGGGAAACATTGAGGAGCGCCTTGGTAATGTAACTATGGTTTTTAATTAAGCCCACCATATTTACGACGTGGAATTTGGAAACTCTACCGCGAAGTGATATTACAAGTGAAAAAATTTAGTGATTGCACTCTTTTTGAAAATATAAACGATTTGTAACTCAGTCAAATCGTACCAATATATAAACGAGCAAAAAATTTAAATTTAAATCTCCCATTCACTCTTGACGTATTGTGTTCGTTCTCCCAAGCTCTATATATACATACAAAGCGACGAGCAACTTATATTTTATGTTTTTCATAACATAAAACAAAAACATAAAAAATAGAATCATAAATAATAAATTTTCATTTGTTCCCTCATCTATCGAATGCCTGCGCCCAGACAAATTGGCTGGTTGTATTAAATTAAAAAAAAAAGCAGAACAATCGCATAAATATTTGCATACCAACCAAACTTGAAAGCTTTCCCTAATTATACAAATTTTTATGTTGAACAACAAAAATTGAATGTAGCTTTTGTTTTTAACTCAACTTCAAATGAATTTTTCAATTGTTTTGAAACTTATGTTTTTTCCCTACATAAAAATTGAAAAATTTGTATTTTTGATTTTTTGATTAATTGGTTGACAAAAGTTTATTTAACTTTAATGTTGCGGAGGTAAAGTAAAAGCTTTAGATAGATGAGATACAAAGTTCAAGTTATCAAGAAAAATTTCTATCGTTGAAGCTAGACAAATTAATGATTAATATTAAATTTCCAGGCACAAAAACACTTAATGCCGAAATTTATATAAATAATTCATCGTCTTTCATTGTATCATCTTCCTCCCAAATATTATCATGACATCAGCATCATGTTGATGATGATGATGATCACAACATATCCTATAGTCATATATTTTTATGATTTTTTTGGGTACTATATATGAAAAGTGGAATAAAATTAAAGTGATTACTCTCTGCCCCGCACACAACATATTATAGCAAATAATGGAAGAAGGAAATCATATTCAATTAAAATAAGAAAACGAAAATAAAATAAAATAAAATAAAATAAATGCATTAAAATCAATTTTCTCTATGTTTTCAAATTTTCTAGAAAATTCATTTATCATACACAACAACAATATACGTATATCCTATATTTGTATATAGAAGCGGGAAGAACGTTGGTATATTGTATCGTAAAAAGGATTGTTGAAATTCTGATATCAATATCATATTTGTGTAAATTTTCATCTCCCTTATTCGAAATATGAAAATAAACTAGGAAATGGGAAATGAAAATGAAAAATTGATAACGGAAATCTTAAATTGGCATACAATGCTGATATTTAAAAAAAAAATTAATTTCATGTTGGAGTGGTTCGGAGCAACACTGAATTAAATTAGGTACAATGAGTTTGTTTCATAAAAAAAAACTTACAGGATGTAAAACGTTATCGTCTTATCGATTTTTCGTGTAATTTTCATTCATGGTTTTGAAACTCGAATATTTGTGTTATTTTAGACAAATTATTTTAACAGAGTAGTTCCTTTAAGCGCCATTCAGTTTTTTAGACCAAAAGGTGCCATCATCATCTGAGAATATGGGTCATAATTTAAATATTGCTTTATTCGAGCAGTCGAGTTCACACCATCCTAGAAATACCACTCAAAGTGCTAACGTGCGCCATTCAACTCTTCTGCAAACGGTTTAACTGTAGAAAAATTCTTCTACCGCTAAGAACATATGGCTCGAACAAATGGAATTCCTTTGACGCAAGTATTAAATGATCTACTGGTTCTACTACGAGGCTAAACTTTACAGCATTACTGGCTCATTCTTGAAGATTACCCTTGTTGTGAGTGGATATAATTTCAGGTTTTGTGTGTCGACTGAGGACGTAGGGTCCCGCAACAAGTAGATCAGAGAAATCCTCTTTCAATATATCGTGTTCACGAGCTCGAAGCTCCGAATTTTCTGAATACTGATATGCACCAGATACGACTCAACTACTTATTATGAAGACATCATTTCTTCCAACGTCTATATTGTATCTTGAAAATCCACAAGTGAAGCTCTTCAGCAATCATTTGCAACGGCTCTGTCCAAAGACCATCCCCGTGTTGCATACCCCTGGAAAACACCCATGGATAAAATGGTTGCTAGGGGATGGAAGAGAGTGACAGGAAAAGACTCATGGTTTTGGGGATTGAATTGGAAGAGTTGTAAAAATCGATGAAGAACTTCAACGACTCCAACAACTAGGAATCATAACTCCAGTTGATTTTTCAAATTGGGCAGCACTTATAGTAGTTTTTTAAAAGAAAGCAACGGTTCTATATTCAGCCAACTCGACATGTCCGATGCATTTTTACAAATGAAGTTGCCAAAGAGTCTCGTGAATTACTCACGATCAACACGGATAGAGGACTGTTCCGTTTAACAGACTTCCTCCAAGTATCAAATCAGCCCCAGGAGCTTTCCAACAAATTATGAGTGCAATGGTGGGTGACCTGGACGGAGCAGCAGCTTATCTCGATGATATTATAGTATCCGGGAAAACTAAAGCAGATCACCTTTAAATTGAGAAATGTAGTTTTTACATGAAATCCATCAAATATTTGGGTTACATCGTTGATAAAGGGGGAATCCGTCCTGATCAATCAAAGGTTGATGCAATAACTAAGATGCCTCCTCCAAAAGTTATAACATCACTTCAGTCTTATTTTGGTACTATAAATTGTTATGGTAAATTCATAAAGGATATGCATCAGCTACGCAAACCGTTAAACGATCTATTGTCTAAAAATTAAATATGGATTTGGACTCCAGCATGCCAGCAATCGTTTGACTCTTTTAAAAATATTTTAAGTCAGCAGATGCATCCAACACTGGCATTGGAGCTAGCCTATTTCATAAGTTTCCAAATAAATCGATCAAGGCAGTTTATCATGCGTCCAGAATTCTTACAAAAGCTGAGCGCAAGATTGAAAAAAAGGCTCTTGATCTCATTTCGCGGTAAAAAATTTCACCGAATGATTTTTGGTCAGAAATTCACTCTTCAAACTGACCATAAACCACTACTAGCCTTTTTCGGTTCAAAAAAAGGCATTCCAGTCTATACAGCCAATCTTTTGCAGAGATGGGCTTTGACCTTACTTTTGTATGATTTTCATATCGAATCTATTTCAACGAAACATTTCGGGTATGTCGATATTTTATCAAGATTAATTGATAGTCAGATAAAATCAGATGAGGATTATGTGAGGATTATGCAGGGCCTCAAGCCGGTCATAGTTTTTTGGTTATAATAGATGCTTATTCGAAATGGCCAGAAATATACCATACAAATTCGACAACCGCATTAGCAACCATTAATATACTTGGCAAGGTTTTTGCTTAATTTGTATTACCAGAACCAATTGTTTCCGTTAATGGCACTCAGTTTGTTTCATCACTGTTCCAGGTATATTGCCAAGCAAATGGAACCCAACACATTCGTTCAGCACCATACCACCCGCAGTCAAATGGCCGGGCAGAACGGTTTGTCGATACGCTCAAACGAGCTCTCAAAAAAATTAATGATGGGGGGAAACTGAATGAAGCATTACAAGTATTCTTACAGACTTACAGATCAACGTCGAACAAGAACTCACCAGATGAAAAGTCTCCAGCTGCAAATAATGCTTGGTAGAAATATAAGAATAAAATTAGATCTTATGCTACCCAACAACTTGTATATCGTACAAGTCCCAGCAAATTTAGAAGTTCAAAAAAAGAATCAGTCGGAAGGAACAATTTAACAAAAAATATTCTACCCGTAAGCGGAGTATTGAACCATGCGACAAAATATCCGCCAATGTTCATTCAAAACATTATTTTCCAATGGCATAATGACAAAGTCATCGGACGAGTTGGAAGGGTCATGTATTCCATTCTACTTGACAATAATAACCATCTCACCCGAGTACATATAAATCAACTACGGAAAAGATTAGCACCTTCAGATACATCTTGTGAACGAATATCATTGCCATTATGTGCTCAAGAGCACATCGACATCGAGTTCTACCATTTCATCTTAAAGACTATGTCCTTTTCTAAAAAAGGGAGGTGTTGCATACCCCTGGAAAACACCCATGGATAAAACGGTTGCTAGGGGATGGGAGAGACAACACCCCGAAAACCTGCACCTATTCACTGGAACCCAAATCAAATAATAACATACAATGGAAAGAGTCAAATCTTGTAATTTTTCTTTGTCCCAACTCTCCAACTGGATTTGAGATGTGACTTCTTGCAGTTATTTGGACTACAACATTTCATAATTTTTTCCATTACCAACATTTCCTCTCTCCTTATTATCACCACTCCAGACCCCAATTGGAGCCCCTTATTGATAGTTTTCGCAACTACGAGGGTTCAAAATGTGGTCAAACGCATCTGATGTGTCACACCATCGACATTGGTGCTCAACCTATAAAACAACGACATTACGATGTCTTACCAGCTGTGCAACAGCAAATGTTTAAGGATACCGATCCGATGCTGGCGCTTGATGTAATCGAAAAGAGTTACAGCGCATACAGCCCACCGAATATATACGTCCCTCTGGATTTAAAGAAGTTACAGCTTTTACCATTCCGGGATAGCCATTGTAGCAGTTTAATGTTATGCCATTCGGTCTTTGTAATGCACCTCAGACTTTGTGTAGGTTGATGTCTCGAGTTATTCTTCACCATCTGCAAGAACAACATTAAGTATAAAATCCATAGAGAAGCGAGCAGCACTATAAATACAGCAAATGCATCACGTCCTTTGGACACACAGGTTGCCTAAACCAAAAAGGAAATATTCTTTTTATGTAACTTTTTATTTAAAACGCACCATAAATCGGAATACGCAAGTTCGTGTTGATGAGAAGTTGGTCGAAATTCAACAAGTTGCCTTCGTTTGATGTTGCGTATAAAATGATTTGAGATGTCCTACAGGTTGTTCCAAAATTTTTACTCTGATAACTTTGTTAAATGATAATTCATTTAAACGAAACATTTTTGTTCAGTTCTTAAAGACTTCACTGGTCAGTAACATGTAAACTCGATCTATCGATCTATTCTTACTTAAAATTGCTACTGACTCGCTGATTGGCCCATAAGCGAAATAATCGGCCGTTGTAAAAGCGAAATAATCGTTTTTTGGTTGATAAAATTAAGTATTTCATAATCGTGGATATGAAAACGTGGATAGTCGAGGGGGTGGGGGGATCACAAGTTAAAATCTACTTTTAAAGATTCAGGATTATAACAAATTAATAACAACTAAGCCCAATAGCAGCTGTGCAAATTTGAACCGTTGGTAATGGGATTCGAGAGCTCAGATATGAAAGATATGAGATTATACAGACGACGCTTTTATATATATATATAGTAAAAAAAAATTTAGCAAGTTTTTAGCAAAATGGACTCTTTCGATTTGACAGAACAAAACAAAAATAATGACAAATTAAAATCATCTCATGGTTTATGTTCAGCTTTCTCGATGGACGGAGTAAACTTATATGATTTATATATTGATTTCTATATGCGCTGCAGCAAAATGGTACTTCAGAGTTCTTCAATGTTTTTTTTCTCATATTTTCTGTTTCTAATACGACTCGTAGTATGCTATTGTTTATTTTTTTTTTACACTATTTTCGACACGTACCCTCGTGACGAAAAAGATGAATTTTGTTTATCTTTTCGTTGAGCCGAAATTTTGTCAACGAAATAGGTTTTGATTAGTTGATAGTATCACGTGATGTTCGTGACGGCAAAAAAGTCAGATATGTAAATTCATCTTCAAAGTCGAAGTTGTCGGTATGAAAAGTACTTTAGTATGCGATGAATACGGCTTGTAATAAAGAAGGCTTTGGATAAAAATATTAAATAGTGGTAGTCAGAATGAGAAAATTAATCATTTTTTGATTCCAATTTAGCTGTCATAAAACCATTGCTCAATCAATCAAGCTAATTTCCAGAACATCTGCAAATCAATCGGTAACCATGACGAAAAATTCAACTCATTTCTGGAAAACTCAACAGATTTAAAGGTATGTTGAAATTATCATATAAATCATTCCAAATATTAAAGACGGATTAAGATCAGCTCCATTCATTTTGATTCAATTGGCTAAATGTACCGATTGTTTACGAAAATCTCAACTAACTATAGTTTTTCGATATACTTTATGGATGTTTATCCAGAATGTTTTTATATGTCCTTAGGATGTTAGCGAATATGTTAGTAAAAGGATGTTAGTAAAAAAGCTTTCAAAGCTGTAAAAATGATTATGGTAAAAACCAGTAAAAAGAAATGAGAACAAGGGGTATTTTCAATCAATTCTGAAACAAAACTCTAATATCATTTGTAAGGAGTTCGACCTAATGTTTCGCGAATTAACAGAAATTATCATATCATATTTTGAAAAAACCGAGGTTCCGGTAAATTTGTTTTAAAAATTTGAATTTTTTTTATTTATCGATCAGAGAGCTCTTTACAATTAAAAAGCCTTAAATTAGTTTGCCTTTACAATTAAAAATCAAAAATCTGGATTTCCATTTTCTTTAGCAACACCTGCAGCAGAAAGACCATTTTCCACCTTGCGATCGTGATTGGAAATGATACAAGTTTAACCCGTATTTAGTTAGCTTAGTAATGCTTGTTTAATTAGTAATCTAATGCTTTGTTAATTTGTAAAATATTGCGGTCGATTTATCCTCAATTTTAGGTGTACTTAAGCTTTTTTCCTTTTTTGAATTAGGAAATTATCTTTACACTATTCATTACCGTTGATTTTTAATCTTTTTAAGCATAATCCCTCCATAAATTATGTTATTATTTACTTTTAGGATTTATTTACTTTCTTATACACAAAATATTTATATTTATATCCTTTTATTTCATTAAAAAAATTTCTGATGATTAATGCAAAACAAAAAAAAAATTCAACCTCCTTCTTCGAAATCTCATCTTAAATTTTTGTGTGCTTAAAAAAATATTTAAATTAAAATATGTATTTTTTTGTTAAATATAGTTGTATTTTTTTTTTATATATAATATAAAGATATAAAATTTTAAATAAGTATAATACAACAATAATTTATATATATATATATATATATATATATATATATATATATATATATATATATATATATATATATATATATATATAAATATATATATATATATGTAGGATGCCTCCTAAATAAGTACAATAAACTAAGGAGGTGATGAAGGACACAAATTTCGTTCTTTGAATTTCACTCATAACTTAAAAAGTAGAACTCACAAACTTCTCAAATAAAAGTTTTCGTATCGCAGAATCGCAAATTAATTAGATTATCAAATTAAGAGTCAATATTAAGATAAATTGATAATAAATACACTTCACACTACTATGAACGGTGTAAAAAATCATTAATATTTTCTAGAAATCTTTCAAAAGATTGCTTAATGTTATCGGCATAAATAATCCGTTGAAGAAACAGTCGCAATCCCAACCAAATAAAATGCAATAAAGGGACTTGAATTTCGGGAAATAGAGGGATTGCATCCTCCTGGAAAATACACCTCTGACGGAAAAGAGTGAACATTTTTTGGAGTCCCAAAAAAAAGAATCAGACGGTAAATATAACCTTATATTTCCATTTCAACAGCAATCAAACCTATAGAAGATTCCAAATAAATGGCAGCAGCAAAATTTTGCCGGTCACATGGAAAAGGTTCACCCAAAGAAGATAAACGATGGGGAATTCTACATGTCTAATCACGTTGTGCTCATGAATCAAGTACTACAACAAAACTAAGACTAGTACTCGATGAGTTCGCCAAAACAACCAATGGGTAGTCATTTAATGACATAAGGTATGTAAACCGTCATTACAGTCGACATAGACAAACTGTTTCAGCAGATGTGGATAAAAAAAATAGAGACTTTTAACGAATTTTATGGCCAATCTCATCTTCGGACAAATTCAAGAGTATTCGGAGTGCAGCTTTAACTTAAAAAAAAGGACAAGCAACCAAACAGAACTCTCAATCAACGTAGACGATAAATAATCTAAAGAATCACATAACATTGAAATCGACCAAGAGAGTATAAACTTATCAATATTCAGTGGCCCACTGACAAAGTGTAATATCCTCTCTGCACGACTATCAATCTATTTGATGCTTTAAGCTGGCTGACACCAGACATCAGTAATAACACCAAAGATTAAAGCAGCTCCTGATGTCAAAGCTCAACATTGGTTAAGCTTCTCAAAGCTTAAACTTCTCAGCAACCTCAAAATACCAAGATGGGCAAATACTACACCCTACAGTGGTATTTCAAAACAAGCAAACATGGCCTACGTTACTTAAGAAGTAAAACAATCATTGGAAATACAGCTAACAAAAACTTCGAACGGACTGATTCAACCATACTGTTTAGCCCAGTCTTATTGAACTACAGCAATGGCGTCACATCAAATCAGGAGATAATCCAGTTCACTCCACAACAACGATTGAAGAATTGATTAATTATAGAGTCTGGTGGTATTAAGAGGCAGACTGTAAAAGCCAATAAACACTTCCTGTCTGTCATCAATTAAGTAGCCGTTTAATTAGCTATGTACATTTGATACTGATACATGGAGAAATTGAACTCACATTTTCATTCGTATGGAAAAAACTATTGGTTTATAAGAGGCAGAACTACAACTAAATCAATAATCTCAAAATGCGTTAAATGTTACAAGTAATAATCAATTCAGGGAATCACCAACTAATGGCAAGCAAACCCTAAAAAAAAGGTTACAAAAAATGTCAAACAGCAAACTTCAAAGATATTGTTGTCCAACAGCTGTCAGCAGAGAAAAAAGCTTGCCATTTCCAATCGCCTACATCATCACATTTTAGTGGATTATGGAAAGATGATGTATAATCAGTTAAGACTCATCTAAAAAAGATCGTAAAAAATGCAACACTTACTACTGGATTTGACGAAACAGGATAATTCAAAACTGGATATTTTAAAACGAGATAAGGTACAAAACGAGATATGGTACAAAACTGGATATTTCAAAACAGTATATTTCGACATGTGATTTAAACTTAAAATGATTTTTTCGGAAAGTTCTGGAATATGGCCAGTTAGGAAAGAACTCGGTGAGTTCTTAACCGATTATGATGAAATTCGATATGTCGGATGAAAATGTGAAAATTAATTTTAATAAGATGAGAAAAGTAGCCATTAAAAAAACCATTAATTGAAGGAAAATTCTATTTCTCTCCTTAGAAATATTCAAGTATGGAACCTTACTGGCCTTATTCCAGAACTTGCCCAACAAATCATTTTAAAATCCCATTTTCTTCCTGCGTATCGAATTTCATCATAATCGGTTACTCGCCGAGTTCCTCCATAACTGGCCATATTCCAAAACTTTCCTAAAAAAATAATTTTAAGTTTAAATCACATGTCGAAATATCCTGTTTTGAAATATCAAGTTTTGTACCATATCTCATTTTGTACGTTATCTCGTATTGAAATATCCAGTTTTAAAATGTCCAGTTCTGAGCGGTTCCTAATTTATAGATAAGGTCGATAGGTTGTCGATCGATGGATAGGTCGAGGTGTTCAAGGACCAAACCAAGAATAACCTGCAAGATTTCTGGATTTACATCCTGACTTTTCCCTGTGGATACATCTTAAATCAATAGTTTATGTAGAATTTGTTCAAAATCTGGAAAAACCGAGAAATTTTGAAAAAATTAAAAATTGTCACACTTTTCTTAGTGTAAAGTGGATATCAATTATTGGCCCTGATAAATTAATGAATTTGCGATAATAAAACTTTTATTTAAGAAATTTATGAGTATTAAATTAGTAAGAACCTTGATTATCTCTATATAATCTTTTCTACTGATTTTGCCTCCATCATCTGCTGAATTTATCGGACTTACCTAAAATTTACTCTGTATACAAACATATACACATCGTGAGTCTTTTAAAAAGTGACAGGCTTTTATCTCGAGAAAGGTGCTAGATCAGAGTAAATAAATTATTACACAATTTGTTAATGGTAGAGGGGAGACATCTAGTGGTGTTGTTAAATGACAAAACTAATTAGATATTGACTAAAAATAGTTTTTTTAATTAGGACCAATACTTTTAAGCGTTTTTTTTTAAACTTATGTCGAGTTTGTTCGAGCCAAAAATTTTGACGGAAATTTAGTTTTTTGACGGAGATGTGTTCTTTCTACATTACAAGCCGTATTAATTGCATACTAATAATATTTTTTGTATAATGTACCGATCACCAACACTTTCAAGAATAGATGGAAAAAAATTAAAAAATGTGGTGACATTCGGGCTTGTATACTATAGGAGCAAAAACTATCTAATACTAAGACGTCTCATATCATATAAACGATATAAAATAAACGAGGGGTACGCTAATTTAGATTTGGGGTATTAATTATCCGGAAAGTTGAACATAGCAAACCAATACATAGAATAAAATCATTTTACGATTTTAAAGAAGATTCATCATTTTTCAGAAGTTTCACTGTATAAACAAATGATTTTTTTAATTCATTTTTGTTTCCCGTATGCTACGTCTATATAATTATTTAGTTTATGATAGGAGGGTTTGTGACAAAATAAACATTTTTTTGTTATATGGATTTTGGTAGCACTAATACACGCAATTTTTCATATCGGTTTTGTTTGCTGTGTCAACGAAAGTTAGAAGACGGTTTAAAATATAGATGGTTTTGATTTTAACTAACACTAACACATAATTGTACGTCAATTAAGAAATGTTACCTAATAAATTCAGCACTCGTGATTTTTCCTTGTTTGGATGTGGTATTATGATTTGTTTTTCTTTTTATGATACAGATTTTTAAATTGTTTGTTTTTATTATAAATTAGTTACTCTAATTTCCTAGGTAAAGTCCGCACCTGGCGTATAACCCGCACTTTAAAAATACCAACATTCAAATTGAATGTGGTGAAATTTGCCGAGGAGAATGGCAACAGAAGCGCGAGTCGGGAGTAAGGTGGGGATGAAAGTCTTGTTAGAGAATGGAGAAAAAAGAAAAATGTTTTTCTTGTGATACCCCGAGACAAACGTAATAGGAGATATAGTCGCCCACATTGGTCAGAATTAGAAATTGAATTAAAAGAATGGGTGCTAACAATGAGAAAAGAAAAGCGCAAAGTATCAACAATTGATATTCGTTTAAAGGGACGACAGATAGCCCTTAAAAATGGATTCAGCAATTTTAAAAGTGGTGCCACATGGTGCTTTCGCTTTATGAGCAGACATGGGTTATCGGGGTCAGAAACAATTAATTTTTTGCAAAAGCGATCCAATGCTAATATTTAAATGAAAAACAATGCCGAAAAGCAATTTTCCAAAAGGCATCATAATTACGACAGCGGAGAAAGGATGGATGAACGAGGAAATTATGGGTCAATGGATAGAGAAAAATTGACGACGAAGAAAAGGATCATGTTTTAGACCTAAATCCTTATTGATTCCCATCGATCACATCTCACTGAAAGGAATGGGAGAACTGGATGGTCAGCGGAATTCATGCGTTTACTAAATCCAAAAAAATGAGACATGCATCCTATGAAGATGTATGTAATTGGGTTTCCGAGAGTTGAAGGAAAATCACTACGGAATGTATTAGAAATGCATTTCGGAATGCAAAACTGCATAATTATGGCTAAGAAGATAAGATTGATTCGTCCGATTCAGACAATGAGGTGATTCCGCTGCCGGTTCATACAGTGATATCCTTGACGCTTTCGTAATTGAGTCGGATGACGAATTTATGGGTTTCGAGTCTGAGGAAGAATTTCATGGATTTTAAATGTATGATCAGTTAATATTAAATTAATAAATTCAAAATCTATAAAAATAAAAATGGTTGTATGTATTATCCGCACTTATTGTATAAATAACCCGCAGGCTATATCCGGGAAATTAGAGTACTTGTTTGTTTACAATAAATAATTAATTGAAAAGTCAATTTTATTAATTAAAATAAGAGGTTTAAAATAATAGCAATGCTATGGTCATCTTCATCGTCGTATTCTTCATTATCTTCCAACAGATCTTTGTTGTTCGATTCTTCTTCAAACGATGAATTTTAAAGCGATTTTAAAGCGGTACACAATTTATTTAAACGACAACAGAACAAAAATTGACAGCTAACATAAACTGAAAACTATAAAATGTTTCCTTCTCTTTCTTTCTTTCTTTATTAATACAATGAATACAATGACAAAACCACATCAATTTGGTTGTGCGTTCTTTCGTGCCAATCAGAATTGAATTTTTTTAAGTGTATGATGCAAGAGATATAAGCAAAAATTGATATTCTTAAAGCAAACAAGTTTTCGCTAAGTTTTACAAAAATACATTTGATTGAATGAACGCACATGTTGAGAGTGCGAATTTAAAATATTTTGATATTTTGTTTAGAATATAAGGATCGGAGCAGACGATGTCTTTAATTCCTTGCAAACCACCACAGTGAAAAAAGAAAAAACTATGAGGAAGTTGGATAAGTTAAGTAAATTTGCTTGTGATCGGCTAAGCAATATTAATAATATAGGATAATATTTAACAGATGGGTAGCACAATATGAGAAAATGTCAATAAGACAAAAAAAAAATTAGCATGGAAAATGATTTTGGATGTCTTATTTCTAGGATACTTAGAGCAAATACGAATGACATATAGGACACCCAAAGTTTTGTTTTTAAGTTTTCAATATAGCATTGTTTAGGTTTTGTGACCACCGTCAGAGCTCTTCCATTCACATCAACGTTGATAAATTTTGTTACTTTAGAAAATGTAATATGCGTTTAGCAGATAAGCTTCGCACTGCCGGAAGCATAAGGAACCAATGAAATTGTCGTGACTTCCCCGAGGAAATTGTTGTATAGATGTAGTAGGTACAGTATCACAAGACCCACTTACATCAAAACGAATAATTTACGTTATTGGAGTGACGTGAATCCACATTAGATGCTAGAATAGTTGGATTAGGCTTTTGTTTTGTTAATGGAACACTAATAACACAATAATTTTTGAAGTTTTTATTCAAATAAAATTAAATTTTCCTAATTTATTGGAAGACACTTCATTGCGTGAAAGCAGGGATGGGTAACGTTATATAACGTTATTTAAATAACACTATAATAACGCTATTTTGTGTTTTTGTTGTTAAATAACGTAACGAAATTATGTATGTTATGTTATAACATAACATAACCGATAACCTTTAAAACTTTCAAAATAACCCAATAAAATAACAAAACATAACGAAATAAAGACAACGTATGCATATACATATGTGCAAAACCAACACAAATGTATATACAAGCCATGAAGTTGCGATACTTATGCCAAAAAGTGACTACTATACCTAAGTATTAGTGTTGTGACGTAGTATAATTTGTATATACTTTTATTATATGCTTTGATGTAAATAAAAAATGAATACGAATGATGGAACAACAGTATGTTGCGCTCTTTATGACAAAGCAAAAAACAAATTTATTATTTAACGAGAGAGAGAAGTATTGTTATTATTATTTACTTCATGTACTATACTATATACTATGAATTTAGAGCAGAATGGACAGTGCAAAATATAATATTTGTTTCGTTTTTTTTGTAGAAATGTTATATACTTTAAATTTAAAGGAGTATGAACAATGCGAAATATAATTTTTTGTTTCGATTTTTACTGTAGTCAAAATATGTTTTACTTAGCCAAGCTTCATGGCTTGTATAATATACAATAGTGTTGGTTTTGATATGTGTACTCTCTTTTGTTTTCGTAAATCTATTTTTAATTACGCAAAATGTAATGTCTATTTTTTATTCACACTGCATTTCACGTGCATTTTATTATTTTTCCTTGTCTGCCTTGAATGTTTTCTAATGGAGAAACAAGGGAAAATATAGGTTTTGTATTGGAGAAACAACGGAAAATATAGGCTATTGCTGTGGTGAGATAAAAAATAGATTTTTTTAGTATTTTTTAAGTTTTGTGTTCAACAGACATTTATTAATTTTTGACGAGGTTTGGTATACAAAATAAATGAACTAGAATATTAAACGCGTTGAAATATAATTGTATGAAGTTTTAGTTGAAGTCGAACGGTAATAAAAGTTATGTTTTGGTTTTTTTAAAGGATAAATTTAATTTTGTGCTGTGTAAATATTTTTCACGTTTTGTACCGTTTCTAAAGTGAAGCGCATTGTTTTGAAATAGTAAAATTTCCGATCTGCTCTAAAAATTTTTGTTGCCGTGAAAGTTCAAAATCATTAGGAATGTTACTAGTTAACCAAAAGCAATTATTAATTCCGCCGTTGGATTGTATTACACGTTCGTCATCCACATTCCGCATGCTTGACATCATCTTAAAAAATCAGACCGACTATAATAATATAGCAATGAACATAGGTGTTAAAATACTGCCTAATAATTGGGCAAAAGCAATAGAAATCAGAGATGCTCTATCCCCAGCAGCACGTACTACAATTTTATTTCAGGCTGAACAACTCGTTATCACAGACGTCTACAAAGAGTGAATAAAGTGTAAACTTGCAACAGCTAAGTGCGAGTTTGCAAAAATTGTCTTGAGAAATCTAAATTCGAGGTAGTCTAATATTCTTAATAATATAATTATGAAATCGGCAATTTTCTTAGATCCACGTTTCCAAGCAGTTTTGACAACCACTGATAGAACAGAAGCCAAAGTTTATTTAAAGGAATTATGGACTAATATTCAAGCTATAACAGTCTAAGCGGGAGATCTTGAGGTTGAGGAGCTTTCGCAGAACCTGAAGAGCGACATAAAATAAACATTTTATTCGTACTCGAGGCTTTCGAAAACCGGCTCTTTCTCGAAAATCATCCATTTTAGAATATTAGAAATCTAAAAAATTATTGCATTCTGAACTGTTTGCACTAGCACAAGTTGTTTTCGGAGTTCCAGCAACCCAGGTCTCTGTCGAAAGATGTTTCAGTTATTTGAAGATTATTTTAATTTAGAAACAATATTGCTAATTCGATTAAATCAAGATTTTAAAAAATTTGCTTTAACCGTCTTCTACTTCAAAGTTTTAAAAAAATGGAATGGAAAGCAGTGCATGAATTCAGTAGCGCCTGTTTTGATTTAATTTAAACCAAACTGTAATTATTACTCAAATGAAATAAATGTAATGGTTTTCGAATTTAATTAAAGTTATAACGTTATAACGATATGAATTCGTTTTATGATAACGTAACGAAATCGTAGGGTTATTCAACCTCTGCGTGAAAGACAAGTAAATAAGGATTTAATTGGATGATGTACATCCCCATTTTGGTATAGCTTCCCGACGAAAGATAGATTTAATGTTTCTGATAGGTTGTAAAAATTGATCCAGAATATTAATTTTTGCTCATATCTCTGAAATCAGACATTTAATTGTTTTTTACCAAAAACTATGTACAAAAAAAAACAGCACTAAAAAGTATAGTTTCTAAAAAAAATATATAACTTTAGTCTTTATCTTTGCGACTAGTTTTAAGGTCGTTTAAGATCATTACTCGAAGTCCCTCTCGACCCATAACAAATTACGTTACAAGTAATTTTCTTATATCTAGCACCGTTCTCGAGATAAAAGCCTGTCATTTTTTTTAATCAACCTTTAGATATATATATATATATATATATATATATATATATATATATATATATATATATATATATATATATATATATTTATATATATATATATATATATATATATATATATATATATATATATATATACCGGGTTTTTTTTTTAAGCTGAAACATTCAAATATCTCTACGAAAGAGCACGATACGAAAAAAAAATTCCGAGATCAAAATTTAATCATTCCGAAGGGGACATACATTGGTGCTAAAATTAGTACCTCTTCTCCCTTCTTGGAGGTGGGGTAGGACGTAACTTTGAAATTAAAATAGGAACCCCTATTTTTTATTGCAAATTCGGATTCTTCGGCTGAAAATAAGTAACGAGGTTAGTTAATTCAGGCTAAAATCGGCTAACCGGAAATAACCGCTTCCATAGGGAGGTTTTCGAGTTTTGTAAATATTTCAAAAATTACAGCACTCATGAGAAAATTGTTGAGTACAAAAATGTTGTATTAAAAAAAAAAACAAAAAAATAAAAATTTAAATTAAAATTCTGCCACTTCCGGTTAACCGATTTCCATCAAAATTAACTTCACTACGTATTTATTTTTAGCCGGAGAATCCGAATTTGCAATAAAAAATAGGGGTTGCTATTTTAATTTCAAAGTTAGCCCCCGCCCTACCTACAGGAAGGGGAAGGTTAAATTTTCAACTTTGTAAATTTTTTTCGAAGAGTGCTTATTTTCTGAGATATTTAAAAGTTTCAGCTTAAAAGAAACACCCGGTATAAGTACTTATATAGTTTAATAATAATTAAAAGTAAAAATAAAGAAAAAAGCTTACGTTAGCACAACGAATAAAAATATATTTGTTTTCCTATCCGTCTTCCGTGAAATGTTCAATTAATTTATACACGAAGACGGGGGTGGAGCTTTCTTTTTGTTGTTTTAATATTGCCATTGAATTATGTTGATCCATTTACTTGTGCGGCGTAATTATGTAAAAAAAATAGCACAACATGCACATATTACTTATAATAAAGGTACTAAGCACAATCAATATTTATTAGAGCTTCGCCATATAGTCAAGACACATATCAATATATACTGGGTCGAAACCTGGATACTGCATCTTTTTAATATTTGCACCAAATTATTTATTATTCTCTTCAAATTACCCAAATTTAATCCATTCATTCGACATTCTTTTTTTTTCAAATTTCGTACAAACTTTTACACTATATCATATCGTTTTAATTTACATTTAACATATAAAATTAATTTTTAATTTAATTTAATTTTTTTTTCTTTAATGCTAACAACGGCTGATTAATTATTATATAAATTAACTTTGCGGGCTAAATTATAAAAAAATATATTCATAATAATAATTGTATGCAGTAATAAATAAATTTCGATGAATTATTTTAATTTTAATTTTTTTTTTGTTTTTGTGTAATTTAAGTTATGAAATTAATTAATATTTAAAGTTATGTGTGTGTGTGTGAATTATAATTAATTTTATACAGCGGAATTTTTTCCAATTATATCGCCACTTTTTGAATGAACCATATGTCCATCAAATTCTAATGTTGTATTTTGTTTATTTATCACTGTATTATGATGATGATTGTTGTAATTATTGTTGGGTAAATTCAATGGCATGTTTTCATCTCTGGAAATGAAAAAAAGCAAAAATTATAAATTATATAATTACAAATTTAAAATATATAAATTAAATTATGATATAGACACCAAAAATTTTACTTAAACTTGTGCATTCAAACTATGTTATGTTAAAATTCAGAAACGTCTGCACCCCAGAAGGGGCAGCCGAAACACTAAGCAATATGTTTAAAATAAGCGCAATAAGTGTTGCGAATCGATCGCAAACCATTGAACCGCAAACATTAACATTTTCATATTGTGGTGAAAATAAAAAAAAATAAAATAAAATGATAACGTATGATAAGGCATAATATAAATACACATAGTACTACCATCATAAGAAAAAAGTTTATCCATTGTTGTTTCAGATATCGATTGAAAATCGTCAACATTTGGTATAAATATATGACATTTAGGCGTCTATACATATAAAAATATTTTGATTATTGTAAAACGATACCAGTAGCGACATCTAGCACGTCAATGGGCTAACATACCATGGTAGTACTATGCGTATTTATATTATGGATAACGTCATGGGTGACCGTTACTTCTCGTGGCACCCGTGGGAATTAAAATGTTAAGAAATAATAACCTAAAAAAAATTAGAAAACGAGACGGATATGCCTCTTTACATATCACCAAATCAATCATCATCTTTGGTTGGCGATACCATGGATCCTGAGTCGGACCAACTATTACCAATTAAAGGGAACAACTTCCCAAAAAGCACGTCAATGTTGAGATCACCAACCCTTAAGGTTCCAAATGTAAGTAGTTGTACACTACAATTAAAGACGGCGACTGCGCCCCATGTAATTATTTCTAATCCTCAATCTGAGGAAGTAATTAAAGCTCTAGCCGAGTCTAGATAAGAAAATAGAGAATTAAATTCAGCAATTCAATGGATGCAGCAACATATTCAACTTCTTAAAGAACAAGTTAAAAATCTTAAAAATAACCGAAAGATGAACTATCAAACTGGGCCTGAAGTTTGGTGCCAGGAAACCAATAAACAAGAAACAAAAGATAGTAATTAAATCGAGTACCAAACCAATAAACCAAACAAACAAGAAATAAAAGGAGTAAAAGGAAAGCTGTGTCTCCAGAAATGAGCACCAGTGTGAACACATCGGAAGCAAAGGTAAACCACGTACCAACTATCAGCAAGACCAAGAAAGACACCACCACCAATCATTGTCACACATGTCGATAAATTTAGCGTTATCCAAGCATTAATGAAAGAAGTGACAGAAAAAGAGTATAAGCTTGTATCGCTAAACTACAACGTCTGGAGGATAAATATGCCTGATCCAGACGGTTATAGGAAACTTTCAACTGCATTGAATGATAAAGGTCGCCAATGGTGTTACATATGAAGATAAAAATTCCAGACCAATTAGAGTAGTTGCTAGGGGTCAATTAGACTAGTTGCTAGGGGAATTTAATGGTCTTAGATGCAGTTAATATGTTTAAAACTGAAAGGAAGCCTACCGAAAACGGAGAGAGTACTGTTAACAAAATCAAGGTACCACTATTCACTCTGACCTTTGGAAACTCAGAGAAAATTGAGAACATATTTAACATTAGGAATATCTTGAGAATGATTGTTCGGATGGAGCCATTGAAAAAAGCGACAGGGATCATACCACAGTGCAAAAAGTGTCAAGCATACAACCACACGCCAAAATACTGTAATCATGAAACCAGATGTGTAAAATGTGCGGGAAAGCATGATACAAAAAACTGCGTGATAAATAGGAACACTCCAGCAAAATGTGCTAACTGCCAGTGAACCTACTCTGCTAGCTATAGAGGATGTGAAGTAGCCAAAACACTGCACAACATGCGAAATAGGGCAAACAAAAACCAAAATACTGCCACTACGTTCCATGGTACGAAAGTTACAGAGGGATTCTATTACTAGCAGCAAGACAAGGACTACCTGAACCTTCAGATCAAAATGGAATTCAACAAGCTATGACAACAATGCAAAATACCCTAAATGCTATTGTCAATCGCCTTTCTAAAATAGAAGAAAATATAGAGTTTCTAAACAAAAGACAAGTTAATCTTGAACAGCGAGTATGACATCAAGGAAAAATTAACCAGATTTGTAGCCAAATTTGCTTTATCTGATCCCTAACACAACACAAAATGAACACAACACTAAGAATATTAACCTGAGATGCTAATGGACTTCTACAGCAACGTCCAGAGCTAAACATCTTTTTGAATACAGAAAAAATTGATATATGCTTAATAGTTGGAGCCATTTCACTAGAAAGTCTTATGCAAAAATAAAAGGTTATTCTTGTTACCATTCTATACATCCAGCAGAAAGATCTAAGGGTGGAGCAACTTTCTTCATCAGAGAAAACATCAAACACTTCGAAGATGTCAAACTCGAAATAGAGACAATGCAAATTGTATCACTTAGCGTATGCAATTAAATAATTACAAGAAGCTGCGTGTTGCTGCGATATATTGTCCACCAAAGCATCAACTGAAAAAGTATGATTACCTTTTAATGTTTAAATTGATGGGCTCAAATTTCATCATATGAGGAGACTTTAATGCCAAACATACGAATTGGGGTTCAAGACTAATATCACCTAAAGGAAGAAAACTTTTGGAAGCTGGTTATCAAATAAACTGCGAGTTTCATTCAAGTGGTATTCCTACTTATTGGCCAATGGATACAAACAAAATACCAGAGGTAATTGACTTCTTCATAGCTAAAGGTATTTCAGACAATTATATCCATATTGAAAATAATGAAGGTATATCTTCGGATCATTATCCAATCATACTTACGATCAGTGAAACAATAATTGAAGAAGAAAAGCCACGAAGGTTAACAAGCGGAATGGCCAATTGGGAAACATTCGCACTGTTAATTGAGGAAAGTATTAATCTTCAAGTCCCAATCAAAAACCAAACACAACTTGAAAAAGAAGTAGAGCTGCTCATAAACAATATTCAGATCGCAGCATGGAAAAGCACTCCTCCTGCCAAAAATAAACCTTACAAGAATGAAACATGACCACAAAGAAAGTGAGTATTCTTTATGGAAAGCTACAAAAGGACTAAAAAAACCAAAAGAGCTGATGCCACCGATCAAAAAGCAGTAGGTACTTGGGCCAAAAGCCCTACAGATAAAGCTGATTTTTTTTTGCTGAACATCTGGAAAAAACATTTAAATCTTCGACTAGACAAACAGCAGATGAAAATACCTTTCTAATGCTAAAAGAAGACGAGTTAGATATACGACCAGTTACAATGAAAGAACTCAAAAATGAAATTAAACATAACCTAAATGCAAAATACAGCTCCTGGATACGATCTTATTACAGAAAAAGTTTCCAGAAAAATTTCTTAAGAAGTTGCTGCACATAATCAACGCAGCATTTAGAATGAAATATGTTCCTCAGCAGTGGAAAATAGCAGAAGTTGTTATGATACCCTAGCCTAATAAGCCACCTAATGAGAAAAAGTCTTACAGATCTATATCTGTATTACCATCATTGTCCGATTTCATGTTGACTTTGGATCTAGGCTTACAACAACCAAAGGTAATGAACTAAAGGTAAATGAAATGGGATATAACATACATTCCACTGGCAAGCCGATATATTGGCCTACGGACGCAGTTAAAACTCCTGATCTACTGGATTTCTTTATATCAAAACAAGTTTTATCAAATTTTATTGAAGTAGAGGATAATTCCGATATGATCTCTGATCATTCTGCAGACATACTTACCATAAGCGACAAGATAATTAGGAAGGAAACAAGACCAACTCTTGTCAATAAAACAACTGACTGGGTTAGCTTCAGATCTGAATTAGAAAGCATTATTAACCTGCAAACACGATAAAAAACGGCAACGGAGCTAGAGGAAGATGTTGAAAACTTCACAAATATCATTCAATTAGCCGCGTGGAATAACACTAAAGAAACAGCATCCAAAACTACTGGTAAAAGCTCCCCAAGAGAAATTAGGAACCTGGTCTTAGAAAAAAGGAAAGCTAGTAAAAAAAATGGAAACAAACGGGGAGTCCATCTGACAAGACGATCCTAAATAACAAATCACAGCAGCTTAAGCGAGAAATTTAGAAGCTAAATTTTCATTTAATCGTTTTCTTCGTTTCTTGGAAAGTTGACGGCTCATGAAAATACAGACTACTCATTATGGAAGGCAACCAAAAGAATGAAAACCCTTATCCTATTAAGCAAAGTGATGGCTCGTGGGCCAGGGATAACAAAAAAAAGGTGAAATGTTTGCTGATCACCTGGATGGCATTTTCCAAACGAATAAGACCGAATCGGATATTATAATCGAAAATAGAATCCCTCTAATAACCCAGAAAGAAGTTAATAGGGAAATAAAATTCAATCTGAAAACCGGAAAGGCTCCTGGATATGATCTTTTAACAGGAGAAATTCTAAAGCAACTACCAAAGAAAGCTATTGTTCAAATAGACAAATGGACCAATAGACGAATGCTATGTATCTTAGTCGACTTTTCAAACTAAACTTTTCAAATTGTTAAAGCTTCTGCTATTGTCTCATAGGTGACTTTTCACAAAAAATATATAATAACTATAATATTTTTAAACTGTAAATAAACGATAATACTTCTTGTGTAAGTTTAGTTTCAAGTTGAGGCACCGTAAGTGACTTTTGTCATAGTTCCATCTATCTAGATATAGCATGAACTAACTCGTTTTAATTTAGTTTAGTCGATTAAGGCACACAGTATTAAATTTTATTTTGGATGAAGCTTTTTCCATCAAAAGTGGCTCAAATTGTTTCAACAATTATTATTTGTTAACTATTGGCTGAATCTTTCTTTATACGAAACTAACAAGAAAAGTTAAATACTTAAAAACTATAATTATTTAACTTAAGTCTTAACCTATGTTAATACTTAATATCAGTATGAATTATAAAACTATATGTATTTCGATTGGCTTAGTAGAACTCTTAGTTTCAGTTGGTATTTTAGACTGCATGATTTTATTGTTTCTTTAACAGTTATGATTCCTAGGTCTCTATGAATGCTGCTGTTTCTAATATACCATGGGGCATTTGTAATGCTACGATGTATCTTTACTTGTGTTGTTTGTACAATATCTATATTTGATGAACTAGTTGAGCTCTATAGTTGGATTTCCCATATGGAATATAGTAAAACCACGCAGGCTACAAAGAGTTTTGATTTTCTTCCAATCAGCCAGTACATTTTGGAGAATTTTATTTTCAGTTGATTGCTTTTTGTTTCAATGTTTTTTTTCCAAGTCAATCTTCTATCAAGATGTAGACCGAGATATTTGACATTTGTTTATTGGAGAATTGTTGTGTGTTGATTTACATTCATTCGTCCTTATCCGCGTTTTTAACCAATTTTCAATTTTGTGCAGATGTTTTTGTAATTTTCTCGATGCTGTTTGAGGATTTTTGGTGTGAAAACAATACGCAGCTACTTGTCGTCAGCAAAAGTTAAAGCAATTATTTTTTTAGTTATTGGTCCCAATACACTACCTATATATAGTCCCATTACACTATAAGTAGTGTAAGTAGTCCCATTACTAATAAGTAGTGGCCTTATTTTGTTTAACTTGGAACATCCTTTGAGCTAAGTAGTTTTCAAGAATTGCATGAAATTGTTTAGGCAGAAGAGTTTTAATTTTGTAATTTAATCCCTCATATCATAGTTTGCCGAAAGCTTGCACAATATCCAAGAAAACTACCGAGCAATATTTCATTTCTTCTAAGGCACGTTTAATTTTATTTACAACTCCGTGTATCTATCCTAATGTGCCGAGCTGCTCTCTAAATCCAAATTGGTGATCTGGTGACCTTCAGATAATTTAGGTATTAGTTCCTGTAATATCATCTTTTCAAAAAGCTTTAAAATTATCGGAAGTAGACTTATTGGCCTGTAGGATGAGACTTGGGTTTCGTCTTTACCTAGCTTAGGAATCATAATAATTTTAGATATTTTCCATTTTTGGGAAAAGTACCAACATCTCATAATCGCATTGCGCAAATACTTGTTATACATTTTATGCATATATCTGGTAATTCTTTGATTCATTTTTCAGTTATTAGATCATGTCCTGGAGCTTTCTTAGAATTTATTCTGTTTTTGATAACCGTTTTGACGCATTTCCATTTAAATTTTACTGGATTTGGGTTCGACTCGTCCTTCGTAAACTGTGGTAGTAAGCGCGGTCACTATATTTTGCTCGTTTGCGGTGAACACTTGCACTTGTAAATAGTTAGATAAAACGATAACATTTTGAAGGTCTTATTGGCTCAGTGGCCATCTGGTTTCCTTATCAGTGGGTTCGATAGCTCTGGTATCGTTAAATTTCTTGTTACCTTTCATAGCGAGTAATCTATTTTTTCTGTGGCTGTAACCTCACTTAGGTAATTGCGTATTTCCAAGTTCTTCCTGTAGTGCTTCTCACACAGCTTCTCACAGTAGCTCTATTTAATTTCCATTTATGCAAAGGAGATTGGTGAAAAATGCCATAGCCACCGACTTGCCCGCTTTTTTGACATAAATGTTACTTGAAAGCTTATTATTTTTTTCTGGATTTTTGTTCTCCAGAGTAGTTTTTTTTGCTGCCATTTCCATTTTTTGTATTTTCTATTACAGCGTCAATGTCTTCTGGTGTCCGAAGTGGGACATCCAGCTTTTAATGCTTGGGTACTTAGTGTTATTATTAGTGAGTGATCTAATGATAAATCATAACAGTTTTCGACTTGAGCATTGATACATGCTATTCCTCTTATTACACAGAAATCTATTAAATAAGAAATTTTCTTCCTATCTAAAGGCTAATATGTGGGATGTCTAGATAATAAATAATCCAATTTGTGTTTCGATGGACAACAGCCGATATCACAAAATTTCCAGACCATTCTTCCAAACTGATATTTCCAGTTTCGCTCGTAATGCTTTAATCTTCTTTTTATTAGGACTGCAGTACCGTCTTGTTGCTTTTTCATTCGGATGTTTGGTGTCATAAACATAATAGGCGGTAATATTGTAAACATTTTGTTTTGTGAAATGTGTCTCAGATATTAACATAATGTCTATATTTTGTTCGATAAGATAGGTTTGTACCTCAGCTTAATGTTGAAGAAGTCCGTTCGCATTCCAAATAGCTATTTTTGGATCTGTCATTTTTGATTTTTGACTTTAATTTGCATAAACGTATTCATATTTTGCATCATCATCATGAAACTTTCTTCCTCTTTTCAGTTTTGTTTCCTTGGCATATTTTGTTTTCTATAAATAGCAGAAAACTCACCTTCATTGGACGATCAAGACAGTATTAATTACGAAAGCTTTATTTAATTAAGCTTTTATTTCATCATTTGTTTTCTTAAAATTGTTTTTTTTAATTAAACAGTAATTCGACCAGGGGTGCTATTCTTGAACCATTACGAATATTTTCGGTACCAAGTTAGTGTCAAAGTATTACGAAAATCATAAAATGGTATTCTTGAAATCGGATTACGAAAATTTTCGCAACAGAACGTTACGAAAATTTCCGTAATGGTATTTTGGTTCCTTATTTCATTTTCGTAATGAAATTGCATGTAATAATTTTATTTTTCAAGAATAAGAGTAAGATATATTATATCAAAATTAGAGAAAACGATAATAAATTTGGTAAACAATAATTAATTTATGTGTCTTCACTTTTAAATTAATTGATACATTAAAAGATGATATTAATTGCACAGTATAGATCCATTCTTGCTTGCATTAAGATTTTTTTATGTTAACGCGATAACCAAACAAACGTAAAAAAATTCATGTGCTTTGTAAAATTAATATCTTTAGAAGAAAAACATAATTTGTATAGTAATTATTAAATTAATTAATTAATTAATTAATTGTTAGTAATATAATTATTCGAAACGCATCCTCTTATGCACAAAAAAAATAACATAGATTATTTTTTCTGTGTCTTATGTCATTAATTTAGTTCGTCAATCGTCATCGATGTTAAAAATATCGCAACACAAAAATTTAAATAAGAATTTTTTTGTTGGAAATTGTTAAATATGAGGTGGCCATTTTGACCGTATACTTTCTTGACGCTGGGGCACCGAGGTCGATATTGGAATTATTTACAAATTAGTTAATAAAAACATAAAATATGAATTAAATAAATTCCTTGTTCGCAATCCACATTTTTCTTTTTTAAATTACAACTAAAAGAAGTTCATTTTGTTTAAATAATCACTTGGTTTCACGTAATAAACTTACGATAATATAAGTATCAATCATTTAAAATTCAATTTTATCCTTCTAATTAATAAAGAAATACAAATAAACATTTTTTTTTAACTTTTTTTCATATAAAACACAAATTTCAATTTATGTCAAAATCGAACAATTTTTTCTGTCAAAAAATGAACTATTCCATAATTTTTATTCACCACGGGTTTGTTTCCGTAATAGTTTCAAGAATATCAATTAATGATTTTTCCATTACGATTACGAAAACAGCGTTACGAAAATTTAAGATACCGAAAATTTTCGTCATAGTTCAAGAATAGCACCCCAGGTCCATTCAAATCTTTCATGTACAGTTAACGAAATAGTGTATCTGTTAAATAAGAAATATAATTTCGCAATTATCTTCAATAATTTCATTTGAATTAAGACAAATCTCTTTTCTTACACGAACATTTGATTCGTAATAATTTTTCAAAAAAAAAAATTAAAAAAATACAGACAAATTTAAATTTTCATCTCCATTTCCATTCGCTTTTTCTTTTTTTTATTTTATTTAACTAAGTAAAGGAACAAAAACTCTTATTCGTCTCCATAACATGATAATCAATCATCTTATTTCCCCTAAATTTATTTTGTCGACATTTCTTCTTGTTCTTTGTATATTCCACTTAGTTTTACACATAATTTTCGTTTCTAAAAAGTCATTTCCGTATAAATTTTTCATCAAAGTTTTATTTTTTTTTTTTTTTGGTATTATTCTCACTCCGTTTCGCGTGACAATTTTATCTCCCGAATTATTCTCAAATAGTAAATACAATATTGTATCGCAGGGCTACATTATAATATAATGTATATACACACAAACTGTCTATTGTGCCAGCTAAATTTTTAGGGTGATAGATATTAAAACATCCTCTTCATTTTATTACATTATATCATTTCTTATAATTGTTGTTCTATCATCTTAAATTTTAAGTAAAAAAAAAAAGAAATAAAATAAAAATTAATGTAATTTGAATAAAATATTTCAAAAATGTAATTTCACATTGGTTCTTCGAAAATGTTAAGAACATTTTAAAAATTATACAGAACATATACATAATTTGTGGTTTTAAATTATGTGGTGCGGTTGTTTAATATATGAGAGACAGTTAAGAAAAATGAATTTGATATAAATATATTTTTGGGGTACTCTACTCTAAATATTTAGTGTTGTAAGTTTTAAAATGTATATTAGAACACTTGTTTGGGTCGAAATGATATTAAATCATTCTAAATTCACTTGAATTTTATTCAACATATAAGTTTATGTAGGGTAACCTATATTTAATTTAAAACTATGTGTTTTGACATTGGCAACACTGTCGTGGTTAAAATATAGATACATTGTTTGTGAATAAATCCTAACCGATTTTTTTGTAACTCATAATATCTCACTTACTGTTAACTTTATTATTACTAGGGGTTCCAATACCGGTGTCCGGGAACCCGGGATTTGGACCATTTTTTCAATATCCTTATATTTATCTTCTAAAGATCACGTTGAAAAAACATCGATTGATTCAACGGCACCAGTATCGGTTGCAAAGCCAACGACAAATACAAGGATAAATACTAGTAAAATTACCAGTTATTACTCTCCGAAAAACGACGAATCACTTCCAGCAATTATTTCGAGTTTGTTTTGTACTTAAGAAGATTTGAGAAAATTTTTGTCAGCAAGAGGTTTTGATACCCTAAAATCGTCTAACATTCGCAAAATTATGCAAAAAAAATTAGGAAGTCAATGATTTCCAATTTTGAGGAAATAAAAAAAAAATGGAACACGATATTCAATCGAGATTCTGTTCTTCAGAAAAATGTTATGTCTGATCATGGTTCAAAGAAAGAACTAATATTAGACTCCAAAACGCGATGGAACAGTTTGATCGACATGTTCTAAAGGTTTTATCTGTTAAAAGATAACATCCAAAAAGCCTTAGTGGATCTAAAAATTACAACGTTTTTTTGAATCTGATGTGGAGTTTGAAATCGTTCAAAATATTTTAACAAATCTAACACCAGTTAAACTAACTGTAAAATATTTATGACAGCGTGACGCCAATTTATTAACTACCGACATGGCACTTTCTTTTATATTGGAAAAAATTGGAAAATATGAATACAATTTAAAAATTCAATTAATTTCAAGAATCAATCAACGCCGAACGTATCTGTCTGGACTATTACAGTACATAATGGTGGAACCCAATTCATTCGTTAAACCATCAAAACACGCAATAATTAAATTGATAGTCAATTTGGTCGGAAAAGTTTCGCAATACAGTTATATTAATGACGGAAATGCAGAAGATAATTTCCAATCAACTGTTAGCGAATACAATCGTTCCGAAAACCCTAAACCTGTGATGACCAAAGTGAAAATGGAACTGAAATTTTACGAGGATGCAGGGGTAAGAGGAAACATCCTTCAATCGATCTACGATTTTCTCCTCACTATACCACCCACAAGTGTCGAAAGTGAAAGAAGTTTTTCTATTTTTGGAAATTTTTGCTCCAAAATCCGATTAACATTAGGAGATGAAACAGTAAATACACGCATTTTTGCGTGCCCTTTTTCTTCCAAAAAAATGTTAGGTAAAAATGTAGTGTATGCTGTTTATCGTTTTTAAAACTGAAAACCCTTATTAATTATATTGATAATTTTTGATATTTTTCGAATTGATATTTTGTAATACCGGAATTAACATTTTTCTGGTATTCTGGAATCTCTAATTATCACTGTAAAATGAAACTTTTACTTTTGCCCTCGCCGTCACTCTACCGCGACCTAGATATAGGTGGCTAAGTGTACAAAATGTATACTAAGGCCAGTTCTTCTTGAACATTGAATTACATTTTTATTCGATTTTCTAAAAGCTGGTCACAAATAGCTTTTGATAGAAAAGCCCAACATTTTTAATTTCCTATATTAATCGTGAATTCTCTCCAAAAACTATATTAACTGGTTATATACACATTTCTTCTCCAAATCTATTGGCATTTAATCTTGTAACGATTTTTCTTTGAATGTTTCGCTCGTATCTTATTAATCTATACATTTGATAGATTTCTTGAAAGACAAGTGACTCCAACCATATTTCGTGACACACTTAAGTTTCTTTTGATACACTAAATCTAAAATTTAAATCTAATTTTTAAAAATATTCATTACTACCCGTATATTATAATGTTGACATGTATGACACAAATTTTATGTTGTGAAATTACCAATATAGAAACGGTAATCCGTTTCCAGATTGGTATAATAGTATAACAAAGGTAAATTTGCTTGGACTATATGGTGCTGAAAATCGAAGTACACCGAATATGCAGGAAAGGAAATTTTCAAAGGGCTTTCCAAAAAATTTTATATAGAAGACTAAAAGTTTGAGTTACTTACAAAAAACGTGGAAATGGTTTGATAATCATTGGATAGTTGGATATACAAGAAACATTTGTTCAGAAAATTCCACCCTTACCGAAAACAAAAATCTTTTTCTTTTATTACAATTCCAACTCGTTTGATCGTCTTTTATTAACTGATTTCATTTTGTCTTTTTTTTGCTCACACTCATCCGTGCGTTCAATAATGGAACTACGGATGAGTGTGTTTTATACTACTTATCTTACACCACTCTTTTATAGATGGCACTATATAATTAACAATAATTTACAATAACAAATAATATGACTAAAGTGCGTTCATGGTTGATATTCTTACGGTGGCCGTAACATAAATATCGAAATTTGTTCATCGGTATCTATCAAGTATTTGTATAAATAAGTTTAGAAAGACAATGACCGTATACCTTAGTTGAAGTATAAAATATTTACGAAATTTAACCGATTATATTCTGACGGAAATAGCTCTTCAAATGCTAATTTGAATTTGCTCTTTTTATTCTGGCTTTACATTTCAAACCGCAACATTTGGATTTAACGCAAACAATTACGTTTGGAAGTACAATAAATGGAAAAAAACAAACAAAGAGCTTCAAATAATATGATTGCTTGAATCAGGTTTGCTTCACCAGTTTTAGTGAGCTTAGAAAATGCGCATTTTAATATCATTTAGAATGGACAGAATGTTTAGAAAATTATCCACTAATAATTTTTAATTATTTAAAATGCCAATTCAAATGAGACAAGCCACAAATGATGTGAAAAAAATTCAAGGTCGTTTTCGTTTTAATTTTGAATTAAACATTAAATAATACATCCAAATGTAGAGCTATATAATTCTGATATAAATTCAGCTTTGCTAGAACCAGATATTTTTGTAAATCAGAATGGCTCTTCTTCTTCAAAATTTCTAGAAATGCCTAAATTGAGTGTGAAACACGAGTCGAATAACAAAATAAAATGAATTTAAGTTCCCTAAATGAAAGAGTGAAATACTTCCGACTGATTTTGCCTATTGTACTGCACATCCTTAAGCACTGATTCTTCCAATAGATGATTTTGAAAGCTTCGTAACCTCCTTTTGCTTTGAAAGTCCAACCAACTTAGTAAATTAGCATGTTTATAAAAATAATAATTTATTAAAAATTATTATGTAGATTCCATAATCATCTTTGAATAGTTCCAGGTAAGATATAATGATTATTTTTGAAACATGATGCTTCAATTTAACTTACAATTGATAGTTTAAAAAACTGTTTGATACTTTAGAAGATACAAACTGTAAATGTAGCTAAACGGCAATTACAAAATAAACAGAAGTCACTAATGGAGGTCTAATACCACAATTAAAACGATGCATTTTCTTCTATGCGGGTGCTAAAATACATGCCATGCCAGGTAGCTTTAAAATATCAGGTGAAGTGTATCATCGATCAGTTGAAAATATTCCTATTGACCTCTCCTTAAATTCAGCAAACTACTACGATCTGCTGTAGAGAAATTGCTTACGCAGAGTTATTTATCTATGACTTGGATACTGCTGTTAATACTCGTATGAATAAACCAACTAATGCATCTTGCAATCGTGAAAAAATGACAATCATTTCTAACGTTCTTCAAAATTATTCTTATGCTAAGTCTTACAAGAAACTTGTAAGTTTGAAACTTGTTGAGAATGCTACACTAAATGGTCGTCTTATAAATAACGTATCACTAATTTTTACTCGAAATTTACGATGATCAACGTGTTTACAATTCTTCGACGAATTCTGATGATGTTGCACTGATTTTTGTTTCAGGTCGCGATGGTTATATACCAGCTGACTCTAGAACCATAAAAATAATTAATCCATTATCCAAACACCTTGACCCAATGATATTTCCATTTTTTTCCTTATGGACAATATGGCTGGACAACTAATATGAATCATTCTTCGGAAAATGCCACTACAACCCGAAACAAAATTACAACACTACAATTTTATTCCCATAAAATTGCAGTCCGTTTCAACGTTTTTAATCCTTTGCATTATGGTGGGAAACTATTTCAGCAATACTTAGTTTATTGCTCCGCCTAGAGTTGAAGCTAATAGATTAAATTTTATATGAACCAATCAGCGATTTCTTCATGTGGAATCTTATCAAGGTCTTTCAGATGATGTCAATAACTTAGCTCAAAATAGAAATGTCAGTGTAAGTAATTTGTATTTTCTGTTCTCTTTAGTTACTGGCGGGCCACAATTTATGGCAAAATTATATCAAGATAATATGGCAACGGTTCGCAAATTTAGTCGTCCTGATTTATTTATTACATTCATGTGTAATCCATCGTGGACAGAAATTAAAGAAGAACTTAAAACTTTTCAAAATCCTCCAGACCGCCCGGATATAGTTACACGAGTTTTTAATTTAAAGCTAAAAGTATTTTTAGATGATATTGTAAAAAAGCAGATATTTGGAACTATTGTTTCGAACGTTTATACAATTGAACTTCAAAAATGTGGATTACCACACGCACATTGTCTATTCACGCTTAAGAACAGAAATTGTGTTTGCATGGTTGATGGAAAATGTTCAGAACAATTCCCAAAAAGTTACTGCAGTGACACTTACATTTCCGTAGATAATTATCTAAAATATAGGCAACGTCCTCATAAATGGCAAAAACGCTCTCCAAATTCACACTTTGGGGAGAAAGCCATCGGTAGAATCATTTCAGTTTCTCCAAAAAATGTTGAGTTGTATCATTTACGGCTACTACTTTTTAAACTGAAGGGCTCTGAGGCTACTTTCGATACTTTAAAAACGTTTAATAATTGTGTATTCCCAACGTTTAAAGTAGCAGCTAAGGCACGAGTCCAAATTAATGATAGTGTTGAGTAGCATAATTGCTTATCAGAAGCTAACACTCATATGTTGCCAAAATCGAAATTCTCAAAAGTGTTTTAATTTAGATGGACCTGGTGGACGTGGAAAAACATTTTTATACCGAGCGTTAATTCAAAAAATCGATGCAGAAAATAAAAAAGTATTATGTGTTGGATGGTCAGGAATAGCAGCAACACTTTTACCCAAAGGAATGACATGTCACTCTGCGTTTTCATTGTCTCTCAATATGAAACGTGACTTTTTAGTATCTGTTGATTGCGTAATTTGGTATGAAGCTCCAATGGCTTCAGGCATTGCACTTGAAATTATGCACTATGGGCTTAATATTTTGCGATTTAATGAAAAACGATTTACCGTTTGGTGGAAAATGGTCGTAGGAGGAGATTTTCGGCAAGTGTTACCTGTTGTTAGAAGAGGAAATCGTGCGTCAATTATAAATGCGACTGTTAAAAAGTCCCATTTGTGGCATCACTTTAAAGTATTAAGCTTAAGTTCAAAAATTAGAGCAATAAGTAATCCACATTTTAGCAGTTGGCTTTTAAACGTTGGTGATGGGAAGAATGTTGATATCTCACACAATTAAATATTTGACATTATCATTATCTTCGGCGTGATGGAAACAAAAAACTACAAATAAATAAATAAAAGGAGAAGACAACAACTTAGATTTGTGGGGAACTGGTGGATATTCTAAATAGTTAAGTAAATAGTTAAGCATAAATAATTAAGAAATTTTTGAGTTATTAAAAATCATTAATTTCGGGAATGTGAATTTATTTTTGTTAATCTTCACTTTGTTTTAATAAAAGTGAACAGTGATGAGGTAGTGAACCTTGATATTATCCAAGTTTTAATAAAAAGCAGCAATTTCTAGCTTCCTCGTGGTCTACAGACACAACTCCTCCTTACCACTGCTATCTAGCCGGCTGCAAGATGCTGCATGGATCATCAGGTCGCTCTCGGGAATAGTTCTTTTCGTGGTAGAGAACAATCTTTTCTAGAACAAACTGGATCTATTTCGTGTGATCCTCATACATACCCACATTTAAATACCGAAATTTATTTATTTACATTTTAAATTTACAACTCTCAAATTTTTTTTTAAATTAAAACAAATCATATTTTAATGTTGAGGGACGACACAATAGGAAATTGTTATTTTTTTATTTTTTTATGTTTTACGAAGACCGAGCTAACAAACCAAACATCCTTATTGTAAATAAATTCATTCTTCTATATACATGAAAAACAAATATAATTACCAAAACCATGTTTATGCTTTATATGCTGCTGTAGGGCATATTTTATCAGGTATATAAATATGTTTATTGTAATTAAAACGTTTTGACATGTCCAAAATTAACATAAAAAAAATCCCTTAAGCTGTTTTATATATGTATAGAGTAATATACATACATAGTTCAAAATATTGTAAAGAGGGTCCCCACTTGTAGGCTACACATAGGAAAATATTATGATTGAAAAGTCAAGACAAATAAAAATCAAACAACATGTAAATCGGTTGCATAAAAATGTACTGTGCTCGTAGCCTGTAAACGCATTAGCATATATACATATATACAATTTTAGGGACTTTGTCGTGTTGTTATACCTATAATCTAATTTGTAGCAAACTGGCATTGCAACTGTAGAAAACTTTAGTAAGAAACTTTTTTTATTTTAGAAAAAAAAATGTAATAAAATTTAGGAAAAGGGACATAAATTTGAAATAATTTTAATACAATATGGAAAGTAAGTTTCATCACAGGTGATACCCAAACATAATTATGTTTTTATATGTTTACCACAAAATATTATATTATATTGTAGTCTATAATTTTATTATATTTTATATTCATTTTTATATATTACAGTCAAAACCATCTGTTAGAAAGAGATAATTTTATGACGAGAAGATCGATTTGATTCAATATGTCAATCAATTTTATTCCGCTGTTATAATAAAAAATTATATTGAACACCATGAATGCCAGCATTATCAATCACCTAAAACTCAGCTTACCGTAGTCGAAATTACATCTACCAAGCAACGCCTTCAGATAGAAGCGGTATATTTTCCACCTAGATACAACCTGAAGAAATCAAACTACTTGAATATCCTACAACATTTCAATGGTAGATTTATATTAGGAGGTGATTTTAATGCAAAACATGTTGACTTTGGATCTAGGCTTACAACAACCAAAGGTAACGAACTAAAAAATGCAGTAAATGAAATGAGATGTAACATAAGTTCCACTGGCAAGCCGACATATTGACCTACGGACGCAGTTAAAACTCCTGATCTACTGGATTTCTTTATATCAAAACAAGTTTCATCAAATTTTATTGAAGTAGAGAATAATTCAGATATGGTCTCTGATCATTCTGCAGTGATACTTACTATAAGCGACCAGATAATTAGGAAGGAAACAAGACCAACTCTTGTCAATAAAACAACTGACTGGGTTAGCTTCAGATCTGAATTAGAAAGCATTATTAACCTGCAAACACGATTAAAAACGGTAACGGAGCTAGAGGAAGAGGTTGAAAACTTCACAAATATCATTCAATTAGCCGCGAGGAATAACACTAAAGAAACAGTATCCAAAACTACTGGTAAAAGCTACCGAAGAGAAATTAAGAACCTGGTATTAGAAAAAAGGAAAGCTAGTAAAAAAAAGAAAACAAACAAGGAGTCCATCTGACAAAACGATCCTAAATAACAAATCACAGCAGCTTAAGCGAGAAAATTAGAAGCTAAATTGAAAAATCGTTTTCTTCGTTTCTTGGAAAGTTGACGGCTGATGAAAATACAGACTACTCATTATGGAAGGCAACCAAAAGAATGAAAACCCCAATCATGCAGATCTCTCTTATTAAGCGAAGTGATGGCTCGTGGGCCTGGGATAACAAATCAAAAGCTGAAGTGTTTGCTGATCACCTGGCTGGTATTTTCCAACCGAATGAGATCAAATCGGATATTATAATCGAAAATGGAAGCAACGACTATGGGGGTAGAATCCCTCTAATAACCCAGAAAGAAGTTAATAGGGAAATAAAATTCATTCTCAAGACCGGAAAGGCTCCTGGATATGTTGTTTTAACAGAAAAAAATTCTAAAAATTCTACTTGGCATGTTCCTTCTGCCTGGAAAGTTGCAGACGTTATTATGCTACCGAATCAATCATATCGTTCGATATCCCTGCTATTAATAATAGAAAATAGAAACCTAATACCGGATCACCAATTTGGATTCAGATATGAACATTAAACAATTGACCAGGTTTCCAGACTTACAGATATTATAGAAAAGGCGTTAGAAGATAAACAAATTTGTTCCACCTTATTTCTGGACGTGGCAGCAGCTTTTGATAATAATACGAGCAGCTTTTGATAATAATAATTCTTCTTCACATACGAGCATGTGAAGAAGAAAAGAAAGGAGCTTGATCGTAAATATAGACAACATTACTGGCTAATTGGACGAAGGTCAAAATTAAGCACAGACAACAAAATATTGATTTACAATCATATCCTAAAACCGGTCTGGCTATATGGTATTCAGCTTTAAGGCTGTACTAAAAATGCTAACATCAAACCTATACAAAACTTCCAGAATAAGGTTCTTCGGAGTATAGTCAATGCACCCTGGTACATTCGTAATAAAGATTTACATCGAGATTTGGGGATACCGGATGTAAAACATGAAATAAAAAGATTTGCAGCGAAGCATGAATCGAGGCTATTGCAACATGTTAATGCGGAAGCCTCTTGGCTACTGGATAATGGACACTTGGTTAGAAGACTAAAGAGAACCAAACCCTTCGATCTCGTCAGTATGTGAGGAGCTACCTATTAACGAACAGGCATTGGAGCATCGCTGGATCAACAGTGACCTCATTATAGTTTAGTTTTTAAGAATTCAGATGTAAATTGATGGTTAGTCTGAAAAGACTTGTTTCAATAAAAAAAAAATCAATTTTATGGAATACGAATAATTTCTAATAAGAAGAAGCTATACGTCGTACTCTATGCAAAGGACACAGTTACGCCGATATAGTAACATTTTTTTTTTGAAGCGAAACTTTTCAAGCTCTTTATAGCGGGTATTTTTTTAGACCTAATTGACGTTGTCGTCAGTCAGTTTAAGGACAAACAACTACATTTTTGTCTTTCCTGAAGATAACAATGTGGAATTAAAAACTGTATCCTTATCCGACTTCGGAGTAAAATTAACGGATTTGGTAAGTTTGTTAAGCCTAAAGTTTTGTGGCTGAGATCAAGAAGTTGGTTAGCACACTTTATGATTTAGCTATGAGCAAAATGGAACAAAGAATAAGTATAGCTAATTTTGAATAATTGATTATTTTGGTTTAGTGCAGGCCGACCTTCCACCGTTATTTCGTTTAATATGGCTTCATGAATAAATATAAAAGGTTTTCTATTAGTTTCTAGACAAATTAACGTTTCGAGCATGCTTTGATAATCGAATTTCACTTCCGTTGAACAATCGACTTTTCGTTCAACCTTTTATTAATCGGTAAGGACGTAGTGGTCATAAAACGGTTAACCCAATTGATGTGTAAGTTTTAACCAATTTGTATTAAAATCTAATTTGTATTAATTTTAAAGTTTTTTAACGTCTGCTGGTATAGCAGACCTCAAGTTGCGGTGGTTAGCCCTCCTAGTAGTCTAAAGGAAAAAATGACTGGAAAAAATAAACCATTCGAAACTGAGTAATATATTGAAACGACGAGGGAATATTACTGCGGAATATGCAAAACGAGCTAAAATGCTTAATATGTAGAAGAGCAAAGTTGTCAAGATGGCTACGTTTACGTTGGAAAGAGTTAACCAAGTTACGAATATTTGTAAGTCCACGAAATATTATTAAAAGTTACAAAAATCCCATAAAGAATGTTGATAAAGCTTAAGCTCAATAACAGTTCGGAGACACAAGAGCTGCGTAACTAGATTGCACACGAAAGGCTACACTAAATATTGTCTTATTAAACAAAGCAAACAGAATGCGACTAGAACGTCACGCCGCAAATGTCATAAAGCATTTCGGGGTTATCAGTGTTTAAGGTGTAGAGACAACGAATATTAGGGACAAGCAACTGGAGTTCAAAATCGCAATTAAGTTAATCAAAAGTAAGTGCCAAGTGAGCTGTTCAAAACAGATGTTCGTGACCCATGCAATGAATATTTGAAAAAATTATAAAGAAGTTAAGTCCTATAATTGCCCGGATGTAACGCAACGATGGACTGTGCATAGCTTATGGTGTATAAAAAATCTTTGAACTTAGTCATACAGAATACTGTTAATTATAGGACATGCCTTGGAACCCTATGGAACCCTATATGGCTAAAGAAAAAATGTGTTTAATCAGTGGATTATCAATAGGCTTGGTAAAATTATTGAAAGCCTTAAAAATATTCTTATTATCATAACTGGTGACTTCAATCCTAAGTTCAAACTATGGCATAAAAAACACAAACGAAAGAGAAATCTTCTTTGAATAGTTTGTAACAAGAAGCAATTATTACCAAAATGGTGGATCAAATATTGATGGTACACTTGCAAATGGTGGATTGTTGAAAAAAGTTACCAATTAGAAAGTAAACAAAATACTGGTCTTCTACTAATTACCGAGCTGTATTCCTAACTTTAAGCGCAAATGACAGTAATGAATCTATAGGCAAGATTTCCATAACTGTACAATTTCGTAGTTAGTGGACGAACTATTTTCCATGGATTTGGATTGCCAAACTTAATGGTTTTATGTGCGGTAAAACAAAATGTCGATATCACTTTATATTTTTTCTTTATTTATTTTGATGTCATAGTTCCTAAATCGATCGTTTAATTGTGCCAGTTTTTGTTTTAATATCAGCAACGCGAACCTTATTATCGCTTCCAAAATATAATTTTTCGACTCCCGCCATCATCCATTGAGTTGGTGGTAGATTATTATCTTGTACGAGGACGATATCCTAAATTTGTTGATTTTTATTTTGTGCTTGCCATTTTGATCGTTGCTGAATATTCAAAATATGGTCAAATATTCCAGCTACCAACGCTTCCAGAATTGAATGCGTATATGCTGCACAATGTCACATCTTGCTTGTGGTGATATTTTACGATCGTCTATACGATCCGGTAGTTAATGGATGGGTCGTCCACAAACTACCGGACTGATACATCTTTTGAGTGCTCCTAGTAACGATTCCGCAGTTAAATTCATGCAAACTTCGATGTGGATAAGGTGAGTGCAAAAACACACAAATATGCATAAGTAGCTATTAATTGGTATTAAACCTCGCCTTCGGATTAGATGTATTCTAAACGGCTTACAAAAGTCGTTGCCAACTGATCCAAATAGCACCGTGAACTTAACTCGATCCTTAGGTAACTGTCCCATAATTTGCTGCATCAATTTTGGATTCTGTTTTATGCACTTCAAGCATCGTTGAAACACCCCCTTTGCCACATCTTTACCTCTGATAATCCAATATGTCTGACGCGCTGGCTGGTTAACAGATTGATGCCTGGATGTTGGTTTTTTAGATGAACATCATACGTTATTCCAGTGGCAATTGACCCCTTGTGGGATACAATAATTGGATGTATAGAGCGATAGGGAAATGAGGAATTCTGTAGTCGTACGCCAACTCTCATAATGTCTTCTCTGTCAACGAAAGGATGTAAATCATTTGTCTTTTTACTGGTATCAATTTATTGTTGCGAAGTAGTTGATATTCTTCGGGAAAATGTATGCATTGGAAATATATGGTAATCTGCTGATCTGCTTTGTCAATCTTCATATGGGTAATAATACATCGGTTCTTTGTCCCCCTTGCTTAGTGAGTTGTGTGTTTTTAATAAACCTCAGAACATAAGACAAAACCTTCAGCATTTTATAATAACTGGGAAGTTTGTTCGCCAGCTTATTCAAAATATAGTCTTTATAAATTTCTCTAATCTTGATGGCCATGCGATAAACCGCATCATGCGATACTCTCTCTGTGGCAGTACTTGGCATTATTGGTTGATCTGGCATGTGTGGTTCACTCTACTGGAGCCATGGAGATCCATGCCACCACAACTCATTTCTTCCAAAGCCCTTTGCTGCGATTCCTCGGGAAGCCATATCAGCTGGATTAAATTAAGAAGGAACGTGTCTCCACATTTCCCGTTTGTGTGCGCATATAATCTAAGTGGTACGATTCGCAAACTACCCGATCAGATTGTAACCGGGCATATTAGCATAATCTAATTTACTGGCGTCACAGAAACCATTTATGGTTATACAAGTTGACGAAGTGATACAACGTGCAATTTGTATTGCAGGAGCTCTGGCTAAATCATTTCGTATGCTTATTCACGCTGATACTGTCTCTGCTGGCAACTGCGCATCCCATCCGATTTTTTTTAACCACAAACCTTGAAACAAGATTTTAATTCTGATAGTAATAGGCGAGAGAAGTCCGAGCGGATCGAATATCTTACTGGCTTCGGAAAGAAAACTTCTCTTGGTGTAGTTAATACTGTCTGATGGTCGAACTTAAAATATAAACGTGTCTGTCAACGCGTTCAAGCCTATTCCTAATAATATGATAGGTTCTTCCGGGTATGCAGTTATGGGTTGCATTACTATTTTCTACATTTGGCACCTATGAGCAGATGGTTGGATACAAGTTTTCGCAAATTGAAACCACCACTACTTAATATTTTTAAAACATCGTTTTTCATTTGAAATAGTTCTGCTTCTGTTGCTACACCAGTCATCAAATCGTCTACGTATATATCCTCATGAATGGGGCGAACGGCTGCTGGTTTTTCTTCTTGATTTATGAGTGCCAATTCTTTTTTTTAACTTTTATATTAGTGATTTGTAACGATCCTTCGTCTTGATTTCCACAATGACTTAAACGAGCAAATTAGGAAAAGTTTCAAAATTTGTTGGAACATCCGCATCTAACTAAGATGTATCTAGATAAAGTAGAGCACGAAATTAAGAGTTCAATTATCGGTGTCTGTGACAAAATCGTACCACGAAAATGTGCTCACAAAGGAATAATCACCTTGGTGGAAAAAAAGACTCACCACAAAAAGAGCAACAATTGCAATGATGCATAATATATATATCAAAAAAAGGATTCCACAGCTAGACTGCTAAATAATGCAGTTATATAGGATGACGTAATGAATGCATGAGGTATGTGAAGAAAAGCTAATGACAAAAGCGCATAAAGAACTTAGAACCCAGAGATTTGTAACACCAAGACATTGCGGCGTGGAGGAATTTACCACTGCCGAACAATAGTGTCAATAAAAGCGGGTAAAGCGCCCAGCCGCGATAATACCGACGCCCGACATCACGCTCTTCCTGAACGAGTGTCTAAATAGATTAACTATTGCGAAAGCTTGGAAAAACGGCAATCATTATAATTAGGAAAGGTGGTGAACGAGATTCTACCGGCCCAAAATCTTAAAGGCCAAACATATAGGCCATCCTAGAAAGGTTTCACTTAACCAAAATGATCAGCTGTCAGTGTGGCCATGATAACAAAACCATGCACTACTTGCTTTATGGCTAAGCATACTAAGAATAGTAGGGCCAAGCACGACATGAAAATTCTCACGCATGAAAACCATTAAATAATAATAGCACCAGGTAAAAAAATTATTATGTGGCTACCATAGCTTCAGAAATTCAAAGAAGGCCCCATTTTGAGAGGTATTCACCAATGTCTAGCATCCTTTGGCCGTTCCAAGAATTACTTCTTGTCAAATATTGCAAGTGTATTTATATCAAACCATTTAAGAGGCGCTATCTGAAACAAGAGTATTGGCAAGAGTGGCTGAAACTCTTGCAAATTTAACACCAAGTAAAGCAACTGTTAATAATACAGTGTCACTAACTAAACGATTTGCTAAGTGGTTTAAGGGTTAGCATCAGTAAGTTGTTCAAATTAAGTTGTTCTTCTAACCCCTAAACAACTTAGCAAATCGTTTAGAGCGGCAATGAAGTATTTTGGCAGCTAATACTCAATCGATTTTATAAAGTGGCACACTTTATTACAAGTAGCGTGGTCGAATATAGCAAGTAGCGTGTTTACAAGTAGCGTGGTCGAATAAGAGTACTGGGCAGGATGACCTTCTACCCATTTTGTTACAGAATTGTGCTGACAGTTTTTCTTCAGTGGCTTTTATGTTTAATGAATGTTTTTGGCGTGGCGTTTTTCTAGACCCTTGGGAAACTTTCGTTCATTTTTTAAATCGGGTAAGAGGAATGAGGCTAGTAACTACGGTGGCATCTCCATTCTGTCTGTTTTACATAAAATCTTTTTTTTTTCTCTATTAAGACATTCATCTCACCTGTGCAACATGCAGTTTTCCCAGTTCGATCGATAACAACTAGCTTGGTCTTGTTTTGTATGGATTTGTTTAGTGCTGCTAATTCCAAAGTGCAATTTGATGTAATTTGCACGGACTTGATTTCAGTAATGCAATCACCTCCCTGAACAAATTTTTGACGGACTCCGCCTTGGCCTTATTTCTCTGACCGTTGGGAGTCCGTCAAAATTTGTGATTCGTCTCCTCAAAGCAGTCGTATTGATCTTTTCCTATATTCACCGTTTTTATTAACTATGTTGTTGAGTGTCTTGAATTCGCTAGGTGCTTAGATTTCTGAATGTGAATGGATTCTAAATTCTTTAATTTTACCGCAGTCGATGTCCCATTAAAATCCAGGAATACTGTCTTCACGGCAACACGATTGATAGACTGTATATTTCACCGGCATAATTTTTCCACTTAACCTTGAATGTGAGGCAAACACATTTTATAATCTCTAGGGCTTAAAGTTTATTGGACTTTATTAAAAGTAACTGTCGTGATTTTTGCCTATGTTCAGTATACTTGAATATTTAACCTCTGCGTGTCGTCTCCATGGTACAAAGGCACCTTTATCCTCAGAGAGAATCGAGAAGATCTAGGATCAATTTGGTCTTCCGCCGTACCAGGAATGTAGTGGATTATTGAAATATAACCTCTATAAATTTTGTTCACGACGTGTTAAACGCGCGTTTAGACAGTGAGGAATTATATTATCACGGAAAAATCGACAGCAGTTGTGAACAATTAATTCGACAATGTCGGGCACGAAACCAGCGCAAAAAACTAATCTATACGGACAACCACTGGTTAAATAACAAACAACGGCATTAAGACGACGGTAACACATACCTAGGCTCGTTTACCTCTCGAAGAAGTCGCCTTAAGGTAAGTAACAAATCATATCTTAATTGAATCCATACGGCTACAGGAATTATTATAATACGGATTCCAGACAATGAATGCATATGCCAGGCAACTTTACATTTGGAAACTTTGTGACCATTAAAGGTCGTTACATCAACGGCTACCTTATGGGTCGAGAGACAACACATTTATATCTCTAGAATCTAGATAAATTATGATTTAAAATAACTTTTAAGGTTCGTTTCGGCAAATATGATAAAATCCACTTTAAAGGGAGGACATCACACTTGAGTTCTTCCAGTTTCTTTACAAGTAGGACACGATCAATGTTGTGGAATGCCTTACAGAAATCACTACTGAAAACACTACTTTATAATGATAAAGTCAAAAAAATTGTGAACAAAACAAGATTTGTCACCGCTGATCGTTCGGAAATCGAACTCATCGACTCAACTAATTAAGGATATAGCCGATATGATAAAAATACCGTGACAATTTTCGATATACGTTTTACAACCACTCTTGAAAATGGACTTAATGAAACTGGGCTTACAAATTAACGGAAATACTCCCCTCACCCACCTAAAATTAAAAGGGTATTTCAGCGGTTGAACCAAGGCACAAGCACACTTGTTTAATAAAAGTGGGTGAATTCTGTCCTGGTCATAACTCATAATTACAATTACATTCAACAGAACACGTAAAACTTCCTCAAACTCGTTACTTTCTCTCGAAGAAAGGACATTTACAGTTCTGCTTCGAATTAACATAGCTCCTGAAAAATTTACGACGGACGAAATCAGTTTATAATTTTTAACGTCAAAAAGTTCTCTGTTATTGGTTCGTACGTCATATCGTACCTTGATTTTATCATTGGAAAGTTGTATTTTCTCTCGTAAACTGATGTTCTTATTTCAGTTGCCCACGCACTCCTGGTCATATACAGATGAACTTGTACCATTCGCTCCTTTTTAATGTCCTCAAGGGTTCATTGTTCTGATGGTATACTCAAGGGTCCATTGTTCTGATGGTATACTTAGTTGCATTATTTTAAACCTACTTGGCACTTATCTCTTTAGAATCTACTCGGCAAAGCATTGGCATTCACGCTTGCGTTTTCTTTAAGATGTTCAATCTTGTTTAATAACGTAGTCTTTATTTGGTTATTGTTAATGGCTTCTGCCTCAATGCTTCTTCGCCAAAGTTTAGGAGATGGTCATCTTTCTTTCCTCTACCTACAGTCCCGTGATAAGTGGCCATCCTAATCACTTATCCAACATTTCGGCCAACCGTTGCTTCTTTTGTCTCCCGCTCCACGATACACCGGCGCTCTCCTCACCGTTCCACACATTCTGTTTATCACAACCCCAGCATTTGATCTTTCGGTTTACATCTTTGAACTTCATCGTCGACTGGGTGTTGTCTTTTTTCATCGCTGTATCCTCTATTCAAACTTTTTGATCTTGCTTACAGCAAACTACAAGCAGCGCTGCGGCGCGACCTTCTTCACTCTAAAAAAGTCTGGTGGTTGCTGTTTCAAATTGAAGCTTAAATAAGCTTGTTAACGTCGACATTAAAGATTGGACGATTTTGATTAAACATGTTGAACTACTTAGATTAGTAAAAAACGTAACAATTGGTGACAGCGGTGGGATTTTGAATATTTTTAGTTATTATGAAAAAGTTATCAAATAACGATTGAGGGAGGAGTTGGCTCTTTTTGTTTTGCAACAAGAGGTAATAAATGTGATTTACTAATAATACTCGTACTGTGACGCCGTAATGAATGAAGGCTTGAATCCAAAGCAGCACGAATTTGATGGTAGCAAATTGGGCACGACTAAGAGTTTAGTTATATTTCAAACGCGAAAGAATTAAGAGTTAAATTAGTAACATAGCCCTACCAGTGTCAAGCGGCTTATTTATAGTGAAATTAAAAGTGTTATAAGTTAATAAAGAAAATTATTATAGTTAAGAGTAAACAGTATTTGAAGTGGAAACTGTCGTGTATTGTTTATGTGTTCGTGAAGTGTTGTGTACTTATTTGTGGGACAGTAAATATCTGTGGAAGCTATTCACAATCCAGCGGTACGAACTGGCAATAGGCAAAAACGTAATAAGTTGTTTACTAAATTTCTTATAATTTCATCTGGTGTGCCAGTTATTATTGCTGAAAGTTACTGAAAGTTGTAAAACTTTGTAATTGGACTTGCTCAAACTTACCGACGCTGTAAAGTTGATCCTATTTATAAAATTCGAAGCTATCACTAAATTCACATTACATATTTTTTGAAGTTCATACATATTCAATTTGGTTACATTTAAAATCTATATTTTTAAAAAATAAAAAAATACAAAAACTGCATAATTTATTCGAATGAATAATTCAAAAAGGTTCAGCTGAAATTTTTCTTAATGCATCACTAATCGAAATGTAAATTTCCACTATCCATAATTTTAAAACTCTAAATCATCATTTTCCAACCGAAAATTTATAGTTTTCGTTATACTTAAATGCTTCTGGCGTAACTAAAGCACTAAATCTGGATTATTTTTCCAGTAACATTTTAATAACATTCTATAGTTTTAATCTTTTTCGCAAAACCCACCCTCCACCCAACCTCTGAACCTCAGTATATACTAAGAAAAAACAATGAAATTAAATGCACAAATTTATTTTTACAGAATAAATCTGCTTGTCACACTAATAAATATATTCAACAGAGCAAAATAAAAAAAAAAAAGTTTTCACTGTAATTTTTCAAAATATTTTACATCTGAGATCGATTAACGGATTCTGCACTACATAAAATAACTAAATGACAAAAATAAATGGCTACGAGCATATCTCTCAGAAGCTAAAAGTAAACAAGTTTATTTTATACATGCAAAAAATAAAACAAAAGAGTTTTCCATATTCAATGTCCAGGGTAAAAAATTTAAAAAATTTAAGCAATCCATCACATTCTGAAGGTTAGCCACCTTAACACGAGTTTAAACTGCCAAAGATAATCGAATTGGAAAACTCTTTACCATTTCCAAATATTTTCTATTTGCAAAATGTATAAAATAAAATAAAATTATGGTAAAATATACTATACTACTACAAAAAAATAAAATTTAAATAAAATTTGGAAAATTTAAACTCACGAAGAAAATAAAATATTGATAACGAATTGTGAAAAAAAAACAAAAGACAAAAAAAAAAAAAAAAGAAACTGTATAAATTTTGTTTTCCTCTTACATCGGTGTTGTCAGCGGCGTTCCCCCAAGTTTCACCGGTGGTGGCAATGGTAATGGTGATGGTGGACGTTCTTTGACGACACTATTACTGCAATAAGGTAGTGGAAAACGCCAACCATATAGACTGCGTGAATTTTTGAAAAAATAAAAGTTTTTTTTTGTTTTGTATATTTTTGAAAAAAGAAAAGGAAAAAAAAGAAAAACAAAACAAAAAAATTTTGTAGTTTTTCCAGTTGTTGTGTTTTTTTTTTAAGTTGAATTTAAATAAAGAAAACATAAATAAAGTAACAAACATAAATTCAAATTAGATGTAATTATCCCTAATGTAAAATGTATGGTATATATGAAAAAGGAAAACAAAAGAAAAAATTAACACAACTAAATAAAAAAAAATAATAAGAAAATGAATTTTCTAGCGATTACGATCAGACATTTAATTTATAGGAGTTAATTAGTTTTCTAGTACAAACGGTAAAATAAAACGAGGAAAATTTAAATGAAAAAAAAAATTGTGAGGTAATATATTTTTTTTACTACTGGGCTGAAGAAAATGAGGAAATCTTTTTTATAATAAACACGAATAGTTTATATTTTCGTTAATTTTGTACATGTCAGGATCAGTATATGGGAAATTGCAAAAATCTTATCTCCTTTAACTAAGAAGGGTAAACATTATAGTCTTGGAAATTGAGAAGTATTAATTACCGTTGGTTCTGTCCGGAAGTGAATTTTAAAAAGATGTCTCTTTTAAAAGATAATAAAAATGGCGTCATATTTCATTGGATAGTATCATCAAACGACAATATAATTAATCTCTGTGGTTGGGGGACCCTCCCAAGATTCGTAAAAGACTTTTAAACGAGCATGCTCTCATTGGAATTCCACCACAGCATCTTTGGTTTGCCATATGAGGCGACTTAACTTGCATCCGTAAAACACCTCAATGTTAAATATATCAACAAGAAGATAAATGGATACCGCCAAAATTTAAACCGACCCCTTATGTTAAACGACACGCAGTTTAGGATCGATACATAGAACGTGCAGTCGCTAAGAAACCCAGGCGCATTTGATGGTACTATATCAACCATGAAACAGTGTCGCTTAGAACACGTTACTCTCCAAGGAACTCGATGGCCAAAAAGTGGAGATCATGTGTTCCAAGGCTATACATTGCTTCACAGTGGAGTTAACATCGACAATCTTGGTGTTGGTTTACTTCTTGGTTTTGGCCCTCTCTCCCTAAAATTGGGGAAGGGAATACGTGCAAAAATAATGCAGGTACCTCCAAACCAAATAAGGAGAATCGGGTCTGTAGGCCCTCTCTTCCTATGGGTAGGGATGTGCATTTATGCAATGATAATGCAGGTCCCTCCAAACCATCTGTTAATGCCAGGAAATTTCGTCGGAAGTAAGAACGGATAAACGCGTAGCAACACATAAATAGGCTACTGAGGTTATTTAGGACGATGGCAGGAACTTTATCTGAAGCTTCTGTCTCCAAAAGACAGAGATCACAGGATGAATATTCGAAGGCCACTAAAAGAACTAAACTGCAGGTAACAGCAGGTAGGTCGAGGATGGTACAGGAACCATATAAAATTGACAGCCTGTGCCAATCAAATTTCTCTGGATCTCTTTAAAAAGGCGATTAGCAGCCTAGGAAAGGTTTGGCCTGGAGCCAAGCTTAAGCTAATACCATTGGAGGATATTCCCAGTAGGCCAAGAGCTCGTGCGTGGGTTCCGGCTGAACCGAGTAATCCGAAAACCATTTAAGAATAGCTGCAAATCAGCAATCCAGAATTACCAACTACAAATTGGAAGATAGCCAAGGTGGAGGAAGCAAGGGATGACAATAGGTCAGTCGTCATTATTATTAACACCGAATCATTGGATGTACTAGCCAAGACAGGTGGGCTAGTGAGCTATGGATTTAGCGCGGTGACTCTTAAAGTCTACAAAAAGGATGGGGCTGCAAAGGCAGGGGCATCAAAACTAGATGAGGATACTTCCGCAATGCACGGAACCTCGTCTGGGGACGGTTGCTTAATTGGCATGCAGTCGCACCCTAAAAAGACAGAGGGTACGATTTTGGACAATGAATTGTCTACATCAATGGAGTCACTTTGCGGACTCGATTCAGACTCTAATTCTACGGAATCTGGGTCCACTGTGGTGGAGGTTTTGAAATAAAGCATTAAAATGCTTAATTTCATGCAAATCAACCTTCATCACTGCAAGGCAGCGTCAGCTGCTCTGTTGCTCCAAATATCAAAAGATGACGAAGATGTTGTCTTGGTTCAAGAACCATGGGTCAATGAGGATCGGGTTCTTGGGCTCGGAGTTCCGAATTACAAATTACTATTTGTATAGCAAGAAGGTAAGATCCGTTCATGTATTCTTGCAAAAACAAAACTAAATCTCTTTCTGAACCGAAGGAAGACCAATTGGGTTACTTTCAGGACGGCTTTAAGGAATTCTCTACCATCAGTTGTCCCTAAATCTCCGGAATCAACACGGGAGTTGGATGACATAGTAGATCAGGTGACGGATGCTATTAATAAAGCTATCTCTAGTTAATGTCCTCTAAGTAGACCTAAGGGTAAACCTCGTCCACCATGGTGGTCGAAAGCACTACAAGTAACACGCTTAAAATGCAAGCGGCTCTTTAATATTGTGAAGAAAACAAGAACTGATATGTACTGGGACTCCTACAAGGAGGTCCTTAAAGCGTACAAATATGAACTAAGAAGTGCCAAAAGCAACTCCTGGAGACTCATTTGTGATAAAATACATAAGTCTTCTGAAGCAGTTAGGCTACGTAAGATTTTATAAAATTGTCCTGCCATTCCAAGTCATCTTCAATGATCAGATGGCCAATGGACTACGACGGGTAAGGAATCCTTGAAGCTTCTTTTGGAAACTCATTTTCCGGGTTGTTCTGATTCTCCCCCTATATTGCCAAAGGCTAATAAGACTACTAGCCTTCCGGGGAAAATTGTCAGTAGGAGAAATATATTATTGGCAGTTAACAGTTTCAAGCCGTACAAGTTTGCAAGTCTGGACGGAATTATTACTGCCGATTTTTAGAAAACCGCTGACCTAACTGTTGCCTGGCCTGAGGTGATTTTTAAAAGTAGTCTCGAACTTTGTCATATTCCAAAAAAATAGACTAAAGTAATCGTTATTTTTATACCTAAGGCGGGAAAACGCTTTTATTGCAATCCCAAGGACCTATTAGCTTTTCTTCAAATTTCTTGAAAATTTTAGAAAGACAGATAGTGGCTTACCTTAAGGGCTCAATCGAGCCTGTAAAGCTGTCAACGTCTCAGCATTCTTATTGTAAAGGGAAATCAGTAGAAACTGCTCTCCATCCCCTATTATGTCCTATAGAGAAGTCTCTTGAATATAAGGAATTCTCTTTGATGACCTTTTGTGATATTGAGGGTGCCTTTAATAATATCAAACCAGAGGCGATCACACAAGCACTTTCAAGTTTGGGAATGGATGGGGCACTTAGAAGCTGGATTGATCAAATCCAGGGTCAAAGACAGGGTCATAATGGCGAATCTGGGTGGATCATCCATCCGTAAATTTGTAAGTAGGTGTACTCCGCAAGGCGGTGTATTATCTCCCCTTCTTTGGAACTCGGTTATAAATGACTTCTTATTAAACCTGGAAGGGCTGGCTTTAGATTTGGTGGCCCCCTTTAAGTACAGTGGCGAACCAAAAATTGTTGATGAAAGTGCAAAGAACTGCTGCCTTATGTATTAATGGTGCACTAAGAAGTACCTCTACTCAAGCACTGTAAATTCTCTTTCATCTCATCCCTCTGGATATCCAGGCCAAACAAGTAGCTGCAAGTACAGCTATAAGGCTTAAATCTATTTCTTTGTGGCCCTGTAACATTATGGGCCACTCGTCTATTCTTACGAATAAAGAAATTCCTAAATCTATTGACTATACCATCTCGACATCATACCTGGAAGTTAAATTTTTAGCTGATATTCCTTCCAGCGAGGACTGGGTGAGTGGAACAGTTTCGAAGTCAAGTTTTATTAACTTCTTTACAGATGGATCGAAAATTGATGAAAAGGTCGGCGGAGGGGTTTTCTGCGAAGAACTAAATGTAAATGTAAACCTACAATTAAAGTTCTACAATCAGGCTATATCACGTCGAAAGTAGCCCGGAACTGTCTTTCATCTCTTAACGAGATGACTGAACAGTTCAACATCCATCTTATTAGGGTGCCAGGGCATTTCAAGATTACGGGAAATATAAAAGCCGATGAACTTGCGCGACAAGGTACTACTTGCCTTTTACTACCATGCAAGATGGATATTGGAGTTCCACTTGCTACGTGCAAACAGCTCCTTAAAGAGGAAGCTTATAAAATTACACAATATATGGGCCAATTGTACCTCTTGTGTAATTACCAGGCAGATTTGGCCTTATCTGGACTTAAAAAAGTCGAACCAGTTAATGTCTATGCAAAGGTGTAACATTAGCACAATCGTGTGTGTCATTACTGGTCACTGTCTTATAGGTAAACATGCTAGTAGACTTGGCGTCTTCTCTCATGATTACTGTCGTAGTTGCAAGGACGAAGAAGAAAAGGAAACAATACTTCATTTGTTATGCACCTGTCCTTGTTTGTCTCAAAACAGACTCAAATTTTTGTGGAGCTCGTTTCCTAACAGATCTAACGGCTCTCAGCAATTTGAGCGTTAAAGATATCCACCGCTTCGTGAGAAGCTCAAACTGGTTTCAGTAAGGTAGTGTGGAGAAGAAAATTGTGTGGTAAGGCTATGAACGTCATGTCTCTATGCCTCGTCCTTGTTGGACGGCCACGTAAACCTAACCTAACCTATAATCGAAATGGTCTAGCTAGCGATAATGGGGAAAGAATGGTGCATTTTGCGATTGCGCACAATCTCCTGTGGCTAGCTCATTCTTTCCTCATCAAAATATCTACTGGGAAACATGAATAATGTGAACGCTCATTATTCCGTTCTGATAATGTGAACGCTCTATGGGAGGTATTAAAAACTTCGGTTGTCACTGCTGCCCAGGCAACTCTAGGTATGGTAACAATTAAACTTAAAAATCATTGGTTTGATAAGGAGTCAGCAATGATCACAATTCTCGTAACTTTTTTAAATGAGGTATCGGACTGAACCATACCTTCAGACCTAGGTCTATCGCCATTCGGCACCAGGATGGAAACCTCTGTGTTAACATTGATGTAGTGCTCGACACTTGGAAAGTCCATCCTACAAGTTGTTCATACTAGCCATGCAGATACTAAAACGAAACTGTTTCCTGGGGTTAATTGTATTAATTCCGAGCTCTTGATAATCGGAGGATACTTTGTGGAATTATCTTTTCGACTTTATTCGATTAGTATGAGAAAGCGAAGATATGCCTAATGAATAGAAGGTGACCGATTTGTGTCCTATCCTTAAAAAGGAATCGCTCAAAATGCGAAAACTATCGCGGCATAGCCCTCCTTTACACAACATACAAATTACAGTACTGCATAATATTGGAGAGAAACTCTCCCCTGGTGGAGGAAATTGTACGCCTATGACTCAATCTATCAGGATAGCTTATGGTGTGCTTTGCAATGGCTGGCAATACCTGGCAAATATGTGCGTTTGTGCAAAATGACAGTAATGCAGTGACAATGTTTTGTCAAAGTTGAGAACAAGCTTTCAGGAATTTTTGCAATTAGCTCCAGGATACAGCAAGGAGACGCTCTATCCTCGATACTATTAAATTTTATGTAAGAATTTATCTTTCGTAAACGTGAAACACCTCAGGACAACATCTCGTACCGTCAGTTCCACCATATCTGGCATATGGTTCTGGCATAAGGAGATAATGTCTGTGTAATTGAATCATTGCATGGCAACAGTGTCAAAGAACTACTGGATTCACGGTGCGATTCTCAGCATCAGTTGGTTTCAAAATTAATGAGTCTAAAACCAAATATAAGATCACTGATTTTAGAGACCAAAACGCAATAAATTTTAGCAGTGGTGACCAAACATTTGAAAGAGTGACAAATTTTCCATACCTCGGGTCCCTTGTCACTCTCGATAATTGTCTGGGAACCTGTGTCACCAATCTGCCTGTTAACGAGCACATAACGTGTTTTTTTCACACCTGTAGACGGTAAAGAACTCTGATTCATGTGGTTTTGATGCGGCATATCCAATAGGTCTGAAAAGTTAATAGCATTAAATATCTCGTCGCCTTTTGAATATATTACCAATCTGATTCTCTTAAACGGAGTTTTTCCAACACATGTGAAAAGAGTTATGGTCCTTCCTATATTCAAAAGGGATGAATATTTTGTAGTTTGCCAAATTTCAGAACCAATATCTTTGTTGTCGGTGTTCCCTAATATTCTGGACAAGGTATAAAAAAAGGCTTGCAAAATAAGTTTCGGGCCCATATCAAGAAGTTCTCCAATAAATTCTATCATTAAATTTTATCATCGGCAGTCTTAAATTATATTTACTTTTCTTGACATAGCTCTAGATTAGACTGTGGTCTAGTATTATAGGGTGGCACTTACTTTGGGACCTTGAAAAAATTAATAATAGCGCAAAAATATGTAATATATTTCAAAGACTGTTTTTGGTTTCAAAACAGTCGATAGTCATATGTGTAAGCTACGATTACGCATGCGCCTAGCCTGACTGTCAATCATCTGTATTCATGCGCTCCAGGAAGGAAGGCAACCCACAGATAAAGACTCATTTAACAACAATTGAAATGATCTGATGGGAACCATACCGAAGCACGACGGCAGAATAGTGATTGGTGACTTTAATTCTAGAGCTGGCAAAAATTCGACTGACTTATGTCAAAATATAGGTCCGTTTATAGTGATGAAAGGATGATGACATTTACGATCGCGCACGATCATATTGTGACAACGTTTTTTGACCTCTGGTGGACTCTCAGATTCTAAAATATAAATTCCTTGTTAAGCATAGCGTGAAATTGAAATAGTCACATGACTTTAATATAACTGCGTCTTAAAGAGAAACCAATACGATTTGTTATTTTCAAATATAAAGCATTCAGTCGTTCAAGATGTGATCTTTCGTCATTTGGATAAAGAGACCAAATTAAATCCAATGTATAGATAACTAATATCAAAGTGGTGGCATATTTTGAGTCACTCTACGACAATGACATGTTTTCGTTGCATCCATATATAATATAGTTAATCAGTTTATAGACATAAAGAACATTACAAACATTGAATATAAAAGATAGATTCATTCAGAAAAGAAGTCAAAAGTGATAAAATAGTAATTAGTGTAATAAGCACACAAGCAGAAATAACAACTTGATCGATAAAAATAATTTAATTAAAAATAAAACTATAAACTAATAGTTTAATCTGAATTAATTTAAAACTATATTAAAAAATAAAAAAATTTAAATTAAACAAAATTAAAATATTTGTGAATGTGTTTATGTGTGTGTATATATAAGATTATGTGTATTATGTGCAAAATTTATATTTGAAACTTACCTTCCCAATTTGGTCTCCTCATCGAAATCACTTGGCGAACGTTTTGTTCGTCGACATAAACTTGCCGTCAATCCACAATTCATAAATAAGCAACTTAGTAAGTCGATTATTAATAATACGATTAGTACACTCCCAATTGCAATCGCAATTATAATACCAGATGACATGGCCGTATCACCAGGATGAACGATTACGTCAAGTCCTATAAAAATTAAATAAAAAAAAAATTAAATTAGTTACTGACTTTATAGTTTGACCATAGAAAAAGAACATAAGAATGATAAAATTCGTATGTTTATATGGCATTCGAAACAATAAAAAATATATAGTGTATACTGGTTATTGCATGCTAGTACAAAGCAAAACAACAACATAATTTGAAGTATATATCTATCCTTGTTGAATATTATTTTATCTTGTTTTTTCTTTCTCATTACTATAGTAGATGTAGACGAATGCGGTTAACAAAATGGCTATAGGAAAAAATGTTTTTGTTATTTTTCTGTTGGTTATGAATTATGCAATGCAACTATGATTTACATTTTTTTTTGTGTTAAATAAAAATAAAAAAAACATAATATATTGTATCGGTTTTACACACTTTTTTCGGCCAAATTTGTGATGTTTTTTTTTGTTTTGATTTTTTTTTTTTATTTTTTTTTTGTACGACGTACACATTTTTCTTTCTATTTCAAACCAAATATTTCGTGAAAATTCAAGTAGTTCGTTAGCACATCAATACAATGACATAATACATATAGAGTTGTTTAGATATATTTGTTGATTACATATTTGCAAAATTTTGTTTTTCTATTATGATTAATTCGTGATTTTTTCTTGTTAAATAAAATTAAATCATAATACCTCCGCATTTGTCACCGCTACAGTAATAATGAATAACAAAGGAAACACCAAAAATAAAAATCGCTAATGCAAAATAATGTGCAACAAGGATATATACATAATTAAAAATATGTTGTTGTTTCGCTTTGTAATGGCATGTCATAACCAGTATACACTATATATTTTTTATAGTTTTGAATGCCTTTTTAACATACGAAATTTATCATTCTTATGTTCTTTTTTTATGATTTGACTATAAGTTTATTATATTTACACTAAGCATATACAAACAGAATAATAAAATATATACAAAGCTTAGGCTAGGACTTAATATAATTATCCTTATAAATCTAGTAAAGCTGTACATTTACACAAACGAACCTTTTTTTTAAGGAAGCTGCTAATATTAATGTGAAATATGTTGTACGGTTTTTACGATAAAATAAATTTCAACCTCATGTACATAAACAATGTTTTTATGTTGTTGTGGTTAGTCCAAATAGTTAAAAAAAATTAAGCTTCAAAACAAACAAAATGTTTGATGTTGTGTGATGTTGGACGATGAAGATTAAAACGAGCTTTGATGTGTTAAATATTAAAAATATAATTTTAAAATAGTTTACTCGGATTAACAGTTACGATAAAATATTTTTGTTTTTTTGACATTTGTTTTAGTACCAATACCGTGCACATGTATATGCATGTATACACATGTATATCAAGTTGCCACTATAATGATAATAATTTTTAAAATTTAAGTTAATTTCCTAAAAGATGGCGTTCATTTTCGGAGTCATGTGCTTTAAACAACGGCCTGTGTCATTAAAACTACTGTAAAAAATATTAAAATATGTGTGAGAGATGAGTTTGAGATATAAGTGTAAGCAGTAGGGTGCTTCTAATTGTCTAGGGTAATACGAAGTGTAAGCTCCCATAAAATGTAAAAAATCAAATCCACAAATCAAACCTTCTCTACATCCGCTTGAAATTGAATCAATAATTCCGGAATTTGACCCTCAAAGCAAAATTATACTATCATCAAAAGTGGATAAGACGTTTAAATAATTTAAAAGAATTTCACGAGTGGACCGACAAAGAGGTGTTGCATTATACGACTCAAGGAACTGCCAAAACTTGGCATCATGCGTTGGTCACTTCTTTTAGAAAATTATGAATATGAGATCATTCATCGGGATAATAAGCGTATAAGACATGTCGATGCGCTGAGTTGAACTCGTGGAATATTATCCATAACCGAATGTACGTTTTCTCAGACCCTTGCGATGTATCAACTTACAGATGGAAAGTTAGGCAATTACTTTCAGAAATTAAACCGGGTCACGAACAGCAGTTCTTTACTGTTCGGGACAATTTACTGTATCGTAAAGAAAATAGTCAATTATTGTTCTATGTACCTGAGGTACTTGATATTAGTGACATTCGCCAAAGCCACGAAGTCGGACATATTGGTGAAAATAAGACTATGGAATTAATACGCAAGTCTTACTGGTTTCCCAACATGAATGTAAAAGTTACACACTTTATTAAGGCATGTTTGAAGAATTTGGTATTTCTACAAAAGGAAGGCAAGAAGGAAGGGTTCCTAAATCTTTTTGACAAATTGTCATTTCACACGATTCACATAGACCACTTGGGATTCCGTTCTCACCGACGCCGAATTTGCATTTAATAACACCGTTAATCGCACAATTAACACCACACCTTTAATGGTGCTATTCGGTGTTAATCAGACACGCGAAAACGATACTTTTCGACAGTTTGTGGAAATATTAAATAGTAAGGATAGAAATTTGGGTAAAATACGTACACAAGTGGTTGATAATACAGTAAAATTCCAGATGAAGAATAAAGTTAAATTTGATGTCAAACGAAAAGCCCCGTATAATTATAAAATGGGTGATATAGTGTTGATTCGTAACACTGTGACTGATGCGGGTATAAATCATAAACTCCTTCCCAAGTTTAGGGAACCTTACGTAGTTACTCCCCTTTTGCCACGAGATCGCTTTGTAGTAAAAGATTTGGGACAAAAATTGTGAAATAAATATTTTCATGGAATATGTGCTCCATTTAACATGAAGCCTTTCGACTCGCGTTGAATGAGGCAAACGGGACGAATAAAGTAAATTAAGTTGGTTATTAGTATTAATAATAGATGGCACTGTGTAAATAAAGAAGAATTATAATTAAATGTTGTTGCAATCATAATATAGGTGTCACTGAAGTAATATAATAAATGAACTAGAGATGTATAGAAAGAGAAGTTGAAGTTGGGACACAGACTGATAAACATCGTGTTTTATTTAAGTGTTAAAATATGAGTGATACTACAATACCAAGTCCGATTTCTTTCGGTAACGCCGATTATTTGATAATAAATACAAAATCGCAACAACAGAATTTCAATGTATGTTAGATTTAGTCAAGTCATTTCGTCAAGAAAAAAATTAAAAATGATTGCAGACCATCTGGCGATTATCGCAAGTTTATTGCCTGTACCGTTCCTGATCGCATTTACATGATTTTATTTCACAGATTAGTGGATGAACAATTTTCTTCTAAAATTGATTTAGTGCGAGCATATCTTCATATACCTGTAGCGTCCGAACATGTTCATAAAACAGCCAAGACTACCCCATTTGAATTTTACGAGTTTTTACGGATGCCCTTTGGTTTGAGGAACAAATCCCAGACGTTTCAAAGATTTACCTAACACGTTTTGAAGGACTTTGATTTTGTTTGTCCATACATTGACGACATATTGGGTTTCAACAGATCATAAGAAGAACATAAAAATCATTTGCATCTTCTATTTAAATGGCTGGTTGAGTATGAAGTCAAAATAAAACTTTCAAAATTTGAATTAGGGAAAGCCGACGCTTATTTTTCTCTCACATCGAATTTTAAAAGAATATATCCTACCGCAAGACGCACCAAATTCAATAAAGCAAATACAAAAGTTTTTAGGCATGCTAAACTCTTATAGTAGGTTTTTTTACCAAACATTACTAGAATTTTGGTACCGAGCATCTCAAATTTGAGCACCTCAAAAATATGTCCAAAATAAAACATACGAACAAAAATGTTTATTGACCCACGAAATGACAGTAGGTACTAGGCTAGTACATCCTAAAAGCAAAACACGACTCTGTCCAACTACCAACAGTTCAGATTTTACCATTGGTGCGGTGTTTGGACAACATAACTATAAGAAAAAAATATTTAGGAGCCTCTGAGTTTTGTTTTCAAAGAAACTTCAACTGGCTGAATATTCAGCGTTTGACAAAGGGCTGCTTGCAATTTATGTACTTTTTTTGTATTTACAGTCTAATCACATCTAACTCTGAAGTCCTCGTCAAACTAGACCCCTCGAGTCCGTCGCTCAGTTTTCAACAAAAATACAGCATATTTCTGGACGCCATAACGTTGTTGCTGATTATTTACCACAACCACTGAAAATGGAAATAAGTTACGATGAAATCGATGTTAATCGACTTGCTCAGTCTTATAAGGATGACAAAGAATGGAAGTCATTGATACATAAATTCAATGAATCAAAGGTAAAATTGCGTCAGACATCGGTTAATGGAACAAAAGACAACATATGTTGCGAAACATCAACAAATAAAATTCGTCCATACATCCCTTTGGAAATTAGACGTGAAGTTTTTGCAAAATTTCATGGACTCCACAAAATACGGGCTACTTGGAAATTAATAACAACGAGTTATTGCTTGGTTCATTTGATATTATACAGTCCGAATAAAGAATTCATTTAACTCATGCGCTCAGCCAATGAAACACAAAAAGGTCTCCTAATGCATGCCATAAGAAATCTTTTGCAAAGGTCGAATGCTAAACTAAAGCAAATCACGGGACTTAATGTTCCGCTGGTGAAGAGGATCTGTTTTTGATCGGTGATTTGAGGTAGCTATCTCCAGTCAATGCAACTCCGGTTTCAATTTTTTCAACTAAAAAATCATATTACGTATTCTCTCAGGTGCTCATAAAATCCGGCTCTAATCAGTCTGAACATTATCTTGTCGAGTTAAGTTTCTTTACTTAAGAACGTTCGAATGAGCTCTGTCCACATGGCTTAAGACTATTTTAGAGCAACAACTAAGTCAATATTTATAATCAAGCAACGCTCAATAATAATAATAAAACGGGTTTTACAGGCTATTGCTGGCCCGTACCGTATCAACATTTTGGCTCCATCGGATTCGATCCCGAGCTTGTTCTTCGTACTGTTCTAGACAACCCGAAGAAGATCAGTCGTTCTCTATCCGGAGAAGCCATCGTCGCCGACAGCGACCACTGCGCCTGTCAAATGGAGTCTCTCCTCTCAGAGATCGCTGAACCATTCGTTTAGGATCGGCTGCCAGAATGCAACCGAGCAAGCGTACTCGCGTGATCTCGTGATTAAATAAAACTCGGTAAGTGTCGTCATCGTTGCTATTAGGGCCAATAATCAAGCGCATAATTCTTCTCTCAAATGTCATTAACCATCTCTCATACTCATCCGTCAGGTTGCAGATCGAAATTAATGCAATCAACCCCAGGGGAACGGTTTTTTTAGTCTCTACATGGACAGTGTGAGTTCCTCGTAGGAAGGGTCCTCTATGCACATCTCCGCAATCTGTATTTGACAACTTACAAATAAAACATTTGATACCTGTTGAACATTGAGTAAATCAGAGAATTTATTCTTCCAAGTGTCAAACACCGCATCAATGTTAACACGGAGGTTTCTATCCTGGTCCCAAATGGCGATAGACCTCGGTCTGAAGATAGGGTGCTGTCCGGTAACTCCTTTAAATAAGTTACGTGAACTGCGCTCATTGCGCACCTTTAAAACTTTAGCCTTCCACCAATCACGCCTTGCTAGCGGTTCTCCTAGCATGGACCGCTTTATTCTTTGGTGCGATAGTAAAACGTACTAGCTACGCTCAATATTTAGGAGAAAATACATCTATTGCAACAGATGTTTTTATCAGCTATGATACTATAGAGAATTTAGCATTCGCCCATCAAAAGATCCATAAAATGAGCATATAGTTGACATAATTTGTTTGCCGTGCGAACTTCCCCTTGTTACAGGATCAAAACCAACATTGATGTGACAGATGGACTGGCGAATGGAGCTATGGGTTATCTGCGGTATATCGAATCCTGACGAGGACAACGAGAACGATGAAAACATCAACAATCAAAATGTCAAACGACTCTGGATGATTTCGTTACAAATTTTCAAGTTAACAAAATGGTCAGGCGGCTTAAAGCTGCATGGGCGCAGTCGTCATTTTTCTCTTCAGAATAAGCTAGTGCACTTCACCACAATCCCAACTACAGCTCACGATGTAATAGCGAATTTTGTACGAGATAATAATGACGTCTCATTTTTAATATTGGACTGCCCAAATCTTAGATCACATCACCTTGACCTAACTGATACATTCACGAAGAGATTCTCAATTGTCTTGTTTTCGGAGACATGGCTGCGCAATGACTATAACGTTAATATTCCTAATCTTGAATGCTGTGTTGAATTCAAGAGAAATGGTCAACGGACTGCCGTAGTAGCAATATATAAAAATTCAAGTATAACGCATACAGTCACCTCGCATAAGGAAATCATCGTTGGACAAACAACTGGTATGAGCGTAACAATACAACTCATTGGCGATAAATATGCACGGCAGAATTTCGCAGAATAAAGCTGTCGAAAGAGGCATAATCAAATTCTCCGGCATTGCTCCGTATTTTGAAAGAGTTTCAAAAATTTTCCAAAGAGATATTTTCCGGATGAGTGAGGATTTCAATATTATTTTGTTGCTCCTGGCAAGCGGAACCACTTATAAACTTCCCGCGAGATGAATTCGATTTAGATTTGAACTCAGTTCAAAATATATCTACTACGAGATATGGGACGACCATTGATGCAGTTTTTCAATGAAAATTAGAAAAGTTAGAGTCTAAAGAATATGTATCTTATTTAAGCTACCATGCAAATGGTATAATTCAAAGCCTTTGCAAATAGGCCGCATTGATAAGCATTGCTAGAAAAGGAGGAATACAGTTCCAAACTATACTTTAGACGAACTAACTATCGGGCCAAGTAACTATATTCACTTTTAAGGAATAAAGATCAAGTCGCATTGTTAAGTTTATACTGAAAAAGTTCATATTTTAAAAACTCGTATGTTTTAAATATGCCACTAGATGACACTACTATATAGCGTAGTAAGGTTTTTTGTCGCTAGATGTCATTAACGTTTTACATACTTTTAAAGAATAGAAAAGTAGAACATTATTTATTAATGTCGTTGGACTGATCTTCTAGGATGTTCTCCAATTCGTAACAAGTGGTAAAGCGATTCAGCGACGTACAATACTTATCATCGCCAAAACGAGCTTTCATATTTTTTCCCTCACAAAATTATGATACGTAATTTGAATAAACAACAAAAAAAATTCAAAAATTAGAGAATACTTCACATATTCTTTATACCATTTATAGTCACGTCTTGAATCCAAACTTTATATATTGATACATCTAAAAAACAAATTAATTAAAATATTTCCTTAACTATAATACTTAAATAATTATGTGCAAATTATTATATTTTACATATTGGGTTATGTGTGCTTAAATTCTTTTATTATTTTTACCACCATATACCGGCTTATTCTTATAAAAAAATTAATTAAAAAAAAAAAAAAAAATTGTTTATCACATTACAATTATTCTAACAATCTCACAACCTCATATTACATTATATACATACTAATTTAGTATATTATGTACGTTTAAACTTTAAAAGAACAAAACTGTAAATAAATAAAAAGATAATCGTAACGAACAAATTAAAAATATGCGTATGTATACATATATATGAAAATTATACCGAGCCACCCATCCCATCAAAACTATAATTTTGGCATAGCATAAAAGTTTTACATATTTCTAACATATTATTCGAAAAACGAGCAAAATACTTAATAAGAATAAGAAGAGTATACCGTCTTATCATGAATTTAAGTTATGTTAACGAGAAAATTATAATTAACTTAATTAAAATTTGTATTTTATGTACAATAATAGCAACAACATAAAATTAGTACCAGACAATAGTCGTGTTTATTTTTTTATACAATTTCTCGAAAGATTGTGCCCTGAAGATTTTCCTAGCTTTTGTTGCAATTAGTTCTGTTTGTTTTATTTTAAAACAATCATAAGATTAGTTATCGCATATTATGTGTCTATTAAATAGTAGTGCTGACATGGTAATCTTTAAGGATATTTACTTTTATGGATGCTCGATTATACTTCATCGTCAGTCTTCGAACAAATCTAACAATATATTCAATTTTGCGATAAAAAAGTGTTACTTAATTTTGAAGTTGTCAAATAAAGTGTATATAAATTAGATTTTCATCGATTACAATACGTTTTGTTCGTAAAACGGTTAATTCAATTGATTTGTAATGTTAAATCAATTTTATTAAAATCTAATTTGTATCAATTTTAAAGTTTGTGTCAAATAAAGTGTAAATAAATTAGATTTTGGTCGATTACATGACGCTTTGTTCGTAAAACGGTTAATTCAATTGATTTGTAATGTTTAATCAATTATTTAAAAATCTAATTTATATTAAGTTTAAAAATTTGTGTGAAATAAAGTGTATATAAATTAAATTTTCGTCGATTACATGACGTATTGGTTATAAAACGGTTACTTCAATTGGTTTATAATGTTTAATCAACTATATTAATATCTAACTTGTATTTAGTTTAAAAATTTGTGTAAAATAAAGTGGATATAAATTAGATTTTCCTCTATTACATGACGTTTTGGTCATAAAACGGTTAATTCAATTGTTTTGTAATTTTTAATCAATTTTATTAAAATCTAATTTGTATTAAGTTTAAAGTTTTGTGTCAAATAAAGTGTACTTAAATTAGATTTTTGGCTATTACATGACGTATTTGTCATAAAACGGATAATTCAATTGATTTGTAATATTAAATCAATTTTGTTAAAATCTAATTTGTATTTATGTTAAAGTTTTGTGTCAAATAAAGTGTATATAAATTAGATTTTCGTCGATTTCATAACGTATTGGTCATAAAACGGTTAATAGAATTGATTTTAAATTTTAAATTATTTTTTTAAAATATAATTTATATTATAATTTTATATTTTTAATTATGTAATAAATTAATTAATTGTAAATTTTATACAGCCTACGGCTTTGAGAAATTAGCCCATTAATAGATTTTTTTAACGAAACATTGCAGATTACAGTTTAATGATATAGCACACTAGTGATGCTGAGAAGAGATTGTGATTGTCTTATGCTAACAGTAGTTTGAATATTGGCTACCGGGAAACCGAACTAATTCTGTCATTACAGACATACCTTTCTTTTCCCTACCCCACAAAAAATGTACTAACTATTGGCCGCCAAGATGTCTGGAATCAGGTCGATCTCAATAATTTAACTAGTACCCTGCCTTATCCTTCCACCCCGGGTCAACTCCATAAAATCCTGCTCAATGTATGGCCGTACATTCTAAATCAATCAATCAATCAATCAAGAGTAAGTAGTCAGTGATGTAGCGATTTACACAAAACTAGTCAGAAGTTTGCCTAAAAAATACAGAAACAAACCTGGATATCGTTGGATGAGGCAACGCAAACGATAGCTAACATGAGCATGACTTTTGAACGTAAAAGACTTTTGAACATTGGATGCAGCATTCATTAACTCAACGGAATTCAATCGAAGGATAAAGTAATCGACCTCGAGTAACATGCTATAATTGCCAAAAGAAGGGACACTTTCCTGATAAATGTCGGGCTCCAAAGAAAAATCGAGGAGAAAAGAAATATGATGATTCAAAAGAATAAAACCATTTAGTTAACGGTTCAGTTAAACTCGGTAAAAATCAAGGTCTAGTTGTCAAAGGAGAAGGTACCGTAAAAATTCAAAATTTATTAGAGAAAAGTGGCACAAAAAACTGATATAAAACAAATTGGTTTTCGGAAGGTGCAACAACGACGAAAAGCGTGAAGATTATTAAAAAAGACAACCATGCTGAAATGAAAACAACTCCTGCGCAATTTGAAAATAAAACAACATAAACCGAATTTATTTTGAACCATCACTGGCTCTGAAGCGAAAGCAGCAACCAGTATAGATATAAAATTATGAGAGTCTTGGACAAATTAACAAGCAAGCGTTGAAAGAAATGTTAATCAAGGGATACATTAAGAATGTCAGTATTGCGAACATCTATAAATTTCTATATGAAGCAGAACTTCATGTGTTTATGGAAAAGGTCACAAGTTACTATTTCAAACAGAAGTAAACAGAAATACCAAACCCGGTGAGTTGTACACAGTGATGTCTATGGTCCCATGTCTCAACCATCACTCAGTGGAATAAGATATTTCATTCTCTTCAAATATGACAGCTCCGGTTATCTCCATTAAATATAAATCAGATGTTTTTCGACCGTTCGGGTCGCCACCAAAAGCCTTTGATAAAGGACCCGAATACTGTATCACAATTTTCAAGGAGTATCTTTCGAAAAATGAAATATCTTTGGAAGCAACTGATGCACGCGGACAGAATGGGAGAGCGAAACAAGACATGAGAACTATTGTGGAGAGTGCACGATCGATGTCATGCACGAAGGATGTTCCAATTAATTTGTGGAGTAAAGCTGTCAACACAGCACATTCTAAACCCCACAAGCATCCGATTCAATTCCATTCCAATTATGCATATGTTGGTCATGCATATTCCAAAAGCACTTCGTACAAAATTGGATCCAAAGTGCAAGAAACTAATTTTTGTTGGCTACGACGGAACTTCTACGAATTATAGCCTTTATAATGAAGAATCGGAAAAATTGAAGTTTCTCGCAACATTATCTCTTATAGAATATTCGACTACGAGGCGAATTTTACTGAAGTCAACATTCTTGAGACGTATGAGTTAGCAATATCATGTACAGAAGCAAAAAATTGGACGAAATCAATTCAGGAAGAGCTAGATGCACTCAAAAAACAAGACACATAGGACCATAATGAGTTTTCAAAATCAAAAAAAAAACTGAATGTAGATGTTGTTCAGTATAAATCAAGACTTTGTGCAAAAGACTACAATGAAATGTTTGCACCGACAACACGTTTTGACTCAATTGGAATGCTTCTCTCCGTTGCATCACAAAATAATTTTGAGATACGGAAAGTTGCAAGAAGACATTTATTTGACCCTATCAGACGGGACGAACATCAGTTCAAAAATGGTATGCAAGTAAAATAAAATTCACAATGTATAACGAATTCAAATAACTTAAAATATCATTTGACAAGTTCTCATTTAGTGGGAGTATTGAATTATTGAAACGTCAAAATTTTAAGCATTTTTTTTTTAATTTTAATCGTCAAAATAGACAATTGAGTAAACTGAGTGAAACTTTAAATGTGTGGCTTAACAAATAAAACCATCATAACTAATGTTCGAAGAAGATAATCATGCAATTTTGGTAGTACTGACTAAAAATGTGTCTAATATTAAAACTCAATGTACTAAAACTGGAAGATGTGTGCGGTTAATAAATCAGAATTAGGAAAACTAAAAAGTATCGAGAAGCAAAATAAATTAAGCAAGTTAATAATCAATAACCCTTTACCGATAGGTACAAGAAATACATAATGCCTATTACAACTTCAACACCAGAAATAAATCAAATAACATAATATAAATACATATAGTACTTCCATCATAAGAAAAAAAAATTTAACCATTGATGATCTAGATGTCGGGTCGATAGAATATCGTCTAAATTTAGAATAAATATATGACATTTAGGCGATTATACATATAAAAATATTTTGATTATTTTAAAACGATACTAGTAGCGACATCTAGCACGTCAATGGGCTAACATACCATGGAAATACTATGTGTATTTATATTATGCACATAGTGAAAGAAAATATTTTTCAAAAATCACTAATATGTTAAATAGAACTAAGCGATCTAGTGAAGCAAAAAAAAAACAAGCACGTAGCATTTTTGTTTGAATGATTGAGTAACAAACTTAAGGCAGTCATTTAGGTAATAAAAAACGAAACAATAAGAATTCGGGTATTCGATTATATTAAGAACCAACACTTTCGAGTTAAATATGAAGAGGAATACTCTGAGCTCAAGAAAATCTCAGGAGGAATCCCACAAGGTAGTGTTTAAGGATCGATGCACCGTTTAATCATAATTGATAGTACATTACATTCAAATGCTAAGTCTTGTCAGAAATTCACCAAGTTTATAAAAGAAATACGATCGAAAAACAGTTAAATCATGCACCCTTCGAATAAAAGCTAGAATTTTTTTTTTATAAAATTTATAATTTTTTTTACAATAATTAAACGTTTCTTGCTTTAAACTTATAAAATATACAAAGAGGTTAAAGTATTTTACATAAAGGAAATAGATATAATACATGTAGGAAAATGTTAGTAGCATTGTAGAAATTTGTTGTGTAATTAGGCTATATTCGGTTGGTTATATAAATACTGGTACTTACAAGTAAAATGTGTTCGTTCACCCAATTTGTCGATTACTTACCTGTTTGTGCAAACAACGTCCATACATTTGTTCCGTTAGTGTTTGTGTTTGTCTGTGTTGAATCTTCTTAAAATCTGTCATAAAATCTGTATCTCTATATACGCACTTATGTAAAACACTTTAAAAATATTTTGCAGTTTTGTGAATTGTGTGAATGTAGTTTTGCCCCGCAAGTGTAGCGTCGTTAAAGAGTAGTAAAATGTTTATGCCGGCAGAATAAACTATGGATAGCTTGCTAAATTCCAGTTACTGTGCCAATAAATTTTCATAATGCTAATAGAAGCAACATTTTTGTGTCATATTCATTGTCGCACCAACGTTTTGTACTTGTTAAGTTCAATGTACTTCTAGCTTCTTTCTAGGTACCTAATTTATGTTTACGTATGAGTTTTACATACAGTCTATCGTGAAAGTTAAGAACGCGGTTGACTATTTTATTATCGTGACTGCACTCACTGGAAAGTGACGTTTGCCTGTTTTGGACAGTGATGTTTGCCTGTTTTGACTAGATGTTTGCCTGTTTTGTTAACCTTTTGTCGATTTTTGGAAGGAGACTAAAATTTGTGATTCGAGTTAGACGGTGTAACTGGCCAAAATGAATGACAAATCTGACTAAAACGAGGTTTGCCTGCTTGAATTACCACTTTAGGTCACTTTCCGTCATTGGTGATAGATTATTTGATCAACCTATATCCAACACATGCATATGATAATACTGTTACCACAAAGCCACCGTATACTTTGTGTTACAACTCGTTGCAGAGATGAAAAAAATTTTTTTACGATTTTCTACCAATCTTTTGACTTTTGATCGTAATAATTCTCACTCTATTTACTAATGAGGCGGTTTTCTAATATTGAGTGTTGGATTATTACTGTTTTGATAGGCAAGTTCCTATATTTTTGGGCATAATCAGCAAAAATGTGAACTACACAATGGTAAAGAGAAAATGATGTCATTAATGTATAAAAAGAAAATAAGAAGAGTCCCAGCAACGGATCTTGAGATACGCCGGAAGTAATAGTAAGGAAATCAGAAAAATTGTCACAAAAAACTGCATTAGAACGATTACAAAAGTAGTTGATCTGATATTGATTATTTCCTGATCTGATCAATTAGGTATTGGTTTTGCTGAACGAGATCATTCCAACTCTACTATTGAATTAGGTGTGTTGCCTAATTGACTAAAAAAAATAAGAAATATGTATAAACATTGTTTACAATGAAAAGAGACGGCATTGGCTTTGTTTCATTGTAGTTCGGTCTCGAGCTCATGAGAATACGTGAGTGTACAAATTCAGTCTCTCATTAATCTGCAGCCACCAAAGTTTTGCTCACCAATAAGTATTTTTTATTTTTTTTATACCATAAAATATTTAATTGGTTAATATTTACATAAATTTTCTTAGTTAAGATTCTAAGATTCTTAGTTGAGCCTAAACTTTATCATCTAGATTGACCAAAAAGTATGGTTCATACTAGGGTTTTATACTTCGCATGATCACGTTGTTCTAGTGAATTATAAGATTATATGAAATTTCGTTTATTACACCTTCAATGTGTTCAAATTTTTAATATGGGAAAGTTAACCTAACTCTTATGTTGTTTTTTTTAGTTGAGAACCATTATGGACAATTTTAAATCTTTTATGTTTTAAATTTTAATATTTAAGAGAAAATTATGGATTTTTTAAACCTTTTAGTTTAAATTTAGTATGACCAAATATATAATTTTTTTGTACTTATAATCAAACTGTTAAATTTTCTTTATTAGTTGCCAAAACAAAAAGGATTTATTTCAACTGTTTTTTGGTTTTATTTTAGATCAGCACATTTTATGTTTAAAATTAATGCTTTTATATAGTTATAAATAAGTTTTAAACTTTTTGAAGTTTAAGAATTAGCATTGAATTGTTTCATTATTCTATAAAATTATTGTGGTTTATTATTACCTCATTATTCCATATTACGCCTAATGTTGTGGCTCAATAATATTATCTACCTAAAATTATTGAAATCCGACATTCATTCGTTGTCATTATAAGACGGACTCCAATATCTATCTTTTGTAAAGATTTTTTATTTTGTTTTTGGTTTGTATTTGAATGCTGAATTATATTCCTAAGAAATGGACGGAGGGTAGGGTGATTTTTATCTCGAAAACGGGGAAGAATTCACAGGCCTACCCAAAGGACCTAAGACCTATAATTATATCATCCTTTCTGTTGAAAACAATTGAAGAAATCAATCCACTCGAAAGAGTACTGTATGGTAGCCTTCCTCGATATAGAGGGCGCCTTTAACAATGTCAGGACCGAGGCAGTTCAGGAAGGACTGTCTTTCTTAGATGTGGACTACCCCCTATGAAGGTTGATAAATCAGATGCTAGAATGCAGGATTGTTGACGCAGAGATAGGGGAATCCAACATTAGGCGGCGAGTAGTTAGAGGAACTTCGCAAGATATCACCTCTTCTCTGGAACATAGTAATCAATGGATTACTTTTGGAACTGGAGAGGGAGAGAATAGGGGTGATAGCGTATGCAGATGACGTAGCGATCGTGATCTCGGGTAGGTATCTAAGCACGATTAGGGAAGTCATGCAACACGCGCTCTTAATCATTACAAAATGGGCTAGCAAATGTGGGCTGGGTATAAATCCATCCAAAACAGAGCTTGTACTCTTCACCAAGAAATATAAAATTCCGGTAGTCGCCCCTCCTACCTAAAAAGGCACGGCACTGGCCTTTACTGATAAGGCAAGATTTCTGGGCATAATTTTGAACAGTAGGCTAAATTGGAAGCCAAATATTTTAGAGAGAGTAAAGAAGTCTACCATGGCTCTGTACTCATGTAGGAACGCCGTCGATAAGAGATGGGGTCTAAAACCAGAGCTGATACACTGGCTCTTCACCGCTGTAGTCAGACCGATTCTGATGTATGGGGTGAGTGTGTGGTGGCCAATACTAGACAAGAAAACTTATAAAAATATGATACAGAAGGTTATAAAACGGCCTGCTTGCTTATAAGCGAGGCACTGAGGACAACCTTTACACGTGCTCTGGATGCTATGCGCTACCTTCTTCCTGTCGACAGCTTTGGTAAGCAGAGAGCGGCAACTACGGCTGCACGACTCTCTGCCGTGTTTGAGTGGAACTGTCTACAGACGGGCCACTCGAAGATTGTCAGTTCACTTAAGGAAGACTTGGCGAATAGTGACTACTCATTACCGATTGTATGCTTTGAAATAGGCTTCCGGACTCATCCGCTCAGTGGAATCCTGGGAGGACAGATCAGCAACAGAAACTGGAAGTATACATTTCTACACTGACGGCTCCAAGCTAGACGGCAAAGTCGGAGCTGGAGCCTATTGTGACAAATTAAATGTGAATATATCCGTTCGTCTTCCTGATCACTGCAGTGTGTACCAGGCAGAGTTGGTGGCGATTGAGGAAGCGCTGACTTCGTTGATGCATAATGTTATATCCTTAAGGGATATAACAATATATGTGGACAGTCAGGCGGCAATCAAGTAGCTGGAATCAGTTTCTTTGACGTCGAAATGATGAGTGATCATTTCAATGTCCAGATAGTCTGGGTCCCCGGTCACTCGGTCATTCTGGGGAACTGCAGGACTGACGAACTGGCAAGGAAAGGTACAACTCTCCAATTAAAACCGGAAAGGGCAAAGCTGAGGAGGCCTATAGCAGCGCTTTTTATGATGCTTAAAAATGAGGAGATAGTCTCGACACAGAAGAGGGGAATAACATCATAACATGCAATGTAGCACGGCAAGTATGGCCGCAACTGGACTTGAAGTGCTCCAAAACACTACTATCCCTCCAAAACACTACTAAGCTGTATGGATGAGAAGGAGGAAGAGACTGTGAGCCACTTCCTCTGCTCATGCCCGACGCTAGCTTATAGGAGGTACAAACCTCTGGGCAAGTATTGTTTCGACGGCCTTATGGATCTTGAGAACTACAATGTGCGAGATATCTTACGCTACATAAGTAGCTCTGAATGGTTCCAATGAAGGTGAAAGGGGAGTAGGATCCTTTGGTATCACAATGGACCGTCACCGGTCTAAGTGTGCGTTAGCAACCACCTTAACCTAACTAATCTTGATTTGTATTTTAGTATTAATTTGTAGATAAAAATGTTTTAGTATCGCTTCGAGCTGTCAATAAGCCGCAAGAAAAACAATCTATGTGTATTTTTTCGGTGCAGCAAGTTTTTTAGTCTCTAATTGTCTCAGTGCCACAGACAATTTTCGTAGTTCACTGACGATGTCAAATCAATACATTGTTTTCAAAATCATAGAGCTGTTCAATCGAATAAAGAGCGACTTGATCTTCGGAAATCGATAAAAACTCGCTCTCAATTCGGTTCTGTAAAGCTGAATGTTGTAGAACGTGCGACCAGCGCATTGACCCTAGCTGTCAATTGGTTAATCGAAATTAAAACTCGTGTTAAACCCAAATTTTCGTCAGGCTCGAGTCTTGTAATAGTTCGTACAAGACGGATTGAAAATGTCAGCCAGCAAAAATGTTTAAACTTGGAAAGAAACTTAGCACGCAATTTCCAAGTACGGCAGCAATATATCAAACATTTGTGAGGAAGGATAAGTAAAAAAGTAAAAGTATATTCTTTTTGTCCCATCTCTGTGTTATTAAGCCCGAGAGCACATCCATAAAGTTATGCATCGTCTTTGACGCTCAATACTATAAAGTCTTTCTATGTGATTACTTCCTCTATTTTAAAGTCAAACGATTATAAACGGTTTACATGCTGGAATTTTAGGATCACCACCAATTAATTATTTTTCGTTATTAGAACAAATTATCGATGGTTCTTTGGAATTCCGTATTAAATCCGATATTGATCCAGCTTCGGCATTTGCAGGACTTCATCCTTGATGTCCCCTAAATGTTAATTCAGGATTACAAGGTCCATTTGGCAGTTTCGATAAATAGTCTTTCCCTGCGGGTTTTGCACCACTAACTGTTATATTAACCCAAATAGTACCACTAGCGGAAAGATATTTTCACTAAAACTGAACCAAGCATCCGTTTTAAATAAATTTAAAAAAATTTTAAATTATATTCCTTAGTCGAAATATCTATATAGTCACATGTAGGGTGAATGTTGTGCAACATCATTTTCTATTACTTCCCATAAAACTAATATGTGGCGGATGTATATATATATATATAGCAAAAATGTAGTTTGTCACAAGTATAGAAAAATTCGTTAATTTTCCACTTAGATGCACAATTGTAAAACGATAAAAACGTCTTATAACCCAGTTTTTTTTTTTTTGTATTATTTTCTTAAAAGAGAAATAAGAGAAAAATTGCATATTTTTGTTTTGCTGTTCCGTTATCCTTTCTTATTTGTGCTAAAAGACGTTAAATTTTTTTTAGGTACATATTTTTTCCAAATCGAAAAATTAAATTCGATTGAGTGTAAAAAATCAATTGATCGGAAAACGGAAAACGCATTAAAACACTTTAGATTTAGGAGCAAAAAAAAAAAAGGAAATGTCGCGATGCATGTATTTTCTACATAAACAGTTTATTAATATAAATTGTTGACCTCGACATCTGTGGCTTTAAATACGTGCGGTAACAGTTTTATGGCACGTATTTCAAACTATGTTCTAAACTACTATAACTATATTGTGCTTTTGCTATAACAGTAAAATTCTATTTAAACCGTTTTTCAATATATTTCTAATCAATAAACTCATATCCGTTAAGTTGACAATAAAATAAAAGTACAACGTTTGTTCCATTTCTGTACTGTAATTTGATGGAAAATTGAAAAAAAAATTCTTATTACGTTTTTCGCTACAAAAATTTCATCAATATGAATTTATTTTTCTACATCATTTTTATCAGCTAGCTGATAACAGATGTGTAACATTTTTCACCGTATTTTGAAAAGTTATAAACTAAACGGTGAACATGTTCGAGTATAAAAATAGTTTCGAAAGAATGATTTACATAAACGATAGTTGGTTACCCATAAATACATAGTGACAAATGTTTGATGTATACCTCTGCTAGCAGCACACCAGACAACATAAATCAACAATTTACGGATATTACAGTTTGTTACGAATTTAGGTCAATTATTTTTGAAATTCCGTTACTTGTTTAATAAAATTTAATTTGATCGTGTTGGGTCGTGTTTGTGTTTAGTCTTTTACAAACATGACAAAGGTTGTAGACAAAAAAAAGTGTAAAAAATACGTGTACAATCGTATTGGTCATTAGAAATCAGGAACGAGGGTTGGGCCATTGATTTCTGCAGTTAGCGCAGCGGTTGAAACATCGGTGTTTGGAAGAAAAGGTACTACATTCATTCAAAATCAATTAATTCAACAGTTTAAGGAGTAATCCAATGAAAACCAAGCCTGTTTACAATTTTAGGTCTACAAAGAAAAATTTGAAAGTGTGCCATCAACGTGTCAGAGAAGCTAAACCTAAACTAGACAAAAACTAAAGTTGAAGGCATTATCAGGTATGCACTATTAAATGTACACATACAATTATAAAACTATCAAGTGAACAATTCACCAAAATAACTCTACTAGGGGTAGAAATGCAGCAATAAGAAAATAAAATATTTAAAATTTTAGAGAAATTAAACACGAGTCATAATGTTCTGGGACAGGATATAATGTCTAATTAGAATTAGATATAATGTCTAATTTCCAATTAGAACTTAGCTCAAAAACTGGAAATAAGAGAAATTTTCACGAAGCCTTGAACGGTGCTCAGTGACAGACCGTTAAAGTGTGTAGCGTGGAACTAAAAACTACTCTTGAAACCAGTGATCTAGATTGCTGGTCCTCTGAAATGAAGTGAAAAAGGCAAACTTGAAGGTTTAACTGAGGAATTGAAGGTTTCACTCACAAAACCAAACTCGAGGAATCAACGAATTGACTTTATCGAAATCGGGGTTTGAGAAGTGTCTGAGCATCTTAAAAAGGCCGTATTAAAAACGAATGACTAAACTACAAGGTTATCTGCAAAACTTTTGTGACAAAATGTTATGCCGGTTTTAGCTATATGATCACCCCCAGACGATTTGCAAAGGACCCAATAGAAAGAAGTTGGGCTTCCAATGCAGGGAAAAAGGATATATTAAGCACGACTGTCAGAAGGATCCGAAATGTTTTTTCTGCTTTAAGTTTGAAATTAGGCCAGAACGACTAAAATACATACTTTGATCAGGAGGTTACCAAATCTTCAGGCAGGTTTTTCATAAATCAAAAAGACTGCAGACGCCCTGCTAGACTAACTGAGACTAGACGCAGTTGCAGACTTGCAGTTTATCAGTGAACAATATCGAAACAGAGCATTATCTTCGACAAACTTGATACAGCCGCAATATGGATTCTTTACTCGGTTGGGTTTGTATGGGCCAAAATCATCGGTATTATAATCGTAAGTTACTCTCTTACCTTAAACGAATCGATGGGCGAATTCCGAAGTAAAATTGATGTTTTAGAAGATAAAACCCACGAATTAGGTGATGCTTTCATTATAGCCGGAGACATCAATGCAAAAGCATTGGAGTGAGGCATGTATATTACAGATTACAGGACGGTACAGCTTTGATATGGCAGCAATGCAGGACTCATGGTGATGAACAAAGGAGACTTGTGGACTTTCAGAAGATCGGGGTATGTAGAAACGATTCCTAACTTCACTCTGTTGTATGACGTGGTAGAACGAGACATTAAGAAATGAAGTCATAGAATTGACAGGGAAGAATTACGTCAACCTATCAGTAGTGCTGGCCCAGTGAGCAAGTGAAACTTGCCCGAACTAAGTTAACAAAATCTCTTGACAACTATCGAAGCCGGAATAATAGCAGTACAAAAAACTGGATCTCCTGTAAAATTGTGGGTAGCACATAAAGGTTAATAAATCAAGTTTTTGACGCGTCAATGCCAAAAAAGAAGCCTAACGAGGGGGAAATCACGGTTTACTAAATGTTTCATGAGACAACAAACCTGAGGAAGCGATGCATACACTGTAAAAGTTTAGTCACTAAGGCAAAGAGACAGTTATGCGGCAGAACAGGAACTTGTGGATTATAGGATGGCTATAAGAGCACGTAAGCTCGTAAACAACAGAAGTAAGCGCCTCTACTGGAAGGATCTGAAACGGTATTTGGACGTGGACCACTGGGACCAGGGTTAACAGACTGAGAAGCGCAGCCTTGAATCTCAAGTCCTCAACCCTGTTGAAAACAACCTTGTCCCACAAAAATATTGTGAACTCCGTTTTTTAACATTAGAATAACGAGGGTGGATTAACGTAGTCCGATAACCCGAAATGCCAGTAGGAGTGGTACAACAAGCGGCTGCATCTCTCTGGAACAAAAATGGGCTAAGCCTACACGGATAAAAGATATTTCCGTGAGCCATGGATATTTTTACAGATATTTCTGTGAGACATGGAATAATCAATTAATAGCCCTCACTAGCAAAACAAATGTGACCCAAACTTCCCATATACATATAGCCCTTTGTGCATGCTGGATACAGCTGCAGGAGACCCTTCGAACAAACAGTTGTGTTTCAGAAAGGATCACTCTACTATTGGTGCTGTAGAGTCTTCTATATGTCACTGCAAAAAAAGCACTAGTCGCGGAAAATTGTACCACATGCTACGTTAGAAGAATGTACTTAGCTCTGCAAGGTAGTCAGATATTTGGTCGGTGTTAACATACACTTTCTAGACGCCAGACTACCTACTGTAAATAGTACACAGTTACCTTCTAAACAGAAGGCTTATATTCGAGACAAGGGAGGGCCAATATCACAAAAACATAATGCCCTGGTTTGTGGAATGTATCATACAATGTCATATTGCGTATGCAAATATCCGAAGACACTTTCATGGTGGAGTATGCAGGCAATAATAATCGCCCGAGACATAGACGGCATACAATGTAACCAAGTTATGTGCAGAACTAGTTCTTGGTAAAGCAGTCATAATTTGGGCTCTAGCAACGGAAAAATGAGTTTAGTATTGTCAATGAGAAGACACATGGTGAACAATGTACTCTGGAACTGAGGCTATAGATATAAAATAATACATTGGATAACAGATAAGGCACTCTACAGATAAAGCAACCGAGAGAAGCTTTGCTCTGAGTATCGAAGGAAAATAATCTATCTTACCAAGGGCGATGGTTTACAATACAATCAAGATGAGCAAATCTAGTCTCAAACCGTTCAATCAGTTAACTACCGACTCTCCCAAAATCATTGAAAAATTTCCCTTCAAAAACATAAACCAGTTTTTCGAGAAAAAAATATACCTGACCATGAGTTCAGATTTAGAAAATTACACGGAACTGTCGACCGGGTCTACAAATTCATATCTGCAATCAGAAACTGCCTAGAACAAAAAAGTACTGTTTTGCAGTGTAGACTTTATGACACTTGCAAGCAGCTCTCTGGTTGGTTGTTTTGGGCCTCCGATATTTGGCATCTGTCTCGACAGCGAAGAATTTACTTTCCTGGCTTTCTCGCTTGCGTACTCTAAATAGTCTTGGAAATTGAGCCTGTGGTCTAGAAGGTCAACCAGGTATTTTAGATGCTACGCGGAAGTAATATAGTGATCACCCACACGAATTGTGATGGTCTCTGTCTTCTTTCGGCTACTCATTAGGACCACTTCGGTTTTATGTTCCGCAAGTTGGAGACCTTTCTTATGTCCCCTATCGTTTCGTTACAGCTTGAGGTAACTTGTGAAACGCTTTTTGCCACTACTACTATAGCAATGTCGTCCGCATAGCCAATTGTCTCCATATTTATAAGCTTGGTAGTGACTGCACAGTAATGTTTGTCGCCTTTCTTTCACCTTTTACCAGCCAGTGCAATGCGTGCTATGTGACACACCTTTGCAATATCATCAATTGTGCTACGCTTTTTTCTAAAGCCATACTGATCGTCATGTATCCCGGAAGTACCTTCCTTGTGGTGCTCTAATCTAATACAAATAATTTTTCAAGCAGCTACCGGTAGTATCTAACAGACATAGTAGTCTGTATGATGGTATGAGTACCAATCTTTGTCTCTTCCATCTCGTGGGGAATGTTCCTTCGGCCATGCATTCTGTAAACAGTTTACTAAATAATTCTGGTATGCCCAGTACCGGAGTTTTAAGGACGGTGTTTAGTATTCCATCAAGTCCAGGGCTCTTATTGTGATTTATCCGTTTTGTTCCACATAAAACTTGGTTCTGCTTGCCTATGGAACTATTCAGTTTTTCATAACAATCTTGTATGCCATGCCCCATGGATTGCTTTCTACTTCCTTCCGTAGCACTCTAAAAGCATCACTTTTGCATTCCAAGAGCACGTTTAATTTTATATTCGAATTTGAGCCGCAGATTCCCTCTTGCTCTCTGATCTGAAACACTTTTTGCGAAGTTCAGCAATGTTATTATTCCACCAGTAGAGTGGAGGTCTGTTGTTCTCACGACCTTTCCTCGGCTTTGCTGCATCGCATGCATCGAATAGGCTACAATTTGTTTGTTGCTCTACTGTTCCATTCACTGTTTTAACATAGTTAAGCAAGTGCTGTAGCATGGCGCTGCATAAGTTTGTGATCCTCCAGCCATTCTTTTGTGTCCTTTTGGGTATTTCATAGAAATTTTGCTTGTGGTCTCACCTCAATTACAATTGCCATGTGATCACTTAGGGTAATGGCTCCACATAATTTCCACACTAACTGTTTTGAGAGTGCTCTGCTTGCACTCTGCTTGTGTGTGCGTGTGTGTGTGTGTGTGTGTGTGTGTGTGTGTGTGTGTGTGTGTGTGTGTGTGTGTGTGTGTGTGTGTGTGTGTGTGTGTGTGTGTGTGTGTGTGTGTGTGTGTGTGTGTGTGTGTGTGTGTGTGTGTGTGTGTGTGTGTGTGTGTGTGTGTGTGTGTGTGTGTGTGTGTGTGTGTGTGTGTGTGTGTGTGTGTGTGTGTGTGTGTGTGTGTGTGTGTGTGTGTGTGTGTGTGTGTGTGTGTGTGTGTGTGTGTGTGTGTGTGTGTGTGTGTGTGTGTGTGTGTGTGTGTGTGTGTGTGTGTGTGTGTGTGTGTGTGTGTGTGTGTGTGTGTGTGTGTGTGTGTGTGTGTGTGTGTGTGTGTGTGTGTGTGTGTGTGTGTGTGTGTGTGTGTGTGTGTGTGTGTGTGTGTGTGTGTGTGTGTGTGTGTGTGTGTGTGTGTGTGTGTGTGTGTGAGAGAGAGAGAGAGAGAGAGAGAGAGAGAGAGAGAGAGAGAGAGCGAGAGCGAGAGAAAGAGAGGTTCTGGCAGATTATTTCTGCGTAACTGGAGTAAATGGCAAAAATGTTAAGTACTACTGGATCTACTTGTACGATTCTCAGCTTTTGTTGGTTTCAAAACCGATGAGTCTAAAACAAAATGAATGATTACTTGTGTTAGTGACCAAGACGCATTAGATTACACATTTGTAGTACATACATGTGAGAGACTGACGGATTTCTGGTATCTCGGGTCACTTGACGGATGAGTATAAGAGATAGTAAATGACATTCGAAAAAAGAGTAATGCGCATGATATATGGCCCCAAACGCGGCGATGACGACACTTACCGAGTTCTATTCACCCACGAGATAAGCAATTTAATGAAAAAATTTTTTTGTCGTTCATGAAGTAAAATGACGGCAAGTACGCTGGTTCGATCACGTTCTGCCAGCCGATCCTAAATGAATGGAGAAGCGATCTTTGAGCTAAACCAAACCACATGTTGGCAGGCATAGAGGACCTGGTCTGCGGCGATGGCTTTTCAATGGAGAGAACGACTTAAAAAATTTCCAATAAACTTCTAGAATCAAACATTGTGGAGCTAATTCCGCTATTGGGTTTATAACGACGGCGGATGTTGTCATTATTTTAATTATTCAGAATTGGATGTTGTGCAAAGCAAAGCTCAGTTTCGATCTGACGAGAAATCGTAATAATTTTGTTAAAAATTATTTGTCATCTCATCAGGCCATGGCGACCGAGTGCTATTTGTAATAGCTACTTTACGCTCTATATATATTTATGTACAGTGTACATGTAGCGTTAGCGAATTATATGGATTTGCATGAAATATCTGAATAATTTTAATTGTATGTGTAGCGATAGTCGCTACAGGTTATACCGAGAATTATTAAAATAATTTAAAGATTTTAGGAGTAGAAACATTCAAAAATGAGATTGCAAACTTTGCTAAACGTTTTAAACGTTGACTCCCACATTTCTAGAGCGTTTAGACCATCCAGCGATCGACTTTTGATAATCAACACACTCTATAGTTATAACACAAACGTTTTGGCACTCAAACCTGTCAGAGCCAGTATATCGGTTTTTCCAGTGTTATTCCAACTTGAACTACAAAAAAATTAATTTATTGAACTCTCATCAACTTTGAACCAAATAACAATAAGCAGACAACAAATCAAACATCCCCACATGAACTTTTGAACAAAACAACATTTTTTGATAATAAAAAAAAACATAATCTGAAATTTATAATGTCATACATAACTAAAACATAAAATAAATTTTTTTTTTGTTTATTTATAAATAAAATTAATTTAATTATTTAATTTTATCATTTTCAATTTTTATGTTTTTAAACTTTTGTTTAAACAATTCAAAACCATAAATATACATTAAAAGCTCCAGTCTTATAATATTATTATATAAACAATTTATGTATCTCAAACATTATGAAACATTATTCCAACGATGGTAAATAATGAGCACAACAGCCATTGCCTATTTATAGATCCATTATTTGATCCAACATAAAAATTATCTGCAAAAATACGACAACATATTTTCAAACAACGATAAAAATTTTATTATGAGATTTAATCATTTTGATTTTATGTTATGATGAGCACACAGGGATTAATATAATGACAGGATTAAAGTGTGATATGCACAAAAACTAAATCAAACTAAGCTAATTTCGCATTTTATATCCTGCGGCCTTATATCACACATAAAATATATATGTTAATTTAATTAATTAATTTTTTTGGCCATTGGCTGATTTAATTACTCAAATATACGAGATACATACATATATGGTGTTACCTTTATGTTTGATCATAAAGTTAATTAAAAATAAAAAATATGAATGTATATGAGGAAAATGAAAAATAAAAAACAACAAATTATTAATTAAAAATGAAAAACAAATCGAATAGCAGACCGATGTTTGGTCACGAAGATAAAAAGAATTCTAAAAAAAACAACAAAAATGTTAGCTATAGCATAGAATATTTGCAAATTACTAGACAGTGAAAAAAAAATTCCACAATTTTACTCTAACCAACTATTTACTAAAAAAACTTTCGAACTATAATTTAATTTGAACAACACGAAAATAGTTTATTCCCTAAAATGGATATGAAACTGAAATGGCTAAAATAAATCCATAACTTTGACCAACTTTTTTTTTACCGAATATCCACGTAAAAAAAATCTACAGTCCAGTTTGGTTTATAGGAACAAAAAAGTTTAAATAAATTTTTCCACATTCCCGTTTATTTAGAAAACCTGGGTTGCACTAAAAAATCTAATAACATTACTTCTCTTTTATAATATTTAGTGTGCTACAGGTGACCTTCGACTATTGTTTCAAAGTTTTTACTGAGTAAATTTTCGAGTGCTTTTTAAGATATAAAATCAAAAAGCAATTGAAATTTTAGATGCCTATTGCCTAACTGTAAAAATAAAAGTGAAATTTCAATGAATGAAACGACAATGAGTGGCAGAATAGACAATAATTTGTGGCATTAACGGTTAGGACACTTTTGTGACGAAAATTAAAGAGGTGTGTGGCGCCGTAATTGGCGAAAATTGGAGCATAGGCAACACCAAATAGGGAAGCAAATTCCCGCTTTATTTAAAGATGTTGGTTAATCCTGTTGATTATTTACTCGATTTAGTTCATTTCGACATCTGTGGTCCGCGGCAAGAGCTGTCAATTGGTGGTGCGAAATATTTCGCTACATTTGTCGATGATTATACAGCAGAAAGGTAAGGTTTTCCGTCAAAAGAAAAAACCAAGTTTTCAACAATTTTTTTGGACTTCAAGGCTCTTGTCGAAAATCAGTACTCAGGAGTATTGTAATCGACAGTTTGCCGATTTTTTGGCGAAAAGCTCAATTGTACATAAAAAACAGCACCATACACTTCTGAACAAAATGATATTTGCAAAGGGTATGGAATAATGGAACACTTATGGAACGAGTTCCGTATATGTTAATCGATTTCGGCTTGACTAAAAAGTTTTGGGCGGAAGCTTTATCAACGCATAGTACAGGTTTCAAAAGAAAAACGGCTTGAAAAAAAAAGCTCGGTCACAAATTCAGCTGACTGGTATAGCAATTAATCGAACACATATTGGGTTAACATAGCAGCTAAGAAAGTTATGATAAGCATCTCTTGGTGAGATGTTTTGTTTATAGAGTCAAGCTTTATGGAAAACCAGATCTGCCGGTAATTGAACACAAAGATTTGAATACTAATTCTTATTTTTTGTCAGAAATTTTTACCAGTGATGAATGTGGAGTTGACGCCACAAGTTCGAAGCTCCGAACGTATCCGAAATATGAATATAATACGTTATAATTTCTTGGCAAAAGAAATTATTGGAAATGATCCTGAAACAGTTACCGGAGCATTGTCGAGCCCAACTGCTGTGACAATCAAACTTGGTCGATTTGCCTTATGACAAATTACCTATTAAATGCAAAAGGGTGTTTAAAACGCAGTACAGTGCAGATGGTGAAGTTCTGCGATACAAGCGTCGACTACCATAAAACGTTTTCTCCTGTTGTAAAATATAATACTTGGTTCCTTTTGATTAAAACTAAGTTCGACCTAAATGTTCATCAGATCGATGCAGTTGCTGCTTTTCTCAACGGCGAACTGAAAGAAGACATAAACATTTGTCAACCCGAAGGATTTATCAATCAAATCTGTAAGCTGCATAAATTATTGTACAAATTGAAGCAATCAAGTCGTCTTCGGAACAAGAAAATTATAAATCAAAAAAATTCCTCTCGCATGTGTCCGAAGTCGAATGATGAACAACAAAAGATATATGCAAACAATTGGTAGTTTGTTATTCGCAGCGCAGATAAATCGACCGGATATTTACTATGCAGTAAATTTGTTGCGTCGATATAGCTTAAAATCCGGGAAAGGCTGCGATACTTGAAAGCAACGATCAATAAAAAATTGGTCTATTAGAAAAAAGCCTTCGAATGAAATCAGAAGCTATTGTGATACAGATTGGGCTAGTGATCTCGACGAAAGAAAATCGACCATTTTCCGATTTTTTCACCATGGGTGCAGCTATTTCTTGGGGATCAAAACATCAACACCAACTGTTGCATTTTCGACACCCGAAGCAAAGTTCATGGCAATTATATGTGCAATTCAAGAATATATAGGTATTGACAATCGAAGTATTACTAACTTCACGCTGCTGGAGGTACAAAACAGTGCATGCCAGCACGCTCATTTTTTGACAAACTTCAATCTGTTATATTGTTTACAAGCCTACGGAAGCGTTTTATGTCGCAACTAAAAAAAGTTATTGAACTGGAATTCAAACGTAACAGTGTTATTGCAGTGGCGTGCTTCAGAATTTAGTATTTTCTGATGAAACAATTTTTACGGATCAGCAATATGTAAACAAACAAAACGATCGTAGTTGGTTAGAGTGGCCAGCAAAAGACAATTTAGACTAGTGAATTGCTCTGCGACAGCAAGTGCCTGCACCAGTGATGGTTTTGGCCGCGGTGACTGCCAAAGGACACTCACCGCACTAGTTTTCATTGAAGAGGTAAATTTACATAAAGGTAAATCAACAAATTTACCGTGAAAAGATTCCGTACGATGTTTTTGAAGTTAGGACGTCAAAAATTCGGTATAAACTATTGGACGTTTCATCAAGACCTGGCACCATCCCATAAAGCCCGTGAAACCTAAAGGTTTTTACAAGAAAGAAAAAAAAAATATATATATATATACATATGTACGATTGGGTGGATCACCAGTAAGAAAATACAGGTTAATTGAGACAGGCTATTGTCAAAAACAACTAGAAAAAGTAGTAAAACTACCTTATGAAAACGGGCTGCGCTTGCCTGTTCAAAAAATATTACCAATATCTGAGGCAGATGATAAAGATGATCAGGAACTTTTACACAACGTTTTGGAAGTATATAATTGGCAGGAGATATTTTACGCAAATCAGGTGTTCCTCCTATCTCAATTTTTTTCGTCCATAATTTGACGCTTTAAGTGTCAAATTATGGACACTTAAAGCGACGAAATACATGGTACAAATGTCGAAGAGTCTCATAAAAGAGTACGGACACGGCAGCTTCCCAGAATCTAAAAAAGCAATACCAGGAATCTCCTCTGAAATAATTACGAATTTTAATAGATGAATTTTACCGAAGTATGGATATTAGTCTTCATCTTCCTGGAGAAAATCATTTTGTTAGTGTTCCTGATCCTAGCGGAGGACGAATCAAAATGAAACTTAAACTATTGAATTTTCTAAATTTGCAGAACTTCGTCCAAAAGAGTGCATATTAGCTGGACAAGCCGGTACACATAACATCAGAATGATAATTTATTATGCTCGGTTTTATCTAAAATTCTAAAATGTGCTCCTGCTATTATAAATGAAAAAGAGTTAATAAAAAAAGTGTCTTGTGCAAATTTCACGTAGGACTGTTGTGAAGGTCAGACTATTACAATATTCAATGAGTCGAAAGTTTCACTAAAATAATTGTTTTTTCCTCTATTCACAGCAAAATGTGCAGAATGTAATGAGCTGGTGCATAGTTGTATCGAACAACTAAAAATATGGAGATTTTGATGAAATAACATACAATAATTGGATTCTCGGTCAAAATATATTCCAACTAGAAAAAATCACATCTTCAATTGATGAAATTACAAAGAAATTGACGGGATCTTCGAAATTCGGCCTAGCAGCGCTTCGCAAACATGACTACATAACCAAGGAGCACATTTTACAAAACAACATTTTAATTATTGACATCCTCTGGTGCTAGTGACTAAGTCAATTGAAACCCTGCTTTATTACTTTATATTTAAAATATTTGTCAGAAGTTAATTCTTTCTAATTTCTGTTCAACTTAAACAAATTTTACTAGAAAATGAAAAATGTGTGCATTAATTTTTAAACTGTCTAGCGAGCCCAAACAAGAGATTCTACAAACAAGATGTTTCTCATATTTTAAATTTGGACCCCCTAGTGGGCAATCTGTGAAAAATGATTTTTTATTTTTTTTTGCGGCACTGTACTTTTTGATAGTGGCGCGCGGCCTTTAACGTTTTTCTTGATTTTTCTTGAAAATGCTAACTTTTGAAGTCCTTTTTCTCAAAAACCACTTAAATGATTTGAATGTTTTATATCTCAAATGAAAGGGAATGAATAGGTCTTATAAATAACCGTACAGTTACAAATTTTAAAAATTGTTATTTAAAGGAAACATTTGTTTTTCGACCCCAACGAGTTATCAATTTTTTTATTTTTTTTTTCAAAGCTTATTCATTTATCAAACAAATAAAAAAATAAAAAAAGTAGTGTTATCTTTCATTTTTAAAATATAATTTTTTGAATATTTCAGGACCTGAATATTTTAAGGCAAAAATCAAAAATTGATTGTTAATATAATCCTTAAGAATATTATCGGTTCCCGGGCAGGTTGGACATTCGTTTAAATAGCATAATGTGCTTGGAGTAGCGCAAATAATCTGCGAAATAAGATCTTGATAACTTCCCACTTCGTGTGATAAAAGGTTCATAGATTTGATTTTGTTAAACATAAGTTTAATATTTTGATGATATGTTTGCAGACGCAAATAGTATGTGTGCCGCTAGAGTTCATTAATACGCAGTGCCCTATTTTGATAGGTTCTTTTAAATATTTGATGAGCTTCCTTCAAATTACAAAGAACCAACCTACGCTGATTTGTAATAATAACTTTTTCTGATGACATTGTCTCGAAATCTCGTTTTCCAGCACATACTCGACTTATTTGGTCATCTTCATAAAATTTCTGCACCAACAATGCTATTTCTTGATTAAGAGTTGTTGATCCCACTTTGGTGTTCAATGTTGACATGACACCTTTTTCTTTTTGAATCTGTTTTGCTCTATTTGCCATATAATAAGACACACCAAACTCATCTTGAATTTTCCGAACAGGCCAGCTTTTTGGTACCGTTAAAATCATATACTTTTCATTTGTTGTTGTAGACATTCCATATTTTTCTCGTAATTGTTGAATCATTTCAATGCTATCGCCTGGTATGTCATTATCGGCATGCCAGGAACTGCACGGAAGCATAAGTATTTCCTCAGAAATTTCCGCTGAAACTTCTTGAAATTTTTGTTGTTTATAATTTTCACTTCTCATTTTCTTATGAACTAAAGGAGAAGTGTGCATTCATTTTAAAGTATCGTTGAATGATTAAATAGTCGGATGAATGTATTGCTCCCCATTTGATGAACTTACAGAAGATGCAGGTGAACATTCTCGATCCAAACTAATATCTTGTGAACCAAAGTGTCCTTCTTCATTATCACCACTTGATTTACTTTTATAAATCACCAAATAGAATTTTTTGCAAATTGTCTGTTCTTGACAAAGTTCAAAGTTCAAAGAAAAAGTTTGATAGATTTTTTTGATTTTTGGTTTAAAATATTCAGATCCTGAAATATTCAAAAAATTATATTTTAAAAATGAAAGATAACACTACTTTTTTTATTTTTTTATTTGTTTGGCAAATGAATAAGCTTTGAAAAAAAAATTAAAAAAATTGATAACTCGTTGGGGTCGAAAATAACGGGAAATGACATTTTTCAAAATAACAAAATTTTTCTTTAACAAACAATTTTTTAAAAAATTATATATTTTGTCGTTACTTATAAGATCCATTCATTCCCTTTCATTTGAGATATAAAACATTCAAATCGGTTAAGTGGTTTTTGAGAAAGAGTACTTCAAAAGTTATCATTTTTAAGAAAAATCAAGACAAACATTAAACGCCGCGCGCCACTATCAAAAAGTACAGTGCCGCAAAAAAAAAAAACATTTTTCATGTTTTTTGAACATACAGAACATTTTTGAAAAGTTACATCAAAATCTAAAGGGGTCAGGACAAAATTTCCGTTTTTTTGATCGGTTTCGTATGGAGTCGCTGTATATATATATATATATATATATATATATATATATATATATATATATATATATATATATATATATATATATATATATATATATATATATATATATATATATATATATATATATATATATAATATTATCGACTAAACACTGCATCGCTCCAGTAATCTTAAGGGCACATATAGGCCGTCTATTCTGCACTGCCAACAAGGAAGTCACGTGATCATATTTTTGGTCGTGATCATATTTTGCTTGTGAACAGATCTACGCAAATTTATGTTCGCCTGTACTTTACCATAGGACATGAAAATTTATATATGCATATTTGTCACTTTTTCGTAGCAAAAGAGAATGGAAAGTATAAATTGCAATAAACTTAAAGAAAAATAAAACTAATAATTTTATTTAATAAAATAAATATTTTTAATATAAAAACAAAAAAATTTAAGTTTTTAATCAAGAATTTTTTTTTTTATTTTATGATTTTGAAATATGTAAAAACTATATTTATGAACAATATTTACATATGGTTATGTACATTGAGTAGACAGAGAAAGGATTATTTTCAGATTAAAGCTGCAGGGTAAAATTTTATTTTTGCGGAAATGTAAGTTATACAAAAACAGGAAAAATGAAAATCTGGATTTATATTTTATATACTGTGTCAGAATATGTAAAATGAGAGAACCGACAAAAAAAATTGTTGTAAGCATTTATAGGATTTTCGTTGGAGAACTTTTTAAGCTAAACTTTATATATTTCAAAATGTTTTATATATTTTATGTTTATGTAAGTTTTGATAGATGAGGATTAGCTAAATTTTGCTAAGCTGTTCGAAAGAGGCAAAGTTGTATTTTCGATGAAAATTTAAAAGGAAAATCGTATATTACTCAACTCAATTTTTTAATCTTTATGGCTGAATGTTTAACTCCATAAAGTCTGTATATGCAATGTACATATTACGGTATTCGAAATTTGAACCAGATTTAGTTTTATAACGTTATGGACATTTTCTTTTGCAATATAGCATGTGTCTAAAATTACAAGCATCGAGTACTTGTCACGAAAAGAAATTATCACATAATCATGCTTATATCAACATCAGAGGCTTAAGTTTTAGAAACGCAAGAAGGACAAAGAGCTCTGTTTAATTGCAAATTTTATCTATATATGCAATTATTTAATCACTGTGAAAGGATTTGTAGCGATCGATATATATTTGTTTAATTCCTTAATGGCACGAATATGTTCTTCAAAAGGAACTATTCCGTCGATTACTCCCGATGACCACAAGATTACTCCCGATGAAATAGTTCGTTCTGAAAAACGTATTCGTGCCATCAGGGAGTTCCCTGCTCCAAGTTTTATTATCACCGATTTTTACCCAAATTAGCTGAATTTTTGTTCCAATTCATAACCATTTGTCTGCACTTAATAAGTTGCCTAAAACAGCCAGAAATTATTCTTGGCCCGAAAATTGCCAATTGGCATTTTCTATTTTAAACTTAATAAGTATTACAACTGATGCATCTAATACCGTCGTTGGCGCTGTTCTGCAGTAGTTGAATAATAAGAAGTGGGATCCTTTGGGTTTTTTCTCAAAGAAATTAACGAGTCCTGAACTAAAATATTCAGCATTCGATAGAGAACTTTTACCAATATACCTAGCTGTTAAGCATTTTAGATATTTCGTAGAAGGTCAGGTAACTCAGATTCCAAATGGAAACTTGAGCTTGTTATTTTGCCAATCCTAAGTTTATTGCGAAACATCGATGGGTAAAAATCGCCCATAAATCGCAAATACTTTAAGTCGAAAAGTTTTCGATACATTGCTATTTTTGGCCTAGTATAACTAAGGACGTAATCCAATGGAATAGTTCTTGTGTATCATGCCAACGTGTCAAAGTGCAACGGCACACTATTTCTCCTCATGAACAATTTAATATTCCCCAAGGTCGATTAGATCATATGCATTTGGATATAGTTGTGCCTTTGCCAATAGCAAATGGTTGTTCATATATACTTACTTGTGTTGATCCTTTTAACGATGACCTGAAGCTTACTGCATGACTAACATGACAGCTGCCACCATTGCCCGAACTTTTGTTAATAATTACGTATCTCGTTTCAGTGTCTCAGATTACTGACTCGCTTCTTGGATCTCATCGGATACGATGCTTATAATCCTAAAGCCAATAGCATGGTTGAGCGTTTCGATAGTCAGCTTAAAGCTGCTCTTATATCCCGAGGCAATTCTATTAATTGGTTTTCTGAAACTCCTATTATTTTATTAGGAATTCGCGCCACAGTGAAAGAAAATTTAGGTTGTTCATCCGCGGAATTGGTCTATGGCCAAATAGTAAAACTTCCCGGCGAATTTTTTGTTGACAATCCTTCTCACCTATGCCTTCTAGCGATAGTTATCGACCAATTGTGTGAAGCAATGAAGAATCTGATTCCGAAACCTACGAGTTTAGCGAAACAAGATTGCATATTTGTCCAGAAATATCTGGACAAAAAAAAATCTCTGGAGGTTGGACTTACTCCTAAAATATTTCCTTGTTTTGATTAAGGGTAAAAATGTTACCATTTCAATATTTATCATTAAAATTATTAAATCCAATATTCCAGCTGCTGCATTGAATTTAGTGGAATGCAAAAAACTGAAAATTTTAAAACTGGATGATCCGAACTTCCACATTCTAAGTCCAGCTTGTATACTTCTTCAGCTATGATGGAGATCTTTTCGCACAAAACACGTATTTTGGTTATGTGATAGCTGGAAAGGCTGTCTTATATACAAATGTGTCATCGGACAATCCTATCACAGGCTGCTATTTTGATATTCCTGGTATAATTCAAAGTTTCTGAGAGGATGGAAAGAGGCGATGGAAAACCTTTATCGGTAACAAGACCTAATTTATACTGGGTTTTCAGCCGAGAAATAACTGAATTGTCAAATGAAAATTTAGAAACTTGTAACTCATACATCCATACAGTCAACACTTATACAATGTACTACTTTAAACTGCTGTATATTTGACAGCTTCTCATATGAAAAGGGCAACCATGGCTTTGGGGGACGAATTGGCATGGTAAGTACATGTTGCTCATATGACCCAAAGTATCCACTCATCATAGACAAACAGCATACATTTTGCAGAAAAGTTAGTCGAACATTTACACAAGAAATAAGTGAATACACCTAGCCATTATAATCTACTACACCTTGTTAGAGGCCTTTTGCATTCTACTATACCTTTTACAGTGATCTATTACGTTATTGGTAACTAATGTTGTAGCTATATCCGCGCGGACAACGCCAATTCCAAAATCGGAAATAAAAATTCTCTGTATCAAAACTTTAAATCGTTGAAACCATAAGCCTTAAGGCCAAATGTTATTGCAATAAGGTCGTTAAATTTATGTTAGATTCATCACTGGGTTACCTTGGATTATCAAAATCTTCATCTAACACTTCTTTAACCGGCTTCATCTCGTATGTACCATTAATAATATTGTACTTTACACAGCACAACATGATGTTGTTACTTTCACCTAAAAAGTTGAATTGAAGCTCCACCGATTTTAGCAAAATTACCTGCCATGGTACCTTAATTGTGCCTAATGTACTTGGTTACATCTGTTAAATAATGCTGTTAGATAAGGTGACCATAGAAATATATGGTTGAATTGGAAATATGTATATACTCGTATATTCAATGAATATTCATTTCGCTTACGAGCTTATTTGTCCCCAAATCAATTTTCTTACCGTTTTAAGAACTAATGAACCAACCCTTAAAGAACCTACAAGATTTCTAGCCATTTATCGCTTATTTTGGTGTGTAAGGAAACCAATTTTAATTTCGTTCAAAAATTGTTGCCGTGCCCCCTCGGATAACAAATTTTAATTTTTTTCATTTGAAATGGTTAATGATTCGACAACATGATTCTACTTTTTAAAATTATTCAAAACTCTTGCTATAAAAAAAGTTTACGGCTTTCATGTGTATCTTCCGGAAAGTAGAATTTGTCGGTTCTAGTTTGCTCACCGATCCTGCACAAAAAATTGAAACGATATACGAAATTTCCGCTTTAAATAGTTGTGAAGGTTCTTCATCGCAACTGTTACTCCAGAACTTAAAATTGAGCCATAAATGTTTTGGTTGGTTTTGGTCAACCATTGATAATGAAATATTTTGAGCCTCAAAAGTCGCAAATCGAAAGAACAGATATAAATACCCAAAATCCTTCTAACTGTAATAACCGATACACTAAAGGATTTTTTCCGTAAACTGCATTGATGTGGGTTTCAAACGCAAATTCGTATACGTCAGCATTAATGAAGTTCCTGTAAAGCTATACAGATAGACATTACTTTAGGCATCACAATCATTTCACAGGACACATGGAGTGTGATAGGTGAACCTATATTTCACACTTCTGATGCGAGATGACATTCCAAAACAATGTTAAAATAGCGAATTGCTACGTATTAAATTGTCCTAGTTTAAACATCTTGCGTATAGACTGGATTGAAAAGTCAACCACTTCGAATTTATTTCACAATTTCCGGAAATGTTGAGTACATTAGGGTGTTCTCAGAAAACTCAGATCATTCTTGACAGGAAATCCAATTCCATTCCAGTGTTTAAGGCAAAGCGTTAGGAATTATAACCTAGGTCGATTTTTCCGAATGGGCAGCAACCATTATGGTCATGAGAAAAAGTAACAGAGATGTAAGAATATGCGCAGATTATTCGACGGGGTTGAATGATGCCCTAAAACAGCACAATTTTCTTCTAATTTCGCAAAAATTGCGAATTGCGTCATATTCAGTCAATTGGATTTATCCGACGCGTTTTTACAACTCGAAGTAGCTTCAGAATCTCGAGAACTCAGCATTATCAATACACATCGAGGATTATTTCATTACAACCGATTATCACTCTGTGTTAAATCAGCTATCGATGAGCTTCAGCAAATCATGAGTACTATGGTCGATGACATTCCTGGGATAGCAGCATACCTGGACGATATTATCATTTCGAAAAAAACTGTTGTCGAATATAACCAACATTCGTATAAGGTTTTAGAACGAGTAAATCGACTTAAAATCGACAAAAGTAGTTTTTACATTACATCAATAAAATACCTAGATCAGACCCAACCAAAGTTCATGCAATTTCCAATAGGCCACCGCCCAAAGATGGATCAACTATGAAAAATTGAACTTTATTCAATTGGAACCAAAAATATCAAAACTCATTCGACTCATTCTAAGATATTCTTAAATCGGATTTGATGCTCACACATTGCAACCCCAAATTGGATATCATAGTTGCGGCGAATGCATGTAATATTGGAATCGGCGCATGTATTTTTCACAAATTTCGAGTGGAAGCCATCGTCACGCTTTTTGCACACTCACGAAGGCCGACTAAAATGATAGTCAAATAGAGGAAGAATTGGGTCTAATCTTCGCAGTGAGTAAGTTTAATCGAATGATATGGTTGTCATTTTACATTACAGACTGACCATAAACCATTACTGGCAATTTTTGGTTCCAAAAAATTAATACCGGTATACACAGCCAAGTGATTTCAAAGATGGGCATTGACCTTGTTACTGTACGATTTCGATATCGAATATATCCCTGAAACTAAATTTGAACATGCTTATATACTATCACGATGGATCAATCCACACGTTAAGTCTGACGAAGATTTTTACCAAGCAAAAGGCGCAGTGGTTAGAGCGGCAGGAGGTACCGAGATCGAATCTCAATAGGCATAGGATTCAAAAGGGAATTTTTCACATGATTACGATCGGGGATATTGATTAACACAACTTTGACCCCCTATTGGTGTGCAGAACTCATGGGCCGATCTATCTTTCATGTCATTGTACAGGGTGACATGAAGCTATGCAATGCGCAGGTGCTATACTGTACTTGCGTGATTGGGTAATTACCTTTGAAAGCTAATTACTTCAATACTTTTTTTTATTCGCAAAAATTGAATGAATTTTTGCGAATAAAAAAAAGTATTGAAGTAATTAGCTTTCAAAGGGGCTTTGAATCCTATGGCTGATCAATATTTAAAAAAAAAAAAAATTTAAAAAAATAAAATAAAAAAAGACGACAATATTACATAAAAAAGGAAGAAGACGTCAACCACACTCTCACCGAGACTAAGAAGAGATTAAGAATGTCCCATTGACATTTTTGATGATTCAACGTGAAACTGCAAAATCTGCGGAACTCTAAAGAAAGTCGTACAATTTGTTCAGCATGGATGCCCCAATAATATGAAAGGAATCAACAGCGACCAGGTTAGAGCAGTTTATGTAAGACAAAAGTGTATATCGGTTGTGAACAATTGTCTCGTGTTTGGTGAAAGAATTGATGCACCTCAAACTTATCACAAAAAAAATTTACGTCAGCTTCATCAAGGAATGGAGAGAATGAAATCCATTGCTAGAAGCTATGTATAGTAACCAAACATTGATAGGAATATCAAACAACTTGTTTTCGAATGTAATCAATGTATGAGTGTGGCAAAATCACCAATCAAGTCAGAACTTGAGTCATGGCCGATTCCTAAACGTCTTTGGCAACACCTGCATATAAATAACGCGAGACCATATGAAGACCAGTACTTCCTGGAAGACTCCCAACTCTAGTAAAAAAGTGTTGGCGTCCCCTGCAATGCACATCGAAACCCGAATATAACTTCACACGAATGAAAACACATTCTTGAATGTCGTGCGTTGCTCTTTCCTCAACATACAGTCAAAACAAATTCACGTACCAAAAGCAAAGAAAAATCGATATGTAACACGAGTATTTCGTGGTTAACGGGTCAACTAGTTAAATTAAAAGAGGGGCACAGATTAAGGTTTTTCTACTAGTGACATCTGTTGACCCATTAAATGAACTTAGTTTAGGTTGAAATGTCTCCTGAGACACACGGTATAAATTTAAAGAAAAATTTAATATTTCATTGGGTTTGCTAAGCAAATTGGCCTTTTTAATTTCAATTCGAAGATTGCCTCCTTTTGTTTATTGAAGCCAACAGCAACACTAACTTTTGATACCTTAATGCATAATATAAATACACATAGTACTATCATGGTATGTTAGCCCATTGCCGTGGTAGATGTCGCTACTGGTATCGTTTTAAAATAACCAAAATATTTTAATATGTATAGTCGCCTAAATGTCATATATTTACAATAAATTTTGACGATATTCTATCGACCCGACATCTGGAAGATCAATTGGTAAACTGTTTTTTTTCTTGTGATGGTAGTACTATATATATTTATATTATGCTTAATGTTATCTCTGTTTAAAACTATGTCTTCTCCAAATTTGTTTTTTTTTTTTTTTTTAGTTTTTAGTAGTACGAGTAGTTCTTATTTTTAAAAGGTATTTAGCATTATGCATTATTTTCTTTTTTGATTTATCATATTTTAGCTTCGTGAGGCAATTCTAAAATGTGACATCCCCCCTGGTTACACAAATTTCTTAACATGGCAATTTCTGAATGACAATCACAAAATCTTAATTATCAAAACTTGAAAAAATATATATTTATGTGGAAAACGATTTTGTGTAGTAAAATTTTTTGACATGTGTACTACATTTTAAAACTTACGATGATATTGTATCATATAAAATTTCAGATTAAGCATTTCTTAACACTAAAGGCAAGCAAACTTGTAAAACAAACATAAAAAACAAAATCGTGTTTAAAAAATTTTATCAAATTTTTAGTGTTTAAAAAAAAATTTATTATAATCCATTTTAAAATATTTTTTTTTTTTTTTTTTTTTTTTGTTTCAATATATAATAATAAGCAACATTGAGCAACACGTACAAATTAAAATATAATTCTATTGATTAAACAATTTAATTAGAAAAGTTCTAATTTAATTCTAAAATGAGTAAACTATTTCTGATTTCTGATCAAAGTTTAAATTAATTTAAATTATATAAACAATAAAATTCACTGGTGCATAACAAATTGATTAAATATTAACTTTGGGAAAGTCATGAAAATTTTATTTTATTTTTAATTAGTAATTCAATCACGTTGGGAAGTTTTGGCTGTATTTCTTTGCTTATTTCAAAAAATGGGATGCGCCGTACCAAACAGGAAGTCAAACAGGGGTAGAGCATGTAGGTATGCCGAAGGTAGGAGACAAACTTAGAGTTTGGCCTGCTGTAAAAAACTAACTAGTGGTTTGTAGTGAACTTTTTGTTATGCGTTACTTAAAGGCGATTGGTTTATTATCAGTCACAAAAAGGACACCTTTAACCATAATTTAAAAAGAGTAGCATAACCACTGACTGACAATCTGAGCGTCTTATATGCGAAGAAATACGATTTTTTTAAAATAAATATGTGATGTTTGGAATGATTATTATAACAGTCTTTTTTTCTCCACATCATCTCCAAAACTTTCATAAATCGTTACAGCCACAAATATGTTGGAAAAAAAGTTGCAGAGAAACTATTCTAATTTCTAATGAAATTAGTTTAACCCAAATTAAAATTATAGACTAATCCATTTAATCAATTTGATACACAAAAAAGTTATAATAATCTCAAATACTTTAGAGATAAATTTTTTTTTAATTATAAAATTCAACTTTCTATCAAGCATCGTACATTTTGAATTAAAAAAAAAATTATTATTAATTAAAACTATGATTTAATCGCAATTTAACTAATAAAAATGAAAAAAAAAAAAAAACTTAAACATAATGAAAATTTAAAATCATAACATCATACATTTAAAACATAAAATTGTACAAAATAAAAATATAATGTTTTGTGTGAATAATGCGGCGCCAGTGCTCGTATTAAAACCAGCTTTATATAAATAAGAACCATAAGAATTAGTCGACTCACCTCTTGCTGTTTTAATTAGTAAATTCGATGATCGTGAAAATCCAATTGCGTTATGTGCACGAAGTTCTAGTCGATAGTATGTATCGGGCTGTAATGATTTCATTTCGTATGTCGTTTCTGAGGAATGTACATTTTTCGTAGTGCACAAATGTTCAATTTCACTCCATGCATCATTTAATTTTGATCCCTACAAACATCATAAATAAATTAGTAAGCACATAATTCTATAATCGATCTTTATAATCGGAGCTTACCGGGCAATATTTAATTTCGTACGAATCGATTGTCTCGCCATTATTATTTGGTATGCTCCAACGTAATTCAAAATGATCGGCATATGGTGAAATAACAATTGGATCACCATCTTCTTCGCTTCCCTCTTGTATTGGTGTGTGCAATGTTTTTGGTTCTTCGGGTTCTGATCGTCGAGGCGTCGATTGTAAAACGCTAGCTCCCCAATTTCCTAAGCCGACTATATTTCGTGCTGCAAATCTGTAAAAACCAATATATGTATTATTTAGCCAAATTTTTTTTACAGCAAACATTAAAACATTTACCTAAAGTTGTAAGATGCTTGTGGCCTTAATCCTTCAACGATGTACGGACTATCGGGTGACCAAGTTCTGTTGGCTGCGAAACTCCAGTCGGGTTGAAATTCTTCTTTAAATTGACAATGAAATGCTAATATTGGTAAACCAAATTCGGTTTCAGGACTTAATATTTCAAATGCAATTGATGTTGCCGTTACAGTGCCCACTTTGGCCGATGGTATCATATTTGGTAGTCTTGCTATTTTTAATTCACGCATAACCTCGTTACGTCCATGTTTATTTTGGGCTATACATCTATAGGCGGTATAATATTGGCTTCCACGTGGTGTTATTAATAAATCGCTTCTAAATCCATCATCATGAATTATCATATTGCTATCACCCTTTTCTTTAATCAATTCTTTGTTTAATCGCCACTCGACGGTAGCGTTTGGTATACCTTGTGCAAAACAACTTAAATTCACTGGTTTTTCGTCCCACGAGAATACAGGTGGTAATCCTTTGTAGTGTTCAAATGATGGTGGGTATTCAACTGTAATATGTCCTACTTTGTACGCGGTATCACCTGGATTACGAGCTACACATTCATATAGACCATCATCAGAACGGATAACCGACATTATCCGTAGACTTCCCTCCGATTCACCACGATCTTGATTATTAATTTTATTTTCTAAAATTATACGATCATCACCGGGTTGTGGCCCTATGATATATTCTTCTTGTGATCGCCAACGTCTAAATGTAATTTCTGGTGGTGGTCGTCCTGTCGCTTTACACACGATTAATGATTCTTTTGTGATCGATGTGGTAATGTTATAAAACTCGAAAATTTTTGGTCGCACTAAAACATTTAATTTCATTCGACTTTGGGCTATGCTTGCATTATTCTGTGCCAAACATGTGTATGTATCATAATCTTCAGCTTCGACTCGTACAATGGTTAAAAGTCCTGTTTGTGGATTAACTTGGAATCGATCAGCTGACGCAACATTTTGTTGTGTCGAATCCTTAATCCATGTATATTCGGGAACTGGTTTTCCGGTCGCATTACATTTAATACTAAACGATTGACTTTCGATTGCATCGATTGATGCTGGTAAAGGTTCTACTTCTGGTTTAATTTGTACTTCAACTCGAATATTTCGTTGTACTAGTTCGCCTGTTTGTAAAACTGCCGCACGACATGTATACACACCGTCATCAGCCTCTTGAACATCTCGTATCAATAGGGCATGTGTTTCAACGACATATCGTCCGCCAGTTTTGATTTGATCACCATTTCGTAACCAATCAACGGTTGGTGATGGATTCGCCGTTACTTCACATCTTACTTTGTAGTCCGTACCAAAAATAGGATATTGGTATTCAGGTGCATCTTTCCATGTAATCGCAACTAAAAATAAATAAAAAAAAACGGGAAAATTATTATCGTCATCATTTTTAATACAATATGTTTTCGAGGGTCGAAAAGGAAAACTCGCATTGCGATAAATTCACAATGAAAAAGGGGAAATACGAACGGCGGGTGAAAAAATTTATATTTATGATAAACAATTAATTAGTTGAGTGGATCGGAGTATGCCGGTGTTTTTTTTGTGTGTGTGTGTATCTTGTTTTTGTAAAGGGAAACCTAATTAAAATGAAATATAAAATAGTCGGCTGGGAAATGAGGATTAGGAGGATATAGGGGAGATTTTATACGGCGAAAAAATTATTTAATATGTCTATAGGTTTTGATTTGTGGAAGTTAAGATAATTTAAGAATTCTATAGGGCACCTGGGCCTTAATTAAATTACTACTTCATCTTCTTTTAATAATGTGATACTCGGCAGTCGAAACATGCGTGCAAATGATATATGCCGTTTAGGACGGAATTATTAATTTATATTACAATTAACTGGAAGAGACGTGGAATATAATATATGATTCATGGAATTGATTGTTTTTGGACGTGATAGGGATAGTCTGAACATTTGTTAGTATTATTATATATTTTATATTTGATAGTTTTTCCAAAGTAGGAAAGTAATAAAATCGTACTACTGGAAACTGGATACTACCGTTTGTAAATTTATTAGGTAATAAATGCGGTTTTACTATCCAAATGTGAATGATAATACAAAAGATAACACACGGATATATTGGTTTATCAGTTCTTATATTTAAATCATAAGCGGTAGAGACCGCATTTATTAACTTTTTGTGTCGACGTAGATACTTTAAAGACATTAACATAAAAAACAAAGCGATCTATTCTAAAACAAGAAGTAAAGAAATATGTCACCTGCAAGGAGTTTGCAAAACGCACAAAATTTCCACAGTTTAAGGAAACGTGTATCGATTAGTGGATTGGGTCAATCAAACTCCAGAAAATCGAAAGGCATGTTAAAGATTAAATCCGATCTTCATCCTGAATTTTTTAGACATTCCATTATGATGTCAAAGATTAACATTAATCTATTTTCTACAAAGGTCAGATTGAAATATACAGACGTACGATGAACTAAAATTAACTGACCCTTATTACAACAAGTCGGATAATACAACTGAAGCTGAACATTATTTCAGTATTTTCCGGTACGGCCAGAAAAGAACAAATCCGAATGAGCCTGTCTTTAAAAACACAATATTCAGATGGATAATTTCAGCCTCTTTAGGCCAACCTGGGATTTCCAAAAATAGTATTTTAGTTTCAATGATGGTCCTATCTAGTCGACAAAGCGAAGAGGTGAACATCGACCAAAGTTCAAGAAGATTCTGGGAACTTGAATCACTAAACGAGCAGCTACATCTGTTAATGCCGGATGCAGATTTAAAAAATGTATATACGAATTGAGAAGGTCGTTTGCGAAATTATATCGTGATTTTATGGCAGAGTATAAGAAACTGTACAACATGATAGCAATAGTTCTTTCAAAACTATTCATTTACTACGATTGATGGATCTTTAAAATCGAGCACGAGTGGTTCACTCAATGATTGTTCGGCAGTCAAAGCTACAGTACGATTCGGTTTGTTCTTAAGTATCCTGCGCTTTAGAGAGCATAAAGTTGCATTTTCTGCGGATGTGAAAAATGTGCCACCCAGAGTATCTGGGCCGATAGTCAGTATCAAAGAATTGTTTGGCAGCCAAACCCTTTGCAACCCATATGATATTTTCAGCTTATGATAGTGACATATAGTGCCATAAAACTCGCCTGATTGTCTCAGCAACTGCGCATTCCATGTGCCAATCTTAAATAGCGTATCCATAAACGTGAGCGGGGTGCCTTGTTAATTTTTTTAACGAATCAAGGATGCGAGTAGTTAGTTTAGCGGTCCAACCTTTATTTAGTAACTTCCTGCGACAAAAGATGAGCAAAAGATGTGCTCCGTCATTAACTGACATTATTGCAAAAATGTCACCACTGCATCTTTGGCTTGCCGTAGGAGGCGACTAAACAAAGGTTGAATCGCTGAGCTGAATACCCATACCCGTAAAAAAAGCTCACTGCTAAAAATATCAAAAAAGGAAATATGTATACTGCCAAAATTAAAAAAAGGAAATAGGGATACTGCCGCCCCCCCCCCATATCATATATTGATATATCAATATATCAATATATCAATATATCAATATATCAATATATCAATATATCAATATATCAATATATATTGATATATTGATATATTGATATATTGATATATTGATATATTGATATATTGATATATTGATATATTGATATATTGATATATTGATATATTGATATATTGATATATTGATATATTGATATATTGATATATTGATATATTGATATATTGATATATTGATATATTGATATATTGATATATTGATATATTGATATATTGATATATTGATATATTGATATATTGATATATTGATATATTGATATATTGATATATTGATATATTGATATATTGATATATTGATATATTGATATATTGATATATTGATATATTGATATATTGATATATTGATATATTGATATATTGATATATTGATATATTGATATATTGATATATTGATATATTGATATATTGATATATTGATATATTGATATATTGATATATTGATATATTGATATATTGATATATTGATATATTGATATATTGATATTGATGTATTGATGTATTGATGTAATGATGTATTGATGTATTGATGTATTGATGAATTGATGAATTGATGTATTGATGTATTGATGTATTGATGTATTGATGTATTGATGTATTGATGTATTGATGTATTGATGTATTGATATATTGAGGTATTGATTTATTGATTTATTGATGTATTGATGTATTGATGTATTGATGTATTGATATATTGATGTATTGATGTATTGATGTATTGATGTATTGATGTATTGATGTATTGATTTATTGATGTATTGATGTGTTGCCAAATATTGAACTACATTATATTGCTTAATTGTGTTAATTGTGGTTACCAAATCGTGGTTAGATCAATATGTTTGAATTCGCTTCGCTTAAAAACATCCGAATACTATAACTCGTCTACCTCGGGTCAAAACTTTAATGGCAGGATTTATAGCAATTAAAAGCCAATTATTTTGGCCTGCAGAAGAACCGGTCTAAGTTTATGAGGAAAATTACACTGTTTCCAGTTTAAATACCTGGATTCGATCTAAAGAAATGGCCAGCGTCAATTTTTCACAGAAAAATTTCTTTCCTTCTTTTTTTCTTTCACAGAAGTTGGATGAGAAATCAAAAATATTGTGGGCACAAACAGTGACAAATTTGGAAAATCCGGAATTTTCAAACTTTTTAAAATTCCTGTCGCGATAAATAGCTTCACTTGAATCAACTAATATGATTCTTAAAAGTTCGATTGTATAACATTAAAGGCCCATATGCCAAGAAAAAGATCATTCATTACTTTCATGCAGTAAATCCAATTAAATGGACGTAAATAAGCGTCGAGATTTGGCTAAAATGAATGACTGATGTGAAACATTGCTTAAGATGTACTTTTAATCGCCACTGCTCACACTGCAAGCTACGTTTACGCAGGCGACTAGCCAAACTTTCAATTTGTTCAGGCACCTACTAATGTAAGCCACCCCTAAGGATAAAAACTCATCTAACAACAATTCGGAAGGCCTGATGAGATCCATATCGGATAACAACGTCATAATAGTGATTGGTTAATGCTAGAGCTGGCTAAAATAAGACTGAATAATGTGAAAATATAGGTCCGCACTCCCGACACGATCTAGCGATCGATAATGGGGAAAGAATGGTGTACCTCACGGTCGCGTATGATTTCATTGTGGTTAGCACATTATTTCCTCATAAAAATACCCACTTGGAAATATGGACACCTCGTAAGACGTCTCGAAGTTAAATTGACCATGTGTTGATTTTTAAGGGAAGGTCTCAGTCGTTTAAGATGTGATATGCTATCGGTCGGCTACCAAATTTGTAAGCAGTTATCATCAATTGGTCACTGCAAAGCTATGATGGCAGTTTTCGTACAAGTCAGGGATCGCAGGAAAACATAACTTACGTTTCAACGGCGATAAACGAAGATGAGAAAGCACAATATTAAAACCTTGTGTAAAGAACATTGCCTATAAAGAAAAGCGAATACGTTTTACAATAGCACGGAGGAACAAAGTGGTCCTAAAAGCGTGAATGGTGTAAGACTAAAGTTTTAACAGTACAACACCTCAGCAATGATTACAGTTCTCTTAGTTTTTTTAAAAAAGTCTCAGGACTGCACCCTATTTTTAGACCTAAGTCTACCGCCATTCGAGACCAGTATGGAAACTTCTGTGTGAACATCGATGCAATGCTAAACACTCGGAAGGAGCATTTCTCTGATTTACTCTATGTTCAAAAAGTGTCAAATGCTTGAATGTTGCCAAATACAGACTGCGGAAATGTGGCCATATAGGACTAAAAAGAAACCGTTTCTGATGTTCGGAGGGAACCCTTTGTGGAACTATCTTTTCGATATAATTCGATTAGTATGGCAAAGCCAAGTTATGCCTGATGAATAGAAAGTAACCGCATTGTGTCCTATGCTTAAAAAGGAGATCGCTCAAAATGCTCACTGATCAAGTTTTATGGCTGAGGATGATTCTGTTTAAATATTACGAAACATCTCGTGAGTTCCTGGATTTCTAACAAGGAAATATCTGGGAATACCTGGCAAATGTGTGCGTTTATGTAAAATGGCGATAATGCAGTCACAATGCTGTGTCAAAGTTGAGAACAACCTATCAGGCATTATTGAAATTAGGTCTAGTATACGGCAAGAAGATGCTCTGTCCCCGACACTCTTTAATCACATATTAGTATTTACCTCTCGTAAAAGTGATACAACCTCAGGACAACACCTTGTACCATCAGTCCAACCAGGTTCTGGCATATGCAGATGATATCTGTGTAATTGGACTGAATGGAAACGGTGTCAAAGAACTATACTAGATCCACTTTTAACGATTCTCAGCTTCCGTTGGTCTCAAAATCAAAGAGTCTAAAACCAAATATCAAATAGGTAACTGGTTTTAGAGACCAAGACCAAATGAATTTTAGTAGTGGTGACCACACATTTAAAGAAGTGACAGGTTTCCGATATCTTGGGAAAGGACCGATATCTTGAGTTCCTTGAACAACATGGCAACTGTGTGGGAGAGCGCGTACTGCCTCTGTGCTTTGTACGCTTTAAAATCACTGCTAAAGTCAAAATATCTTGCAAATCTGGAAAAACTGAAGTGAGAGTTGGACCCTGACGAATGAGTATGAAAGATGGTTACTGGTATTCGAGAGAAGAATCATGCGTTTGTATATGGGCTCAAACGGGACGAAGACTAAAATATTTTTTTGGTTTTTAATCTAAGCAATCTTTTCTGGGCCGAAGAACGTTCTGATTTACACCGTCACCAGCAAATCGAAGACCCACTAACACATGTTTTCTTTGAATATCCACCTGCGCATTGCAAATTGGAATTCCTAATCTCGTTCATGAAATGATAGGACAGCGAGTGCACCGGCTCGGTCACATTCTGCGAGCCTAACCTAAACGGATGATTCAGCGATATATTAGACACGAGCCGCCATTTGAAAGACGCAGAGGTCGCTATCGGCGTCGATGAATTTTCGGAGGTAACGAACGACTTGTCTTCTCCGGGTTGTCTAGAACAATACGGGATCGATTCCTTGGAGCCAGAATGTTGATGCGACAAGCAATCGCATGTAAAAACCGAATACTATCTTTATCAACCTCGGGACTAAGCGTTTAGGAAAAAATAAAACAATCGCTATGCGTGAGGTGAAAAATGGTTTAAATTGTTAAGCAGGACTTGCGAACTCCAGTTTAAATGCCATAATAACCATAATAAGGCAATATACATATTTTCAAATTAATATTTTGATTATGAAGGGACAATTTGTAGAAATCTAAACATTTGTTGCAGAACTGTCTGCGATGTTTTACTATTATACGGCTTTATATTACCAACATAGTTGTAAAATTCAACGATGCTTGAAACACTTGAGATTACAATCATAATATAAACGAATAAACGTAATAAGAAAAACTAACATGCACATCTCCTTCTTGAATGTGGTTTTGTAAAAATGTATACATTTTATTGTTGCCACTATATTATGAACATGAATACAGGATACAATTTTGCATTTGTATTCAGACAACAAGAACTAGACATAAGATATACATGTATATATGCACAAAGAAAATCCAATTTAATTTTCCATCACACACACACACAGCAATATAATATAATAATAAAAATGTATATAATAGAAATGTAAACAAAATAACTATTATTTTCCAATTACGATGGAAGTTGTAATACTAATACGTTAGGTGTACGAGTTCACCTGTCTCGAATAAATAAAACATTATATTTTGTAAGCTGATCGCTATAAATTATCGCTTCGTACATTCACACATCATCGTATAGCACTCACAACTAAGACAACATATAATAGAAATTCTTGTTTAACCCAAGTCAATTCCTTTGAGATAGTCCCTTGTTAATAATACGCCACACATCCCATTTATCACATTGAATTCAGGAATAAAAACAAAAAATTAAAATTTTAATAAGATTTTTCCTTCACAAATTTCCATTTAATACAAATCAAACCTCATCATCATCATCATCACATGTTAACTTTTCAAAGGGTCGGTAATATGCAATGCGGTTCATTGGATTTACAGATATCTTGTCGCCGGATTTTTTTTTGTTTAATTTGAAAATCAAAATATTGCATTATTGGGATTTTCTGGTTTCCTTCTTTTTGTCGTCCTTGGGACATTCTCTAGAATATATTTAATAACATAGAAATATAATTATTATTATTATCCTCTGGAGAGTTTCGATTTTTTTTTCTGTTACAGGAAATCATTTTACACGTAATAAAAACCAATGGCAGGAGAGGAAAATCTTTACTATCATTATTATGATTTTTTATAGTTTTTTTTTTATAAAAATCTTTAGGGTTTCATTGAAATCAATTTATTGGGATTATATACGAACGTGTAGTGTTGTGCATAGTGCGATTTCTTTTTGTTTTCTGTTTGGTGTAAATATATGTTGTGGTAGTTAAGAGATACGGTTGTCGTATTTTTAAGGTTTCATGTCTGCAGCGTATAAACAGTATTAACATGCAATTGAATATCAAGAAAAATTCAAACAGTTGGGAAAATTGAATTTTTTATTAATGTTTAACTAGGATTTAACTAAGGCAAAGTATAGGGATTAGAATATTGATCTTTGTCACAAAAGACTTATGAGTACAGTATACAAATATTGTGAGCCCATAGATTGCTTTACCACCATATGAATGCGATGTTAAACGACATAAACTCAGACAATTTGTTGTACTTTAATGACCCCTGTGTATTGATCGCTAAAATAATGAGAATCATTAAATTTGGTAGGATTTGGGTAAAATCGTATAAATAAGTACAAGTTCTAAATTTAATCTGCGCCTTCAAATTCAATCATTTTATCGATCCCTATCCATTTGTTTCCCTATCGGAAACTGACCAATACCTCAAATTTGTAAAGCCAATATCAAAGGTTTTGAACTTATTGATTTCATCTCGTTCAACTAGTTATTATAGATATACAATTTACACTGGTACAAGGTATTGAAAAATGTGGAAAAAGCTCATCTCTTTCTCACATCCTGGATTTACTTGCAAAAACTCTCATTATGCGTATAATGAAAGAAAACATGCGACCCGGGACCGTCTAACGGAAGTAAATTTCTCAAACATTGATAAAATGGTTCGTCGTTGTGTAGCGCATGAAGACACATGAAACAGAACTGGGTTTATTCCTGAACTCTTGTGTGCTCAAAGGCGCTACATTAACGAACTGGATAATCAGGAAACTCATTTCTATGATAGAGTTACAGATGGACAAGTAGTTGTACTTCAAAGAGGTTTAAACCAAACAAAAATCAGAACAAATACGAACCCAGTATTTCCTCCTCCCAGAAATTGATAAGGGATATATCAAACCTGAATGTCCAAACTATCCTCAAAAATCGGAAAACTCCTATATGGGGGTTCAAACTGCAAATTACCAGACCCCACAGATGAACAAAGTTATGGTAGATTCAGTTTGCAACACAGTTCCAGAATTTGTTGAAATTCTTCGTCAGTCGCACAACAAGCAATAAATCGTCAAATAAAAAAATTGGCATCACAACAAAACCAGACAACTTTAAACATTTTAAAATCATCTAAAAATAGGACTACTTATATTGGTTAAAGAAGAAAAATATCAAGCATGCTGTAGCTGAAACCTTTATAAATGATGGGTTAGATAACCGATTATACGCAAATGTCATAATAAATCACACCCACCATCGAAGATGTGAAACTGTGCTTGCAAATCCGAAAGTAAAGGTATTCAATTTACCAGGGACACGTTTCATGACATGAAACGAAATATTCGACTACATTTAATACCAGGTCTCGAACAGGAATTATATCTTGGAATAGATTTCTGGCGATCATTCAACATTCCTCTGACGTCCCTGAACATAATTTCAAGTCTGGACATAAATAATGAGTTGAATACAGAAGACGCAGTGACCCATCAAACAAGCATGACCTTTCAGAAAAGCACACCCAGCAATTAAATACCGTAATATGTCAATTTCTGTCATATACAGAAATATGGAGGTCCCCGGTGACACTAGTCTCTAAACCAAATGGGAAAGTACGTTTGTGCCTTGATGTTCGTAAATTGAATGAAGTAACGGTCAAAGACGCGTACCCTTTACCGATTATTGATGGACTTCTGGGGCGATTGGACCAAACCAAATTTATCTCTAGTTTAGATCTTAAGGATGCCTTTTGGCAGATCCCTTTGCCACCAGAGTCCCGCGATAAAACAGCATTTACCGTGTATGGCCGTCCCGTATATCAATTTACGGTTATGCCATTTGGTTTGTGCAATACGCCGCAAACTATGTGCCGGTTAATGCACCGGGTATAGTTCCGCACGAACTGCACAACCGCATTTTCGTCTATTTAGACGATTTGCTTGTAACGTCCGGTAGTTTTGAAAAACATATAGGACTTCTATCAACACTTGCTACTTTACTAAGGAAAGCTGGATTAACTATTAATCTTGAAAAAAGCAAATTTCTCCTTAAAAACATCAAATACCTAGGATACATTGTAGGAGAAGGCACTTTGAAGGTCGACCCGGATAAATTTAAAGCTATCACCGAGCTAGCTGCCCCAAACACAGTTCGAAAAGTGCGAAAATTTCTTGGAATGGCATGATGGTATTGGCGTTTTATTCTACAGGTTACGCCACCATTGCTGCTCCACTATCAGACTTGCTCAAAAAGGACAAGCAATTTTGCTGGTCTACGCACTTACAAATGCCCCAGTTTTAGTACATCCAAATTTTACAGATTTTTTGCAAATTTATAATACAGTGTGACGCAAGCACCACTGGAGTTGAAGGAGTGCTGTGTCAAAAGGGTAGAGATGGAGAAGAACACTCAATAGCCTATATGTCCCAGAAACTAAACGCCGCGCAACGCAATTATTCAATTACTGAGCTCGAGGGCTTTGCAGCATTACTGTGTGTGAAGATGCATGCACTATTATTATTTCAAAATGGAAGTTATTTATACCAAGCAACTTAATCAAAACTCTTATTAAAGGACATGATCCACCTTTATCCGCTCATGCTGGAATTTATAAAACATTAAATTTATTACAACGCTTCTACTATTGCCCAAATATGGCGAACGATGTCCGCGTTTATATCAATAAGTGCGATAAATGTACATCATCTAAAGCTGTAAATGACGCTACACAACCAAGAATGGGAATCACACTTCGATTCGTTACAAGGTTGGAACTTAAATAATGGAATATGTGGGATTATTTTCAATTTTGTCTAAATGTGGCCTAGCTAAGATAGGATAATCAGCTAAGCCACTGAAGTATACAGAGATATAATTTAAATTAGTCACGGAAAACCAAAGAGAATACAGTCGTGCGTTATAACATAATTAAAATTGGCTTAAATAAAGCAAGTTCAAGGAGTGATTCAACGTTTCGTTTTGTTTTTAATAAAGAAATCATTGAAGTACCGCCATTAGTCTGCAAAATCGTGCAACAAAAAATCGTGCTATTTAACCAAAGTTCTTCCATGTGGTTTGTGTGCAATATTGTATTTTGATGAGGGACCTTTTCTTTCGCAAGAAGATTTGACGAAGGTTGCAAAAAGATTGTGCAATGTAATTTCGAAGAATCATGGCAAGATGGATCAACATATTAATTCAGTTATGAATTAAATAAGAAGTCTGGTCAGCGAATTGATAGTCTACCAATATTTGACTCAGTAGAGGGAGGTGTCGATATAACGCAAATCATCGACAAAATGGAAAAATCAGATGTATGTATAATTGGGATGACAAAGCTATATCCATCACAAGCTGCCTACGTTGAAGGGCAATGCTGGCTGCTGGCGAGATAGTCTTCCTAGGGAAAAACGAAACTAGAATAATTGGAATAAACTGCTGTACACGGATTTTCCGGTTATTCACTCGACAATAAAATGTGCTCTCGAGGTGCAAAGCTATAAGCGCAAAGCGGGACAAAGCATGATAGATTATTTTTACAAGAGTTGGTGGAATGAATTGTCATGGAGCTAAACAACAACAGGTTATGTGACTACCTAAGTCCATTGTCGTAAAATTGAACGCCAGCAATAGTGTTGACAGAGTTAGTAAAAGCAGCTGTTTACAAACCCTTAGTCAAGTAAATAGTGACTCAATAATTGAGAAAACGCGGTGTGTTATAAGTTTCGGGAAAAAGAACATGTGTCTATATAGGAATTGTACCAACAAAAAGAAGAGTAAGTGTTTTGTACGTCACAAAGAAGGACATATTATGGCGAGGCAATATCCAAGCAGAAATTTTTCAAATGGTGTTCCTATGAAAAGTTTGTGTGAATTTCGGAAAAATTACAGTAAAAAAAAGGAGGTTAATGTGTAAATAGTCATGAAATATTTCAAAAATGGCCGACTAAATGGTTTCGATATTGTGTGCTACGTTCATATGGGAAGCAGCGCAACGTTGATAACAGAAAGTCGTGCAAATGAATTGAAAGTCAACTAGAATAGGACACGAGTTCATAGGGGGGATTGGTTATAATGCTGGGGTGATGGAGCCAATAAGAAATTTCAAAGTGAAACTAGAAACAAACACGAATTTTCAGCAATGTCAGTGGATTGATAATCTAGTCAGAAGTCTGTCATGCCGGTCATGTCTGCTTACGAAAGTTTCCCTGGTGACAAGTGACAACCACATATACTAATATACCCGGCAATTACATTGGCTGTGTGAGTGTACATTGTGACCTGAGCAAAGTAGAATTATGTTTCGAATGAAATATGCGTGAAACTGGGGAAATATAAACACCGACTAGATAGCAGTCGTGCAGCGTACTGATTACGAAATTTGGAAATTAGGGAGAAATTAGAACAAAATGACCAAGAGATTCATAGCAAATATTCATTGTGCAATGCTCGTGTATACAAATACACGAAATATAGATGGCGGCTATATGTTCTAGAGTGCTATAAGTATACGACATCGTTAGAGATGCACACGAGATTCTAGCCCATTACGACGTAGACAAAACGACAGTTCCCACTTCGGCAGCATTTAAAAAGCTCGTGTAAACCGACCAACCCCTATTTAAAAAAGATTCTCAGTAAAACAATACTAACTTATTAAAAGTTCAACACAAATTGAAGCATATTTAAACATATCTAGATTCTAGACCGATTTTTCCATTATCAAGGGATTTGATTATAAGGCCAACCACCTCCAGGACACTTTTTAATTGAAAGATTCTACTTCTAGAGTCAGATAAAACTATTATAAGTCATTAATGCATGTCATTATGACAAGGCGATTCCTGTTTTCAAAAATACCGATTATGGAAAATATGGTCAAAGGAAAATTTAATTAGTCTACGACAAAGGTCCAAGTGAGAGCTAATTGGGAAGGAAAAAAATAAGAGCCAGGGTTAGATACTTTAACCAGAGTTGTATCATTAAGAGGATCTAAAAACACCAACTTAAAGAGAAACTAAATGAAGACAACAACAAAAGGAGAATCACATTGGATTTATGCACTCGAGGCAACTACCTTTCAATATTGATGTGTAGTGCCACATTATAGCTGACTTCCGTGTTCGGTTCCATTTTTCTATTAGTCTGTTAGCTTGAGGGTTGTAAGCAGTAGTCTGTTTTCGTTTAAACCCCAACATATTTGCGAGTTCTCTAAACAATTCAGACTCGAACTGACGACCTTGGTCAGTAATTACAAACAGTAGAGTTTCGAATCTGCAAATCGAGTTTAAACATAACGCGAATGCCACAGTTTGTGCGTAATGAGCAATGAATAAATCTATCTATATAATGGTTAAGCAATAAAGATGATTATCTGAAACAGCAAATGATCCAATAAGATCTAAATAAATTTCCTCGAACCTGTGCAAAACGAGTGGAAATTGTCTGAAAGAAGATTTTAGTGTAGAAGTTTTATAGTCTTCCGATAAGCACCACAAGTTTGCGCACAAATGTTGAAGTCTTTTTTAATAGAAGAACATACGAATTTGGCTGTTGGCCCTAACTCCTGGATTAGATTGGTCGCGAATACTGCATAGTCGATTGACGGTAAAATTTCGATTTTGTTAATTTTTGACAAAGCATTCGCTACTTGTCTTTGCCAGAAAGAGGCCGTAGTTTACATTCGCTCGGTCAATCTTCTTCGAATCAATGAGAAACTGGTTGCGCACAAGTTGCGGTTGGTCTGCAACAGCGTGAGGAATATATCGACAATATAGAAGTTGATCATGCCGAGGGAAGATCTCAGTTGACCGAGAAAACTTACCTCGGCTATTTTTCTACGTTTATAACCAGACTATATACTTTTCGAAATGCTGGAAGACATTTTCGAAATGTGTCCATATCGACATGCTCATCAAAAGTTTGTGAAGCTATTATAGTATATGTCTTACTAATGACTTGACCAGAATTGTTCAAATAAAAGATTCACCAACTCCCAGCGCTGAGCATACTTTATATCATCAGACTTTGTTATGTTTGGCTCAGGTGTACCATTTATGGTCGGGCCAATGAAAAAATGGTAAGATGTTAATATTTTCATCGTTCGATGAATATAACTGTAGCTTCATAAATACCACCGAAATATGGCGAACTAGGTGGTGAAAATTTCCATGTTATGCGTTCTTTGAAGCTATTTGAGCTGCTGTTGAAACACTGTATCATAAAGAATACATTGTAAAACTCTGAATTGGCGGCTTAACAATGTTGCTAGTTCCAAATAAACTGCTTTTGTAGCAAGACATACAAAAATGGCTAAGTACGTAAAAAACGTGGATTTTTCCAAGTTTGCGATAATGGATGAACGCGATGCTCCTGTTTTATTTTTCTGTGTTGATTAGAGGTTTATGAGATGTACTGTTACGAGCAATAAAGTCTTCGGGCTATATTGGCAGGGTTGAATAGCGATGAAGAGAATATGGTTGGGGTAGGTAGCGAAAATAAAGAATACTTCGGAATAGTTAGCGACCATGGATCGCAAACTGAACAAGAACAAATCTAGGATGATGAGAATATTAATGACAAAACGAATAATGACAATTTTATTGGAAAATATGGAACAAATAAGCGAAGAAGTCATTTTGCTCCAACCAGAACTCGGGTTGAAAATATATATAACAAAGTTAGAGATAACGTAAAGCACGAAAAACATGGCAGTGAAATCGGACTCCACAAAGTAAAACGATAGATACTCAATCTTAGCAATTGGTAACAATGTATAAGGGACAACGAGCAAAGGGCCAGATCCATCGGATTGCTCAAAAAATACCCAAGCTTTTTAGAAAATTGAAACGTTCTTTTCGCTGTATACGTTTTGATGATACGCAGGGCCACGTGCAGAACGACGAGTGTATGATAAACTTGTGCCTATCCGCGAAGTTTTTGACAAATTTAATAAAAGTTGTAAAGAGAGCTATAATGTGGGTTTTTATGTCCCAGTAGATGAAAAATAAGAATGTCTCCGTTGGCGCTGCAGCTTTCGTCAATATATACAGAACAACCCAGCAAAATGCGGTATTAAAATATTTTCTGCTGTGGATTTGACAACTTATTACACATCTAAACAGGAAATTTATTGTGACCACCAACCACTTGGGCCCTACAATTTGTGCAATAAACCAGAAGCAATCGTTCGGCGCCTAACAAAACACCTGCAAAATGAATTTGCGAAATTCGGATCGAATTATAACCACCGACAATTGGTTTACGACTTAATCTTTGGCTACGAATCTTCTAAAAAAACCAACTAACAATACTATTTTATTTACCAAAGAAAAATAAGTGGTGCTACTTATTTCTAAACTACACAATAATGGCAATATTGTTAATGGTTTATAATACTTTGCAGAAATTATAGAGTTACTTCTATAATCAAATTAAACGACGTGTTGATACAACAGACCAACTATGTGATACATATAATGTTGCCAGTAATTCCCACAGATGGCCGTTGGTTATTTTTTTTCGAAGATAAACTTGGCTAGTATAAATTCTCGCATAATTTTGTTACTGACTGATAACCCACCACTAACTTATAAAAAGAGTTCGTTATTTATAAAGCATCTTGCTTTAAGTCTTATGTAACCACAATTAGATAGTCGGTCCCATTTCGGGTGTAAACCTAACTAGCAAAAGCTTACCACCAAGATCATTGTCAAAAATACCGATGTTCAGCTTCATCAATCTTGATCACTGTAAAATGATATTGAAGAAACCAGGATTGGATTATGATTCAATCTTAAAGTGCTAATAGTTAAGAATTCGGCACAATTGGAGGACCAATAAGATCTATTTAACAATATTATACAACAAGCAGCATGGGATAGTACTCCTAATAGCCAAAACAAACTCGAACACATATTAACTTCTCTTTGGAAGTTAGAGATAACGTAAAGCACGAAAAACATGGCAGTGAAATCGGACTCCACAAAGTAAAACGATAGATACTCAATCTTAGCAATTGGTAACAATGTATAAGGGACAACGAGCAAAGGGCAAAGAGCCACTAACATATTGAGTAACTAGACAAAAAGATGGCGTATCTAGCTAAATGAAAATAAATCAATTCATGTTAACTTCTCCAATAAAAAAGTTAACTGGAAACTAGCGGAAATCAAATTACAGCAAGTTCCACATGCAGATACAGTCAACAATTTAGGCATGACACTTGACGCTGTGGTAACGCACCTTCAAATTGATTGAATTTTTAATCAATCGAATGTGCGATGAAAAAACAATTTTCTTTATAAAACAACATTTTTGTTTCTTCCAAATTAATTAGTCGATCCTAACCAATCAAATAAAAAGTTGTTGCGAATAAAATATATTTTTATATTTAAAATAAAACATTTCTTATATATAAATTCGTGCCATAACGCTATAAGTTTAAGAGGAAAGAGTATATAAAAAGAAGAGCTTAGAAAAAAGAAGAGCTTAACATCAAATACCGAAAAATATACTGACTTATAGGTTTAGGAATTCCGAGCTATCACTTATAATAAACTATTCATCTTTCAAAACCAAGAAGACCAATTTGAAAATAATACAATCATTTCAAAACAAAGTTTTACGTGGTATTAAAAAGGCATCAAGGTACATAAGACATGATAATCTCAATAGGGAATTAAATATGGAATACATCAACGAATAAATCAGGAAGCAAGCGAGGAAATACATACTTCGTCTTTATCAACATGAAAATTTCGAAATTCGCCTTATCCCACAAATAGAGAACACCGTTGTATGGTTTGCAATCCCGGGATCCCAAAATCCCGATAAATTTTGTGTTCTCAAAATCCCGGGATTATTGTAAAAACATCCCGCGATTTCGGGATTTGAAAAAGCATAAAAAACAATATTTATTAGTAAAATTAAAAAAAATATATCAAATTTAGTATGTAAACATTACATACTAATATTGATCTAAAAAATATTTCCGTTTATTAAAACTGTATTTTTTATATAAATGAAAAATATTAAAAATAAAACAGAGAAAAAATAGAATTTGGTATATATAGCCAAATTTAACCAACGTTTTGAGAGTGAATTGTGTTTTTTTCCTTTTTGTGTGTGTTGTATAACGGAGTATCAAAAAAAAAAAGTTAAATTATTGTAGTTGAAATTTGTGTTATTATCTTAATACGTAATTATAGTGCATTTATTTATATAACGGAATTTAAATAAGTTTTTTGTATAAAGCAAATTAGTTTTTCACTAATTGACTCATATAACAGTAAGTACGTAAATTAATAAATTAAATTATTATCTTATTAAAATATTATTATGTTTTTTTGTAATTCATCAAATTAGGAAAACTATGCCAAATTTTATAGAATTTAATAGCATAACTCTCATATGGAAACATTTTATGCGTGAAAAAGAAACTGAAACAGCGATGTGCAAGATTAGTCATTGCAAAAAAATATTGAAAATCGCGGGTGGCTCTACAAAAGCATTTCATACACATCTGCTTCAGTTACATACAATTAATTTGAAATCAAAATCGGCATGTTCATCGGCATCAGGGGACGAACCACAGAGTAAAAAAACTAAGATTAATTCATATTTTTCCACGATTATGAAAAAGAACGACAATTTGTCTGAAGTGCTTGCGAGAATGACAGCTAAAGATGGTATATCCTTTAACCTAATATGTACGTCTATCGATATACGTGCTAGGCTTGCTGCGAGGCGATTCATCAACATACCTAAATCACCTAATACTGTAGAAAAATGGTATTAGATTTTTCTAACAATATAAAAGATACTGTAAGAAATGAATTACGACTAAAAATTAACGGTGGTTATAAATTTTCTATTTCATTTGATGGGTGGACTTCGTCTCGAAATAACCGTTATATGAATATAAATCTACACGAAGCAGCAAATTTTTGGAATTTGGGCTTATTGAAAGTTAAAGGAACGACGCCAGACTACTTCTACTTAATGAGAGGCTTTCCACGTTTGGTTTAAATCTCTTTATGACCGACGGAGCAAGCGTTATAAAAATTGGGAAAATCTTACAGATTAACCAACAACTATGCTTCGCTCATGGTATACCATTTGGCCAGTATCTCAGTTTTATATAACACATCAGCATCAATTCCCACGCAGACACAATCAGCAGAACTAGTGGAAGTTGAAAGTAACATAGAAAGTTTGGAGAATGATGAATTAACTGAAAGCTTTGATTCAGAATCAGATGGCGATGCTGACGGCAGTGAATGTTATTTTGTAGTGGGTATTCCATCAATTAATTCAGACGTATCAATCACAAATCAAACAATTGGAGCAGTGATAAATAAAGTAAGGAAAATTATGATAATTTTTAAAAGATCTTCAACTCAAAATGACGAGTGCCTGCAAAAATGTGCATGCAAAGTGGAGAAGCTTACTTCCTATGCTTGAAAGGTTCGATTTGCTTAAAAACTGCATAAAAAAAGCGCTTTTTGACGTCAGTATTGATGATTCAATAAAAATGGCAGAAAGCGAGTACGAAATTGTGTCATAAATTGTAAGTATTTTAAGTCCTATTAAGGCAACAGTTGATGCGCTTTATCGACGAGATGCTAATCTTGTAACCGCTGATATTGCATTGTAGATGCTAATAAAATTAAAAGAAATAAATACTGAAATAAGCCGTAAACTTTTTGATGCATTAGCCTCCAGAATAAAAGAACGAAGAACTGAGCTAAGTAGTTTAGCGAAATATTTACGCAGTTATGGTGAGAACAAAACAATGCCGATAGCTGAAGCGTTTGTTTCATCATCAAATTTAAAAAACAATAAGATTATGTTAGACCTTCTTACGCGATTAAATGTCACAAATTTAAATAATCCTACAAGTTCGTTGGGTAACGTTCAGGAATTGTTAAGTGTTTTTTCTTTTTATTCGAATTACTAATCCCGAACCCTGGGATTCAACATTTTCGGGATTTTTGCAAACCCTACACCGTTGTAATTCAGTTGTAATAAAAAAAATTTTTAAAGTGTAAGCTCGAAGTATCCTCCCAAGATTTTTTATCAATCTATATACGGTTTTGAATCTTACATTAAATTAAAAATCTAAAAATATTGTATATCTATATTGGATTTTGCATGCAGATCACGAAAATAAAAAAATAGATTATCTATACAGATAAACAAAACGAAACCATCATACACAATTCAACAAATTGTAATTTGACAGTTGAATTAATTTCCCCAAAAAAAATATATATATGTTTTTCCCAATTTTTGTTTTCTTGTTACAAATAAATTTAAAACTTATATACCTTTTTACTTATTTTATCTACATTTATCCAAACATTCGAATTCCTATCCATTCGACTTTACCTGAAGGGCTTTAGTTGATTAACAAAAAAAAAATAAGAAAACAGGTAAAGAAAACTTTAAGAATAGGGAAAACAAATTCAAGTTTATTTAGTTAATTTTCCAGACGGCAAAAACAAAAAAAAAATAATCATCGTTTATCTATGCTTCACTGTGTTTCTTTATCCACAAACTAGAAACTAGAACCGGTACTACTCATAAGATTTGTAACCGAATTGAAAAAGTAATAAAAAGAACAAGAAAAGTTGGATTTTATTTCTTTTAATTTTGGTGAATCTTTTTGATACATAAAAAAAAGAAATCAAATTAGTATTTCTTGAAAAAAAAAAGATGAGCGTCATTCTTCCCTCATATTTAAATGTCGTTTGAATTTTGAACAATGTACGTCCAAACTAAGGTACGTGCAACATAGAGCGCAAAGTTGACCATTATAAATTATTTATGAATGGTGCACTTTCGAACTGCATTATAATTATATTTCACTGCAGGAGGTCGTTTTTTTTTTAACCGAAACTTGTGTACGCCACATCATTTATTAATATTGTTAACATTTTGTGTCATACACAGTTGCAACACAACAAGACATCAACCAATCGAGTATATAACGTTTCCCAAAAGAATCCCATCCAATTATAAAATTGTGTCATTTTGATAGAAGGGTCGATGAAATAACATCGTTCAATAATTTCACTTTATGATTGCAACACTATACATATATATAGTTGTTAGAAAAACTATGATACCATCTTTCATTTTATTATACGATTATTATATCCTTTTCTAATTTAATTAAATCGTGTCATTTGTTACCAAACAAAACCCCATAAAAAAATTATATCTTGTACGGTATTCTCGTCGCCGGGCAACGATGACACAGAAAATTGAAACGATGTAACAGACTTTTGGTTGCGTGATTAGAAAAAAAAAATCATATGAATGGGGTGAACCATATTTGCAATATGGCTTGTAACGAATGTCGATACTGATTAATTCATTACGTTCCATAGCGATTATTTTGGCTGGAAAAGTTACTCTCCAATATTTACGTATATGCTACAAGTAAAATAATTTCCGATTTAAATCGAAATCTTATTAAAACTATATGTAATAAAAAGTCGACGAAATTATTTATCTTTCATCTAACTTTTGAACTCATCCTTTATATATATAATATGTGTAATACACAATTTAAGGGGATAAGACATTTTTATTTTTAATTTAAGTTTTATTTTTTGTTTATCTTTAGTTTTAATGAGAAAACAAGATGCATATGCAAGAATTTAGATCGAAAGTGCTCCCCTCTGCCTAACAAATCAGCCAACATTATTGTATCATAAATTTTATTTGTAAAAAAAGGGGCAGCTATTGCCATATTCTCATACGAGGCTTTATGAATTGTATTTTTATTAACTACTAAACTAACCAATAGGAGTGATTTCCATCGATCAATATACATAGAGTTTTGATACATTTCATCCCCATCCCATTCCCGTCCATATACATATATTGTTATGTCAATATCATTTATGTCAAAACGGGATACTATCCCGATTTGTTGCAAAACTAACAAAACAACTAATGGATGATATACATAATATAGGTTTTACGTAACAATTTTTTTAGGGTGTTGTATGTATGAGCGATAGTTTCATCTTGAATATGTTTTTGTATAATTTTGTAGTTTAATGAATATAATAATAACGCAAGGTAGTGGAGTGAAGTGTGCGCATATAGTTTGAAATTAGTTTGAGTTATTTATTAAATTTGATAAGTTTGAATTTCTTTTTTATTTATAAATCGATATAATTTTATGTGAGTGTAACATACGTTCAAGTTATTATGACGATATAGTAATGACCGTATAGTTATTATATAATTTAATGAAATATATTATTACAGATTGAAGTACTATAATAATGATGTAATTTCAGATTTTAACACAAACCAATTGTCAAAATGGAATTTTGATAAAATTATTAGGGACACACGTAATGATCCATGCATTAAAATCTCATTGGTGGGGATATTAACTCGAGACGTAACAAAATTGAGACAAGCTTGCTTTTTATTGGAAATATTAAAATCAAACACATCAAAATTTTTATTAAATTGACGACAAATAGCCAGGATCGGAGCGTTATATGCGTAGTTAGATTTAAATGTCGACAAATATATAAAATTCCCGACGAGAGCAGGTTTGCAGGACACATGAATATCAATCTTTGCAAGTAGTTCAGAGAAGTCAATAGAACAATTCAGCAAATCAGCGATGAATGTTGAAGCAAAACAGCTACGTCTTACCAGTAATGAATCCAAATCGGCAATTCTACAGTGTTCGCCGTAGGATGGCAAATTCTTTTTATTCAGCCATTTTTATTCATTGCCAATTCAGTTCAACCACAGCTTTTGATATTTTCAAGTCGTCTGCATATAATTCACAGTCACAGAACTGGAACAGAGAAGCAATTTCATTAATGAATATTTTAAACAACACAGGAACTAGGTGAGATCCCTGAGGAACTCCAGAAAGAACTTCAATCTTCTTAGATGTAAACCTGTTAATTTTAACTATCTGTTTCCGATCACGCAGGTACGATTCAATCCAATCCAAAAATACTATAATTCAAACCTAAAATACTCCAAACCTAAAATACTCCAAATTTATCAAGTTTGGCAAGAAGTAGCTCAAACTAAGGTGAGTCAAATGCCTTCTCAAAATCAGTGAAAACCACATCTAGCTGACATTTGAAATCGAAGGCGCTGAACGCTTTTGATGTTAAACCTAACAGATTTGTAGTTGTAGAACGATGCCTGACGAATCCATGTTGTTGACATGTTCATGATGTTACACCATTTTCCTAATTTAAAAATGGGAATTATAATTGCCATCTTCCATATCAATGGAAATACACCACTCTCCAGAGACGCATTAAATATCCGAGATAGAGGTAATGATAGTGAGCTATTAAGGTCCTTAAGAACTATTGCGGGTATATTATCAAACCCACATCCGGATTTCATTTTAGATATACCAAGACTTATCTTTTTCAGAAATATGAGGTATTCCAATTAAATTTTGATGCGTAGTACGATGTCCTAAGGATACATTCTTACATATGTCCTCAGCATTTCAGGCAGTAACATCATTTAACGTAATTGTTTGGGGATAACCGGAACATTTTCTTTTAACATCAACAAAAGACCAAAATAATATAGGGTTTGAAATTAAATTTTTTTCCAATCGCGAAATATAGTTTCTATAGGCTCGGCGTTCTTCCTTATCAAATGCCCGGCGAAGTTGTTGGAAAGAATTAAGACAATCGGCGGTATCACCAAAAACTTTGGCAAATGTATGCGCCTTATTCTTTTTGTTTCTCAAATTGACCAAATTGTTGTCAAAACATGCTACGCTTATAGCATAATTAGCATAATATAATTAGCATAATATAAATACGTATAATTAGCGTAATATAATACGTAATATAATAATATAATTAGCATAATATAATACGTATACGTATACCTTGATATGTTAGCCCATTGACTTGCTAGATGTCGCTATTGGTATCGTTTTTAAAACAATCAAAATATCTTTATATGTATAATCGCCTAAATGTCATATATTTATACTAAATGTTGACGATATTCTTCCGACCCGACATCTGGAACATCAATGGGTAAACTGTTTTTTTCTTATGATGGTAGCACTATGTGTATTTATATTATGGTACATGTAACTTCTAGTTACAAGGAAACCCAGGCACGTTTGATGGTACTGTAACAGCAATGAAAGGGTACCACTTAGTACTCGATACTCTCCCAAAAACTCGATAACCAAATAGTGAACATCATGTGTCCCAAGACTAAATGTTGCTTTACAGTTGAGATCACCTTGGAAATCTTGGCGTTGGATTTCCCCCTGGACCATGGTTTTAGAGTTATGTCAACACTTTATAGTTGTTATTAAAAAATTAATTTGTCAGTACCGCCCAATCAACTCTAGTTTATAGTAAAAATTTAACCCAAAAATTATTGGTTGGTTTGATTAAGAGTGTCGTCTTACTGTCTTAAGGCAAAAGTCTTAAGAATATAACCAAATAGCTCAGCAAAGACTTCAGTTCTCGTAACTTCTTTAAAGAGTTCTGCACCATACCCTCAGAGCTAGGGATATTTCCATGATTAACATCGATGCATTTATTGAATGTTCAACTAGTGTCAAATGCTGTATTTGCAAGTTGACAAATATAAAATGTGGAGATGTGCATAGAGCACACATTCCACAATAAATTCGGTCTTGCCATGCAGAGACTAAAAAGAAATCGTTCACCAAGGGTTCATTGCATTATTTTTAATAATCTTTAATTTCATGTTAGAATTTATCTTTCACAAAAATAAAACACGTTGTAACGTCAATCTAAGATTCCCGGTTTCCGTTGGTTTATAAATCAATGAATCTAAAACAAAAACAAGATCATTGGTATTAGAGACCAAAACAGTTTAAACCCTTTGTCAAGTATAGCAAAATGTGAAATTGTTAACAGAAAACTTATTGAGGGGCGAATGGGGGCGGTTGCAGCTAGCCGCAAAAATACTTCGAAGGCTAAAGCATATTGGTCCCATCCCCTATTGTACCGGAAATATCAACATCGCCGCTGTGTGCTGCTTCCGATTTGTCTTATGCAGCTGTTTTGGCCTCTAATAAAACCAATTCTGGTAATTCCAGGATTTCGACAGCTAACTGTGCGATTGATGAAGCAGAAGTAGATGTACTTTTACCATCTAAATTGTTTCTTCTGGTGGATTATCGGTTGTGGCTAAAAATTCCAGCGATATTATGTATACTCAACCTAGACGGATGAAATCAATTTTCGGTACCAAAACTGTTCATGATAATCCTGGGATTAAAACAGTCGCACCAAAATTTTGGTTGCATCTTTGCAGATTCGACCCTTCAACTCCAGAGGGTGATATTTTAAAGATGGCGACGAATAGTTGCTTGGAGACTAGCCATGCATTGGTGGAATTGGTTTTTAATCCTCATACCTGGCCTACTGGTGTTTTATTTGTCTTTTTGATTTAACAAAATTAAAAAGAAGAGTGGGGTTGGTTTATATTTTCGCCCGATTCTTAAGGTTAGAAAATTAACTGCTGCTACTTTCGGTAAAGTGGAAGTTTTAGCTTGTGAACTAGCAGGTTGGTTTGCAAAAATTCTAATTTTGGTAATTTACAACCCACCTCCCGCGGTAAGTGTTGATTTTCGTAATTTTGAATTAATCTTTTCTCAGTACTTGGCTGATTATGAAGAAGTTATTTTTCTTGGTGATTTCAACTATAATATGGTATTAAGCAATCAACTGATTGATTGTCTGAACATTTCTGAACATTACTTGTTGAGTAAGAATTAATAAATGCCCCACTCCTTCTTGGTTAACTGCAGGTATTCTAAATTTAATAAAACGTAAAAATTTAGCTCATAAAAGTATTTCTACTTTCGAAATACTAATGACTCAAAGAAAATAGGGAACAATTTAAAGGAGGTTGGCATTTCTAGCATCTCTCTGCTGATGATATATTGAAAGAACTTTGTAAATTTTGTGAATCTTCCATTACCAGATACAGATTTTAAAAGTTTATGAAGTTTAGGGAATTCTTCTATTACCGGATACAGATTTTAAAAGTTTATCTGTAGATGAATCTTTTATATTTGATTGTGTTGATGAAAGAAGCCATTTTTACAATTAAATAAGAATCTATTGTGTTTAACAAAATCCGTTTTCTTGAATTTATGGAAGGTAGCTTCCATCATTTCTTTACCTAAAAAAGATGTCGTCTCGGACATTAGTGATATTTGTCCGATCAAAATTTTGCCAGCTCTTACTAAGCTTATGGAAAAAATAATGAAAAAGCAGATTCAGGAACACTTCAAAAGGTTTAACTTTCTATGTAAATTTCGGTCAGGTTTTAAACTAGGTCATAGTTGATGATCTTTTCGGTAAGTTAGACAAGGAGAATTCGTTTGCTATTCTGGTTTTATTGGATTTTTCAAAGGCTTTTGATAGTATTAATTATACAAAGTTGCTTCAGAAGCTTTTTTGTACTATACATTTTCTAATTCTGCTATTAACTTAATACATTCTTATTTAAGTAATCGTACACAGTTCGTTCAGTGTGCTGACGATTTTTCATGCATTTCTGAAGTGGGGGCTGGGGTGCCCCAAGGTTCTGTTTTGGGTCCATTGCTCTTTTCTGTTTATATTAACGATTTTCCTTGGCATATCCAACATTGCCATTTTCATTTTTCGATTTGATGAGGAATTTGTGAAAAATTAATTTTTATTTCATCAGGCAATGGCGACCGAGTGCTATGTGTAATTACAAATTACTAATTTACTTAATAATTTAATAATAAGTTCGCGATTTAGACTTTGTTTTCACATAATTATATCGACTACATTTAGGTCGCATCGCAAAAAGGCGAACAACACAAACTCCATTTGGAACATATTTTCCAACTACTCGAAGACTTTGGCGTCAACATTAAGGGTACAAAATCCATTTTTGGTTCGAATTCATTGGATTTCTTCTGCCATACTATCACAGCTAATGGTATTCTTCCAACTAAAGAGCGAGTAATGCCATTACGTAACTCCCAGTCGCAACTTCAATCAAATAATTCAACATTTTATTGGTATGGTAAATTACTAACATCGGTTAATACCAAAACTGGCAGAAATTCTCGCTTCATTTTCACAGCTAAAGAAATCCAAAACGACGCTTAATAGTGCTGTCAGATGAGTACTACAAGAATACAAAAACTTAAGTTGGGAACCACTTGGATTCGTTTCCAAGAAACTCACTGAAGCAGAACGAATATACTCAGCATTTGACTCGAATTATTTTCGATATATCTGTCAACAAAGCACTTTAGATATTTTGTGGAAGGTCGAGATTTTACCATCTACACCAACCACAAACCTTTGACTAGAGCACTTAAGTCTAAAATTGACCGTAATCCAAGACAAGCATTAGGATTACATCAGGCAGTTTACTACGGATATTCGACCAGACAACAATCGAAATAATTGAAGCTAATTAATATACTGCGAAACATTAACTGGAATCAGTCGTCCATATATCGCAGGGACGCTCCGCCATACAATCTTTGAAACTTTACAAAATATTTAATATCCAGGTATCCGCAATGCTCAAAATTTCTAGCCTAGTATTAACAAGGACATAAACTACAGGACACAATCTTGCCTTTAATACAATTCGAAATTTCACCAGGTCGATTTGAACATATTCACATGGGCATAGTGGGACCTCTTCCACCGTCCAACGGATATACATGGCTTTTAACCTATGTCTATATCTTTTAACCGATTTACTCGATGGCCCGAAATATATTGCATGATCGATATGTCAGCACAGACCATGGCTAAAACATTCGTAAACAATTACATTGTTCGCTGATTCGACGTTCCGCTTAAAATCACAACCTACTAAGAAACGCAATCCAAACCCTTCGGCGAACTAACGAAACTTCTGGGGCCTTATCGCCTACAAACAAACGCATAGCACACTCAAGTGATTCCATTGACAGCTTAAAGCTGCCCTCAGGGCTCGTGGCAATACAGTACACTGGAGCTCAGAAATACCTATCGTTCAACTTGGTATTCGAGCCTCGGTTAAAGAAAATCTAAAGTGCCCATCAGCTGAGATGATCTGTAGTCAAACTATCAAACTACCCGGAGAGTTCTTTATTGAAAATACTCTAGCACCTCAATCGTCAACTGACACAGTCATAGCCGCAACACTATGCAATATCTTGTCCCCATAGCAATACGACAACCTACACTCACAACGTATACTCAAAACCTAGACATGGGATTTCAACCTCCGTACGAAAGGCCATATAAAGTTATAGGAAGATCACGATGACACTTTGTTGTTTTGACCAAAGGAAAACAGCAATCAGGGCTTATGGATCGCTTAAAACCTCCTTACGGAATACTGTATTCCGCTGATCGAATTACAGTGTCTTCAACAAAAAGTCCGTTCGCATCAATCACCACATCACTTTTCAAACGACCCTTCAACTGCGTGGGAGGTACTGTAGCGGTTAGAAGTATTTAGATTTAAATAATCATACACCGCACACCGAAATCCAAAAAATCCAAGTCATGAATACACAGTATGTTCCACTCAGCATTTCCAAACATATTTTGACATGACATGCTATGTGAGGTCGAGAATAATTGTCATGCTGAAGAATAACTTCAATGTGTCTATGCCATATCCATTTTTCGAGCGTATCAATTTTTTTGTTAATAATATATTTTGTTAATATAGGAGTTTTGGATCCGACAGGTAGCAGAAAAGTCGATGGAAATTTTGCAAGCATCCATACAAGATGCGATGACTTACATATACATTTACATGTATTCCAAAATGGGATGAAATCCAAACTTTTCTATTGGCAGGCCAGCAACCAATGCATCGTTATGATATTACTCCATACTCCACGTGTGTTCAAGCAGAAATTAAAATCAATGATGGATTTGATCGTGGAATATTCGATTTTCGGTAACACACGTTGCTGGATGTATTTGGTTTAGTGGTAAAAACGAGGAATGCCTCATGCTCATATTTTGATTTGGATAATTGGATTGATATTAAAATCTGCCCAGAAGAAGTGTATTTTTAGTCACCATACTCGAGCGAAACCCAAATGTCAAGCACGATGAAATGAAAACGGTCAACGTATATACTTCACCAAAGAAAATGCTCTGCAACGAATATTCGAGCCACTAAAAACGTAACTTAATAAATTTTTCACACCGTGTCAAAAAACTGATGATTTCGGGCAGTTCGCAAAAACATTATTATCTACAATGGAGATCGACGATTTCTTTATTTAAATTTCAAATTACCGAGCAATTGGCGAAGTGGTTAAAGCTACGGTGTTTGGGTCGGCCGGTACCGTGCTTAAATCCCAACGGGGGAGATTTGAAAGAGGGATTTTTTATCGCTTGATTACGATCGGTGGTGACGATCAACACAACTATGATCCCCTGTTGGAGTGCAGATTCATGGGCCGAACTATGTCAGTACCTCGGACCAAAAAAGATTGGATAGATTAAACACAAAAAAAATCAAATTGGCCAAATAATCATTATGTTATGCCATCGCCTGATCGCCCGGAGGCCGAACTAGTTGACAGTGACGTGCAGCGATAATAACAATATAACAATTGTTAGCAGCAGCAAATTGATTTGACAATTGCATCCAACAATTGGTTTGTCAATTGCAGGCATTGCTGTCACTTTGTTAGATGGGGGACAAATGGCACATTCAGCACTCAAACTGCCATTACACGTTCATAACAAACCGAACGCAATGTGTAGCATTTAAAAAAAACGAAATGGCTTGTGTGTTGCAAAAGAGTTCGATCATTATCTGCGATAAGTACTATGTACTAGTACCAAGGCTCATAAACTTTTACTATCCGGTGATTTCCGACAGACATGCTCTAATTATTTGATATACACGCTCTAATTATGCCGATGAAATTAATGCATATTAAGAATAATCGAAAAGCCATAGTACAACGTCTGCCGGGCCTATTAGTACCATTATAAAGTTATAAATGTCTAGTAATGAAAAATAGCTTTTCCTCGTCTTTTGGCTTTAGTTCGTTGACTCTCTTGTCTTCCTTGAAATCGATAAAGAAAGTTTCTTAACCTAAAGTATAAAACGAGTGACCTAACCTTCTTAACACAAAGCTAAAAAATCTAGTGCGAGCCAGGTTGGCTGTCGCACAGTTTGTGTGAATCGTAGACACATCTTACTAAAACCAAAGTTCGATAACACAATTTAAAATTAGTCTGTAGTGCCCTCTAGTCACTGTAACAATGTTGCCATATTTGTCTTCTAAGGAAATTGTGCCAAAAATGTAATCAATTCAAATTTGGTAAATAATCGCGCTTAGTGAATTCTCCCGATATTTTCAGGTTTATCATTGCAAAGCCCTTAGAAATGTTCTCGTATGCGGTTGAACCTATTACATCAATAAAATTATAAGTGACTGAGTTATAACTGAGTTCATTTGTACTCTTGCAATTTTAACCTGCATCGAAAGGAGGTTTTATAAATCAATAAAAACAGAAAATAAAAATAATTTTGTTGTCTAACCCTTTTAAAAAATTCAATTAGTCTTAACCATCTTAATTATTCAATTAAGAGTATATGTATACCGAATACACATCAAAATGTAAATGTCCTATCAATATAAGGTAAAATTTACCAACCAAAAAGGTTTAAAAAAAAATATCCATTACGATTCCTGTCTCAATGAAGTATCAAACATTTAATTAAAATAATCTTATTTCTTCGAACCATTAAATTTTCCAATCGATTTAAAAAAGCCAAAAAAAAAAAAAAACTTAACAATTATTTTGTGTATATAGTCAATAGTGTTATGTGAAGTACGATAGAAAAATACAAAACTCATCAACACAATTTTCTTCCCCCTTTCGTAATTGATTTTCTATTTTTTTCTATATTTTCAACGGTACAGTATCATACACATAATGAGAAATCTAATTTTTTTTCACTATTTTATCTATACCATTTAACTAATTTAATACATCACATACTATCTATATAATGTAGTTTATATTTATAAGGTTGATTACACTTACCGTATGTCTCAATTTTCACATTATTTTGGATTAATTCTGTATTTGCATAGGACGCCGTACAAAAGTATGTTCCACCCATATTTTCCGTCAGCGATGTTATAATCAGCGCCAATTTATCACCTGGTAAATTTTCTGTGAACATTGCTGGTGTAATTCCAGTACTGAAAAATAATAGTTTTAAAAAAAATATACATTAATAATTATATATTAATATCGTTAAAATCAATGAAGATAATTAGTAATTTTGTTATAAAATCAATAAGATTTACATAACTAAATATATATGCATATGTGTGTGTGTATGTATGTATGTGTAATTGTCATGATATAAAATATGATTAATTTGACCAACAATATAATAATATACATATAACAACATAACTCATAAAAAACATAAAAATTAATAATTAAATTTTAATGAAAATGAATTATTGAGATTAATGATTTTTGATTTGGTTATTTCCACATGAAAAAATAATAAAATGCCCAAAATATATAAATGATTTATTTGCTGGGAGGAGGAAATGATTTTCCAAAATATATGAGTCACTCATTTTATTTAGAGAAATTGCAACAAGCATTAATTTAATTATGTTTATTCTTATTTTGATCTTGAAAACTATTTTTAAAAGCATACGAAACTATGTATCATTGGCAGAAGGAAGTAATAAATGTACGAGTATTAATTTATATTTATTATTTTTAAGCAATATTTAACCTAATATATTTTAGATAATTTTATTTTTATGCCGTTTGGCACACGTTAACTTAATTCACCACCAGAAAGTTATTGTGGTGCAAATATACCGCGGCTTTCTACAATGAAACATTTACACTGTCAGTATTTTTTTTACTGTGAAATAAGAAAAAGAAGAAAATAGTAAATTACTTTAGAGTGACAAAGACAATCGGATTTAGGAAATAGGAAAAAAAACAAAAACGCTAGTCTTTGTCACTCTAAAGTAATTTAGTATTTTTGTTCTCCTTCTGGTTTAACAGTAAAAAAAAGACTGACCATAAATGTTTCATTGTGGGTAGACGACTAGAAGCAGTGGGTTTTGTGTTTTATATTCGATTTTTGTTTTTTAAACAAAACGAGTAGACAACTAAAATCGCTTAGACAAAATCTTAATTTATCTGCACTGTTTGGAAGCAATAAAGAAAACACTATTAAAAGCTGACGAAAAGTGTATTTTTCTGGAAAAAATGTTTGTCTTCCAATTAAGGGTAATTAATTTGGTAGAATGGGTAGTCAAATTATTTAAGGTATTAAAATCCGTCGCCAATATGAAATTCTTTTGAACCATTTGGATATGCAATGAGCTAATATCCGCTACGTGTTGCTAAATTAGTACCGATCAGAAGTTATATTATGAACCAAATAAATGGACTATCGTTTAAGACTGTGGATTGAAGGTTATATACATTGTAAAATACACTACAGCAAAATGACTACCTATAAACAGCAGAAATGCTTCTATGAAGTAATTTCTGAATAAAAAATTGGAAATCTGTCAACATTTTGACAATATAAAACTGGGTAAATCAGTTAAAGGCGATAAAGCAACATTTTGTTTCAAGTGGATATTTAGCGTAAATGCATCTATAGTCTTAACACTCAACTTTTAAAACTCTTCATTTAGTTTTTACTTGGCTTCATTGCCAAGTGTTTTCTCTTTCAAAATAGTGCCGTCGGCGATTTTTATCTAAAACCGGTGGCTACCGGTAAATTTCATCAGTCATATTTGAAGAATGAATCGAGAGGTAGATTTAATTGGGCGTTGTTATGTTATTGCTTGTTAAAAATGTGGATAATCTGCGAAATCAACTTAAGTTTAAAGCTCTTATCAGAAAGAAATTATGGGAATCACTTCAGTTGATAAAGATTTACAGACAGAATTACGAGGGTGAAAATTAAATTTTTTTAAGCGCCCAACTGCTATGGGACAACCCAAGTGCCTTGAGCATTTCTTGTCGGTGGTACTCGAACTATAGGTCATTTCTGGGCCTAGCCCGCTTAAGTAGTAGTCGAAGCAATCCTATTTGAATCTTTTGATTAGCCTATTGACTTGGTTACTTATTCGATTGAAAGTTGTCTTGTCAGCGGAATTTCTGGTGTGATGCCATATTCTCCTTGCCTTTCTTGTTTCCTTGATTTGTTTCCTGATTTCAGCCGAGTATTTGACTTCAATCTTCGCTTTGTCCTTTAATTCTGAAGTAGGTAGACTGGCAGGCATACGAGTGTAGTCAATGAAATTGTTTGTTTGTTAATCCAATTCTTCATTACTCTTAATACTAACTTTTAATTCAACTAGTCCTTCTAACTATTTTTCTCTGAATTCCAATCCGTGGATCTGTTCAAAACTGTAAGGTTTTGCTTTTATTTTTCTTAAGGTCGTAAAGTTTTCGGCTCCAGTGTAACTGGATGAAATACCTTTTATAATGAAGAAATCAAGTAGATCTGGTATTTTTCCAGCATCCGTTGGCCAATACGTTGGCCCTCCTGAAAACAGGTATTTGCATTTGTTTTCATGAATGAGAAATTAGACTGGAAACCCAAGCTGTATGTTTTATATTATAGTCCCCTCCAATAATAAATCTTGAACCGAGTCTATTACAGACGTTATTAAATTGTAACTTCGCTGGAGTATGCCGTGGAAGACAGTATGCTGCTGCAATATTTAGATCTGCGCCATTATATTGGATTGAGATAACCGTTGCTTGCATGTAACTTTCACGAATATCCTCTTGTTGATTATGTTTGATATTATTTTGAATTAGTACAGCTGATCCAACTCTTTCACTAGGATGGGTTGTTTGTATGGAGAAATACTTTCAGTTTTTGGGCTCGTTGGTTTAGTCCATTAGCTTTCCAGGTTACAATGCGTAGGAACGAGTTAATCATTTGTGTATATGGTGACTTTTTTTGCTTGGCGGAAAGAAATTACTTTCCAGTTTTGCCACCCTTTCTGCTAAGTGACCAAGTGTCTGTTGCATTTGACTAACGCTTTTAATAATTTCAAAGTTATTAGACTCGTTACTGACTTTCTGTTTTCGTTTGATTCATCAGCAGATAATTTGGTGATTTGCGCATAGGATAATCCAACTGTGGATGGTGTGATTGTTGTTTGTAGTTTAGCAGCTTTGGATTGTACTCGCTGTACTACGCTTATTCTATTATTATGTTGTCTTTTAATTTTGTTTTGATATACACTGCATCTTTTATAATTTGCAGTATGTCCTTGTTGTTGCAAAGAACACATGAAGGCGCGATATCTGGTTGTTTATTGCATTGTGTCGTAGAAATTGACATATAGAATTTCTAGTATTTTTTATTCCGTGATTTTTGATTTTATGATTTTTTATCGTAGGGTTTTTTATCCTAAAATATTTTATCCCGGGTTTTTTTCCTTGATTTTTTTATCAGGGATTTTTCATTAGGATTTTTTATTTAATATTTTTGATCCTCGATTTTTTATCTAAAATTGTATATTCCGTTACTTGTTTCCTAAGATTTTTTATCCTGGGAGATTTTTTCAGGATTTTTATCTTAGAATTTTGTATCATGGGATTTTTTATCATGGAATTTCTTATCCAAGGATTTTTACTGGCGGTCCATCGGTGAGCTTTAGATTAGAAGAACTTTAGAAAAACACCGGTGGACTTAGATTTTTATTTTTTTCTCTAAACAAAATTTAGATCTGCACCGGTCGTCCCGCAGATGATATTAGCCATGAAAACGTAATTTTGGCAAAATCAATTGTATTGGAGGACGACCGTATTTGTTTCGTGGTTACCGTGGAGACTTTCCGCTCCAGAAGGTACCACTTATACCATATTTCATTACCTCCTTCACATGTCAAAAGTAAGTTCACGAAGGATTCTCCGTTCGTTGAATGCAGAACAAAAGAAAATTCGTAATCAAACTTGAAAGGGGATTTTAGATATGTATGAAGAAGATCCAGAAAATTTCTTGTATAACATAATAACAGGCGGTAAAACCTAATGGATAGCGGTAATGGATTCATAATTGGCATCCAGAATCCGAGGAAGAATCGATGCAATGGATTAAACGTGGTGAACCACCACCAAAGAAATTCAAAACTCAACCGTCTGTTAGTAAGGTTTTGGCAACAATTTTTTAGTAAGCTTGAGAAATATTGAAGATTGATTATCAATATATGAATCGAAAATCGTTTTGTGAATATTGAAAAAAGCGATTCGAAAAAAAAGGACCAAAGAAAGTTAGAAACATTGTACTTATACACGACAATGCACAGTCCAGACTTAGCACCTGGGGACTACTTTCTGTTTCCCAATTTAAAACAAAAAACTAAGCAGCTGGAAATTTTCCAGTGATTATGTAGTACAGTCTGTTGTAAATAAATATTTTATTGAGCAAAAGAAATTGTTTTTTTTGGAGTGCTTAGACCACTTAATTGATCGATGTAACAAATGTAATAACCTTAAAGGACATAAGCTCGAAAAATATAAATATAGCTGTCTCACTCACTCTTCCGTTTTCATTTTGATTCACCCGCGTAATATGCTCAACACCCAAAAATTACCGAAAGGGCGATTATAGCAACAGTCACACATCTTTGTTTGTGTGGAATATTCAGAATATAGAAGGCGGAGTATATGGGTAAGAAAACATTATAATTACCTGCACATTGTTTTACTAATTACCTTTTGGAGCATAACTGAAAAAGAATGCTTTTTTTTATTGAGTCATATTTTTACTTGCAGAATTGGATTTTCTAATAACCTAACGACGTGGTGTGATTCCAACCTGCATTTTTAAAATAACATATAACGTGACTTTATGCACCATTGGTTAGATTCATTTATCAAAAACCGTACTCAACCGTACTAAATGGTGAAAATGCATGATGTAAGTATTAATGCTCTTAAACTGTTAGCTGGTGTTCCACAGGGATGTTTGAGGACCAGTTTTAGGTCTCATTCAAAGCATGATTTCTATCAATCATAAGGTATTAAGGAACTGATCGTTCAACAGCACCATATGTAGAAGCCCCTTCTGTACACCGCTTACGCACTATAGATTTGTCTACTCTATATTTTTATACATCATTATATTGACAACCATTGTAAATCAAATATAAACAATACCCCCATTTATGGATAGGGGTCTAACATAATTTATATTTATTTTAAAATTTTGTAAAGTCGGAGCACTCAGTGAGTTAGCCCCTTTACAATGTACAATTTTAGCCATAAATCGATATTTTCTGTTATTTTACCAGAAAAACAGTGATGGCCTATTTAAATTTGTCATAGTATAGAAATGGTTAAGGTGTTGGCTTAAACACACAGCGGTCTTGAGTTTGATCCCCACCGCTGACCACAAGGGTGTGACTAATTGTGGGCAATAAATCATACGTTAGGCTGACCACCTACAACAATCACCGATTGTAAAAATATGGTCTGAAAGATTTTGTAAAAGATCTCAGTAATGGACCAACTTTTAACTGACTGTTGATTTTCGATTTAATTGTAAAGTTTTGGTCATAAATCGTTTTCCAAAAATCCTGTTATAGTAACCATACAGTTGCAATTCAAACTATAAAATCTTGGAAATCGAATACTAAATTAGAAAACTTCCTAAATTCAGAAAATCAGTAAAGTTAACGCCTTTGAACTGTAAATATTTGTAATACGTAACGGTTAGTTAGCCATTAAAACTGTCAAATTTTTGTGATAAATCGGAATTTTCACAAAATCCAAATAATACTCGTACAAAACAGTTAGACATTTTTTCCATTTAGTAAAAAGTGCTCTTACCACGCCGTGACCTTCAGTTCTCTAGGCTGACCACCTATAAAGGCACACAAAATGCGTAACAAGAATATGAAAAGGTAACGTTATCGTGACGCCCGACCACGGCTCTATAACATTGTTAAGAAGTTTAGCTAAAATTCCAATTTTAAAAAATTGTTTGAAAACTTAAATTTTTGGCCAACTTAAATATTTTGCTAATTGTAACTTTGCCAATACATCTATAGATAATTTTTGAATTTTTCACAAACTAATTTCACATTTTGTTGTTTGACGAAGACCGCAAAAAATTTGAGGAAACGAAATAGGCGGAAATTGGAAATTGGCAGTTTCGACAGGGGAAGGCTACGTACAAACTATTTGAAAAAAATAAAAGAATGAGTCGAAAAGAATGAGTGTTTCATAAAAAATTGAGCTGAAAGAGTTGGTAACACCTCTGTGACATTCTTTAAAGCAATCTGGAATCATAGCATACAGATAAAGTAGATGAGATTTAGGCTGTAAACGGTCAACAATATAGATAGGCGGAAAACGAACATAACATAGTATGAAAGCCAAGAATGATGTACTTTGTGATTACCATCCTGATGATGGGAACGCTCTATATGGGTGGTATAAAAAACGTCGATTATCAGTATCACCCAGGCGATGGGTTCCCTTTCACTTTTCATTTTTCACTTTGAACACATATTTTATTTTAAAAAAACCAGTTTGATATAACGTAACGTTATATGATCATGAACAAGTCTATAATTTGTAACAAGTGGTTTAAGGAGTAAGATCCAATTAAGATCTTTAAACCATAAATTAACATAAAAAAAAACTGAAAATGCAAGGAAACCGGAAACATCTAATAATGTTATGTTCTACTTACTAATTTTAAAAATATCAATAGTATATTAATAGTACACCCTACAATTATCATACAAATTCTATATTTATTATATACCTTCAAAGGATAATTATCAAAACCCAACCCAACATGCATCTTATGAACTCTGCACAGTCCAATTAACTTTTGAAAATTGTAAGATAATTTCATTAATTCAAAACCATCCCTTGTAATAATTATAGATTATTATCGTCTCATGTTTTATATTTTATATTTTTTCATATATAAAATATAAAGTGTATTGAATTAATTAAAACTATACAAATAAATCTAACACAACTATCATTTATCACTCACTAGTAACCCAAAGTAACTAAAAAATATTTTATTGTGTATCATCATCGTATGGCATATATTTATGTAAGGAGAAATAAAAGGGTGGGTTTGTTCATTGGTTGGATAAAATTATTTTACAACATATACACAATCGAACTAATTCAATTGAGTTGAAATTATCAACTATATATAATAGAGAATTTTCAAAACTAAACTGATTAGGCAATATTGGGGTTAAAATAAAAGCAATGCATTGTTGTCATACATATCTACAAATTATAAATTATATTTTCCTTTAAAATTACAAGGATATTATAGTTTCTAACCACTTATCTTATATATGTACGTATAATGAATATTGCATTTTGATTATAAAACTATAGCAGCACCAGGGACCTAATAAAAAAAAATAAGTACATATACATTTTTATCAAACGTTAGATTATTTCCATATATAATAGACGTTAATTTGAAAATGTTGTTGCCTCCCACAATACACTTTTCTCTATATACTCTACTAGAATCACCTGGATAGACATTTTAACAGCAGACGTTGTAAAATAAAGTATAGAAAATTACTCTTTTTCCTCATATTTTATTCAAAACTTTCCATTATGTAGAAAACATGTATAAACGTATGTCGGCCACCAAACCATTACACATTTTGTGTATATAGTTATCATAACTACATTTTTATCGTCACACAAAATTAAAATAGAGAGAATGAGGTAGTTCGTATTGCAAATGCCTTTATTGGCATTGACTCGAACTACTTGGTCTATGGCATCATCGAACATACGGTTTATAGACAACAGAATTTAATTTTTTAGACAAATGGTAAATGAAAAACGATAGTTTATCAATATTTTGAATATGTATATTTATAACATATAGTTTTCATTTGTTATATAGTTAAAATGAGATATGCTAACGGGTTGATGTTTAAATGAATGTGTACACAGCACCGAAAATAATAGACAAATGAAGTAATTAACATTTCGATTAGTTAGGACTTAGAAATTAGTAGGACATGTTTTTTTACTTTGACATATTGATTTAAAAGTCAAAAAACGGTAATGAACGCGATACACAAAAACAAAAGTAAGGGATACAATTATCATGGATTATCATATTTCATCTTGTTATTTCTATTTTCATTTGAAAAATAACAAAAGATTTTTGAATTGTGTTACATATTAAATGGTGTGCTTCGTTAATTGTAAACAGATCAAAATCTGATAAATAAAGACGATCGATTATATTATCAAAGACACTCAAGTTAGTAAGTTTTTTAGAAAACATTTTAACCTTAAAACCTTTTTGCTTTCTATATAAAGCCACGAATATTTAATCCATTTAAGACAAATGTATCAAAACCGCAATAACGAACATACTATACTAATTTTGCTCATATTTAAAATTAACATGATTTTTCGTGATTTGTGCAATTCCGTTATTTGATGAACTATATAAAGAAATAAATAAAACGAGAATATAGTCATTTTTAATTATTCGTGCATTCGTAAACATCGATTAAGAGAGTGGTTAATTTTATCTCGAAAAAATGGATCCTAAAACTAAAAAATATTGGTAAGTGAACAATGGTAATTAACAGTTATACGTTATTAGGTATTATAATATAAACACGTCTTTTGAGCCGCGTTTGTAAGCAGTTGCAAAAACACAACATATATCTTTAGTGGATAAATACAATTTTCTAGGAAAACTCCTTTAAAAAGTGCGGTTGAAGTGCTTGATGACAATATCCCTGATGATATCCAGCTGCCAATTGATAATTCTTATGGAACCGCTCGATTTCTGTAGTGATACAGACGAAGATTCTGGTGAAGACGACGATTTAAACGTAAATCATTTTACAAAAAATCAATTGCTGGTCGGAGTAGAGATCCAATTTCAAAATTACGCGTACGATAGCAAGGTATAGACAACGACACTAAAGAGTAGCAACCAAGCACACCTAACGCTGTGATCGCGCTAATCTCGCGACAGTGAATAAACCAAGAGTGGAGCACAGGTAGGGTTACAATATTATGTTTTGATAAGAGTACATTTTATTTTTATTGAGGAACGGGAGACCCGTTGTACCGTAAATGACACAACTCATCGGTAAACGACAACCTTTAGAAATAGAAGGCGTTAAATTTGGAGATCTTGGCGGCCAAACTGCTTCAGAATTTCGTGAGAATATTATTTCCTGTAATTTTGTTCGCAACAAATTCATTGTTTCGTTGGCTGTGTTTCATCGAAACCCGTTGACGGTAAGCGCATTTCCAGCTGCGTTTTCGAAGAAAATGACACCAGCAGACCAAAATGCGCACCAAACAATAACACAAGAGGAATGCAAAGGCTTCTCAACATATTGGCGCGAATTTTCCAATGCACAAATACGGCAATTTTGTTTGGTTACCCATTCAAACGAAAATGAGCTTCGTCTGAGAAGATGATTTTAAAACCATCTGACTGATTTGGAATAAAATTACCAAACTATCGACGTTTCCGATGGTCGTTTGGCTTCAATTCGTGCACCAACTGGACCTTGTAGGGCTTAAGAGCTAAAGCAAAATTCACCATGTGGTAGTTGCTGTGAACGCCACTCAATTAACAAATTTTGACCTTCTTCAATGCTTTCCCTCACAGCAGCGATATTTTCAGTTGAACGATCGGGAAGATTGTGTACTGGTATTTTTATGTGTTGTACTGAGCCAGTCGACTCAAATTATTCGATTATTTTTCTTATTCCGGGCTCTGTTGGACGATTATAACGATCGAAAATATCCACAATTTTGGGAAATGTAGTTTTCACAGATCGACCATTTTCGTAGTGGATTTTGATTATTTTTGTACGGTTCTCGAGCGAAATCAAATTCATTTAAGTAAATTGTACACTTTCTACTTGATATCTGTCTAAAGATGCGCTTTCAAACTTAGACAGCTGTCAGAACAAAATACTGCTAAAAAAGACACGCCAACTTGAAAAACCCTGCACTATGAAAAATCGACATTAAGGAGTGCACCAAACCATAGCTCTCGTTCGATGAATTTTTAAAAACATTTTAAGACCTATTGGAGATTGTCCTTCTGATAGAAAAAACGATCGAAAAGAAGGAACATTTGAAGTTCTCTGTTGATGACAGGAAATAAAGATAACCACCTCGCCTTCAAATGAAAAAGAAGTTTTCTGAACTCAATTTCAAGAAAAGTACAAAATTCTTTCAAGCCTTCAGTTCTTACAGTATAAATAGAAAAAAAATGTAGATTTTTAAGACAATTGAATCCTCATCTATAGTTAATCCACCCAGAGCGTGATGTACGCAATTGTTTAATAAATGTACTAGGCATCCAATTACAATCAGCGGTTTCTTAAGTCTACGGAAAACATTGTTTGGTCCTCTACAATCAACTTCACCAGTAAAGTGTGTATTGCAATTATCCCCTGTAAAAACAATACATTTACTTGCCAAATTTAAATTCTCCATGTATTTATTAACAAAATTGCAGATAGTCTTGGAGGTGGTCTAATGGTCTTTTTTATTTTTTATTATAGGAACTTCTTCTGGGACCAGAAGAATTCAGGATAAATGATTTTTCCGGATAAAGGTTTTACATGCACATTGTCCTTTTTTAACATTTTTTCTAATGAAAGCAGATGAGCAGGGCAATTATCAAGAAATAAAATTAATTTAGAATTTCTCGGAAGACTACCTTTATCACAATGCGCATGAGCTTCTGGTACGAAGTGGTTTTTGAACTAATGGCCCGAGGTTTGACACTTTTGCCTATAACCAAATGATAACATTTGTGAGTACCGGTTGCATTGGAGCACACTAGAGCTGTTAGCCACTCTTTGGATTCTTTTATTCCCGATGTTCCCACTTCGTCAGGTGTTATCAAGGTCTCACGCGGAAGACACTTCCAAACCATTCCTGTTTTATCGGCGTTATAAATTTGTTCCGCAGTTAAATTTTTGCCTTTTATAAATTTTGATATACTTTAAATCTATCAATAATATTAAGGTGCTGAATACTATGTCTTTTTTTTTTTAAATTTTGTAACCACCCTGTCGAGTAATTACAGTCCGATGTAATTTTCAGTTCATTATGGAAATATTTTGCCTTTTCAGTAAATAACGGGCCAGAAACTGGGACTCCATCGGCGCGACACTATAATGCAGCGTCTAATGTAGGATTTTCGGCTACCCGACGCGTTTTTCGCTCAATCGAAAACACAAAAGGATAATCATAAAAGGATCTTACGGATAATCTTTTTTCGGATAAAAGATCTTTATTTTTAAAAAATAAAATTTACTGTTATTAGATATTCCGGTTAGTCGAATTCCGGATAAAGGAGGTTTCACTATCGATCCATGAAAGAGGTAATTTAACTGCAGCACAAAAGTTCCACTACCTTACCGGTTTATTGAAGGGAGAACCACTATCACTCATCCGCCATCTCCCAGAAGCTGATGCCAATTATAATGAAGCGTTCCACAGCCAACGCTTTTATCAAAACATACATGGAACAGCCAAATATATCGCAACCAAACTCTGCGAATATTAAAAAGTTAACCAATGCATTCGATGAAACAATTAGAGGGCTAAAAGCGTTAGGTGCAGATGGCGAAAATAGAGATTCGTGGCTGATCTATATTGCACTGATTAAGCTTGACAAGGAAACCAGATCGCTATGGGCACAGGAGACAGCTGAAAGAGATTTTCCTACTCGCATTTCCAGGTAAGCGTATTGATGTGATTGAATCTTGAAAGAGCTTTACAATGAAAGGTATTCCAAGTCGACAACCAGTTGCTCGTGCGTTTCAAGTGGCTACTTCTACAGGATCAACTAGTAAATGTCCAATATTTTGATCCAAAAGCAGATGAACATCGCATATACGAATGCCATGCATATAAGAACATGTCTTCGGAGCAAAGGTCGAAAGCAGCATGAACCAACAACAAATGCTTCAATTGTTTAAATGGAGGACATCAAGTTCAAGATTGTTGATCAAAAGTCAGGTGCCAGTATTGCCAAAGGAGGCATCACACCTCACTACATTGTTCATCAGACGAAAATAAAGCGTCGAAATTCGGTCACTCAGCGAAAGCTCAATTTCACAATATTGAATTATCAACGAATGAAGAAAAAAGCAAATCCAGCGATGTTTCCGATACCAATACGTATTTAACCATCGCTGCAACTTCTTATGCTATACTACCAACCGCATTGATCAAAGTCAAAAACAGCACCGGACAGTTCCAGATATATATAGCATTATTGGACTCCGCATCCCACGCAGGTGTGGGTTGAACATAAAAATCAGCGGTACCAGAATATTCTATAGAGGAATAACAGTAATCATCATTCAGCTATACGTATCGGTTAAAAACACTTACGTATGGCACTGTAGCAGCAGTGTAACTTCCAACACGCAGTTTAAAGGAGATTATAAACAAATTACTGGTATGGACCAGCCAGAAGCAGCCCAATTCATAATACAAGATATGTACGTAGACGACATGATGACTGGAGGAAATTCAAAGACACAAGTAAGAAAGATAACGACACAAGTTACTAGTGCATTGGAGAGCTATGGATTTAGAATGCGGAAATTCCTCACCAACGACAAGAATTTGCGATCATTCATTCAAAGTCAAGCCGCAGAAGAAAAAACGCCAAACCTATCGGAGAATACTCGGATAGTCCAAGCGTATTAGGACTTCGGTGGGATCCGTATCAAGATTATTTTAAATTGGCCGTGAAGTTACCAGAGCGAGCTCTCCACAATAAAAGAACGATATTATCGGATGCCAGTCGTACTTTTGAACTACTGGGGTGGTTGTCATCATTCATAATTCGAATTAAGATTCTCTTTCAAAGCCTCTGGATGCAGAATTTAGGCTGGGATGATGATCTCCAAAACAAAACACATTTAAGGCCTGGCTAGATATTAGAAGGGATCTTTGCGAAATTATCAGTATGCAGATTCCAAGATGGTTGCAGTCGAACAATGAAATAAGTTTAATCGGTTTCAGTGATGCCAATGAACGTGCTTATGCCGCAGTTGTAGATGCTGTAGTAAAAACAAGCGATGATCTAAGCGCAAACATAATTACAGCCAAATCCCGTGTTGACTAAACTAATGAGAACCACAGAGAAGTCCCTAACTATAAAGGTAACTAACGTGTCATTGTTCACAGATTCCCAAATAGTATTGGACTGGATGTCGGCACACCTTAGATGTTGGACGACATTTGTTGCAAATAGAGTCAGCGAAATGTCCAAAATGTACGCGCGAGACAGATAGTTCCATGTTAGTCCAAGGAAAAGCCTGCCGACTTCGCTTCGAGGGGCATGATAACCTGTGATTTAATTAAAATCGGACCCAATTGGTTAGAGGACGCAAAATATATGAGAGCTGTTCAGACAAGAGACCAGCAAATAGGACAGATCACAACCGAAGAATTACGCCATGCAGCATTTCATGATTTTCTAGTCTATACAAACGATTTCATGGACAACCTCAACACTAGATATTCCAGCTTTATCACGATGGCTAAGATTTTAGCAATTATAAGGCGTTTCATCAACAATCTGAGTAGAAAGGGCGAAACTTAACTAGAGAAAAAAAAACGCTGCAGAGCAGATTCTATTACGTCACATACAACACACCGAGTTCCCCAGTGAAGTTGATGCATTACAAAATAAATGCCCCTTACCGCAAAACAGTAAGCTACTTACCTTAAATCCATTTATCGATGAAGGTAGCATCATCCGCGTAGGTGGGCGTATAAAAATTCGATGGCCACTTTCAACGTGAAGCATCCCATAATTTTACCGACGAAGCATCATGCGGTCAAATGCATAATAAGGGATGCACACATATTAAATAATCATCCTGGAACGAGTCTGCTTACCAGTATAATTAGGCGAAAGTTTTGGATAATCAGAGGCCAGGTATTATCTAAAGCAGTAGTACGCAATTGCATTAAGTGCATCAAGCAGAATCCAAGCAGTGGAAGTCAGATTATGGGGAACTTGCCGTCAGCGAGAGTTCAATATACTTATCCATTCCATAAAGTAGGTGTGGACTATTGTGGACGATTTAAAATCAATCCGGTACGAAGGAGAGGTCAGATACCCATAAAAATGTATGTCTGTATCTTCATATGTTTAAGCACAAAGGCAGTGTATATTGAAGCAGTGAGCAATCTCACGACCGAGAACTTCATTGGGGCACTAAACCGATTTACATCACGCAGAAGAGTTTGCCACACTATATACAGCGACAACGGGACAAACTTTCTTTCAAATTTCAGTTTCTTGAAGTCCACGCATCTGATATTGCTGCAGCACTCTTAGTATACAGAATTGAGTAGAAGTTTATTCCACCAGGAGCACCGCATATGGAAGGGTTATGGGAAGCAGCAGTAAAGCAGGCAAAATTACATTTAAGTAGAGTCGTTGGCGAAACTATACTAACCATTGAAGAATTTTCCACGTTGCGAAAATAGAGGCCATATTAAATTCAAGACCGATAGCAAAGATTCAAGGTGATGATCTAGATTGTTTAACACCAGATCACTTCTTGGTTGAGCGGAATATTTCACCCATGAACCACGCGAGATGGCGATTAATCAAACAAATGCAGCAACATTTTAAGAGCAGATGGCACCAAGAGTATTTAACGATCCTACAAAAAAGAACTAAATGAACCAGGGAATCAAACAATCTTACTGTAGGTGATATAGTTCTAATTGCCGAGGCAGGAGTACCAGCGGCATGTTGGGCATTAGGAAGGGCAAGATACGAGTCAAAGATATACGTCTGGCCAACAACAGTAAAATCATACAGCGTTCAATACACAAATTATGTAAGCTACCACCAGTACAGTCATATGAATCAACCGATCCATGGCCGGCGGAATGTTGATTTAGAGTAGTACACAACCTAAATTGCAAGAAAACTGGTTTTAAGCCGCCAAATTGTATTACAATATAATTCTTATCAACTATAGTGACATCTTTTAAACTCTAGATGAACAAATAAGATCGTACAAATGTACTAAACTAATTTCTTAACTAATTAAGCTAACTTCATTAATTTGATATTGACATTAGACATCAAAAATGTAAACATAAACAATTCGTGAAATAAGATAAGTTACTTAATATTATAATTCAATAGTTTTTATTTATTTACTTTAATTTTAGGTAGTACACAACCATAGTATAAATACGCATAGTACTACCATGGTATGTTAACCCATTGACATGTTAGATGTCACTACTGGTATTGTTTTAATACAATCAAAATATTTTTATATTAATAATCGCCTAAATGCCATATATTTTTCTTAAATGTTGACGATATTCGATCGACCCGACATCTAGAAGTTTAATGGGTAAACTGTTTTTTTCTTATGATGGTAGTACTATATGTATTTATACTATGGTACTACTCTACATCAACAATAGGTAAATAAAAATTATAAAGTTACGTCCAACGTTAAGAATAAATTACAGCCAAATTATGTTAGAAGAACCATCAGTTTTGATTGATATAAATTCAAGTTGCGATTTTTATAGTAATAAAAATGATGGTGATGATGATGATGATGTTGCTTACGATTACGATAATGATGATTATGTTGTATGTTTATACAACAAATTTCGGATATACAAAACATAAAACATAAAAAGAAAAAAAATTTGCATATCTCACTTAAGCGAAAGGTGTGAGAGATGTGGAAATTATTTTCACATTTTTAAATTTGATTATACATTATAATATAGTCAGTGTTTGGGGGGTGTTATTATAAAAAGCACTTCATTCAAAATAAACACAAATATATATATATATATATATATATATATATATATATATATATATATATATAATCGGAGTACTGATAGTACAACAGCGAAATATCCGACCGTGTATATGCCAAAATGGATATATAAGCTTATATTTTGGGTAGTAAAGTTTTGCATGGGGTAAATCTCATATATTATATCGTTAATGATACAGTAATATTGATTATATTTATAACCAACAAAAAAATGATTGAAAAACTGAATATGTGAAAATTATAGAATATTTATCGTTATTAACGAGGTTGATGGTTAAATGAAACATAAAATGAGCATAAATTAGATTTTGTGATTAAATTTAATAGAATTTCAGAATTATTGATGCAAGCTTTAGCGATAATAAACATATACTCATTACTCATGTATCACAACACCCTTATTTAATTACATGATATAACGATTTATTGCGAGAGTAAACACTTTCATATATATATATATATATATCGATACACTAACCGCACATACATCTCATTTCACACTCTATAACAAAGTATATTCTCTATATATCAAAATCACTTATTTCAATATACAATCGTATTAAATATTTTATAAGATTACAAAATATTTAGATTTACTCAGCCCACCCAAGTACATTCTTTGTCGTAACAATAACAAATCTTATATCGTATTTTCTTTTCCTATATACTCGTAATCTTATCAATTTACATACAAGCAAATATTGATCTATGTACTTCAAAAGTTATACAATTCTATTTATCATTTCTTACATTTTTTTCTCAAGAACAAATACAAAAATCTTAAGAATTCCTGTCTATTTCTCTTTTTCTTTAAAAAAATGGTAGATTTTTTTTATGTACCGAAAACAAAAATTAAATAAGGATGTGAAATAGTTCTGATATGTTTTATGTTACTTTACTTGTTATCCTTTTGTATTTGATCTAATTTTATTTATTTATGATAGTTGTTAGATTCCCTTTTATTTTTCATAAAAAAAAATCTTTTAAAGATAACAATATTTAGGATAAGAACATAACTAAAGAAGTTATAGTATCCTAATGTTGGATTATTAAATCATTTCGTATTGTTTTGTCATGCTTTCAAGATGTTGGAAACAGTTGATTTTTTGAAGTGCAAGTACAATAAAATGGTATTTGATTGCAGGTGTGCATCTGACAGAGTTTGTAGATAACGAAGAAACAGACAAAAATGAGTTTTATCATTTAACTTTATTGAAATTGCATCTATGGCAAAAAGACCTTAAACGGCTCTTTTTGAACAACTTGTTACTTTAATATTGTGAGTGCAAATTGTAGGTTGGCAATCCAAAAAATGATGGTGATCTTTAAAATATTATGGATTGGATCCTCAACTCAATTTTAAAGAAAGTAAGATTATTTTGACACATAGTATCGAGTTAAGGAGTACGATTTGATCTCAAGCAGCTAGTCGCCGTACCTATTCGTCGTAGTGACCCACATCAAAGAATGTCCCGAGGAGTTTTCAATAAGAATATGCTCGTACTATATCCATAATTTGTACTCAACTTCGTAGATGACGCACTAACTGAAAAATCTCAAAAATTCAATTAGACGAAGGAGCTTTAAGACGCATGTGTACAACTTAAGAAGAAGCTCTCCATTTTTGGCATACACACGAGAACATGATTTTTCCAACTTGGACACCGACGTAATTAATATAAGGATCGGAGCAGTCAAATCTCAAAACCTAGGAGGTATAGAACGAGTATTAGCATACAACAGCCGAAATCAAACACAGAAATAATTATTAACCGGAAGAGAACTGCTAGCAGTGGTGGATAACATCACAACACGTCCATATAAATACATATATTGGCAAAGGTTCAACCTTTGCAAAGTTCAAAAGGTGGAAGTGGTCGATTTCCAGCTATTCAAGATGATAATCGATACACATCCGATCAAGAATCAAGAAACTCGGACAGTTGCTGACACATTTGCTGACACATTTGGAACTACATCTCGGCCAAGGATGATTCTTCGATTAATCTATATTCAAGGAGCTGTGTTAAATCCTCAACATTAAGCAAACAACGACTACATCATTGCATCAACAGTCAACCACAGTCAAACGGTAACTGCAGGATAATTGGGATCGATTCACTCCCGGTTTATGATGGCATATCGTAGTGCAGCAGTTCATGGTACGGCAGGATACTCACCAGCAATGGTCGTATTTGGCAAATAACTTTGATTGCCGTGCGATATCATATTGGGATCTTCCAAAGAAGAACCAGTCACTAAACAGCATAAAGTCATCCCCAAATCGTGAGATCAGCAAAGTAATGGTTATAAGCGCTATTAATTTGCTGCAGAGATAAGTTCATATTCAACCAGTAAACTACATAATGATCTAAAGTGATATTCAGTAAAAAATTTAAAAAGTGTAATAAAAGTTTGACAAACAAATAGTTTGGTGTTAGAAATTGCAAAATCCAGTGATTTGAAAAAATTAACCGAGCCCAGAATTTGTAACAATATGTTGTGGTGGCATTTAATTAACTCCCAACTAATTTAATAAATTTTTAATTAACATTTTTTTGGAAGATGTTTCTTTGTGTTTTACAGATGTACTGTTGGTTCTTTGAAAATTTATTGATGAGCCTTATTGTTCAAACAATTAAACTTTACTATACAACGTAAGTGGGTGGTCACCTATCAAATAAAATGCATAGAGTAAACTTGCATTTTGCTCATTAAATTTTTCTATATTTAAGAGAAAATAGGCGAATCAACAAACATTTATGGTCCTTCGAGCCGGATATATATATATATATATATATATATATATATATATATATATATATATATATATATATATATATATATCAATTTAATTCATTTGGGAAAGCGAAATGTTGATTTGTGCAAATGGCTGACCGAAAAGTATTAAAAATAAAACGTGGACACGTGCTTGGTACACTAACTATACGATCAAAAATTATTTATTAAGATACGATGGAAGTATGGGACAGACGTAGAAACGGTGAAAACCAGGTTTAATATTGCGTCATCAACATACAATTTATTTTTTGAACTACAAACCCAAATTCAGGCGTTGGATGATGGAAGACGAGAAAGGTGATGCGGAAAAGATGGAAAGATTTCACGAATCTTATTTTGAAGTTGTTGCAAAGGATTCAGAATTCCAAATTTTGATGGCAATTACGAAAACTGGCTTGCCTTAGGTGTGAGAAACATTTTCTAGATAATTTCAAACGTGACTCGAGTGGGCGATTTATTGTAAAGCTTCCGTTCAAGGAAGATAATGTTGAATTGTGTGATTCATTTAATGGTGTACTTAAACGATTCCACCACTTGAAGAACAAATTAGAAAGAAATGCAGAGTTGAAATCAATGTATCATGACTTCATTCATGAATATATGACATTAGGTCACATGGTAGAGCTAGATATACATGTGGCAGAACAGCCAAGTTATATTTTACCACACCATGAAATTTTAAAACCATCTAGCGCAACCACCAAATTGCGTGTGGTCTTTAATGGGTCGTTTAAAACCAGCAGCAACACATCACTCAATGATCATCTACCAGTCGGTTCACAATCACAAACCGACCTCAATCGTGCGATATAGCTAATATGTATCGTCAGGTACAAGTTCATGAAGATGATCAACGATTCCAACAAATCATTTGGAGATATAGTAGTGACAGTCAAATAAAGATATTCAAGCCCAACACAGTGACATATGGGACTACTTCAGCACCATACCTAGCAACTAAAAAATGAACACTTTCCAATGGCATATACTGCAGTCATCAATGATTGTTATGTGGATGACATCCTGACTTGATCGGAATCACTACACATTGCGATGCAGCTCCAAGCACAACTTTGTCAAAAGTTACAAGGTGGTGGATTCCAGCTCCGAAAAGGGTACACCAATTCATTTGAATTATTGCAGTTCATACCTGAAGACATCTGAGGACAAACCGCAGTAATTACGTTTGACCAAGACGAAACCATAAAAACTCCTGGCATATTCTGGAGTCCAAATCAAGAAACATTTTCATACAAGGTGATTAAACCTGTTAACAACCGCCATATAACAAAAAGAAATATTCTTTCAGACGTTGCTTCTATCTATGATCCACTTGGCCTCATAGCGCCGGAAATTGTAGCAGCTAAAATCATTATACAAGAATTGTAGCAAATTCGTTGGGACGAGTCTTTGCCAACAAATTTACAAACAAAATGGTATCGATTGAACACGTTGAAGATCAACAGGAATAGTCAGGCATCGGTATTAGCCAAACTAGAACTGCACGGGTTCTGTGACTCATCAGAACCCGCTTACGGAACCTGTATTTATATTCGAAGTATCACCAATAGCGAGATTACAATCAATCTACTCTGTGCAAAATCCCGCGTAGCTCCGCTTAAAAAGGTGACCATACCTAGGCTTGAATTGTGTGACGCAAATTTGTTGGCAGAACTTCAAGCCAAGATACACTCAGAATTGCACATTAACTTTGATCGGCAGAATTATTGGTCAGATTCCAAAATTGTTTTATCTTGGATAGCATCATCTGCTTCAAGATGGAAGTATTTTGTAGCTAACAGAGTCGCTAATATACAACAGCTAACTAATGTGAACGACTGGTTTCATATTGGATCAACTCAGAATCCAGCTGACTTATTATCAAGGGTTGCTTCACTATCTGAGTTGGACAAATCAACTTTATAGTGGCCCAACTATTCTATCAGATAACATTAACATACTTACCAATTCCATCGGTAACATTCGCAATGGAAACCTACCTGAATGTAAAATACTTACACATGTAAGCACTGTCGGCACATCATTTATTGAGTATTCATCATTTACAAATATGCAACTCATTATGGCGTATATGTTACAATTTATCACAAACGCTAGAACTTTAAGGATTTCGCAACACTCAAAATTATTAGTATAGTCCAACGACAAAGCTATGCTAAAGAGATGACAACGTTGAAAGCTGATCACCATCTCAACAAGAGCAGCAAGATAATCATGTTACATCCATTTATCGGCAAGCATGGCATGCTTAGAATTGGAGGAAGATAAGCAAATGCTACTATTCCTTACAATCAATGAGTCAATCCCACAAGACCATTTATTAATACCAGAATTTATTTTGCAGGCCGTTTTACATCAAACCCACACTAAAACGAGATATCACATCCATCAAGGCATACGTAGCACTATTTGTTTGTTTTGAAACCTCGGCCGTACATTTAGAGCTAGCTGGTAATTTAACGTCAGGATCGTTTATTGGTGCATTAAAAAGATTTGTTGCACGGCGAGGGAAATGGTCGAGGGGAAGGTGTTGACCTTTTGTGATAATGCTACGAATTTTACTGGTGTACAACGAGAATTCGAAGTCTTCAAGTCATTGTTGAATTCACATGAAGTTCAAGGTACAATCTACATCACGTTAGCACAAGAAGGGATCAACTGGCACTTCATTCCTCCCAGATCTCCGCATTTCAATGGCCTGTGGGAGGCAGGTGTAAAATCAGCGAAGTATCATCTAAAAAGAACAATGGGTGAAGCATTACAATTATACGAAGAGTTTAACACAATATTACATCAAATATGAATCCACTCACTCCGGTACACTTCCTAATTGGCGATAATTTAATGGCAATCCCTGAACCTGACTTAACAACACATAAGATTAACCACCTGTCTAGATGGCAACGAACTCAACAAATATTTCAGCATTTTTGCCAGCGTTGGTCAAGGGAATATCTTCATCAACTCCAAGGTCGACCAAAGAAGAATTCATCTAAGGTTCCGATTGATATTGGAACAGTTGTTCTTATCAAGGATGACAATCTTCCTTTGAAATGGAACATAGGAAAAATAATTGAACTACATTCTGGATGTGGCACAATAACTAGGGTGGCAAGTGTCGTAACTCAACACGGCATTATAAAACGAGCAGTTCACAAATTGTGTCCACTTCCAATCACACAAGAATAGTCCAGATTATCCATCAAACAAACTACAATGTCAGCTCAATATATTGTTACACACTTATTTTTCAAGCCAGTAATTTTTTTCGAAATTATGTCAATATTCTTAAACCGTCAGTATTCTTACTCGTAAAGCTTTTGATAAAGTATAAGCTTACGTATGGAATAGCATATCGAATAAATGGCCACAACATGGGTTGTAGTGAACGGGTTGATATAATTCTTAGACTATAAAAAAAACATCAAAGAAAAACGAAAATATAGCACTCCTATCCACGCCTTTCAAAACTCTAATTAATTCATTACGGTAGCATAATAAATCACACTTTCTTATTATATTGGTGACCCCGGTGTGACACAATGAAATGTTCAATTAATTTTATAAAATTGGTCTCTGTCACTTTGTGAAATATGGAATTCGTTACTGTCATATAAACGTCTCACTGTATAACATTATAATGTCAAAAATGTGGCATTTATTGCTTGAAGCGTACACATACTTTGTAATATTGTCTTTTTAAAAATAAATTGTCATATCTACTACTATATTTGCAGATCATATAAAAAAAGGACATTAAATCTTTCAAATTGATGTTCTGCATAATTTGAAATTATATAATAGCTACTTGTTAATTCATAGTTTATTTATGTACAATCTTACTACAAGATTTCCACCAAAAAACCGTGCCCAACATTCGGATTCCGTTAAAAAATAAATAATAATAAAATCATCCAATATTATAAACGATAATCGCTTAATTTTATATTTCATTAAAGCATTAAAAAAATTGAAAATTTTCTAATACCATTATCAATGTACAAAGCGATTCTATAATTCGATTTAATGTATATAACGTATAATGTACATAATATAATCATAACACTACATAAAACATAAAAATTTTCAACTTTATAATTTTATCACTTCATTTAGCCTAGCTCTAGAGCTATATATAAAAAAAAATTATAATAAAGCGGAAAATTTTAGATAAAAACTGAAAATTATATTTGGGGTCTATATTTACGAAGCTACGAGAGTAGGAGGTTCGGGTGAAAATTTTTGAAGATGAATATATAGAATTAATGGGTTTTCACTTTTTTCGTTCTACTATTTTATATTTTGTTCTTTGCGGCGACATATTTTTCCAAGTTTTGTTACTATGTTTATGTAAAAATTTTCTTGTCTTACGAGTTGATATATGTGGTGATTCTACATAATGGTTTGCCTCTTTAATCTCAATGTTTATACTAAATATGGTCATTTGTTAATTTATTTTTAATGATAGTTTTTTTTTTTTTTTTTTGCTGAATCCAAAATTTTATAGAGTTAACTAAATATTTTTGTTGTCAACATTGTCGAGTTAATGGTATTGTAAATGGTTTTTCCTACCATAAAATATGTTTAATGATCTTAGTATTTTCCGAATTTGTATTATATGTAAACATAATTAGTGTTTTTAAAGTATCTTTACGGATATAAATAGGTCCAATCAAAACAATTAAAAAAACAAATATTTTTATTGTTATTCACCTTTTGTTCCATGGACTCTAATCCATATCTAACTTTAAGTCAATCTTACAAAACTACTGATTTCCATTGGTGTCGACAAGGTAAAAAATATAACTCTCAGTTAGAGTGCAAAGTAGATTTTATACGCCAGTATCTCATTGCTAAAGCAATCCATTGTAAAGAGGAAAAACCTCGATTTGGCTGGCGACGGTTTAAGATGGAAATACTGCAAAACGATAAAGTGTGCTTTGACCTAAAAAAACATATATCATATTTTTAATCATATTAGATTTTGTCAAAAAACTGTCAGTTCAGAGCGCTACATGAAACTTTTAAGTAGTTTTGATAACAATATTAGTGTGCGTATGTAAAAAAGGTAACATTTAATAATCAATGAAATAAATTAAATTGTTTTAGAAACAAATATTTTAACATTAATTTAATTATAAAATCGTAAGGAGGTCGGTTAAACGGTTATTTCATTTAATTTTAGTGTTTAATATTTTTTTTTGAATCAATTTAAAATCCATTTAAATGTATTAATCCATTTAATACATTTTAGAGTTTTGATTTTAGAATTGATTTTTGAATTTGGGTATTTCATTTTAGAATTTGATTTTCTTGTAATTACAGTAACTTGTTTTGTCAGTTTAACTATTATTCCCTTTAATTTTCGAGTTAAATACTTTTTTTTAAATTTGTAATTTCTATACGTTTTGGAGTTTTGTGTTTGTGTTGAAAGTTTAGGTTGGTTATTTTACAGTTATTTTTTGGATTGATTCATCAAATGTGATATTATTTCGTATTTTGTCAATTTAATGCTTATTTCATTTATATATTTTTTTTTTAAATTTGTATTTGAGCTTAGTAATGTGAGCCATAGTGGTTTTTGTCGATGACGACCAACAACAAAAGCGTTTTACTATTCAGGATGTGAAAGATAAAATGTTACCGAGCAATTGGCACAGTGGTTAAAGCTGCGGTATTTGGGACGGGAGGTAGGTTTAGAATCCCAACTGAGGAGGGTTGCAAGAGGGATTTTTCATCAACTGATTACAATCGGTTATGACGAAGAATACAACTATGACCCCTGTTGGAGTGCAGTTTCCATGTGCCTAACCATCGTCCATGTCAGGACAGGCTGACTGGAGCAATGCAATGTACAGATGGATTTAAAATCGAACCTGTATTCGTGCGTTCTCGATTTGGCTAGTGACGGCGTAAGGTAGGACGTTAAAAATTAACCGCCAAAGGGTTGGGAGAGCTTCGGCCCCAGAAAAGATAAAATGATAAAATGCTACGCTCTAATACTAACGCGATTCACAAACTTAAAGATGCTGAACAGCACTCCAAGGCATATTATAAGTTAAAAATCAAACAGCTGACCGACTCATGGATCTCAATTACACAAAAAGAAATAATTGGAAGCGCAAGCGTAAAAGAGCTTGAAAATAAATATTTTGGCCGACAGACCTGCATTAAGACTATGAGTTTACTATCTATATCTTCAAGACCATCTTGCAAAGGCTGTAGTGAAAGATTCTTCAAAACAAGAAGTAAAACGATCCAATATCAAAGTTCCAGGATTGAAATACTCCGTTTTAACGGAGGTTATAAACAATGGACAAGTTTTCAAAGCCTATTGCATAAGACTATACATTGTAATGATGACCTAACTGGTGGAGAAAATAAGAATTACCTAATATCGGTAATTGTAGGAGAACCAGCCAAGCTTGTAAGCCACCTAATATCTCATAAGAAAGTCATTATACGGCTTGAACTATTTTATGCTCCGGATATGATGATAAACGGCTTTTCACGAATACGTACATAAACATTATTTTAGATCTACCAAATTTATCATCAGAATCCAATCTCCAATCTCTGGGAATACTATCTCGAGAGATAAAACGTGTAAAAAAGGGGGAATACCAAGAAACAACCTTATCCAGAAAAGCTGCAAATTTTGCGGTTACTAAAAACCCGATAAATGTAGCTTTTGCTATGAAAAGCACAATCTACCTAAATTTAAGAAGTTCCTAAATCTATCAAAAATCGAAAGAAGTAAGGCAATATATTATAAACCCCTATGCCGAAAAAGTTTTCTTCCGGAACCCAAACTCCCATGTAAGTGCAATCTGCTGCATAGTGACAACATTACGCGAACTAGGGCATCAGAAATAGAAAGCCATATAGAAAGCCTGCTAATATAAACGTATAAGCAGCACAATTATTGTCAGGTAGTAACAATGAATTGATTCATGTGCTGAATGCTAATCGAGCCTGGGACTCAAGCAACATTCATTACAGAATAAGCCTGTCAGAGACTTAAGTTAACAAAGAGCGCAGCGTATGCAGAAATAACAGGCATGGGAAAAATCGATGCTGGAGCAGCGAACTTAACCGTTGGATTTAATATGAAACCGATATTTCCGAACAACCACTAGACCCATGGAAATGGAAACATGACAGAAATCTGGTACGGGCTGAATCATCATTATATACTCCTGGTCCAATCGATTTATTATTGGGTGCAGATTGTTATGGAGAACCAGTTGCTCAAGAAACCAAATTGGCCTGAATATTTCTAGGCCGTGCCTCAGTCGATTGTCATAATTTAGCACTGATACAATCAATGACAACAAAAGAAGAACTAGAATGTGATAAAAATGTCTGCAACCAGCCACAGGCATCTCACAAATGGCCATTACGTAGTCAAAATTTCCTTTTGACATTGACTTGTAATCTAGCAAACCATTAGGGTGCTGAAAAAATCGCAATGACATGTCTGTTACAAGTAGAAAAATGACTTGCTGAAAATCAAAACCTGTAAAAATTCAATACAAGAAGTTTATGGGCGAATTTATCGCTTTAGGACACATGAAGGTTGCTGATGTAACTAATGAATCGAGTTCCTATTATTTGCCACATCATGCAGATAAAAAAAAAATTGAGCACAACTACAAAATTAAGGGTAGTTTTCGACGGGTCTGCAAAAAAATACAACTGGAATATCGGTATGTGATGTTAGCTGGCCCTACTCTCCAACAGGATCTATTTTATATATTTTATATACTGTTAAGGTGGCGGATATATTCATAAAACTGGCATTTAAATGATGTTCAGACAAATTATCGTTGATAAAGATAGTTAGAACTACCAACACATTTTGTGGAGCCAGTCTCCAGAAAAGGATATTATGAAATATAAGTTAACAACCGTTACGTATGGTACATCAGCAGCTACTTATTTAGCGGTAGTCATTACAACATCCTGCCATCGATGAACCAAAAAAACTATCCCATTGCATCTAACCTGCTAAATGGTTTTTACGTGGATAATCTATTTTCTGGGCCAAACACACTAAAAGATGCCTGATTCATCCAAAAACTAACCATCGACTTACTAAACTGCGATAAATTTACCTTAACAAAATGGGCACAAACCATGCAGGTTTTTTAAGCTAGGATAAATCTTTGGCGAATACATATGACGTATTGGTTATAAAACGGTTAATTAAATTAATTTGTAATGTTTAACATTTTGTTTAAAATCTAAGTTGTATTAATTTGAAAGTTTTGTGTCAAATGAAGTGTATATAAATTAGATTTTCGACCATTACATGACGTATGGGTCATAAAACAGTAAATTCAATTAATTTGTAATAATTTTTTTTTAAATCTAATTTATATTAATTTTATAGTTTTTAAAGTCAAATAAAGTGTATATAAATTAGATTTTCGACGATTACATGACGTATGGGTCATAAAACGGTTAATTCAATTGATTTGTAATTTGTAATGGCGAGCTCGTATAGATAGAGACAGAGACTTGGTAGCAGTGCAATTACCCCATAACGGAATAATTTATTTTAAAAATGGATGTACCTTAAAAGAAGGGTTAATCTTTAAAGAAACCGTAATTGACGGTAACCTTTATATTTGTTTGGTTAAAATAAATAAAATGCAATCCTTTAGACTAAAATCACTACCTTCATTTCTTACCAATATTTATGTAGCACAGTATTTAAAAATTGTATAGTTTACTATACATACTGCACTTGATGCTAAAGAATTAATTTTCTTGGTGGATCATTGAAATATTTTTTGCTCGATTTGTTACAAAGAGTGGCACATTTCTTAATCACAAGTAAAACCAAATTACAAAATATTTGAATATGTCATGCGCACAACATAATCTTGCTAGATATGGTAAGATAGAAACTTTTATAAACGCTAGTTCACCTACTGAACTTTATGGTCTTCTAAAGTTATAAACGTTCAAAGAACTGCAGTAATTTTTTCTAATTATCTAATTATCACGTAATATGTCGTGTCTTTTTAGTCATCGACAATAATGACACAAAACCAATATTGTAAACCCCAAACATGTTCTTAATTATTTGCCACAAGTTTTAATTTACCAAAAATAAAACACCTGCATCTAATTCGTAATAGAATAGAGTTATTAAATTAAACGAAATAAGAGTGACAGGGTTGCCACAGCAACACCCCGAAAAACCGTAAAATATTTCATCAATCAAGAATTTTTGTTTTTGTAAAGATTAGGTATTATTGGGTTTTGTAATTAGGACATGTTTTCAAATTTTCATCACTACACTATAATATACAAAATTCAACTCTGATCTAATCTTGCAATTATCTATGATTAGTTAATTAGTTCATATACATTTGTATAGTTTTATAGTTGATGTGTCATTTTTGATTGAGGAAGATGAGCTCATGGAGAAACTATCTTATTTATTACATTGTTTACTATATATCGTATAAGCCTTAGAAGTTTTTTTTTCGAAAATATACTGATACTAATGTAAATAGTTTGTGGTTATTTTTTTGTATAGATAACCTCACCCCATATGTAGTAGTACATTGATACTTCAATCAACAGTAATATTAAAATGAACAAAATAATAAAAATCAATTAACTGAACATAGACTTTACTTAAATAAATAATATATTTCTTTTATACATTTAACAATTAAAATGACTCGAACATTTCGATAAAATTGAACAGGGATTTCTTTTCATAATCAAAGTAAAGTGATACCATGTCCATCATTTGAAAAAAAAGTCGTATCAAATTACGAACCAAAAAGGAATTTTTTTTTTTACAAAGCATAGGTTTCACCAGATCGATAATTACATTTCAAGTAAATCTATTCCTCGTTATTTTCAATTTGACATCCCCTATATATAGATATTTCGGGCAACAAACGTCTATAATTTATAGTTACATACATCACAAAATAATGAAAAGGATGGGAGTGTCATTACTTAGCACAACATTAAATAAAATGAAACCTTATAATTTCCGTTGAAATAATATGCGAATATCTTATGTTTATCCCTTTAAAAAATTCTAAGATATCTTAAACGAGCGTATTATTATCATCATCATTCTATAATGATTTTTATAATCGCATAAAAAAAATCGACAAAATTATGAAAATTCGTAATGATATTCATAAAAATTAACAATAAAATTGTGAGTTGTAAAAAATAGAAATGATAGAAATAAACTTTTCATTGTGCGCGCTATGTGCGATGTAAAAGTTTATGGTAAAATGTTTATTAACTGGTTTAGACATTAAACTTATGGATGCTGTTATCGCTGGTCGTTAACAAAAGATATTAATAAAATTTTATGATGGCCTGAAACTAGAAAAGATAAATTTGGATACAATTGAGCTATCGTATTCAAACACAGTTAAGTTAACACAGTCAACTCTGTTCTAGTGCAAAATCCATGAACCAACTCATCTTCCACACCAATACAGGAAGGTTAGATAAATTGTTTATGCATTGTTCTACTGATGCTAATTGTAACCGACGTCCACGACATCCTCCAATTTAATGTTAACGGAGGAACCATAAAAGCTTCAGTCCTATAGTCAATATAAATGATTAATTGAAAAAATTAAATTAAAAATTAAATTTTATGTTTTTTTAAAGAATGGTATCTTTAATGCCATCTTTAATAGAAGATGCAAACATATAAGCTGAGAAAATATATAACAGGTTAAATATGCAGGTTAGATAGATGATTCAGTGCTGTTTTTTTTACACAAATTGCAATATTTTTAAATCAAACATGCGGATAAAGTGAAAAGAATTATCTATCATTTTGAATGATTTGATTCGTTAAGAGATCGGGTGTTCGATACATATAGGAAATTATTTCTGATCTCGTGTACGTGCCTTAAGATGGCATACTAGTAGATTAATCAATCGTGGGTGTTGTCATAAAACGGTAAATTCAATTGATTTTTAATGTTTAATCAACTTTTTTTTAAATCTAATTTGTATTAATTTTAAAGTTTTGTGTCAAATAAAGTGTATATAAATTAGATTTTCCGCGATTACAAAGCGTATTGGTTATAAAACGGTTAATTTAATTGATTTTACTGTTAAATCAAATTTTATAAAATCTAATTTATATTATTTTATAATTTTTATAATTTCATATTTTTATAAATGTAATAAATTAATTAATTGTAAATTTCAGGCAGAAACTAATAGTCCAATTTATTACAGCCTGCAGAAATTATAGTATTACATTAAGAATTAATTAATTTGTAATTTCAGATTAAAATAAATTCAATTTATTACAGCCTACGCTAGGAGCAATTTCTGTTTCACATTCTGATTTCAGCGAATCTTTGCAGATAACAGATGAATGGTGGCACATTGGAGAGTTGCTGACAAGAGATGCCCGAATGCAGAGCAGTTCATTATCATTGTGATTGTCATTGTGATTGTCTTATCAAACAGAAGTTTAAATATTGGCTACCGGGAAACCGGACCAATTTTGTCATTACTGACATACCTTTCCTTTCCCTACCTCACAAAAGGTTCACTCACTATAAGCCATCAAGGTGTCTGAGGCCATATCGATCTCAATAATTTAACTAGTATCGTGCCTTATCCTTCCAAAAATTTATAATAACGGGTGTACGGTGGGCGCGGCCAACTCTAAGAGATCCAATGCTTGGCTGTACATTTTAAATCAATCAATAAATCAAAACTAGTAGATTAATAAATCGTGTGCAAAATTGGTACTTCTTAAAATAATTGCTATGTTCAATTTGTTAAAAAAAAAATGGTGAAGAAATGGAAATCGCTTATCATATCCTAAAATCAAGTTTGCGTTATTTAGTCAGCACATTCGGACTTACTTTTATTTATTCTCTCATTAAGAGATTTGTCATTCGTTGTGTTAGTTTTTTAATTTCTATCTATTGTGATTGTCAATATTTTGCATTGCAATATTGCAATATTTTTCATTGAAAATAAACTCATTAGAGCAAACAAACCATATGACTAAAGAACAGAGACAAGCGGCCCGTGCTAATAAGGCAGAATACTTAAATCGGAAAAAGGGCCGATACAGCAAAAACAAAGCGAACGTAAAAAAGCAGCAATTGGAATGACAACTAAAACTGCTGCTCAGACTGAACAACAAACATAATTTTTGCAAAAAATCCAAAAAGAATGGCAGAATCACGTGCTATTCGGTAGAAACGAAACACAGCTAACATTGCAAAATCTGAATCATATACGATTATACCGCACACATTGGGATCAATGTCTATTGAGTGCGTTGTTTGTATAGATTTTTAAATTTGGAAGAGGAAGGTCCCAACAATAAAGGTAAGGTTTGGAAGCTTACAGGTTTCCAAACGAATTTAAAAAATGAATGGCGCAATATTCTCGCGACGTTTCGGAAAACCAATGGCCCACAGGCCATCAATTGAATTTTTTTTAAACGACATTCGCTTTTTTCATAGTGCATTGGCATTTCCTTCTATGGGCAGTACCATGATGCAAGAAATAGAGAAAGTGAAAATGAGAGATACTGAAAAGGGAATTGAAATACCATCTTTAACATTATCTTAAACACTATTTTTCAAAAAATGAAATAACTGTCGTATTTGAAAATATCAATGGTGAACCATCTTTTGAAAGAGACATTCGTGTATGCTATATCTACTTCTCTATCCTTATAGAGATGACGGGTGGCACATTGGAGTAAAGGATATGATGTTCCAAATGAGTTATTACTCACACATATTAGCTATTAGAAAGGAATTTAATCCGTTTCTAAGTGCTGGAAGGTAAACTCAACAATTTGTTGTTGAAGTCCACGTAAAAACGGAGGCAAGAACATTGCATTTCATTCGAAACAAACGAAAACTTAGATTTCAAAAATATAGTGGATTATTGGACCACTTAAATATAACGAGTAAATAATGAATGTTTTAAAAGAAAAAGTTGGAACACCAATTACTTTTTCTTCTTTCTTTACTACAGAAAATCCAAGAAAAATGCAACAACGTTACCAAGATACTGTGGCAGAAGATAGAAAAGGAAAACCAGGAAACCAGATCTTTTTATTACAGTAACCTGCAATCCCAAAAGGATTGAAATTGCTGAAAACCTGGATGGTTGTAAACCCGAAAATATACCAGATTTTATTGAAATTGAAAGCATTTTTAGAAAATGTCGGACAAGGACAAGTGTTTGTAAAAGTAAGTACAATGGTACATGTAATTGAATTTCAGAAGTGAGGTTTACCTCATGTACATATGGTAGTCATCTTAGGTGACGATGATAAACCTCGAACAACGAAAGAGATTGATAAAATTGTTTGTGCAGAGATCCCAGTCAAAGAAAAATACCCTGAGCTTTACGAAGGTGTTGTGAAGCATATATGATTCAAGGTCCATGTGGAGTGAGAAATTAAAATTATCATTGGATGGAAATGGAAAAAGCAAACAGCAGTTTCCAAAAGAATTTCAAGAGGAACTAATGCAAAGGTTAATGGATACCCCAAATATCAAAGACGAGCTTTGACACAAGATCCTGATTTACAATTAAGAGGGATTAATAATTTTTGAGTGGTTTCCTACAATCCATATCTATCAAAAAATATAACACCTACAGAAATTTGGAATTTTGCGCATCTTCAAGAAGCGTCAAATATTAATTCAAATATGTGGACAAAGGGTATGATAGTGTGAATTTGGAGATAATAAATCAACTTTGATGATATCGGAATTTCCTTGATTCACGTTACATAAACTCCACTGAAGCTATGTGGCGTACAAACGGTTATTGTTATGATGTCAATCTGTGTGTATTTGCCAACAATCGGTTGAGTTTTTGGAAGGTTAAGAACAGCAAGTGGCAGAGAAATTTAAAGAAACTACTGTTTTAGCTTGGTTGAAATTAAATCAAAAAACGCCAGAACTTACAGCGATGACAGAAAACCTAGACAATCATCAAGAAGGTGTTAGTAATGGCGATACTTTTATTAATACCGAAAATATTGAACTTCCCGAACAAGTAAGGGGAAATCCTAACAAAGATGGAAACGACAACAAAGATGTTGTTAATAGTGATGTAGAGAAGACTGATGCACATGGCAGTATTAAAGGATAACACCCATTTTACACAGAAATTCCTAAACACTATGTGTTTAAAAAATGAGATCGGATCCCCAGACAGCAGCGAGGAGAAAAAGTTATTAGTAGAATGAATACAGTGGCGAACGATTTTATTTGAGATTTCTCCTGCTAGATGTGAGAGGAGCAACATGGCTACGAACCGTATGGAGTGACATATGGTGCATTTAGAAAGACATGCAGAACATGAAAATTACTTGCTACATGCCCTCACGGAAGTTGCAGATTTGCAGTCGCTAAAAGAAACCAGACTTACCTTTGCTCTTATTTGCACATATGGGAATTCATGAGACATTTTAACTCCTTAGAATAAACACAAATCAGCTATGACTGAGGATTTAGCACATTACAGGAAAATTAATTCTGAAAACCGAACATTGCTTGGCATTGAAAGCATTGTGACTAAATATAATCTACGACATGTAGATGTAAGCCAACGATGATAAGACAGAGCCGCACCGGTTATTTTTTATTGATGGACCAGGAGGAAGTCAGAAAATGTTTTTATATAACATTTAATAAGTGTTTTACGAGAAAAGGGACAAAATATATTACCGGTAACTTTGTGTAATGGGTCAGGACTCATTATAACTCAAAAGAAGGTAAATCTTATATTTGCTAAAGTTTTGACAGGAAGATCAAACGGAGATGAAATTGAATTAGCTCCTTTTGAAAATAATATTCCCTGTTCATTGCGAAGGCGACAGCTTCCAATACGAATCGCCTTTATGATGACTAAAAATAAATCTAAAGTGTAATCCTTTGACAAAGTTGAACAGTATTTGTCACAACCAGTTTTCTCTCATGGACAACTATATGTTGCTTTTACCATTGGACGTACCCAGGTAGAAGTGGTCCAATTTGTGTTTATAACTTTCTGTGTACGCGTATAAAATTTTCTAGCCTTCCCGTGCGTACACGGACACTTGACTACATTTAGGCACTTAGATATATTTTCGTTTTTTTCGATACATCGTTGAAAAATTTACTGTGTCGACACACTTTGTGCCAATAGAAAGGCTAATAAGACATATCAAAACTGGAACCAACTAAATTCAGCCAGTGGTCTGGAAACCGTTACTTACAGATCAAAAAATTCTAGAAAAAAATCTTTTCCTTTATGTCTATGCAACTATGTCTATGCGACGCCTTTTTAATATAATGAGATTAATTCGGTTTGATTTTGATGTGGCTATATAGAGGGTGGAATGGAAACTGATAAGGCGACACCAATCACTGAAATGTTTTATTGGTAAAAACGAATTTCGAAAACACTAATTAGTTGTTACTGCCCCTATTGAAAAAATGTTTCGGAAAATATGAGTGACTGAAAAGGACACCGAGTACGAAAAAGTTTTATGGAAAAGAACATCACAGGATAAACTAAAAGAGTACAAACTTTTAAACGTGACATATGGGACGACATCAGCTCTGTTCCAGATGGTGTTCACCAGTTAATGACACTTTCCCAGAGCGAATCTGGCAATACAGAAACTAACTAAACGAAACAAGCTTTCTGAAGCATCAAATTTGTTTGATCCGATTGGATGGTTGGCGCCAACAGTTTTTCAGTACAGGAGTAGATTATGAATGGCCAATGGTAATTAAAACATCCAAATAACGATGCGCCAAAACTGTAAAAGCATATTTGGCACTGTTCGTGTGGATGGCTACAAAAGCTGTACATTTTGAGTTGGTGAGCAATATGACAACCGAGGCTTTTTTGACGGTTCTTCGACGATTTCATGAACGGTGAGGTTTATACAATTATAGTAACAATGGCTTAAATTTCGATGGGGCACAAACAGAACTTAAAATATGTCTAATAATGATGTTAAGAAAGATGCAATACTGCGGTGCATGAATATTTACAACATCGAATGGTACTTAATACCTTCAGGCGCTCCTAATTTTGATGGATTATGGAAGGCAGGACTTGAATCTTGTATTTGAAGAGATGACTACAGTACTAGGTAAAATAGAGGCCATTCCCATTCCCCGACAATTAAGCGAAATATCTCCGGAAGGATTGGATGCCTTAAGATTGGACCATTTCCTAATCGGACATGAAATTAACTTATTACGAGATCCGAATATATTGGATATTAAGGAAAATAGTAGCGTGTGCTTCAGCACTTCTGGTGGAGGTGGCATAAAGAATACATGGTAATCATGCAACAAATAATTCCAAATTCCTAAATCTTTCTTTTCAATTCTCCAAAAAGGTTTTTTGATTTTTTTTTGAACCCTACAATCTGTTATGAGGCCGAAGCTCCCCCAACTCTTTCGCGGTTAATTTTCAACATCCTACCTTACGCCGTCACCAGCCAAATCGAGGACGCACGAATACAGGTTCGATTTTAAATCCATCTGCACATTGCATTTCTCTAGTGACATGGACGATGGTTCGGCCCATAGATTCTGCACTCCAACAGGGGGTCATAGTTGTGTTTTATTCGTCATCACCGATCGTAATCAGGTGATGAAAAATCCCTTTTGCAACCCTTCCTCCGTTGGGATTCGAACCCGGTACCTCCCGTCCCAAACAGCGGAGCTTTAACCACTGCGCTTGGTGTTTTTTGATTTATTGAGAATAGATTCCATGGAAAACATGGTATTATATAAAGAAAAAAATCTACTGCCATAGTCTTATTCAAGACTTATTTGATGAACTGCCAATAAATATTAAAAGTTCTCTATTCGTTTTCAACAAAGTTTACTGGGAAAAATAAATGCCAAAACTGACATAATTTGGAATTTTTTTCATCACTAAAAATGTCTAAACGCCAAGATACACTACAGGAAAATAAGATTAACTGCTACAAAAGTGTATAAATTTCCTTTACCCTATAAATAGCAGAAAAGAATGTGTTTAGAAAGTTGTTTCGATATTTTCGAGCAAAAACCGCAGTTTAAAGTGTTTGTCTTTAACGTTTAGCAGCTTACAAAATAACAAAGTGAAACCGAGAACTGTAGGTAATTTTTTGGACCGTCCTTAAACTCGTTTTTGACATTTGAAAGGATATTTTTAATGATTTTGGTTTGAAGTTCTTCGATGATCCATATGTTCTATAAATTTACATTGTATTTCTTAATCTTTTAATAATTCCCAAGATTTCAGATATAGTGTTGCCCGATCGTTTTAAACTCACGGAGTACAATATTTAATCGGAGATTCCCCAAATCAACGGTTGCACAAATTTTTTTATTTTAGCTATAACTTCGAACAAACATTTTTTTGATCAGATCAAATTTGAACTGGCCATGAAATGACTAAAAATAAACCGTTCCCTTGAGGAAGATTGCATTATATTCGAGCTCTTGATATTCAGAAGATATACTTTGTTTAATTATATTTTCGACCTTTTTCGATTAGTATAACAATGCGAAGTTATGCCTTATGAATGGAAAGTGGCCTCGTTACACCCTATCTTTAAAAAATAAGATCGCTTAAAATGCGAACATTGTCGCGCATAACTCTCTTTGCACACCATTCAAATTACTGACTTACATAATATTGGAGAGATCATACCGCTGACGAAAGAAATTGTACGTGACTATAAAGAAGGATTTTCTCCGAATCGGTCAGTCACTGATCAAGTTTTTTCTCTGAAGTCTTTTTTAAATATTACGAAACATTCGTGATGTCCAACAAGTGTTCCCAGGTTTCCAGCAAACCAATGACCTAATCTAAAATTTGAGTTTTTGTAAAATTATATTAATACAGTCACATGCTGTGTAAAAGTTGAGAACAAGGTATCAGGAATTTTTGTAACACTTATCGAATTTTCTTCAACCCCGAGATCAGGAATATTATGAAAGGAATTTTCCGACCCTAAACGGATCGTGCATCGAACTTTGAGAGAATATCCGCCATTATCAATCACAGAGGTTGCAATCGGCGACAATGGCTCCTCGGAATAAAGAATAACTTGTCTTCTTCGGGTTGTCTAGAAAAGAGCTAGTTTGGGCTCATATCTGATGAAGCCGGATTATTGATACGATATGGGCCAGCAGTGGCCTGTAAAATCGAACATTTTTACGAGTAATGGAATTTTGGTATACTAAAAATATATTTTAACTTAACTCAATTTCTAGATTTCAAACCAATTTCCATCTAATTTCCTCACGAACTTGTTTTAGAAATCTTGCAGCAATACGACAAATATGCGTCAATACTATGCTTATCACAGTTAATTACCTTGAACTTGGTCCATCTCATTTCCGCTAAGACAGTTAATTTTTATGTTTTTATTTTTTGGTATTTAAATTCATCCAATTAGTCTAATTGAATAGATACAGATCCAGAAAAATGTGTATGTATGTATATATACGTATATATATAAAATCAACACAAGGGCATTCGATGGTCTTGTCTTTTTTCATCAAATTAATTAACCGCACTCTTTTATTCAGCCTATTGTCTCAAAATCCACTTAGACGATTATTTTCTGCTTTGTTTTTCATATACTAATTTTAATTTTATTTCCGTTTTATGCAAATTTAATGCATTTAATTATTTAAGATAAAACGAATCGAATATATTCTTGTCACATAAATTTTCCCGCATAAAATATTTTAAATTTCTCCATCTATAACTTCAACTTCCGTTTTGTGTTTTCGCTTTGTATTTTAGTTGCCAAAAAAGATAGCAATCATAGAATGTAAATAGAAAAAAAAAGCAAAAAAAAATGAAATATTAAAATCTCAAAAGAAAAAATTACATATTTTTTTTTGAATCCCTAAAGTGCCACAGCCCGCACATATAATATTTCTTCACATACGTAAATGACGAACCCGGAAGAATAGAAAATAAAAAATTGGAATTTTCTGTAAGCCGAACAACATGGTTTGCATTTTAATGTGATTTTTCGCGAATTATTTATATACCGAATTTTGTAAAAAAAAAAAGTAAATTTTTCTTAGGGAGGTACCCAAAACGGAACTCCAAGTATATTTAAAGTTACAATACAAGACAAATTTACTACAATGTGAGGGGAGTATAATTTTCCGTTAAATGATTTTCATATGAATTTTTTATAAAATAAAAAAAATAAACAAAACAGGAACTAAAAAAGAAAAATGATGTCGTATGAATATAAATTCGTTTGGGATGACAATTGTCAAAGTGAATTTTCTTTCCGACGTATGTATGCAAAGGGGTTATTGGTTCAAATTGATATTTCATGATTTTCGGGTTATTGGTTGATGTATGTTATTTTATATTTTGTACATTAGTTTGATTGTATCATCCCTATACCTAATTCATTATTCAAGAATCATTACGTAGCAAGGTAATAGGTTTCATGTGCGTTGGTTTAGATAAATAATTGATTTTGAAGGATCCAAAAAGAGTAAGTCACCAGTATATTTCCAAATAAAATGTAAACATTTGAGGAATCGAGTTTTAAGTAGAACGGTCTGTTGGGGAAACCCAATATTAAACATTTTTCTAATAACACAAATAAGTTTGCGATAATAGTTGACAACAATACAATAGACTGTTAAAAATAGTTTGCAATAGGAAAAACAGAAGATAAAAAATTTATTTTGTAAGTGCGAGAGAAACCGTAGTTATACAGAAATGTCTCAGAACATAGCAATTTCCACTTGAAGTCTGGAATATTAAAAGATAAACATTTAAAAAAGGCAATAATTTCAAAGCAAATCATCTTTTTACTTAATAATGGACATCTTTTATCTCTAGACTTATTTTATCACATTAACGGTTAATTCATTTAATTTTAGTGTTAAATAATTATTTTGAATCTATAATTTATATAAATTTTATATAAGATGACCTTGGCAATCTTTGTGTTGGTTTTCTCCTTGGGCCATAAGTGAAAAAGGAACTTTTAGATTTCAAAGTAGTTGATAATCGTAAATGGAAGCTATGTTTACGCATGCGACTATATCACCTGCTAATCAAGGCCAACTCAAACATAAAGACTGCTTTTACAACACATTGGAGGATCTGCCCAGAGGACGACGTCAGAATAGTGATTGGTAACTTTAATGCTAGAACTGACAAAAATCAGACTGACTTATGTGAAAACATAGGTCCATATTCCCGATACGATAACGCGGCCGATAATGGAGAAAAAATGATATACTTTGCGATCACAGTGGCTAGCAAATTCCTTCCTCATAAAAATATCCACTTGGAAATAGTCCCGCAGTCAAACTGACCATGTGTTAATAACTATGGGAAAGTCTCGGATAATCCAAAAATTTGTAGGCAGAGATCATTAATTGGTCACTGCAAAGCTCAGATGGTAATGTTCGTTTAAGTCAAGGATCACAGGTAAACGTAACTCACGTTTCAAGTGTGAAAGTCTGATGAACAAAGATGAGAAAGCAAAATAACAGAATATTGTTAGTAGTAGCAATGTGCAAAGCAACCGCCGTTCTGATCATGTGAACACTCTTTGGGAGGTGTTCAAAACTTCGTTGTCATTGCTGCACAGACGACTTTAGGTATGGTAAAAATTAAACCCAAAAATGATTGGTTTGATGAGGAGTGTCGTCTTGCTGTCGAGTAACAAAGTATAGCCTATGAAGAAGCGCAAATACGTTTGACAATCGCACTGAAGAACAAAGCGGTCATTGATAGGAAAACCACCAAACGAATTTGTATAGACAGAAAAAGCGTGAATGACGGAAGGCTGAAATTTAAAGAGTACAACAACTCAGCAAATGATCACAGTTCTCGTAACTTCTTTAAAGTAGTCATCGGACTGCACCATACTTTTAGACCTAGGTATATCGCCATTCGAGACCAGTTGGCATGTTTGGGTATGAGAGTTGAACCTTGACAGATGAGTACAATATATGGTTAATGAAATTTGAGAGAAGAATCATGTACAAGATATGTACGCCGGCTTGGTCATGTTCTGCGAGCCGATCCTAAGCGGATGGTGCAGAGATCTTTAAGAGAAGAGCCACCATGTGGCATGCGCAGAAGGCAATGTCGGCGACGATGGCTCCTCGAGGTAGAGGACAACTTTCGTGAGATTGAATTCGATGCAGCCAACCTGTTGAATTAGTACGGGTCGCAGTAATGGCCTGCAAAATCCATTTTATTATTATTATTATAGTCTGTGTTGAAATTTGAAATGTACATCAATTAGATTTTCTTGTAATTGCAATGACGTTTTTGTTACTTTAACGGTTATTTCATTTAATTTTGATAATTTATTAAATAATTTTTTGGATCTGTATTTTATAGACATTTTAGAATTTTGAGTGTACTGAGAGCGTTGTAACGTGTTTTTAGGTTTTTGGTTGATCATTTTACTGTTATTTTTGGGATCTTTTGGTAAACTTTTATGACATAATTTGAGACTGCTTGATTATCGCAAACAAATGGTAAAAATTAATATGTTTCGATAAGGACAAAGTAAGCAGCTTGTGAAATTCGGAATACATATCGGCATTTAATTTTTTGTTATGATCATGATTCAATTTAGAAAACCTTCTATTTGATGCTTCTTTATAATCGAGATTCAACTAGACTTTAAATTATTAATTTTGACTTCAAACGGTTTTCAAACGGTGAAATCCGAATTACGAAATACTAACACTAAAGCCAAGGATCCACTATAATTTTTTCGGTAGAAAGTAAAGCGTAGAGTGTAGAGACTACATGTAGTGCGTTTATATTATACATCATAGCTCGTCTCTACGACTCTAACGCTTTTCATAGAGTAGCTGTAGATAAACTTTAAGTAAAGCTAAAAAGCTAAGATAACCCTGATTTCAAGGGATCCAAATTTCGTTTGATTATTCTCTGAATTACATTCAGGAGCCAAATCACCATTGCTAATTGAGGTTTCAACCTGGAATCGCCCGATTCAACCAATGTATGGGATTAATTTATAAAATAATTAATAACCCAGAAGAATTTCAGACGGTAAATTTGACCAATTTCAAATGAGCGAGTAACCATAAAATATAACAGGTTAATCATTTTAAAGTTTTAAGCCTAAGAAACCAGATTAAGTTCGTGCTAACGAACTTTAGTCCATGGAGTAGAAGCACAAACGAGCTCCATTACATGTTCTAATAAAATTTAATTTACTGCCTGATAAGAAAGTCCTAAAAACGGGGCTTACTTACAAAAAGCTCATTTATTTAATTTATTAAGAAATTAGTAATTAGAAAAACTTTTAAAGCTTTATGAATAAGCAGCGACTAATTAAATAATGGCAATATGCTTTAGTTACAAAACCGCAAAACAAAATAATATAATGCTATCTCTTTCGATAATATAACACTACCAACACATCCGCATCCGGCATCCTAAAATTTCTAAATGCATTTTCATTGTTTTTTTTTCTGGATTTATCACTTAATTAAAAACTTTTATAATTCCGGTATAATAAAATTTACCACCATGATATAATCAAATCAAAAAAAAAAAATGTACACCACCTCTCGTGCATGACGCGCATTGTCGAAAACAACAAAAAACACTCATCCACCCACTCATTAAATGCATTTTCATTTTATGTATCTCTCACCAAAAAAATAAAAGTAAAAACACATCAAACGCGACGATAACAATAAAATTAAATATAAAGGAAGACACAGTTTGGGTGGATTTCCTTTTTGTTTTTCATCTTTAGTTTGGGTGTTAGGAAAATAATAAAAACAAACAACACATCAGTTATCTTATATAACAAAATGGAAAATTAGGTTGTTTTAAATATATTTGTAAACATATATGTATATGTATGTATGAATGTGCGATATGTGTAATATGTGTGATATGGGGTGTTGGGTGTCGTGGTGCAAAGTGATGGAGATATAATTATGATAGTAAAATTATATTAGCATAAATTAACAAAAACAACAATAATAAAATAAAAAAACATAAAAGCAACGATACATGAACATCCAAAATAAAATAATGTAAGTAAGGAAAATGCAAATGTGGAAAATTTTCATTTCATTTTTAATAGAGTTAAAATATTTAACTAAAGGAAATGAAAGGTACAATCCAAAATAAGCTAAATGGATTTTTTGGTCACTTTAACTATTTGACTTGCAGTACGCAGCCAAAATGATTAGAATATGGATTTAATGAATTTTTTTTTAATAATTTTTTTTAAAGTAGTATACGTGTGTGATGTGTGACCACGAAAATTTGATTATATTAAAAAAAATAATGAAACGATGTAAAACACATTTTAAAGGAAGTGAAACGTTTGTCTCGTCCCGATTTCGCGATCACACAAAACCAAATTAGAATTAATGAATTTGTAATATTAAATTAATACATGAGGAAATTACATTAAAGTTAATAATGGCGATTTTATATTACTTTAGAATATGGGCGCAATCAGCTCATGAAATTTTTTATTTTTGGTTTTTGTTACTTAGCAATTTATGCTTATCTTGCAAATCCACTTGACTTACTTCTTTAAGTAACGATCTTTATCAAATTTTCGGATGTACGCACTGGCCCTGAACAAATAAAAAGTTTGAAATATACATAATTTTTGAAAAAAAATAAAAATAAAAAATAAAATTTATATATATACATAAGATTTTTTTATTAACATTTAATTTGTAAAAAAAAATATTAACTCACGGTTTTGGTTGTATCGTATTATTTAAAGTATCATGCCATTGTAGATCGGTTACCAGTGATATATCGGGAACACAAGGCCTACATGTCAACATTGTTTGTTTACCAACAGCTAGTGTTTGTAGTGGTAATACAGGTAAAATTTCAACATGTGGTATATTACTACTCCTTAGACATTCCTCCGATGTGATTTCATCTGAAAAATAAAAACAAAAAATAAAAATAAATCACATGTGGAAATTTAACGGTATAGACACATATGAACTAAGTTAGGTGGGATAAATTGAATCATCAAGTTAAAATATGCAATTTTATTATATTACTCGTATATTATGATGAAAAATGAAAATTTTCCATTTCATTTCCTTCTCATACATCATCCCCATTTAGTCGTATACACATATTCATAATATACATGACGTTAAAATAGGAAAGTAAATCGTGAAAACGATGTAGGTATCATCCCTATATACACAAAATGTATTTTTTGTTTGGAATGTGTTTATTTATTATGATGGGTTTTTTGTTGATGGTCCTTTAAAACATAAACATACATATACGTTAAAAGCAGCCGAATAGCCAAATTTAATTTTAATGGATATCAAAAAAAATATACCTTTTATGCACAACATTTAAGTGTGAAGGGACGCGTTATATATACACATACGTTATTTTTTTATACCATAATTAACTGTTTAATGGCGTGTTTTCTTAAACATTATGCGTACATATATGTTTTACAACCGGTTGGAGATGTGATCTTATTTTAAGGATACACGTGAATTTATTATAATAATATTAAGGATATAATGAAGCATTGTGTGTTACGTTACAAATTTATTGCATGATATGATATCTGTATAACATTGAATGCTAGTTACAATGTAAATAGATCTTTGTTTAACTCGTAATACTCAAATAGGTTCATTTTATTAAAGTTCCTGTTCTAAGATTTTAAATATCTCTAAAAAAAATTCACTGTGGGAGTGTCTGCTACAGGATAATTCAAATCACAACCAACAATTTTTCTTTGGCCAGAAATTAGATTTAGTAGATCTTTAATAATATCATTAGATCCCTACACGAAAATCTAAATATAAATTAGATTAAAAAGAAAACTTGATTTAACACTAAATTTAAATGAAATAACCGTTAAACTAAAAAAATAAGTCCACAATCCGAAACATATATCGAATGTATTGTAAAAAGCTACAACGGATGCCACACCCAGCAGCTCTATTGATATGAAGAAACACGGACTGAATGTAAATTTAAATAAAAGAATCAAACATTTAAAGGAAGCTCGATCCAAGTTTTAGCACATTTTTTTAACATCTTCTCAAGATGTGTGTTTTAAATGAATAAAACGGAAGCAAAGTATTAATATTTGTTTAAGCAGATACGCAGGAGTTTCAGAATACCAATGGCATGTAAAAAAAAAGTTAAAGGAAATATTCATTAAAGAAGCACCTGGGTATAGTGTGATAAAGGGCAAAACATGCAACATTTCTTCCCCTGGAACGTCAAAAACTTTGCAAATTAAAATACCTTAGGTCGTGCGATTTTTTTTCAATTGACCTTTACAATAAATGCACATTACATAACTGAGCCATTTCTGCATGAGAAATAAAACCTCTAAATCAACAGTTGCATGTTACCGGAAAAACAAGTTGATAGAGTTGCATCTAATAATTTGAGGGATACACCTAACGTATGCCTGATAAATCTTATCACGCTTTCTGATAATACATTTACAGCTCTGCCGTCAAATCTGAAACTCACCTTCACGAAGGTAAGTAACATAGTTATCAAAACAATAGAAGATGCAATAGACAAAACAAATGAAAATACTACTCCAGGTAGCAAACCGCAGCTTTACTAGAAAGTCCACCATTTCAACTTTCCCAGGAAAAAGCTTTCATCAGGAAATTCAGAAAACTTCAAACAAAAAAATCACTTATACAAAGGAAACCATTTTAACGAAAACAACTTGAAACCAGCAAAACTAAAAAAGATAACAAAATCTACGAAAATCTAATTTATATACACTTTATTTGACACAAAAGTTTAAACTAATACAAATTAGATTTTAAAATAATTGAATCAACATTACAAACCAATTGAATGAACCGTTTTATGACCAATACCTGTTTTCAAGTAAGTTTTAGTTAAGTTTTAGTTAAGTTTTAGTTAAGTTTTATTTAAGTTTTAGTTAATGTGAGTAAAGTGTCTAACGAAACGAAAATTTAACGACGTTTTAAAAAATTATGCTTTTTTCAAGTGAAATAGAAACGAAATAATTTTTGACGGATATATTTTGTTGACAAACTTATGTTTGTTTTTTTCGAAACGGACAAAAAACATATAATCCAAAATGTCCCACATACATAGTTTAAACAAATATGAGCACAACTGCAATTAATTCTTTTTAAACAATGAAAATGTCAACGTTTAACATTTCATTTAACATTGGTTTCCCGAATTTTGCGCGCCACCTCTGATGTTTTGCATTTTTATCGATGAACTGAGTATCAATTGACGAAAACAGAAACAAAAATTTTCATTTATAATTTCGTTAAAAATTATATGAAAATTTTGCGCGAAATCGATCTTGGTACTAAGCTATATCAAGAAAAAGTAAAAGCACCAAAGGTTATACTTGAGCAAAAAAAGTGAACAGTTTACAACTTCCTAACCAAACTCTTAAGCAAAAACTATCAATTATAAAAAGAATAGAACTACTGAACAGAGTTTGGCAGGCGGAGAAACTCAAAGAAAAAGCGTAAAGCATAATTTAGTCCTTAGGGATTCTATTTAACATTATTCTAATTAAAACTCAATTAAAACTGGATTTACTAATTGATGTTGTCTGTGGTTTTTGTTATCCACAGTTGCAGCCAAACGATTAAAAAAAGCGCCCATTGCGTTACCCGCCACTAAAAATAAAAGATGATAAGTGGATTGGAAACCCAAAGTTGAAAGCGGATATATTTACAGAACTCCTTTTAAATTACTTCAAAAGTTCTCTATAGAGGACATCGGAGGCCACACAACTCTCGTAAAAAAAGAGAACGAAAACGAAATTCCTTTTGTTACCCTGAAGAAACTCTAGAACATGTAAATTCATAATATCAGTTTTAAAAAAGCACTAGGCCTTATTATTGACCAAGTGATGCCAGACGTGCCTTTTAAAAAATATAATTTACTATAAATGCCTGTTTTAAATTAAATCATATGCCAAGAGAGATTTGAAAATACCTGGAGTAATGGCCTTACCAAGCCAACAACCAAGCTTTCCAAGGGTAGCCAACATCAGAGGTGGGATCATATCGAAAAATATCGCTATTGATTGTGATGTCAAAAATTTTAGACAAACTGATTCTAACAAGGCTTGACCGAATAATTGTAGGAGGAAAGCTACTTCCAAATCAAAAGATGTTTGAGGGGAAAAAATTTGTTTCGCAGTTTTCCTGGACGTAGCCCAAGCATTCGATAAGATTTGGCATGGAACAATATTGCCAAAACTAGTATCATATCTTATACAGAAGACAGAATTTTTATTGTACGCTATGGCATGCATTATCTATTGCCCTTCAGAACTATTCCAGAAGATAGCAACATTAACATTCAAATGGCCACATTTAAAGACCAAATCAACGCATACACGTATAAAAATATAACAAATCTTCCTATAGTCATCGACAACAAGGTTGTACCAGTACTTGTGAATTAACCTAGATGCCAAACTCAAATAAAGAGCACATTAATAAGAAAAGGATGAAATATAGACAATATTATACTGACTGATTGGACAAAACCCTGAGTTGTCAGTATATATTAAGATTCTTATGTAAGAACAAATTTCAAAGCCTTACTGGACATATAGCATCCAAATATGGCCATGTACATAGATAAAAAATGTGCAAATATGTAATACGAGGGCAGAGTGAGAAGTCTGGTAAAAATAAAATAAATAATAATATTTTCGGTTCGCCTTTTAGCTCGATACACTTAGTCCAACGTTTTTCCAATTTTTCGATCCCTTCCGAATAATGCGATTTCTCTAACCCTTTAAGGCGTTGTTTGCATCGATGATCTCCTCATTAGAGCCGAATCTCTTACCGCTGAGTCATTTCTACAAGTTCGGAACCAAGAAATAATCGCAAGAGGCTAAGTGTGGATTTTGCGCAATTCATGAACTTTGACCATGGCAACTACACCCGTACATTGTCTTGATGGAAGAAAAGTTTTTTCTTCACCAAATGAGGACGTTTTTATTTCAAAACGTCGTTGAAACGATCCAATAAGTTGCAGTAATATTCGCCGTTGACTGTTCTCTGCTTTTGAAGGTAATCCATATGGATTATGCCGCACGCATTCCAAAAAACTGTGGCCATGACCTTGTTGGCCATGACCTTGTTGGTCGCCTTAGCCTTCTTCGGCGCAGATTTGCCAGTAGAAATTCATTGTTTAGACTGTTCTTTGGTCTCCAATGTAGTGATGGATTCATGTTTCAACCACAGTTATGAAACGACACAAAAACTCCTTTTTATTTCGCTTGAACATCGCTACACCTGCCTCTAAAGTTGTCTCACGTTTGCGTTTTTGGTCGATTGTAAGCAAACGCAGCACAGAACGCGCGGATAGCTTTTTCATATTCAAATGTTCGTGTAACATATTGCGCACACGTTCATCTGAGATGCCTACTATCTCAGCTATCTCGCACACATTCACTCTGTGGTCTGCAATACCGTATCATGGATTTTGTCAACCATTTTTTGGTGTGGTGACTTCATTTGGGCGTCCTTATTGTTCGGCATCAGTTGTGCTGGTACGACCACAACAAAAATCTGTAAACCACTTGCAAATCATTTTAATCGATGGTGAAGAGTCCTCATAATATTTAAAAGCTTTTTTTTTTTTAATAATGTTTAATTATCACACGAAATTCACTTTTTTCCATGTGTGCAAAAAAACAATGGGTTGTCTGTTTTCAATAGCTGTCAAAACTGAACTAAATGACAGATCTGTCTGAAAATTTTAATTTGGCATTTCCATATGATATGGTATTGCCACATGACATCTTGGATTCGCGATTGTGGCGCCATCTATTGCAATTTTTACCAGACTTATCACTCCGCCGTCGTAAAAACATTTATATCATTTTTTGATTATTATATTTTGGCCAAAAATTTAACGAAGTTAATTAAATTAGTTTACTAAACCAAATACATATTTTGAAATTCCAACCAGATAGTTGTTAACACGTGTAAATCACTAAATTTATAAATTCAATTTTGTTTCTATTGTGCATATGACCAAAAAGTATATTCCCTTTATATACCAGAATTATAATTTGGTTGAGTTAAAGTATAAATAGCACAACATATAGCAGCAATATATCCTTTCTAACCATGCATATGGTTTAATTCATAACTTGTGTACCTGAGCTAGACAATTTATGTAAACAACAAAAAAAATTAAGAATCCTATTTCCCTTCTAATTATATTCCCAAGTCACCTGCAGTGCAAACTGTAAATTTGCCAAAAAATAAAATTCTCATTATATTTATATGGAAAAACAACGTAATAACAACAAATTCGAGAAAAACACAAAAATCCTGTTAAATCAACACAAACCATAAAACAAATTTTCAACTAAAAACAAATACCGAGTATGAAAAGCATTTCCCATTCCTTTACTAAACATATCTACATGAAGCTTTTACTCCTGCTGAATTAGAAAAAAAAAACATCGGGAAAAACAGAAGTTTGTTTTACATTTTTCTCATAACACAACGAAATAAATAATAAAAAAAATAGAAAATATTTTAGATGAGAAAATCTATTTTGTTGCCACAGATGTTGAAATTTTCTTATGTTACGTTCCACTTGTGCTCGGGATACTTCGAGTAAAAGACAAAAACAAAATAACAATAAGTAAACAATATGAATGAATAGGAAAGTTTCTAGTATGCTAAAGTAACTCGAAAACAAAAAAAAAAAAAAAAAAACAGGAAAAACTTTTTCTTTCAAATATTTTCTTAAAAAAAAAAAATTTTTTTTTTAGTAAAACTTGAAAATCGTATTAAATCTCATTTATAAATTATTTTTGTGTTGTTACATTTTTATGTTGTGTGTTACACACTAAGGGATGTGATAATTGAATTGCAAAACTAGGTAACTTATGTTCGGATACATTTTATATTTTTCCAACTGTATACAAATATTTTATGGTATGAAACAAACCAAATTGGAAAATTAAAATGTTTTATTTTGTAACCAATACGTCATTTGGTGTGGAAATTAATATTATGGAACAATTGTGGTTATGCGGCTTAAATTTTTGTGTGTTTGTATATTGTGTGCGGCAAAAAATTACGAATACCAAAGAAAAAGCGTTCTCGATGCGATACATCATAAAGGAAAAATGTGAAATCTAATTTTCCTTTTTTTTTTATTACTCGACTTCGATAAAATTGTAATAAAATTAAATAGAAAATTCAAACGAAATGTATATTACGACCTAAACTTGATCCATGTATGTTTCAGATATTTTTTGGGGATGAAGGGAATAAGTTTGATTAGTGTGGTTGGAAATAGCATTTTTATTGTGCGTCACGATTTTTTTTTTTAGTTATAATAAATTTAATTTAGATTTTTGATCCATTACATAAAAAATTGATTATCAAATGGATCTAAACGAAACGAAGAATGAAACAAAAATTATGGATCAAACGAAAGTGCCGAAAGTATATTTGTCTGAACGATTCGTAGAAAATTAGTTTAATGTGCTTTTATCTAGAGTGATATCATTTGTATTATGTTAAGTCACATAAGATACAAAAATGACTGATCATAATAAGATGGTTTTTACAGGCCATTGTTGGCCCGTACCGCATTAATATTCTGGCTCCATCGGATTCAATCCTAAGCTTGTTCTTCGTATTGTTCTAGATAACCCGAAAAAAACCAATCGTTCTCTACCCCGATGAGCCACCGTCACCGCTTTCATACTCATTCGTCAGGGACCATACTCTCATTCGTTGTACAACCACATCTTTTCGGCATTTGTATGGTATTTTGTCTTTAGCATTAGACGGTAGACATCCAAAGCACAGTTGCCATTGACAAGACGCACTTTAATACCCCCTCCTAAGCAGTTATCATAAGTGACAAGCAGATGAGTGATAGAGCTAATTGCAAAAATTCCTGATAGCTTGTTTTCAACTTTGGGCCAACATTATGACTGCATTACTGTAATTTTACATAAACGCATATATTTGTCAGGTATTCCCAGGCATCGCAAAGCAAACCATAAGCTATCCCGATGGATTGAGTCATAGACTCGTTGGAAATTCAAGAACAACTGATGTATTGCACGCGTTGTATCGTAATATTTAGAAAGAATCATCCTCAGCGAAAATTTTCTACAATTTTCTCCACCAGAGGAGTAATTCTCTCCAATATTATGTAAGACAGTTATTTGTATGATGTACAAAGAAAAACTATGTCGTTTAGTTTTCGCGTTTTTTGCGATCTCGTTTTTTAACGATAGGGCACAACGCGGCCCCATTCCATTCATCAGGCATAACTTCACTTTATCATACTAATCAAAGAAGATCAAAAAAATAGTTCCACAAAGTATTCCCTCCTAATATCAAAATAGCTTCGGAATTAATGCAATCAACTTCAGGAAATCGATTCCTTTTCAGGCTCTGCATGGTCAATGTGAATTTCTTATAGGATTATCCTCGATGCACATCTGACACAGTCACAACCTGACAACTTTCAAAGCATTTGGCACGTGTGGAACATTAAGTAAATTAGAGAAATGCTCCTTCCAAGAGCACTACTTCGATGTTAACACGGAAGCTTCTATTCTGGTTTCCATTCTTGATCTGAAGACTCCTAAGACTTCCACCACTTTTTCCCTCCACAAGTTTGCTTGGCGGTTCTCTTAGTAAGAAAGAGCATTGTTCTTCCGAGCGATTTTAAAACGTATTCGATAATTACTAATTACTTACTAATTTGGCAGCCGGCCGATAAGATTTCACGTCTAGGATGACCCGAAACCTTCCCTTAGAGACTTGAATGTAGAAAACCGCACTAAAATTATTGAAAACATTAATAGCTGTACTAATTGCAAGCGGTCACGATATCTTCATCCTAAATGTTTCTCACGTTCGCTGTGCTCAGCGATTTTCTCTCGATTTTTTATATTTTTACAATTTTACACTTTTACATTTTTACATTTTTACATTTTTACAATTTTACAATTTTACAATTTTACAATTTTACAATTTTACAATTTTACAATTTTACAATTTTACAATTTTACAATTTTACAATTTTACAATTTTACAATTTTACAATTTTACAATTTTACATTTTTACATTTTTACATTTTTACATTTTTACATTTTTACATTTTTACATTTTTACATTTTTACATTTTTACATTTTTACATTTTTACATTTTTACATTTTTACATTTTTACATTTTTACATTTTTACATTTTTACATTTTTACATTTTTACATTTTTACATTTTTACATTTTTACATTTTTACATTTTTACATTTTTACATTTTTACATTTTTACATTTTTACATTTTTACATTTTTACATTTTTACATTTTTACATTTTTACATTTTTACATTTTTACATTTTTACATTTTTACATTTTTACATTTTTACATTTTTACATTTTTACATTTTTACATTTTTACATTTTTACATTTTTACATTTTTACATTTTTACATTTTTACATTTTTACATTTTTACATTTTTACATTTTTACATTTTTACATTTTTACATTTTTACATTTTTACATTTTTACATTTTTACATTTTTACATTTTTACATTTTTACATTTTTACATTTTTACATTTTTACATTTTTACATTTTTACATTTTTACATTTTTACATTTTTACATTTTAAATTTTTAAATTTTTACATTTTTACATTTTTACATTTTTACATTTTTACATTTTTACAATATAAAATTATAAAATTATAAAATTATAAAATTATAAAATTATAAAATTATAAAATTATAAAATCATAAAATTATAAAATTATAAAATTATAAAATTATAAAATTATAAAATTATAAAATTATAAAATTATAAAATTATAAAATTATAAAATTATAAAATTATAAAATTATAAAATTATAAAATTATAAAATTATAAAATTATAAAATTATAAAATTATAAAATTATAAAATTATAAAATTATAAAATTATAAAATTATAAAATTATAAAATTATAAAATATAAAAATATAAAAATATAAAAATATAAAAATATAAAAATATAAAAATATAAAAATATAAAAATATAAAAATATAAAAATATAAAAATATAAAAATATAAAAATATAAAAATATAAAAATATAAAAATATAAAAATATAAAAATATAAAAATAAAAAAATAAAAAAATATATAAATAAAAAATTATAAAATTATAAAATTATAAAATTATAAAATTATAAAATTATAAAATTATAAAATTATAAAATTATAAAATTATAAAATTATAAAATTATAAAATTATAAAATTATAAAATTATAAAATTATAAAATTATAAAATTATAAAATTATAAAATTATAAAATTATAAAATTATAAAATTATAAAATTATAAAATTATAAAATTATAAAATTATAAAATTATAAAATTATAAAATTATAAAATTATAAAATTATAAAATTATAAAATTATAAAATTATAAAATTATAAAATTATAAAATTATAAAATTATAAAATTATAAAATTATAAAATTATAAAATTATAAAATTATAAAATTATAAAATTATAAAATTATAAAATTATAAAATTATAAAATTATAAAATTATAAAATTATAAAATTATAAAATTATAAAATTATAAAATTATAAAATTATAAAATTATAAAATTATAAAATTATAAAATTATAAAATTATAAAATTATAAAATTATAAAATTATAAAATTATAAAATTATAAAATTATAAAATTATAAAATTATAAAATTATAAAATTATAAAATTATAAAATTATAAAATTATAAAATTATAAAATTATAAAATTATAAAATTATAAAATTATAAAATTATAAAATTATAAAATTATAAAATTATAAAATTATAAAATTATAAAATTATAAAATTATAAAATTATAAAATTATAAAATTATAAAATTATAAAATTATAAAATTATAAAATTATAAAATTATAAAATTATAAAATTATAAAATTATAAAATTATAAAATTATAAAATTATAAAATTATAAAATTATAAAATTATAAAATTATAAAATTATAAAATTATAAAATTATAAAATTATAAAATTATAAAATTATAAAATTATAAAATTATAAAATTATAAAATTATAAAATTATAAAATTATAAAATTATAAAATTATAAAATTATAAAATTATAAAATTATAAAATTATAAAATTATAAAATTATAAAATTATAAAATTATAAAATTATAAAATTATAAAATTATAAAATTATAAAATTATAAAATTATAAAATTATAAAATTATAAAATTATAAAATTATAAAATTATAAAATTATAAAATTATAAAATTATAAAATTATAAAATTATAAAATTATAAAATTATAAAATTATAAAATTATAAAATTATAAAATTATAAAATTATAAAATTATAAAATTATAAAATTATAAAATTATAAAATTATAAAATTATAAAATTATAAAATTATAAAATTATAAAATTATAAAATTATAAAATTATAAAATTATAAAATTATAAAATTATAAAATTATAAAATTATAAAATTATAAAATTATAAAATTATAAAATTATAAAATTATAAAATTATAAAATTATAAAATTATAAAATTATAAAATTATAAAATTATAAAATTATAAAATTATAAAATTATAAAATTATAAAATTATAAAATTATAAAATTATAAAATTATAAAATTATAAAATTATAAAATTATAAAATTATAAAATTATAAAATTATTATTTCTTATTATTATTTCTCGTAAATAAATTATATTTTCGGCAATTATATGAGGTATTGGTCATAAAACGGTTAATTGATTAATCAATTTTTAAAAAATCTAATTTGTATTAATTTTAAAGTTTTGTGTCATATTAATTTTTAATTTTAAACTGAAAACTAATCCAATTTATTACAGCCTATATATTGCAAGAACTATATTATTGTATAATTATGTTAAAATATAAAGAATTAGTTAATTTATAATTTCAGATTAAAATTAATTCAATTTATTACAGACTACGGCTAAGAGCAATTGGTTCATTAATAGATTTTGTTTTCAGGGAACCTTAGCAGATTACAGATGAATTGTGGCATACTGGAGTTGCTGATAAGAGATGACTGAATGCAGAGCAGTTAAGTAAAATTGTGATTATCTTATACTAACAAAAGTATACTGTCATTACTGATACCTTTCCTTTCTTTACCCCACAAAAAATTACTAACTATTGGCTGTCACGATGTCTGTAATCGGGTCGATCTCAATAATTTAACTAACATTCTGCCTTAGCTTTCCAAGTATATGTCGAGTGGGCCGGCGCTTTGCGGGATATCCTGCTTAATGCTTGACTGTACATTCTATTTGACCAACCTCAATCACTTCAAAAGGAAAATTCAATATTACTTAAAATTTATTGATAAAGTCGAAATAAAATTTAAACGAATACTGTAAAAGCTTTAGTACTATAAACTAACAAGTTAACAAGGCTTTATATTATGTTTCTTCTACCAATAAGTATTATATACGCTAAAGTTTATGTTTTCAATTTTCCGAAATATTTGTGCACGAGTTTCATTTTTTCCTCAAAAAAAAAAAAAGTATAGCAAGCAAAAATAAAACGATAACAGACCATAAATAAATATGAAATTTTCGATTCTAGAATTGATAATGATTTAACGTGTGAATTTTACTAACTTAGCAGAAAATAATATTATATTTTACGTTTCTTAAACTTTTACCAAATCATAATTTATTTAAAAAAAAAAAAAAAAAGTTTCGGTCAATATAATTCCCTAGGGACTTTTCAATAAAAACAAATTGCTATAAAGATACCGCAAACGTCGATTCCGTTTATTTTCATGTTAAAATTGACGGATTGGAAAAAAATTGAACGATATCCCCAAACAGTTATATTTGTTTATACCGTATATATAAAACACAAAGAAGCCATCATTGATATTTGAGCTTCTTATGTTCAGCATTTTTTTTTTGTTGTTTTTGTTACATTGTCCGTTTACAGAAGAATCATACATAATTTTCTCATTTTTAAATAATGCAGAATAGTACTGATTCGGGTCAGAGATGGAATACTGATATGAGTAAAAATAAAACAACAACAAAACACCGATTTATCAAAAACAATCAAAGGAATGGGATAATTTCTTCTCGTACTTTTCCATTTTTTTTCTTTTCTTAAACACACGTATATTCTACAAACATATATAAGCAAAAGCTTACCAAAAAGTTTACCCTCTTATTTTTACAGCATTTTTTTTTTTTTTTTTTTGTATAGAAAATGAAAACTACATCAAATTCGTCTCATAGGAAAAATAAAAAATGTATTTCGTGTGCATGTATGCGAAAGTTATATATAAAATAAAATATTTTCACAAAATAAAATTTTACCAAATGTTATACGCGGAAATACAACGTTAGTCGTCGTCTTATACAAACGAATAAAAAGAAAATACCTTCGACTTAAAATGTGATAAAAGTAAAACGTTTTTTTTTTTTTTACTTTCGTTCGTAAATATTGATTTTCCCTTTTCACTTACTACAAATGCAATATCAAGTTAAGTCTGTGTAGTTTTTTCTCATTTTTATTATCTTTGTCGTTTGTTAAATTTGTCTTTAAGACAAGTAGATTATTGTGCTTGTCTACACAGGATACATATAGACATGGACATGCTTTACTATAAAAACTACATTAGTAGAAATTAAATTACTGTATCCCAAAAGAATACTTCGTCCCTATTTAAAATGTCAATATTTTTGTTGTTCATGTCAATCAAATCAAATCAATTCAGCTGTAAGATATTTATCTTGTGATGCCTATCGGTTCCAAGTTTTATTTATTTTTGTAATTATCTTGAAGTTAAGTATATGTGATGATAAGTAATTTATTATTACATTATAGTTTTGATGTAATTTCACCTGTATAATTTAGTATACTATATTTATAGAATCATTAATAGAATGGGGGATTATTGATTGGTGGTCTAACTATTTCCGTTTCGTTGGAACTGTGTGTGCGTTTAAGAAAAACTTAAATGTACGTTAGCAAATTTGTTTTACATTTGCATTGTTAGTCATAACACGTCTGAAAGAGTTCAAAGACAGTGAAATGGAATAATAAGAAAACCATTTCTTAGTTATAACGTATATCGTATCAAAACGTAAATATTGAAAAAAAAATTGTTACTGTGTTTTCTTTACGTAATACACTATTTCACACTATAATGAAGGAGCATTAATTTATAAGGGCCATGTACCAGTCCAAACTCCTGACGGTTCAGGGTCACGTGGTGAAACATTTTACATATACATATTGTTGAGCAACAAATAATGATATAACTTTACGGTACCCGCAAGTCAACGTTTTTTTCTAAAATTTTCCTAAAAAGCAAACCATAATAAGCATCCTTGATTGGCGACGGAATATGGTAGGACATTAAAAAACTTTGAAAAAGTTTGTCGTGCTTGAACAAACTATTATAAACTTTATAATGTTATTCTGGAGTTTTAAATCAGTTGTTGCACAGCATAGACGATGTTTTCTTCAAAATTAGTGACTTATACTTCAAACGGATTGCTGCTTTATTCTTAAATATTGGTTATGCCACGTTCAAAGTATTTCTAATTGCGGTAATAAGTGTTTTGGTTGTAAACATTCAGTCGACAAATTTTTATAAAAAACAGTACATAAATGTCTTTTATTTGCTTTCGCCAGCCTAAGAGGGATTTTGAAAACAGTGATTGGTCGGTACACACTCGTGAAATATCAATTAGATTTTCTTGTTTTGTCTTTTGAATGGTTATTTCATTTAGATTTGGTGTTTAATAATTTTTATTGGATCTAATTTGATTGATTGATTGATTGGAATGTACGGCCAAGTACGAACCAGGAACTCCCGGTATGCAGGCCACGACCGTACACCCGAGTTACATTTAACAAAACCGAAGGAATGTCAGTTATGACAGACTCGACCCGGTAACTGACACCTAAGCGAACGATACTTTTTTTTGTGGTGTAGGGAAAGAAAAGGTATGTCAGAAATGGAAGAATTGGTCCGATTTCCCGGTGGCCAATGTTTAACTATTATTAGCACAAAACAATCACAATTTTACTGAACTGCTGTGCATTCTGTCGTCTTTTATGAGCAATTCCAGTGTGCCACCATTCAAATGTAATCTATAAAGGTTCCCTAAGAACAAGATCTATTTATGCACTATATTCTCCAAGCCGTAGGCTGTAACAAATGGCATTAGTTTTCACCTGTAAATTACCAATTTATTATTTCACCTTCATGCTGCTAAAATTTATTAAGTGTACTATTGATTTGATACAAAACTTTAAAATTAATTTAAATTAAATTTTAAAAAATTTGACTAAACATTACAAATCAATTGAAATAACCGTTTTATGATCAATACACATAATTTTGTTGTAACAAAAAAAAAACAAAATAGAAAAAAACCAAAAACGATTGTCTTTGTCACTCAAAAGTAATTTAGTATTTTTTTCTCCTTCTGGTTTCACAGTAAAAAAATTCTGACAGTAAATGTTTCATTGTGGTTAGACGATTTTACATTAAGATGTTTTGTAAGTTTAACTGTCATTTCATTTAATTTTGGTGTTAAAAAATTATTTTGAAACTGTAATTTTGGAATTTTGTGTGAATTTTGGAGCCACAATACAAGGTATTCGAGTTATTGATATAGATAAAACTTTATATTTATAAGCATTTTAAGACAACTTATTCAACACATAACAATTAAAAAATATGTCAAGGTCTCGCTGCAGACGCTTAATGTCAATAAATGCTTTCGTAAACTTAGATAAGATGCAACCCCATTTTCTGCCTGATTTCAATATTGGTATAGCAAAGAATAGCCAAAACTCGCCACATTTGATTTTAGCAATAAGTGATTCCCGAGGATGAAAGCGACCAGGATATACCAATATTATTTATATTTTAATTATTATTAGTATTATTGTTTAATCATATTATTGCATAGACCATCATGAATGAGCACATGCTCAAGATGAATTATGCAATATATATTGGTAAATTGTTTGATGCAAATAAAATAAATAAATAAATTTACCTGTCAGTTTTGTTGACGACAGTACTAACGAACATAGGATATGACTGAGCATATCATTTGATGAAGGTATCTTTGATTATGTCTACAGAGAATATTAAAAATACAGGTTACGTTATAGGTATTCGTATAATATGAGTGGGTTTAGATGCTAAGATATCTAAGCCACAGTTCGATAATAAAACTAAAAATCTATCGAACAGAAATCACCCATAATTAAGAGGTTGGTATATGATGGCTTATTTACTAATAACGTGAGCTCAGGGAAAAAGTAATATCAAAGAGAATATTTGAAAGTCGATGCTGAAATAATTACAACTTAAGTTGTATGCAGCATATATGGCAACACCTCCTGAGCACCTACTGTTTTTACCATTATCAAATAAGTTGAAACCCTGTAATCGATTTCCTGGCATTGATGTCAAAATTAATACATCCTAAAAAATCAGCACGAAATTTACGGAATAATCAAGCTATACCAATATCTGGTTCAAATAAGATGCCATTTATTCCTGGAGTGAAAACTTTTACTCAAAAATGTGGCTCCACACTGCCTTGAAATACAATTCCGCTACTCCCTGTTTATACTTGTGGATCACTACTAACTGAGTGTTTAAGTTGGTCCCTAAGACACCAAACAAGCCGATCTGGACTATGTTTGTTTCAAGTTGGGAATTGACAAGCATTTTCGAGATAAGGCACTAAATACCGTTACAACTTTCGGATAATTGTTTCTGTCGGCAGCAATCCGAGAATAAAAATCATACATTTTTAAATAATGACATGGTTTAGATGGTGCTAATCTACCTATTTCAAATAATAATTTGCATATACTCGATAATGGTTTGGTCATTTAAATGGGCGTAGCGTTTCTAAACATTTAAATGAGCTAATCGTTCAAGCACAAATTTTCGTTTGATTTTCTAGCTGTTTCGCAGATCTGATTAAATATTAAAATAACAACAAAATATGTTAGTGTTAATAATTATAAGTTACTTCGGTTTGATCGCAATTTACTTGGTGGTGGTGTTAAATTACTTGGAATAATTTAAAAAAAAAACACTTGCAGTTTCCCGCTGAGGAATGTTGGCCAAATTGTTGGCAAATTCTTTTGGCATTCATCTACAAGACCAAGAACTTATAAAATGTTTTCGAGTAAAACCAAAGTCTGCAAATTCGGAGCATTATGGTAAGATTATTGTGCAGTTAAGGAACAAAACTACAAGAGATGGAATTTTAAACTAGTCGCGTAAAACTAACCAGCTAATGAGAACCATGTAGCTACAGTTGGACAATCTAGTTATAGCAGAATTAATATAAATGAGAGTCTCTCAGTTTATTATCGACAACTATTTGAAAGAGCTAAGGCTGTAAAAGGAGAGCAAGAATATAAATATTTATGGATTAGAGATGGAACATATAGGATGTTCCAGGTCGAATTATTTATATTAAAAAATGTTCATATCTTGATAAGTTGTATAGTTAATAGTTATTAATCGATTTTGTTTTTTTATTCTCGTTTTTTTAGTACTGATGAATGATTATAGTTTTCTAAGTCAAGATCTTAACAATATCTATAACTCGCCTCCTAATCTGATATCCGATATGGATGGAGATACTGGGAGACATTTTTATACGAAATAAAATCAAGTTTAAATTTATTATAGACTCGACTGTGATTGATTTGGATGTTACTGATCATTCAGCAACTATTCTTAAAATTTGTTTTGGTTTAGACTGTTTAATTAAGAAAAATGATAATTCAGTCCAAATAAAAATCGACTATAATGTCTTATGTCAGCTTTTATCTAGTGAAACATGGCAAGATTTATTTTTGATTTATAACGTTAATATACGCGGACTGAGAAGTCGGTGAAATTGTAACAGATGGCGCCACAATAGCAAATCCAAGATGTCATGTGGCAATACCATCATGTGGCAATACCAAATTAAAATGTTCAGACAGATCTGTCATTTAGTTCAGTTTTGACAGCCACTGAAAACAGAAAACCTATAATTTTTTTGCAAACTTGGAAAAAAGTGAATTTTGTGTGATAATTTAACATTATTTTTTGCGTGGAAAAACCATCACACAAACCAAAACAAAGCTTGATAAATATTATGGGGACTCTCACCATCGATTAAAATGATTTACAACTGGTTTACTGATTTTTGTTTACTGTTCAGGAAAATCCGTTTACTGAACGTTCAGGAAAATCCATGATATAGTATTGCAAGACCGCAGAGTGAAAGTGCATAAGATAGCTGAGATAGTAGGCATCTCAGATGATCGTGTCCACAATATATTACACGGACATTTGAAAATGAAAAGGCTATTCGCGTTGGGTCCCGCGTTTGCTTACAATTGGCCAAAAACGCACACGTGAGACAACTTCGGAAGCAGGTTTAGCGAAGTTCAAGCAAAATAAAAAGGAGTTTTTGCGTCAACTGTGGATGAAACATTGATCCATCATTATACATCGGAAACCAAAGAACAGTCTAACCATTGGATTGGACCGTTTCAACGACGTTCTGAAAGAAGAACAATTTGACGAAGAAAAAGTTTCTTCCATCAAGACAATTCACGGGTACATACGTGTGTAGTTGCCATAGCCAAAATCCATGAATTACTCATCGAATTGCTTCCACATCCGCCATATTCTCCAGACTAATCCCTCTGCGACTATTTCCTGTTTCCAAACTTGAAGAAATGGCGGAAAGAGATTCGGCTCTAATGAGGAAACCATCGATGCAACAAACGCCTATTTTAAGTGTTGGAGAAATCGTAGTATTTGGAAGGGATCGAAAAATTGGAAACACGTTGGACTAAGTGTATCGAGCTCCAACCGGACTACGTTTAAAAATAATTTTTTTTGGTAGAAAATATTATTCTGTGGCGGTCATTTACATTTACCACCACAAGCTGATAAAAAGCTGATATTATGTCACAACGAGTTTCTAAATAAATGAAATTATTTTCAGATACTCGTTAATGTTATTCAAAAATAGTTACAGTTCGCGATCGCCACACAGCCTTAGCAATGCAAATTTATCCATGACACATTCATCAGTAAATGATTCGTAGATTGTACGAATCATTTACAGATGTCACTCTGCCCTAATCGCTGAATATCAATATACGACCATAGAATGACGTAGATAAACAACGCTTAAAAAAGTTAGTATCTGGTGAGAAATAGATGAAAACAGATTTCTGTTCCAGTATATTCGTATAATTAAAATAATATAAAAAAACAAAATACAGTGGTGCACGGTTGCATAAATTAAAATAAATTTAAAATATAAAAACTAAATTTAATGATAAATAATAAATTAAATAAAATAAATTAATAAAATTTATAACGTAAAAATTCGTATGTAAATTGAAGTGGTGCCAGGGTGGGCACATATTCCACATTAAGGACTACGATAGTTCCTTGTTTTATTTTTACCAGACATCTCACTCTGCCCTCGTAGCATACGAAACTTTTATTTTAAGGCATAAATCCTTTATTGAACAATCACAGTATTCAAATTGTGTGAGAAATACATCTAAATCAATCAAGGATTGGATCACTCCGACACTGCGTTTTAAAATAAAACTGAAAAATAGGCTTGGCCAAACATTAAAACTCTACATTCACAAGGTATAGCGGCTTAAAAAAGAAAGTGAGCAAATGCATTAAAAAAACGTTAGATTATTCTATCAAACGAAATTTGAAAGTTGTGGAAGAGATATTAAAGCTCAATCGAAAACCGTTAACGGTATTGTAGGAGAGAATTGTTTATGAAGTGCCGGATTCGACAGGTAAAATTTGCCCTACTGACGGAAGCATTGCGAATACTTTTGCTAAACATTTTTCTTTGATACCTATGCAATTGCGTAATGGAAACATTGAAAACGGGCATATTTTTGATTATTGTTTAAAGGAAAACCTGTTATTTTCCTAAATAATAAAACCTGTTTATTCCAACATCAGGATTCGAAATTTTTAATATTCTTATAGAGTTCTAATTCTACTGGAGTTGATGGTATTTCTAATGTATTATTGAAGAAAATTTCTATCTATATCTGTGATCCCCTTGGCACATATTTTTAATCTTAGTTTAGTTTTAGGAATTTTTCCTTCTAGTCTGAAACAAGCCATCGTAGTACCATAAACTAAATAATTATATAGACGTTATGCTACGAAAAGGGCTATGAGGATACTTATTTATCGTTCAGTCAGTGGATTTCAACTGACAGATGCAATTCGGAAAAGTATTCAAAAACGGTAGAAGAATGTTTGGATTACTTCATAAAGATGTTGGGAAATCTGATTCCCCATTACTGCATTTCACTTTAACAATCTAGCTTCATAAAAGATAAAAAAATTACTGTATAGGGCCTACAGAAGCACTGGTTTCATATGATTTTGCAGAAAATTATTTATTTATAATGCAAAATGCAGCGCAGGGTTTTCAATGAAATAATAAGCAAGCAACTATTCATTCATTTGTAATTTACAAAAATGTGAATGAGAAATTGCAGTACTACAGCTTCGTTGTTATATCGGATTGTCTTAGTCAAGTCACTGTGGCAGCTCATTTATTCATCGAAAAAATGATCCAGTTTTTGAAAACTAAAATGACGAGTTTAACCAAAATTTATTATGTAACTGGTGCTAGCACCTATAAATGGTGCTGTAACGCATTATAAAAATAAAAATAAATTTATAAATATAATAAAACATAAAGAGGATTTCAGGATCGATTGTGAATGGCATTTTCATGCCACAGCTCATGGAAAAGGTCCATGCGATGGAGTAGGAGGTACTATCAAGAGAAAGGCATCCAGAGCCAGTCTCACTGACGAACTTATATATATATATATATATATATATATATATATATATATATATATATATATATATATATATATATAAATATATTTATTTATAAATATATATATATATATATATATATATATATATATATATATATATATATATATATATATATTTACATTTATATATTAACTTATAGGACTATGTAAGTCTGTGTAAAGTTTGTACTAATTGCCCTTAATTTAGAAATAGTTACAATTCGATACAATGCAATGAATATAATGAATGTTTTTCACAAATACCTTGTAAAAATAAAATTATAATTAAAAAAAACTAACATTTATTTTTAGCATTGACTGAAGCAACCGGTTGAATTTGTCGTAGTAAATGACCAACTATCACTATTATTAAATTAAAAATAAAATATAATTTACTAAAATTTTACGAGAAGAAATAATTTTGTAAATTACATCTGTATATTTGGTGTTTGGTAAAATTAATACGTTAAACGAACAATTACAGCAACAAAATATCAAAAGTTAAAATCAATCAAAGCGATCCTAACAATCGACAATATACAACGTGAAAAATCAAATATAGTTCTCCCTTTAATTGGATATATCGACTATTTTCATTATCATGATTACTCTGCCTTCGTCAAAAACATGAGTTGCATAAAATCACATAAATTTCAATAAATAATTCGATTATCACTGTAAAAAAAAATATATATATATGCAATGCGACAACAATTTTTCCACCATTCACACTCGACTCGACTAACAATCAGACAATAGAAAAAAAAAGTGAAAAAAAAACAAATTCTCAACCATTTTTAAAACCATCATACTCATCTCGGTTTTTTTATTTATTTCGGAAAATGACATTTTCATTTGAATTTACAAAAAAGTAAAAAAAAAAACATAACACAATGGTACAGAATTATAATTAAAGAAAGAAAATCATCATTTATATCCTTGTTGGGGAAATTTTTTTTTTTTTTAAATTTTCCATCATCATACACAAAATGAAAATGTAAATAGGTGTACGTACATTTTATAATTATTTTTGCTAAATGTAATTTTGTGTTTGCTACTACTATACATTTTAGTTAAAAGACCAAACCATATTCAGGAAGGTTTTTATCATAATTTTTATTTTTGTATATGCGTGTGGGTGTATCTCTTCGTTTATTTTAATTAGATTAGAATAAAAATTACATTAGATGTCGAGATTAGAATCCAATTTAAAGATATTCTTGTTTTGTTGGATAATTACAATGTTTTGGAATGACACAGACGAATAATAAAGAAGCATACCTATGTTTTTTTCCATGCACACTCTGACATAGAAAGCAATAAAATTTGAAATCATAAAAAGAAAATTGAAAAATCAATTTTATATCGACAACATTTTCAATTAATTTTTGTCATGTGGAAAAACCAAAACATGTATGCTATATATACATACATAATGTAATGATATTATTCTTTCTATTACAGAATCAACAAAACAAAAAAAAATATTAGAACAAGTTTCGACATTTTCTGTACATGCATATGTATGTATCTAGAAATTTTGTAATTGTATTATGTAGACAAGACATGAAAAATACTGTATACATTTAAGAAACATACATAGGTTCGGAAAAGAAATAAAGACGAGAGATTACCAGCTAAACAACCAATGCCATGGTAATAATAACGTAAAGACGTTAGAAATAAAAAGAAAATCTATATAATAATAGGTTTAAATGAGAAAAACAGCTGCAATTTCCCTTGTTACGTTAAATATATATTTTTTCCTATTTTTTTCACAACAGTGGTTTTTTCGTAGATTAGATGGGAATTCAAGAAGCTAATGAAAATAGTATGTTGTTGGACTAAATGTGGATTTATTGTTTCATCCTTAAAATGTTTTACTTTTATAATGCTTGTAATTAAGGAGAATTGGGAATTTATTAAATGTTATGGACTACATAATATAATATAATGGTGGTCCAAGGGGAGTAAGATTAACCCATGTTGATAGATAATTATATTTTGTGGATGAAATATGAAAAATCAGTCTGCGGTTAAAACAACCATTACACGAGTATCTATATTTTACTTGGGTTTTAGTAATTAATAGCACATGTCCTAATAAAGGCCATCATGATTCTAACTGATATCATAACATAAATACACGGGTACCAGTCGAAACTGTATATTTTACAACTGGATTTGACGAAACAGGATAATTCAAAACTGGATATTTTAAAACGAGATAAGGTACAAAACGAGATATGGTACAAAACTGGATATTTCAAAACAGGATATTTCGACATGTGATTTAAACTTAATATGATTTTTTTAGGAAAGTTCTGGAATATGGCCAGTTAAAAAAGAACTCGGCGAGTTCTTAACCGATTATGATGAAATTCGATATGTAGGATGAAAATGTTGATGAAAATTAATTAATTTTTCTCACATAGATTCTCTAAAGTGAAGAAAAGTTATATTAAGTAGAAGAATAAAAAATAGATGAAGAAACATTTTACTGACAGTAAACTCGATCAAGTCAATGATTATTTTAATTAGATGAGAAAAGCAGCAATTAAAAAAAAAATTAAGTGAAAGAAAATTATATTTCTCTCCTTAGAAATATTCAAGTATGGAACCTTACTGGCCTTATTCCAGAACTTTCCCAACAAATCATTTTAAAATCCCATTTTCATCCTACATATCGAATTTCATCATAATCGGTTAAGAACTCGCCGAGTTCCTTAACTGGCCATATTCCAGAACTTTCACAATCATTTTAAAATCCCATAAATCATTTTAAAATCCCATTTTCATCTTATATATCGAATTTCATCTACATCGGTTAAGAACTCACCGAATTCCTTCCTAATTGACCATATTCCAGAACTTTCCAAAAAAATCAATAGGAAGCGGCCACTGGCATTTGGTTACCAGAGTTTTAGGTAACCCAAAAAGCTGGTTTACGACGATAGATACTGTTCAACGACGCGAATAAACTCACGAGCGATAAACAAAATTTCGAACAAGCAATCAGTTATTTACCGCCAAACAGGGAGAACCTGTTGCAGGGAAGACAGATTCACGTACCTTAAAAAAGCCCCGACTGAGCGAACAACGCGCTCGGACGAAAAAAACTTAGAAGCTCATTTGGGTAATACAGAGATAAGCGAACAAAGTATCAGATAGCCCTGATCCCACAGCAAGATAACGAGGCAGGCACATCTTCCAATATAGCCAACTAGCTACACGAGATAATTCCATCTTCCCACATGGTGGGAACTGTCCACTGTGAGACGCTGCCACGCGTCACGAATAGTTCTTACCATTTGCCACCTATGCATTCTGGACAAACTGCAACGAGTATAGCACAAGCAACAACATTCGCAACTATAGCTCTTACGCTCGAAAAACTATAAACCGACTCGAACTACGAGCACCTAATTTAGAACACGATCGTGTACTCCTTCAAATCCTTTAGCATCTCCAAATTGGTGCTACTATCACGACAAATACGAGCACTGCCGATAATTGTCAGTTACCCTGTAAGTATAGATTCGGAAAATTGTGATTTTCCGAATCTATAGGTAAACGCAACCGGGAACATCCGTTACTCTAGGCAAAATGCCACATGTAATGCAAAATACCACTCCAAGCTAGTATAGGTTTAGCAGTTGCCGCGGCTGACCATAAACCGAAGATCATAAGCCGCTTATTTATAAGGAAATGTCAGAACAAACTTACATTTCTGAAAGACATAGTCGCACCTGAAGATGTCTTAAGACGGAAATCACTACTCTATTTAGCTTATTTGAGTTAACTCTAATGCAATTTGGACTACGAAATGATACACAATCGTTTCAACGATTCCTTAACGAGGACGTCAAAGATCTCGGACTCTATGTTTTCTACATTGACGACATAGATACTTGTAGCCTCATAGATACTTGTAGCCTCATAACAGATCAAAATGTGTTTTTGGCACTAGCTCTCTAGACTTCTTCAGTCACAAAATTACCCTAAACGGTATTCTGGCGACCATCGGGCAAATTACTATCAACAGGCTTTCGGACAATTAAAAACCACTTTAGCAAGTATTACACTGTTGGCACATCCAATATATAGTTTCGAAGAAATAGATATCGGTTAGAAGCTGCCAATCGATTTTTTGCCGAACTTAGCGAACTTATCCTAGGGTAATAAAAATACCGATTGTTTGTTTGAAATAGATTTTGAAATAACAGGAAGGTTGCATTGTTGCAAAAAATCCTATTTTGTATTAAAGAGGGTGCTTTTGTATCCGGCAGAGGGATACAAAAGAGGGTGCTTTTGTATCATAATTTTCGGCTATGTATAGTGATGTTCTTAACATCGGCACATTTAAAGTTATATAAATTTTCTCTTTACACTTTTCGCTTGGTTCTGTTTTCTTTTGCTTGATTGGCTTTTTTTATTTCGTTTAGTCGCTCTTTTAATTTTGGTATGGCTGACCTCTTTTGCTTTTCAGTTTCTAATTTCTGAAGAGACTCGAAATATTTATTTGGTGTAACCGCTCCTGGAGTTATTCTTTTTTGTCAGCTTTCTTTTGTTTTGGTTTATGAAGAGGTTCTGGATAATAAAACGTATGTTTGAAAGCAGTGGGTACAGTTCTCTTTAAAGGTCAAATAAAAACTACTTTGGCTGATCAGTACATTTCGCCGATTTTGGTGATCCATTATTTAACAGAATATCTAATAAATGTTCTGGTTCGATAATTAGATTTATGTCCCAGTAATTTATTCACGAAGAACCAATTCACTATCCGCGCAAATGGTAACCGGAACGGTCAGACATTGCTTCTCGTCGTTGGCGATTTTATTGTACACCTGCTTTGACCTTTCTTGAACCAGAATATGTTTTATGGGCATAAAAAAATGATGTTTCGTTTGTATTGAAAATCTGTTATGGTCCGTTAAAACTTTGCCTAAATGTTCTTCTTGAATAAAAGAAGATATCCTCCCAAACCATGCAGTGTGTCAATTTCTCTAATTGTTAACTATTAGCATTGCGTGTTCTTTCCATTTTTAATTAAATTCACTATTCTGCAACAAAGTTCCTGTGGTTTGGGAGCACTCCCATGCTTCCTAAAAGACTTCTAAACAACCATGTTATCCTTAGGATTCCACCACAGCATCCTTGGATTCTCGTAAGAGGCAACTAAACAAAGGTTGGATGTGGAACTTACTACCCGCATTCGTAAAAAATTTACTGTTAAAATAATCAACAAAAGGAAATATGGATACCGCTAAAATTCAAACCAACCCCACGTTAACGGTCACGCAGTTTAGGATCTGTACGTTGAACGTGCAGTCGATAAGAAAACCAGGCTTGTTTGATGGCATTATACCAGCCATGAAAGAGTATCACTTGGAAGTCGTTGTTCTCTAAGAAACTCGATGTACAAAACGTTGATACCATGAGTCCCAAGGCTTAACATTACTTTACAGTGGACATGACTTCGGCAATCTTGTTGTTAGTTTTCTTCTTGAGTCCCAGGTGAAAAAGCTGCTTTAGATTTCAAACAGTTAATACTCGTATGTAATACGTTTCCACTAGCCAAGCTGGCAATTATTTGTGTACATGCACCCTCTGATATAAGCCAATCCAAAGGTAAAGACTCATTGTACAACAATTTGGATGATCTGATGGGATCCATACCAGAGCACGACATCAGAATATAGTGACTTTAATGCTAGAGCTTGCAAAAATCAGACTAACTTATGTGAAAACATAGGCCTGTACTCCCGTAATTGTTCATGACGTCACTGATTGCGATTGCGCATGACCTCATTGTGGCTAGCACATTTTGTCCTTATACAAATATCTACTTGAAAACACGGACACACCCTCGTAAGACGTTTTAAAAATCACATTGCCCATGTGTTAATTTCTACAGGATCGATCGGCTTCCAAATTTGTAGGCAGTGATCATCAATTGGTCAATGCAAAACTAAGATGGCAGTTTTTGTACAGCAATCACAATATCAGAAAGCACAATATCAGAATATTGTACGCTCTATGGAAGGTATTGAACACTTCGGTTGTCAATGCTGCCCAGGCGACTCTAGGTATGGTTAAAATTTAACCCAAAAATGATTGATTTGATCAGGAGTGCCGTCTCTCTGTCGAGCAACAGAATATAGGCTATAAAAAAGCTCGAATACGTTTTACAATCGCAAGGAAAAACAAAGCGGTCTTTGATAGGAGAGCCACCAAGCGAAATTGTAGACGGAAAAAGCGTAAATGGTGGAAGGCTGAAGTCTTAATTGTACATCAACTAAGCAATGAGCACAGTCCTCTTAGCTTCTTTGAAGGATTCACTGGACTGGTTCATACCTTCACGCCTAGGTCTATCACCATTCGGGACCAAGATGGAAACATCCGGTTTAACATCAATGCGACACTCGACACTTGGAAGGTGCATTTCTGTGATTTACTCTATGTTCAACAAGTGTCAAACTATGTGTTTAAAATTTGCTAAATATAGACTGAGGAGATGTGCATAGAAGATCGTCCAAGGAATTCACACTGGCCATGCAGAGAATGAAATGAAAGCGTTCTCCTGAGGTTGATTGCATTCGGAGGAGACACTTTGTGGACCTATCTTTTCCGCCTTATTTCATTAGTATGTCAAAGCGAAGTTATGCCGGATGAATGGAAAGTGGCCGCGTTAGTGTTAGTTTTTCACTATTAGTGGTCTATCTTTAAACAAGAAGATCACTCAAAATTTGAAAACTATAGGAGCATAGCTGCTTTCCTTTGCACAACATACAAATTACTGCCTTACATAATATTGGAGAGAATCACTCTCCTGGCGGAGGAAATTGTCACTGTTCAAGTTTTTTCGCTGAGGATGATTCTTTCTAAATATTACAAACCAGCTCGTGACGTATATCAGGTGTTCTTGGACTTGTTTTGCTTTGAGATATCTGGTAATACATAAAAAACATGTGCGTTTATGTAAATGCTGTATCAAAGGTAGAAACAAGCTATCGGGAATTTTTCCAATAAACTCTAGGGTACGGCAACGAGATGCTCCCCGATACTCATTAATATCATGTTAAAATTTATCTTTCGTAAAAGTGAAACACCTCAGGATAACATCGTATACCGTCAGTCTAACTAGGTTCTGGCATATGCAGATGATCACTGATTTAGAGATCAAGACACACTGGTTTTCGATGCCTCGAGTTCGTTGTCACTCATGCTTACTTTGTGGGAGGGGATATTAAAGCATGTCTTGTATATACATTACGTCGACTGCTAAAGTCAAAAAACCTGCAAATGCCGACAAGCTAAAATTGTACAAATCAGGCCCGTTCTTGTGTATGGGTGTGAGAGCTGGGCCCTGACGGATGAGTATGAAAGATGGTTAATGATATTCGAAAGAAGAATTAGGCGCATGATATATGGCCCCAAACGCGACAGTGACATAACTTGCCGAGTTTTATTCAATCACGAGATCAGAAATTGAATTGAAATAAAAGAACAGCGAGTACGCTGGCTTGGCTACTTGGTTTAATTTTTTCTTGTCAGACACTATTTTCCTTTTAGATGCACATCAGTTATGCATACTGTCAAACAAGTGTAAAAGAATGTCAATCGTAAGTTAAAGGTCAAATCGATGTTGTCTGAGTGTGTTGACGACTTATGTCACGAGAACAATAAATTGACAACCACATCCTAATATTTCCTCTGATACTTTTGCAAACTTAAAATAAAAATATCACAAATTTTATTTCGTTTGATGTTTTGTGTTTAAAATCGATGGCATGTTCTAAAAATATCCGATTTTTATGTAAATTTGTATAAAATATAGAATATTTACACACGGAGTCGGAGGATTTTTGAAAATTATGTTGTAATTTTATAAAAGAGTAACCATAATATTAACCTTGTATCAAAATTTCGGAAACCTAATTTATGTATGTCTTTTAAATATTATACAAAAACTTCACCGAAAACCAACAAATTAAACCACACGGCCAGACATAATTATAATAATAACAGAAATGTGTGTATACGACCAATAAAATGATAATTTATTCGTTTTTAATTCATCCAAAACTTTTTATATCTTACATTAAAGAAAAAAAAGGATAAATATTAGAAAGGAAAATCTATCTAACAGATACATATATGTATGTATGTATGATTTTAATTAATTCTGCTAAGCTGTTACCCCATTAAACCATATAAATGGAATATTAACACAGAATGAAAATATGAAAATTCTTAGTTTCGAACTAAATACGAAGGAAGAAGAAAACATCCACATAGATTCTATTCTAACCACGTACCGAAAATATTTTAATGAAAATACTGTGTATCATCTCATCACACAAAATAACAACAATAGTAGTATTAGTGATATTAATAATAATCGTAACATGAACAACAAAAAGGAAATTGAAAATCTCTAATCTTTACCGTCTTTAAAAAGTGTTATCATTTTCCTTTTATTCTTAAATAACTAAACATACACATACATATAGTGGAGTGACATGTAGGATATAGCGTATAGTACACGGTAAACAATATCGTTTACCACCTTTGAATTTTGGGTCGTGGTTTTTATGTTTCTGTTTTCTTGACATTATTGTTAAAGGGAAAATTGTAAAAAAAAACTTCTTTTGTCAAAATTTTCTTTTGATGTTTACATTACAACAATGTGTCATCGAAATAGAGTCATTTTTATCCTATGATTTATCTCAATTAACCCTTTAGTTAGTCATTTTATTTTTAAAGGGTTGTCACATTTCAAGTGTATGAGAACGTTTTGGAAATAATAAAAAAATACCGGTGTATTATAAGATGACTGTGGGTATTGTTTTGGTCACACACTCAATTAAAAAACGATGTCTCAATATTTTCTTTTGTTCGAAAATAAGTGTTAGATTCATATCTGCTATTTTACAGTAAAGTCAGCATATTTATTCAATATGTACATATTGTGTATGCATATAGAATAAATTTATGTTATTTATTTTTATAACAAACCAACAACCAAATCAATTGAAATTTAAACCGCTTAAATAATTCAATATACAAAAACAAAACAATATACTAATTGTAATAAATAAATAATCATTTTCGCGCAATCGTTGACATTTCAATTTACAAATTATGTGAATATCATATATACAAATATATGTGTGATATGTACACAAAGTTTAAAATTGCAAATATGCAATTGCAAAAATTATTCATAAACATCATAATTATTTTAATCGCACTCATATCGTATTTAAATTGATTTTAATTAATTCTAATTAATAGCATTCTAACAATATCCGTTATAATATAGAAAGAATATTAGGTGCGATCAACAATGTTCATATGTTTAATGTACATACCACAAGGGGTAACTAAGAAGGTCGTTTGGTTATATATTAATGTTTGTATATCAATGCAGCTGGATAGGTAATTACGAGATCATGATATGTGGTATACACCCGCATTTAAAATTAATTTTCTATAGTTCTATTACTCTGATATATATATATATATATATATATATATATATATATATATATATATATATATATATATATATATATATATATATATATATATACATACATATATATATATATATATATATATATATATATATATATATATATATATATATATATATATATATATATATATACCAGTTTCGCATGTGGTCGATATTCGACCAAACTTATTCTAGGAATAAAACAAACCCATCCAAAGTCATTTTTACTAAAATATTTTTATTACATTTTTTATTAAACTGTACACAATATGATACATTACATCATTATATAAATTGCATAAACTGGAATGCGATGATCCATCGATTTTTTTAAATTAGTACACCTAAAGTAAATCATTTATTCCGTCCCACCACTCTATTGTGAACCATTTTAAAAATCCTCTCATGCAATGAAATTTTATAATATTTTATGTTTCATTTGAAATGTTATTGGTCAAGGATCTCATTAAAAACAATATTTTTAAAAAATACTCTTTCATTATTATACGAATGTCCCTGTTCAGAAGAATTTGAAATATAAAATGTTAATCCTTCATATGATCGAACTCGACTGGCTACTGCACACAACTGACCATGTTTAAATACTGGCTGTCGAAATAATATTCCGACCTTTGGAAATGTTTGCCCCTTCGATTTGTTAATGGTCATATAGCAAAGACAGGAATGACCGGAAATTGAGTGCGTTCAAAATCAAATGGCAAAAGTGTACCGGAGTACGTTAAACGAATGCGAGGAATTAAAATTATCTTTCCACATGCAACTCCAGACAAAACCTCGCAGTTCAATGAATTTCTATGCATTTGTTTGATTCTCATTCTTGTGCCATTTACCAGTCTTTTCGTTGTATTCAAATTTCGTATTAGTATTACTAAACAATTGGTTTTTAATTCCAATTTGATGATTCAATGAATTTAAAAATTTAACGGAGAAATTATTGTCCCGACTAACATTATCACAAATAACTCTATCATAGCTATAATCGGCTTTAGTTTGAGCTGGTATTTGATTCAAAATATCCGAATTAATTAACAAACAATCTTCATTTCTCGGAGCTAATATGACGGAATTTAAAATATTATTTTCAATATTTGATGGAATATCACTCAAACCTCTACCCAAATTAAAATTTGGTAATGCTTCATTTCCAAAGTTTAAGAAATCCAATAAATTCCATTTCATGTGACAGAGCTTGCAGGTTCTGTTGTAGAGCAAACCGTCAAAATTGTCGGAATAAGTTCCAAGAAATGATATAATTTTCAATTAATTCAGTACGAGAACCGTGAGGAATGACAGGCAAAATTTGCTGAAAATCCCGCACAATAAAATAGTTTTACCACCAAAGGGTTTGATTCTATTTTGAACATCGCTTAGATCATTTAATAATCTATCATTGGCTTTCAAGGCATTAAAATAATTAATGAAGCGGATTTTATGAAATTTGCATGATTACTATCAAGTGATATACTCGAAACCGAATTATCTAAAATTGGAATTGATAATTTAAATAAATTATGTAATGATCTGCCATTAATAAGTATGTACAAAAATTTTCTAAAATCGTGTACACGTAGTGGTATTAGAAGACCAACTTGTTGACATGAAGCAATCTCATACGCGCATGACGCATACAGCAGTAAATGTCGGATATAAAACCCCTTCATAACTCCTTAAATCATCAAAATTTTTAGGGCCACGCACATGAAGTAATAATACGCGCAAATGAATTAGTTCCACATTTTTCGGCGAAACAAAATACAATCATGAAATAAATTACTTTTTCACCTCGACGTTTACGCTCTTGCCATCTCTTTCGATTATCAATCCATACATAATGTGATGGTACTTCAGTGTACAATAAATTATTGGCACGATCAACTGAATTCAAATCGAAAAAAGCTAATAATTTGGTTTCCTTTACATTAGCTGCCGCTTCGTTTTCTTCTCCGTGTCTGTAGTACACATTTTGCCTTTTAGGTAAATGGCAATCAAGTCTAATTATTGAATGTGCTTGATAATGCATTGTAAATTCAAATATTCTCCAACATGCTTCTGTAGAACCAACAAAACTTCCACTCAAAAAATTCTGAAAAAATTAATATTATCACCACCATTTGGATGTAAATTCAAAAATCTGTTAAATTATTATAGACTTCAGCTCGAAGATTTGTTTGATTATTACGAATAAAATGTAATCTGCTTCCTTCAATGCGAACATACATATCAACAATCCATTGCAAGAATAACTTTTGTGCATGATGTAATATACTAAAATCGCGAATTGCAAGTCTATAAGATGCATATTGTAACACAGTTATTTTGTTTCTTGGCATATTTGAATTTGAAGTTGTAAGTCTGTTATGAACCATATTTACGTGCACCTAAAATCGCCATTTGGAAATAGAAGAGGATAAGCCAACGGATCTAAAGATGAATCCAACATAGACACATTCCGAACGGTATTATTCAATCTCGAAAAGCAAATCATGTTACGTTCCAAAAACATTTCTTCCATACTTCACACCGATTGCCAGAATTATTCAAAACGAATTTTGAAGACTAACAACTAGGTTTAATAGAATTTGTTTTCCTATACTTTACGGTTTGAAGGTCGATTAAATCACAAAATATGTAACCGGACATGAACACATTTTATAGTTTCATGGGCCTCTAGAAAATAAAGAAAATACTAAGAGACCCAGGGTTTTGTGAGGTGATGAGTATCAATATGAGTTTTCTTAAACTCATAAGGAGTAAAACTAAACCAGGTTTTTAAAAGGTAACAATTTGAGTTATCATCTTTTATATTACAGGTTGTGTTTGGTGGCAAGAATATAACTTTAACATTTTCATACTGCAACTCTTTTGGATGGCCGGGTGCGTTGCCAATAAGCAGAAGTGCTTTAAAAGGAAATCCCTTTTCAGTTAAATATGTTTTAGCATTTAGAACAAAATACTTATGAAACCGCATTCATTAAAAATATTGGCAATAACCCACGCTTTGCTGTTACCAATGGCTTCATCCACCAGCTATTCTAAAATATCTCGCTGCATAGGTTCTAGTTAGGAATCTTTTTTCAGAACAATCCGGTCTTATCTGCATTGAAAACCTGATCAGCAGAATATGAATTGGCCATAATTAAATCGTTCAGTTTTGCAGGATATTCCTTCGCTGCATTTAATAGAAAAATTTCTATTTATTAAATGAAGAAGGAGATGGTTGATGTTCCTTTATTTTTGGATAAATTTGTAATGTATTGTGTGTGATTGCATTTGTATCAATTGGCATACGCTTTTGAGTTTTATCTTCAATCCATAACATTAGCGCTTTTTCCATGTTTCCATTGCAATATCCCTTGATGTTGTTTTTTACTGGTATCTGTTCCAGTTCCTAATGCTACTTTCATTCTTTTTTATTGTTCTTATCGTAGCTTCATTCATACCATATGACCTTGCAACCTCTGTTGATCTTTCACCTTTACTAAGGCGATCTAAAATACCTATTTTAGTTTCTGAAGATATAACTCTTCGCTTTTTAGTTTCTTTCGGCATGGTAAGTTCTATAAAATACGAATAAATCACAAAATTAGGGGATTGCCCTGTTTTAAATCTTTTTTTTTACTAATTACAACGATGCACATTTCACCTTTCCTAAAATTAAACTAAAATCAAAGCAGTCTATACAGTAGACTATGTAGTAGATTATGTACATCATCACATGATAAAAAAAAAACAAAATCTTTGTCGCTAACTATGTTTTTCGGCGACACCAAACATGATGTTATCATGTTGCATACTAATGCCGTTTTAATATAACATGCAAAATGTGAAAATGACATTCATTAGGTTATCAAAACGAAACCAAAAACCAAAATTAAAAAAAATTATATCAAATAAAAAACAAAGCAAAAACGTGTTCTGTCATTCCGGATAATTCTCGTGTACAGTCGTCATTTTTTTCATTTTCAATTTCTATTTTTTTCATAATATCCTATGTGGACAAACAATATGTTTATATGGGGTCGAAACTGGATATTTTACAACTGGATTTGACGAAACAGGATAATTCAAAACTGGATATTTTAAAACGAGATAAGGTACAAAACGAGATATGGTACAAAACTGGATATTAACCTGGCCTTATTCCAGAACTTTCCCAGAAAATCATTTTAAGTTTAAATCACATGTCGAAATATCCTGTTTTGAAATATCCAGTTTTGTACCATATCTCGTTTTGTACCTTATCTCATTTTAAAATATCTATTTCGGAAATATCCAGTTTTGTACCATATCTCGTTTTGTACCTTATCTCGTTTTGAAATATCCAGTTTTGAATTCTCCAGTTTTGTACCATATCTCGTTTTGTACCTTATCTCGTTTTGAATTATCCAATTTTAAAATATCCAGTTTTTGTACCTTATTTCGTTTTGTCAAATCCTATTTTGAAATATTCTAAGCGGGTCTCGTTTATATGCGCAAAATTAAATGATTTCCCGTTTTAATTTTTTTTTTAACCGTGTTAAAGCGAAATCGTGTAAAAAAAGTACCGTGTAAATCGAGGGACGATTATTTTATTAACCGGTATGTTATATATTGGGTGAGTTATATTTTTGATATCGGAGAAATCGGAGAGATAAATTTACTGTCAAACTTTCAGATATGCATTTTTTTAATATCATAGAAAAAAATTATCTCTCTGTGTCGTTTTTTTTACGCTCCGATATCAAGTGACAAATAAAACTTTAATTTAGGGAGTTTTATACTGAAATTCATAAAATAATTTATTATTTCTGATACTAAAAAAAAACACAAAAAATATTTTTTAGACAGATAAAAATTGGAGAAAAAAATTATCAGATATATCCGATAAATAATCTCTTTGATCTCTCCGATTTCGCCGATATAAAAAAAACACACAGCCATTGAGTATGAAAATTCTGATACCAATAGCTTTTTAGGTAATATGTTTATACATTTTTTTGCAAGTCATATCAAAATTTTGTTTTTTACGGCTTCGACATTCTCAAAATATAATGTCAATCGATTTCAATTCTATCTCCAGCCCATTGCATTGGAGTGTGGGATCGCAAATATAAACTATAAAATTTGTAATGCCGTCTATCGCTTAGATACGACCACATATTTTTGAGAAAATCATTGGAGAATCTAAAGTTAGGTAAGCTTTACTGAAGTCAGTATATATTGCGTCAATTTGGAGGTGTTGTTCGACGGTGATCAAAGTTATACATGTAAACTCAGTCAAATTTGATGTAGTAGATCTACCTGGAATGAACCAATGTTGTGATACCGAGATATGACTAGATATTATCCACCTGACAGAGTTGATAATTACCGATTCAAAGAAATTTAAGAGCGTGTAGTAAACCCTTATTATGAGGTAGTCGTTTGACACCTCGTTTTTAAAATAAATTGTGGCAGGTAATTATAATTTTTATAGTAAGACGACGACATCTAGGAACAGTTGTATGTTCATTTTCGTATTGTTATTCTTACATGAGCCGATATGCCTTATCCTTCATGTACTTTAGTTTAATAAATCCAGAGTCGTATACCAAGGTGCCTAATTATTTGTCAAAGGCGCATAACTGTTTGTCAATTCGCTGCTTTTAAAACGCTTATAATTTTGGGTATACTTATTTTTATTTTATTTTTATGGTTTTGAACTTCACAATTTTGGAAAAAACACAATTCTTGATATCGTTCGAACTATAAGCCCGCTGAATATATATATACATATATATATATATATATATATATATATATATATATATATATATATATATATATATATATATATATATATATATATATCCATTCAACTTTTTTTTTTTTTAGAACACACTGTATAAATTATATGAATTATCCTTTTAAAAAATAAAATGGATATTTCTTGTTTTCGATTTTAACAGGAACAGGATATAGGATACATATATAAATACATATTATATTTTGTTTTTGTCATACAAGAAATATCATAAAAATAAGTTTATCGTCATCATTTATGTTAGTATACGTTTGCTACTTTTGAATTGGTCTGATGTATATGGTTGGTCAATAGTTTTTTGCTATAAACTTCAACGTCACGATATTAAATTGAACCAACAATAGTTTTTACTCAACTTAATATTTCCAAATGTAAAAAGTACTAAACTATATATGTACGAGAGAAAAAAAACTTTCATGGTAACATATGCACGTAAACTTAGACATATGATGCAAGCTGAAATATTTTCATAGCTGATATTATCAAGCAATTTAAGCAAAAAAAAAAAAAAAAGAAAGAAAACAATACATGGTATTTATATAAACTAAAAGTCACGAGGGGATAAAAGATTTTACTTGGATAAAATAAAGAAAAGGATTTTTTGTTGTGCACTTTGCGATGAAAGAAAAATTCAAGATGACTCATCTGATTATGTGCAATATAATATGTTTTTTGAATATATTAAAAGACTTCAAATAATTAAATTATTTTAAACGCATCTCTTGACGAACAGCTTATATCGAATTTTTAATTAATAAATGTTGCCTAAAGACGTAAAAATAATGACAATAAAAATACTTATAGTAATTTATTCATAATCTAGAAATGGATAAAACTTTGTGAGACAAAAAGCTAAGGAAATTCATAATTTAACATCTTAATATAATTTCTAGTATAATTGCTTAAGGCTGTTTAGTAGATTAAGCTTAGAATATTGATTTGTTTCAACATTTACTCAATTGAGTATTAAAAAGCATATAAAGCATCGTCTTCTAAAAAACATAGTAAAACTAGTTTAAAGGACGGTTTATATTGGAATATATTACACGTATCTAAATAAAATTCATCAGTATATGTATTGTCAAAACTTCAATGACATTGAATACAATTAGAGTCGAAGAATGCGAATTTAACTTGAACAATCGTCAGTCTGAATAAATTGAAATTGACACTCCACTTGTAAATGTCGCTAATTTATTTGATTTTGATTGAAAAGGTCAAATGACAATTTGAAAGAAAACCGCTTTCTTTTATATATATTTACATATATTTATATATATATATATATATATATATATATATATATATATATATATATATATATATATATATATATATATATATATATATATATATATATATATATATATATTATCGAGTTTTTATACCCTTTTCCGACCGAACATGCACATTTGCATTGGCAAATTTTTTCCCTTTCCGTCCGAGCCAAATTTTTTTATTGAACCACTTTGTAACCAAACATACACATTTGTGCAGGCAAATTAAAATAATTTTTAAGTTTTAGTTTTTAACTTATGATTTTTCGAATTTTATGAAATATTATAAAAACAAACTAATATAGATCATGTGATCCGATAGACGCACACGTACATCGTATGCGTACGTCGTATGCTAAGTTTTTCGAAAGAGGCAGCACGATCAAAGTATATAGTACTTTTTATATATTTGAATTTAAAACATTTTGTGTCGAACGGCAAACATAAAACATTACAAATCGACATTAGTTGCTTTCCACAAGTACTTTGCATGAGCAGTTACGATTAGTTAATATTTAGCAAAGTTTTACACCTAAATACTTGTGGTGGTCGATTGGAAAGCAACTATTAATCACAAAATAGCTCAACATAAAAAACAAAACACTAAAAAAAACACTAAAGCAACAGATAGTTTGAATGAACATGATAGTAGGCCATGATGTTTTCTTGATTTTAATTTGTTGTTGTATTTATATGTACAATTAGAATTATTCATACTCAATATTCACAAAAAATGTTGTTTATATTTTTGACACTTTAATAGACAACTACCGACATAATCAATGCACTAGGGCATACGTGTAAAATATACCACTTTCCAAAAGATGGCAGAATTTTCGTTTGTAGTATAATCTTAACAATCCGACATGACATTAAAAAACAAACCATTTAAAAATGTTTAGTGTAGTGCGCAAAACAATTACAAATACTTTAATTATTGGTAATATTTTAAATACTTAATATATCAATTAACTTATTTTAATAAAATTATATTTGTTTTAGTGATGGGACGGTTTTTTAGCGGATTATTATTAGCGGTTATTATTACCACAAAATTAAATTATCCAACAGGTTCAATTTAGACATTCCCCTGTGACAGAACGACAAAGAAAATATTTTATATCTGAATACTTCACCCAGCTGCAATTTACACAATTGTGTATGCTCTTGTCAAAAACAGAAAAGAATTATTGGGACCTCAACTACATAATTGTGTATGTAGTTTTCCTGGAAAACGATAAATTATAGAAAATTTTTTGTTAGAAAACATTTACTTATTAAACAGAAAATTATTATTATTTTTTTTTTTCAGGTAAATCATTTGCCTACACAAACGTGGATGTTCGATCTCAAATAAGTTTCGGAAAAATTGCTCGATAAGAAACGGATACAAAAACTTTTTGTTAAGCTTTATGGGCATCGGTTGTCCCATTATTCTTTATTATAGTGACATTTTTCGAAAATTGATTTTTATCTCCCGCGTAAAAGACTTTTTGTTCTAGATCTTCACGTGCCAAAACACGTGGAACAAATTCTATCATGCTATTCAGAGAGCAAGAGGTCGATCATCATTACGTATCTTAAGAAATTAAGTATCCCAGCTATATACTGTCCACCGCACACATTAATTTGAAACGAGATTAAGTGCACGAAGAACTTATTCTCACCATGGGACCATGGTTCATTATTGGCGGTGACTTCCAAGGATAACAACGCTTTTTGACAGTTTCAATACCACAAAAGAAAGATTAAGGAAGCAAAAACCAACGTAGATTTCTATTTCACAAAAAGAATATCTGGTAAAACCAAATGACTGGAAAACAATAAAGAAGTCGTCTTTTATCTTGAGATTGTGCTAAATTATTAAAAAAGAAATATCGCCAATGCTTTACGACAAAAAAATCCATCAATTGGAATATTTGAAATATAGAGCTTGAAATAACTCGATAAATTATTGAAAAACTACCAGACAAAGCGATGCATAGATTTCTTCACATAGTTAATGCTATGTTTAGATTAGATACCTACTTTCTAAGGCAGAAAAAGGTATAAGTAATCATGATTGGATTAAATCCAAACAATAACTGAAACGTCAACTAGTCGTTCAGACCACAATCATTATTTTCAACTATAAGACATTTTTAAAACTATTTTGGATTCAGAGAAAAAAAAACTTTAGCTCATGTTTACAGAATCTTTTAAAATTGGCTGAATATAAGTGTTTAGATTCCAGCCACTCATTAAGCGGAAATTAAAAAAAAATAAAATTTTAATCATATAATTGAACATGGTCTTTCGAGCCGCATCACAGATAAGTAGAGTTAAAGCTAAAGTCTATTTAATAATTCTGTGGATAAAAACGATCATAACTAAAACTGACTACCTTATTTAAAGAAATACAGCATTTGCGAAACCAATAATGTCCACAAGGATACTATGATCAATACGACCGCCATGAATACGGCTGTAGAGATCCGTCTAGCCATATTACAGATACCATCATTTTCGGGTGATTATACGAAATGGCAGTGTTTTTCGATTTATTCCATTCGAGCATACATAGCCGAGAAGGTATCTCTCCGGTACAAAAATTTCAATACCTTATGGGATTGCTCAGAGGTGAAGCATTTGCGCTAGTAAAGCATTTTAAAGTGACTGAATCGAATTACATCGAATCATTAAAGAAGTTAAAACAAAGGTACGATCTGAAACGCCGATACGATAAATACATTCATTTGCTACTTCATAGAACAAACAAACATCAAAGCTAGATGCAACTAATACTAACGCCGGGGAGAGTGCAACCTTATCATGTCATACACGCAGTAAGGAAAATTTAATTAGCCAAGGTTGTAATATATCATTGAAATGCACCTTGCAAACGGTGTTACCTACGGTAGTAATACATTTTATAGATAACAATCGTTTACCAAGACCTTGCCGTGCATTATTAGATACAGCTTATCAAGCTTCGTTCTTCATTGAATCACTAGTCCAGAAGCTGAAACTGCCACGGATAAATTGTAGTGGAAAATCGCGTGGCATGACAATGGGAATTACCAACCATATAGATGCGCTTATTATACCAAGGATTACGTCTTCATTACCCTCGTGCTAGTTTGATATTAGCTGTTTGGAGAACATCTCAACCATCAGCTTAGCAGATCCGTATTTCAACAAGCCTGGTTCAATCGATATCCTACTCGGCGCAGACATATTTGTATTTGAGCTGTTTGAGAATGATAGCAAGCAGATAAATCAAAATTTACGGGCGCATAAAACCAAATTAGGTTGGATAGTAGGCGGACAATACAAATCTTAACCTATAAATAACACGCAAACATTTGCAACCATAGTTGATATTGATGCCACTTTGCAAAGATTTTGGACAACCGAAGAAGTTCCTCAAATCTGCACTATGACTAACGAAGGGAAAGCCTGCGAAAAATGGTTAAGTGAACCACTCGACGAGTAGCAGACGGAAGATTGATAGTTAAGCTTCCGTTTAAAGAAACATCCAGAGTTCTAGGTTCAATCTACCATCAAGCAATGTCACGATTAATAGCCATGGAAAGAAAATTCAAAGTAAACGATGAATTCCAGCAACTCTACAAGGTTCTTCTAAAAGAATACGAAGATCTTAATCACATGCGAAAAATTCAAATGAGCGACATCGAGCTTAAAAAATCCTATTCATCATGGAGTCATAAAAAACAGCAACAGTATGTACTAAGAAACTGCGCGTGGTATTCGACAAGATCCGATACGAAGATGTCATTGAATCAGAATTTAAAGATGGGCCCAAATGTGCATTCAACCTTGTTCCAGATTCACACTCGTTTCCGATACCATCAGTATGTTTTAATAAGAGATGTTGAAAAAATGTATCGCCAAATATGTATAGACAAGCAAGATTCACAACTTCAACTATGACAACATTCTATGGCGAGATCAAAGCCAACAAATTCGCTCATATACTTTGAATACCGTGACATATGGTATGTCATCAGCAATATTTATGGCCACAAGATGTTTAAAAGAACTGTCTCTACTATTTAAAGAAAGAAATCTCAAGGCGTGTCGAGTTATAGAGGAAGATTTTTACGTAGATGACTTGATGATTGGTGCTTCAACTCTATCAGATCTCTCAAAACTTAAAGATGAAATTGTTACTATCTTGAGTAGTATGGTGGCTTCAATTTAAGAAGAATGACATCGAATGATTTACAAATGCAAAATCTATATTAAATAAAAGTCCAAATTTGACAATATTTTCTGACCATTCAGAGCCACTAAAGGTACTAGGAATAGCGTTGGATGATGCCACTGATCGATTTAGCTTCCAAGTACCTTTAAAAGATAAGAAAATGCACACCAAGCGTAGTTTTCTGTCCTAAGCAGGCAAGATTTTCGACCTGGGGTCGCAAGATTTTCGACCTTGGGGCTATTATCACCAATTACAATAAGGATCAAGGTGATATTCCAAAGTTTATGGCTAAAGAAGATTGGATGGGATGTTCAACTACCTCCTGAATCCAAAGCATTATGGATCAATCTGCGAAACGATCTTTCTGAAGCACCTAAAATACAAATTCCGCGATGTTTAACGGCATCAACCTGCATAACTATCCACGGTTTTTACGATGTTAGCAAATGGGCATACTCAGCCTCTGTATACGCTCGATCCCCGAGCAAAAATGGATACGTTACTCATTTAATTTGTGCCAAAATTAAAGTGGCACCTCTAACGAAAGTGATCATACCGAGATTGGAGTTAATGGAGGCGGTGCTGCTTAGTCGGTTGGCAAAAAGAAGTAACTGAAATTTTATCAATCGAGTCATCCTTGGCATGACTCGATTGATAAAATCCCGCCGACTGTGCTACTCGAGGACAATCAGCCGGCGAACTAGCCAGATCAACCTAGGATTTCAGATACTAATGAGAAAAGTCAGATTGAAATATTCAATACGGTCAGCTCAAAATCCGAAGTCACCCAGAAGTCAAATGTGTCAAACACAGGTAAAGAGGGGAGTAATACATTGGCAGAACTTGAAGAAGCTAATACTAAGATAGTAGTGCATTGGAAAAAATCAGATTTTGAAGACAACTTCCTAAAGCCAGAGTACAACATACGGCAACATTTGGAACAGTTGGAATTGATTTTTGTGGGCCATTCAGAATTCATGCTGTGCGATGGAGAGATTCGATCCTTATTAAATCATCGTAACAAAAATTCAACTTTCACATTTGTGTAACCCTTTGGAAGTGTGATATAATATTTTATTTGAATATTGATCATCAACCGACTGACACAAATGTGTAGATACGAAATGTTTTTTTTTTTTTAATCGAATGGTTTTCTTTGTAAAATACATTTTTTAACAATAGTGGTTCCTTAACTAAGATTAACTTAGATTTGAATTTTCCATACTCTTGGGAAATTCCAAAGTTACATACACAAATGTAAATGTAAAAGTTACATACACAAATGTAGTTGGTTTTTGAAAATGTTTGAAATACATACACAAAATTGTAAGTTTAGTTTTTATTTCATCTATAAATAAATATCGACATCTCTCACTATAGGGTAATCAAAATTTACCTACACATTTGTGTAGGCAGGACACGAAAGGCATACAGGCCACAGTCTATATAGCCTTACACTCGATTACAGGATGACTGACTCTTTATGTAAATGGTAAATGAAAGTAAACCGGAATCCACGTGTTCACGATTTGACAGAGAAAAAAATACTAGACTAAGCGCAAGTTTACAGAATCTTTTAAAATTGACTGAGTGTAAACAATCTAAACAAATAGTTTAAAATAAATTGAAATATTAAAAATGTGCAGCCAATAAAATGTGCAGATAGATATATTGGGAGAAAGCCGTAAATATAATCAACAAAATTTTTAAATTTTGACTTTTAAGTTTCTTAAATTTAAACTTTTAAACTTTTAAATTTTGACTTTTAAACCATTCAAGTTTAATAAAAACATTTTTTTAAGATTACAGCGCTTGAATCGAAAGTTACCAGGTTGGAATCTTAACGAGCAAGAGAAGAAAAAGGTTGGACTGATAACATAAAATCAACTTTAACCATATACAGCCCTTTCGTATGCACTAAAAAAAATAATAACTTTATCATAAACCCAACCCACACAAATGTGTTGGTAATTAAAAATTACAAAAATTTGTTTTACTATATAAAATATTATCGTAACAAAAACCCAACTTACACATTTGTGTATAATATTTGTGATAATATTTGTGTGATATAATATTTTATTTGAATATTGATCATCAACCGACTGACACAAATGTGTATAGGTAAAAAATGTATACCCGATAATCTATATCCGACGTATTGTGAAAATTCACTAAGATTTGAATTTTTCGAACTCCCAGGAAATTCAAAAGTTACCTACACAAATGTGTAGGTTGACTTTTGAAAATGTTTGAAATACATATACAAATGTGTAATTTTGGGTTTTATTTCATCTATAAATCGATTTCGACATCTCTCACTAGAGCAATCAAAATTTACCTACACATTTGTGTAGGCAGGACTAGCAAGGCATAGAGGTCACAGTCCATATAGTCCTACACTCGATTACAGGATGACTGACTCTGTATGTAAATGGTGAATTAAAGTAAACCGATAATTGCAAAAAACTTGGGAGTTATGCCAACATATAAAAAACTATATGAATTGGTATATAGACATTGAAATGTGTCTTAGTTATTATTTTACATTTTATAATCTTTCAATAATATTTTACATACTTATATTTATGTACATTTAGCATATAAATGGTTTCTTTTATATTATTAAATTTAAGATTGTTCAAGTTCAAGTTTTTGTTTTTTATTTATTAAATTTATTTTCACGTGTTAGAATATTGATTCCGATATAATTTAAAGCAACTCGTCATTGAAAATAAGAAACACGCATATAAAACTTTACCGCGCACCATAGAGTAGTTCTATAATTTTTACATGAACATTAATATAATTTTTTCGTCTATACTTCATTTTTAAGATGCCACCAAAAAAAAAACATCATAAAATAACATAAAATGGGGTTAACATTAAAACTATATACTACAATACAATATACAAAAAGCATTTTCTTGTAACTTAATTTTATCTTGACTAGAAAAACAAAACAAAAAATTGGCCCTAATGTATTTTATTCAGGCACTGTGTGTTCTTTTAATGTTATGTTTGTTGTAATTTTTTTTTTGAAAATTCGAAATATTTTGTTGGTTTTGGAGTACGCTTACAATTATCATAAATATTTTACTCCTAAGAAATAAATTCGTTTAAAGAAGTGTAAGATTACAACAAAAATGAAAAAAAAAACGGTATAACAATAACACCCAATGGGGCAATACAATAATCTTGTAACATGGAAAAGTTTTAGTTTTTCTTGTTTTGATGTCTTTTTATTGTTGTTTTTCACTATAGCATTGTGTATATTGTTACGTCTACGATTATTATAATCTTTCGGTTGGGATGGATATGGGATAATTGCTATGATCATAATCTTGATTAAAACTCCCAAAAAAAAACGGAATTTTTTTATGTTGATCACCTTAATCTTATACATAGTGTATGGTATAGTTGTATATCAGCTTCAAAAATCTAAAAAAAACTTGTTTAAGAATCAAAATCACTATAAAACTATTTTAATATTTTCACTGCCCAAATACGTTTACTGAATATTAAGCAGCATGAAAATATCGATTTTATTCGGAGCGGTGCATTCTTACCATTTTCTTCGTTTAAGATTGAATCAGCAAATATATTTCAAATTAGCATGATAATTTTATATTCATGCTGTAAAGACAATCCACAATTAATCAAATCAGTAAAAAATAAAACTTAATTTATTTTCTTTTTTTCATTTCTAAATAATTAAAATAAAATAGAAACGAATATCTCTAAAACTAACAGATAAAAGAAATAATATTCTTAATTTAAGGATCTTACTGATTTTTATAGAAAAAAAAAACAACATATTCGGACGTTGGAAAATTCTAAAAAAATATCACGTAGATTTGGACATTAGTTTCGTCATTTTTTTTGTTTTGTTTTAAAATCTAATCCTAATTTGAATGTTGGTCACGCAAAAATGTCTAAGATATATTTTCTTAAAGAGGGAAGAACCAAAATAATAGGATTGTTATTCTAGATTTTGAGACGAAGATAAATGAATCTGTTGAATAGAAATATAATTAATTTTAGGGATAGCAAATATCAAATTTTAAATCTACTAAACATCGACCTATTTATTTATTAATCTTTACATGTAAACCCAGAAAAAAAAGAAAAACATTTTCCTCTCATTATTTTATATTTTTAAATGGTTTGTTTTCATTTCAATGAAAACAAAAAAAAAATCAATTTTTCATTTCTTTACTATGCACAAGTTCTACTAAGAACACCATAACCAAGAACAATAGAAAGAAAATTACATTTTTCTCGTGAAAATTGTTTTCACTATCCGGTTTCCAATTTTCTTTTTTAACTTTAATTAAATTTCCAACAAACACGGAAACACCGAGATTTTATTTTTGTTTTGTTACTAAAACAAATGAATCAAATCAACAATTTTAATTTTCAACAGAGTTTTCCATTTAAACTCAAGTACACGAGAATATAACAAAAAATGAAAACTATGTGAAAACATTTCATTTAGTATAAATAAAATTGATTCATTGATTTCTGGAATTTAGTTTGAATTGTTTGCCATTTTCACTCGAATTATATTTAACGTAATTCGATCTGTGTAAAGAATCCATTTTAAAATGTTTTCTCAATTAGCTAAACTAAATCATAATTTAAAAAACAAAAAAAAAAAAAATGATTTGTTCAAAGAAAAGAGCATAAATAGAAGAATAATTGGAAAGGACTTCTTTTTCATCTCCATCCACTTTAACATTTTTTCAACAGATTTGTAACAATATTTAAGAATTATTAGTACAGTTGCCTCGTTTTTCTTAATGCCCCATGATTTTTTTGTGGTGGATTACTGAAGGGAAACAAAATATGTTGGGAGGCTTTTTTCGGATTAGAATAGAAAATAGAAATTAATGGGGACATAATAAATATAAACATAAAACCAAATCTTTTTTGGGGACACCAACATTTTTTTTTTTTTAGGGAAAAAATTAGAAACATTTTTTCTTTATGTTATGATTATGATTATTATGACTTGTGGTAATTAATAGCTCCCAAATGCAATAAGAAAATATGTAGAGTACATAAAAAATAACATAAAAAAAAATTGTAGCATGGGTAAAATTATTCATGTAATTTTATATTAAGATTTTTTTTTTTTTGTTAAATCTAAAAACAGTTTCGAGGTTATGCCAAAAGTCGTAATGACGTAAACTAATCTAAATCATCTTGACAAGATGTACATTTTAGGTAACACTGGCGTTATAGTATACATGTCGCTTTTTTAATCAACATACCTTTCTATATTGGCACTGTATTCTGCACAATTTGTTGACACTTTTAATTTTTGTTTTATTTTTTATTTGTAGCGATGATGAAAATGATTTTTGTGAAGATGATTTTTTTCGATTGTTACGACCTTAAGATGATAAATTGCTTACCTAGAACGAAAAAAAAAAATAGAAATTAGATAATGTTACATTTAATGTTCTTTATATTATAATGAATTGTTAAGAAGCTTGCTGATTTTGATACTTAAAATGTGATGTGGTTATTGTTAAATAGCTTAAATTATTCAGCAAACCTAAGTACTTTCAAATCAACAAATAGTTAAATGATTAAAAATAATTAAGAGAAAAAAAAATGAACCTTTTATACTTTAAATAGCAAAACGAAGGTGGCTCCTTTAAAACATCTATATATTTATATACCATGTTTAGAACTCAGGCACCTGTGGATACATGTTATGTCGGGATCGTCTCTAATTTCGTCCTGTCATGACATTTAAACGTCCCTAGCAAGGGGAACTGTTTCGTAGCAACTAACACGAATTTCATAATCGACAAGCTACCGAGAAATCATTGGCAGAATGTATCAACAAATCTGCATCCTCAAGCTAGGGAATTTCACCAACAAATCTAATTACACAATCAATTTGGTGCAGATTTTCTGCGAAATACATATACAATATGGCCAAACTTCAATGATATCACAACTGAAACAACCAACGTCAAAAGAAGAAAAACTCCGTTGTTAACCAAAATTGAGCATGTTGTCAAAAAATTGATATCTTCCGTGGAACATGAGGTCGAAAAGTTTCCTTCTTACTGGTCAATTCTCAGAATTTTGGCAAACTGTATCAGATACAACGACAACTGTCGTAAAATAAAATTATCCTTTCTCACTTGTCTTTGAAAAAGCTGACATCGAATGGGCCCAACGCGGCTGCTTTCAAGATGAAATACACGAGGTACAAAGACATAGTGTTCATAGTTACGAAGCATCCAGTTAACCTATTAAAGTACCATCAATTAACCGAGAAAATCGTGAGATATCTACATATTAAGCATCTGCACTCGAATCCGTCGACGTTGCTCTTTATAATTAAATCAACATATTGGATTATAGAAGTCAATGATGTTATCAAACGAGTCAGTAGGGGCCGTTTGCATTGCGTTCGAGTAATTTTATCGCCGACATTTTATAATGTTGGTTTAGAATATGCTGGGCCTTTTTGCATTAGCTCCGAAAAGGTAGACGATCCACACGTCTCAAAACATATTTCTGTCGCATAGTTTTGCCATAATCCATGCTTAGTTGGCGATTCGCGCTGCTTATTTAGATGACGTTTTTCTCTATATTTTGATTTCGACGCTGTTGCTGAGTCACAGTTTTATTCTTTGTTCTTCCCATGGGAATTCATTGATACTGATAATCTTACCAGTCAGTTATTGAGTAAAAATATGTCGCTTGCTTCACTAATTAAGATACTTATTGAAATAATTTCACAAATTGGCGATCCTTCAAAAATGTTAACTATCACTTAGACGGTTCAGAACGTGAATATTGAACCTCAAATCCAATCCATAAAGTCATAATGTCAAGAGACTCACTAAGAAATCGTTTTGTTTTGTTTTTAATACATGAAATCTTTTCTGGGGACGAAGCTCTCCGAACTCTTTCGCGGTTATTTAACGGTTCTAATTTACGCCGTTGCCAGACAAATCGAGGACGCACGAATACAAGTTCGATAACATAAATGTAACTCTTCTCTTGTTATTTGTTGACCTGTAACAACATTCCGTATGCTTGTTTCAAGCGATCAATTGAGACAGAATGCTGTTTTCCGTTAATGTCTAATACGAAAAATTTTCGTAGCTTACGAAGAATTTTGTAAGACCCTTCATAAGGTGAAGAGACGCTTGCTCGTGTTCTGTCCACACGAACAAATACAAATTCGCAATTGTCTAAATTTTTGGAGTAAAAAATGTTGGGCTGTGCTGATTTTTGAGAATCGACTGGAATTAATGCTTGCATATTTGTACGAAGTTTCTGTATGAAGTCGTCAGTTGATGGAGTGGGTTGAAGATTTGGGCTTAAAAAAATTTCGCCAGAAAGTATGAGGCTCTGGCCACCAGGACACTAGGTCGGTTGGGCTGCAGTTACGCTCCACCATTCCGTTTGCTTGCGGCATGTAGGCTGTAGTGCGAATGCGATGAGAACCTAGAATTTTTGTTAGCTGAGAGAAAAGTTTCGACTCAAATTGGCTACCTTGGTCCGTCGTTATTTCAAGGGGTACGCCGAACCTTGATATGTATTGGTCGAAAAATGTCTTAGCAACTGTAGCCGCGGTCATATCTGGAATGGGATATGCCTCCGGCCAGCGTGTGAAACGATCAACAATTGTGAGGATATATTGGTTCCCTTCTGATGATGGTCAGAAACCCATATGGATGTGTTAAACCCGTGATGATGGTGAGGAAAATTGTCCATCTTGAGTCTTTGTATGCTTGTGAATTTTCTTTTTTTGACATGATAAACAATTTGTTGTCCAATTACTCACGTCCAGATTCATTTTTGGCCAGAAATAACGCGTGGATATTCGTGATGCACGTATTCCGGTGTGCGAAATTTTGTGTAGTTTTTCGAAAACTACACGTCTTATTGGTTGTGGAATGTATACTCGATGATTTGTTGTTGAAGTTTCGCAGTATACTTCGCAACCAGCGATATTTACAAGTTCAAGTTTATAAAGTAGGTTTTGATAAATTTATCAGAGTTTTCAGTTCATCGTCCGTACGTTATGGGTCACATGTTCGTGAAAAAGTGTTTGCGACCACATTGTTTTTACCTGAAATGTGTCGAATATCCGTTGTAAATTGGGATATATAAACCAAATGCCTTGTTTGTCGTGGACTACGATCCGTCTTTAAAAGTATGGCATTGATCAGTGGCTTATGGTCTGTGTAGACTGTGAAAATCCAAACTTTTACCAAATATCTAAAGTGTTTAATGGCTAAGTAAATAGCTAACAGTTCTCTGTCAAAGGCTGAGTATTTAACTTCTGTATTACTGAGTTTCTTAGAAAAGAACGCGAATGGCTCCCAACTACCTCTAGAAGTACTGTTGAAGTACTGCTGCTACGGCAGTACTAGAAGCGTCGCTTATGATATTAAACCGAGTATCCTCGATGGGGTGTGTCAACAATGTTGCATTTGTAAGGCGCGCTTTTCACTGTGATGAATGAGAATTTCATTCATCGGGCCAAGAAAAATATCTGGCTGTTTTCGGCTTTTTGTTCAAAAGTGCCAAATGAGCGTGAATGTGGTTGAGAAATTAGGCTAGTCGTGGAATAAAGCGATGATAATAATTCATCATTCCGACGAATTTCTGAATCGATTTGATTAAGGTAGGTTGTGGAAACTGTTGTATGACTACTACGCGCTCTGGCATAGGTTTAATGCCTTGTTCGGATACGTGGTGGCTGAGGAATTCAAGTGTTGGAACATTGAAAACACATTTGGAAGTCTTTATTTTGACATCGAACTCTGAAAGTCTCTTAAATACTTGTGTTAAATGACTGATGTGTTTGCCCTCAGATCTGCTTGCCTCCAAAATGTCGTCAATATAGATGAAAACAAAGTCAAGATGTTTTAACACTTCATTCATGAGGTTTGTGCCGCATTCTGAAGACCGAAAGCCATTCGTTTAAATTCGAATAACCCAAATGGGGTTGTGATTGTCGTTTTTGGCACGTCTTCGATTGCTACTGGTATCGCGTGATACGCCCAGAATAAGTAAATTTTTGTAAAAATGTTGCACCCTTACAGATGTACTGAAAAATTGTGTATATGTGGTATCGGATAACGATCCGGTACCGTTATAGCGTTAAGTCGACGATAATCTCCACATGGACGCCAATCTGTACCGTCTTTCTTATGTACCACATGGAGCGGTGAAAAAATCGGAGAAGATGACAGTTGACATATGCCGAGTTCGACCATGTGTGCAAATTCTTTTTGTGCTGCTCTATGTTTGGTTGGATCCAGGCGACGTGGTTTTGAAAAGGGATTATGATATGGTGAACCATGTTATGTCGTACTGGATTGTTGTAATTTGGAGATTCGGTAAGAGAGGGAAACTTCTTTAACACATCGCCGTATTTATTTTCAATTACTAAGTATTTTGGTGTTGGAGTATCCACGGAAACTGTCATAGCATTGATAGTTAGTTGAGTAGCAGAGTCGAGAATTCACCTACCGCGCAGGTCGACTTGTAAACCAAACTTTGTTAAAAAATCAGCACCGATAATTGGTCGATCTACTGATGCTAACACAAAAGGATGATTGAAAGTGCGCCGTAGTCCTAAATCGACTGACTGTAGTTTGGTTCCAAAAGTATTTATGGTTGTACCATTTGCAGCGGAAAGACATAACACTGGATTTGGAGATCTATTTCCTTTGAAATGTTTGTATGGAATTACCGATAGATCTGCCCCTGTATTCAATAGAAAATTTAAATTACTTTTTCGATCTCGAATGAAAAGGCGACGATACACATTTATTCGGCTATTTGTCGAATTCATAGTCGAATTTAATTGTTTAAATGGTTGTTTGTGGTTGTAGGCGCACTTTTTGGGTTGAGAAACGCGCACGGTGTACTACACTTGTTTGCTCGTTTACCATATTTATGATGGTACCAGCAGAATCTGTTCGACGATTTTTTCGATTGACTTAATCGCGGACTTTTTGAACGGCTACTTTGCGAAGTGGCAAGGTTTGAAAATACATTAGTCAGTTGAGCAATGTGCTCTTTAAACTGTGCAATTTCTGATGCTTCTTTAAATGCCTTGCTTGTAGTCGATTTTTGATTTTGTGAGGAATCTAACTGCGAAACGCTGGGCATCTCTGCCGCCTCGTACATCCGATCATCTTTTTTAATTTGTTCTGCTGTTGATTTGTCTTCAAATCCCATCAGCGAAACTTGGATAAGTTTTGGTAATCTCCTCATCCACAATCTTCTCACTATTTCGTCACTGATAATCACCCGCTAGCCTTTTCATGTCTCTGAAAACCTCGGATGGTTTATCATCACCTATATATGTACGGTCAATGAGTTCCTATAGGCGTTTTTCTTGTGATTGTGCATATCGCTCAATTAATACTTGCTTCAAGGTGGTATATTTTCCGTCGTCAGATGGAGGATCTATTTTATCAGAGATGGAGTCAAAGACATCAGTATAAGTAACGCACTTGCTGCTGTCAGGAACTTCGTGTTATCTGATGTAATTTTGAATAGTAAAAATTGCAGTTCGACTTGACTGAACCACGTTTTCGGATTCGAGCGATAAAAGTCGATTTGATTATTGCACGTGAAATTTATTTTGAAATTAATGATGCTACACCTCCCTACCCAACACCTCAGCTTTAACCACTGATCTAATTGCTCAATCTAATGTTGTCTGAGCTGATCACCTCTCTCTCTCTCTCTCCAGTTATTTGAGTCAAGTTTTTTTTAGTCTCTTTCGATTTTAGTCCAAACACTCAAAAGGGATTGTCCTTTGAATTAAGTTGAATAAAAAACAATCAACATTGTATAAGGAAGGACGCAAAACACAACCTGCGAAAGATTTGGTTTTGGCTATGACCCACGAACAATTAGCAAAACAACAAAAACCGTAAAATGCTACAAATCCTATATTCATACGCCTGTATCACTTCCAACAGGTGTTTGTGGTATTCGATCTAATTTCTTTTTTATTATAGTATTTAATCCACATTCTCAAACCGGATGCAGAAAATTAAAATTCTTTTATGCCAGCAATACAAAAAATATCTGTATTCATAACAATATAAAATATCTTCCTTTCATCATCTTAAGCATCATCATAAGACCGCTAGTTTTCCAATCGAAATTTAATACACTGAGAAATATTATCCATCATTTTATAAAAATTTTATATGGATAGAAAATAAAATAAAAAAAATTCTTTTAATATTTTCCGTTTTAGAAATATGTACTAAAATAATAACATATACAATCGCGCGATCAATGCGCATATATAAATTATGTCGTGGTAACCAATCTGTTACCCATTTCATAATTTAAATGAGCAAGTTCACGTCAATTAGATTACACATTAACAAAATAAAGGGTTAAACATGTATTCAACATGTGGCTGCTGGCATTAATAAAACATGTGCGTGATGGCTTTTACATAATATAATACATAATCGAAATCAAAGAATTTTAATTTGACTAAATAGATAATTCTTGGTGACTTGTCATTGTATGGCACTAGCATTTAAAGCTATTTGTAAAATGTATTTAATGTTTAATTAATTATAGAGGAAGTTATGCATGTGGTATGTTTGTATATATGTATATATATACAATAATGATAAATTAGTTAAGTCACTTGTGCGATGACCAACGGCTATATTGAATATTTTCAACCACATGTATGTCATCGTATCATTCAGCTATGTATATATAGATGATATTATTTCATTCACATCTATCTCTATATATTATATTTTAGTAAGCTCTAGTTGTTGGGGGGGCATTAACATAACTAGTGAAGTATAATCAAACAAGAATTTATCCGGAATCCCGAGAAAATTCAGGTAAGTTAAAAAGATGAAAAGTTATTTTGAAAAATGTCGATTATCTAATAAGATCCAAGGCTGGCCAAAGAGATAATTAGTTAAATATTGGAGATTCAAATGGATTTATGGGAATAAATATATTCATTAACATGGACAGATCCATTAAGATGTTCCTCAACACCTTTTTTGGTTTTATGTTTATTTCATACAAACAATCTCATGATGTGATTTCATATTGGATGCAGAATTTTCTTGTAATTAAAATTACGTATTTTGCCAGTTTACCGGTTATTTCATTTCGTTTTGGTGTTAAAATATTTTTTGTAATCTGTAATTTATATACATTTGAGTTTTATGTCAATTAATCTATAAAATATTAAACGCAAGTTTAGAGCTAGGTTGATAAATATATGTCTCGTTTCCCCAGTTTCCAAATTGTTTTAAGTTATTTTTAAAGGGGCGCATTTTATGTATATTTTTATTGCGATTTGAAACCACTAGAGGTAGAGGAATATTTGGTATTTTTACCAGGCCGCGCCTGAATATCATCATATTGCAAGAAAAATTGAGTTAATCGCTAATTTCTAGTTTATCACTAATCGCTTGTTTATCAAAAATAATTAGGTGATTCATATCAAGCAGCACTCGCTAGACTCAAAGCAATAGAGCTAAAGTTTGAAAGAAATCCTACATTAAAAGGTGCATATTACGAGTTTCTAAACTAGTATTTAAAAACTGGACACATGGAAGAAAAAGCTTGAGCAGAACAAAGTGAAATTTTCAACGTATTCCTTCCACACTATGCGGTGTTCAAACACGATAGCACCACAACAAAATTGCATGTCGTTTTCGATAGATCGTGCAAGTTGTCGAATGGAAAATATTTAAATGACATTTTACTAATCTGCCCAACCATCCAACCTGCGTTATGGGGAATTTTATTAAACTTCAGAACATTTCCCATTGCACTAACTTATGGTGTAACTTCAGCTCCATTTCTAACTATTCGTACTCAGCACCAAAGCACCGAAAGCTAGAGCTTATTACCCAGAAATTGCAAACCTATAGTTACTAGCAATTTTTATGTGTTTAACTTTTTAGCTGGGTCGGATTCAATTTGCGGAAATGACTATCAAATGATAAGCAAGTTTTTTCTTCTCAAGAGACCACAAATATTGTAGTAATTTCGGATGATGAAACTATTACAAAAGTGCTTGGAATTTATTGGTGTACGACACGTTCTCTTTCAATACGATGTTAACAAAGCAAATTGAAATTACAAAACGTACCATGCTGTCAGAATCATCTAGAATTTATGATTCGATGGTATGGTTAGCTCCAGTGGTAATAGCTATCAAAATTTTGTGCCAAAGGCTTTGGTTGGAAAAGCTTGAATGAGTGGATAAACTTCCCACATAAACAGCAAACAAGTGCGAGAGATGGGTGCTCGTTGCTGAAGAGTATTCAAATACCGAGTTCGTAGGTATTGCCAATTTGAAATATTTACGCGTCGACCTTTTCTACAACGTTTCTGGCATGGTCAGGTCATCTTATAAAATGGAAGTGTTACATAGGTACCCGTTCAGCACAAATACTATGTATCATTCCACGGAATCATGGGCCTTATTGTAAGGATAATCCTGCATATTGTGCAAGCAGAGGAAGATACCCTTCTCAATTAGTAGTTGACAATATACTAAGTCAAGTATAATATTCACAACAAAATGACGCTTGAAGAAGAAAGGGCAGATACATTGAAATTACAAAAAGATATTACTAAAAGTCGAAGAAATGTTGACTCAAGACCATTTCTAAATAATGAAACCATTAATTGCTGCCGCTGACCACAATTTATCGGAACGAGTAGATATCTGCTAGATCACTGCGGCAGCGTGTCTAGATACAAGTTCAAACTTTTTGGAAAAAATATCAGACTGAGTACTTACATACCATTCAACAAAGAAGAAAATGGGACAAACGAGAAGACATCATCAAAGTTTGTGATATTGTGATAACAAAAGTTAAAAACTTACCACCATGTTCTTGGAAAATTTAGAAAAATGCATCGTAGTAAATTTCGTCGGTATATAACTGGGGTTGTAGCGGTTGAGTATACTATACTCAGCCGTACAAACAGGCAAACGTATAATTAACTTAATTATATGTTTGCCATAACACCGCGTACCAACAGGTGCGCTTATGGTACAAAGATGGTTGTTGTGTTCACCGCAGGTTGGAGCGCAACAACACAAGAAAGACAAGATGACAAACCAAAAACAAAAACTCGTTCATTCCAATTAGAGACTTCAATCGAAGATCAACTAAACGTCAACATCACCATCACCATCAGCAGCATCATCAACCACAATAACAACAATTAAAATCATTTTTATTGGTTGGAGCAAAGCCAAAAAAGGAAACCGTAAGTGTGTATTTTAAATTAAATAAGTGCGTGTAAAATTTAAATAAAGATAAATATTATTATAAATTATAAAATTAAATAGTGAGTTTTATTCCCTACTTGGGAAGTATATATTTCGCTATAGGGTTGAGGGTAATATCAAGACTAATCCAAAATGTTTCTGGTCCTTCATTAATTCCAAAAGAGGAACTGTTGGATATCCACGGACATTTAAATTTGGTGCCAAGGAGTCTGAATGTGCTGCGGATATTAGCGCTATGTTCTCAAATTTTTTTTCATCGAATTTTTTATTATCAGCTAATCCCTTCATTAACGAGCAGACCAATTGCTCAACTGTTAGAAATTTGGGTTCGATTACTTTAGATGCTGAATTTATTTTTAAATATATCTCCAAGCTAAAACCAAATCATAATTCTGGCTCTGATTTAGTGCCTGCGGTTTTATTACGTGAATGTGCTCATTCATAAACTTAACCTCTGGCATTGATATACAATAGATCACTGTCTATTGGGTATTTTCCAGACAGTTGGAAAACTTCGTATGTCATTCCGATTTTTAAAACTGGTAATCGAGAATTATAGGCCTATTTCAATATTATCCGCTATTCCAAAGGTTTTTGAATGTATGGTTCGTGATTTATTGTTTATTGAGTTTGGTAAGGTTAATATCCCACAACAGCATGGTTTTTTTCCAAGTAAATCAACTGCATCTAATCTCGTTGAACTTATGCATTTTGTTATAAATTCAATTGAAGATGGTTCGCAAGTTGATGTGGTGTTTACTGACTTTAAAAAAGCATTTGATAGAATCTCACATGAGATTGTTTTATCTAAATTGTGGAAGGTCGGTGTTCACTCAAACCTGCTGCTGTGGTTGAAATCTTACCTTTGTGATCGTAGACAACGTGTTAAGTTCAATGAATGTCTCTCGGGTGAATATGAAACAACATCTGGGGTTCCTCAGGGCTGTCACTTAGGTCCGTTGCTATTTTTATTGTTTATCAATGATGTAGATACCTGCATTCTTTCATCTAAATTTTTGTTGTATGCGGATGATATGAAGATATTTATTAAAATTGATAACACAACTGACTGCGCACGTCTCCAGGACGATTCGGATAAGTTTTTTGTATGGTGTGAACTTAATAAATTGGAGCTAAATGTTGGAAAATGTCGAGTTATGAGCTTCCACAGAAAGAAAAATCCAATTAGGTTTGCATATACATTGAACAAAATTATTATTGATCGAGTTACTGAGTTTAAGGACCTGGGGATCGTTCTCGATGATAGCTTAACGTTTATCCAATACACTGAAAATATAATAAATAAAACTAATGCAATGATGGGATTTATGTTTAGAACTTGCAAGGACTTTAAAGATGTGGCTACTTTTAAAACAGTTTATGCCACATTAGTAAGATCACATGTTGAATACTTGTCAATTATATGAGATCCTCAGTATGATATTAGAATTAACCGTCTAGAAAATTCAGCGCAGATTCACAAGTCGCTTATGTCGCTGTATTTTAAAAAATAAGGATCATTTTGCTTACATGAATCGTTGTAAAATTTTTCAGTTACTACCACTGCACCACAGACGATCAATTAGTTCGGCTTGTTTTATCTATGATTTATTAAAGAGTGGCACAAACTCAGTTGATTTGTTGTCTAATCTCGACTTTTTGGCAAAAAACTTGAATATTAGAAATCGTTCTTTATTCCAGCCTCGATTTCATAGAACTAATTTCGGTACGCATAACGCTTTGGATATTGCTATAAATAATTTTTATAACGTTTTTGAATTCAATATAAGTAAACGCGAATTTAAAAAGCGAATTATTAACAGCCTACATATTCTGTGATTATTTTTATTTAAAGTTTTAATTAAATTAATTTTATTTTATAAAGTTTTTGTATGCTCCCGTTGTTTTGGTTTTTGATAAAGAGTCTATTGTTATATGCTATATATATTTAAATATTGTAATTGTAATTATGTAAATATTTAATTGTAATTATTGTAATTGATCAGTTTAATTTTTATTATGTTGATCTCAATAAATAAATTGGATGTTGGGAAAGTCGTAGAAGTACATCAAGGTTGTGATCAACTTGTACGAGTATAGTCACTGTTCCAACTATAAACTCTAATATTAAAGTACCATTACCAGGATCATAAAATTACCCATAGAAAATCAACCTAAATTATTCAAAAAGTGGCTTCTTTAATTGCCGGGGAGAATTTTCACGTCATAGGGTGTCTACAACGTGTATTAAATTAAATTAGTTAGGTTTTAAACCATAAATCGTGGTGAGTAACAGAAATTATTAAAGCTCGTTACGTTAGATGGCAGTTAACTTATATGGAACATATTTTGTATTACTATAGGTTTTTAAATTCACTATTACCAACCTTTTAAAATAAAATTACAATTAAATGAAAGAATTTTATGGCATATCATAAAAATGTATTTTAAATGGACGAATTTGTCACAAAACGGTTAATTCAATTGATTTGTTCTGTTTAATCAATTTATTTAAAATCTAATTTTTATTATAATTTTTATAATTTTATTATTTTAATTATGTAATTAATTAATTTATATTAATTGTAAATTTCAGGCAAAAACTGAATCCAATTTATTACAGCCTACGGTTTTGAGAAATTAGCCTATTAATAGATTTTTTTCAGAGAAACATTGCAGATTACAGTTAAAAAGTTGCATACTGGAGATCCTGAGAAGAAATAACAGAATTGAGATCAGTTTATTATCATTGTGATTGTCTTATGCTAACAATAGTTTGAATATTGGCTACCGGGAAACCGGACCAATTTTGTCATTACTGATATGGCTTTCCTTTCCCTACCCCACAAAAAAATGTACTAACTATTGGCCGCCAAGGTGTCTGGAACCGGCTCGATCTCAATAATTTAACTAGTATCCTGCCTTATCCTTCCAAGTATATGTAAAAACGGGTGTGCGGTTGGCATTTAAAATAAAATGCATTTAAATGCGTTTAAAATAACTTTCAGCGTTAAAAATTATGCAGCGTGCATAACACTTTTCAACAAATCAGCAATTTGCCAGTATATTAAAGTACACAATACAACCATTTGATATCTGCAATTATTGATTATATATTACATCTGTTGCAAAAGTTGAATACAACCGTGATACAAGATTCAATTGTTACGAGTATTAGCTTCAGTTGGTCATAACCTTAATCAGTCTAATTATAAAATATGAGCACAGGTTTTATAGAAACCAAAGCGCATTGAATTATAGTTTTTTGTTAATATAGTACGAGCCAGCAATGGCCTCAAAAAAACCATTTATTATTACATATATGTATAAGTACATATATATAGTAAAAGCAACACCGAGTTGATTGAAACGATTAAACACTTGTGTGAAAATCATCATATCAAACGACGAAGCATATGACAATACTTGTATATATATAAAATTCATCATTCTATAAATAAAATACAAAAGGGGTCTGAGAGAGCAAGCACATCAAAAACCAAACTGTCGCATTCAATTTATTAATTTTGACACTTTGTCTAACACAATTGGTAGAATACAAATAAATCTATTTTTGCCGACATATTTAACCTAAAAACTATAAAGAATCCGATTGATTCGAATAAGTATATCAACTTAAAATATTTGTTAAGACAACAATTTTTTTTTTTTGTTGAGATCTTTAGTAATACAGTCGAACCTAAAAGGTTAAATATGTAATTTATTTAAATTGTATATAGTAACACAACTTACATTTAACCAGCCATGATGGCGACACAAGCACTATACATATATTAAATGAAATATTTGGGCGCCACTATATATCATAATACAGCACATAAGTATATAACGATCTTATTTTTTTCTTAGTTTATTATCTTCTTAAATAAACAATACATACAGTTGTAAGAGAAATAATTTAAACACAAAAAAAATTATTTATTAGATGATTGAAATGATTTCACAGATGTTTTTTATATAATTTTCAATCGTAGTTAATAAATTTTTTGTATTTACTTCAAAAATAAAAAATAATAAAATAAAAAATTCGATTGGAAAATGATTTAAGAAATTTTTGTTTTATCAACCCACTTTTCATATTTAGTATCCGGATATGTCTAATTTATTTTGATACGAGATGGAAATGTATTTCTTAAATTGGGCAAAGCCACCCAACAACAGACTGCATATTTCATTAATTATATTATGATTGTTGCATCAAATCCCGTTCAAATGATTAATGAAATGGTTTAATTAATCCATCCTGTCTATATTTATATATAAAACAAGTCGTTTTTCACAAATGATTCATCATCATCAATATCCCTTATACGGTTATATACCCAACTATACTTGAATAAATAAGAAAGCAAATTTTCTATACTATAATCATAATTATGTAAGCAATCTCGAGTAATATACAATAATAAATGTTATATTGCTTTCAATTTTCCCGAGGAAAACACATATTTCGAATTTAATATTTAATTTCCGAAAAAGGGTGCGAATGTATGTAAAACTTAATTTTTTCTTTAATAAAAGTTGATTACTTCTGTAAATTAAGATAGCCTAATATAATTTGCTATATATTGTTCTATTTTGGGTATATAAATAAAAATAAACCGCGTACACAACATAAACCTATAATGACATCCGTTAAATAGCCAAATTTATGCCACTTTCGTCGTTACTTTATATAATTTGTTACATAGTCTTAATTTTATGTATCGTTAAGTTACTTATATAAAGACAAGATAATCCTTAATGTTAAGATTTAACTAACCATAAACAATATCCATCACAACTTTTATCGTAAGACGTAAGATGATGAAAGAAAAGTAAAAAAAAAAGAAAAATTACTTTTCATTTTCATTGTAGAACAAACAAGAAAGTACGCTGTCATACAAGTTCCTCCTCCTCGTAGAATTAACAAGACGAACATAAAAGATATAAATCAAATACGAAAAAAAATTATTTATCGAAATATCATAAAAGAAACGTCAATATCCTGTTGATATTTTGTTGTTGTTGTTGCTGTTGTCAGTGTAATGTACATTTTGCAAATCTGGCATATACATCACCCCTTTTCATCAACACCCACACATATACTCGCTGTAAAATAAACGATTTAAACTTTTATACATATTTATTTTTTCCTAGTTTACGTGATCCACTGTAATGTATATACATATATGTATGTATATATACCGAAACGTATAGCTTTTCAGTGGAAATGAAAAATAAAAAAATAAAAATAAAGTTACACCGAACACAACACATCCACAAGAAGAAAAAAAACAAAGAAAAATTCGAAAATTGACAAATTGTCCTCGATTAATCGTAACGACATTTTATTTTTTTCCTGTTTTTCTTGTTCTTCGTTACAACAACCGTACTAATAAGAAAGTTTGGTATTACGATAAACTTTTTTGATTAAGAATTATTATTGAACTGGATATATAAAGGTGGAAATTTTACAACTGAAATAAAAATGAAAAATTTGTAAAATTATCCCTTTTCCTATTTTGTTTTTTGGGTGATTTTGATGAAGGGTGGATTTGTTCTTAACGTCTTAGTTATATTTATATTCGTACTGTTGAAGTTATTTTTGTTTTTTTATTTCCTTTTATGTTAAACATGATGTGACATTTTATTCTTTACCGAGGCACTAACTAAATTTGATGTTATTTGGTCCTGGTTACTTAAAGAATTTAATAATCTTTAAGATTACGACAAAATATAAAGTTTTGTTAAGTTCGTTCAGTTTTATAGTCAATCGTTTTTATCTAGTGCGGACAAAGCCGTAATATAAATATATATATTTTTTTTTTCGAAAATTATTTTAACAAACGAACACAGTCTGTGTTAGCGCTTCCAACACTTTCGTTAATCTTAATCATTTTACGTCGAGACCTAGATTTCCCAACTACAAGACCATTTTCATTCTATGTAAGCAATATATTTATACAACCTACAATTTGCTTAAGGTATATTGTCAATGTACAATATACCTTAAGCAAATTGTAGGTTTCATCATCAAAAACTCAGAAATTTTAGATGAAAACGGGAAATGAAAACGAACGAATGAATTGATTCAAATTGCGCTGGTTCCGTTTTTCAGGATTTTCACTATCGGTTTGTTAGTTTTTTTGTTATTATTTACTGATTATCTTGCTGAAAAAATAATTTAAATATTGAAACGATTTGAGATTTAAAATTTATTATTCGTAAAACCTACATATATCAGGACAACATCTTGTGCTGTTAATTCAACCAGGCCCTTGCATAATGCAGATAATCTCTGTGTAATGGGACTGTCTGAATCTCATAGTTTTGTTATGCTAACCATCATGCATTTTCTTGATTTTGTAAATTTTTAAACTGTGGCATAAATCTCACAGATCTGATAGGCTAACCATCATGCTGGTGGCAACGGTGTTGAAAAACCACTGAAACCACTTGTGCAATTCTCGGGTTTCGTTGATCTTAAAATTAAAAAGTCTAAAACATAATATATGCTCACTGACTTTAACCAAGACGCAATGGATTTTAGTAGTGGTGACCACACAGTTGAAAGAGTGTCGAGTTTCCGATACGCCACGTCCTTCGTCACTCATGATAATACAAAAGCGCCGCTTATCGCCCGCAAACGTGTTTACTAGTCGGCATTTGCAAGTGACTTGGAGGCCTAAGGTATACGGTTTCGAAGTAATGCCGACTAGCAAGAATTGCACGAGGTGTTATCAGACCCGTTATCATGTATGGTTGTGAGATAACTCATTCTCCATTGTTGCAACTATGTAGAGTCCGCCAATTGCATTTAATATACCTCCAAGTGGTACCAATGTCGGCTAAATATTAGATGCGAGTGTTAGTGCTATAAATTAAGGGCCGGAAATTAAGGGCCCTTTCAAATAGTCCAGTCTCGAATGGATACCAGATGGCCTCCAGATGTATTTAGCCTTATCCTTGCATTGCGGATTACTGCAAGGATGGAGATTGTTTTCTCTCTTACTCGTGGGAACTAAATGGAAGTTAAAAATAATGATATAGAGGCACTCATAAAATGCCGGAAACTCCAAAACTAAAGAACGAGATCTGCAGGCTTTCTCTCACCAAGGTTAGGAAAGGAGCCACATGCAACGTTAATGCGGGTTCCTTCAAACCAACCTATAACGCTAAAAGGAAAGCATGTAAAGCCTTAAAAAGGCTAGAAACAATTCCATTGGTGTATAAGACGGATAAGGACAGCACCACATTAGAATGGGCTACTAAAACGGTAGAACCGAAGCAAGGAACTATTTCTGGGAGCTCCATGTCCAAAAGACAGAGATCTTCGGATGAATCTCTAAAGGCCGCTAAAAAGTAAAAGTTGCAGGCATCTGCAAGTAGGTCTTTTAGCGAGGTTCTTAATCGATCCGCTGGCTATAGCGGTTGTTGATAGAGCACAGGAGGATGGTAGCATCATACCTCCTTATTGGAGGAAGGTGGAAAAGGCTCTTGCCTCATCCTTCCTGAAAAACACTGGAGCTGCTCCTTCAAGTCGGGACGGTGGTTAGTACAATAACCATGCCAAGTTGACAGCTTGTGCCAACCAAAGGTCTCTGTAGCTATATAAAAAGGCTCTGTAGCTATATATAGAAGTCCTCGAGCCTGAGGATATTCCTAGTAGACCAAGAGCTCGGGCATGGATTCCAGCTGAGCCAAGTAATCCAAAGGCGAACATGGAGCCGATTAAGATGGGTAATCCTGAGTTGCCGGCCAACAACTGGAAGATAGCCAGAATGGAAGAGGCTAAAACTGATTACAAGTCGGCTATAATCATAATTAACAATGAATCACTGGCAGTGCTGGCTAAAATCGGTGGTTTAATTAGCTATGGTTTTGGCGCTGTCACGCTGAAAGTTTATAAGAAGGATGGGGCTGCTAATTCAGGGGCATCGGAATCTGTTTGGGGACCTTCCGCTTTGAACAGAACCTTGGCTGAGGATGTATGTCCTTTGGACGAGCAGACTCCAACTGTAGAAACGAAAGACGCACATCAGTCAAATCTAATCAACGAGCTATGCGGATCTATGGATGAAATCTGCAATCTTTCCACGACCTCGGATTCAGAAAGATCCAATATTACTGTGGTGTCGATAGATCTTTAAGCAGCAAGATGCTAAAGCTAATACAAGTCATTCTAAATCACTGGAAAAGCACCGTCAGCTCATGCTCAAAGTAATAAAGGATGACATTGATGTCGTCTTGATTCAGGAATCATGATTTAATAAGAATCTGGTTCTTGGTCTTAGGGCTGGTAACTTTAAATTACTGTTTGTGCAGGTTGAAGGTCGAATTCGTTCATGCATTCTTGCAAAGAACAAACTAAACAATTGTCTGCTTGCCAATTATAGCGATGCAGATGTGGTAGCAGCTAGCATTGAGGTAAACAATCAGAACCTCTGGCTCGTGTCAGCGTACTTACCGCACGATGGGGAAATTCTTCCTTCGGATAATATGTGAAGCTTATTTACGGATGCTCTGGTACGTAAGATCGGAACCATCGTCGGATGCTGCGCAAATTCACACTACACGATCTGGGGAAGCACCGATACGAACGAGAGAGGTGAGTCATTCCTCAATTACATTCTACGTATTAACCTTTCTATATGTAACGGAGGCTGTAAGCCTACTTTTGTAACTAGTAGTAGACAGGAAGTTTTGGACATTACCCTTGTTTCAAACTTCATGTCAAATAAATTAGTTAACTAGAAAGTGTCCGAAGAACTCTCCTTTTCTGATCATTGCTTTCTTCAATTTGGATTAAATTTGAAATATTCTAAAACTTTAACCATTAGGAATGAAGAAGGACCAACTGGGAAACCTTCAGATTAATTCTAGATAACTCCTTAATAGAATTGGTTTCTAAATCTCCTGAATCAACACAGGAATTGGATGCCTTGGTCAACAGGGTGTCTAATGCTTTCAATGAAGCTATCTTAGACTCGTATCCTATTGGTAGGCCTAAAGGCAAATATCGTCCGTCACAGAGGTCAGGAGAGCTACAAACAACACGGCTGCAATGCAAAAAGCTCTCCAAAATCGCGAAGAGAACAAAAGCTGGCGTGGACTGGGACTCCTATAAGGAAGTCCTCAAATCACATAAATACGAATTAAGCTTTTAGTGCCTAAAGCAAAGCTTGGAGACTATTCTGTGATAACATACAGGAGTCCTCTGAGGCAGCTAGGCTACGTAAGATTCTATCTACTTGTCCTACAATTCTAAGTTACCTACAACAGGATGGTATATGGACTACAACGGAGGCGGAATCTCTGTAATCTCCTACTGGAAACTCATTTACCAGGATGTTCCGAATCTCCGACTGTTCTGCATAAAACAAATAGGGCTACGGGTCTCACTGGGAAAATTGTCAACAAGAGGAACATCTTCTGGTCAGTAAACAGTTTTAAACCTTTTAAATCAGCAGGTCCGGATGGCATTATTCCTGTCAACATCCAACAAACCAGTGACTTAAATTTTCCCTGGCTTGAAGTGATTTTTAAAAGTAGCCTGGAACTATGTAACGCTCCAAACAAATGGACTGAAGTAAAGGTCATTTCTATACCTAAGGAGGGAAAACGCTCTCATTGCGATCCAAAAGACCTTAGGCACATTAGCATATCTTCGTACTTAAAACTCTAGAGAGACAGCTTATATTAGAGGCTCAATCGAGCCGGTAAAGTTAGCAACATATCAGCATGCATACGGCAAGGGGAAATCGGTGGAGACTGCACTGCATTCCCTCTAAGGCCCTATTAAAAAATCGCTCGAATATATAATGAATTCTCTTTGGTAACCTTCTGGGATATAGGGCTGGATGTGCCACTCGTATGCTGAATTGATTAAATGCTCAGGAGCAGGGTCATTTTGGCTAATCTAGCTGAGGCATTCGTCCGGAAATTTGTAAGTAGAAGTACAGCGCAGGTTGGTATATTATTTCCCCTTCTTTGGAACTTGGTTATAAATGACCTATTACTAAACCTAGAGGGGCCTGGCTTTAGAGTGTTCGCTTATGCAGATGATGTTGCCATCGACACCTTCGGCAAATATCCTTGCCCCCTTAGATATCTTATGCAAAATGATCTTGGTATCCTTACCAAATGGAGCAATAGGTGCGGTCTAAGTGGTTATCCACTTAAAATTGAATTGGTCCTTTTTTCTAGGAAGTATAAACTTCCTTTTTTCAACCCACCCATTCTTAACGGAGTTAGCTTGAATATCTCAGATAAAGTAAAACTCCTGGGTCTTATTGTGGACAGCAAACTAAGCTGGAAACCTAATATATTGGAAAGAGTAATGAAAGCTACAATAGCGCTATACTCCTAGCATTGGCTGTACACCTCTGTAGTTAGACCTGTTTATTGTACGGAGTTATAGTTTGGTGGCCAGCTCTAAATATAGTGCTAATCTAAATATAGTGCTGCTGATGAAAGTTCAAAGAACTGCCTGCCTGAGTGTTAGTGGTGGACTCAGAACCACTTCAACTCAGATATTAGAGATTCTCCTTCATCTAGTCCTTCTTGATATTTTAGCTAAACAAATGGCTGCGTGTGCAGCTATTAGGCTTAAATCAATTTCTCTGTGGATCTGTATTAATAAGGGACACTTATCTATTCTAATGAATAAGGCTATCCCCAAAGCCATTGAATATACCATCCCGACATCATACCTCGAAGTTAAATTTCATGACTGTTATTCTCTCCGAGAAGAGGACTGGCTGAACGAAGCAGTTCTGGATCCCGGTAAGATTAACTTCTTGTAAATTGACAGGCAGGGTCGGATGTAGGTTTTCTGCAACGAACTAAATTTAAACCTCTCTTTTCGCCTCCCTGATCAGAGTAGTGTTTTTCAAGCGGGCTTATCACCATAATCAGAGGCCATAGACTGGATAAAGTATTATGGAATATCTGTTAGGGATATTGGCATTTTTACGGATAGTCAGGCTGCTATTAAAGTTCTAGTCAGGCTTTATCACGTCGAAAGTAGTCCGGACATGTTCCTCATGTGTAATTATTTGGCGAATTTGGCTTACACTAGACTTAGAGCTCGGCTCTTGTGTGATCTGTCAGACCTCAGTATAGGATGAGTATTCATTGCTAATATAGTGTCATCAAATCCGTCTGGTTTTCATAGTGATTGCACGTTCTACGTACCAACCTAAACTGCGTGTCCGTTATCATAGGCGTAAGTCTGGTATAGTTTTGCCGGTATCCATATTTCCTATTGTTGAGCTTTTAAACAATTTGGTTTTTTTAAAGGATGCGGGTCTTACTTTGACGGTATTTTATATTAACATTGCCTTTTTTTAATCTATTGTTTTTCCAGAGATCTAACCTATAAAGCTATCCATTAAAGTTTTAGAAATGTTTAATTGAAAATAATTTTAAACTTTATTAATCTTAAATTAAATTTTAAAATCCGCACTTTAACATGAATCATAGCCTACTTTAAAGCAAAAACTGAATCGAAAAATGTATTAAAATGGAAAATCAAATCACTGTCATGTTTATATTCATAGAAAATTCAATGGGGATTTATCTCAATTTTCTATTTTGCTTCTATTCAATTTGTTTATGTTGTTCGCAACATTATTGTGCAGTATATGTTTTTTTCGAAATCCCCAATGTGATGAACAACCAATGCATAACAGATATCGTAATAAAAAATGCAAATCGAAAAAATTCAAAAATTTAATTTTGTCCTTTGAAATTGTGTGACAGTTTTGTATGTCATTGATAGACATTTTCATTTAGGCGCGAACAAAAATCATAGGTTATCGACACGTTGAATACAATTTTAATTTTAAGTTTTAATCAAATATTAAATTTGTCTAAATTCAAAATGTATAGACTACCTCTAATCCGACTTCATTATTTTGAGTGAAAATATTATTCATTTCCCACAGAAAAAAAAAATTAAAAAACCAACAAATGAAAAATCGTGGAATATTAATGTTCCAATTCCCGTAATCCAATTATTTATATCCTGTTTCTGTATCATTTTGTGTATAGTAAATGATGCTATTTTGGTTTGTTGACATTATTTGTTAGTGTCGCATGACGCGAATTTATTTTACTCCCAGTGATTGAAGATTAGACATGTCTGAAATATATAGTAGTGATTTTACCCATGGTTCATTTTTATATAATTTTTTATTTTTTTTTTTATTCGTCTTTCAAAATGTGATTCATTTGATTGTATTATGATGATCGATCTGAGATTTAATGCTGGTAATAAGTCAATGACTGATTTTCTTTGTTGGTGGAATATCGTTGGTGGTCGTAATCTTGTTTCATGGGTATACTCTTATGTTTATAACATTTTTTTGTTATTTTTCAAGAACATATTAAAAGTTTCAACACCTTAATTTGACGTATTTTTTCGAGTTTAATGACTCTACTATATAATCAAATTTTCACTAAAAGGGTGGTGTATAAATGCGAGTTAGACTTAAATGTCAATAAATCGTATAAATAAATATTTATTGTTTGATCAATTTTATAAAAATTATTTCAAACACTAAATGTATAGCGTGTCAGGTGGAAATTATTCAAATTGAATTTGACATTTATACAGGTTTTTAGCATGTGTAATTAATTAAATAACTCTAAATGTTCAATGAAATTTTCCTGAACGAATTCGATATAGGCTAGTGGGTGGTTTGTTATTTTTATTACCTTATCGTTTACAAATTTTCTTTATACCTTGCTTATATTATGAATAGGGCTGTGTATGTCATTTGGGTTAATACACCTAATGATTTCCCTTTATACGATACCAACATTTTCTGTCATTACTTTAATTTATACTCGTTAATATTAAGTTCATATTAAAAAATTGAAAATCAAAAATTTGATTGTCAAGGGGTGAAAAGGTAATTATAAAATATTAATATTGTATCCTGCCGTGTGCGTTTTAGAAATTCTATAAAATACATAAATTATACCATAACGATAAATTTTTGGCGGCTTGTAGTTTTGGTTAAAACCGAAATCATTTTCTTTTGAATAACGACAAAATTCATGAATTTTATTTTTATTGGAAATTTATTACTGCCTTTAAGAATTTCCCCAAATATTATATAAATTTGTTTTCCCAAAGAGTGGATTTTACCATCTTTAAAAAAAATACAATAAAAGTCATAAAGTTATTCTTTTATAAATAAAGAGGAACATCATAAAAATTAATATGTGTAGGGAGTTTTTGGGATAGACCAAGGGTTATAAAATTGTATTAATTTTATTACAATTTGCAATTTATATTTGTTCCTGTTGTTTGAAAATGCATTTTCATATTCATCCCCTTTTGTTTTTGATGTAACATACATATATACATAATAAATAATACTTCACGCCTATATAAATATTTTCAAACTTTACTCAATCAAAATTTAATAGTTGGACTTTTACCCTCGATTTTAATATTTATTGACTTTATATAAATGAAACCTAAAACTATATATTATATTATAGTGCACACTATTAATAAAAATATCATATTGTTTGATTTAATTATACATATATATATAGCTATATAGAAGGAAAGAGCTAGTTTGGGTGCTTTCTTTTGATTTCTTATCAATTTCGGACAATCTATTTTCAAACTGCATGATGCATTGTATTATGCTATTTTTGAATGCAATTAAATTATCGCTTGTAAAATAAAAATATTCAACAAACCATAAAAATGTGAAATTTATCATTTTTATCTTAATTTAATCTCGATACATATTTCCATTCCTATTTATTTTGGAATCTGGAAAAACATGAAAATCCTATATGTACATAGAATATGGATATCAAATTTAATATAATATTGGAAAATTTATCTCACTGCTTTTAAAGCATCTACTAAATATACATATGCGACGAATATTTGTTCATATCAAAGTCAAACTAAATGAGTAGATACGAGTTTGTTTGTCGAATACTTAAAATGTTACGATTCGAGTGACTATTAACGTTTATGTATATATAAAAGAGCTAAATTTAATTTTTAGGGTGACATATTATGTTTTGGGAAACGAACTACTATCAAAAATGATTTAGCCATTCATAACTATATTGTCACTGCATTTTAGATTAATTTATAAAATTCACGCACACGCAGCTTATAAATATTAGAATTTTCTCATGTTTTGGTGCTTACTCTCCTGAATTTGTATTTACACCATGTAGGCAAAAGTTAATTTTAATCAATCAATCGTACAAAATCTCGACGAGTATAGGGATTAAATTGTGGGTAACTATGGCAAAATTATCTGGATATAATATTTCTTTAGAGCATTTTGATGAGGCCTGGAGAATATGGTGAATGGGAAAGCAATTCGAAGCCCAATTTGTACATAGTTTGGCCATTGTTTTCAACGACTTGGAACTCGGTGCAATGTATTGCTTAAAAAGCAATTTTTTATTCTTTATTTGTTGCCGTTTTTTAAAGACGGTCCAGCCATATGAGCAGAATGTGCATTTGCACAAGGGCGCTAAGCCGCAAAATTTACCAAATTGTAATATCCAAAAAAAAATTATGTTTAATAAAATCTATATGGAGTAGATAATTTACATTCAAGCCGTCGACATTTCTTTATAATTCTTTAAAAAATATTCTTCCAAAATATATACATATTTAAAATATGTATAAAATAATTTGGATTTATCCTCAATCAATTTTATTTAGTCATATCAAATAATTACTTCTGTAGAGATAGTGATAAACTCAAAAAAATCTTATCTATATAGTGATAGTGATATATGCAGCTACAGTTGATAGATAAATAATATATCTTACAATACGAATGTGCCGATTTTAAAACTGCTCCGTTTGTATGTATTTGCCAAAACCCTCTTTATTACAAGCCGTCTTGTAACTTTCGTTAACACAGATAAACAAAACCTATATACACAATTGAGTGTATTGGTGCTATGAAAATCCATATCAAAAAATGTATAATTTTCTCATTCCTACTACCACTATTTAACATTTTTATCTCTAAGTTTCGCACACTATTTAATGTGTATGGTTAATAGCCGATTTACATTCAACAAATTTTTCATCTTGAAAAAATCGAGATACCGATGGAGAAAGATTGAAAAATTATGCAAGCCAAACCGAGAAAAAATTTCTTTTTGTCAAAATAAAAAATTAAAAGATGAAACCCGAGATACAAACCCAAAAACTGTTATAAAAAAGATGATCTTGCTTTTTACAAGATGAAAAATGAAAAGTTTTTTTTTGTAGCAAAACCAAAACCCTCTTTACTACAAGCAAAACCGTCTCTACAGAAAGACCGACTATTCAACAATTTAAAGGGACAAAGCGCCTCTTTGATCTAGTTGTGGTACAGGTATGTACAGATATAGCGTGAAATCGTTGCAACAATCTTATAACATCAAAGATGCAATATTTAATGTAGCGTTTGCCTGTACTAAAGTAAAATGTTTAACTTTAGCAAATAGCTGGAACAAACTGTGGTTTAATGATAATCAGACACCAAAAAATAACAACGCGCCTTATGATGAAATTAGAGAAATCTTGAATTCTAATGCAAAACAATTTGTGAACATTCAAGAGTACGAAATTGCTGACTGGTTGCATCTCGATGATAACACAGAAACTGTGCAAACTTTTACGGATGTTGAACAACTTATCGAAAGTGTTTTAAATACCAACGCAGCAAAGAACTTAAGCTCAGATTCTGATGAAGACGTATAAGTAGCTGAAAAAGGTATCACTTGGCAAGAAGCAGAAGCTGCTTTGATAACATTTCTCAAATTTGCAGAACAATGCTCGCTGTGTTCTGCTCGATAAGTTATGCAGATATATGTCATGCAGAACAAATTTCTTGTGAAAAAGAGAAGTCTACCAAACAACAAGATATAAGATCGTGGTTTCTAAAAAATCCATAAAGTTTGAGGTCCAATAATGACGAAGTCTGAATTTTTTGATATTTTATTATTAAATTTTATAATTGAATTAATTTATGAATTATTTAGAAGTTTTGGGTACTCGTATATATATGGGCGTACTCGTATACATAATACGCGTACCGGTCGAAACTGGATATTTTACAACTGGATATTTTACAACTGGATTTGACGAAACAGGATAATTCAAAACTGGATATTTTAAAACGAGATAAGGTACAAAACGAGATATGGTACAAAACTGGATATTTCAAAACAGCATATTTCGACATGTGATTTAAACTTAAAATTATTTTTTAGGAAAGTTCTGGAATATGGCCAATTAGGAAGGAACTCGGCGAGTTCTTAACCGATTATGATGAAATTCGATATGTAGGATGAAAATGTGAAAATTAATTTTAATAAGATGAGAAAAGCAGCAATTAAAAAAAAACATTAAGTGAAGGAAAATTCTATCTCTCTGCTTAAAATTATTCAAGTATGAAACTTTACTGGCCATATTCCAAAGGTTTTCCCAAAAAAGGTTTTTTAATTAAACAATTAAAGAAAAAAGACATTAAGTGAAGGAAAATTCCATTTCTCTCCTTAGAAATATTCAAGTATGGAACGTTACTGGCTTTATTCCAGAACTTTCCCAACAAATCATTTTAAAATCATTTTCATCCTACATATTGAATTTCATCATAATCGGTTAAGAACTCGCCGAGTTCCTCTCTAATTGGCCATATTCCAGAACTTTCCTAAAAAATTATTTTAGGTTTAAATCACATGTCGAAATATCCTATTTTAAAATATCCACTTTTTTACCATATCTCGTTTTGTACCTTAACTCGTTTTGAGTTATCCAATTTTGAAATATCCAGATTTGTACCATATCTCGTTTTGTCAAATCCTATTTTGAAATATCCAAATTTAAAATGTTCAGTTCTGAGCGGTTCCCACATAATACATATGTATGTATTGATTATTTGCAGTAAATTCAATGAACTGTTATATAAACAAAATTACTTTCTCGTACATAATTTGAAAATAAATAAACGAGAATGAAAAAATAAACGGTGATTTTAATGCCAGAGCTGACAAGAATCTCTAGACTATCTAGCGACCGATAATGGGGAAAGAAAAATGTACTTTGCGGTCGCGCATGATCTTACTGTGGCTAGCACATTCTTTCCTCGTAGAAATCTCCACTTGGGAACATGGATACCCTCGTAAGACGTCCTGAAGTCAAATTGACCATGTGTTAATTTCGAAGAGAAGATCTCGAGTCACCAAGATGTGAGATCCGTCGGCTGCCAAATTTATACGCAGTGATCATCAATTGGTCACGAAAAGCTAATATGCTAGTTTTCTTACCAATCAGAGATCGCAGGAAAACGAAACTTACGTTTCAAAAGTGAAGTTTTGATAAACGTAGTTGAGAGAGCACAATATCAGGATATTGTTAGCAGTAGTATTATGGAAAACCATCGTTCTGATGACGTGATCGCTCTATGGGATTACATTACACTACCGTCAGACCTAGGTCTATCGCCGTTCGGGAACAGGATGAAAACCTCCGTGTTAACATCAATGTTTCTTCACAAATCTATTTTATTTTGTGCACTTGTAATTCTTAATCATCGGCCTAAATTAACAAACCCATCCTACGTGAAATTCACACTGGCCATATGCAGAGGCTAAAACGAAACCGTTCCCTGAGGTTGATTGCATTAATTTCGAGCTCTTGATATTCGGAGGGGATACTTTGTGGAACTATCTTTTCGACCTTATTCAATTAATATGGCAAAGCGAAGTGATTTCTGAAATGGCAAGTGGCCGCGTTGTGCTCTATCCTTAAAAAGGGGGAACGCGAAAACTATCGCTGCATAACTCTCCTTTGCACAGCACACAAATTACTGTATTTATAATATTGGAGAGAATCTCTTCCTTGGCAAAGGAAACTGAAGGTGACTACCAAGGTTGATTTCGGCCGAATCGGCTAGTCACTGATCAAGTTTTTCCCGCTGAGGATGATTCTTTCTAATAATATTACGATACAACGCGTGACGTACATCAGATGTTCTTGGATTTCCAACCATGATATGACATAATCCATCAGGATAGCTTATGGTTTGCTGTGTAAGGTCTCGGGATAACTGACAAATGTGTGAGTTTAGATAAAATGACAGTAATGCAGTTACAATTCTGTGTCAAAGTTGAGAACAAACTATCAGGAATTTTCGCAATTAACTCGGGGGTACGGCCAGATGCTTTGCCCCCGATACTTTTTAGTCTCATGTTAGAATTTATCTTTCGTAAAAGTGAAAACTCCAGAACAACGACTAGTATCGTCAGTCCAACCAGGTCCTGGCATATGCAGATGATATCTGTGTAATTGAACTGAATGGCAACGGTGTCAAAGAATTACTGGAACTTATACGATTCTCAGTTTGGTTTTAGAGACCAAGACGCAATGGATTTTAGTAGCGGTAACCACACATTTAAAGGAGTGATGATATATGGCTCCAAACGCGACGATGACGACAGTTTCCGAGTTTATTCAACCACATGAAATAAAAGATCATGTTCATGAAATAAAGTAATATCAAGTACGCTGGGTCAGTTCCATAAATAACCAGGAGGATTGTACTTCGGGTGCCTGTAGGTGCTTGAGTGTGTGCCTCTACCGTGTTATATCTACTCGAAACTGCTCTTGCAAAATAGTAGGAATAGTTGGGGGTTATTCAGGTTGGAGAACACTCGCACCTAGGTGCTTGCAGTTTCTGGCGGTGGTCGATTTGGAGGGCAGCTATTGACTGCTCTGCGGGGGAGGAGGTTTGGTGTTGGGGCTGTTTATCTGTGTTGGTGTTTGTTGATTCAGGGTTATGGGATGAGTTTGGGCCCTGACTAAGTTGTGGTAGAGGGGGATCAGTCCATTTGTAATTCGGAGATGGTGTTGTTGGAATTTCTTTTGGGGAGAGGGTTGGCTAGAGTTAAGGGATTGTTGTCAAGAGTGGGGTGTTGAGTTTTTCGGTGTGGTTTGACCGATTGGAGTTGGTTGTGGTTTCTGGTGTTGTTGGGTACGCTCAGCGGCGGGACAGTGAGGGACTTCGGCTGGAATCTGGGGGGTATGTTGTAGACGGCTGTGGAGGTGGCTTTTAGTTGTATGGATGTGGAGCGGCAGCAATGCTTCTGGGGTAGCCTAATGAAGTGGGTGATGGTGGTTTGGGATTGTGTTGTGTGGCTGACATTCCGATTTTTGGTGGTGGTCGTGCCTGTGAGGGTCGTTTCGGAATTTTAGGTGGGATTCTGGTCTTATACACGATGTATTTCTTAGAGCATGGCTGGAGTAGGGCTCGGGTATTCCTCTTTTAGGAAATGGTATAGATAGTTTTAATGTGAATCGTCAGGGAGTCGTGGTGGTGAGGTGTGGGGCGTGGACCAGTTCATGGCCACCTTTTGAGTAGACATTGACTATCTTGATTTGGTTTTGGTGTGATGCCCTTGATGACCGGAATCCCAGGAATTGTAACTTGGATCTGATGTAGATGGTTCGTGGTAGTGAACTTGCTAGTTTTTGCAGTTGCTGCATGTAGCTTTTCAGGGGTCACTCCCGAGTTGCTGTGGCCGGTTTTTTCACTGATTCTGTTTCGGTGTGGTGTGGGCCGACAGTCGCATATGTGTGGTTTGGTTCACTTGTAGGAGTGGTATAATGAGGTTGGTCAGATAGTCTTCCGAGATTTCTTTGGTACCGGTTCAATTAATACCGGTTCAATTGGCAAATGAATTTTTTCAATTGGTCTGGTAGTGGTTGGTGTCGGTAGGGCTCGTGTAAATTTTTATCTGCTGAATATGGTGGTTTGTTTTCGAAGAAGGCGATCTGGCGGCACCCTTGATGGCGCACGCTTCTGGTCTTTTCCTATTGGGGTTGCTCCCAGAATGAAATTTACTTTGGTTCGCTTGTCTTTTTACTCTGCCTTTTTTAAGTATTCTTAAATCTGTAATTTGGGTTTGTTGTGGAGTTGTTGGGAAGTTTGGTTTCTATTGGTGGTGATATGGGATGAATTGTGAATGTATGTTATAGTACTGCTGATCATAATACTCATAATGCCACTGTCATATTGTTTATTTGTTTATAAATAAGGTTAGTATTATATTGTTGTATTTCTATATTTCTATATTCTATATTTTTTCTTGTTTTCTTATATTTTAGTACTAATGCAATTTATTAGAGCCTATGGCTTGCAAGAATTATATTATTGTATAATTATGTTATAATATTAAAAACTAATTAATTTATAATTTCAGATGAAAATTAATTTAATTTATTACAACCTAGGGTAATTCGTTCATTAATAGATTTGCTTTTCAGGGAACCATTGCAGATTACCGATGAATGGAGGCATACTGGGGTTACTGATAAGAGATGACAGATTGCAACGCAGTTCAATAAAATTGTGATTGTCTTGTGCTAACAGTAGTTGGAATATTGGCTACCGGGTATCCAGACCGATTCTGTCCATTGCTAACAAACCTTTCCCTTCCTTACACCACAAAAAATACTAACTATCGATCGCTTAGGTGTCAGTAACCGGGTCGAGTCTGTCATAAATAATATTTCTTCCATTCCTTCGGTTTTGTTATATTTTTGTTAAAAATAAGATACGATCGTGGCATTGATATACGCAAATCCCGCGTACTTCCGCGTACAATTGGTTTCCTAAGAACCACTCGATTTGGATGAATTATCTCTTAAATATAACAGTCGATCGTATTTCGAAGCTTCTGAGGTTCAACACCATTATATAAATGCCTAAGAGTTCAGACGTTAGCATTTAGGAAGAAAACCCAAGTTTTGATTACTTTGGTGGTTTATCATTGTATGTTAAATTTTTTAATAAACTTATTTGTATTCTGTAAGACAATTTAATTATATGATTAAACTAATTATAAAATATGGGTTAGGTAATTGTTTATTTGATACAATTGAATCAATTTTATAACAAAAAAAAATGCATAGTGATATCATCATTCTATATATTACATTAGCTCATATATTTATTTATAACTATTTTGACAAATGCAAAAACTACAGAGTAAATGGCGCATTAGTTTCAGCTGCAGCCATTGTGGTGAGGATAGTTAAACTTCAAAGCAAACAAGAACAGATACACGAGATTTAATCAAATAAAGGAGAAAGGATTTATTACAGAAAAAACCATAAATGTTTATATAAAGTAAATATATAATCCTTTAACTTTGTAAAAACCACAATAATCCAGTTCATATTTAAAATCTAATAAACCAAAGTTGCGTGGACTGCCATATAAATACATAAATTGTTGGCTCGAACTCACATGAATACTGTTTTGTGTATATGGTGAAAGCATAAAATCAAATCACATACGGTATACATTCGTATACTGTACATATTTCATCTCTCAATAAAAACCATAAATTTTCTTTAAGCTATATATGAGGAAAAATTTATGAAAAATATGAAGGAAAAAAAATAACTGTAGATGCGTATCCTCATTGTGCTATCTATAAAGTATAAATTTCCCAATATCAGATGCGAGTTTTTTGGGGGATACATTTTCCTATCTTAACTATATAGAAAAACACAAAAATAAATAAAGCGCCGAGACGCGAGGTAATTCTATAAAAAAAAAAAAACGTTAAGAAAATATAAAAGAAAATTTATTTTGGCAGTCAAAAAACTAATAACGATTGTATTGAATGAGGCGAGAAAATATTTTATTACATTCGTTTTTTATAGATACGTTTCGATGGAAAATTTTTTTGAAATGGCGAAAACTACATAAAAAATTTTTTTTTTTTTTTTTTTGAGTAGTAGAAATTTAAATTTGTTCATACAACAAAATGATTATAATCGAATTTCAACTGACAGACACTGTTTATATATTATTAGGAAATATATGAATTTATTATTATTATATTAGAAGATGCTTCTACTCGTATGTGTCCTTTTATGTTTTGTGGTTCTCATAAATAAAAAAAAATAAACGGGGCATAAATGTTACATGGCATACGAGTAAAACGCACGTTTTTTTAGATTTGGTGTGAATACAGACACTTGTTTATTGTTGTTTTTTGTCTAAATATTGCCGATGAAATTTATTTAGTTTAGTCGATTTTCTTCGAAAAAAAAATTCCCCCAAGATATTCAATGGTTAATTCAATTTTGATGTCCTTTCGGCATGTATGGCGGGAACATTATGGCAAATTTAATATTATTTTGTTATATGTGTGACTGATAATTGAATATTGAATTTTACTTAAAGAAATATGAATTATTGATAAGATTCAACAAATGTCTTGTAATATTTATATAGAATTGAAGAAATTTAATGGGATTTTTTTTTCTATTATTTCGTGACTCAATGGTCATGTAACAAATTAAATTGCATGTCAGATATCGTTAAAAGAAATTTCATGATCAAAATACGAAGAGAATAAGATTTTTAATCAATAGACAAATTTAAATTTATATCAAAACGTTTCTTGGGGCGGAATACCTACACAAAAGTGTCAACTGATATTTATAATACATAGACATAGACCATAATTCAAATACGATTTGGCATCTAGATAAACAAACCAACATTGAAAATAGAAAATAATATCTCGGATATACATATACCAATTTCACCCTCCTGACCCTAAATTACTATTTGTTATGTACATAACTACATTTTATGTATAGTTTATTTATGTAATTTTTATTTAAAAATGCAAAATCGAAAACTTTCTTACAATCGATTTTAAGTTTTTTCCAATAATCGTTTTTTATTTTCTTTGGTATTGAAATACAGTGTGGTTGTAGGCCAAGAGAATGACAAGAATGTTTTATTTTGTTATATTTTCAGAGCATTGATTTAAACTTTATTGGCCATTATGGTTAAGAGCAATTTATTTTGTTTGGTTTCATTTATAAGGGTTTGTGTAAGTGTTTTGTTTGGACAGCTTGAACTATGATTTGTGGTTGGTATATTCGATTTGTTGTAAAAAGGGTAACAGTATCGTAATGATTTTAAATTCTAGAATTTCGTTAGTTTAGAAACAATCGTGCAAAATATTACTGACAGTATAAATACCCAGATACAATTTATTAGCTCTTGCCTTAGGACTTAGCTCCCTATAGCTAGCTATAGTGCTATCGGATTTGGTTCAGTTATTTGCCTTAAATTACTTCGAGAATTTAATTGTTCTTCCCTCGACCAACGGTGGCTTTAGGGTTGAGTTAGAGTTCAATCGTTGAATTAAACTCAGTTTGATCGACACGTAGTAACACATCACACAAACACAGACTCCGACGTGATAGTTCGTTCATATAAATCATTGGATTCGGATTCGATCGAATCAACATTGAATTATAGACGTCACATCAAAAAAAAATCGTGTCCAAACTTAAACCAGGAAGGAAAGAAGGATTAATTCAACAAAATTAAATCATCATATTGGTAACTATCAACCAGTTTTGTTTACGATTACACTTGGTGGCATTGTTATTGATTGAAAATACAAACACTTGAATATATAAAATATAGTGGTTCTCCGGTAAATCTAAGAACCGTTCACCGTTAAGTATTAAATCATGTAATAATAATGACGGATGCTAAAATAGCTAAATACAAATCAAAGTTAGATGTGATAGCCGGCCAAATGGACTATAAACGGCTTTAGATGCTGAAATCGATGTTCGTTTGAGCTCGTTAGAGAAATACTATAAACATTTTGACTATCACCTAAATGCATTGCAAGGTTTTGGCTGGCCCAAATCTCATTAAGATGACCTCATTATCTACATCTAGCAATAGCTAGATATCTTCACAAGATTAAACTGGGAAGACGAGTGTTTGCCCACACAATAGATAAAGAATGCTAGATGAATTATTGATTTTTTTGAATAGACGCTCCCACATCTTGGAAGGCATTAGCTTATTGAAGAAACAAAGTTCGCAACCCACAGCTCAGCCTAGCAAGCATCATCAAAGTCAGAGACTTTCGCCCGAAGCCTAATACTTTATCATTTCTCTCATCAGCTATAGTTGCGAATTTAGTTTGCGCTATGCAAAACACAACATATACAGATGCAGGCGTTTTATCAACCTTTCACCATCAGATCGTTAGAATACGGTTTCTCATCTTCATCTGTAGCCAAACCGATTGCTTGATCTCATAGTTTCGAAACTTGTGCGCAATCAGGGTGTCGTGAGTGTTCAGCCAAACATCACACTTATCTGCATCAAAACCAAAATGATAAAAATATCATAATTCAGCCATCTTCGTGTACTATTCGTCATGCAGCAGTTGAATCTATTCGTTCAGATGAATCGAACAATCTAATGCAATCACGATACCACTGCCGTAATCCACGCATTAGAATGGTTTACCAGTTGCATGTAGAGCATTATTTGATTCTGGGTTGCAATTACACTTCATAACGAAAGGTTAGCACATCGATTAGGAACTAAGCGCTTTAACATGGTTAACCCCATCGCTAGCATTGGCAACTGTACGGATAACGCAAACCAACGCACAATTCTTTCAATTTAGTCTCGCTGCAGCCAATTCTGTACTAAACTCGAAGCTGAGCTCTACTACTCACTTATGTTAGAAGGACAAATACAATTCCACGATAATATGCCTGTATTTCAAAATACAACCTTCGCAAGCGAAATCACATGTAGAATTATATGATCATCACATGTAGAATTATATGATTCCACAAACAGTCAGACAATGACATTTGGTATCTACAGTTCCTACTCCATCACTGGAGCAGTTATTTAGAAAATATTCCGAACTAGAAAAACACGACTCTTCACCAACACAAACCATTTTTGAAGAACAGGAATGTGAAACATTCTTCCGTTCAGAACCCTTAAACTTAGGAAACTCGCAAAATGCTGCTTAAAAACGTTTCCACCATACAGAGCGAAAGCTTGTATTGTATAAAGACGCCAACAAAGGCATATCTGGCCATATTTATATGCTTCACGTCACGAGCTGTTTATCTTAAGATCGTTACCGATCTTACCACACAAGCATTCATCGCCGCACTCAAACAGTTCGTAGGACGATGCGGTTTATGCCACACTATATTCTGCGATAACGCAACTTATTTTGTTGGTGCCAGATCTGAACTCCGAGAATTATTTTAACCATTTAATTCGAGTAGTTGGAAACTCCTCACTAACCTTCGAAGAGCTCAATACACTTGTTATTCAAATCGAAGCTGTATTGAACTCACTTACACAAATATCATCAGATCCAAATGACCTAGACGCGTTAATACCTAGTCATTTCCCGATAGGGGACGTTAACTGTCATTATAAAGCCTGAAGGATGTGAAAGTCGCATTGTCAGTTAGATATGCACATCTTCGAAAGATACATCAATAATGTTGGCATATATGGAGCGCAGTATTGGCTAATAAATGCCAATAACATAATTCGACAACCTATACATGAATGTAAAACCTGTATCAGAGCAAGGAAAATAACATCACACCAGCTACTGGGTATGTTACCATAAGAACGAGTAACACCAGAACCACCGTTTACGAATTGTGGAGCAGATTATGCCTGTCAACAGATGCTTCCTTAGCCGAATACCAACGATTCATATCAAGACGAGGAATCTTTCTAAAAATATTCGGTGATTGCGGCACAAATTTGGTTGGAGCAGACAAAAAACTCCAAAGGAACAAGAGGCGATGCTGTAAAACAGCGCAGTTAAGAACTGTGTGGTCAATTGTACCCTCGGGAAGTATTTACTTGGAGGAGTATGGGAAGCCGGAGTCAAGTCAACAAAACAACATCTCAGCAAAGTAATTGGAACTCAAACATTAACCTTTAAGGAACTCTCAACACTTCTGGCATAGATAGGTTTTAAAGTCCGGAACACTTCTTGATAGGAAGGGCTATCATATCAACGTCTCAACCCAATATTGAGGGTAACAACACCGTTACAAGATGGAACTTCCTGATCAAACTCTGTCAAGCATTTTGGTGAAAATAACATACGGATTATTTCTCACGGCAACAACGCAGGCCAAAATGGTTGCAAGAACAACCGAACCTCCAATTGGGAGAATTAGTAATACTCAAAGTTGAGCAATTACCTCTCACGCACTGGCCTCTAACAAGAGTCATTAAGCAGCATCTAGTACATGATGGTCTTGTTACGGTACGTACACTTATAGATACAAATATCTCATTTACAAGGAATATCAGTATATGGCGCCTACCCATAACTAGGGTCATTCCAAAGGATTACGTTAACAAGAAGGATGATCCTGTTCCAACAGTAGTTAAAGATACAAACATAATTCAATATATACCAACCCTACAAAATATAGATGAAACTATACGAGAAAGAAAATCCACGCACATGGACAACAATTCACAATCTATGGAAAATGGACTCCGCTACCCGTAAAGGACAACTAAAACCCAAGAAAACAGCCTCGCAGGAAAGCAAAGAATGGATCTAAGGTAAATCTTCGTGCAGTATAGCGGTACTCTAAATTTGCTACATACTGGGGCACACGACAGGCATATATTCGACATAGGCATATATTTGGAAGATCTAAGCAAATTCGAATTGGTAGCCATGAAATGGACTTTAGTGATCTATTTTACAAGCCGAACTGGCAGCAGATTGAAAAGGATTGTCTAATTTTAACTACGACGTAACCATGGAACAACTTCAGTGTCAGCTTAACAACTTGATGGGTCAAACCGATGGTTGATACTATATATGCGGACCCAGCATCGACTCTTACACCTTTTAGAGGTTTGGAATAGTGACGATAAATGTTGCCCGCTAAAAGACAAATATCAACCATAACCTTGAGCTGATGTCAGCAATTGTGACTATCAATTTGGAAATAGAGCTAGAAATACTAAAGCCAAATGAACGACGGCCAACAGTGACGCCATCTGTGACGACCATCTTGTAAAAACAAAAAATTACGCAGTAAACGGATATCGAAGCAGATGTTCATTTTCTTTGAATGTCATAGTCATCTGGAACTTATAGACGAATAATTCGAGGTCTTTTTGCAATATTCTCCTCAGTCTAGTGCAACTAATGACAAGTTGCTACAATCTATGCAATGGGCCACAGCCACAATATTCTCGGGCGTGCGCACATTTCAAGCTTGAAGCCTTTCTCACGAACTTTATTCACTAATTTTACTACAGCAGTTCCGACTAAGGAGCTGTCACAATTTCAAGTTTCAGTTTCAGTTTGCCATGGTATAAGTGCTACCATACCCTTTGTTACATGACCAATAAATCTTAGTTTTTCCGTCCGTATGTAATGTTCTGTTCTTGTTTTTTTAATATTTTTTTAAATACCTAAAAAAATTTAATTGGTTAATATTTACATAAATTTTCTTAGTTAAGATTCATAGCCTAAATTTTATCATCTAATCTGTTCTTGTTAAACGTAACAATCACTATTGGCCTGAACTTAAATGTATTCCACACTTAAGACTCTCTCAATCAGACTTCTTAGTTAAATATTGCCATGATTCTCTATCACAACAATACATGTGGCTTACGACTGACTATTATGCTTACTAACCATGCTCTACAAGTCTAGAACTCAAACACAAACATGCGCTTATTTACTGCATCACCTTCGGTCAAATACATCACAATTTACTACCCAAACTATTAAAAGTTAATATGTTATATTTGACTTTTAGTCTGCTATCAAACAATGCGTTAGTCACAATATAAATACAAAAACAATAAAAAAAAGTCATTAAAGTGCATTTTTCAATTTTGTAGCAAATATCAAATTAATCCTATCGCCAATGAGACTCACACAAACTATAAAATTTAATCCACCGACCATTATAGTATATTTTTGGTCTATTGTATTAGTCTATTATTATACTGGATAGTTTATTGGTAAACAAAGTCCACCATAAATACTTCGCATCTACTGTCATGTATAACTATATAGAGTAGTTTTGGTTCATTGGCTGGTGTCTATAATCTTAATTGTAACTAAAAACAATAAATGTAAAAAAGAAAATTTCTTTGTTCATTTGGCAATTTTATGATACGATTGTCTAGTACGAAATAATTATTTTAACTGGAGGGAAAACATATTATTGACTCAGGCTTCGTCGATAGTGTTTTATTATGATGGACGAGGGTGCGTTTATTTATTGAATTCTTTTAAATTTTTTTTGTCTGTAGTTTAAACAATCGGCCAAGAACCTCTTTGATTTTATTTTTCGAATCCTTTCCCCATATTATGTAGAAAGGGCGGTGAACATCTGTTGTCGTACAATTTAATTACGTACCTGCAAAGAAACATAAAATAAAATAAAAGATTAGAAAAGAAATAGATACAGTAATAATGTGTTAAAATATGTTCTTCTTGTGAAATTTTTTGTTTGTTTAGTTTGTTTACCTATAGTATCTAAAGTTCTGTCTCCTCTCGCATAGATTATGTAACAGATGCCTAATGGGAATTTTTTTCGCATTTCTTTCAAACATTTTTGTTTGTAATACTGTTAAAGAGCAATTTAAAGGAATAAAATAAAATTCACGTGTAAAGTTGGAACATAATACATAATTTACAGGTTGCCAGTTGTTGTCGTTATTTTTATGTGTCGATTTGATTATTATCAACACTTGCTTTTTGATTTGTTACCTATGCCACCAAACCCATTAATTATAAGGGCAAGTCATTTAAATGTCATGGCATATTAAATGTGTGGGAACGAAAAATAATGTAGTATTTAAAGAATCGTATAGAAACGTACGTTATGAATTAGGTAGGTTCATATTGTCAAAATGCGAAATAAAATATTAGAATTGACTATATGATACCGATAGAGCAACATAAATATGTAAAATATGTATCAACATTTTTTGTTGAGTTATGTTATATCTTTTTGTTAAGAAGTAAAGGTATTACTTAAGAACTCAATACATAAGTGACACGCGACAAGACGCACTTACTGTTAATATTATCAAATTAAATGCAGGTCAACCGCGCCTATTAAGAGAATGAACTATTATTAAAATCAGTTCATTTTAATCAAACCTAATCAAATTTAATCAAGCACACTAAGCAAAGACAATAAAATCGATTTAAAGTAAATCACAGAAAAATTCCAAACTTAACAGAATGGAACAGTTCAAACAAGCATAAATAATAATAATAGGTAATAAGGCGGGTTTACAGGACATTGCTGGCCCATTGGATTAGCCTATCGTCGCATTTCCACCTGCCAAATGGCGGATTTCTTCTTAGACAACTGCAAATTGTCGACATTTGCAGTTATTTTGACTTTAGCATTACTGCTGACCATTACTAAAATCCATTGCGTATTGTTCTTTAAACCACTCATTGATTTTGTGACCAATGGAAGCCGAGAATCGGTGAATTGAATTCAGTAGTTCTTTAACACAGATCTCATTTTCATAATCGCATATAGTTTTTAGGTATTCCCAGACATCGCAATGCAAACCATAAGCTATTTCGATGGATTGAGTCATAGGCTTGCTGGATGCCTGGACGCATGGACGATCCGAGATGTTTCGTTAGAAAGAACCATCCTCAATGAAAAGCGATGTTACTTACCGTTTCGAAATAAATCATCTTTGATAGTCACCTTACAATTTCCTCCGCTAGAGGAGTGATTCTCTCTAATATTAGGTATGACAATAATTTGAATAATGTGCAAAAAAAACTTTGCTGCGATAGTTTATGCATTTTCAGCTATCTTCTTTTTTATGGATATGACATAACTCGACCTCATTCCATTTATCAGGAATAACTCCACCTTGCCATACTAATCGAATAAAATCGAAAAGATAATTCCACCGGTATCTCATTCGAATATCAAGAGTTTGGAGTTAATGCAATGAGCTTTGAGAGGAACGGGTTCTTTTTAATCTCAGCATGACAAGTGCGAATTCCTCGTAGGTTGGGTCCCCTATACACCTATCTGGAGTCTGTGTTTCACAACTTTCAAATACAGCATTTAACACTTGTTCAAAATTATGACACTATTATTGCATAATTATGGCTTACTTATGGCACAATTATGGCAATATTATAGCACAATTATAGCACTGTTATGATTCAATTAGGGGACTATTTTGGCACAAATATGGCCCACTTATGACACAATTAACGTACAATTATAGTTTAATTGCGGCACAATTAAGGCAAAGTTATAGCGCAATTATGGCACAATTTCTATACTATTATTTTCTATATTATTGTACTATTAAGGCACGTTTATGACACAATTATGGCACAACTATGGCACAATTATGGCAATATTATTACACAAACATATCATTTTTATAGCACAATTGTGGCCCACTTAAGGCACATTTAGCACAATAATGACACATTTATATGTTATTTATGGCACAATTATAGTACAATAATTGCTCAATTATCGCCCACGTATGATTCAATTATGTCACAATTATGGTACCACTATGGAACAATTATGCGGTAGTTTAAGCAATTTGGGCGATCTTCTTTTTTAAGGATATGACATAACTCGGCCACATTATATTTATCAGGAATAATTTCAATTTGCTATACTAATCGAAAAAGATCGAAAAGATAGATCCACAAAGTATCCCATCCGAATATCAAGAGTTTGGAGTTAATGCAATCAACCGCAAAGGAACGGTATCTTTTTAGTTTCTGAATGACAAGTGCGAATTTCTCGTAGGATGGGTTCTCTTTGCACCTTTCAGCGGTCTGTGTTTCACAACTTTTAAATACAGTATTTGACGCTTGTTCAAAATTATGACACTATTATTGCACAATTATGGAACAATTATAGCTTAATTATGGCACAATTATGGCAATATTATGGCACTGTTATGATTCAATTAAAGCACTATTTTTTTACAATTATGGTCCGCTTATGACACAATTGACGTACAATTATGGTTTAATTATGGCACAATTATGTCACATTTATGACACAATTATGTCACATTTATGGCACAATTATAGACAATTACGTCACTATTATGGCACAATTTCGGCACTATTATGGCCCACTTATGACACAATTATGGCAAAACTATAGCACAATTATGGCAATAATATTGCACAAACATAGCATTTTTATGCCACAATTATGATCCACTTATTGCACATTTAGCACAATTATGACACTTTTATGTGTCAATTATGGCACAATTATGGTTTAATTATCGCCCACTTATGACACAATTATGGAAATATTATGGCACAATTATAGTACAACTATTGCACCATTATAACACAATTATGGCATAATTATGCGGTAGTTTAAGCATTTTGAACGATATTCTTTTTTAAGAATATGACATAATTTATCAGGAATAATTTCACTTTACCATACTAATCGAAAAAGATCGAAAAGATAGTTCCACAAAGTATCCCATCCGAATCTCAAGAGTTAATGCAATCAACCACAAAGGAACGGTTTCTTTTTAGTTTCTGAATGACAAGTGCGAATTTCTTGTAAGATGGGTTCTCTTTGCACCTTTCAGCGGTCTGTGTTTCACAACTTTTAAATACAGTATTTGACACTTGTTCAAAATTAGGACACTATTATTGCACAATTATTGCACAATTATGGCACAATTATGGCAATATTATGGCACAATTATAGCACGGTTATGATTCAATTAGGGTACTATTTTGGCACAAATATGGCCCACTTATGACACAATTAACGTACAATTATGGCACAATTATGTCACATTTATGGCACAATTATAGACAATTACGGCACAATTACAGATAATTATGGCACAACTATGGCAAATTTTCGGCACTATTATGGCCCACTTATGACACAATTATGGCAAAACTATAGCACAATTATGGCAATAATATTGCAAAATTATTGCACAAACATAGCATTTTTATGGCACAATTATGGCACATTTAGCACAATTATTAGTTTTATGTGTCATTTATGGCACAATTATGGCTCAAATATCATCCACTTATGACGCAATTATGGAACTATTATGGCACAATGACAGTACAATTATGACACCATTATAACACAATTTTGGCATAATTATGCAGTAGTTTAAGCATTTTGAGCTATATTCTTTTTTAAGGATATAACATAACTCAGCCACATTCCATTTATCAGGAATAACTTCACTTTGCCATACTAATCGAATAGGTCCGAAAAGAAAATTCCACCAGTATTCGAATATCAAGAGTTTGGAGTTAATGCAATGAATCTTGAGAGGAACGGTTTCTTTTTAATATCTGCATGACAAGTGCGGATTGCTCGTATGATGGGTCCTCTATGCATCTTTTTGCTGTCTGTGTTTCACAACTTTCAAATACAGTATTTAACACTTGTTCAAAATTATGACACTTATTGCACAATTATTGCTCAATTATGGAACAATTATGGATTAATTATGGCAATATTATGGCACAATTATGGCACTGTTATGATTCAATTAGGGCACTATTTTTTCACAATTATGGCCCACTTATGACACAATTAAGGTACAATTATGGTTTAATTATGGCACAATTATGTCACATTTATGGCACAATTATAGACAATTACGGCACAATTATGGCACAATTTCGACACTATTATAGTCCACTTATGACACAATTATGGCAAAACTATGGCACAATTATGGAAATAATATTGCACAATTATTGCTCAAACATAACATTTTTATGACACAATTATGGTCCACTTATGGCATATTTAGCACAATTATGACACTTTTATGTGTCCAATTATGGAACTATTATGGCACAATTATGGTACAATTATGGCACCATTATAACACTATTATGGCATAATTATACGGTAGTTTAAGCATTTTTAACGATCTTTTTTTTAAGGATATGACATAACTCGGCCACATTCTATTTATCAGGAATTATTTCACTTTGCCATACTAATCGAAAAAAATCTAAAAGATAGTTCCACAAAGTATCCCATCCGAATATCAAGAGTTTGGAGTTAATGCAATCAACTGCAAAGGGACGGTTTCTTTTTAGTTTCTGAATGACAAGTGCGAATTTCTTGTAGAATGGGTTCTCTTTGTACCTTTCTGCAGTCTGTGTATCACAACTTTTAAATACAACATTTGACACTTGTTCAAAAATTAGTAAATTAGAAGAATGCTCCAAGATTTTGACATTGTGCTTTCTCATCTTCGTTTATTAGACCGCCACAGTTGAAACGTAAGATTCGCTTTCCTATAATCCCGACTTGTACGAAAACTGCCACCTCAGCTTTGCAGTAACCAATTGATGATCACTGCCTTCAAATTTGGCAGCCGACCAAAATAGCCATTGCTCTCCTTTTTGGCTATCTCCACTTGTTAGCTATCTTATTGCTTGGATGATACTGTGGTTGAATTTTAATGATAACATGCTCGTTGAAAAGTCTTTTATGAGGCATGGACGTACTCCCTAACCACAGGGACCAACAAATTTTATCACAAATAAACTTTTCTGAAATACGAACGATTTTTTCTTCAAAAATAATGTAATGCTCATGACAATCATTTCTACTAGTTCACCTATTAAAGTTTTTCTCGTTTAAAATATCTTATTAAGACTATAATTGGGTTATTTCCACTTCGGTAAACATTAACATTTTAGTTGATATTCGCCTTTTGAATCGTTGTTTCGAATGATAGCGCCATAACAAAAATTTACTTTGATCTCCGGCGTGTCTATTACTTATTTCATAAATTCTAAAGATTTATATCTAATTTTTTATTTCATTAACTAACATAAATCCCAGTTCACGTTCCCCTAGAATCATTATGCTAAACCAAAGTACTAGTTCCATTTCTTTTGATATTGTATACATTTCGGGTTAAGGAAAAGTTAAAATCCACCATAAAACACAGTATAAAGCAAAAAAAGGCAAAACGACATTTATTATTCACCTACATAATATTAGAAAATAATCTATTGTTGCCTTTCAACCACATCCAACATAAAAACAGTGTCATAAAACATAAGAAAAGGTATAAATTGATTGCACGGTATATATAGAGTGCGGTGTACACATAGTACGGATAGTAAATATTTAAGGGTGGCATTTTAAACTTTGGGTCGTGTGTATACAGGAAAAACGTATAAAAATGAATGTGATTAGGGTTGAAAACATACAACAACAAAAAAAATCATTTATATGAATAAATTAAGATTAAGTTATATCAATTTGAATTAACGGAAAAAAACTTAGTTCATCTATATATAACATACAATTTGTGAGACCCAAACAAAATTTGACCGATATTACTTGAATATTTACTCTATTTATTCAATAGTCCATGAAACCTACAATTAACCTAAACAAACAACCAATTCAACAACAAACGAACGAAAAAAAAAAATCCACCCTTATCGTTTAAACAACTTGAACTAGAAAATCTTTTTGAAATAATTCTGTTTAATTTATTTACCTGTTCAACATAAGGAAAATGAAAAAAAAAATTCAACATTTTAAATTTGTTCTATTCAAGGCAAATCAAGTGCGACAAAATGTTTAGAAAAAAAAATCAAATCAATTAAATACATATTTGATTTTTCAACTTTGGAAAAGTTTGAAAAATATTTTATTTTCATTTCCAAGCGAAGTACAAACGATTTAAAATTTAAGATGATTATTTATCTTTTTTAAATTTTTTACTTGAAAATTTGATTGCGATAAAATTTTTTATCGTACTTCTTCAAATGATAAGAGATCATAATATATTTGATTAGAACCAAATTATAAATTAAATATTCATAAATAATTGGTAATACTTGTACAAAATTTGTTGATATGCCTCTTAATCGTATTTACATTTTTTTCAATGAATATGTCTCACTGGCACTTAAGACAATCTTTTTAGCATAACATAAATTATATATTTCAAGAGTCGTTAAAAAGGTTTTATTTATTTATTTTATTTTTTGTTTTCTAATAATGAAAGTTTTAATGAATGTTTTGTGTAGCAAAATCAATAAGAAGATGGGTCGTAGTCGTGTAATGTGCGCGAAGGAAACTTTTTAATGTAAAATCGATCAAAACATTTGTATAACAATTAATTAGATGTCATTAGAATATTTAATTAGAAATGTTTTTTTGTGAAAATTAAATTTAACCTAATTATGCAATGTTAATGTTGTTTATAGGGTGTTTGAATTATGCTGATTTATTTTGCTTTCAATAAAGTGAGCTTCACAACCTAAAATGAGTTGGGTAGAATTAAACTGACCAAAACGCAAAATTTAAGATACAAATTTTTAAAATTGTAAATTAATTCGTAACATATCACTTGATAATAAAAAATAGTTTTTTTAACTCAACGGCTTCAAATAAATTATTATAAAAATTGAATATTTTGTCTTTTAACGGTTATTTCATTTAATTATCGTGCTAAATATTTTTTTTGAATCTGTAACTCATTTACCAAGTTAGAATTTTGTCACTGTTGTTTTTTTTATTAACTCACCAAATTTGTATCAATTAGATTTTCTTCTAATAAATATGGCGCATTTTGTCTGTTTAACGATTATTCCAATATATTTTCGTGCTAAATATATTTTATTTAATCTGAAATTGTTATATACATTTTCGAATTTTGCGTGTATTGTAGCACTTTGTTAACATGGCCAGATGAGATTGCAAGTATTTTTTTTAATTATCTAACCGATTTTAGCACAAAATAATTTAACTAGAAAACTGTATTTTAACATGGGGTTTTCACTTTAAAATATTATAGAATGTCATAATGAATGTTTAACTAACACGATTTTATTGCAACAGGTGGGCCATCTTTTGGTCTTTTTTTAAATCAATGGATTTTAGTACTTAATGTTATCGGTTCTAAAAAATTCTTTGACATATAAAAAGTCAAAAATATGCCATTTATCAGCATGGAGCCACTAACAACACATCCTATTGAGCGTGCAATTGGTAAAATTATTGCTCTTTTAATTTATTACATTTTTTTAGAGGAAAATGGCATAAGCTGAAAATGAAGGGTTCGTGCTTAATTTAAACTACAAAATAAGGATTGATATAGAACTTACAAATGAAATTACCTTAATTAAGGCATGTTCAAAGAACCTGTATTAAGTAGGCCAAATCAAAGTCCACTACGGTTATCCTGGAGTATGATAAATAAGCTAAAATGAAATAAAAAACGCGATTTACCAACATTTACATTTTTTTAGATGTGCCAGTTTTCTTCCAAGATAGCGAATTAATTACTGCAAGAAAATGAACCTTTCGTTGCCCCTGTGAAGGTCTGATAAACAAAGATGAGAAAGCACAATAACATAATCGAGTTAGCGTAGCATTGTGGAAACCAACCTCCGTTGATGTGAAATCTCTATGAGGCATATTGTAAACTTCGGTTGTCGATGCTGCCCAGGCGTCTCTAGGTATGGTAAAATTAAACTCAAAAATGATTAGTTTGATAAGAAGTGTCGTCTTGCTGTCTAGCAACATAATATAGCCTATAAAGAAAAGCGAACGGAAGAAAAATGCGGACTTGCTAGGAAAACCACCAAGCTAATTTGTAGTCAGAAAAACCGTTGGATGGTAGGACATAAGTATCAAGAGTACAACCACTCAGCAATGAGCACAGTACTCCTAACTTTTTAAAGGAGTCACCAGACTGCAACATACCTTTAGACCTAGGTCTATTGCCATTCGGGATCAGGATGGAAACCTCCGTGTTGATAACGATGCAGTGCTCGACATTTGGAAGGATCAATTATCTGATTTACTCAATGTTTAACAAGTGTCAAATGCTATATTTGAAAGTTGTTAAATACAGACTACGGAGATGAGCATATAGGAGACCGACCCTTCGAGGGATTCACTCTGGCCATGGGGAGTTTAAAGAAATGTTTCTGGGGTTGATTGCATTAAGGTTGAATGGAAATCGGCCGCGTTGGTTATCTTTAAAAAAGCGGATCGCTCAAAATGCGAAAGCTATCGCGGCATAGCTCTCCTTTGCACAACAAGCAAATTGCTGTCTTACATTATATTGAAGAGGATCACTCCTCTAATGGAGGCAATTGTAGGTGACTACCAAACTTACATCAAGTGTTCTTGGATTTCCTACAAGCCTATAACTTAATCCATCGAGTTAGTTTATGGTTTGCTTTGTGATGTCTGTGAATACCTGACAAATATGTGCGTTTATGTAAAATGACAGTAATTCCGACACAATGCTATGTCAAAGTTGAGAACAAGCTATCAGGAATTTTTGTAAATAGCTCTGGTATTCGCCAAAAAGAGTCAACGAACTACTGGAACTACTTGTACGATTATCAGCTTCCGATGATCTCAAAATCAATAAGGCCAAAACAAAATATATGATGACTGGTTTTAAAGACAAAGACGCAAAGGATTTTAGTAGTGGTGACCACAAATTTGAACAAGTGACAAGGTTCCGATACCTTGGTCCCATTGTCACTCATAATAACTGTGTGTGAGAGGATATTAAAGCGCATCTTGTGCGAGATCAAAAATTTAATGAAAATTCCTGATTTCGTTCATGAAATAAAAGAGAAGCGAATACACTGGCTCGGTCACTTTTTGTGAGCCGATCCTAAGTAGATAGTGCGATCTCTGAGAAGATAGCCGCTATTTGGTAGGCGCAGAGGTTAGGCGTCTATGGTTCATCGAAAAAGAGAATGACTTGCCTACTTAGAGTTGTCTAGAATAATACGAACAACAAGATCGGGGTTGATTCGGTACGGGGTAGCAGTGGCTAACTTACAAAATAGAATTGAAGCACTAGAGGGACGAATGACTCCTTCTACGTCTCCTACAATGAGAAATCTGAGTCTACAAATTCTATACAAACAATATTCTACAGAAGAAGAGGGAATTGACAAAAAAATGTCCTAACCTAACTTTTAAAAAAAATGTAAACTCAATACAGCGCCTTCCCTAAAATCACAGGAGTGCCATAGGTTAGCCAAAGTACAATGGATTTGAAATTAAATGTTGCGGTATAAAAATAGCAACCTCCATACATTCCTTAATGAGGTAAACTGCTAAATATCTCGTTATTTATCTTGAGTTGAAATTTAACTAGAAAATATACGCGTTTTAGGCAAAAAGCAGAGCAAATTAGAATAAACCAACGTTAAATGTACTGGCTAATAGGGCGTCATTCTAAGCTTAACCTGTACTTTAGAAGCCTCATCAAGGCTAAATGACCTTGCAAATATAACTTGTAGAGCTGCATAAAATGTGACTCGCAATATTTAAAAGAGTCAACTGGACAGGCATTTCATGAGATTTTGTCTCAAAAGTTTACTCTCAGCAAAACTCACAATAATAAACTTCTCTCCAAGTAGACAATAAAACCAAAAGGGCACTGGAGAGTTTATAATCACTCTCAGCTCTCAAATGAAGAACTATTAAAGCCGATTACAAAAAAATATCTTTTAAGTGGCAAATATTACAAAAATGTATGTTGGTGTTTAATTGGAAACCTCTGGAATTGACATTTGAGGCACATCAATAATTAAATTCATCTGTAGACCATGAGAACGAAATATTTAATATGAATAAATCTTTGATCATTCTTATAAATAGTCTTCGTATAACCTACATCAGGTTGCCACTTTTAAATATTATTACCTAGAACATCTGCAAGATGATGCGTTCATATTACCCGCTTTTCATTATTATTATCTAGGGTTTGTTATTAAAAATACGATATCTGTTCGTTAATTTATTAATACCCGTATTGTGGGTCCTGATTTTAAAAATTGATAAAAATAAGGACACTAAAATTTTAGATCTAATCATAATAATCGATTTTTACTACTCGTATTTCACAATGAATTGCACAAATGAACATTCTTTAACAACACGTTGTTGAAAATTGAGGTTATATTTTAACGCTGTGTGCAATTTTGAAATGTTGACGATAATTACATCATTCTTGTTTGTAAATACAAAAATCCATCTCTTCATCAGAAAGAACTATCTTTGGTGTCATTAACGAGACCCCAAAAATTATCGCAATGTTAAAGCCTAATTATATTCACGATATACTAAAAGAAAAGAAAGCCTACATTCAAATTAGTTATACTTACCATTATCTAAATTTATTGTTATTGTCGTTTCTTATTGTTGACATTATTATTAGAATTATCTGTCAAATTGTCATAAATAATGTACTAGAATACTCAATTCAATGTACTAGATTATACCAATTAATTAGTAATGCAAGATGAAACAATGCACTGCACTATCATTTATGATTGTAAGCTTTGTCGTCCATGCATGACAACGAATTTTCAGTAATAACTAGAAGTTCGAAGCAACACTAAAATACACAGCCATTCTACCTACAGCGACGGTGAAGGTAAGGGATAGAAGCGGCCAGTACCAAATATGTAGAGTATTACTTGACTCAGGCTCCCAAAGTTTCTTGATAACTGAAGGCTTCGTTCAGAGATTGGGACTGGAACGTAGAAATGATGAATTTGCATTCAAGGGATCGCTTACCAAAATATGGGGAATAGTTGATCTATAGTCATATCACTACATATAAAATCTAATTTTATGTCCGAGGTTTCCGCGTATGTGGTACCATTCATTACTATAGTCAGACCGATTCAAGAAACTGAGTGGGTGCACTGCAAATGTATTTCAACCTTGACGCTAGCTGATATAAGTCGACACCCAGTTTCTAAAATCGATCTACTTCTAGGAGCTGACAAATTATTCGACCTCCTCAAACCAAAGCAGTTAAAAAATACTAATAATATGATCTATGCCCATAACACGCACCTAGGATGGATATTGACGGGAAACAATCAACATAACAAGGAATCCAGTAATTGCAACAGCTTTATTATCGACAACAGCAACCTAGACAATAGTCTTAAAAAATTTTGGGAATCTGAGGAAGTATTTGGTATCCCAACGTTATTACCCGAACATCAGATATGTGAAGACCTCTTAAGTCAAGTACCGTGAAATTAAAGTATAATCACTATATGGTAAGATTGCCTTTTAAACCCAACTTAAAACCATTGAAGGAATCACTCGGTATCGCTATTAAACGCTTACACGCAATGGAGTGGAAATTTAAGTTTATTGCAGAATTTCAAAGGCGCTAAAACGAGTTTATGCGAACCTTGACATATGACATGTCTTCGGCACCGTATTTGGCCACCAGGGTTATTCAACATTTAGCCGAAGCTCATATAAAGCAGTATCCTAAAGCATCAGAGACGTTGTTGAGGGACCTATACGTAGATGACTTATTAACTGGAGCCCAGTCAGTAACTGAAGCAACTAAGTTAGCCGAACAATTGTGGTTCATAATGGTAACCAAACTGGGTTTAAACTAGGTAAATGGTCTTGTAATTCCTCCGAGTTTTTCAAAAATTTTGATGTTAATGAATCAAGTTCAAAAATTCCAAAGAATATTTCTGAAGATCCAGATGAAATAATAGTATTGGGGCTACAGTGGCAACCAGCTTCTGATAAATTCACTTACCAGGTCAAGCTAAAGGATAATATACCATCTAACAAAAAGTATATCTTATCGGAAGCTAGTCAGGTTTTTGGTCCCCTAGGTCTAGTATCGCCATTTGTTATTAAAATAAAAAGGTTATTCTAAGCGTTGTGGCTACTAGATTTAGGATGGGATGATACATTGCCACTTTCCGTTCAAGAATAATGGTTCAAGAATAGAGAAAGTCAATTACATGGATTTTATGACTTCAGCGAAGGTGCATATGCGGCTATCATTTACCTTCGATCAAATCACAACGGCCGTATTGTCGCCAATTTAATAGCGGCCAAGACCAAGGTAGCACCGATAAAAAATATATCTGTACCGTGCCTCAAACTAAATGGTACCTTATTGTTAGTCCGTCTAATGAAACGAGTTCAACCGATATTAGCTATTCCAGACCACCAATTATTCGGGTGGACAGATTCCACCATTGTACTGGATTGGCTGTCCGAACCACCACGCAAATGGAAAACCTATCTGACTAATCGCACCAGCGAAATTCTGGAAGTACTTCAGAGAAGAAAATGACGTCACATTACATCGAAATTAAACCCTGCAGATTGCGCTACAAGGGGTTTATGTCCAATAGAACTAAAAACTTGTAAGCTTTGGTGGAACGGACCAGAATTTCTGACCTTAGAAGAAGAGCCAATATTCCGAAAATCAGAACCAGCAACGGAATTGGAACAGCGAGAAAAAATATAAGTGATGATTGCTAAATCTACCGAATCGACGAAACAAACCGTTGATAGAAGAGTTATTTGAAACTTACTCCAACTACGACAAGATAATATGTATTCTAACTAATATTCGAAAGTTTATTTGCATATATCGAAGATTAAAATCAAGGTCAAGCAATACAACAAGCCAGGAATGTTTTTTAACGCTGTGTGCAATTGACGATAATTACATCATTCTTGTTTGTAAATACAAAAATCCATTCCTCCATCAGAAAGAACTATATTTGGTGTTATTAAGGAGACCCCAAAAACTATTGCAATGTTAAAGCCTAATTAAACACCACAAAACCTTGTTCTACAAAATAACAGACCATTGTCTCCTCAATAAAACAATTAGGACATTTTTACAATGCATTGGGCTTTTACGGGTTAACGATGTCGACGAGAGTAATTAAAAACGATTAAAAAAACAAAACCTACTTAATGAATAGTCAACTGTCCTGATTTGACACGTCAAATGTTCACGTTGAATGAACTTAAATATTGCAACCTAAAGACATTACATATAAAATGTAAATATAAGACATAATTACAAAATAATTACTTTACAAATCTGAGAGTTGTCTGCCTTAGACCACTTTAGTGGGACACACATTTTTTTTTTTTTTTTTTTTTTATATTGATTATTTACTTCCGCTATTTATGTGCTTAGACTCGCATTCTAAATTGGGAAAATCAACAAGACATAATATAAGAACAGTTTTGTTCATGAAAATAAATTGCATTCTGCATTTTTTATAATATGTAAGATGTAGAAATTAAATTATATTATATGATGCTATTAACTTTTGTCGGTTAATGTTTTTAGTTTTCTTTATGTTCTTTACGGAAGTTTACTAAAGGTTAAGATTAAAATATATACTTTTAAAGAAACTGTAAGCTGGAAGTAAATAATTGCATGTTCCTTTATAACACGTTTATGTATAAATTTTATAAGATTACCTTAAAAGATTTATGTGCGTCTCTCAACATTAAAAAAAAAAAAGAGATGGTAAGAATGAACTTCCTCCCTAATAAAAATTGACTTTCATGTTTAGAATTTTATTTTTTTTTAATCAAATTAACAACGGAAGCTTGAATCAATATCTCATCAATTTGGATTTTCATTTTTAGCACGCACAGCAGTACTGGTTGCGTTAAAAAAAAAAAGAATAAGTCCAACAACAAAAATTTGTATATATTATTATACCCTTAACAAATAAAACAGAAATGGGCTGGTGTCGTAAAGTAGTCTTATATACTTAACAAATTTTTATTGAAGGGGTTGTAAATTGATTTCATAGAAAAGAAATTACAATAAGGACACTTCTCGATTATATATGTACATACGAGTATATGTTTCCTCAACACTATATATATATATATATATGAACATTTCAATTTGTGTTACATAAAAAAAACAATATTATTGATATATGTATATATATATGTGGAGGAAAAAAGGGTTAGTGGCTGATATGTTTCGTGATTATATTATAAATCAATTTAGATCCTTACTCGTCTTTTTTTTTTAATACGAATATGAGGGAATCCTCTTGTAAATTTCTCTGTTTTATCCTTTTTTTTACGTATGTATTTTGTCACACAGAACCCGTATAATATATTGTATTTCGATAGGAATCTTGTAACGAACCCACAAACTGTTAATAATCAATGTTTATTAGTAAAAAGATCGATCAATGTCATAGAGGATTTTTTTTGCTTGTCGAATCGATATCCTATTTATGGTATCACTGTCATGATGTATTGGCTGATAATTATAAAACAAAAAAAAAAAGTTGTAATGAAGTTTTACTAAAGTGTTCCATATTATATGGCAGCACCAATTTATCCGCCATGTCTATAAATACGATTCTCAATTTTATTTTGACCGGAAATAATCGCTTCGTTTCTATTATATTTTGTTGTTGTTGTTGTATTTTCATTTGCCACCCACCCACATACGGTACATTGACGCGGAAACTTTTTTTCTTCGGGTAAGACATATTTGTGATATTTATATAATTGGATTTTCTCCAATCTTGGCAATCTTTTTATATCCAATGTCCCAATTTCTAACAAAAAAAAAAAAAAATTTTTTTTTTTTGGCAATCCATAAATAATTTTCATTTTTTTGTCCAAATTTTACAAAATAGGGAATATACTCGTAAAATGGAACAATTCTATATTTTCACTCCAAATTTCATTTCGCTTTATAATTATTTTTAGATTATTTTTTAGCGTCAGTAAAATAAAAAAAATGTTCCATTTTATTTTTAGAAAAAGAAAATATATTATTATGATTAAATTCATCAATCATTATAATTTGTCACATTTTTTAATTATACATCATATATACGATGTGACGTGTTAAAAGGTGTTCGCTGGTAATATGGCGTAGAGCCGAACATAACGCACCCTATAGAGAACTAATGAAATTTTTGAATAGTGATGACAGACGAATTGATTTTTAATTTTAAGGCATTTTATTAACCTCGCTTCAAGACGAATTATTTACAGTACACGCAGACATACTAAATTGACGTATATACATCGATGGCGGTATAAACCGCATAGTTTCCGAATCCGATAAAAAAAATATCAAGATATGAAATATAAAAATATCATATCAATATTGAAATAATGTTTCTGTTCAAAATATTTTATGTTTACAACTAATAACATCGAGTACATAATCAGCGCATATGTAATATAATACGTATGTACTTGGGAAAATTTACACTAAATTTTCCATTTTGCCACATTTTTTTTACGATTTCCAGCTGAATTTTATTTTTTTTTTGTATTCAAAATTGATTTATGAAAACGATAATATTCTCCCTGGATTAAAGTTTGAAAATATTATTAAAAAAAAAAACGAAATCGAATTATCGTAATCGACGAGAGGGTGTTTTCAATCGAATAATATTGATATCCGATTATTAAATGGAAATATTAATGTATAATCAGTAGGCAGCACATGACTTTCTAAATACTTTATACTAGACTGCGTAACCAATTATTACCGGACATTTTAAAAAAGTATAGCTGTACCGAATACTTTTTAAAACCTGGGTTTGTTTTGTAAATCAAGATAAATTTTGTTCATTTAATTTAAATTTGAAAAAAAAAAAACGTTTATGATAAATTTTATTTCAAAACACGTAGGGAGAGAATGAATGGGGTGTGAAAATTCAACCTCTTATACCGTGTTGAAAATTTTATTTTATAAACCTATTTTGTAATTATAATTGTTGTATTGTATTTTCCTAACAACAACAACAAATGACATGGTATAGTATATGGTAGGTACGACATTAAATTTACCTGTTTTGATTTTACGATAAAATTCGAATAAAACATAAATGAAATCCCTTTCGCAACATAAACATGAGATTTTTAAGATAATTTTTCATTTAAATCGAGTTAAGGTTTAGGGGTTTGAGTTAGAAATTACCACCTTATAATATATAAGTGTAAAAGTTTCGGAAAATACAAATCATTAATTGTTAAAAATTTAGGATTTTGTTTTGTGGGTTTCTATATTGATGCGGGGGTATCAGTTGATTTATATTTACTGGTTTTTTGTCTAAATATAAGATTTTGTGGTTCCGAAATACTTTTATTGGTTGGTTTTATGATTAAGTGATAAAATTTGTTAAGTCATGTTTTGTATTTTGAATAGGCATAGAACATTTAAATTGTACAGATATCCTTGAAAGTAATATGATACCACTTAAGGTCAACTCCTTATAGGGGCAACATGTAAAATTAAAATCTAGACCCACTAGAAAAGAACTTTGTCGAAATTATCATATACTAAAATCGAATGTGTGTTAGTTAGGCCGCACATTCGGGCTTACATTAAGAGATTTCTCATTCATTGTGTCAGTTTTTTTAATTTCCATGTTTTTGTGTTCGTAAATATTTCCGTGAATATTCTAAATTGCATTAACATTAAATTTGTATTGTTTCGGTTTGTTCATGTCATATTATAGGCTCATTCGAGTCAAAAAACAATTGTTTCTTAGAAAATAAGCTCATTAGAGTAAGAAAGCGCGTATGCCTTCTAAAAAAAAGACAGGCGGTCCGTGCTTAAGGAAAAGTAAGTAAATCGGAAAAGGGCCTCGGAACAAATCGAAACGCAAGAAATCAGAAAGGCAACAAAAAGGGACCGCTGAGTCTGATTAAAAAATCAAAACGATAGAGTAAAAAAATTAGAAAAAATGTCAGAATCCCGTGCTATTCGGGCTGAACGAAACACATCCAGGATTGCAAAGTCTGAACCATGCACGAATATACCGCACACATTAGAACCAATTAATTGGATTGGTTGTAGATCATTTAATTTTGAAGGACTGGGTCCCCTTAAAAATAAATTATTCCAATATTGTTGATAAAAAGGCAAAATAAAATTGGTTTCCAAATGATGTAAAAAAATAATGGCACACGATTTCCGCGACGAATCGGAAAACCAATGGCCAACGGGTTCAAAGAAAACATTTTATAGAGAACATTCGCTCATTTAGTAGTGCATTGGCATTTGTTTCCAAGAGAGGCTCTTACCAAAATAAAAACGGAGAAGATATGGTTAACACTGGTGGGACCTAGTAGCTTGTTAATCCTAAGAATCCTCTCATTTTTCTTATTCCTGTTGGATATGGGAAGTTTACTATTGCTTCAACTGTCTTTGGATTTGGTTTTATCTCTTCAGTTGTTACTATGTGACGCAAGTATTGTATCTCTTTGCAGAGAAATTGGCACTTTTCTGTTTGAACTTTATAGATTATTTTTTCTTAAAATACTGAAAATGTTTGTTAATTTTCTGTTGTGATCTTGCAAATTCCTACCATAAATGACTATATCGTCTAGATACACAATCGACCATAATCGGTACTAAACGCTGTTTTACACCTGTTCTCGGGGTCGAAAATGTCGAAAAACTGGTCGAAAATGTCACTGATTTGTGAAAACGGGTACGAGTCACTTGTCGTGTTTTCATTCAGTTTTCTGAAATTTACAACAACTCGCCATTTTTGTTTTTCAGTTTTATCTGTCTTTTTTGGAACTAATAACAAAGGGCTATTGTATGGACTCATGCTGTGTGAAATTATTTTATTTTTAGCTTCTCGTTCACTTGGTTATTCACCTCAGTTTTTAACATTTGTGGCAGCCTAAACTGCTTTGCGTTCACTGGTTTTGTATCTGAGTGTAGCGTTGTCCTGTTCCTGACATCTGGTACGCAGGACAATTGGTCTCCGTTTAGATAAAATATGTCTGTATACTCTCGTATTACGTCCAAGATAGATGAAGCTTCTTCTGCATTTAGGTTCTTATCTAACGTAGGAATTATTTTATCCATAACCTGGCTTTCTTTGCTGTCCCCACCTTCTCCTGTTTTCCTCAACGCATCTGTGTTTAGAACATAGTAGTCTGAAAGCGGAGTCATGATTGATTTTATATCCTCAATTTCGACTTGTTACTGATTAATGTTTACAAAGCAGATATTTGTCTTATAATCTTGTGTACTTATAATGCAGTTACCGATAAAAACTCCTTTTCCTATCTCTTGTGAATGGCAGATGTACTAAACATTTGTTGGGATGTTTAACTGATGTTGGATTGTCTGCTCGGTTCTGGGAGGTACCACTCTGGACGATGGTTTGTTATTAAAATTTATTAAGTGTTGAACTATATAAAATATCGACCTTGTTTTTACTTAAGAAGTCCCTACCTATGATACCTTGTTCTTTAATCGGGAAATCTTCCCAACTACTTGAAAACTTTGTTGTACGCGGCAATTTGGGTTAATGTTAATACTCGTTTCATAGCTCCCTATCGATACTATGCTTCCCTTTCCTATGCCTCTTAGAACTATTTTTTTTCCTTTCGTATGCCCATTTCCTTTGGTAAATTATTTATTTTTATTATGGATACCGAAGCACCTGAATCGATTAAGAAATTCGTTACTGTGGTATAAAAATTGCCGATACTTAAGGTTATCGTATCGTTGGTGAGTTTTCTTTTCGAAATCAGCTTAATTTCGTGCTCTTTCAACTCTGTTGTTTCCGATGTTATGGCTTGATAATCGACGTTCTGTTCTACCTTCTTATTTTCATTAACAATCTCACTACACCTCGTTTCTGTGTGCACCTGTGCTATTGTTTCATATTTACCGATTGGTGGCCATATTTCTTCTAAATTTATTTTTTCTGGTGATGAGGATGCTTCACTTCCTTTTTTGTAGAGTTCACTGTTTGATGATTTTTCCTTCGAAAACATTGTGCTGAAAATGATCTCTTCTGCATTTAACTCTGTCTCCTGCAATGCCGGAGGGATAACTTGAGTTTTTTCCAAATTGCGAATGCCTTTAATATTTCCATGCGCCGGTTTTGTAGTGACAGTTCTCGTTCTCGCCACACTTTCGACGGCTCCTATGCTATGGTGCGTCGGACTCGCTGCGACGGCTTTTATACTATTTTGCGTCGGGCTTGTTGTGACGGCTTTTACACGATTTTGCGTCGGACTCGCTGCGACGGCTTTTATGTAAGTTTGATAATTGTTCTGCTTGCATGGTGCCAATATCTTAGTTTCTAAGGCGGGACTCGTTCGTGACAGGACTACATCATCGGTTCGGCGAGTCCAGACTCGTTTCCCGGATCTATGTTTGCTTCGTTTTGGCAATAATTCCATACGTGTTCCGGATTTTCCCGCATTTCGTCCTTATCGTAGTTGATAAATAATCCTTGTGAATCTGATCATATATCTTTGACATATCTTCTGGTAGTGGCCTTCTTGCCGTATTGCTTGGTCTTGATGGAAATGGCTGGTACTGCTTAGGATTCTTATAGTGGTTATTTGGTATACCCCAGACCCTTGGTTTTTGTGTTTGGTGCTGAATTGTGGAACTTTGCTGATTCTGATAGTGTGGTCTCTCTGTTCTTTATCGGTCGTATTGTATCCGTTGGTTACTGTTTGTTGTCCTTTCTTTCTGGTAAAATGGTTCCCGCTGAAACGTTGAATTCAGTTGGTTGTGATTCTTTTGGTTAAATGGTGGATTCTGTCTCCGGAATACTGGTTTATTATCTTGTACCATTTCTTCTCTGTATTGTGTGAAATGGTCCTGTCCTCTAATGCTCGTCTGTTACGCCCTGCATTCTGCAATGAAATGCCCACTCTTCTTGCAGAAGTGACAAACCAGTACCCGTTGAGAAACGTCATGATGGTTTCTTAAAACTTGGTTAGGTTGAACTTCTGATGCATGTGTGTTTCTCTTGAGACACTCCTTTGCATTGTGACCTGTTTCGTCACACAGTTGGCATTTCTCCTCATTTCTTCTCGTGCACTGCGTCTGCGACGAGAAACAAGATTCCAGTCTCGTTGCTGTCTGTAACAGCTCATCGATACTTGCCTTGTTAGCAGGTGAGATCTAATGGACAGATTGAGAATACCTTTTGTGAATACATCTTGCACCATACTCTCTAGCAAGGGTTTTGGTATCGCATTTACTTCACCATATTTGCACTTGATGCCTATTTCATAGTCCGTTGCATAACTTTTTACTCTTTTGCCAAAATCAAAACACACTGTTCACTATTTTGCTGGTTAGCTGTGTTCAGCCGACTACTCAGAAATTCGATTGAGTATGTAGGTAGGAAATTCTTCGTAATTGCAATGTGAAGTTCTTCCACAGTTGTAATTTGAATATCTCTTATTGTCTCGTAAGCCCTACCTCGTAACCGTTCTATCAGTTCTTCCAGTAATATTTGCTGTCGTAATTCTTGTCCTTCTTGTGTTCCGTCAACTTTTTTTTAACCGCTTTACCGCGTCCAAAAAAAATAAACCTCAGATGCTTCCACATCTGGCTGCCCATAGAAAAGTGGTATTTTCTTCTCGACCATATTCTGGATTTCAGCAGTGTTTATTCTATTTACTTTACTGATATTAGAAGTGCTGCTTGTACTTAGATTTTCTCCTAATGGAATTGAACTTATATCAGGAGCTTCTGTAATATGGTCAGCGGCGGCATTAAATAAAAAATTAGGCCCTACTGATTTTAAACCGAAAGTTGCAAAATCTTGTAGTTTAGGTGATCCTATATCTCCTAAACTACTTGTTTTTGTCTTTTTTTTTAATTTTGGGATAAAATCCTATTGCTTCTTCTATTGTTATCGAACATGTATTCTTGACACGCTATTTATATTTATTTAAGTTCTTGTCCTATTGCTTTTGTAATTAGAGAAAAATTAACGACCCTAGAGAAATAATACAGAAAAATCTGGATTCAACTTTAAAGGAAACGGGGTTTCCCGCTTAGGTTCTTTTTTTGTGCAGCGCCAATTATGTTGTACACAATCTGTGATCTTATTGCTAAAGTTTTCAATTTTACATTAAAAGCATTTTTAACAAATGTTCGACAAAGACAAGTTTTTGGAAAAGAAGGTGCAATGGTATATATAATTGAATTTCAGAAGCGAGGTTTACCTCATGTGCATATGTTATTTATCTTAGGTGACGAAGATAAACCTGTGACGGACGGACCTTTAGTTTAACTTGTGGACACTTCTTGATCACAGGCAAATCTGGAACTTACAAGTCAAATCTTCGTCAGGACTCATTCCATTTTGACGAAACTTAAATAAATTAACATTAAGATGCGGTCCATTGAATGTCATTTCCTAATTATGTGCATCATCAAATCTTACTGCCAAGTGACCTCCAGATGGAAAGTTTACCTCTTGCTGCCGAAAAGGCACAGTAAAATTGGAAATACAATTAATTTGTGCGAAAATGTCATCGAGTATCATAAATTCCTTAGAGAACTTTAATTAAATCCCAAACATCACGACTTTTGACCAATTGGTGAAAATATTCGCTCACATAGCTTTATGTTTCTATTTTTTATAGAACAACCCATCCGAAACCGCAATAAAATCAATATCTGCAATTTGGCATATTGCTTCAGTAATTTGCCAAAGCCATGATAAATTTCACCTCTTCTAACGTTCTGGTTCTGTTTTCCAGAATAACTAAAAAAAAATATCTGCAATTCCTGCACGGAAAGTTTAATGCAACATCCTTCCAACAAGCATTGTTCTTCGCAGGTTCCACCGCGGCGGCGAAGATACCCGTTGCTAATCGAAATATACCATTGCATGAAATCGTCATAAGATGCATGATGCATCTTAAGACTATGTGGAATAGCACCTATTGCACATCTCTGCATGGATGAAGAACCTCAATGTGAATACCTACAGTACAACGGCGACAAAAAGGGTAATCGCTAATGTTTGCAGTACAATGAGGCTCAAAAGTCAAGTGATGCCATATAATCCTTATTAGCTGTTAAAATAGGATTCTCACATCAACATCGGAGTGTACGTCGCCAGCAATCTGTAAAATATATTTATAAAAGATTTGACTGTGCGAATATGACGATCACGACAGGTGAGAAACCTCAACTTAAACACAATAAACCAACAAATTTTGGAAGGTCTTTGATTTAAAAGGCTGCAAATCTTTTAAATCAAATCGTTTTGATTTAAAAAGCTGCAAAGCAACCTCCGGGTTGGCCCGCTTGCAAAATTGATTCAATCAAAACTGAGCATTTAAGTATCCAGATCATCTGGATCCCTGGTCATTCGGAAGTCAAGGGGAACTAAAGGGCAGACTATGAAAGGTATGATTTGCCAATTAAACGGACAATTGTTTGAAGGAGTATTACGGTGCTAATAACGGTGCTTACTAAAAGGACAGAAGCACTGGTATTGGAGAGGTCGACTAACGCCCTAACATATGAGAAAGTGTTAAGACAAGTAAAGAACAGTCCAAGGGGTGCTCACAGGGCCCTGCCTTTATGGTAAACATATTCAAGAAGGTTGGATCTGTAAAACAAAAAATTCTGCAGAAGCTGAATGGACGATGAGAGGAGACACTGATCAACTTTCTATGATCATGTCCGCAGTCCGGCTTAGACTCAAAATAGACATAGACACTTGGTTAAGTGTGTGATGGATATCCTTTCAGATTTTGCAGACAGGAAGGTGTGATATATTTTAAACTACATTCTACGTAGAATATTTGGCGACGAAGATTTAATTGGATGGAGAAACCTTTGAATCGAATAACACGGCTTAACTCGAAGAATAATATATCTTGTCCTGGTTGTAGTACCCAACACCACCGTTCTGATTGTCGATTCTTATCGGCTGAAATGTAACAATTGCGGATTAGTCAAAAATAATTTTGCACTGGGGTTAACGTAATCATTCGATGGCTGGGTATCTCACAAGTTTTCCATGTCTAATAAAGTTTTACAGTTACCGGGATCAGTTTTTAATAAGTAAGATTCGACATCTTATAAGAAGATAAAAATTATTCATTACCACCACTAGTAACCGAAAGTCGTAAGAGATCAAATATTCTTGTAATGTATTGGTTTGGAAAGTTTAATTTCGGCATATCGAAAAAACCAGTTACAAGTTCTTGAAGTCACTTTAAGTAAAAAGTGTAAAGCCATTTTTAAAAAATACGCTCGGTACCAAGCCCAATACCACTTGCACAGCATGTCATTAAACCAATGCAAATAAGCCCGCGGGTGCCACTGATAATGGTTACAACAAAATCGAAAAAAATGAAAAGAAATTACTAAATCAATTCGGATATGTGGGAATTTCAAGGTAATCGTTAATCAACAATTCGAGATCGTACTATTACCAATTCCAAGGTCAGAAGAGCTTTTTCACAAATTGCAAAGAGGGGAGAATTTTTTTTTAATTATCCTGACTGGTGCGTATTTTCAAATCAAGCTAAATGATATATTGAAGCACCTGATAGTGAACAGCACGCTCTTTGGTTTATTTGAGTATCAAAATTTTTTCATTTGGAGTCTCGAACAATATTCCAACAATTGATAAGTTAAACAAGTAGAAGCGTTTTTGGTTAAGATAAATTACTACATATAACAAATTGTTATGAATTTTTCACAGATACCTGCTCCGTTAAACAAATTGAAACGGAAACATAATCCTTTCGAATGGAGACTTGCTTAGGAAGAAGCTTTTCAAGTTTTCAGTTATTTAAAACTAAAACGGTCCCAATAAGGATATTAGGATAGTAAGTTCCCGTGGTATCAGAATAGACCGACATCGGTCTAAGTGTTCGGTAGCAGTCATTCTAACCTTACATAACCTAACGCAAAATTACATTTTTTTTTTTTTGGAAAAAAAATCATTAGAGTGATAAAATCATATTTGGTCCAAAAATCTTGGAACAAAATATAAGCAGTGGGTTAAGTTTACTTGGCGTGCCAAATATTATAGTTTTTCCATCTTTAAAACCTACGATTTATTCTTTTAAACGCCTGGACTGAGAAACTATATAATTATGTACAGACATATTTCCCAATTCTATATTTGACGCTATGCCAATATTTTTAAATGTTCGTTGATAATGTTATTAAACTAGTGAAATGTAACCCATTTAACGTTCTTTTAATATAAATCGAATTTAACTGTCCGAAATAATAATAATCTTGCAAGAAAAAAAATAAAGTGCTTAATGGCCCATCATCTTAAGAAGACAATTAGATTGACAAAATAAACTCATAATAACAATTTAATCATAGATTAATTTTGCCACCCGCTACATTTTTTTTTACTTAACAGAGCTTATCACAGTTGTTTTCCTTTTTAAAATATTTTAGAAAATATACACATACATTTATTGAACTTAGAAATCACCCTCGTTCCTTTACGAATAGAATTATTTTGAGTTATATCATCTGGATGTACATAGTGATACATTTTTTTATCCATAAATTAATTCCCCTTCATAAACTTAAATTAGAAAATTTTGAATATACATGAATAGGATAAAAATACCTTTCCAACACGGGAAAAACATTTTGGTTATATCCACGAATATTTTCATGTTTTTTTTTGTCTATTTTAATTTTACTTTCAACGTGGACGTGTTTTTTTTTGGGGAGTTCAAAAATAAAAAAGGATAAAATGCTTTTTTTTATAAATTCTGGATTAAAGGATTGTGAAATGATAAAAACAGGAAAATATTTTATGTTTTAACTAAAACCCGCACAAACCAAAATAAAATGCAAAAAGGGTTTACTTATTGAATCCAGACAAATTTACGTTTGAATAGGCTATGTATTTTATTTATGTGTGATATATGTTTGATATATGGTTTAGTTTGAATTTAAATCTGTGGTTGAACTATGATCACAATTGTAAAAGATTTTATAATAAATTAGAATTTGCCATCGTATATAGGAAGAGCGCAAAGCTATTGCTTTAATTTAATCTGATTTATCACAAGCTATTTAAAAACACCCCTCCAATTTCATACCAATTTACATACGTAAATTTTTATATTACAAAATACTTTACCCCTGTGTTATGCAATAGTACCTGTAAATAAATTTTAATTTCCCAAAAATTTGAATAAAAACGCGTGAAAAACACAGCTTAAGATAACATAGCGCAATAACAAAATAATTTTACATGAAAAAAACATAATAATGGAAAACTACACAAGATATGGAAAATGAATGTGTATGATATAAAGACACCACCGGGAATAATCAAGGACGAGTTTTTTTTTTCATAATAGAAAAGTTTACTTGTTTAAAAACGGTTAACACTTTACTAACCAGTGCTACTATTTCAAACCGTTGAACCTATGCACATCTTCATTTTATTACTCTAAGTAAAATATATGTGTATCTTGTTGGTCTGGCAAGTAAAAGTTAGGAAACTAAAGCTTTCGAAACACATAACAAATTGCAAAAAATATAAACAAGCAAAATATATATATAAATAATGTGGCGCTACATTTATTGACAGTTTTCACAAATTTATGAATTTATAAAAGAGGGTGCCAAAAAAATGTAATGTGACTTTGACCAATTAACCCAGTAACTTAAAAATATATCCTGTCTAAGCCATTGCAGATAATAAATATAAATAAGATTGTAAAATGATTACTAAACACATTAGTATTTATCGGTGGCTCGATAAAATACTTGTGGCTGAGTGTTGCCTATTTGGAAAAATATCACATAAATTTAAAAACTCATTATAGACAAGTACAAGTATATAAAATAGGCAAATTGCCAATCAAAAAAAAAATTAAAATAAATAGCTAACAAATTTTTCTTTTGTCGGGAAAAAAAAATTGGCAATTCAAATAGCATTTCATTAGTTTTTGTGTCATTTCCCTCGTACAATTTTCACTGTATGTTTATATACGAGTATAGAGGATAAAAACTTAATATCTTCGTTTGGCAAAGCTTACATACGAAATAGCTATTCGAAATAAGTAATATTTTATTTTAAGTTCATTGAACCATTTTTATTTTATGTAACGAAAAACAAAAGAAAACCAAAATTGTCACATTTAAAAAGTTTTTGTTTTTCCTTCTTTAAGAAATGATATTGCCATGCGTAAAATTGTATTTAAAAATATAATTTTTTTTTTTTTTTTTTTTTTCATTTAAAAACACAAAATAAATAGGGAATTACGGAAAATGTAATGAAATAACAACAACAATGATAATGAAAACTAAAAATAAAAATAAATTTTAAAACAACAAGGAAGGAAACGTTAAAATAGGAAACATCAAATAAATGGCACTTTTGTACTTTTTTTGTGTGCGGTTTGTTACCACTTTTGCTATCGGGGTTGTTTTGTGAAAGTAGTTATTGTATTTGATTTATGAAATTATTCGAAAATTAATTAATTTTACATAATATGCAATATTTCGAAAAATTTTGCAAATTTTTTAAAAATTTAAATATAAATGGAAAAATTACTTATCTAATTCAGCTTTTCATTCATTACCTGGAAAATAAAGAAAACATAAAGTTAATTAATAAATATACAATTAAAATTTAAACAAATATTTAAGAATAAATAACTTGATTTATATTTTATAGAGCATAATTGTAGAGAAGAAGGCGGGAAGCCAGATTCCCTAATAGAAATGTCATAATATTTAAATTCTTGATTCTTTTTTTTTCTTGATAAGCAGCGAGTTGTAACCGCTACTAAAATACGACATTCAAATGCGCCTGAGTTTTTCAATTATGTGCCTTTGTAAAAGTCGCTACTACGATAAGCAAAGGGTGCTGCGGTAGAATTTAAAGTGTATATGTACTTTATGAGGCATGCACCTCCCAATCACAGCTGCTTTACAATTTCTATAAAGTATCATGTAAACGGTTATTAGAGTATTTCCTAAGTTGATCGATCAGGATAGCCTAACGAAACTTTGAGTACAGTTAATGTAGTTACAGAAAGGTTCCTTAATCGTATTTATAATTTAACTTATTTAAAGCTAGTTAGAAAAATCTGTACGTCTTATCTGACAGAAATTTCTAGTTTTGTTTTAATTGGCAATGTCTCACACATTTTTCGGCATATCTTTCATTAGGTTTCGAACGGATGTCTTTGAATCTTCTTTTTAGAGTGTTGGGATATTTAGGGTAATAATTAAATATTTATCTGGATTTCTTCAATAAACAAATACTATGTGTCGCCAGCAAAAAAAGTTAACGCTCAAATTGGCCAAACATATATCTATCAGTAGTTATTATAGACGTAATAATCATCCTGTCTGGATGAAATAATTCGGATAATTCGGGCAAGCATGTTGATCTTCCGACGAACAATTGGAAGATCATTAAACAAGAGGAGGCGAAGGGAGGATCTAGGTTGTCCATTTTATTTGTGAACAAAGAGTCTCTAGCCCCTCTAGCTAAGGCAACAGGAGTAATCGGCTTCGGCTTGATTACCCTAAAGGTGTTTAAAAAGGATTTTGGCTGGTTTCAGCCTACATGGACCGAGAGAAGGCGGTTCCGCCGGATAACCTGGGGAAACTGATACTCGATGCGGAACGGGAAAAGATCAGAATAATACTGGGTTGGGACTACAATCTGGGGAAGCACCGACATCAAAGATAGGGGTGAGTACTTATTTGATTACTTATTGGGGAGTAACCTTGTAGTGTGTAATACGGGGTAGGAGTCCACATTTATTATCAGTAACAGGCAGGAGGTACTGGATGTTACCTTTGCATCAAACTCCATTATACATATGGTCAAAGAATGGAGGATGGCGAAGGAATTCTCCTTTACGGACCATCGGTACGTGACGTTTAATATTGGCATTCACCCTGTTACCCGGAAAGCCTTCAGGAATCCTAGAAGGACTAACTGGAATAAATACGGAGAAGTGCTAGTACGACTCTTACCGACCGATGCTCCGAAGCCCTCAACAGAGAAGAAGCTGAGTTTACTGGTGGAGGAAATCACAAGCGCCTGAAACTTGTCCTCGGACACTACTTGCCCCAAGAGAATACCTAAGGGGAAGCGGAAACCGGTATGATGGTCCAGGGATTTGGGAATCTTTCGTGCAGGGTGTAGGAAAGCATTCAACAGAGCAAAAGGAGCACCTTAAAAAGTATAAAAAGGAATTAAGAAAGGCGCAGAGGAGGTCTTGGAGACTATTCTATGATAAAATGGAAGGAGACCTCGCGCCTCAGAAAAATCTTATCTACGGCCCCAACGAGCCCCAGTTACTTAATTAAACCAGATGAAATGTGGACAAAGGCTAGTGGGGAATCATTGGCACCCCTGTTGGAAACCCATTTCCTAGGTATAGTGTGGATGTGTCGACGGAGCTTGGTAGGAATAGGGAAAAATTATCGTCGGGGTGCCCGTAGGAAATTGTGTGCAAAACCCGGATCCTATGGGCACTAAACGGCTTTACACCCTATAAATCGGAGATCCGGACGGTATCATTTCAGTGGAATCAATGGATTACTCTTGAAACTGGAGGGAGAGAATAAGGGTGATACCGTATGCAGATGACGTAGCGATCGTGATCTCGGGTAGGTACCTAAGCACGATTAGGGAAGTCATGCAACACGCTCTCTTAATCATTACAAAGTAGGCTAGCAAATGTGGGCGGCTGGTTACAAATCCATCTAAAACAGAGCTTGTACTCTTCATCAAGAAATATAAATTCCGGTAGTCGCTCCTCCTACCTTAAAAAGCACGGCACTCGCCATTACTGATAAGGCAAGATTTCTGGGCATAATTTTGGACAGTAGGCTAAATTGGAAACTCAATATTTTAGAGAGAGTAAAGAAGTCTAAGTTAAAGAAGTCTAAAGATGGCTCTGTACTCATGTAGGAACGCCGTCGGTAGGAGATGGGGTCTAAAACCAGAGCTGGTACACTGGCTCTTCACCGCTGTAGTCAGACCGATTCTGATGTATGGGGTGAGTGTGTGGTGGCCAGCACTAGACAAGAAAACTTAAAAAAATATGATAGAGAAGGTACAAAGAACGGCCTGCTTGCTTATAAGCGGGACACTGAGGACAACCCCTACACGTGCTCTAAAGGCTACACTCTACCTTCTTCCTGTCGACATCTTTGGTGAGCAGAGAGCGGCAACTACGGCTGCACGACTCTCTGCCGTGTTTGAGTTGAAATGTCTACAGATGGGCCACTCGGCAATTGACAGTTCGCTTAAGGAAGACTTGGCGAAAAGTGACTACACAATACCAATTGTATGCTTTGAAAAAGGCTTCCGGACCCTTATCCGCTCAAGGGAGTTCTGGGGGAACAGGTCAACAGCAGAAACTAGAAGTATACTACACTGACGGCTCCAAACTAGACGACAAAGTCGGAGCTGGAGTCTATTGTGACAAATCAAATAAATATATCCTTTCGTCTTCCTGATCACTGCAGTCTATACAGGGCAGAGGTGGCAGCGATTGAGGAAGCGCTTACTTGGTTGCTGCATAATGTCATATCCACAAGGGATATAACAATATATGTGAACAATCAGGCGGCATCAAGTCGCTGGAATCAGTTTCTCTGACGTCCGTGGTGGCATTGAAAGGCCGCTCATCTCTTAACGAGATGAGTGAACATCTCAATATCTAGAAAGTCTGGGTCCCCGGTCACTCGGACGTTCTGAGGAACTGCAGGGCTGACAAACTGGCAAGGAAAGGTACAACTCTCCAGTTGAAACCGGAAAGCGCAAATCTGGGGAGATCTATAGCAGCGCTTTTTATGGCGCTTAAAAATGAGGCGATAGCCTCGGCACAGAAGCGGTGGAATAACACCATAACATGCAATGTAGTGCGGCAAGTCTGGCCGAAACTTGAGTTGAAGCTCTCCAAAACACTACTATCCTTAAGTAGACCTGACTTAAGTATAGTCGTGGGGATGCTCACTGGACACTGCCTCATTGGGGAGCATGCGAGGAGGCTTTTGTCAATGGCAAATGACTTCTGTAGAAGCTGTATGGATGAGGAGAGGAGGAAGAAACTGTAAGCCATTTCCTCTGCTCATGCCCGGCGCTAGCTTACAGGAAGTACCAACATCTGGGCAAGTATTGTTTCGACGGTCTTATGGATCTCGAGAACTGCAATGTGTAAGATATCTTACGCTACATAAGTAGCTTTGAATGGTTCCAATGAAATTGAAAGGGGAGTAGGATCCTTTGGTATCACAATGGACCGTCACCGGTCTAAGTGTGCATTAGCAGCCACTCTAACCTAACCTAACCTAACCTATTATAGACATTTCTGCCGTTGATAGTGACAGTTGTAAAAACTTTCAAACTTGTAGTCTACCTGAGTTGTGAGCTTAACAAGTCTTTATCGCCTAATTGTTGATATATGTATATTTTTGTCTTATTGGAAACATCCTAGCAAGCATTAAACATGATTGTATACTTGAGACTATATGAATGAAAATTATCGAGGTTTAAACTGAATTCAAATGGCTGAAATTCCGTTAATAATAGGTTAGGGGAGATCTGTCTTGTTTTACTAAACAACACAAGACTTCTTAAGTTCCATTTTCCATTTGTTTTCTTTCTTAGCATTGTGCATATTTCCAACAGACTTCGCAATTTCTTGGCCAACTTTGCGTTGATATCCAATGTCCGTCAGCCTTGTTTCGATCTTCTCTTGACAGTTTTCACAAGGTATGGTGTTCTTTATACACCTTAATGACATAGTGTTAGTTTAAACACTAAAACGTTAACACTAATTGTACGGCATGGTATTCTGACACAGTTAACACGTACAAACCAGTCAGGTATCAGATGACATTCATCAACATCACCTTTCAAGAATTATAAAGTTATAATGTTATAGCGTTAGTTTCAACTTTTTATTTGTTGGTAATAGTCGAAACCACTTCACTAATAAATCATTAAAGCAAACAAAACTAATCCAAAACTGATGACCGTGAGTTATTGCCAATGTCAATGTAATAAATTAAAATTTCTAATTTTACGATTAACATTCCAAAATTTGCTAATTTTATAGTTGAATATCTTTTGGTAATCCAACCGCAAAGTTGGCCATAAGTAATCGATTTACTAAACGATTGAATTTTTAAAGTTAAATTGAAAAAAATTAACAATAAGTTAAGTCATTGTAAAGTAATATTCATATAAATTACAAAAAACATTAGAAAGTCAATTTTAGGCGCGGCATAAAAAAGAACTTTCATACGGCAACATTAAAAAATATATCTAGATGTGTTGCTCTAATTCTCACTTTTGACTACCATATTTAAATTCAAAAACAGGAATATGTCCTAGGAATAGCTAGTGCAGTTAACTACAAGACCGGTTTATTAGATTACACCTCTGACGTTACTCAAGGACCACCACCTATCCATAAAAAGTATGTAATACATTTTCTCGATATAAAAATAAAAAAGGATACTTTTTGTTGAATAGAACAAAATCGAATAAATGGTTTTTCCATTATTAATCAAATTACATAGTATCATATTTTCCCAAAATCATACCACTTTTTTTTTATAGATAAGAAAATGTGCTGAAAATTTATAAAATATAAAATCCCATTTTGCCTTGATCTATATGTAATATTTGCGGTTAACCCTTAAGAAAAAATTTAAAAAAAATGGCCAATAAAATCTTAAATCAAGATAGATTAATCCACCAAAGGGTTAACAACTGAAAATATAGTTTCCGCATGATAGCGCACTATGAAGCCAACCAACCATATTTTAACTGCCTGCGTGTCTACATATAATAATATATGATAAAGTCAAATTCACTTCGAATTCAGAATTCTAATCATGAAAATAACATTTTCTTCACCGTCCTCCCTGTAACAATGAAATTTTCCTCTCCGCAAGATTTTTTTTTTATGAATCCGGAAAAAAAAGCTTTTGGGTACACAGAAGAGATTTAATTCAATTATTATTGTTATTTTTTTTTTTGGTTCATCTTGTGTTTGGGAAAATCAACAACACGAAAAAAATAAAATGTGATAAAAAAAAACATTTTTTTTAAGTGTTATACGTGATTTTTATATAAGTTTAATTATGTAAAATAGATAAGAAAGAAACTTTCCTCAATAAAAGCGGAAAATGAACAAAAACCAAATTTAATTTTGTTTGTTATTTTTATAGCCGCCATACACAAAGTGTTTAAACGAATTATTTTACCATAATGGAATTATTTAAATGGAATTTTAAAAAGTACCTGCGTAATTTTGCAGGGCACGTAAGGAAACCGTGGCGAGATATTTGAGCTTTGATTTTTGTATTGTAGATGTAACAAGTGTACTACTTTGTAAATTGCCTATCGGTTTCTTTACGAAACTATGCAAAGTGAAAACTATTACATGAAGAATTTTTTAATTTTTTTTATTTTCTCTTTAAACTTTTCTTTTACTTTGATTAAATAAATAAAACCAAAGAATTTTCTTATAACAATAGCAAAATATAAATAAATTCACAGTATAATTTTATTATTATTATTATTATTTTGTACAAAAAACTTTTTCTTTTACATTTTACATTGGTCGGAAAACCGAATGAAAATATAATATAAAAACAAAATAAAAAAAAAATAAGAAAAGCTTTTTATTTTTTGCCCATTAAATAAAACAAAACGAAAATTTCTTTGAAAATTTTTATTTTTCCAACATAAAGAAGGAAATTGATTTTTTATTTTAAGTTCTTATATATTCAAATAGAAAATTAAATGAAAAGAACGCCGACAAATTTATTTATTGATATTATATATATGTATATTATTTAGAATGTGGTGATCCGGCTTTACAAAAGTCTCTTTCATATTTTACCTGACTTTAAAAATGTTTACGAGAATTGGGTAGTAGTGGATTCGATAAAAAATTAATAACTTTTATCAAGAAGTAACCGGTCGAGTTTATTATTTAAAATGAGATATGACAAAGTGATTATTTCTAGAAAGTAAATTGATCAAACGTTTTCTGATTATTTCAAGGTCAATTTAGTTTTTAGATTGTAACATATATTTATGTAAAATCTTTATTCAACACGATGTGTTTCTTTGCGATGATTTTATATTTGACCTTGGACGGATCTTGGTAATTATGTATCTCACCAATACAAAATGCAAATTCATCATATTTTTATTGAAAGTGATCTTGAACAAATTAGCCTTAAAAATGTTAGATAAATAAAAAAAATGATGCATTATATTTTTAAAACATAATTTGTGCTAATCGAAATGGTGAAATGGTGTTTACAATGTTATGAAATAGTTGTTAGAGTTTACTATTGAAAATAATATTAAATTAAAATACAATAAACTATTGTATTTAAATTTAATTGTTTTTGTGAAATTAACAATTTTTATTCGTTATAACGACAAAACTCATTTTTCTAATTTTTCTATTATTGTTATTATCACTAAACCACTTACAATAAAATTCAGTACTGCAATTATACAGAATTTTATGTAAATCAACAGAAATTTTCTTGAATTTAACAATAAATTTTTTAATGAATTAATTTCAGTAGTGAAATAATAGTTGTTAATCAAATTTTTGTGAATTTAACAAAGTCAGATGTTAAAAAAATAGTCACTTATAAATGACTATTTTATTAACATCAGAATTTGTTAAATTCACAAAAATTCAATCATCAGTCGCAATTGTGCTATGGCAGCGAATAAACATCAAAATATTAAGTGAATATAAATTAATAAATTTTTCTGTGTTTTTAGCTTAATAAGCAGAAACTTTAAAAAAAAATATATATAGTTATATATAAGTATAGTTTTATTATTTAATTCTCGTAATATAATGTAATACCATGGTGTTCAAGTCGCCAAGTGTGGTAGATAAAACTGGACTAAGTTCACAAAGGTCAACGTCTGTAGGTGATTTATCATCAATCGCCACAACGTCAACCAGAACATTTAAAGGTGTGCAACATAGTCCAAAAAAAAGTGCAAACGAAGTAGAAAGCAATTTGGTATCAAATTGTTTGCTTCAAAATAAAAATTTTTGTGATGATAATGACAAAAGTGCAATGAATAAAAATAAAATAAAAAGTGCCGTGTTGTTAAAAAACAATAATACTAATAATGATGTAGGTCAGTGTTCTACACAGTTAGTACAACGGGGTATCGACCGGTATATTACAGTGCAGCCGAAAAGAAAGAGAAGCCCAAGAGCTGCGCTAAACACTAGCATCAACAAATTTACAAGACTCGCTAGTGTTGAACTTGCTCATGGCAATCGTTTCTCTAGCCTGGTAGAAACAGAGTGTATCGAAGATACCACATCTGCGGACAAACCTAAAATTGAAAAACCGCCGCCCATTTATTTGAGAGAAGAATCAAATAAAGAGCTTGTAAAAGCTATTGACACCTTAACAGAGGGAAAATATTATATTTCTGCTCTTAAAAGAGGTAATATCAAAGAAACCAAGATACAACCAATTAACATAGACGCGTACCGTGCATTAATAAAATATTTTGACCAGGTTGGTAAACGTTACTACACTTACCAACTAAAGAGCCAAAAAGGTTTGGTCGTTATTATTAAAGGAATAGAGAGCTTTGTAGAACCAAACGAAATACATGATGCTCTCACTGCCGAAGGTTTTAATGCAAAATCGATTACAAATATTATTAACCGGGAGAAGATACCACAACCACTATTTCGCCTGGAATTAGAGCCAGACAATAAACCTATGAAAGGCAAACATTCAATTTATAACATAAAATATTTAATGCACAGAAGGGTAACCGTTGAGGAACCTAAGAAAAGAATTGGGCCAATACAATGTATCAAGTGCCAAGAATACGGGCACTCAAAAGCATATTGCACACTAAATGACGTTTGTGTTATCTGTGGCGAACTTCATAATTCAAAACAGTGCAATAAAAGGAAAACTGATGCCTCCGTATTACGATGCAGCAACTGTAATGGCAATCATACTGCAAACTATAGAGGTTGTCCCATTTATATGGAATTAAAACGAAGAATTAACCCAAAACAACGAGCAGAGCAACGCATGCTTAATTTACATCCAGCAGTTAAACCTGAAGTACGACCAGAAGTTTCATTCACCAACTTTCCAAATATAACCCATAACGCAACCGTTAACAGCAGCATGCATCAAGGTGTTTCGTACGCCAGTATTCTTAAAGGCAACGCTCCAAAAGCTCAAGTAACTCAGGAAGGAAATGTTACCACAGCCTTAAACAAGCTAACAGACATGATGCAAAGCTTCATGACGATGATGGAGAGAACGATGGACTTGATGATGCAAAATATGAACGTGTTAATGCAGATAGTTGTTAAAAAATAAACATGACCGTTCTAAAAATAGCAGTTTGGAATGCAAACGGCTTAGCACAATACAGAGCAGAAGTTCAAGCATTTCTCATTGAGCACAATATTGACATAATGTTAATATCAGAAACACGTTTCACTAAAAAAAACTATTTTAAAATTAACGGGTACTCAGTATATGATACTAAGCATCCAGATGGTAAGGCGCATGGTGGTACAGCAATATTAATCAAGAGGCGATTAAAACACCACGAACATACAAAATATGAGGAACAACATATCCAATCGACCAGTATTTGTTTAGAAGAGTGGTCGGGAAAATTTATAATATCCGCAGTATACTGTCCACCAAAACATGCCATAAAAAAAGACCAGTTCGTGAATTATTTCAAACAGCTGGGTAAAAAATTTCTTGCGGGAGGCGATTACAACTGTAAACATGTTCACTGGGGTTCAAGACTAACATCGCCGAAAGGCAAACAGCTATATGAGGCCATGGAAGAACAAAGTTTGGATTATTTATCAGCTGGACATCCAACATACTGGCCCACGGATAGAAAAAAGATTCCTGACTTATTGGACTTCTGTATAACTAAAGGCATAGCACGCTCAAATGCAAAAGCCACAGATTGCTGTGATCTGTCTTCTGACCACTCACCTATAATAGTAACAGTTAGCACCGATGCCTTAGAGTCGGAAGCACCCAAACGTCTAACGAACACACGGACCAATTGGAATCAATATAAAAGATTAGTAGAAAAAAATTGTCGACTGGACATCCCACTTCACACCCAAGCAGATATTGATGTAGCAGCTGAACATCTAAAAGATATAATGAAATTAGCCGCAGAGAAGACCACGCCTATTATGAAAAATTCCGAAAAACTTAATAAAATTTCATTTAATATCCAGGAACTCATTCGGGACAAACGAAACATACGTCGGCAGTGGCAACAAATAAGATCACCGATATTAAAATGGAAATTAAACCGTGCAATAAAGACTCTAAAATTCGCTTTAAAAGAGGAAAACAACAAACAGACACAGAATTATTTAAGTGAGCTGTCCGCAACAAATAAAACAGAATATTCATTGTGGAAGGCAACGAAACATTTAAAGAGGCCGGCAAACCTAAATTCACCCATAAGATTACCAAATGGGGATTGGGCAAGAAGCGATGTAGAAAAAGCCAATACTTTTGCGTCCCATTTGGAGAAAGTGTTCTCTCCACATGATCCAATGAATAATTTCAGGCTACCAGAACAAAATGAAAATGATTCCACCAATAAACCAATAAAGTTTAAGTGGAAGGGGGTCAAGAGCACCATTAACAATTGCATTAACTACAAAAAAGCACCAGGGTATGATCTTATAACTGGAAAAATGTTAAGAGAGTTACCAGACATATGTATAAAACTAATAACATACATATTTAATGCAATCCTGCGAATTTGTTATATTCCTCAAGAATGGAAGATTTCTCAGATCACAATGATACACAAGCCTGGAAAACAAGAAACTCATATCTCGTCATACCGGCCAATTAGTATGCTACCCACAGTTTCAAAGCTGTTTGAAAAAATGTTACTTACAAAACTAAAACCAGTTCTAGAAGAAAAACAGATTATACCAAACCATCAATTTGGATTCCGGAATCAACATGGCACCATAGAACAAGTACATAGAATTGTAAATGCGATCAAAGCTACCTTCGAGGAGAAAAAATATTGCTCTGCTATTTTTTTGGATGTTGCCCAGGCGTTTGATAAAGTCTGGCACGATGGCCTTATTTATAAAATAAAAGAGATGTTACCAAAAAATGTACACCTAATTCTAGAAAACTACTTGCTCCAAAGGCAATACCTAGTTAAGTACAATGATGCAGTCACTACTTTAAAACCCATACGCGCAGGAGTTCCTCAAGGCAGCGTTCTCGGACCTGTCCTATACTTACTGTATACAGCCGATTTGCCAACTACAAACCAAGTATTGATATCAACATTCGCTGATGATACGGCTATCTTGGTATCAAACAAAGATCCTGAAACGGCCTCTAGGAAATTGCAAAACCATTTATGCAAAATTGAAGATTGGCTACGTACATGGCGAATAAAAGTAAATGAAGAAAAATCAACCCACGTTACATTTACGCTGAACAAGTGCAACTGTCCGACGGTGGAATTAAATGGTGTCATTATACCGCAGCGAACTAAAGTTAAATACTTAGGTTTACATCTAGATAGGAGGCTGACATGGAAAGAGCATATAGAAACGAAGCGCCATCAAATAAAGATAACATTCTCCAAAATGTATTGGCTATTAGGCAGAAATTCAAAATTATCTCTAGAAAATAAAGTTCTCCTATATAAATCAATTATTATGCCAATATGGACATATGGCATTCAACTGTGGGGTTCTACTAGTGCATCAAATAAGGATATTCTGCAAAGATCTCAATCCAAAATACTAAGGAATATCACAAATGCTCCTTGGTATATTCGAAATGCGAACATACAAAGAGACCTTGGTGTTAAAACTGTGAACGAGATCATCAGGGAGTACAGCACGAAGTATTTTTCGAAACTAGAATCACATCCTAATGAATTGGCTAGGGATATTTTAAAACAGCCAAAGTATAGACGAATACAAAGAACAGATCCACTTGATTTAATGAATATATTATAAAAAAAAGTTGGTGTATAATATAGACTGTTATATAAATTAAATAATTGAGCCCATTAATAATAAGTATTAACATAGGTTAAGACTTAAAAAATGTAAATTAGTTTGTAAGATATGCGTACTTTTCGTTAGTTTCTTTAACAGAAAGATTCGAAAATAAAGCCATTGGCAGTAAAATTAAAAAAAAAAAAAAAAAATTTATTGTTAAATTCATGAAAAATTTTGTTATTTTTATATTTTTTGGAAAACTATTTCGGAATTATGGCTATACAATTGCCTTAAAGAAAGTACAAATTTTAGATACTGGAATATTTCAAATGGTTTGTTCATTTGAATAAAATATACGACATAATTATTAGGAATTCTTAAATGAGTAGGCTATGACGAAGGGATAAATCAGGTATACAAAGGCGACAGAATCTGTTATTGTATTTTTCATTGTTCGGTAACTGTAGATGATTATTTGCTAATCAAAATCAATATCACGAAAGCAAAAAAGAATTCTAAAAGGACCTGTAATTATCAGTAATGATTTTGTGATATTCAAAAACACGCAAAATTAATTTATATGCTGTTGTGAAAATCACAAAACGTTTAATGTTAATCACAAATTTGTCAATTTTATTAGTGATCGTTTTGTGACTTTTTAAAGTAATCAATCCACCTTTTAGTGTAAACCCTTGCTTAAGTGTAATTTTTTCAGCTATCGGTATATTAGTCGAAAACACTCCATCTTCACACACTATGGTAGCCCGCCGGTTTGTGTTACATTAAAAATAGCCAGATTTTGTTTTTAAGTCGAATTCAGTTGTCTTTTGGTATAATAAAATATAATGGATGGAGCAGTGTACAAATAGCTGTCGTCAGTTGCTTAACAAAAGTGAAAATCATGTCTGGCAGTCATGTAGTACTGATCACGATATAACGTTGTCGCCAAATAATCCTTTGCTGTTTATTCGAATGTATGTTCTTGGTTGGATATGCTATTGATTTATCAAAGACATATTTCTCCTTTTTTAAAAGCGGCACTTTTAATTCAAAAATAAAATTGACCACTGGTTCTACCTTTACAAGACATTAATTGATGCAAGAGTAAAATTTGACTTGAGTTTTGATGTCCCGAAAGCATCACGTCTGTCGATATCTGGTGTTGCATTTTGTCAAGTACCGTTTTAAGTTGATCTGGTGGTAAAACAGTTCTAATTGCCTTATTATGGGTATCTATATAGCATTGATTAAAGTTTGCTGCACTTTTTTCCTCTTTTTTGAAAAGAATTTAATAATCGGTCGACCAGCCACTTCTGAAAGTGTTGAACAAGGTTTTATACTAACCTCCAGTGCTTAATATGTTTTTTTCGGTACGTTTGAATCTGTCTAAGCAGCTAGCGAATCGCCAGTTAAAATGACCATGCGTTAATATCATCTCCTTTGTATCTGCAGATATTGTCGTTAGAGGTCTCGAATTGAGGCATGTCTAGATTTGAGATACCACTTTGGCAAACTCCACGTATGTAAGTTTACTTTCACCAAATACTAGCATAAGATGGTGCTTAATTGATTTCAATGCTGCTTCCCAAACTCCTCCAAAATGTGATGCTGAGGGCGTAATGAAATGCTATATTGTTCCGCCTGTAGTTAGATATGTTGACATAGTCCTTTGCGTGCTATAAACCTCTCAAAAGCCGCTATATATTTCTTGTAAGATTTTGTGCCACTATCTTTTGAGACTGCCACTTGAATAGGGCCTGCAAAATCTTTTCCAGAGTGAGTGAAAGAAGTGAGGGTGTTATCCTTTTTTGGTAAGTTTGCTATCAGCTGTTGCTTGGTGGTAAGCCAAAAACGATTACATACTATGGATTTGTTGATTTCCAAACAAACTCCTTGTTTGGCATTTGTAAACCAATAAACTGTTCGTAAGTAGGCTAAAGTTAATTGAGTTCCTCCATGTAGTATGTTTAGATGTTCATCTGCCAAATAATAGTTTCGTTATATGATGCCTTGGTGGCAACAGTATAGGATATTTGGTATCAAAATCTAGCTTGTTGTTGGGTATGCGACCTCCTACTCGAACTATCTCTTGTTCGTCAATGAAAGGATGAAGTGATAGGATATTACTTTTTGCAGATACTTTCTATCAGCTGTTCAAAGGGATTGACTACTGTAGAGGAGCTTGTAGGTGAAAACACCGGTTTCAGCTCTGAAAGTTCACGTCTATATTGGACACCTGCGGTGACTTAATCCATAAATGTTGATAGCAACAAGGCTCCACATAATTCAAGTCAATATACATTTTAATTGGAGCTACCTTTGTCTTTAATAAAAGTAGAGCCACCTTGATTTTACTGCCTTGACTGATGTTCCTGGCATTGCAATTATAAAGACATTTTGAAATCTTTCCATTGCAATGATAAAGTCAGAGGTAGCGATTGATCACAAGGGAGACTTGCTACCCAAAGTTCTTGCAACATTAAAATAGCCAATATTGTAACTGGTTCTAGCCATCCAAGGATCGAAAAGTTGTCCACTGTTGGACAGCAAGTTGGGTTTAGTCGAATTCTTGTGTTTAGAAATTGGTGGTGAGATCCGAAATCCAGAATTGTCTGTTACTGGATACCAATGTAGCCTTAGATGTTGCCTTTTATATTATATCAGCTGTTTTTGAACAACTGCGGCCTGTACTGTATGGTTTCCAGAAATGAGGTCGTCTACGTAGACGCAAAGTCTACGAGGCTGAGTATGTGGCCAGCGTTGTTCCGTAAGTCACGGTCGTAAGTTTGTACTCCTTATAGGTTGTTTGGTATTTTTTCTTCACAAAATTCTTTGATAATTTTGGTTCGCCAACACCTCAACAAGTCTTGTTGTGCATGCTTGTTCAGCACGACATCATTTAGTGATGTCTCTGTGGACGTTTTGGCCGATGCATCAAAGACGACTATGGCTTTGGTAGTAGAGCTTGTGCTTCTTTGAATTGGCATTAGATTTTTTGTTTGGTCAGTTGCCTTTTATTGTCTACTTCTTTAGCTCTCATAATGTTCAGCTGTTTATCGATTTATTTTATTGTTCATACAATGACTCTATTTACGTTCGCTGTAGTTATGCCAGTGATATCCATCCTATCCATTTGTTTGTTGGACAATTGGTTCATTTGATGCATTTTTCAACAGATTTGCCATTATTATCTGTCCGTAATAATCGACACCTAATAGTATGTCGGTTGGGCCGGATTCATGCGGAAGGTCTATGAAAGATTCTGCTTACAAGGAACTTTATCATAAATTCATGCAAGAGTCCATCGATTTAAAACACATGGAGTCAATCCACGAAAGGCCAGACGACGATCTAGCTGAAAACGAATATTACATATCTCATCATGGTGCGATCAAAGAAGACAGCACAACGACCAAGCTACGAGTAATGTTTGATGCATCCTTCAAAACAACGAGTGGAGTATCTACAGGAAGAAATAGCCAACTACGTTGGTGAAAACACAAAATTGTGATCACCCTAGACATAAATATGACATATGTATAACATGTTTTTGCCACAAACAAACCAACATGGAACAATTGATGGGCGAGCTACCACCATCGAGGCCGGGAAGACCGTTCGCAAAATCGGAAATCGACTATGCAGCGCCCATCCAACTAAGAACTTCCCCGGGCCGAGGCTATAAGGCCTACAAGGATGAGGAACTACCTGCCACTCGATGGAAGTTAAGACGGGTTCTCCATACTCACGTCGGCACTGATGATTTAATGCGAGCAGTCACAGTTAAATGTAAGGACGCAATCTGGAAGCGGCCAATAGCAAAACTATGCAAGCTACCAATCGATCGAACCGAAGAAACAGCACCGATACAACCAACTCAACTTGCGACAAATGTAATACCCAAGAATAACACGCCGAGAACCAGTTCAAACTATAGCAATAACAATGTTATCAGTCTGCTGTCTACTATAGGATTCGCAAAGGCCAACATTCGAGTTGATCCGTTTGAACAGTCTCCACCGGTATATATTTCGAGAGACTGGGCAAACTAGAAGTTGTAGCCATGGAGTGGACCTTAATAATTCAGTACAACATGAGCACTTACTGTAACGAAATCGAGAACGTCGAACTAGCTCACAAGGAATTACAGGCACTTTGTAAGGAACTGTCTAGATTGGATTGCAATATTCTAAACCAACTAAGATGACAATTAAGAAATCTAATGGCGGATAATGAACTTCTGCTAGCTAGTTACAAGGGACCACCACATGATGGGCGTCATACTAGGAGACACGTTCGGAATACTCACACAACGAGAGGCCAGTGAGTATGAAGATCAGTTCGAGAGAATTAACAAAAATGAGCACCATCTAACACTAGTGAAAAATCAAACAACCCTGATCGATAATACTGTGAAGCTGGTAAAACACAACACAAATTTCACCCTAATGTCAATAAACAACTTGATAAGGGAGCAAAATCATCTACGACAGGAAATGTCGGAGCTCCAGGAATACCGAAGTTACGAGAACAGATTTCGTTCGATAATACTAAGCATACTCGAATTGAGTCGAATCCTAAGAAACCTGGAAGAGACACAACAGGCTCTGCTTGACGTGGCTTACGATGCTCATCGGAGAATCATACATCCAGCTATCCTGACACCAACTCAATTAAGCAGAGAGATCTTACACATGTGTATCAAAGCATAAACTATCCGGAACTACCCAGTCGCACATCATCAGAACAGCCGAATACCTGGCCGTAGACAAACGACGAGAGCATTTCGCAACATTAACAAAAGAAAACGTAGGCCAGTGTCAAGTTTTCAATCAACACAATTTCTAAGCAAACTTTCGCCAATTGTGACCAATACCGTGACAAGACCTCACCAGTGGTAATCTTAACAGTCATTAAAAAGGAAAACATTAGAGTCTTATAGGATGCCAGATTTAGCAAAGGTTAATCTTTACGGAGTCACTGACTAGTTTCTGAAACAGATCTGAATCGATTTTATTTATTACAAGACATACCGCAGCTTTAATACCCCGATGAGGTATGTATAGAAGCTGTTGGGGGATTATATTGACAAATTAAATTTTTATTATACTTATTAATTTTATAGTCTATACCACTAATCAATAATTAAAGAAACTAAATTAAATTTTCATTAAAAATTTATTAAGTTGAATCACCCTCACAAGTATGACGTAATCAAAAATAAATCATATTACTAACATATCATGTACCATTAAAAAATTATTACTTATAGTCACCATAAAAAAAATTAACTATATCATGGCACCATAAATATAATACATATTTCCTTATTAAAAAAATATTCAATTGTCATTTCTTGTTATATAAATCAACACAATAGTTTTATATCCTCATGTTCCAATAAAAAAAAATATCCTAGAACGCAATCTTAAGAATATTAAATACGTTTTATACACATTCCTTATTATCATGTATATATGTATATCACTTAGTTAAAATTCCATTATTGCAATGAAACATATTTTCGCGTTTATAATTGAGTGGAAATACATAAGTATTTATGATTATGTCACATGTTCTAGGCCGCAAAATAAAAATACCATAAACCGTATCGCATGACCATCACAGTGAACAAAACGATATACGATTTTGAATGAATAAAAAGACAATTTTCATCTAAAAATCCAAAATATGTTACGATTTTATCCTTTATATTTTCGTGTTGTTGTCCCAAAAGGATATTCAAGCAATTCATAAATACATTTATGTATTATACACTTTGTTCTTTTAATATAATGTTCAGTAAAAAGAAATAAAAATGAGAATTTACAAATAGCACCACCACTGCATATTGTATGTGTAATGTATGAATATATAAATAAAATAAAAGGATGAGAGAGGAATGTTGATGAATATAAATTGAGATATATAAGGATTAACAGCGATATGATATGGTTGAAAATGACAAGACTATCAAAAAGAAATAACAACAAAAGGATTGTATGTTAGTAATAAAATAAAAAAAGTGTATGGCACGAAGGAGTGTTGAATGCTAGAAGATCACGTGGCGCCACACATAAAAACACCATAAATTACCCTTTTTGCTATACATACTCAATTCTCCTCTTGAAATTTAACAAGAGTTGGGTGGTGGTGATGCTAAGAGTACATGTATAATACATATTCTTAGTAATAATATTTTTTTTTTCATTTCTTTAAGAACATGAATTATAATCCGACCGAATAAAAGAACGGGAAGAAATTAAAATAATTTTCCGGGGTTAAAAAGAAATATATACATATATAGAGTAATAAAAAAGGGATGATGTGTTGCTTCAAAAAATATAATACACATGAATGTAATGTTTGATGTCATTTAACGTATTATTATATTGTGGTGTTGCTTTTTTACTTTAAAATAAAGAACGTGGTGGTTTTCCTTGTAAGTTTTTATATAGCATAGAAGTAAATTAGATTAGACTATAAATTATGGGTTGTTGATCTTATAAAGGATAGAAATCTCTTGCGATAATACCCGATTGATTGTGTACACACATATTATACATAGATAGGTATGTCTGGTATATTTTTAATGCAATTTGTTACGTTGTAATTTTCCGTTTTCCATTTTGTTGATAATTTTGTTAATTTGACAATGAATAGGGAATTAATTGAGTTGTTAATAAGATCGAGGGTTGGAGAGCATAAGTCAATTATGATGTAAACGTCGAATACATAAATCAAAGAGGTGTGGCTTACAGATTATTTTAAGCGTACGAGTTCAAAATCCTCATATAACTTACGAGTCCGGAAAAATAAAATCTAAATAATTTATCGCCATAAAAAAATAAATAAAAAGTTTTAAACTTTAATGGAATCTTTTATGAAATTTTTATAATATTATCATGAAAATATTTACGGGTTTTCTTGTGCATTTTTAGAAAAAAGCTCAGCAAAAATTTAGAACGATAAATTGTTTTATTTATACTTTTACTGTATCAATCCACAATTATAGGTTTATTTGAAATTCTAAAAAATCATAAAGAAAATTTATTTTGCATAAAGCAATAATTTCGAAATATTAAACGAAATATGGCAAGTTTTTTCCATGCATTTAAAATAAAGATAAAGTAAAAAAAATGGGGAATCCCTATAGTAACTTTAATATCGGTAAAAACAAAGGTGGTACCAATCAGTCAAAAATTAACCCTTCCAAGGCTTGAATTGTGCGGAGCTTTATTATTGACAAAGCTACTTAGGCAAATTTCCGAATCCATGAATATCCCGAATTGTAAGAATACACCCAAGTAAATGGACAACATTTGTTGCGAATAGAACTTTACAGATTCATTCTATTATCACCCCCGCACAATGGAAACATATGAAATCTAAAGACAATCCAGTGGACTGCGTAACAAGCGGCATAGCCCCGGATAAGCTGTGCGATCATAATTTATGGGGGTCGGGACCAGATTGGTTAAGAAACAGTACTGATATTACAATCGATACGGTAATAGCCGAAACGGATTTAGAAAAGAAGCAGATCCGTTCGGTCTCCGCATTTAGCACAATAATAACAGATCCAACTATTATTGGAAAATTCTCTACCTTCACAAAAACAAAAAGAGTAATCGCATATTGTAGGCGCTTCTATGGGAACAGTCGTGAATTAGAAGAACTCACAGTTCAAGAATTAGAAAAAACAAAAATAAAGATTATACAAGTTACGCAATCTACGGCCTTCGCAGATGTTATAAAATTAAAGAAAAGAGGTTCAGTGGGCAGTAAAAGCAAACTTTTGGCCTTACATCCATTTCTGAACAACAATGTCATACGAATTGGAGGTCGTTTGCAGGACAATTTTACATTATAACCAGCTAAAAGCCATATGACGAGCTTGGTCCTCGATTGGGCGAATAAAAGCACTCTGCATGGAGGTGTGAATTTAACTCCTGTGTATATAAGAAATCAATTTAGATTATTCAAGGCGAAAGGACCAAAAAACAACATAATCGTCATTGCCAAAGTTGCTTCAGATTTAATGCTGGCCGAGCGAGCCAACTAATGGGTAGCCTACCATCACCAAGGGTAAACCCATCAAGAGCATTCATCCACACAGGGATAGATTAAGCCGGTCCCATACATTTTCGAATGTCTAAACGCAGGGGATCGAAAAGACAGAAAGGTTACATCGCAATTTTCATCTGTTTAACAACGAAGGCGATCCATATAGAACTGGTTAGTGATTTGGCATCAGAAGGATTTTTCTCTGCCCTCAAACGCTTCATAGTGCGAAGGGGAAATAAAGCAAATTTATATAGCGATGAACTTTGTTGTAGCAAATAAATATTTGCAGGCCATCTTTCACCATTCGAACAGTATTTCAAACAAGTTGTCGATTCAAGGGATACAGTGGCACTTCATTCCACCAGGATATTCACATTTTGCGGTCTATGGGAAGCGAGAGTAAAACTAGTAAAACAATATATGAAGAAAACCATCGCACCGGCACTACTAACGTTCGAAGAATTGACAACTTTACTATGCCAAATCGAAGCATCATTAAATTCAAGACCTCTATGTGCCTTTAACAGACGAATCAAACGAACTAGAATGTCTAAAACCAGGATATTTTCTAAAAGGCAATTCTATGCTTGCAACGACCAGGTCCTTCAATTAAAACCACAACTATCATCTAGGTTGCAGCTAGTCGACAGGATACACAATAAATTTTGGAAAATTTGGAGCAAAGACTATCTACAGAATATGCAACATCGCGCGAAATGGACAAAGCAACAACCAAATATAAAAAAGAACCAGTAAGTGCTCCTAAGGGATGAAAATATACCACCCACTAAATGGATAATGGCAAGAGTGGTAAAAACACATCCAGGACATGATAAGCTAGTTAGAGTCGTTACTTTGGAAACTCAGAACGAAACTCTCAAAAGATCCATCGCCAAAATCAGTCCACTGCCAACTCACTACAGCGATGAAGCCGATGATAAAAAGATTCCTACAATTACCGACCCGACCAATAGTACGCCCGTGGAAGTTTCGTCTGGTATAAAAGCTCCCGAAACAACTCATAGGGTAACATGAAGTCGGTCATCAAAACTGTAATCAAATCTCATTTTATATTCTGCATGCTTGATGAGCCTATTTTTTAATTGTGCGGTAGCAGATTGGGTTAATAAAACAGCGTGTATCATAGAATACATATGAGTATGCAGTATAAATCTTTGAAACAATTCTGCCATTAAACTACTAAAACCAAAGACGAATCCAGTTTCTGTGTGGCCTTTATCCAACAGTTCGCACACCAACTAGAAAATATAAGGAAGCCAGACTCAGCCATCCAGAATTCTAGCAAAGATCGAAAACGCGTTAAGCGTGGACTTGGTGATCTTGTAGGACATATCATGAGCGATTTATTCGGTGTTTTAAATGAGAGATGGCGAACATTACAAACAACTAATATCAAATCTGGAGGATAAAAGCGAAGCATTACTCAACTTAGCACGAAACCAAACCTCGATTATTAAGGCCACTTAAATATTATGAGACATAATAGTGATCAAACAAAAGAGCAATTAAATGCAATGAACAACCACATGAGTATATTGTTTGACACAGTTGATAATCTCACACCCGATAATGCGAACCTCCATAAAACACAAATGATCAATATGTTCTCATATTAATCATTAAAAACATAGAGGATACTCAGAGAAGCATCATTAAAGTACTCACGCGTGCGCATAACGGCATAATAAATTCACAAATTATCTCTCCTATACAATTTGAAGATGGACTACGGAAAATTAAATCTATCAACAACATTTTTAGCAGTGAGAGAATCGCTCGTGAATACTATTCACCAATGACAGACGCGGATCTAAACCGGTGTATTGTAATCAACCCTGATAATTTAATATGCCATATTGCTCCAGTCTACAACACAAAATCTGAAATCAGTATGTGTGAAATGAATGTTCCAACATAATAGCGAACTTCACCACAGTTGTAATATTAAAGTTTTCAACTCTAGCAACTATTGGGCGAAGGACAACAAATGGATTTTTAGTATAAAAAATTAAATTATATTCGATCCATTTAAAACATCAACCAAATTCAATTTGGCCTTTATTCCAAATATTAATGCTAGCATCACCGACCGCACTTTCAATAATATCAAAATTAATATGACCAAGATGCCGATATCCAAAATCGACATCATTCAGCTAGAAACGCTAATTGAAGGATAACACAAGGAACTACATAACCGTGAGAAGAATTAAATACACTTGTTTATTGAGAAATTGTTTTGAAGGTATGCTTAAACCTTGGGCAAGCAACATTTCGGCTGCAGACCCTGGACATTGCAACACAATCCTGAACAGACTCTGAAATCGCCCGTCAACCAAGATTGGTTGAAAAACAACGTTCTGCAACACAATGGCTGGAAGAATCCGAAAGAAATCTATATCTAGCATTTTTAATAACAAGGTTGGCACTAAAAAATACCACAACGTCTCAAGCCAGCTAGTTGTCAAGAACGGCAGCACGTTCCGGAGACGTGATCCTCTTCCATACAACTATCATAATTAACAAAGGATCAAAGGTATTGATAGCCCGTCACTCATTGAACTGTGCGGTGACCACTACTAAAAACCATAGCGTCATGAAAAACTGCAGTAAGAAAGTAAAAATGTATTAAAGGGATACTAGATAAATAATTAATTGGACGTATTGGTCATAAAACGGTTAATCCAATTGATTTGTAATGTTAAATCAATTATTTTAAAATTTAATTTGTATTCATTTTAAAGTTTTGTGTCAAATAAAGTGTATATAAATTAGATTTTCAACGATTACAAGACGTATTGGTCATAAAACGGTTTATTTAATTGATTGTAATGTTTAATCAAATTTTTCAAAATCTAATTTATATTAATTTTAAATTTTTGTGTGAAAACAATAGTACACTTAATAAATGTAAGCAGCATGAAGGTGAAATAATAAATTTGTAATTTACAGGTGAAAACTAATGCTATCTGTTACAGCCTACGGTTTGGAGAAATTAGTTCATTAATTGATTTTGTTCTTAGGGAAGCTTTATAGATTACAGTTGAATAGAATACTGGAGTTGCTGATAAGAGTGATTGTCTTGTGCTAATAATAGTTAAGCATTGGCCACCGGGAAACCGAACCAATTCTGACATTACTAACTTACCTTTTCTTTCCCTACACCACAAAAAAATTAAAAATACTAATTATCGATCGCTTAGATGTCACTAACCGGGTCGAGTCTGTCATAACCAACATTCCTTCGACTCCTTCGGTTTTGTTATACGTAACACATGTGTTCGATGGTTCCCGGCTTTAATTGCCAGATTAACTGCTTACTGAGTGTGTATACCTTATTCTTACGAATATTTTGCATAAACATGTTGTCATTTACTCTATTTGACTTTTCGAACGATCGGTGTACCATCGGACAGATTTTGTCACCAGCTATACAAAAAAGTAAGGCAAAGGAATACATCATCAAAAAACGGATTGAAGACGTTTCAAACCTATCAGTGAAGCATTTTAATGACAAATGGTCTAAAACTAAAAATTTAAAAACGTTAAAGAAATTTTTTTTTTACATTATTATCTAAAAATTACTTAAGATGGGGTTACGAGTAAATAATAGATTGTAGAATTTTATTGTACAACCCAAAATTATAAATTTGGAAAACAAAACAAAATTCGGAAAAATTTTATTGATTTTTCGTATGAAAGTTTATTTTGTAACATATCTGCTAAAACAAAAAACTAATTAATGTTTTTCTTATTTACTTCAATATCCGAAGACTTTGCAACAAGATCAAAAAAAAAAAAAAAAAGTTTAATTTGAAGAAAATTAGGGTGAACAGATTTAATCCTTCCGTTATGGAATTAAATTCAACAAGCGAAAGAAAGCTAAAAGAACAAAAATAAAATCAGGTACAAAGTATCAGTCAAACAAAAAATCATTAAAACTGGAAAAATGAATAATGGAAAAACTACTATGAGAAATGAATCATCTGGTTGGCTGTTGTTTGATTAAGACTAGACGTGGCACTAAAGTATACATACATATATATATATTATGTTGCTTGTCTTATTTTTATGTTTTACTTTTCGGATGGTTTTCTTTTTATAGTCCCTGCGGTATTCCCAAGAAATATAAAAAAAAATGTATCGTTTGTGACGACATACACTCTGAAAGGAAAAGAAGGTGTGAGATGGTATTTCAGTGAAATTGTTTTTATAATTTTGTTACGTGAGTGTGTTGGTCAAATGTCTAGAGTAAATGATTTACGAAGTGTTAGGTATATACTTGAAAGGAATATTGATAATGTTCAAAAATGTATTTAAACAATTAAGTCGCTATTTCAAATTAAGAACTTAGCAACGGTCATTATTATAAACCCATTTTGGAAATTAGGGTAAATAAAAGCTCATTTTCACAACATCGTTATGTACAAACAAAATTACAGTGATTCAATCACAATTTATAAATTTCCATTGAATCCACCCTTCATGTTTATAGACAAATTTATGTATTCATTATGATCTCATCTCCGCTACCCGAAGTCGAAACAAACGAGAAAATTATAACATATAAAATTTTCCAATTCATGGTAAATAACTTTGGCGACTCATACCCACGTCACAATTATTTTTTTTTATTTTCCAATTCCATCAATCATATACTACCATAAGAAACAACTTTCTTTGTTACTTAAATGCAAATAAACAAACAAACAATAATTAAGAACAAAAATGTCTTCTCATTTTTTATTTATTTACTAATCAATAAAATTAAATTCTAGATTTTCCATTCAACAAAAAAAAAAAAAAAAAGCGACGGAGACAATTTTCCTCCAGTTCATCTATTTTGTAGACTTTTGGAGCCAACATAAAATAAATACACACACCAAAAAAAAAAAAAAACCCAACACTTTTGTATAAACATACATTTTTTAGAGGGATGATGATATTTTTGTACTCGTGTGTCTATTTACTGGAAGTTCGAGTAAAGTTGAAAAAACTAACACAACATGGACAGAATGCAAAAATAATATTATTGCATTTGGAAACTTGTATACGAGTTACACACATATACGTTAATATAAATAAAATAAAGGAAAATATCAAGAAAAGTTCGGGGGAGAACATCTCTAAAAGTTATATACATATATATATTTTTTGCCTACTAGATATTATAAGGGAACGGGGGAGGCGGCAATACGGTGTGGTTATTGTTTTTTTCTTAAAGGATGGGTCGAATTACATTATACATCCATATAAATAGAAATTTTAACACACAGAACGATGAATCAAACAGAGAACGAACATATAAAACGAGGAAAATTTTGTTTGGGGTGAAAACATTTTTTTTTTTGATTCGAGTTGAAAAAGATGAAAATTAGATGTGATGGGATAATAAATTGGAGATGGGGGGGATTTTTTTTGGGCGGCTTTGGTTGTAGTACTCAAATAGAATTTAAAATTATTTTGGTTTTTCCGTATATATATTTTTTTAACGCAGGCACAAACTATACTATGAGACATAATCATCATCATCAACATCATCGTCTTATAAAAATGTTTCGTGAAGATCAAGATGAGTAACACAAAATTATTCAGCTTATTTCACTTTTATTGTACGAAATTGTATTTTATTCATTCATGGTTGTGATTTTAATTTAATTTTTTTTTTATATCTTATTGATTCAAAGTTTGTGATATTCAAATATTCGCGGAAGTGTAACATTAAAAATGTATGTATTTCTATAGAACGATAGTCACGTCGATTCTTTACTATAAAAATTTGTATGTGTCACACATGCATATTCAAAGCAGACAACCTATTACCTTATCTTTGAGCATAAATTTGTTATCAGTATGACAAACGAACTGGGTCTTTACGGATATTTTCACTTGCTTACTTTAACAGCAGCAAGGCAGATAGAAGCGACAGAAGAATTATTTTTCACATATCAAATGCTACTTGAGTTTTCTGACTGAAAGCAATGACAATGACATAATATCTGAGTTACAGCATAAACGTTTAGATATTCAGGATTATGTTATTATTATCGAAAATGACAGAACTGAAAACGATAAAGGAAACCGCGACCTGGTAAGAAATAAAGAAAACATCCAGAAAATGTATAAAATTAGGACAATTCAAAACATAAAAGTCAGAATAGAGCCAATGAGGAACACTACTTCAAAGATGGTCCAATGCAGAAATTGCCAAGTTATAACATACCCGGGAATATTGCATGCAACTTACTGATGCAAATTATAATACTTGCATGGAACAAAATTGTCAGCGTTATGATAAAAAACGCCATATTGTTGCTGAATTAATCCAATCGTACATGCCACCTCAGCTAAAGATGGATCATTAAAAACGACTTTGTGACAAAACAGATGAGGTGCTAAGAGGACTCAAGGCGTTGGCCAAAGAGGCTGAATCCCGCGACCCTTGGGTTATTCAACTGCTCTTGCCAAAGCTTCCAAACGATTTACGTCATAGATGGGCGCTTAATTCAGCAGACAAGGATTTTTCTATTGAAACTTGTCAAGCCGAAGTCAAAGCAACCACTAGTCCTCAGCAGAGTAATCAACGCCCGTATGCAAGATGTCATAACTTAGTCAGTAAGATTAGTTGTCACAAGTGTGATGGTGATCATTCAATATATAAATGCAACGAATTTCGAAATCTTAGCCGTGACTTGAAATTCCAATTCTTAAAGAGTAAAGGTGCGTGTTTCAACTGCTTGAGTCGATCTCATATGAAGGATGTCTGTCGTACGAAGGCAACATGTAGAATATGCAATCAGCAACATGGTTTTAAAATTGGGATTCAAACGTTCACACGCTCGAATTCAGGTGTCCGGACTGGCAACCAGTAGTTTAACGACAAGAGGTGCTTTTAATTTCACGTTGGGTCAACGCGACACACAATCGTCTGCAAATATCCCAATTCATGCGTACGTTTTAAACAAGATGCTGAAAATTCGTCCACAAGCTATGAATATTACCAGAGACGATTGGAAAATGATATCAGGTTTATTTCTGGCAGATCCTGAGTTAACACGGCTGATCAAATAGATATCTTAATTGGTGCAGATTATTTTTTTTCTATTATAACCGGGGGCCGTGATATATTGCCGTGTGGTATCAATGTCATAAATTCATAGTTTGGTTGCGTTCTGGCAGAGACAACAGTCTGGGATGTCTCTAAACGATGCGCTGCTTATTGGTCCGACAATACAACCATCTTTATGGTCAACGTTAATTCGATTCCGAAAGTACGCAATCCCAATCGTGGCGGACATTGAGAAAATGTACCGCCAAATTTGGATCAAACCATCAGACCGAAAGTTCCATAAGATTCTCTGGCATTCTAGTACTTCAGAGCCAGTTAAAATTTATCATCTCAAAACAGTGACGTATGGAATATCCTGTGCGCTGTACTTAGCGGTAGCAGCATTACAGAAACTAGGTGAGTCAGTACGAGAAGTGAATCCAGAAATCATAGGAGATCAACGTGATCAAACGAAAATTTTGCTCGAGGTACCTAGAAAAATTCTAGGAGTTATTTGGAAACCGGTGCATGATTCATTTTTATTCAATGGTGCTATTAAAAAGTACGGTTAGCTTACCAAACGGTCGTTTATTTCACAATCGGCGCAAATATTCGATCCATTTGGATTTCTGCCACCTTTAACGGTACTGGAAAAGATCCTGTTTCAAAGGTCTTGGGCGATTCGAGTGGGTTGGGATGACAGTAGCAGAGATTTGGCTAAAAATAAAAACACAATTACCTCTAATGAACGAGGTAAACATTACCAGACATATATCACTCGGTAAGGCAACGCGTATGCAGCGGTGATTTACACAAGAGTTGTGAGGGATAACTGTACGATTATTAGCATCGAAGTCCAAGGTTGCTCCACTGAATCAGGTAACACTCCCCAGGCTGGAACTGTGCGGTGCGTTGCTGCTAAGCCAGCTCATGAAGCTATTGATAGAATCATTCGAATGCGAAAATCTCAATCTGTTCGCTTGGACTGATTCCACATTTGAGTTGGCGTGGTTGTCAGATATTCCGAGAAGATGGAAATCATACATCGCTAATCACACCTCAGCTATACTTGAAGTCATTTCAGGAAGCAAATGGAAACATGTCGCATCAAGCGATAATCCAGTAAACCATGCAACTCGTGGTCTTTATCCAGTCGAATTATTACGTGCTGAGCAATGGTGGAATGGGCCAAGTTGGCTTCTACAAGCCGACTTAAACTGGCCCAAAGCCACAGTAGATACACGGGCAATTACCGAAGCAGAGAAGGAAGCAAAACAGATCAAACTGTCCTTTGTACTGACTACCGATGAGGAACATGTGCTAACCAACCTCAACATCAAAGGTGTCTTCATGGGATAAATTACTACAAATCACTTCTTATTTGCTCAGATGGCTTCCAAGGAACCAAAATAACGGTATCATCACAGTTCCAGAATAGAATCAAGCAGAACTTATCATCATCAAGCACATACAACACATAACATTTGATCCCGAAATTCAAGCACTAAAACAACAACGTACTGTTTCGAGCAAATCAAAGATAATTTCGCTATCACCGATTATTGATGACAACCCGGATCCTTCGAGTTGGAGCTCGTCTTCATAATTCACGACTAGGATATAGCCAGAAACATCCAATCGTTATACCGAAGTCAAGTGCAATAAGCCGTCTAATTGTTGTTCATTTTCACCGCTTGAACTTACATGCAGGATCGTCTCTATTATCACATGTAATTTGAAGCAAATTTTGCTTGATTGACGTGAAATCCAAAAGACGTGTCAAGAAAATGTATAGTCTGCGTAAGACATAAACAGAAGAATGTCAGTCAGTTGATGGGAAATCTTTCCAAGGTACGCGTGAACACAACAAAACCATTTTCCAAGGTTGCAGTCGACTATGCCGGACCAATCATTCTATTAACTAAGCGCGGCCGCAGTGCAAAATTAACGAAAGGTTACATTTGTGTCTTTGTAGATATGGTGATAAAGGCTGTCCACCTAGAAGCAGTTTCGGACCTGACAAAGGAGGCCTTCATCATGGCATTAAAGAGATTTATCGGCCTACATACATTAGATCGGAGAACGGGAGTAATTTCGTCGGGGCAGCACGGTAACTAAAGGAAGTTCATGATACGATTAATTCGAAGAAGCACAATGAAATCGTCTCAGATTGCTTGGCTACATATAGGATTCATATCAGTCGACTGGCGGCACCACATTTCAATGGGCTCGAAGAAGCGGCTGTGTAATCGCTGAAATTTCACTTGAATCGTGTACTGCAGGAAACTTGTCTAACCTTCGAGGAGATGTCAGCCTTGTTGTGCCAAATCGAAGGGCTCTTAAACTCACGCCCGTTATGTGCGAGTGATGAAGGTGTCGTAATAACTCCAGGACATTTTTTAACCATGGGCGAACTAAATGTGCCCGTTGCGGCATTGAGTGCGGAATCCTTGAGGGTTCCAGCCATTTTAATAAAAAAAAAAATGTGCTACCAGAGGCCAATTTAAATGATAAATTGATGCCGACAGCAAAACGTTGGAAGCAAGTTCAATCCAGAGTGGAAAAAAATGTATAACGAATATCTCACTACACTAAAACAACGTCACAAATGGTATACGAAACAACCAAATTGAGCTGTAGGAGATTTGGTCTTACTGAAGGAAGATAACATACAGCCAGGGAGATGACCAAGAGGACGAGTAGAACTCCATCAAGGCAGTGATGATTCAATTCGAGTGGTTACCATAAAAACGGCAACCTCCACATTCAAAACTCAAAAATTGGACCGTCATTGGGATCACACACAAACTAAACAACAAACAAAAATCTTCATCTAAATAGAAGAATTAAATAAATAAAATTAAGAAATTATAAAATATACAGTCCACAATTGGGTCTTTTTTGTTTTTGGGAGTTTGGATACGATCGACGTAAACAGTAGAAATTATCCACTTGAAGTAAGAAAACTGGTGGCTGAGAAAAAAAAAGCACATAAGTAAAAATGTAAAAAACTGAAATCCGTTAGCAGGAAAGTTAAAAATGACAATATAGGTTCATATTTATCTTCACTTACTGGTCAAAAAGAACTTCTTGTGGAAAGCAACAAAATCGATCAAGAACTTATAAAATTCGACAGCATCTACAAGAAATGATAACGTTACCTAGGCTTAGTATAATTCACCACCAAGAAACGTTTCAATATCAAGACAAGTTCCTTTTGCAAATACAGCAAAATATCTAGGGATGACGCTAGATGCTAAACTTAAATGGAAAGAATACGTCAAAAAGAAAAAGAACGAATTTAACATCAAATACAAGGAAATGTATTGGTTCATAGGTTTGTTTGGCAGTTTATGCTGCCAAACAACTACCATTGGGCTATATCCCAACAAATGTGAGTTAAGAATAAGATAGAAAAATTGCTAGATGACTTTTATAATAAGTTGTAATAATAATAAAAATAAAAAAAGTTTTCTGACAACCGTTTCCAGTTTTTTTTTAAATATAACAGATCTCCTGCTCCAGATGATACTCTGCACCACCGTGGAAGATAGTTTGGCTTATTAATTCTTCATTCAGGCATAGTGATTACAATCACTAGATATACAGATATTTAAGTAAATTTATTTCGGAGAATAGCATTTTTATTGACAGTCATTGAACTTTTGCTGTACTATTTTAAGGGTAAAATTTACTATTTGTATACAAAACCAAACAACTTAAGCATCTTGCTACGTCTTTTATAATTTTTATTTCTTCAATTCACTATCTTAAGTTACAAATAATTTTCTTTATCAATCTCTATTGGGTTAATGAGGAAAGAGTGAATCCTTAAAAAAAACTTTACCCATTGTATATATAATAGTTGCTGCCTTTGTTATTAATTTTTTTTTTTATTTTTTTTTTAAATTTTTGATTAAATTTTTTGTGATAGAATGAAAATTATAATGAAAATTTATTAACTAGAAAAATGTCCAACTATTTTGGCCTTTTTTCTTATTTTGCTAAGATAAGTTTTTAGTTTATTGAAATATTTTAAATAATAAGATGAAGATTTACTGGTTGGACGAGTCAGGAAACTTTAGTATAGGAAACGTATATGGGTTGATAGTAAAAAATGTTTTAAACAGACTTCTTCGATGTATAAGAATAATAAAAAAAATATAATAGAGTCGATATGATGAACTATTAACCCCGGACAATGTACATGAAATAAGTTTAAGGTACACATATAGTGGGAGAAACTTAAAACAAAATGTAAAAAATAAAAAACGATTATATATTTGTTATATACACTGTGGGAGTATTCCAATCAAAAACAATTCAAATTTCCATTTATGGAAAGTTGCAGTTTTCGAAACAAAAAAAAATATATAATGGAAGTATCGAGGTTGAATTATAAATACAGTGTTATGTTTTAATATTCCCAGATGTAAATCGATCAAGCAGAAATGTAACAGTTTTGTCGCAAATATACATAACATAAACATAATGGAAGAAAGAAAGAAAGAAAGTAAACCAACTGTTGCAGAATATAATTGTTATAGTTTCCATTTCAAGCAAAAAAAAAATGAATAATTGTTTCATGCTCCATCGGTTTTAACAATTATTATATTAATTATCTCACGATCACAAGATCAGCCATGATCATATAAAAAAATCATTGATGCATAATTGCGTTTTGCTAATATTATAATTTACATGTTTAAGTAAACTATTAAAATAATAAAGCATGCGCTCTGCATACATATGCACATGGACTGCATTGTTTCCCACACAATTTTAGTTTTTCCTTACGAGGGCCGCACGTTTATTAAATTACTAAACCAACATAATTTTAAAATGGTCATTAAACTTTGTTTCAATATGAAAGGGTTAAATTTTACATTAATTGTCATTTAAAACTCGGCTTAAACCCCAACAAAAAAATGTTGATATGTTTGAATAGCATGCATATGTCATATGTGATGATATATTATGAGTTTCTAAATTTTTATTACATAATTTTAATTAATATATGTAAGTATTATATTTCAGGATATTTTTTAATTAAATTATTTTAATTACATATAGCCTTATTTAAATTGGTCAAACTTAGCCTATTTGGTCAAATCCTTTGGTTTACCATTTTGTTTAGAGCATTCGTACAGTGCACTTATTATAAAACGATGTATAATACAACTACAAAATTTAACCAAAGTCAGTGTTCCATTACAATAACTCTTAAGCAACTGTGTGAAATTTTTTGTTAAAATAACTTATGTTATATGTTAAGTTATGTTATATAGCATACCATCTATTTTGGGGCCGAAGCTTTTCCTACTCTGTTGCTTTTTATTTGTAAAGCACTGAAAGGTTCGCTTTAATAATTCATCTACACTTGGCATAGTAGCACAGGTTCTTTCTACAGTACCCAACAGCTAAAATTTAGGACTTATTTATTGCGAGGGAAAGTGAAGTTTTTTCGAGTATCATTAATTATTCTTCAGAGAACTTTTATCAAACCCCGAGCATAACAGTTAAAAGAGGACTATACGTGTTCAATATTCATTGTCAAGATTATCATAGAAACAGCCGCCTGCCACCAGTAAATGACCAGTCTCGGTAATACGCCCAGTTTTACATTTTTTGCGGAATCACAATCTGCATTCTTTGTGAAGTAAAAACTAACTGCTATGCTGGCTATGATCAGCAACTGCAGAATGCACCCACTTTACCAATGAAATCGCCATAATATTCATATACAATGGTGGTGGGGCGCCCTTTGACAATGAATGTCATAAAGGTTTATCCAAAAAATTGCAGGCAACTCACAACACCCGTTTATTAAGAGCCAATCACGATACGATCAAGAGTGATCAAATCGAGTCCAGTTTGGCAGATTTCGACGCACATACACGAATTGAGTATCAAAATAAAAACAAAAATTGGTTGTTGATGTTTGGGTCGAGAACATTGTCGGATATTCCTGAAGAGCCACTGAATTCCATTAAAAGATGATGGACGAATATAATTTACTTCTGTAACTTGCACCAAATGACTATTGAAGAGCTTGCAAAAAAGTGAAGCTTAGTGATACTTGCACTAAGCAATAAAAATAAAATCGAACTGAACCACAAAATCATCGAACAACTGCCTGGATATATTTAATTTATAATGGTTCAGATTACATCATTTTCACAGATCCTACTGACGTCTTCAGGAATGTTTTTAGGAACTTCTTCGGAAATGTTACATTACATCTAGACACTGAATGATCAAAACGGTACAAACAAATAGCGAAAATTGGATCGGAATGCAATTGTGGTGAAATTGTCATTATTCTAAAAATCGAGTAATGCTGTGTGCCTTAATCGACAAAACTAACTAAACTAACTTATTACGAGTTAGTTCATGCTATTTATATATAGATGGAACTACACAAAAGTAGGCAAAAGTCGCCAACTGTATTAGTTAATTTATAGTTTAAAATTATTATAGTTATTTTATACTTTTTGTGAAAAGTCACCGAAAAGTTACCTCGGAAAAATACTTTTCAGCTCCCACCTATGAGGCAATAGCGGAAGCTTGAACAATTTGAAAAGTTTAATTTAAAAAGTTGATTATGGCAAACAGCATTAGTCCTACGCGATGCATTCGCGTTTTGTGTTGAAACGCTGGCAATTTCTAATTATTCCAGTATGCCATGATGACCAACAAGTACCAATGCAAAACTTTCGAATGTATTGATATTTATACCTATAAATGATTCTCACGTAATATCAATCTGTCAAAGTTCTGATATATTAAGAGAAATTTAATACTCTGGTATTTGTCTTACGACTAGAAAGTGCGCAGCACCATATAACAGGATGCGCAGTAGCTTCGGTGTTGGACCGTTTGGGGTCAGTGTTTTCCAATAGTAATGTTTAATTAGGCCAGGACCTTCTTGCCAAATACAATTTTTTTTATTGGCTGCATTGTTTCTGGGTGATACTTTTTCTCTTGAACAAAACCAATGATAATCTTTTTGGAGTTTTTCTCTATCAGGATATATTGTATCTATTACACGTTGGAGACGATTTCAGCGTTTTTTAGTTGTTCAAATGGGCTTTATTATTAGAGCACCAATTGAGAGTTTAAATTGAACCCCATACCAGAGATGATCAAGACATGCTTTAATAAAATCTACACGTGTTCCTTTTGCTATGACAAAAACAAAACTAAAGTAATCCACCCTTGATGGCACTTCAATTCCTGAGATCAAACCATTCATTTTTACGTATGAATTGCATTTCAGAAAAAGCAATTGCCAGTGCAATTGTGTAATTGTGTGGTTTGTGATCGTTACTCAACTCAGAAGATCATCCAACTATTTTGCGGTTGTATATTATTTTGCTTAAATTTATCATTGTATTGTGTGAACGATTATTTCATTTAATATTCGTGCTAAATGTTTTTTTTTTAAATCTGTAATTCATATAATAATAAATCGGTTTTTACAGGCCTTTACTGGCCCGCACCGAGTCAACAGTCTGGAGGCTCTCTTCTCAGGGATCGCTGAACCATCCATCTATAAGATAAGATCTCTTACATGATAACAGGTTTGATCCACACCTTGTACAATTTCAGCTTGACGGTATTTGCAAAGTATTTTGACTTTAGCAGTGGACGTAAGGCATACAAAGCACGGTTGCCAGCAACAACTCGCGCTTTGATATCTCCTCTCACACAATTATCATGAGTGACAAGGAACCCGAGGTATCGGAATCTTGTCAGCCCTTCAAATGTGTCGTCAGCACAACTATAGTCCAGCGCCTTGGTCTCTTAAACCAGTGATTATATATTTTGTTTTTAATTGTTTGTCAAAATATCTCGATGGATTTTCGCATTTTGAGCGACCTCATTTTTTAAGAAGAGAGCACAGTGCGGCCACTTTACATTCATCAAGCATAATTTTGCTTTACCATACTAATCGAATAAGGTCGAAAAAATAGTTTTATAAAGTATCCCTTCCGAATATCAAGAGCTTGAAATTAATGCATGAAATCCAAGGGGAATGGTTTCTTTTCAGTCTCTTCATGGCCAATGTTAATTCCTCTATGCATATCTCCACAGTCTGTATTTGACAACTTTCAAACACAGCATTTGACACTTGTTGTACTTAGTAAATCGGAGAAATGCTCCTTCGAAATGTCGAGCACAGCAACGATGTAAACACGAAAGTTTCCATTCTGGTCCCGAATGACGATAGATCTAGGTCTAAAAATATGGTACTGTTCAATGACTCCTTTGATGAAGTTACGAAAACCGGGACCATTGCTGAGTTGCTGTACTCCTAAGACTTCCGTCTACAAATTCGCTTGGTGGTTCTCCTAGCAAAAGCCGCTTTGTTTTCCCGTGCGATTATAAAAGTAAAGGGTGATTTTTATAGGTTCACAACTTTGAGTTGGCAACACTGCTTTATTTGACAACCCATTTAACAGCTGATAGTTGCTTTGACATTTCGTTATAAATACCAAAATTACTGTTTGATGCGCTCTATGGGCTGGCGGGGTCATTCGTCCATATGTCTTCAAAAACGATTATGGTCAGTCAATGGTAAGCAGTATAGGGACATGATTAGAAATTTTTTCGTACCTCGATTAGCTGCCATTAGTCTTGCTGATATGCTGTCCCAACAGCACGGAGCCACATGTCACACAGCGTGCGCTACAATTGATTTACTCAAAGAAACTTTTGATGAAAGAATAATTTCGCGTAATAGTCCAAATAATAAGCCACCAAGATCATGTGATTTAACCTCATTACATTATTTTCTTTGGGGTTATGTAAAGTCACTTATCTACGTCGATAAACCAGAGAAAATTGAACACCTGGAAATCAACATTCGAAGAGTTATTGGCGAATACGGCCGCAAATGCTGCAAAAAGTTTGCGAAAATTGGTGTTCTAGAGTGCGCCTTGTACGCGCTAGTCGTGGCGGCCACATGGCCGGAATATATTTAAACAATAATGTCATAAAATTGTCTATCCAATAAAGCCCGTTATGACTTAAACTTGTGTAACTCTATAAAAAACACCCTTTATTATAAAAGCTTCTTTATAGGCTACATTCTGTTGTTGACCATCAAGACGACACTCCTCATGAAACCAATCATTTTTGCGTTTAATTTTTATCATACCTAGAGCCGCCTGGGCAGCACCGACAACCGAATTTATAAATACCTCCCATACAGCGTTCACATCATCAGAACGGAGATTGACTCCCATAATGCTTATGCTAACAAGCTTCTGATATTGTACTTTCTCATCTTCGTTTATCAGACCTTCACAGTTGAAGTGGATATTTTTATGAAGAAAGAATATGCTAGCCATAATAAGGTCATGCGTGACCACAAAGTACATCATTTTTACTCCATTATCGGTCGCTAAATCGTGTCGAGAATATGTACCTGTTTACACATAAGTCAATCTAATTTTTGTCAGCTATAGCATTAAAGTCACCAATCACTATTCTGACATCGTGCTCTGGTATGAAACAGTAAACTTTACCTCCAGTATCAAAAAATTGGTTTAACTCCGGTGGTAATTGTTTGGCCAATGTAAATATACTTGTAAATATTTAATATATAATTATAAAATTAGTGTCCAAATTTAACAGATTATATGAATGAAACACTGCAAACAAATTTTAAAGTAATTCAAAATATCTAACGCCTCTGACTTTAATAAATTAAACCATAAATCATTTTCATGAATCTCGAATTTATATTCGACCACTTATCAATATTGGCCAATATCGTTTAACCCCAACAAAATCATAAATCATTTTGCAGACATAATCATAACAATCGTCTCATATCATGCTAAGCCGTATAAATCAAATAACTATACAATCTATATAAACTTAAAACAATCGAACTATAAAATAAATAATTAATTACTACAATTAATCCTAATTAAATTTTTATTTTTTTTTGTATGGTTTGGTCCCAATAAAAAAAAATTAAATAAATAAGCATATACTATAATAAAAAATTTAATTAAATAAACAAAATACTGTACAAAAATAAATAAATACAACGTTTTGTAATTCATGAAGAGTCTAAAAATAATCATTAATCAATTTTTTTTTTATTTCATTCTAAAATTAAATGAAGAAAATTTTCTTCGTTTTCAAAAAATTAAATAAATAAATAAATATTTATAAAATATTTAATTTATTTATTTTGTATGAAAGGAAAAAATTAAAACCAATTTTTTTTTTTTTTTTTTTGAAAAGTCATCATATCGCCCTCATCTTATTTAAATTATACTAACAATATTCTTCTTTGTTTGGTGTGATCTTCAAATTGATCTTTACATTCATCTTAGTTGTATAGACTCGTTTATGCGCATACATATATAGACAAAGGGTCGAACCGAAAACATAACACAAAACAGTTCAAATAGAGAAGAATCCATAATAATTTTATTTTTTATTTTTTAAGTTTTAATGTGTGATAGTTTAACGTTCGTTGATCACATTCTAATTTATTAGAACGGATAATGTGAAACAGAAAATAAATTTAGAATGTGATCAACGAAAACAAAAAAAAAATATTTAAACCTTAACCCATTTATTTATGTTACATATTGTGATTATGTTTGAGATATACTATACTATAGTATATACCACTTACTATTATTATTTTAAGCGGAATATTTGAAGTTATGATTCCGAGTGCGAGTTAATATAAGTGGGTGTCTATTAGGATAGAGTAATTCCATATTTTTTTTTTAAGATACATATACTTAAAGATAACACTGCAATTAATGGAGAGCTATGGAAAAATCTAACTCAAAAACTATAACACAAACTGTCGGTACACGCAACTAAGTAATTAACCATGATTAATGTTTAACACTATTCATTTGACTGATTAAAAAATAATTAATTACTGAGCACCTTTATTTGTAAACCAATGTACAATTACTACTGTGGCACAGATATTTCTATACATTTTCGTACGAGTATGTGTTCATTCAATTTCCGACAATTTGCTTGTTTTTTTTTTATAGTTTCCATCCATAAATTACAATTATTACAGATGAAGGTTATGATAGTATTGTTGATTCGGTACTAAAAATACTATAGTAGTAATGGCAATAATAAAATACTAAATAGATCAAACTATATGTATATAAAAAAAAATAAAAAATAAAAAGTAAATAAACAAAATTAAAAAATTGCTGGTAATTTAATTAAACGTTTAAGACAGTAGTTGTCTTATGTAGTTTTTAAGATGGTGCCATGTAGGCGTAAAGCTGGATAAAATTAAATAATCAAGTGTGTGAATGCATATAACTCAATCTTTTTATTATTCTATTAGAATTACAATTTTCACAGAATATTAATGTAAATCGTAATCTACATTTGAATCTAATCTCAAGAGGTTGATTAGCAAATTGAGGTGTGACTTTTATCGATATATTAATACATATATGTATTTCAAATTGATTTGTACATACGAGCAAAATACATAGGAATACATTTTATATACTCGACTCAAACACATTGAAATTTTTGAATGTATTATGTTTTATTGATGTGGCAGATCAACTTTTATAGTAATTACTAAAGCAAATAAGATGTACCATATTTATCAAGATTTCTACTTTGCACTCGTTTCGAACAGTCAAAAAATAAAGATTAGGTGTAAACACCTATTGCTAGTGAATTTATCAAACGTTTATCAAGAAGTACAAAAACGCAAATTTTCCTCTCCTATCCGAATACATCTTATCAGCTTGTTAGTGGACTACATATGCAAACTTAAAGATTCAATTAAAAGTTTCAGATGGAAATCATACCAAAGAAAATCATCCAACCGAAAATTCAAAAACTCAAAACCCACCGCCCTGGCAGTCTTCCACACAACGATAGGAAAATACGATGGACAAATAATGGTCAAAATGGATACTATCCTGAACCTTTTAACGACAATTGTCTCCAAATCATTCAATGTCCAGAACCCTAAAATTAGCAATCTAGAATGCCAAAAGATTAGAATGCCTACCCACAAAAACATGCAATAAAAATGGAACAATTCGATCATTTTTATAATTCTTTCGGTCAGCGCTTTATAGCAGGGGGTAATGATAATGCAAAACACTCAAAAAGCGAATCAAGATTGGCTGAAGTGTTTGCTGATCACCTTGCTGGTATTTTCCAATCGAATGAGACCGAATCGGATATTATAATCGAAAATGGAAGCAACGACTATGGGGGCAGAATCCCTCTAATAACCCAGAAAGAAGTTAATAGGGAAATAAAATTTAATCTGAAGATCGGAAAGGCTCCTGGATATGATCTTTTAACAGGAGAAGTTCTAAAGCAACTACCAAAGAAAGCTATTGTTCAACTAACCCATTTGTTTAATGCTGTTATTAGATTACAGCATGTTCGTTCTGCCTGGAAAGTTGCACAAGTTATTATGCTACCGAAACCAGGTAAAACGCTAAATGAAGCTCAATCATATCGTCCGATATCTCTGCTTCCTATCATCTCAAATCTAATGGAAACACTTCTTCTGAGAAGAATGACACCAATAATAGAAATTTAGATTCAGATGTAAACATTGAATAATTGACCAGGTTAACAGAATTACAGATATTAGTTTGTTATAGAAGATAAATAAATTTGTTCTACCTTATTTCTGGACGTGGCAGCAGCTTTCGATAAGGTATGGCATGAGGGATTAATACATAAACTATAAAAGTTATGCTTCCGGGACCATATGTTGACCTTCTGGAGTCGTACTTATCTGAAAGACTTTTCAGAGTAAGACAAGAAGATGAGTATTATGAACTGAGAGAGGTAAGGGCAGGAGACCCACAAGGCGGTGTTCTGGGCCCACTCCTATATCTACTTTATACAAGTGATATACCACAGTCCGATCATGTAAGCGTAGCAACGTTTGCTGACGACTCCGCTATACTAGGAACAGCGCAAACTGTCGAAGAGGCGGCGAACAAACTTCAATATGCAAGTGACGAAATTCACCAGTGGACCAAGCGAACCTTTACGAACAAACTATTGGTTAATCCGCCGCCAATCAGCATAAACGATGTCATTATGGCCTACGATAACTCCGCCAAATACTTGGGTATGACACTGGATGTTACGCTCAAATGGAAAGAGCATGTGAAGAAGAAAAGAAAGGAGCTTCATCTTAAATACAGACAATTGTACTGGCTAATTGGACGAAGGTCAAAATTAAGCACAGACAACAAAATATTGATTTGCAATCAAATCCTAAAACCGGTCTGGCTATACGGTATTCAGCTTTGGGGCTGTACTAAAAATGGTAACATCAAACATATACAAAACTTCCAGAATAAGGTACTTCGGAATATAGGCAATGCACCCTGGTACATTCGTAATAACGATTTGCATTGAGATTTGAGGATACCGGATGTAAAACACGAAATAAAAAGATTTGCAACGAAGCATGAATCGGGGCTATTGCAACATGTTAATGCGGAAGCCTCTCGGCTACTGGATAATGAACACTTGGTTAGAAGACTAAAGAGAACCAAACCCTTCGAGCTCGTCAGTATGTGAGCAGCTACCTATTAACGAACATGCATTGGAGCATCGCTGGAACAACAGTGACCTCATTATAGTTTAGTTTTTAAGAATTCAGATGTAAATTGATGGTTAGTCTGAAAAGACTTGTTTCAATAAATAAAAATAAAAATAAAAAAAAAAAAAAAAGATTGGCTACAACGAGAGGCCGGGCGTTATTTAAATCAATTCAAAAAATAACCTTAATCATGTGTCAACACCTGTGAACCTATATACTAGCTTAGCGATAGAAAAAAGATCCCAGACGGCATAGATTTTTGCGTCACCAAAAAAATCGGAATTAAGTAAATTAAAGTGACACCATGTTTGGAATTGTCATCGGGCCACTCGCCTGTTTTAATCACTCTGGCTACAAAAATAGTGGACACACAGAAACAACCGATATTAAGGAACAAAATAATTGACTGTAATAGAGAATCTAAACACAAAAATCAAATTAGATCAAGCAGTGGAACATCTCAATAAACGTATTCTGGCGATAGCTTGAAAATCCACACCAGTACAAATTGAGAAAGAAAAGAACGGGGAATGTTCAAATCTTGTGAAGAAAATGATTAAGGACAAAAGAATATTAAGACAGCAATGGGAACGATATAGACTAACAGAAGATGAAACAATCACAACATTATATTCCACCAATACGTAAAAGTAACGGTCAGTGGGCGCGAAATAATGAAGAAAAGGCTGAGGAATTTGCAGACCATTTCTAAATACTATTTCAAATACTACGGACGAAAAGAACAGCAACATTCAAATGCATTTAGGATTGCCATTGCAAATAAATCATACAATCAAGAAGTTTCAATCAGAAAGTTAAATCCTAAAAAGGCGCCAAGATATGATCTTATCACAGAAAAGGTTTTCCAAGAGTTACCAGATAAGGATATTCGATTTTTAACATGCTTATTCAACACAGAACTTAAAACTGGATATAGCCCAATACAAGGGAAGGTTTCCAAAGTAATAATGGTACTAAAACCAAACAAGCCCCCAGAAGAAGTAATGTCGGACAAACCATTAAGCTTGCTACCAATTATGTCTAAATTATTTGAAAAACTACACTTAAGCGCCTAAAGCCTATATTGCTGGAAAAGGATCTGGTTCCGAAACATCAGTTTGGGTTTCGGCCAGAGCACTCAACAATAGAACAAGTAAGTACACAGAGTAGTTAAGTAATTCAAGGAGCTCTGGAAGAAAAAAGTTATTATTCTTCTGTATTTATGAACATAGCGCAAGCTTTTGATAAGGCTTTTGATAAGGCTTGTGGGAATTACAACACAATATAAAGCAATGCTTATACTAAAGGACTTCTATAGAATATTAACATCGTATTTAATCGGCAGATATTTTATTATAAAACATCAGGATGTTTATATAAATGTCTGTCCAATTACCGTGCAATTGGCGCAGTGGTTAAAGCTGCGGTGTTTGGGACGGAAGGTACAGGGTTCGAATCCCAACGGAGGAGGGTCGCAAAAGGGATTTTTTATCAGTGATGATGAAGAACACAACTTAGACCCCTGTTGGAGTGCAAAATCCATGGGCCGAACCATCGTCCATGTCAGTACAGGCTGACTGGAGCAATGCAATGTGCAGATGGATTTAAAATCGAACCTGTATTCGTGCGTCCTCGATTTGAAAGCTGGTGATGGCGTAAGGCAATGCGTTAAAAATTAACCGCGAAAGAGTTGGGAGAGCTTACTCTCATCACACGAAGACCACTTCAAAGCAACAGAAGTTTTGCAGGAGAATGTTAACAGAATTCAATTATGGGTGAAAAATTGGCGAATTAATGTTTATGAAGCTAGGTTATCTTTCTGTCAGAATTGTTGTTTTTTGAATAGTGTTTTATGGATATCACTTGGTGTTTATTCCCTAGATGGCAACACTATTTTTGGTTTATAGTACACATGACTATCTTTAATTTAATCGATCTATCAAAGAGAACTAAGAATTTCATTATAAATTATATTATAAAAAAAGGAACAATAAAAATCATTTTGTTCATTATACATTTTAAAAAATTGGCTCATATGCATAAAATCAAGTTTATCGATTGGAAAGAAACTACTGTGTTTTATAAAATGATAGTAAAACCTATCTGGACGTATGGTATACAGCTGTGGGAACGGCCAGCAACTCGAAATTGGACATTCTTTAGCAGTTACAGTCTAAACTTCTAAGAATCATAATAGATACATCACAGTTCGTGTCAAACAATATAATTCACAGAGTCCCAATTCCCAGAGCCCCAATTTGTATTAATTTTAAAGATTAACACGTCATGTTGTGATCCTAAACATATATGAAAACCTTGAAGCAGTCAACTTACCATTTATTGACTACGAATTTTGGGGCCAACTGATAATACTTTATATTTTAAGCATCCCGATCGTATATTTTTAAAATAAAGTTATGGTTAATTTGAGTTCGACAAATTTTACCTGTTTTAATTAGTATTTAATTGTTAGATTTAATTATCGTGCCACTACTATATTAACCACTTTTTAGAATATTGACCTATTTTGGTTCTAATCTATTTTTAATTATCTAATATCTAACAATTAAACGTAATCAGGTTAAATTTGAGATACTCTATATTAAAGTGTAGTGTTTGACGAAGTTATAGACTCTCTTTATACTGATAACTAAATTTAAACTATCTAGCTTATCTATCATTAATCAGCAAGAATCGACACACTAAAATTTAGCTAATTCTTCAGCAAAGCTGTAACGCTTTCGCCGCACAGTATCGTTATTAAGTCATAATTTTAATTAAAATTTCTGAAAAGATATTAGTTTTTATTAAAAAAAATTGTACAAAATGTTTATTCATAAATAAATATTAACTGACAATGTCAAATAATTTATCACCTTTGTTATATATATATATATATATATATATATATATATATATATATATATATATATATATATATATATATATATATATATATATATATATATATATATATATATATATATATATATATATATACCGTTTGTGACATATATAAAGGTGTGAGACCTTTTGAACCACTTGTTACGAATTGGTGCACAGAGAGAAAACGCTTGGCATGGATCATGATTATCAATTTCATAAATAATGAAATGGATTTCTTTGCTTTTAATTCAGTAAATATGAATACAAATCAGGAACTATGAATAAAAGCCAGTGAATGGTTATTCATGATCTAATCCAATCATGCATACCTTATAATAAATAATTAATGCTTCAAATCATGAATCTAGTTCATAATACATGCTCAACTATGCTTATTTGTTACGATTATTCCCGGCGTTTAGTAGAATCTGTTGATCAGTTGCAGATATTATGCATACTGCCCACATTTTATGACTAACAATCATGAAAGAGGAGTTTTTTTTTTTTTTTTGAATTTTGTGTTGCACGTCGATTGTTTTATTACGAACACCTGTTTTTTACTATATCTACCAAATAATGATGATGAATTTAGTTTTAAGAGTGGAATCAATAAGGTTGGTCATGTGTTTTGAATTTGATCCAATATTTTTATGAAGTGAAATAAAAAATAAAAAGAACATTGGTAAGTATATGTAAGTTATGTAAGTTATTTCAAATTTAATATGTACTATATGTAAAGAATTGTATAAAATCTTTTAGAACAATGCATGATAGTATTTATAGAAAATTTGTAGTGTATATACTTGTTAAAATACATTTTTTTGCCCAAAAAATCAAAAAAATTTACCTGTGTAGTGTAAAAAAATGTAAAGTGTAATATGTAATTATATGTATATGTTTATATATAGTTATATATATATATATATATATATATATATATATATATATATATATATATATATATATATATATATATATATATATATATATATATATATATTTGTATATAATTTGTGTATAGAATTTTGATCCATTTTAATGGTAACCTTTTATTTTATTAAAAGCAGGAAAAACGCCATCGAGGAAAAATCCCTAGCTGATATCATTAGAATAAATATTGAATATCGATGAGTAAATTATGGAATTTTGACATCTTTACTGTTATCAACAGGAAACGGAATCAATCAAACCAAAGGGTCTAGCCTTCTGATTATTTACGACCCTGCCGCATGTGTTAGTAAGTATAAATATACATTAATAAATTAATTCGCAACTTCAAACAGTTTTTAGAGTAAACATTAACTTGTCTTTTTTTTTATTAGGTGAATTTGATGAACAGGATCAGACGTGGTTCAAAACTCATAGTTCACCGTGGGAAACCGCCGAAACAACGTGGAATAATTTATGTAAGGGTAACGTATGGGCATTTTAAATCCAACTTTTTCCAAACAACAACAGTGCTAGTACTGTGGCGAACTGTCCACTTTATAAATTAACAAAGGGTTGTAAGAAGCTTGTAGGAAATACAAATATTTTTGATAAAACCGGTAATTGATATACAAATCAAAATTATAGATATTATTAGAGTTAGTTTTACTTTTATATTTATATTTAAGGTTTATATTTAAGGCTTATATTAAATAATGATTTTTATTTAGATATTTTATAAATATGACATATATTAATAAGCGAAATTTGTGTTTTTATAAATAAAGGTTTTGAAAAAAAATTATTGAAAAATATATTTTTTATTTAACAGTGTGGACTAAAATTTAAACAAGTTAAACACCCTAATCATGGCCCATGCATAACAAGGCATAAAGTAAAAAGCTATGCATTACTTAATATAAATATATGCATTAATATTCATAATCAATGAATAATGTAGCCAAAAAATGGCCAATACAAGCTAATATGTGGTAATAATCATGTTTAATAATGCATAGTATAAGTATTACAGGTATGATTTGTGCATAAAATATCATATTTCTATGCATTCCTAATCATGAAATAATGCTTTAAAAGGTATAATTCCTGCATTTAATTCTTAACAAATATGAATAATCTTTCATCAATATTTTAAAATTATAATGAATATAACTCATAATATGTGAATAAAACCTTATTCATATACTAAGTATATTATTCTTGTATTATGAATCTGTTGTGCACGGTGCCAAATCAAAAGATTTTATTCATAACTTATATAGTGTTATTCATAATACGAGATAATATTTCTCTCTGTGTGAAAGTTGTAGGTGATTAGCCCAACGAACATTTTTTATTTACCCACAATTCGGCCACCGATACAAGACATAATTATATAATAATCTATTTATACATTTTTAGGTCAATGGCGAGTATAGTATAGTTCATTACAAAACTCCATTTACTATATTTAACCTTCTTGCTCTAACATTAATACGTAATTCTTTTCCAGAAATTGTATAATTTTTAATTTACTTTGAAAGTACAAAATGCAATTTAATTTATTTTTGCTAAACGAAATTAAGAGATTACAACGGGTCAGTGTTACTTATAGATAAGTGTATTTTGTCTTGTTAAAATAATCGAAATTATTTAGACGAAAAACATAACTCAGTACCTTCTCTTGTCTCCGATGAAACGTAAGGGTTATGCAACGCACCACAGACGGTTTTTCGCCTCATGCATAAATTATTCCCACATCAACTACAAGATAAAGTCTTTGTGTACCTCGATGACCTCTTAGTCACTTCCGCCGCTCTGAATGAGCATTATGACCTGTTGAGAGAGGTTGCTTCCCGGTTAAGGACTGCTGGTCTGACCATTAATGTAGCTAAGAATATAAGTTATGGTGTAGGCGATCGTTGCTTCCGCAGAAACCCAGAGAAATGTAAAGCTATCTTGGCATTTTCGATTCCCAAAACTTCCAAGCATATCAGAAGTTTCCTGGGAATGTGGGTGGTATCGCCGCTTCATACCCAATTTCGCTGTTTAGCCGCTTCCTTAAGGGGGAATCTGTTAAATCTTGGTGGTCTACCGCAGCTGATTCTTTGTTAAACTAGTTGAAACTGGCTTTGTCCTCTGTCTATGTCTTGGCTAACGCACATTCCGAACTGAAATGCTACGACATATACACGGCAAAAAATTGAGACTAATTTTAAAACATTTTTTAAATCACAATAGTTCTATAGAATAATAAAACAATTCAATGCTAATTCTTAGAATTCAAAAAGTTTTAAACTTATTTAAAACTACAAAGCATTAATTTTAAACATAAAAAGTTCTGATCTTAGATAAAACTAAAAAACAATTGAAATAAATTCTTTTTGTTTTGGCAACTAATAAAGAAAACTCTACCAGTTTGATCATAAGTAAAACGAAATTATGTATTTGGTCACACTAAATTTAAACATAAAAGGTTTAACAAATCCAAATGTTCTCTTAAATATTAAAATTTAAATCATTTTTTTAATTCAAAAAAAAAACATAAAAGTTAACTTTTCCATATTAAAAATTTGAACCCATCGAAGTTGTAATAAACGAAATTTCCTATGATCTTATAATTCACTAGAACAACGTGTTCATACGAAGTATAAAAACCTAGTATGAAGCATAACATTATTGTTTAAGCATAAAAGATATGAGTTACTATAAAGTCACCTGGGAGAAGAAACGAGGACGGGCTCAGGTGACTCAATGTAGGAATTGTCAGAGAATTCGTCACTGAACTGTGGCCGAACCTTTAGATGTACAAAGTGCAACGAAATGCACGAGCCGGGCAACTGTGTGAACAATGCGGATCTACATAAGCCAGCCGAATGCGTGAACTGAGGAGAACAACATCCAGCGAAGTACAGCAAGTGTCAGGTAAAACATAAATTTATTAGTTATAATAACCCGCGAAAACCAGGCCTAGCTCTAGTCCCTTTAGGACAATATCTGCGAAGAGAGGGTATATCGTATGCAAACGTAACGGCCAGTAACCTGCACGGTACTCGGCCGCTTCCTAAATCGTCAAACAATCTTAACCGCCTAACTCAAGAATGCGAGTAACTATTCGGAACTAGTTTTTCCGATCTTAAGTCTAAATGCGACACATTTTTTACAGAATACGATCGCATTCCCACCTCAAACGTCGTTGAAAGACGAATTTCCTTAGTAAGTAAGATTCTCTACTTCCTTACCCTAATCAATATGCTAGAACAACTCAAATGAATTACTCTAAACGCAAACAATCTAGTTTCACTAAACCGACGCAAAGAGATAGAAACATTTTTGTTTCGCCACAAGCCTAACTTTGCCAACATCCTTAGGCATCTAAATATAAGAAAAGCTCCGGGTGACGATAGCTTACCCAACTCGGTACTGAGAAATTTACTAGACAAATGTATCACAAAACTTACCAATATCCTTAACGGAATCCTAAAATTAGGATACTTTCCAGACTGTTGGAAAATTGGCAAAGTCATTCCTATCAATAAACCAGGAAAACCCTCCAACTATATAGACCATACTCGCCTAATTTCACTTCTTAATGGAGTAAGTAAGATCATGGAAATAGTCATTTTCAACAGGCTCCAACCACTAATAGAACCTTTCATCCCAGAGGAACAGTTTGGCTTTCATTCCGGACACTTTGATACGCAGGCAGTACTAAGGCTGAAAAATTTCATTAAAAACGCCAAACGATTCGGTCGTTCAACCATCACAGCCTTTTTGGATATAGAAAAAGCTTTTGACACAGTCTGGCATAAAGGTTTAGTCTATAAGCTCATTCAATGTGGTATTCTTTACTACCTTATTAAATTAATCGTTTCTTACCTTACAAATAGGAATTTCTACGTTTCTCTGAATCAACACAGTTCAAGTACCAAACCATTTGAGCTCAAGGCTCAATCCTAGAGCCACACCTTTTCTCATTCTCCTATCATGATATCCCAAAACCTGATAATAAAGAAACCAAGATCCAAATATACGCCGATGACACGGCTATTTTCACATCTTCAATTAGCGCACGCAAATCGAGCGAGAGGCTATCTAAATACCTTATCCAGTATTCTACATATGCAAGGAAATGGAAGATTAAAGTTAACTCTTCTAAAACTGAAGTCATTCATTTTCATCCCAACCAATATAGCATAATGCCTAAAGCTAATCCTATTTCATTCGAAGGCAGCACCTTAGAATACAAATCTCAAGTCAAATATTTTGGTGTAATTATAAATAGTAAGCTATCACCTGTTACTCACATTAAGAATATTCAAAAAAAGGCTTTTGCAGCACGCAGCCTTCTATACCGGTTTCTCAAACGAAATAGTGGCTTTTCCCCTAAAACAAATTAATACTTTACAAGGCATATCTGAGGCCCATCATTACCTACGCTATTCCCACATGGATGGGAGAACTGTCCATAAGCCACTGGAACTACATAAGCCACCGATTACTATCCTTCTCCGCGGTTATCAAGCTTCGGATCATGCTTGGCAATTCCCACGCCCATATCGCTGAATCAAGCCGGGCTAAAACACAATAGCCAAGCCTCTGACCAGAAGTGTTCTGTTAACGCCATCGGGGTGTGGATCCCAATGTGTCACCTTATGACACTACTGGGACTTACACCTCAATCCGTTACAGTACAGTGGAGTCCGATAACGTATTTAAAGAAGTTACGTGAACTGCACATTGCTGAGCTGTTAAACTCTTAAGATTTTAGCCCTTCACAATTCATTATTCTATCTAACATTATGAAAACTGTAAACCCGAAATGCATAACATATAGTATAGTTATAACTAAATACTATTCATATATATACTAATATAGTTTAGTTTTTTTTATTAATACCACAAATTCATATTTTGGCTCAATGACAAAAATATTTATATAACATATATGCGTTTAGTTTGAGTTTATGTAACTGGACTCGATATGATAGTAGTTTATCAATCATTTCTGAATTTATTTGCAGTCAACCAAATGTAACAAGTTAAATTTATTAATCTCAATATTTTAACGTCAATTAAAAACGTTTAAAACTCAACACTCATTTTTAGCAAGTAATAAAATACCTTGTTAGCCCGTATAGCTTATATAAAATTAGAATTTATAAAACATACATTTGAATTATCTGCATTCCGAATTTTTTTTTTAGTTTTTAAACATTCAACGAGTTAACAATTAGTATTAACATGGCGATAAATCATTAGATATGCGTCTCAAAAAAATTGAAGAGAACGATCGACGATCATTTCTAGATTTGTTTTTTTTATACATAAGTAAGTAGTTAAGATTATAAAAATTAACGTCTTAGTATAATAAATCGTATATAATCTTTTTTATTGCATGCTTGTAAAAATGGTTCGAAACTCAAATACTTAAATCGTATTTTATAATTAATAATTTTAATACCACAAATATTGAAACATAAAGTTTGCACAATAAATGTCAAAAATCTAAAAATGTCTTAGAACATATCGTGATTCAAATACATTTGTTTGAATTTTTTGGTTTGTGTATATGGGGGTACTACAGTGCGGGAAACGATATATACGAACATTGGTAGTTTTATATTTATTTTCAACACTATTTTGCCATTTTAAAAATTATTTTTAGTAAATATATACATCTTAATTTTTCAATGTTATTTTACTCGATGTACGAGTATGTTACATGTGTATGAGTGTATTCATAGCACAGAGTACATATAGTAAATATTTCAGCTAAGAAAATCTTATATTTTTATCCAAAATAAAATAAAATCACAAAAAATTTAAGAAAATTCTTAATTTTATTTATAGATGAGAAAATTATAAATAAAAATAAAATTAAAAGCTATTCTTAAATAAATCATTATTTTTGTAAGACATAAATTATTTATATTTTTTAAAAAGATTCTGTTACTTATACTCTTATATTATTATGATCGGATAAATTTAAAATAGAATCGATTGATTGAATTTCAATGTTTTGATCAAATTGTTTTCATTTTAAGTGCATTCTTATTTTTAAATTTGAATTGAGAGGGAGATTACATGAAGTAATGCATTGCATTTTGTGTATTATACTTGTGTATTATACGAAAAAATGGAATAAGAATTGTATTAGTAAATAAGGTTAATACGGTTTCATAATTGGCACTCTATATATCTGTTTGAGAATTAATTCATTAATGAATTTAATGCCGTTGAAGCAATTTCCAGCTGGATTGTTGATTAAGGAAGATAATCGTCCATCAAATCGAAATTTCATCAAACACACGGCATATCATCACATTTATTAGCAAATTGGGCTCTTGTGGCATAAACGGCTAATGTTTGGCATATCGCGTGCTTCTGGGCTGTTTTTTTTTAATAATCTTGAAGACAATGTTAGAATCATGTTCAGGCACCATCAATTTCATAGACAATATAAAGGGTGATTTTTTAACTATTTTCTTTTTGGCAACACTGATTTTGACAGCTCACGTATATTTCGTGTTTTGTGTCACTGTCAAACATCTTCAGTTTGGTCTATAATTTAACCATGACAGTCTTACAAACAAACAACACTTGCAAATCATTGAATTTTATTATCAAAATGTGTGCTCTGTTAAAAAAGTTCATCGCGCGCTTCTTCCATTTTATGGTCAGTTTAATCGACCCACTGAAGCGGCTATTCAGGCTATTGTGACTAAATTTCGCACCAAATTTACATTGTTGGACATTAAATCACCAACACGCTTACGTACAGTGCGAACTGAAGAAAATATCGCAGCTGTATCGGTCAGTGTTAGTGATGACCATCAATTATCGATTCGGCACCGTTCGCAGCAATTGGGCCTCTGTTACTCAACAACGTGGAAAATTTTGCGGAAGGATTTAGGTGTGAAGCCTTACAAAATACTGCTAGTGCAAGATTTGAATCCGAACGACCTACCACAACGCAGAATTTTTGGTGAATGGGCTCTTGAAAAGTTGGCGGAAGATCCATTTTTTTTTCGAAAAATTGTGTTCAGCAACGAAGCTCATTTTTGGCTGAATGGATTCGTAAATAAGCAGAATTGTCGATTTTGGAGTGAAGATCAGCCAGGAGCATCGCAAGAGCTATCAATGCATCCAAAAATAGTTACTGTTTGGTGCGGATTATTTGGAAAAATTTCCTATAATTATTAAAAAATCACCCTTTAGTTCGAAAAAACAGAAGAAGTGCACGATAGGAATTTGACCAATACAATTAAAGTTTTTCGAGCAAATAATTAGGGTTTATGCGGCGTTATTTACCGGTTTGAAAAAACCGGTAAATCGACCAAAATTCGGTAAAAAAAAACTCGGTGTTTTTACTTTTTTACCGAACAATACATTTTAAGATTTACAAATATCTGTAATGAAATAATTCAAGTAAATCAAACGCCTCTAAATACAATTAAAAAAAATAAAATAAAAACTTTACGACACGCGAAAGTTTCCCTTACAAAATCTGTGCAAATTGTTCTTTGGGAGCTGTTTATAAATTTGTTTTTCCTCGCACGATAAGTTTGTCCATTGGGGCATTTTTTTTCTGATATACTGTCAAAACTATTTTGTTATTCTGTAATGCGTTGTATCGTTCGTGTGTTTCTTCGTTGTGTAAGTATCCTCAACTCATCATAAATTGGTTATGCTTAGTAAAACGTTTATTTAAATTGCATGGTTTCATAAATATTTAGATTTAAACTACTGAATTTGCTGAATAACGCTAAAGAATCTAATGCTGAAGAAGCGAAATGTTTTAAGAAAATTAAAACAAGAGGATCTTCAACAAGTGGTCTGATTTCTCATAAAAATCTACATGGGATTAATTTGATGAAAAATAAACCTGATGAAAATGATAGCTTTGATACTGGGCCTAACACGTCAAAGAAAATATTAAAAGCCAAACTATTATTTTAAATTATGTCAAAAGGCAGAGTTTAGATGAAATTGTAGCTAGATTAGCTGCCAAAGAAGGCTTTTCAATAAATGCCATTACAAATTCTGCGTTCATTAGAGAAGCTATTATTAATAAAGGGTTATTGTTGCCAAAATATCCAAAAGGTAATGAGCCATTGTCAAGGATCATTTGAAAGAATTTGGGGTTAATTTTAAGTGTGATGTAACAGCAACAACAAACGATGGTGCCACAGTTATGGTTAAGTTTGGTAGAATTTCTCCAACTGAACTTCAGCTTTGCCTTCATTTAGCAGTCATTGACATTTTATATAAAAAAGGGAACTTCAGAATCTGAACAAAAACAAAGTGAATGTGATAGTAATATTGACGAAGATGGAGATGCTACTGACGTGGATCTTGAGAATTTGAATTTAAGCGTAGTCGAGTTCGAGGAAAATAATTTAGAACCATCAATTTATATATACGATGTTCTTACAAATAGTCGGAAATTAGTGAATTTTTTTCGAAAATCGCCAGTTCGAAACAGTATTTTACAAAAATACGTACTGGACCAAGAAGGAAAAGAATTGAATTTAATTTTAGATTATAAAACGAAAGATGGAACTCACTCGAGCCAATGATCACTAGAATTTTATTGTTTAATTGCTGTATTAAACAAGCTTTATCTGATTTAGATGCTTTATATCTTTGGAACGAAGAACACACAACTAAATATTTTACAAGAAATTTCGGAAATTCTCAAGCCAATTATGCTGACAGTAGAAGCCTTAAGTAAGAAAAATGCCAATATTATATCTGGAGAAGCAGCTATTCTATTTTTATTTAATGTTCTTTTTGATCTTCAATCGGAAATAAGCCGTAATATGCTAAGGCAACTAAAGAAACGTTACCGAGCAATTGGCGCAGTGGTTAATGCTGCGGTGTTTGGGACGGGAGGTACCGGGTTCGAATCCCAACGGGGGAGGGTTGCAACAGGGATTTTTCATCACCTGATTTCGATTGGTGATGACGATGAACACAACTATGACCCTCTGTTGGAGTGCAGAATCCATGGGCCGAACCATCGTCGATGTCAGTGCAGACTGGCTGGAGCAATGCAATGTGCAGACGAATTTAAAATCGAACCTGTATTCGTGCGTCCTGAATTTGGCTGGTAACGGCGTAAGGTAGGACGTTAAAAATTAACTGCGAGAGTTGGGAGAGCTTCGGCCCCAGAACAGATTGCAGGGTTGAGAAACAAACTAAAGAAACGTTTAGGTGATAGGCGAAATAAAAACTTAATTTCTTTAGCAAAATATCTTGACCCAATCTAACACCCAAATATTGAGAAGTATTGGGAGAAAACGCAAAACGATGCTTTTATAATGGTCTTAAGGCTTTATTAAATAACAATACGCATGGCTTCTACGAACCTAAGCATCGTACGCAAGTCACAGTATAAGCTAGCCCGGTAGGATTTGTCATAAAACGGTTAATTTAAATGGTTTGTAATGTTTTGCCAATTTTTGTAAAATCTAATTTGTATTAATTTTAAAGTTTTGTGTCAAATAAAGTGTATATAAATTAGATTTTCGGCGATTATATGACGCATTTGTCGCTTGGAGAAATTAGTTCATTAATAGACTTTGTTTTTAGGGAACCTGTATATATTACAGTTTACTGGTGGCCCATTCGAGTTGCTGATAAGAGACGTTAGAATGCAGAGCAGTTTAGAAAATGTATGATTGTCTTATGCTTATAATAGTATCACATTGGCCACCGAGAAACTGAAGCAATTCTGTCATTACTAACTTACCTTTCCTTTCCCTACACCACAAATAAAATCGATCGCTTAGATGTCAGTAATCGGGTCGAGTCTATCATCGGTTTTGATATAAGTAACACGGGTGTACGATGGTGTTCGGCATTCCGGGAGTTCCGGTGGTTTGTCTTTGGCCGTACATTCTTATCAATCAATCAATAAAACCAAATTGGTCGTCCTCTTATTATTGCATCTGGTAACAAAGCTTTATCTGATTGTTAAAAACGTTGTTGTCAGACTGAAAATGACGCTTAAGCGCCTTAATTTTCAAGAAAATGACTTGATTGACAGAAGAGTAAGGAGTACGCTGATATTGAAGCGCAAAGCTGTTAAAGTGAACTAGTAGTTGGGGATACGTGAAACAAATTAAGGAAAACAAGTTTTCTGACTTCAAGCCAACACCCCATACAGTTTTAAGTAAGAGTAAGGACGACGTGGCAGGACAGTACGATGAAACGAGGAGACAGATCAGAAGAAACATGGTTCATTTAAAGAACCATGAAAACCGAACTAAAACAAAGGTTGTTAGGCAAACGATGTTGTACTTATCGATGTTTTCGGCTTATACACTATCATGTCTTATTTTTCTTAAATATTTTTCTTCTATCATGCCTTATTATTCTTGTGTTTGGTTTGATAGTAACTTTCAAATTGGTAGTTGAAAATAGTGATTTGATCCTTGCTAGCCTGGGAATAACATTTGACTTTTCTTTTATAAGCATTACCTTTTTTGTTTTTGTGGTTAATTAATTTGTCGTCGTACCATGGAGGGTACTGGTCTAGTTTAGTCAAAGCGATGGGAACAAATAATTATATGCCATTAACAGAATGTAGATATTTTTACATCAATGCTGCTGATGTTGAATTCGTTTTTCCTGTTGATGCATTCAAAATAAAGTTACAAGTTCGCTATGTTTGCTTTGCTATAATTTTAGTATGTCTTCTGATTTAGGTAACTTTTTGGTTAATATCTTGAGAATTATTTCGATAACTTTGTGATAAGTTCGTTATTAACGATTGATGGAAAGAATCGTTTAAGTTAAATATATCAAGTATATCAGTAAGCATTAGGTCTTAAATTCGACCTTGTTCGTTGAGTATATCACACATTGGGCTCAGATTTTAACTAACAGTGGCATCGATAAACAAACACTCAGCTTCCGAAGACAAATTTAGAAGTTTACTTCCGTCTATTTCTGCATCTTAAGTCCAACTAATTGATGGTTAATTAAAATTACCCATTACTAAAATTGGGTCAGATAAATACTGAAATGAGCCAGTAGTTTGCTATATGATATATTTAAATTACAGGCTGACAAAAAATATATTAAAATTCGTTTTAACTACTTTCCTACAGTAGAATCGAAAACTAGTTAGTGAAACCAAGTGGAACAAAAATTTAACAATAATGTTATCGTTTTTAATTTTAATTATTTGCCTAACAATAATTGTTTAAAATGTTGGTTAACACAAGGTAGGTGGCTTAGTTGGAAATTGGAATAAAAATTAAACGATCAATTTTTAATTGATATTTTCTCAATTACATTTGGCTTTTCACAATTAAGTATTAAATGAAAATTAAATATTTAGGTCACTTATACGAAAGCGTTCAATGCTCTGGTCCAAAAACATTATTCATCATTGTACTATGGGTGTTTAAAAAAAACTACATGTTTTTATCCGAAATAATGGTTACAATAATAAATTTGCTGTTTCTACAGGATATGCTTTTATATTTTGCATGAATCAATTTCCTCTTAATTTGCAAATTGTTTCAACACATTATTGCTAAATATTACTGTATAATTATTACAACACATTGTTGTAACAACATTTTTTACTATATATATATAGCTACATTGAATGCAAGTTGTAATGTTCTGGTTCGATTTTGTTTTCATAATTTAATTGATTATGGGTTTGGATCTCGTTTAATTTTAAAAGCATTTAAATTTATTATAATTATTATAATTTACGCAATACTCAATATTCATTATTTAGAGAAATTAATTTTAGTAACCCCTCGTGATTTAAGAAATTTAACAAAAATTCGAAAAATCTTGACATTCAGTTTTTAAAATTATTAATTAGTCTGTAGATTACATAAGACGGTGGTCCTAAAAGTATCCGACCTGAGAAAGAAACACAAAAAAATTAAGACAAACTAACTTTATTTCTCTAAGTAGCGTCTTCGATACCCGGTCTATAGTGAGAATCTCGAGATTCCTCATAATAACCATCAACCACCTCTTCATTGTTGTCAAATATTTTACCACCGAGTCAAACTTAAACTCATTGATTTTGGTCATGATGAAACAAAACATTCTTCTTCGCCAAACGCAACTTAGTTTTCTTTGATTTCATCACTAAAACGCTGTAATTGAAACGCCATACACTCGATTGAAACATCGTCACGATGCTGTGAGAAATCGGCGGTCAAAGTACAGCACTTTTTGAAATGCTTACCATATCTGCTAGCTCACGAACATTCAGTCGACGGTCATCCAATACCATTTAGTGAATTTTATTCACCATTTCTGGCGATGTTACACCATTTGATCAACCACTGCAATGTTCGTCTTGGCAGCTCGTACGGTCACATTTAAACACTGCCATTCAATATTTTACCCAATATTTTGTGGTAAACGAGGAAGCTTACTATACTAGTCATTCTTTTAAAACGAAAACCGCCATCTATATGTCGAGGCGGAAACTTCTACGATCATCCTCATATGTTTTAAATCACCGAACGCAGTGGTTGGCTGAACGAGAGCAGGGCAGATAGCAGATAACCCAAAATATTTTTGAAAACTTTTGTAAATTGGTAAAGAATCATTTCCATCAACAAAAATTAAATAATTTATTTTATATTGGAGTGCATTAAAGTAGTGGCTTTCCAAGCCGATTCTGGCTGTTATCCAAAAATTTAACTAAAAAATTGCAACAAACTCGATGACGAAATTGTTTGAGAAACAGCTGTTTGTTGAGTTAACCACCTACAATTTGTACACCTACTTATTTTCTACCATGTGGTTTTACAAGGTCTCGTAAAAGATGCCATAATTAAGATTCGTATAGCAAGAAAATTCGTTTTAAAAATTTAAATTAGAATTACTAATTACACCGTAACTACAGTCATAAGTACTTTATTATAGGTGTATATCAATAAGTAATGTGTACGGTCTAGACTTGGGTTGGATTAATTATATTTGTCAAAGTCAATGTAGTGGTCGTTCGTAAATTACAAAGTATTTACATTTTAAAATATTATGTATATTATATATATATATATATATATATATATATATATATATATATATATATATATATATATATATATATATATATATATATATATTGCGCTGGTGGAGTAGGGTTTTTTTTACATAAAAATTTATCATGTCCTTCGTGGTATACTTGTAATTGGAGTTCAGTTGATGTTCTTCGTTTGGACATCCAACTAGGCAGCAGTTTTTGGATTTTTCTATGTTTTTACCGTTTTAAAAAAATTTACTTTGCTATGTTTTTACGCGCAATTGGAAACCGAGATAATTACTGTAATTCTTGTTATTTTGATGAAATTGATTCTTTGGAAATTCTTTCTGAAATTCAGAAGTTAAAAAACAAGCATTATAAAGGATTGGATGGCGTTGATAATGTAATTGTGAAAAATTGTGCTTGGTATCTATTATTCCAGTTTTTAAAAAGTGTGATGCTCTGCTAATGAATAATTACCGACCTATCTCTCTATTGAGTACTTTTTCTAAAATATTTGAGAAATTAATAAAACGTCGATTGATCTCATATTTTGATAAAATTAAATTTTTTAGTGACCACCAATTTAGATTTATAGCTGGAAAATCTACAGAAGAAGCTCTCTTAAATTTGTTGAGTATAATTTATTTTACCACTAATAACTCTCAGAAATGCTCAGCAGTATTTATGGACATTTCTAAAGCATTCGATACGATTCGATTTTAGACGAACTGACTTAAAAGTTGATCAAAACTTTTTCAAGTATCATGTATACTCGTGAGATAAAAATCCATGTTTTGGGCAATGTTTTGATCTGCCGTGTGTAAATGAGTTTAGATACTTAGGTGTAACAGTTGACTCACAGCTGAATTGGACCTCTCACCTAACAAATATCAGGAAAATTGTCATTACTGCAGAGCATAAATTTTATAATCTTCGGCCTTTGTGCCGTTCTTATATATTAAGAAGGTTATATCATGCTCTTGTTGAACCGATTATAATGTATGGTATAACAAGTTGGGGTGGAATTTACTTTGCTAACATTGCTGATCTGTTTATAGCGCAATAGAGAATTATTAAATTAATTTATGTCCGTCGTTGATTGCATATCGACCACTTATTAAATTTTTATAATGGTAGAGATTAGAGAATCCGAATACTTAAGTAACCGCGATAGAGGTACTTTTAAACCATTGTCGAATAATTAAATATTCGGAAATTTTTAGTCAATTATTCGAGTATAAATTATACAATTACGTACATACAGTTTATATTTTTATCTTGCATTTTTACAAAATAAAAAAACTAATATTTAGATTATCTATTGTGGTTGTAAAAGCCAATAAAAGCAATATTGAAAAATCACGGTATGAAGTGATAGGAACTTCGTTTGAAAATAAAGTGGTTAAAGCTGCGGTGTTTGCGAATCGCAACGGGGGAGGGTTGCAAAAGGGAGTTTTCATCACCTGATTACGATCGGTGATGACGATGAAAACAACTATGACCCCCTGTTGTAGTTCAGAATCCATGGGCCGAAGCATCATCCATATCAGCACAGGCTGGCATGGATCAATACATTGCGCCGATGGAAAGAGATGGGTGAGCTTCAGCCCCAGAAAAGATTGTAGGGATTAAAAAATAAAAAATAAAAATAAATTTGGCAAGATATGACGAATTTTATGTTGCTTCGTTCCAAACGATTCATGAAAATATTTTATTACTTATTACTTCGTTTCCGGAAAAATCAGATGTTGATGTGATATAACTAATAGAAATGGACCAACAAAATTTAATAAATAAAGAAGTGGTAGAACCAGACGAATATTTGCAGACATTGATTACAACATATCGAGAAATCACTTCTGGAAATCTAAAATCGAAATACTTGAACACAGAAGCCAAAAATACAACTCTGGATACATTTTTAAACTAAGTACATTTTTAATGACAAATTCATCTAAACCAACTGCTACTAGATGCATTCGTATATATCCGAGTTCAAGCACCAGCATATTATGTACCCAACGCTGTAGACAGGCATTAGTACAAACTGTCCTGCATTTTTTTAGAAATCGGAGTTAAAAGTGAAAGGGTACGCCAAAAACTAAGAAAACGGTTCCATATGTCTTTTTAGAGTAGAGTCTTACATATTTATAAACATTTATTGATGCGGCATAAAATTAAATAGTTAAATAGGACTATGTTCGTGCAGTTTACTCGATACACCAAGTGAATGCATTAGCATCGTTTATCATATTAAATTAAATTTGGTCTTCCTGTGTAATTCTGTTAGTGAAAATGAAATCGTGGCTGGACAGACAGGTTGAAAAGCTTAAAATTTAGATCACTACTAAATACTTGATTTAACAGTCAATAAACTTTAGAAATTGCGCTAATAACATGGTTAAATGTACTAGTGAAAATATCCAAAAATTACCCTATAATAAATGACCCTATCTTTTCACTACTTAACTTGTAGTGTTAGGTTCATCATTGAAACAGAAGTTGGTTATGTTTGAGTTAGGATAATGATAAATGTTCGATAGTTAGTGTTCGTACTCACTGCTGTTGAATTCTGCATATATCGCTTGGTTAAAACCTTCCTAAAATTTGTTTATAGGAGCGGCTATCGATATAATAGCGATGGCTAAGGTACTAGCTTATCATGCCGCAGTCCTCAGTTCAAAAATGTAATGCTTCCAAGACGTTAAAAGGAAACTATCTACCATAATCACAGCTTACTTGACACAATTCAATGAACAAATCTTACACAAATCTATGAATAAATGCATAATCCGCTTAATTCAGTTTACCTTTCGTTAATGAAATGATTCATGATGTTGATTAATTGTATTAATGTGTTAGTGCATATTTGTTATGTATAAACAGTCGATCAATATAATCCTATAAAATACATTCTGGTACATTCTGCAGGATGGATTTAATCGTTTCTTTAATCTACTTGGTCGCTTATTTTAAAATAAGCCAAAGAAATAACCATAATAGAAATTATTAACAAGTGGTGAGTCATCACGATAGATATTTTGCTTGTCAAAGAAGTAGAGGTATGAACTTTACTAGACTAACAATTGGTTTAAGATATATGAATTTTTGGGATACGATTACGAATTTTACAACGAATCAAAAATTTCCATCCTAACACTTTTATTAAAGTTAAATTATACTTAAGTTTACAATAAGATTAAAAGTTGTCTAGCGGCCTGATTACAACCCGTTTACAAACCTCACAACTTTTGTTAATAATAAATCAAACAATTTCTTTAAAAACTGGTCGAAGACTTTCGAGTTTAAAACAAACAACACATACCTATTAAAAATGCGATGAACACAATCGCTAGAAATGATTTTTTTCGATTAAACATTTTGTAGTTGAAAAATTCTTGGTTTAAACTTCACAAATTAAATATATAAGTATTTCGTTATTTTATCTTATATTACGTAGCTTGTGTTGTAAATAATCGAAATGTCACTTAGATAAAATTCTCCAACAAATTAACGTTTTCAATCAACAGCTATTTTATCGTCTTGTGGAGACTTTTTTTTTACCGCACAAATACAAATTACACAAAACACAAAACAAAAGAAGTTATAACTATATTTTTTTTTCTTTCTTCCTCTTCTCAACTACACGTCACAGGTGTAAAAAACAAAAACTTTAATTTTACACTTATACATATGCACACGTTAAAAAAATTGATCTAACAAGCACTATCAAATAAATTATTTAATTTATATACACATGTATATTTGAAATAAACACTACAAAAACCGATCATACAAGTGTTGCCGCCACTTTAAGCTTAAGGAATTGTTATAGTATTGTTTTTGTGGAATAATTTCCACGCCAACTTTTTTACAGCAAATATTTTAAGCACACGAACTTAAAAAAACAAAACACTATAAACTACTATGTACTATTTATATTAACACATGATCGTTATATACGTCGTAACGGGGAAAATCGTTTTTTCCTTATCGAAATTTACTTCTATTTTTTATTATTTCAAAACACGTTCAAACCAGTCAACGGTACTATGAATACTGAAAAATGTACTTTTTTATACGGAAAGAATTCACATGAAATTGAAATATAACCACACATACATAAACGAACTGTAACAATGAATTTTTATATGAAAATACTATTTCTCATGGAATACAAAATTTACTATGTCGAGACAATGCAATCGGTGTGATAAAATGGATAAGATAATATAAAAAAAAAACATTGTTGGCTCCCTTACACGACCGTACGTTATTTAACTTAATTCATTTTAATTTTGTTTTCTTTTTTACTGTGATGAAATTTGAATGAATCATACTCGTTTTGTTGTTGTTTTTTAATGTTTCATATTCTTGTTGGAATTTTATTTGAGGAGAAATATGTTGGTGTAGTTCGTTTCGATTGCGCATAGATGGCATGGATGATAGTAAGAGTACATTATAAACAGAATTTGTTTATCACAGTAACGTCTTTTTGTTAATTTTTGATGATAGAAATCGTACGTTATATACTAAACGTGAATAACGTAAAGATATGACATTTGTACAAGTACTTGAAATATATGACGCGTTAAACTGGCCATTGATCCTACAGAACACTTGCTTCGTTACAAAATTTGGTTGTCGTTTTATTTTATTTATTTTGATTGACTTTAAATTTCGAACTCGTAAGAGGTTTAATCGAAATTTTTAAAGTACATATAATGAGTTTTAGACTCAAAATGTAAATGTAACAAGATCCCTGCTCACGTTTATGGAAACAGGGGTTAAGATGGGCCGTGCAATCGCTTAGAAAACTAACAATTTACATGATCTAATGGGATCCATAACGGAACACGACATTAGAATAGTGATTGGTGACTTTTATGCTAGAGTTGGTCAAAACCAGATTGACTAATGTGAAAATATAGGTCCGATCTCCCGACTCGAACTAGCGACCGATAATGGCGGAACAATGATGTACTTTGTGATCGCACACGAATTCAAGAACAAAAGAAGGGAGCCAAAAACGACTAAAACTCACAGTTGTCATCAAACATGAGGAGCTAGCCACCTCAAGCTTTAATGGAAGACAAGTACAGTAAAATTCTTGTTCGAATGCAAGAAAGACAAGCCGAATTAACACACTCGATTGGATTGACAAAAGTGAAGCTACCCAAAGTCGAACTACCAATATTTCATGGGGATTCTTTCAACGCTATCTTCACAGAGCTCACTCACCTGGCTCAAAGCAACCGGCTATCAGATACAGTTAAAATGACATAATTAAAATCGCAAATAACAAATGGCAACTAATCAGTCATCTGATTAGATGTGAACAAGCAGTTCTTCTACTGAATCTACAATGGGGCAGTTCGAGCACGATACAGCAAGACAAATGCTCCACAACATCAACCAATCATAGTATTCATCTTAAGCAGAAAACAGGATCCAGCATGTGGTAGGCTATACACGATGCATCATTACCAAATCCTAGGGAAAATCCAAAAATAAAGGATCTATTTGGTTTCACTGCGGAAATCACTGCTAAACACAAGGCACGAGGAACATGACCAAAATTTGACATACCTCAACGCAAAAATTGATCAATCCACTAAAGATAGGATGGTTAATAAAATGCTTCGGTTGTTAAAATATTCCGAATACCCGATCCTATCAAATCTATTCTCCGATTTGATGGGAACAGAAAACAACTTCATGCGTGGCTTAAAACAGTTGAAAACACATTAAGTATTTTCGAAGAACTAGTGTCGCACAAACTACGTGGTGTTTTGGCAGAACCAGCGGATGTCTTGTTGAATACGGAAGTGATAATTTATTGATGCATCCTAAGAAGTCCGATAGTGTCTTTAAATAAATCAAATGACGATAAATGGGTTTTTGCTGACACTAGTAAATTATCGTCAAGAAATATGAATTCTACTTTGAACTCACTTTGCTGAAGGGTGCGAAGAAGGCTTAGTTCGACTTGATCTAGTTCAGTTCGAGTGATTGAGTTGGAGTGACTTTTAACTGTCTTCTACGCAAAGGTGTTCTAAATTTCAAAATGTGGACCATTACCTTGCGTGCCATGACGAGAGTTTGGTTAGTATACTTGAAACTACATCTTCGTCAGTCTTTGTTGATATTAGCACTTTAATATATTTATATCGCTCTTCAACAGAAACATCTTCCACTATTACTGGTGATTTTGGCCAATCTTGTTCAGATTGACTCAATCAACAAGGCCCTTGCCAACAAAGTTGAAAGTTAGTTAATGCAATTGGTTTGATTCTAAAATTACTGACGTTCGATTACAATACCGTAAGCAGCTTCGGAGGCGTTACAAAATGCATGAAGCTGAACACGTGTATTGGTTGTTAATAGTCGAGGAATTTTAATATTTTCCAACTCTAGTAGCGATTGAGAGACCTTACACAAAATTAATTACATGGATTGTTATAAGCTAGCATCTCACTCCAAATTAAGTAACCATAGTTTCAGTAGTAACAATTTGAATAGGACTATAGATGGTGCATGCCAACCCAACGGATTGTTGAGAGTCCCCTTCAATTAATTTTGGAATGTTTTAAGCCCCGTATTGAGAAAATAAATCCAAAAATTTATGAGAACTGGAATTCCACTGTCTTAAGTTGAAACCGCTTTCCTTCAAAATGTCGTTAAAATGTTGCTTAAGTAGTATTGCTTCTTAAAGACTGTCACATCCATCCAACAAATCATCGACATAAAAAATTGTTCTTGATCAGATGCGCATATTTGGAATGTACCTTCGGATGATGTGTACAATGTCTTCACATGTCGGTCTATAGGTAATAGTATTAAATGTATATGTCTTCAACGGTTCCATCGGAAGGTTGCGCCATAGTATTAACTGATAATTAGCATCATCAGGATTGGCTAGAATTTGCCTTTACATCTTGTTGTACTTTTTTTACTCGTGGCTCCGCAGATTTCAAAGGCATCACACGTCTTATTCAGGAAAGTGAATACATTTTTGACTTTTTGTAACTCCATATCTACTGAGTCAGGTGCCCGCAGTTGTTTCGTTTCTTCATCAATTTTAAAAGACAGTGAATCATGTTTCTGTTTCTGGTGAAGATTTCTTGAAAATGTTGGATTCAAATGCAGCTTCATCTTGAACTAAACTCTTGAGCAGATGAAGTTTATGGACATTGCTAATTCTGCGGTTATTGTGGACCGTTGTTTCTAAAAGGTCATGAAAGGATGCTCATCTTGGATTTGATGCTCTCCATTGAGCGCATCCTTCAGGTGTCAAATGCTGAAATCACTGTGGCAGATGATTTCAATGTTCCCATTGTCAAGTGGCTTCTTTATTCTATATCCGTTACAACGGCTGGTGAGGTGGCTGAAATGTTTGTAGCTTTAAACCAACTAACACAGCTTGTAGATCAGCCTACAAGAATACCAGAATCGGGTCAACGATACAGATCATCTACGGGTTCTGTTTTTAACATCTCATGCGGAGAAATACAGTATCTCCGTTAGTTCTCCTTTAGGAAACTCTGTAGGCGCTTTTATGGTTGTGTTTATTCGTTCGGTAATTCGTTCCGTACTTTTTTTTAACCAATCACATTCCCTTATTTTCCCCTTATTTTCGTATTGTATTTTTTTCATTAAGATGACCAACATTTAACTTTTCGTTCAAACGATTATGGAGTAAAAGAGAAACTTATACAATTTAAAAAGGATAGCAATACTATATACAAACAAATTTTGACAGTAGCAATAATTTGATTAGTATTGTTGAAGTTCCGTGGTAAACGTATATAAATTAAATAGTAAATCGTTGTATAAAATCAATTTTACATAAAATAAAATTAAAATAGGTATAGTTTTATTTACAGACAAAATAAGTTTGATATATCTATCAAGAAAATGTCATATGCTTAGATTTTTAATCGATAGGTGGTGACAAAATCGTTCCGTGAATTTTCATCAACCATAAAATCATCAAAATAATATTACCGAAAGAACGAATGAACGAACGAACGAATGAACACAACCATAAAAGCGCCTTGTTTATCGGCTTATTACAACGGAATTGCCAATGGCGTGGTCATGCCAAGTAAATGTTCATCCTAAACGTCGAATATGATACTATCAAAATATATTTATAGTGCCTTTTTTATATTTTATAGTACCTGGGTAGGGATGAACAAGTTCTTTCAAGAATTCGAATGGCACTCTTGTTTTGCTTTCGGTTATACTAATAGTGAATCCATTCTGGTTTCGACTATCATTTTCACGAAAATAGAACAATTTGTTTTCGTCCAGTCTCCCTAAGCCAAAAAATCAAGTAATTCTAGGTACAATCACGACTGCAGAACAGCAACCGCCCATAAAGAAGCCACCGCAAATTTGTAAAAATTTAGCTGAATTTTAGGCGGCTAGAAACCTGGCAACGCGAATGGTGTCGCTAAAACGGACTACGAAAATAAGGTTCGAGAAGAGTTGCGGCAGGTCCCAAAAGCAGGGATCGAACCTTTTGGTCCTCTGCTCGCAAAGTCGAAAAAAACTTCGTGAATAGTAAGAAATCATTAATACCACTACTGAAAGATAGGAACAATATTTTTTCTGCCGACCGTTTTGTGCGCAAACTGTTATTTAGCTGATTATATCATAATAACCCCGACCATTGTTGTATGTGAAATGTAAATGTAAAAGACAAAGAACTGGAGGAGTATGACTCCATAATAACAGCATTGGATAAATATTGTAAGCCGAGAGTAAACTTATTATATGCGAGGGATAAATTTTAACATATAAAGCAAATGAGGGGAACCATTTAAAATTTTTTCGAGATTTCAAAAAGCTAGTGGCTCCTTGTGAATTTGGTTTACGAGAGAAAGAAATGTCACGGGATCGCATAGTTTTTGTAGTTTGAGATCAAGAACTAAGAGGATTTTATATTAAACAAAAAGATCCGACATTAGAGGAAGTACATAATAAAGCTGTGGTAGCCGAAGAAACCAGAGTGGTCACGAAAGAGGTGAGGTCATACGTGAACGGGGTGCACAAAAAACCGGGTGTAAGGAATGAAGATTACAAGACAACGATTAAACCATTAAATGCCAGAAGTGGCAATATCAACCAAAGGATCAATAATCAACAAAATACGAATATACCAGGAGGTAATAGTTACGGGGCTAACAGTGCTGTCCAGCTTTTGGGAAAAGTTGCAATCGTTGTGGGTTCCAAGGACATTTCATAATAGCATGTGGAAAAAGGGTGAAAGATTTGAATCAGGTTAGTACGGTAGACTAACTTGTCGATACGGATGAGATATTATATAAATCGTCTGTCGAAGCAAATGGGGAGAATTGTTGGATGGAGTCGATCGGGATTAAGAATAGCGTAATAAAATGTAAAATAGATGCCGGTTCGGAAGTAAATGTATTGCCTTTTTAATTCTGCCTGGAATTAGATATAGATGTTAATAATTTGCTGATAACGAAGGTCAGATTAGAAGCTTATTGGGGTAAGGCGATATAGGTTTTGGGTAAAGTTAATTTATAATGTAAAAACTACATAGGAAGGTTCATAATAGAATTTTTTGTGGTCAAAGAAAACGCGTGTGCTATTTTAGAGTTAAAGTCAGCCAAATTGATAGGGGTATATTGACGTAAGAAGGAAAAAACCACAAAAAAAATTTGTAAGAAAATATAAAGACTTATTTGAGAGAATGGATAAATTTTCAGAGAAATACAAGATATGCATTGATCAAAACTTCATTCCAGTGATTAAACCAGCAAGAAGAATTCCTATTTAGTTACGGGATCGTGTAAAAGCAAAATTAAAGGAACTGGTAGAAAGTAATGTAATTGAGAAAGTCGAAGAACCGACCAATTGGGTGAATAATTGTACATTTATACAATAATTCGCCTATGTTAAGATCCAGTCGCATTAAATAAGCAGATTATGAATGAAAGTTATTCAATTCCCAGTTTAGAAGAACTAACGAGTCAGTTAGGAGGTTGTAAATTTTTTACGGTTCTAGACCTAAAAAATGGGTTTTGAAAAGTTCAGCTTAAAGAGGAATCAAGGAAGTTATGTACTTTTAGCACAATGTTTGGTTGTTTTAAGTTCAAACGTACAATTTGGGTTGAAAACGGCACCAACGGTTTTTCAACGCATTATCAAAAATAGTTTCAATGATATAAAAGGTGTTAAGGTGTATATGGACGATGTATTGATAGCTGCGGCAACGAAGGAGCAACATGATGCTATATTCGATGTGGTTATATCAAAGACGCGTGAATTAAATGTCAAATTTAATGATAAAAAGTTTCAATATTGTGTTAGGTTAGGTTAGAGTGGCTGCTAACGCACACTTAGACCGGTGACGGTTCATTATGATACCAAAGGGTCCTACTCGCCTTTCACTTTCATTGGAATCATTCAGAGCTACTTATGTAGCGTAAGATATCTCGCACATTGCAGTTCTCGAGATCCATAAGGTCGTCGAAAAATACTTGCCCAGATGTTTGTACCTCTTGTAACCTAGCATGAGCAGAGGAAGTGGCTCACCGTCTCTTACTCCTCCTCATCCATACAGCTTCTACAGAAGTCATTTGCCATTGACACAAGCCTCCTCGCATGCTCCCCAATGAGGCAGTATCCTGTGAGCACCCCCACGACTTTACTTAAGTTAGGTCTACGTAGGGGTAGTAGTATTTTGGAGCGCTTCAAGTCCAGTTTCGGCCAGACTTGCCGCGCTACATTGCATGTTATGATGTTATTCCACCTCCTTTGTGTCGGACCCATCGCCTTATTTTTAAGTGCCATAAAAAGCACTGCTATAGGACTCCCCAGATTTACCCTTTCCGGTTTCAATCGGAGAGTTGTACCCTGCAGTTCCCCAGAATGCCCGAGTAACCGGAAACCCAGACTATCTGGATATTGAAATGATCACTCATCTCGTTAAGAGATGAACGGCACTTCAATGCCACCACGGACGTCAGAGAAACTGATTCCAGCGACTTGATTGCCGTCTGACTGTCCACATATATTGTTATATCCCTTGTGAATATGACATTATGCATCAACCAAGTCAGCTCTTCTTCAATCGCTACCACCTCTGCCTGGTACACACTGCAGTGATCAGGAAGACGAAAGAATATATTCACATTGAATTTGTCACAATAAACTCCAGCTCCGACTTTGCCATCTAGCTTGGAGCCGTCAGTGTAGAAAGTATACAATTCTACACTGACGGCTCCAAGCTAGTCTTATAAGCAAGCAGGCCGTTCTTTCTACCTGCTCTATCATATTTTTATAAGTTTTCTTGTCTAGTGCTGGCCACCACACACTCACCTTATACATCAGAATCGGCCTGACTACAACGGTAAAAAGCCAGTGTACCAGCTCTGGTTTTAGACTCCATCTCCTACCAACGGCGTTCCTACATGAGTACAGAGCCGTGGTAGACTTCTTTACTCTCTCTAAAATATTGGGCTTCCAATTTAGCCTACTGTCCAAAATTATTCCCAGAAATCTTGCCTTATCAGTAAAGGCCAGTGCCGTCCCTTTTAAGATAGGAGGGGCAAGTACCAGAATTTTATATTTCTTGATGAAGAGTACAAGCTCTGTTTTGGATGGATTTATAACCAGCACACATTTGCTGGCCGACTTTGTAATGATTAAGAGCATGTATTGCATGACTTCCCCAATCGTGCTTAGGTACCTATCCGAACTCACAATCGCTACCTGATCTGCATACGCTTCACCCCTATTTCCGCCCTCTCCAGTTCCAAAAATAATCCATTGATTACTATGTTCCAGAGAAGAGGTAATAGGACACCACCTTGCGGAGTTCCTCTAACTACTCGGCTCTTAATGGTGGTTTCCCTATCCTCTCGTTAACAATCCTGCATTCTAGCATCTGATTTATCAACCTCCTTAAGGGGTAGTCCACATCTAAGAAAGACAGTCCTTCCTGAACTGCCTCCGTCCTGACATGGTTAAAGGCGCCCTTTTTATCGAGGAAGGCGTGTCCACAGATACCCTTTTCATTACGCATGTTGAGAAGTCGCCTAATATTTTTGCACGTATGTACACGTCAATCAGTCTTTCCAATGTTTTCAACAAAGGATGATAGAGTTATCGTTCTTAGATCTTTTGGCAGGCCTGTGAATTCTTCCCCGTTTTCGGGATAAAAATCACCCTAACCTCCGTCCATTTCCTAGGAATATAATTCAGCTTTAAACACCCCTAAAGATCACTTCCAGCCACGGGAGAATGCTCGACGATTGTTTTTGCAATTCCACTGGAATGATACTGTCCAGGCCTACCGATTTATAGGGTCAAGCCCTTAATGTCAATATTAGTGCTCATAGGATTGCACACGACTTCCTCCGGGCACCCTAACGATAATTTTTCCCTATTCCTACCAAGCTCCGTCGACACATCCACACTACCTGGGAAATGGGTTTCCAACAGGAGTGCCGATGATTCCCCACTAGACATTGTTCACAGCCCATCTGGTTTAATTAAGTAACTAAGGCTCTTTAGGCTCGTTGATAAGATTTTCCTGAGGCGCGAGGTCTCCGAAACACCTTCCATTTTATCACAGAATAGTCTCCAAGACATCCTCTGCGCCTTCCTTAATTCCGTTTTATACTTTTTAAGGTGCTTCTTATAGGCGTCCCAATCCTGAGCTTCCCTAGAGCCTTTTGCTCTGTTGGATGCTTTCCTACACTCTATACAAAGGATTCCCAAATCACTGGACCACCATACCGGTTTCTACTTCTCCTTAGGTGTGCTCTTGGGGCAAGCAGTTTCCAAGGACAAGTTACAGGCGCTTGTGATTTTCTCCATCAGGAAATCCAGCTCCTTCTCGGTGGCTGGGGCTTCGGAGCATCGATCGGTAACAGTCGAACTAACACTTCCTCGTATTTATTCCAGTTAGTCCTTCTAGGATTCTTGAAGGCTTTTCGGGTAACAAGGTGAATGTCAATATTAAACGTCACGTACCGATGGTCCAAAAAGGAGAGTTCCTTCGCCACCCTCCATTCTTTGACCAATTGTATAATGGAGGCTGATGCAAAGGTAACATCCAATACCTTCTGCCTGTTACTGATAATAAAAGTGGGCTCCTGCCCCACATTACACACTACAAGGTTAGTCCCCAATAAATAATCAAATAAGTACTCACCCGGTGCTTCCCCAGATTGTAACCAGTTCCCCCCGGTTATCCGGCGGAACCACCTTCTCTCGGTCCATGTAGGCTGAAACCAGCCAAAATACGCATCCTCCCGTCTCCAGGCCGACTACCGTTGTCACCACTACTATATTGTGGAAGAAGAAAAATATTCAAGTTATTTTTAGCGAGAATGCAAGATCTGATCTTATCGGACCTAGAAGAGTATAAAATTGTATCCTTTTAAACCGAAGCCACAGATCTTGTTTTTACTAGTTCAGGGTTCTTGGACTAGAATTATATCCTCATCTGATTTGGTCAGTCTGAGGATCACGGCTGCCGAAGCAGCCTTAGAATGGTGAAGATTAATCTGAACCATGCTACGCATAAACAGATTAACTTACTTTCCTTCATATACGTCAACGTGACGTGGGACGTCAACAGTCTTGACCTGTCCTTCAGGTCCACCTTGTTGTCTCTTTTTGTCACTCTTCTCCTCCATCGACTCAACACGATCTTTCTCGTCCGAGTCCAGGGATAGGCGACTACGGCTATGAGTTAATCGCGATCCTCTTCCATTGGTAGGGCTTCCACAATCGCTTCGACCTCATCTTTTTTAAACACCTTTAGGGTAATTGGCCCGAAGCCGAAGCCGATTACTCCCTTTGTCTTTGCTAAAGGGCTAGAGACTCTTTGTTCACCACCAAAATGGACAACCTAGATCCTCCTTTCGCCTCCTCTTGTTTAATGATCTTCCAATTGTTCGTCGGAAGATCAACATTGCTTGCCCGAATTATCCGAATAATTTCATTCAGACAGGATGGCTCGATTGGCAACCAGACGCGTGCCCTTGGTCTGCTAGGGTTAGTCAGAATTAGGGGTTTGGAATCGATTTTCTGTGTTCAAGGGATACCTAAGGTTGTTATTTCGAACAATATACCTTTCTCGCCTTGGGAATTTAGCAAGTTTTGTGAGGAAAATATGTTTCAAACAATAACTGCAAGCCTATGATACCCAAAATCAAACGGGAGACACGTGCCATCGTTACAAAATCCTGCAGATTGTACTATAGTCGCAGATTATATGCTCCAGAACTGCGCAAACATCAGTTATGGTGGAATGGTCCTGACTGGAAGAATATTGGCCGAAACAAGTACATAGCTATGGACACACGGAAGAAGAATGACCAATCAAAGTCAAAACATTCGGCGGGTTCATATCCAATGACTTTTAGACTAAATGTTAAACAAATACTCATCATTTTTTAAATTACAACGAGTCATCGCCTTCATGATAAGATTCATACACAATGCACGAGCTAAAGTACCAGCGACCGAAGAGTAACGTACTTCAACCAGAAGAACTCGTTCTTGTATTTTAAACTATATGTAAGTGCGAACAGACCAGATCGTATCAAGCAGAAATAACTCATCTTCAACAAAATCAAGATATCAGTAAACCCAGCAGTTTAACGATACTCTAAATCCATTTGTAGACGCAGCAAACATATTGCGAGTCGGCGGTCGATTGCAAAACAGCACTGCACCCTATAGTACAAGGCATCCAGTGATTATGCCTCCAAAATCGATACTAACCAAATTGATCTTAGAAAAACTGCATCAAAAGCATAACCATGCTAGGCTATCATTGTTATTAAAAATTTATCGACAAAATAATTGGTCGTTCGGTGGACGAAGCATTGTTAGAGAAGTCACGCGGAAGTGTGTGGTCTTTAGGCACTACCAAGTAAAACTACAACGCCAATTTAGAGAAAATTTACCAGGTTCAAGCGTAGAACTGATTTCCCCATTTCATAAAACAGGAGTCGATTTTGCTGGGCTGTTGGCAATCCACTTAACCAAGGATCAGGGACATACAAGGCAAGGTGTATTTGTATGTTTCAGCACAAAAGCTGATCATCTAGAGCTCGTAATAGAGCGCACGAGTGAGTCATTTCTCGCAGCTCTAAGAAGATTCATAGCACGAAGAGGCATACCAGCCGAAATGCACTCCGATAACGGCACAAACTTCATAGGAGCCAAGAATATCATAAATGCAGAAGTATCACAATTAATTAAAAAGTCAGTTAACATTTCCCATTTTATTACAGGAAACATTATTTCCTGGCATTTCATACCACCCAGTGCCCCCATTTTGGCGGTATTTGGGAAGCCGCAGTAAAATCGACAAAATTTCATTTAAATAGATGTGTTTGTAAATTGTTCTGAATAATTGATCCGGGAGATGAACAGCTTCGAATTTTGTGTGGATTTTTTTGTATAAATGTGATCGCAGCTCAAAAATTTCTCCTTCGGACCTCGATTAAATTCATCCACCCCTCAGGACTGAGGTTAGTCGGCAAAGCTGCAGGTCGGGGACGAGGAGATAAATTTGTAGCGGTTAGAATTATTCATATTTAAATAATTCAACACCGCACAACACTTTCACTTTAATTGACTTAGGCGACAATTAATATTATTGCAATTGTGCGTTGTAACAATGTCATTTAATCTTAATGATTACACTGCCATCTATATTCAGAATAATTATGTTTTGTATCTCCACTCATCTTACAACAACAAAACATAATTCCGTATTTTGTGCAGTGGACAAATGAAAGTCAAACAGGGTGACTCTTCATAATTGGTGCACATTCATATTGATATGCGTTTAGTCAATATGAAAATCAGAATAAAATGCATCACCCGTTTTTCTATTGCGCTCGTTGGCTATGGCAATAAAAAAACGGGACAGTCAAGAATATCGGTATTGTGGGGTAAGAGAGCAAAGAAGAAAGTTTTTAGTTTAAAGAAACGAATCAGTCAGTGGTGATGTGCAAAATTCATTAAACAAATTATTATAAATTCATAACTATTAAAAATTGTATTATTATTATAAAAAACAGATCAAATTCTAATTAATAATAAACCTAATAATAATAAACTTATAATTAGTTTTACTTGGGTTACTATAAGTGATGTGAATAAAATTAATAAACTTACAATTAGTAGACACATATTACTAGTGAAGTGAATAGACAAAAGTTAACCTTAAAATATTGCCGTAATAAGCGTTATAAATTCTGTTTACGGGCAACCGTAACAACTTTACGCCAGCGTGTATCAAACAAAAATTGTCATCATCTGATTACGATCGGCCAATACTATTTTCTATGTATAATACTATGGTGGTGTAAGTGGTGGTGGTGTAAATGGTTAACGAAGTCAACAATGGCAAAATGTAGGTAGTAATAATTTTAAAAATTATCGATTGAATAAAAATGATTAAATATGTCATAAACATAATTGAAAACCCCCCCATCATAATATTATGTCATTTTATGAAAATATCATATAAATAATTAAATTTCGATAAATTAAATTTTAAAAAATTGCATTCGATTTTAGTTGTAACGCGATAAGTGACCGAAACAGTTTTGCAATTTAAAACCACAATGTCAAATTGTTTGAAAAAAAAATTTTCAATCGAAAATAATTTTAAAATATTAAAATTATTCCAAGTGGTTGGTTTGATTCCGTTCTCAATCAAAATAATTAAATCGAATAAAATCGATTCGGAGGAAAATGGAAAAATTAAAATTACCAAAACAAAATTTATGTTTTTCTACGTTGTCCTCATAATTATCGTTATCTTATTAAATTTATCGTTTGCCATGCGACGTGACGATATGTTTCCGGTAATTGGTAAAATGACATCGTTCATCGATCGGCTATCGTTCTACACAAATCAACTTGTGCTCATTATTGTCTTAACTCAGTTATTTGTTAAGATCAATGTTCACATTGATTTACTTAAGAAACTAATTAAAGTTAATAAAACCATATTAAAACTTAACGGCGACAAAATCAAAAATCATGGCGGCTATAATAATTTGTACGTGATTAAGAAATTGGCATATCTACTCGGATTTTATCTAATCGGCCAAACATGTTTGATTATCATTACATCGTATCTCGAATTTTATTTAGTCTATTTATTTCACAATTTTCTACCACTTTTCATGTACAATTTTCATTTTATTCAAATTATTTTTTATTTATTGATTATTCGTCAAATTTTTTATTTATTTTTGTACTACATCCAATGCAATTATGATCAGTTCGGCGATAGGCCTACGGCTGGCGGCTGCAATGATTATTTATTCAGCGATACGAACAAAATAAATTTGATTAAGAATTACGAACGAATTTTAATTATAAAAAATATTTTTTTGCAAATTTACGAAATTATCGATTTGTTTAATAATTGTTTTGGCATATCGGTGATTGCCATCACATCGGCCAACATTATAAATTTAATAGCGAATGTGTATTGGTACATTGTACTGTATTCGAAAAATGTTGGAATGTCGTTTTGGTGTGGTACGTAATTCTAAAAAAGTGATTTGTAAAATTTTTAATTCTTTAAAATATTTTACAGCACCGTTTACATTGACGGCATATCACGCTAATTTGATGTATTGCTTGATCTATTTTTGCAGCGATTGTACAGAAATAGTAAGTTTCAGTTATGAAATATTTAAAGTTTTGTCACCATGCTAAAAAACCGGTCACCACCGTACACCCGTGTTACATTTAACAAAACCGAAGAAGTGGAAAGAATGTTACTTATGGTAGACTCGACCCGGTTAATGACACCTAAAGCGATCGATATTTAGTATTTTTTTTTGTGGTGTAGGGAAAGAAAAAGTAAGTTAGTAATGATAGAATTCTATCCGGTTTGGCCCGGTTTCTCGGTGGCCAATATTTAACTATTATTAGCGCAAGATAATCACAATTTATCTGAACTGCTCTAAATTCTGATGTCTCTTATCAGCAACTCCAGTGTGCCACCATTCTGAATTCTATAAAGGTCCCCTAAGAACAAAATCTATTCATTAACTATTTTTTTTGGCGTTTTAGCATATTTTTTTTCCACATTGCGAAAGTGCTGATTATTTCTTTTTTGGTGTAAATTGTTTTGTTAAAATTCAATTAAAGTGATTTTTGTAATGTTGTTTCGGTTTGAGTGCATGGTGTGGTTGGGATTTTCATACACGTACTTGTCTATTCGGTATAGAACGGTTGTTCGATCGAGTTCGAGCGTGTGGTTGTTTCGTTGAAGTTTTGTTTAAAGTGATTTTCGTGGCATTATTTCGGTTTGAGTGCATAATATAATTATGTTATTATATTATTATATTATTATATTATTATATTATTATATTTTTATATTATTATATTATTATATTATTATATTATTATATTATTATATTATTATATTATTATATTATTATATTATTATATTATTATATTATTATATTATTATATTATTATATTATTATATTATTATATTATTATATTATTATATTATTATATTATTATATTATTATATTATTATATTATTATATTATTATATTATTATATTATTATATTATTATATTATTATATTATTATATTATTATATTATTATATTATTATATTATTATATTATTATATTATTATATTATTATATTATTATATTATTATATTATTATATTATTATATTATTATATTATTATATTATTATATTATTATATTATTATATTATTATATTATTATATTATTATATTATTATATTATTATATTATTATATTATTATATTATTATATTATTATATTATTATATTATTATATTATTATATTATTATATTATTATATTATTATATTATTATATTATTATATTATTATATTATTATATTATTATATTATTATATTATTATATTATTATATTATTATATTATTATATTATTATATTATTATATTATTATATTATTATATTATTATATTATTATATTATTATATTATTATATTATTATATTATTATATTATTATATTATTATATTATTATATTATTATATTATTATATTATTATATTATTATATTATTATATTATTATATTATTATATTATTATATTATTATATTATTATATTATTATATTATTATATTATTATATTATTATATTATTATATTATTATATTATTATATTATTATATTATTATATTATTATATTATTATATTATTATATTATTATATTATTATATTATTATATTATTATATTATTATATTATTATATTATTATATTATTATATTATTATATTATTATATTATTATATTATTATATTATTATATTATTATATTATTATATTATTATATTATTATATTATTATATTATTATATTATTATATTATTATATTATTATATTATTATATTATTATATTATTATATTATTATATTATTATATTATTATATTATTATATTATTATATTATTATATTATTATATTATTATATTATTATATTATTATATTATTATATTATTATATTATTATATTATTATATTATTATATTATTATATTATTATATTATTATATTATTATATTATTATATTATTATATTATTATATTATTATATTATTATATTATTATATTATTATATTATTATATTATTATATTATTATATTATTATATTATTATATTATTATATTATTATATTATTATATTATTATATTATTATATTATTATATTATTATATTATTATATTATTATATTATTATATTATTATATTATTATATTATTATATTATTATATTATTATATTATTATATTATTATATTATTATATTATTATATTATTATATTATTATATTATTATATTATTATATTATTATATTATTATATTATTATATTATTATATTATTATATTATTATATTATTATATTATTATATTATTATATTATTATATTATTATATTATTATATTATTATATTATTATATTATTATATTATTATATTATTATATTATTATATTATTATATTATTATATTATTATATTATTATATTATTATATTATTATATTATTATATTATTATATTATTATATTATTATATTATTATATTATTATATTATTATATTATTATATTATTATATTATTATATTATTATATTATTATATTATTATATTATTATATTATTATATTATTATATTATTATATTATTATATTATTATATTATTATATTATTATATTATTATATTATTATATTATTATATTATTATATTATTATATTATTATATTATTATATTATTATATTATTATATTATTATATTATTATATTATTATATTATTATATTATTATATTATTATATTATTATATTATTATATTATTATATTATTATATTATTATATTATTATATTATTATATTATTATATTATTATATTATTATATTATTATATTATTATATTATTATATTATTATATTATTATATTATTATATTATTATATTATTATATTATTATATTATTATATTATTATATTATTATATTATTATATTATTATATTATTATATTATTATATTATTATATTATTATATTATTATATTATTATATTATTATATTATTATATTATTATATTATTATATTATTATATTATTATATTATTATATTATTATATTATTATATTATTATATTATTATATTATTATATTATTATATTATTATATTATTATATTATTATATTATTATATTATTATATTATTATATTATTATATTATTATATTATTATATTATTATATTATTATATTATTATATTATTATATTATTATATTATTATATTATTATATTATTATATTATTATATTATTATATTATTATATTATTATATTATTATATTATTATATTATTATATTATTATATTATTATATTATTATATTATTATATTATTATATTATTATATTATTATATTATTATATTATTATATTATTATATTATTATATTATTATATTATTATATTATTATATTATTATATTATTATATTATTATATTATTATATTATTATATTATTATATTATTATATTATTATATTATTATATTATTATATTATTATATTATTATATTATTATATTATTATATTATTATATTATTATATTATTATATTATTATATTATTATATTATTATATTATTATATTATTATATTATTATATTATTATATTATTATATTATTATATTATTATATTATTATATTATTATATTATTATATTATTATATTATTATATTATTATATTATTATATTATTATATTATTATATTATTATATTATTATATTATTATATTATTATATTATTATATTATTATATTATTATATTATTATATTATTATATTATTATATTATTATATTATTATATTATTATATTATTATATTATTATATTATTATATTATTATATTATTATATTATTATATTATTATATTATTATATTATTATATTATTATATTATTATATTATTATATTATTATATTATTATATTATTATATTATTATATTATTATATTATTATATTATTATATTATTATATTATTATATTATTATATTATTATATTATTATATTATTATATTATTATATTATTATATTATTATATTATTATATTATTATATTATTATATTATTATATTATTATATTATTATATTATTATATTATTATATTATTATATTATTATATTATTATATTATTATATTATTATATTATTATATTATTATATTATTATATTATTATATTATTATATTATTATATTATTATATTATTATATTATTATATTATTATATTATTATATTATTATATTATTATATTATTATATTATTATATTATTATATTATTATATTATTATATTATTATATTATTATATTATTATATTATTATATTATTATATTATTATATTATTATATTATTATATTATTATATTATTATATTATTATATTATTATATTATTATATTATTATATTATTATATTATTATATTATTATATTATTATATTATTATATTATTATATTATTATATTATTATATTATTATATTATTATATTATTATATTATTATATTATTATATTATTATATTATTATATTATTATATTATTATATTATTATATTATTATATTATTATATTATTATATTATTATATTATTATATTATTATATTATTATATTATTATATTATTATATTATTATATTATTATATTATTATATTATTATATTATTATATTATTATATTATTATATTATTATATTATTATATTATTATATTATTATATTATTATATTATTATATTATTATATTATTATATTATTATATTATTATATTATTATATTATTATATTATTATATTATTATATTATTATATTATTATATTATTATATTATTATATTATTATATTATTATATTATTATATTATTATATTATTATATTATTATATTATTATATTATTATATTATTATATTATTATATTATTATATTATTATATTATTATATTATTATATTATTATATTATTATATTATTATATTATTATATTATTATATTATTATATTATTATATTATTATATTATTATATTATTATATTATTATATTATTATATTATTATATTATTATATTATTATATTATTATATTATTATATTATTATATTATTATATTATTATATTATTATATTATTATATTATTATATTATTATATTATTATATTATTATATTATTATATTATTATATTATTATATTATTATATTATTATATTATTATATTATTATATTATTATATTATTATATTATTATATTATTATATTATTATATTATTATATTATTATATTATTATATTATTATATTATTATATTATTATATTATTATATTATTATATTATTATATTATTATATTATTATATTATTATATTATTATATTATTATATTATTATATTATTATATTATTATATTATTATATTATTATATTATTATATTATTATATTATTATATTATTATATTATTATATTATTATATTATTATATTATTATATTATTATATTATTATATTATTATATTATTATATTATTATATTATTATATTATTATATTATTATATTATTATATTATTATATTATTATATTATTATATTATTATATTATTATATTATTATATTATTATATTATTATATTATTATATTATTATATTATTATATTATTATATTATTATATTATTATATTATTATATTATTATATTATTATATTATTATATTATTATATTATTATATTATTATATTATTATATTATTATATTATTATATTATTATATTATTATATTATTATATTATTATATTATTATATTATTATATTATTATATTATTATATTATTATATTATTATATTATTATATTATTATATTATTATATTATTATATTATTATATTATTATATTATTATATTATTATATTATTATATTATTATATTATTATATTATTATATTATTATATTATTATATTATTATATTATTATATTATTATATTATTATATTATTATATTATTATATTATTATATTATTATATTATTATATTATTATATTATTATATTATTATATTATTATATTATTATATTATTATATTATTATATTATTATATTATTATATTACAAATTAATTAATTTATCATTTCAGATGAACACTAATTCAATTTATTACAGTCTACGACTAAGAGCTGTTATTTAATTAATAGATTTTGCTTTTGGGAAACGTTTGCTGATACACCTGAATGGAGGCACACTGCAGTTGATGAAATAATGCAGAGCAGTTCGTCAAAATTGTGATTGTATTGTGCTAACATTAGTTGAATATTGGCTTCCGGAAAACCGGGTCAAATCTGTCATTACTAATATGCCCTTCCTTTCCTTACACCACAAAAAAACACTAACTATCGACCGCTTAGGTGTCTGCAACGGGGTCGAGTCTGTCATAACTAACAAATTCCATCTACTCCTTCGGTTTTGTTATATGTAACACGGGTGTACGGTGTTGCCCGGCATTCCGGGAGTTCCTGGTTCGTCCTTGACCGTACATTCTAATCAATCAATCAATCAATCAATTAGGCTTTCGTATTTTACACACTCAGGTTCACTTTTCTATTATACGAGCATGAAACTACAATAAAATTCATCATAAATAATATATAACTATTTTTTATGAAAAATGCTTTATCCAGTTTTGTTTTTAGGCATGCTAACTATGTATCTTTAAACGAATTTTTTATTAATTCTGATTGGAGTTTTCTCGGAAGAAGAACAAATAATTTAAACGAAACTATTTCAATTTTCAATGAACTACTCAAGACTGGTGTTGAAAGGTACGTTCCATTAATTAAAAACAAAACGCGATACCGCGAACCATGGTACAAAGAATTATTGCGTCTCGAATAACGCCGTAACAAATATCATTTTCTATATAGACTTCACGGTGCGGATTTTCATTCTAGTTTTGTTGTAGCTCGAAAGGAGCTTAAAATTTTAAATTGGTTTCTGTATAATAATTATATTTTGCAGATAGAAGATGAATTAAGGTCAAATCCAAAAAGGTTCTGGAATTTCATAAATGGTAAAAGGAAAGTAGCATGGTTTCCCACACCTATGACATTTCAGGGCTCTTCTGCTAGTCACTTCTCAGATATCTGCAATCTTTCTACCGATTATTTTCTTTCCGTTTATGAACCTTCTTCACCATCTGCTACATCAAATATCTCAACTCTAGTTTCTCATTTTAAAAATGATTTTAATTTTTTTAATTTTACCGAAGCAGAAGTTTATGATGGTTTATTGCAACTTGATATTAATAAGGGAGCTGATCATGTATTGGTTGCGTCGTTTAGTACAGCAGCGAGGGTTTTTATGTAATAGGGAAAAGGTGTATTTGCTATATATTTTAATGTTCTAAAGTAGTGCCATCTATTGTATTATGGGAGAATTAGAGGATGATCAATGTGAATTGAATATGTGCTCGTGTACCAAAGGGAACGGGAACCGCTCAGAACTGGACATTTTAAAACTGGATATTTCAAAATAGGAGTTGACAAAACGAGATAAGGTACAAAACTGGATATTTCAAAATTGGATATTTCAATATGAAATAAGGTACAAAACGAGATATGGTACAAAACTGGATATTTCAAAACAGGATTTTTCGACATGTGATTTAAACTTAAAATGATTTTTTAGGAAAGTTCGGGAATATGGCTAATTAGGGAGGAAATCGGCGAGTTCTTAACCGATTTTGATGAAATTCGATATGTAGGATGAAAATGAGATTTAAAATTTTTTGGGATAGTTCTGGGATATGGCCAGTTAGGAAGGAACTCGGCGAGTTCTTAACCGATTATGATGAAATTCGATATGTAGGATGAAAATGGGTTTTTAAAATGATTTTTTGGGTAAGTTCTGGAATATGGCCAGTTAGAAAGGAACTCGGTGAAATCTTAACCGATTATGATGAAATTCTATATGTAGGATAGGAATGGGATTTTAAAACGATTTTTTGGGAAAGTTCTAGAATATGACCAATAAGGAAGGAACTCGGCGAGTTCTTAACCGATTATGATGAAATTCGATATGTAGGATGAAAATGGGATTTAAAAATGTACAGTTTTGTCCCATATCTCGTTTTGTACCTTATCTCGTTTTAAAATATCCAGTTTTGAATTATCCACTTTTGTACCATATCTCGTTTTGTGAACTCCTATTTTGAAATATCCAGTTTTAAAATGTCCAGTTCTGGGCGGTTCTCCTTTTTTTGTTCTACATGACGAGTCTTATTATTTAGTTTGTTTATGGTAGTACGTAATTACAAATATTTAAACAATAAATTCATGTAAATTATAAAGTTTAAATACCCATTAATTTTCTTCCATTCGACTAATAAAACGAATAAAACGTAAGAATATTGGTAATAAATTGGTGATCCCGACTGGATAAAGCAACACGCAAAAGCAACACGCAACAACATCACAACAGCATTGTAGCAGCAAGATCGCAGCAGCAACACAGTAGCAGCACGACAGCAGCCTGCATATACACATATACTTTAACGCAGCAACAGCAGTTCATTTCCACAGCATCCGGTGTTTTAATACCATGACTTTGGAAAACGGGGGCGACAGTGTTTCACCTTCAGCGAGCGCGTCTTCTCCCTCAACTTCCAAATCGTATTAACTAACGTGCAATTAACAACACTAATCGAAAATAGTGTCGCTGCTGCACTCAGGTCTGTAGATAACACAGGCGCTAGTACTAGCGCTGGTTGTGGCAGAACTGAAACACCAACCACAGTTTTACCTATTACTACGTCTGGTTCGGTGTCACATAACGCATTTAGAGTTCCACAACCTCTGTACAATCAAAATCCAGCAGTATGGTTCGAGATATTGGAACAGCAATTTCTGGTTTCCAATATCGTCGCTGAGAAAACCAAATACTTCCATGCTTTCGGAGCATTGGACAGTAGACTGCATGATGTTTCTGCAGACCTGATTATTCGGGATAAGGGTCTTAATTAAATAATCTACTTCACGGTCTTGTACTAGGTGATTTAAAGCCTTCTCAGTTATTAGCCAAGTTCCGCTTGAACGCTGGAGGTAATTTTAATGAAGAATCGGTTAAGCAACTCTGGTTAAAAAGTCTGCCTCAACAGGTGCAGAAGGTGCTCACCCCTTTCGAGAACGATTTCCCTCTTAACACACTAGCAGAAAGACCCGATAACGTTATGGAGACGATGGTGGGGATACGTATCAACTCCATTGAAAATCCCACCAGTCCATCTGTTGATTTCAATCCTGGCATCGCGGATCTGTTCGAAAAATTTAAGAAACAAATCAATACAGAGATCGCAGAATTTAGGAATCATAGATTTCGAACTCCTGTATGTTCCAACAGCAGGAACACGAGGTTCCGTTCTAATTCGTAAAACGATGAATGTTTTTACCACAAAAGATTCGGTAGCAAAGCAAATAAATGTTTACCGTTCTGTAAGCATTTTAGTAAAAGCGCACCAGAAAATAATTCAAAAAACACGTAAATCATCAATGACAACAATTCCTGTCGTCTCATGGTGCGGGAAATCTTTTCCAATCAACACTTTCTCATAGATATAGGAGCGGATATTTCTGTTATCCCTTCTAATCTATTTAAACTACTTACTTTTCTTCTTCTAACTTAACATTCAACCTTTTCGCTCCGAATGGTACAAAAGTTAAAGCATTTGGTACCAGTTCGTTAGAGTTGGATTTGGGACTTAGAAAAAACTTCGTTTGGAATTTCATAATCGCAGAAGTCTCGTCGCCAATTTTAGGAGCTGACTTTCTTAAAAAAACTGGTCTTATCGTCGACATTCAAAAAAAAAACTCATTGATCCATTGACCACACTTTTAACCGTTTGTGCATTGTTAAAGTCGACACATTTCCCTCTGACTAACATTGACAAGACTCAACTTCTCCCTTCAATCTCTAAGTTACTGTCAGAATCCTCTGAAGTAATTAGAGACGACTTCGAAATTAAGCTAATACTCCACAAAATCACTCATGCTCTTGTAACAAATGGTCCTCCAATCTCAGCTAAAGCTGGACGTTTACCGGCAGATAAACTAGCTTTAGCTAAGGATGAGTTCCAAAACAAAACATGGTGAAGAGAGGCATTTGCCGGCCAAGCGATTCCGCTTGGGCAAGTCCTCTTCACATAGTAAAGAAAAAGAATGGAACTTGGAGGCCATGCGGAGATTATCGGGCTCTTAACAACGTCACAATACCCGATAGGTATTCCATTCCGTACTTGCAAGATTTCACTCAGCAACTAGCAGGATGCAATGTATTCTCGACATTGGATCTGGTAAGAGCTTACCATCAGATCCCCGTCGAACCTGCCGACTTTCCTAAAACCGCCATCATCACCCTTTTTAGATTATTTGAATTCACTAGAGTGACTTTTGGCTTGCGTAATGCGGCTCAATCTTTTTACACAGAGTGTTAGCAGGATTTTCATGCTGTTTTTGTTATTTAGACGACATTTTAGTAGCTTCTAAATCTCTTAAGGAACACATTACCCATTTGAGAATAATTTTCTCCAAATTATCTGAATTTGGCTTAATCAACTTAGAGAAATGCATTTTTGCTAAATCTCAAGTTGACCTTCTCGGCCAAGAAAATAATGTTTTTTTGATAGGAAATTTTAGTGATGCTCACTTTTCGATTCCATTCTATATTTCACTTGTCGCACTTTACAAGTATTTTAACGCACTAACCTTAAAAGACAAAATTATTTTATATAAAATAATGCGTAAAATTATTTTATATAATTAACTATTAGCTAATAATTAATTAATAATAATAACTAAAAGTCCCTTAAAATTATCATCATTTTTCGATGATACGAAAAAAATGATTGATTTTGTCAGATATTATAGTTTAAACATAAAAAACGATTATCTTTTTTTTTCTATCATCGCCTACCATCATCTTTTTGAAAATTAGAAACGTTTCTATTTTCATCATCGACAAAAGGCAAAGAAGTAAAAATTGGACAAATTGTATTTTCTTTATTTTTAGCGGGCATCTGTATTTTTTAATGCCACTACACTTAAACCAATGAAACTAGACCGATCAGTTCGGACAAGATGCATCTATTCGCATCCTGATTAGATCAGATCTATTCGCCTTTTAACGCAAAGTAGGTGACACCTAGCGATTTTTTTGTGTTGTGACTACGCGTTATTAGTTTTGATAAAATTTAAATTTAAAATTTTCGAAGTTTTTTAATCAGTTTAAGTTCGATAATTGACTAATTTAATAATAAATTATTTGCCCATCATGTGTCAATTTGCTTTATCTACCATCTGATAAAACGACATTACTTCAACAGAACAACTGTGCCATCACAAAATTGGCTAGATCTAATCGCGTTAAAATAGAACTCCTGCAAATCAAAATGGAGATCTTTACAGAGTTTTGCAAATTTGCAAATACCTAGCTCAACATAGAAAGTACATCACGTCCAACAAAATACGCAAATACCAACTACCAACATAATTTAGCCTCGTCTATGAATGTACACATAAATGGTCATGCAATCTTCTTTCGTAGAAACTATCGGAATACAACCACTCGTACAGTCATAATAATTTTTTAAGATTGTTTTCCTTAATTGATTCACATGCGCCGTTTTTATTTTATTATTAACTAAAATACTATAAACCACTGAACTTTTTTTTTTTTCAATATTTTTGCCCTAGTCCAATTTACATAATCATTCCTTATTTCTTTTATCAAAATACAGAACAATTCCTCCACTCTTAAATTCATCAACTTTTTTTTCTAACAATATGTTTGTTCTGTTATTATTACAATCGTTAATTTTCTTGAATTTTATTTGCAATATCCCTTTCTTTATCCATCCTTAAGAAATCTTGGTTCTTGGCTTATAATTAAATATACGTTGAGATGGAATTAAATTTTCTTCCGTACATGGGAGATTGTTATAAATTCTTAAAACTCTTTTACTGCCAAATCTAAATCGATGCTTTGTCCAAATCTTCTCATATCTATAAAATATTTTTTTAAAGCATTCTTTGTGGTTTGGACCGCTCTCTCGATTTGTCCGTTACAACTTGGATGATACGGTGATGTATGTGTCAACTTAATGGCCTTGCCCTTACAAAATTCACTGAATAATGCACTGTTAAACGGTGGACCATTATCTGACACCAACTCGGTTGGAAATCCAAACGTTCTAAAAATACCATCTAACTATTGTATTACTTTACTCCCATTTGTTTCTCGCATATAAACTACTTCCAACGTTTTCACTTAAAATAGAGGTCGATCAAAGCATACAAGCTCTTGGGCTCTTTTGGAAGCCTCATGCGGATATATTTGAGTTTAAGATAAATCTATCATTTTTGAGTGACTCTCTAACAAAGCGGAATATCCTATCCACCACTGCTAAGCTATTTGATCCTTTAGGATGGCTAGCACCAATAATAATAACACCGAAGATAATGATGGACAAATACCACACCCGAATCTCAAATCGAGGTTCACGGCTTCAGTGATGCTTCATAACAAGCATATGCCGCTTGTGTTTATCTAAAAGTAACAAACAAAGATCACGAAATAAGCACCAGTCTCATAGCTGCCAAGACAAGAGTCACACCGACAAAATCAAAAATGACATTACCGAGGCTAGAACTAAATGGCACTCTTCTGTTGGCCAAGTTACTTAAAGAAGTAAAACAAGCATTGCAGATACAACAAGCATCAACTATTGCATGGACCGATTCAACCATAGCTTTAGCATGGATACAAGGAGACATTCAGAAACATAAAGCTTATGTTGCCAACAGAGTTTCAGAAATTAGAAATCTCACTGAACCACAGCAATGGCGACATATTAAGTCAGAAGATAATCCAGCTGATTGCGCCAGCCGCGGAACAACGGTTGATGAATTGATAAATCATAAACTCTGGTGGTCAGGGCCTCATTGGCTCAAAACCAAGCATGACAACTTATCGGAACCTCCAAGCTACTTTAAGCTGGAGGAACTAGAAGAAACAGAAATAAAAAGTACCAATCTAACTACCACTATGGAAGAAGATGATGACAGGATAAGCTTCATAATAAATAAAATATCCAGTTTCAATAAATTAAAGAGGATTGTAAGAATAGTAATAAATCTTACAAGAAGGTGTAGAAAAATCACAGTAAATAAATACGATTTAAATGAAGTTGAGAAGATTATCGTGAAGCACACACAACTCAGCTGTTTCAAAATAGAGATAACCCAGCTAACGACAAATAAAGGTTTAGATAGGAAAAATAAGCTGTTGGCATTGAATCCCTTTCTAGATTCAGAGGGAATTCTTCGAGTAGGAGGCAGACTGCCAAAAATCATTGTTGACCTATGAAGAAAAACATCCAGCTATACTTCCTGCCCACCATCAATTGAGTAGAACCTTAATCAGCTATGCACATTTGAAAATGATGCATGGGGCAATAGAACTCACCCTATCATTCGTGCGGAGAAAATATTGGATTATAAAAGGCAAAATCACAACTAAATCAATAATTTCAAAATGCGTTATATGTCACAGATTCAAAATCAATCCAGGGAATCATCAATTGATGGGAAGCCTACCGTCGGCAAGAGTTCAACCATCAAGACCCTTTACACACACCGGAGTGGACTACGCCGGTCCGGTGCAAGTAAAAACAATAAAAAGAAGAGGGTGCAAAACTTACAAGGCATATATGGCAATTTTTGTTTGCCTAGCAACCAAAGCAATACATGTAGAATTAGTAACGGACCTCACTGCAGAATCCTTTATTGCAGCACTTAAAAGGTTCATATCTAGGCGTGGAAAATGCACTGACATATACAGTGACAATGGCACGAATTTTGTTGGAGCCAAAGGTTACAAAAAGAACAAACAACAAAATTCAATGATATTGTTACCCAACAATTATCAACAGAAGGAATAACCTGGCACTTCCAACCGCCTGCATCATCTCATTTTGGTGGATTATGGGAAGCTGGTGTAAAATGAGTTAAGACCCATCTAAAAAAGATAATAGGAAATACAACACTAACCTATGAGGAATTGACAACATTGCTGAATCATATAGAAGCCATTTTTAACTCAAGGCCACTATGTCCAATGTCCAATGATATATCAGATCTTGAAGTCCTAACACCTGGCCACTTTTTAATTGGTTCATCACTAACTGCGATACCAGAAGAAAATCTAGCTCATGCAAACATGAATCGTTTGTCAAGATGGCAGATGTTACAAAAACTGAAGCAAGACTTTTGGAATAAGTGGAGTAACGAGTATCTGCGACGATTACAACAACGACCAAAATGGCTTCAACTCACGCCGCAGCTTAAAATAGGAAATCTTGTACTTCTAATTGAAGATAATCTACCTCCCACAAAATGGGTAAGAGGTAGGATTATAGAAACCCATCCGGGAGCAGACGGGTTGGTACGTGTAGTTTCTGTTCGAGGCCCGGGAAATGCTCTCTACAAAAGAGCAATCACCAAAATATCCGTACTACCAGTAGATGAGCCGCAAGAGACAGGCCAGTGTGATATGATCACAGATTCAAATCAGAAGGTAACGCACCAGCCACAACAGAGCCGAAAAACCAAAGCAAGCGTCAAGCTACATTATGTATATTGGGAACAGCATCATCCGAAACAACATCGAAATACAACTTGTAGTTCCAGTTAAGAGACATCAGGATGGCCGCGGAATATGTTGACTACTCAACATGGGTTTTAACTTTAAATCAAATAATATAAAACTGCAATATAAGCAGTTTTGTTTTCTGTTGACGAAAAAACCTGAATATCATATGTCACAGGAAATAATACGGTTTTATTGTGTAGATCAGCAGTTTTAGGTTTAAAATTTATATAAATACTCATGTAAAGGATTAAATAAAAGGAGAATAAAATTGACCATAAAAGAAATACAGTTTTACTTCTCGCAAATCTAATTAAACCCCACCCGTGGTAATTTAATTAGATCACTTCGCTAACTCTAGCGTAACTTTTGGATTAACCAACCTTCCTCGATACAATACACATCCTTATTCGAATGACAAAAACTCGTTTTTTAAATAATAATTTTTAAAATCTTTAGGAATATTAGATTCATTCCACTCATTTAATATGTAACTAAGCCTTCAAAACTTCATCTCTACTTGTTTTCTTTCCAACGGATACAGTATCGATTGCAATTAAATCATTAACTTCCACCTGATGGATTTGAAATAAACTTTCTTTGTTAATATCGTCTTTTGACCCATAACCTTCCATTGGCAATCTGCTTAAACAGTCAGCATTACCGTTTTCACTGCCTTTACGATATTTTATTTCGAAATCGAAAACAGATAAACGATATATGTATATCTGCAATCTTGTGGCAACTAAACTCGACTGACATCTTTTTTTTGACAAAATACTTCCCAAAGGTTTATGATCAATGTAAACGACCACATGTAACTGCCCAAATATATACTTGTACAACTTTTCTAATGAAAATACTATAGCCAGTGCTTCACGATGTAAAATAGGATAATTCCTTTCTGTTTTTGACATTGTTCGTGAAATAAAAAACACTGGTTTTTCGATGCCATCTACCACATGACAGAGAATACCACTTATCACACCTCGATCACTTGCGTCACATACAATTACAATTGGATCAAAGTGTTCCAAAATTGAGCTATTCACTAATGCTGGTTTGCATTCATTTAAAACCATTTGACAATTCATGCCTGAATTCCCTTGACTACCTTTACACAATAATGTGTACAGAACACAGCATTTTTCATTTAATCTCGGCAAAACCTTAGAATAATACTTTAACATACCAATAAATGATTTTAGTTCCGAAGCATTTTAAGGAACTGGTGCTTCTACGATTGCCCTTAACTTTGACTTGCAAGGACCGATACCCTTTGACGAAATCTCATGTCCTAGATACTTTAAATTTTCGACAAAGAAATTACATTTATCTCAATTAGTTTTAACGTTATTTTGTTTTATCTGTTTCAACCCTAAACGGAAGCGATCGTATAACTCAACCAGATTTTTAGCACTTATTCCGATCAGTATCTGATCCATAACCGACTGAAATATTGATGTTGCTGTTTTGAGACCAAACGGAAGTCTTTTGTACTGAAACAAACCACGATGCGTATTTATAGTTACCAATTTCTGTGAATTTTCGGACAACCTTAACTGAGTATATGCGCCCTTCAAATCAATCGATACAAAATCGTTATTACCTGCCAAACTTGCTAAAACTTCATTTATTATAGATAGGTAAAGGATAGTGTTGAGAACGGACATATTTATTTACCGTAACCATCGATACAGATGCGTAATTCACCGCCTGGCTTTGGCACCACTACTATGGGTGAAGCCCAATCTGATGTTGTAACTTGTGATATTATATCTTTTCGAATCATATCATCTAGTTCTCTTTCAACTTTTTCCCGTACACTAAAGGGTAATGTGTATGCTTTATGGAATATAGGGACCACATCATCTATCAATTGAATATTAACCTCAAAACTTCGAATACATCCACTTAAATCTCCATCAAAAACCGAACTAAATTCCTGTTGTATCTGTGGTAACATTTTCTTACGAAAGTCATCACACACGTTTGTTTGATTTATTCAAAATGAATCTCTCCACTCTGGTCGTTTATGTGGAATCTCTCCACATAAACGACATTTTTCCCTTCTTGTTTCACTTTGACTCTAATTCGCCCTTCTAGTTCAACCTCATCACAAGTTAGAACCGGTAAAGGTAAATCAATGCTACTCAATGACAAATGCGGAAAATATTTCTCATGATCCACGACACTACACAACGAGACACATGTACCGGTATCAATTTCCAATTTAACTTTTTGACCTTCAATTATTAAATATAAAAATTCCACATTTGAAACTTTGAATCTACTGTCTATCTTATTCATTAGGTGACTTAAATCTGTAATATTGGAAACTCTAAATTTGCCGTTAATCTCATTTTTTTTTCATAACCGTAATATTATCTCTGAACTGTTTTATATAGCCCTCAATGATAGGTTGCCGAAGTTTAAACTTGAATCAACATGATTACCAGAAAAATATTCGCCACTTCCCCCGATGATTTATTAACATTACTTCCATAACCCTTCGATGACCTATCATCCAGATTTTTATTTCTATTATACCTATCTCTAAAATTTCCCCATGATCCAGCTCGCTGTGATGAACACTGCTGCGCCATATGCCCCAATCCTCCACAATTGAAACATTTCACCTTTCTACCCCGCGATATACTTCGATTTCTATTGAAGTCTCTGTTTCTTGATTTTGACCGTTCGCGGTAACTGCTCATCTTTCTGTTATCACCAACTTTCCATTGTACTTGGTTGGTGCAAGCTTTTGTTTGCGGTGCAAACAAATCCCTACATCGTTGTACTATCTCCTTGTAAGTAAATTCTTTTGGCTTACGTGGTTTACATGCTTTGGTAAGTTTTACACTCGCGTCTGGGCCGATTAAATTGTTTAACAACAATATCCTGAACTTATCCTCGTTCAAATCGTTCAGCTCAAAATAGTTCTCCATTCTATCCAAATTATTCTCGAAAATTTCGCCTTGCACAAATGGTTCTAAAACACATTGTATTTTCCACATCTCGGTTTTTATCCGCTTCTTTATTTCCATTTTCCTCCCTACTTTTTTTTTGTATCGGCGCCATTTTCATTCTATGCACATGTACGATTTACTTTTTGTTTTTGCAATTCAAAATTTCACTAATCTTCTTACAAAAAGGAACTATCACTCTATTATTACACTTTTTAATCCATTTCATTTAATTTTTAAAACTATAATTACGCCAATGTTTCTGGATTTTTTTTTTTTTCTCGTCGCCACTTTTATGTTCGTTCTTTTCATTAAAAAGACACACGCGTTCCTCTTCATGACTGTCACTCTTCCTTTATTACATCTTCTTTTTCTATAACTACGTACATTATGCTATAAAGTCTAAAAAGACTTTTATAGTTGAATAAGGTATTCGTACACGACAGTTAGTTTATTTTTACTATCTTTTACTGCATGAATGGCATCAGAAAATTGCTGATCTCGCGGTTAAAAGGAACTCGATATGTGTCATTATGTGTCAATGTGTCATTATCTTCTTGAAGCCATATATAAAGGACATGACTCTTCCCTCAAATTTCTTCAACTATCTTTCATGGTTCATGACAAGTAAATCCAGTAGTTCTTTCACATCGTTGCCATTCAGTCCAATTACACAGATATCATCTGCATATGCCAGAACGTGGTTGGATTGACGGTATAAGATATTGCCCTGAGCTTTTTTACTCTTATGAAAGATAAATGCTAACATAAGATAAGATTAAACGGTATCGGGGACAGAACATCACCTTTTCCCAAACCAAAGCTAACTACAAAAACTCTTGATCGCTTATTCTCTACTTCAACACAACATTTTGACTACATTACTGCCATTTTTAATAAATGCACAAATTTTTTAGGTATCTCCAGACATCGCAAAGAAAACCATAAACTAACTTGGTGGATTGAGTTAAAAGCTTGCTGGAAATCCAAGAACACCTGATGGACGTCACGAGATGTTTTGTAATCTTTAGAAATAATGATCCTCGGCGAAAAACCTTGATCAGTGACTGGCGAAATCTTCCTTCGTAGTCATCTACAATTTCCATCCCCATATAAGGAAGAAATTCTTTTCAATATTATGTAAGACAGTAATTTGTATATACTGAGTATAGGAGAGCAAGACCGCGATAGTTTTCGTATCTTGAGCGATCTCCTTTTTTAAGGTTAAGGCATAATGAGGTAACTTATCATTCATCAGCAATAACTTCGCTTTGCCATACTAGTCGAATAAAATCGAAAAGACAGTTTCACAAAATATCCTCTACAAATATCAAAACCTCGGAAAAATCCGCTTGGCGGTTTTCCTATCTACGACCGCTTTATTGTTTTAAAAACAACTTTGTTGTAAAACGAGTCGCGCTTTTTCATTGGCTATTTTATATTGCTCGGCTGTACTCAATGGAAGCCAACACGGGTTGTCAGAGTACAACCCATTGTTGGTAAAGAGGCATCATTCGCTAATAGCGATGAAATTAAAAACAGAGTGCGGGAGGTTATCAAACCCGCGGCCTTTGGACTTGAAATCAAAAAAGTCAGTAATGTCAGCAATGGCATTATAATAGAAACAGCAAAGGTTGAGGACATTGAGTTCTTTATGAGTAACAAGAGCTTGGAAGAGGCTGGGCTAGTGGCTTTTCTACCAGAGAAGAAACTGCCTAGAATCATTGTGTATGATGTTGACAGATTAGAAAGGATTGAAGACATCAAGATCGCTATCTTGTCTCAAAACAAGGATATTAAAGAAGAAGACCTTAAGTCTGGTTTCAAAACTGGGCCCAGAAATACAAATAACGCACATTGGGTCATCGAAGTGAAACCAAAAGCACGAAATACCTTACTGCTAAAACGCAGAGGACGGACATGATCACAAATCATGTCCAAAGAAAGTGGAAGGGCCTAAGTGCACTAGCTGTAAAAAAGCTAACAAAGCCTTCGACCACTCTCTGAGAAGCAAAGTATGCACAGCATATAAAACGGCATTGAACTTAGTAATTCGAAAAACTGTTTATGACGATTAAAAATCACATGAGGATTGTCCAACTTAATATGCAAAATGCAAAAATAGTTGGACATGAAATTAGACAAAGTGCACAATAAAAGAAGATTGATATTCTCTGCATGCAGGAACCTTACATGGTCAAAGGTAGAGTTGGCGGTCTGGCTACTTCAACAAGAGTTGTCACTGGTGATGGTGATAATGCCAAGGCTGCAATAGGGGTTTTTGGATTTTAAGTACCTCTAAGTCCTGGTACCTCTAACCAGGACTTAGAGGTACTTAAAATCTCACAATACTGCGACTCACATTGTGTATGTGTTGAAATCAGGTCTGATTTGGGTAGTTTTTATCTAATCAGTATCTACTTTCAATACACTGATGAACCAGTGGATTACATCAATAGGCTTGATAAAATCATGGAGGGTCTCAAAAACCTTCCAATTATCATAACTGGCGACTTCAATGCCAAGTCAAAACTTTGGCATAACCGAGAAACAAATGATCGAGGAATCCTCGTAAAAGAATTTGTTGCAAGAAGGGGTCTCTTTGTTTTAAATAAAGAGGACTAGCCAAGTACCTATTGCCACAATGGTGAATCAAACATTGATCTAACACTTGTGAGTAGTGGGTTGTTGAGAAAAGTAACCAATTGGGTAGTACAAGAAAACTGGTCTTCAAGCGATCACCGGGCGATAGTTCTCTCTTTAGAATCTGGAAACAATCATAATAGCAATGACCTCAAAACAAAGTTCCACGATATGCACTGAAACGTGCAAATTGGGAAAAGTTTGATAACTTGTTGAACTCAACTTGGCAAGGATGATCTGAAAATATGAGTTACACATCTGGAAAAGATGTAGATACAATAGAGCGTGAAATAACAAGCACGATTATCAGGGTCTGTGATAAAAGCATACCACGAAAACGTACTCACAAAGGAAATTTACCTTGGTGGACTAACGAGTTAACCACCAAAAGAGTAAATGTATCAAGAATGCGCAAAAAGTATCAAAACGAAAAAAACCCAACAGAAAGACAACAAAAGAAAGTCAGCTATGTAGCATGCCGTAATGAGTACTTTAGTGATGTTAATAAAACAAGCCAGACTAATCTGGAGAAGTACATTACTGATCATGGTAATGCAGAACCATGGGGCTTCGTATATAAGTTCAGTACAGGAAGGCTCAAAACTACCGAAGTTTTAAGCACACTTACTAGTGGAGATGGTCTGACAACTACGTGTTGGAAAGATACAACAAAGTGTTTGTTGGAAGCGTTGCTTCCTGATGACACAGTGACAAATGACACAGATGCGCATAAAGAGGTCAGAGCGCAAAGATCTGTAACACCAAGGACTTGCGACGTGGAAGAATTCAGCAATGATGAAACTACGGACGCAATATTGTCAATGAAACTAGGAAAAGCACCTATAACGACGGCGGTTGACGTCATTATTTTTAATTATTCAGAATTTGGCTGTTGTGCGAAGCAAAGCTCAGTTTCGATCTGATGAGGAATTTAATTAAAAATTAATTGTCATCTCATCAGGCCATGGCGACCGAGTGCTATGTGTAATAGCTACTTTACGCTCTATATATATTTATGTACAGTGTACATGTAGCGTTAGCGAATTATATGAAAATTGCACGAAATATCTGAATAATTTTTTAATTGTGTGTGTAGCGATGGTCGCTACAGTACTCCTCTGCGAGTGATTATTCTTACTCTGAATTGAAGGTGATACCGTAAGAATATGACGTGCTTATGTTAAGCTTACTCTTGGTGAAAGCCATCGCGATCTCGTAGATACCCAGTGTTAGGGGAGAACTCTAGATTGGCTTGTTGCGGTATGTGACGAACCCATGTCGAGTTAAGAGAGAAGAAGAATGAATCAGAAGAAGTATTGCGTGTTGCAGATCACGTCGGGATCACCATTATAACGACGGCGGTTGACGTCATTATTTTTAATTATTCAGAATTTGGCTGTTGTGCGAAGCAAAGCTCAGTTTCGATCTGATGAGGAATTTAATTAAAAATTAATTGTCATCTCATCAGGCCATGGCGACCGAGTGCTATGTGTAATAGCTACTTTACGCTCTATATATATTTATGTACAGTGTACATGTAGCGTTAGCGAATTATATGAAAATTGCACGAAATATCTGAATAATTTTTTAATTGTGTGTGTAGCGATGGTCGCTACACACCCGGCCTCGATAATATCGAGGTCGAAGTGATACAAAGAGCATGGCCTATAATAGGGTCTGGTATCACGCGGTTCATGAACCATTGTCTTCAAAGAGGGTATTTTCCAAAAGCATGGAAAAACGGCAAAGTCATTATTATTAGGAAGGGAGGTGAAAGAGATCCCACCGACCCAAAATCCTATAGACCAATCATGCTTCTACCAGTCTTGGGTAAATTACTCGAGAAACTGATAACTGGTAGGTTGATGCGTCTGTTCCATGATTCTGGGACATTTAGTGACAAACAGTTTGGATTTAGAGAAAATCGGTCCACAGAGGATGCTATGGTGAAAATGATCAACATAGTAAAAGAATCGGAGCACAAATACGTTCTCGGAGTATTCCTTGACGTTTCTGGTGCCTTCGATAATCTGTGGTGGCCTAGTATAATGAATGAGTTGAAGAAATTTAGCTGTCCAGCAAACCTTTACTTAATCATTAATAACTATTTCTCAGAAAGATTCGCAACTGTTGTCACTAACTTTGGTTCATTACAAAAGAGTGTGACAAAAGGATGTCCGCAAGGGTCCATCTTAGGTCCACATCTCTGGAACATAGTATTCAACAGTAGTATGAATGAAAACATCCAAGAAGTAGCATTCGCGGATGATAAGGTAATGATATTTGCAGGAAACTCAAGACAAAACGTTCAAGAAATAGCGCAGAGTGCAATCAACATAATGACTGATTGGTGTTGCAGATATAAAATGGAGCTTTCATCAGCCAAAACGGTTATGATCCAGCTTAAAGGAACGCTTGACATTAGAAGACCACCATTGGTGTCTGTAAATGGGGTGAGAATTAAGATGGTCAAAACTGTGAAGTGGCTTGGAGTTGATTTCGATGAAAGATTAGGTGTCACGTCACATGTCAAAAGAATAGCTGAAAGTAGTAAAAAAGTATTCGTTACTTTAAAAAGAGTGGCCAAAGAAACTTGGGGCCTTAAACAAAGGACCCTCAAGACTATATACGAAGGTCTAGTGGTTGCGTTACTTACATATGCTTGTGCCGGATGGGCTGACAGAATGAACTGTCACCACCGAAGAACTTTAATAAGTGCACAACGGGGAATACTTCTTGGTATTACAAAAGCTTACAGAACTGTATCAACAGATGCAGTTCCTGTTCTGGCCGGCGTAATACTCATTGATATATTATTGCAAGAAAGAGTAGCTAGCCTTAAACTTAGAAAGCGCAAAAGTGTGAGCTACGGGAACGTGGTATTACAAGAAGGACAAATAGAAGAAAACCTTATTAGTTTGCTCAAAAGGCAGCTAAGGAAAGAATCAATTGCAATCTGACAAGAGAGATGGAACACTTCGATGGATAGAAGAACAACTTATTTTTCTTCCAAACATCAAAGAAAGGCTAGACAAAAGGCTTGCGCTTAGTGCTCCGTTTACGCAAATGCTAACGGGGCACGGCAAAATAACTTCATACATGGAAAGATTCTATATAAGCGAAACAAGCAGATGTGAGTGTGGCCATGATAACGAAACCATGGATCACTTACTCTACAGCTGCGATCTTGTCGAAGATGAAAGACAACAATTGATAATGGAGCTGGGCACAGAATGGCCAGCAAGCAAACTAGTTTTAATGACTCCACGAAACATCACGGCTTTGAAAAGGTTCTGTGACACTGTTCTAAGTAACAGTTAGTTCCTACACAACACTGACACTAGACTCTATATATGTATGTATATGTATGTGTATATATGTGTATATATATATATATGTGTATATATATATATATATATATATATATATATATATATATATATATATATATATATATATATATACATATATATATATATATATATATATATATATATATATATATATATATATATATATATATATATATATATATGTATATATGTGTGTATTTATATATGTATATATGTATATATGTTTACGAAATTTAACAGACAATGGAGCTAGATAGTAGAAAAGTATGCGCCTCCACGTGGCAGGGACGGAAACAGGTTCATTTAAACCTGGCTAAGCATACCAAGAACAGGAAAAAAGTCCAAGCACGACGGCGCGAGAATGTATATAGGCTAAGCCTGGGTGACATTCTCACGCAATAACACGTCAAATGATAACAATGACACAATGCTCGGCAGTAAGACGACATCCTTTTTTAACGACATGGTTTTTTGCATGTGGCAATACATTTAATCGAATAATTTAATTAATTTTTAAAATTTTTAGTCTGAAACAATATTTAGCTGTGTAAAAAATATAAATTTTTGGCATAAACCACTCTACTACCAGGCTCTACTCCGTCGTTTGATACTTCAACTAAATAATCAACCAATCATTTTTACAGCCAACAATTTTTTCAATTTAAATTTTGAAACTCTTGCCAGTGTAAGTAAAAATGTCCTCTATTTAATTTTAGATAATTTCTAATTATAATAAAAATTATTTTAAGATTTTTGGATCGGTATCAATGTACGTCCTGGTCATGATACAATTTGATATGACAGCTGTGCAAAGTAACAATTCATATTTTGACCATAACTAATGGAAGTAATGAATTCTGGAATTTAATTTGTTATCCTTAACTTTTAAATAAAAATAATTGAGTTAAAATTAAATAAAACTTTTAATATCATTGTTTTAGGAATATCCTAACGGTGAAAAATAAATCATTTTTAAAAGTAAAAAATTGAAGAGTAACTGACGCTTAAAATAACAAAAATATATATAAAAAGGATGTGGAATCTGAAGACAAACTAAATGTCGTGAATGCAGACATTAGGATATGTTGATAAATGTAGCATAAAAAAAATCGACATTAGTACGAGTGAATTTATTGAGTGATTTTGTCCAGGTGAGAAAAGGTCGCATTATGGATAGATTTACATAAACTTAGCAAAGACACTCTTTGCCAACACTCATGTACATTGTAATGGATAACTGCGTCATCTGATGGTTCTTCATCCTTTGGCAGGTGCAAATCTCGTAATTGGTGGTGATGTCTCCTCGTCAGAGAATTTTATTTTTTCCTTGCCTTTTTTTTTTGTTTTGAAGATCATGCAAAAAGAACCAAGTTATTAAAAGACTTCCACGCAGCTGTAGTTAACGTCATCAGTTCCAAAATTTGTATTGGAGACGCTCCTAAATGTCGGCAAGAACTTAGTAGTGTGTGTGTGTTGATTTTTAACAAGCGTTGTATTTCGGTTCTGCTGTATTAGGTTATTAATGGGATACTTTGGCATTTGACAGAGCAGAACTTGATTGTCTATAGAGCCAAGGCTTTGACTAGATTTGAAACTTTTTCTGATTGAATAAGGCAGACGCGACTGTTCTACTGTGGGATGAGGAACCAAATTCTACACATTTGATGGTTCAATTGCTCTGATCGGAGCTACAACGTTTTTTTTTATTTAGTAGGTTTTAAAAATACGACTGCCAAACCAAGTGTTCACTTCCTGATAGGAAGACCATAACAGCCATGTCAGAGCCTGGCAAGTCCAACGTGGAGGCAGTCACAAGATGGAATCTCAAAACCAAAACAGCACAACAATTCAGGAAACAATGGTGCTTCCGGAAGGAAATTTCCAATATTTTAAATTATGAATTTTACCTCAATGCAACTTCCCAAATTTTCTACAAGAAAAGAGGCAAAAGATTTGTGAAGTAGATGACAAATATTAACCAACAAAATCGATTAATTCAAAAACTCAACCCCAATGCTGATGTTTGGGTGGTTTGTGTACCATTTTCGCCGTTGTTGTAAGGTGTGTAAATAATTGACTGACCAATGTTTTCAGAAACCTTGCACTCCAACCTGAACATTTTGCCACCTTGATAAACGATTGGTAGGTATGTGGTCGAGTAAAGGTTCCGGTATTGAAGTAATGGGCTCACCAATTAAAAAAATGCGCTGGGGTTAGTACCGATAAATCGTCGATGTCATCGGTTATTGGACACAGTGGTCGAGAGTTGAGAATACCTTCAATCTGTATCAGTAACGTCTCCATTTCGTGTGTAGTCATCAAAGCATTTTTGGTAACTCTGGTGAGATGGTGTTTGATTGCCTGTATGCCGGACTTCCACAGTCCACTAAAATGCGGATCACTAGCAGGATTGAATAACAATTTGATTTCTTGCTGTGAAAGAAAATCAAAAATTAGTTTATTGCTATGATTTTGTTGGTATAAGTGAAATAATTCTGATAATTTTCTTTTAGTTCCTACAAAATTGGAACCATTGTCGGACAGGATTTCAACTGGTATTCCTCTTCTGGATACGAAACGACGCAGTGTAGCAATGAATCCTTCAGCTGTCATATCTTGAAATAGCTCGATATGAATGGCTTTGTTGGCCAAACAAATGAAAATACATGTGTAACCTTTAACAACTGTATTTAGGTACAACGGCCCAGCATAGTCCATGCCCGTATACAGAAATGGACGACTAGGTGATATTCTAGGTGATATTTGGGTAAGTTTCCCATTATTTGATGGGAAGTTGCTGCCTTTTGTCTTTTGTGTTTAATTGGCGAAGAATACTGGTTTGCAACGTAGGCTCTGGGTGTAAATATCGGTGGTGAGTTTCGAGGATTATTTTATCAATTATAATATGCTTCTTTGGCATAATTATTGGGTGTTTGACACTGAACGAAGAATGTAACTTTCTCAATCTTCCTCCTATCTGTCTCCTTTCATAGATCATGAAGGTATCCTAAGAACCTTCATGATCTATGAAAGGGGACAACGATATTATTTTAGTTTACGTGCCAGAAGTTTTGTTTTTGTTTAGAGAGTTCATCTCGTCATGAAATTCGTCAGACTGGGCCCATTTTACACAAACTACTTTAGCTTTCCTAAGGATGTCAACTGAGTGGAGGTTTCTATTTGTCTTTTTCCGTTTTAAGATATTTGCCAATATTCGTTTGATCTAAGAATATGATTCAACTCGTTTGCACAATTGTTCCATTACCTGATTTGATTTAACGTTCAAGTTATCCATTAATGACACAGTTCGTTCTTTTAGATTAGTCCATTCAATTTTTGTTGTGGTTGGCCACTCAACTATTGGCTTAATTAACCAGGTAGGTCCATTCGATCAAAGCTCGCTCTCTGCTTGCTGTTTAGGTCTGCCGGGTTATACTTTGATGCGCCGTGATTCCAGTTTACTCCCTTAATATTAAATAAAATTTCCGAAGTTCGGTTTCCAATAAAACATTTCCATTTTCTTGAAACATCTGACAACCACGCTAATACGATCAGGCATAGCACTCTGTGTTTTCAACTTCAAATGCTCGTACGGTGTATTTGATTAGTCTGCTTAGCAGTACCGCTCCGCACAGTTCTAGTCTTGGTACAGATACTTGCTTCAGTGGCGCTACTTTAGTCTTAGATCAATTTGAATGTTAGTCGACTTAGATGTCATGATAAATCGTGGAACCTCGTGTTTACCTAACTCTTGTAGTATTGATTTAGTTGCCATCCATTTTGGTCTAAGTCCGCCGGGAGTGGATCACCCCAGCCTAGTTTTTGCAACTAAAGCTTTTGTAAATTTATCTTGAAAACGATAATTACGGGTGATACCTAGAATAACGGATCGAATATTCGTCCTATTTGAGATAACATCTCGCGCTTTGTGACCAATTTGCTGGCTCGGAAATTGATTTTGTATGAAAATGTGTCCTTGATGGGATTCCACTGAAATCCCAACGTTTTACCTGTCCCAGTATTGTCATCGATCTGAAGATTGGTTCTTTCTCTGAACTCAGGTGGGATTGTGCTCAAGAGTTCGGGAGGGTTAGACTTCCATTTTCGAAGATTAAAACCGCCCATGGTAAGCATTTGGAAGACTTCGTTCATTGCTATCTTAACTTCATTGATTGAATCAGCACCTGATAGGTACGTAAAAATCTTTTTTCGCAATCTTGGCGCCTACTGGATAAGTAACCTTGTGAACATTGGCGATTTGTTGTAGTTTGCGAACTGCTAAAAATGGTGCACACGATGTGCCATATGTAACGGTATTTAGGCGAAAAGTCTTAATTGGTTCAGATAGGGACGTTCTCCATAGAATTTTTTGAAAATTTTTATCCAGTTGGTTGACTTCAATCTGTCTATACACCTTCTCTACATCTGATGAGAATGCAATGGCATGTTTCCGAAACAGCATTAATATCGATACTAGGTTCTTTTGTATTGTAGGGCCGACCAATAATCTATCATTTAGAGGGATTCCAGATGTTGTCTTGCAGGACCCGTCAAACACAACGCGCAATTTGGTAGTTGTGCTGTCATTCTTCAGGACAGCATGATGCAGATAAAGGAAATTTTTCTCGATGCTGGTTGGATCGTTAGATTTCATCTCGCTCATGTGTCCTAGGTTCAGATGATTACTCATGAAATTGCGATACTGGTCGTGAAGGTCTGGGAACTAATTGAATTTGCGCTCCATCGCCATTAAACAGTTAATTGCCGCAGTTTTTGATTGTCCTAATTCTCCTGAGTTCCCTTTGAACGGTAGTCGTACGACGTACTTGCCATTGGATTGGCGTATATGAGCCTTTGTGAAGTGACATTCACAAGCTGATTCTGTGTCTGATAATGATGATGCAACTGGAACTTCTTCTAAAGCCCAAAATCTTTCCAACATTTTGCTTGTGTTGTCTTCCTGTATCATTACTGTGAACGAAGTTGAGTGCTCCAGAGATCAACCATCCAAACTTCGTTGATTGGGCTATTAGTTGATTTTTAAATTTAATTTGATTAGCTTATTTCGAAGAATATGTCAGCTCCTAGAAGGATATCTATTTTGTTAGGGATATGATATGCAGGATCTACTAAATGAAGCATTTGTTTATTTATCTCCTCTATCCATTGACCTTCAATTGTAGAATGCGGAATATTTGGTGTTAATTTACTTAGAATTAGGGCTTCAATCTTAAAGCACTCACTGGCCTCATACCTCGATTGTAGGGTTAGTTGGATGCTACCTTTTGATGTTTCCGCCTTTGTATCCGATATACCTGATACTTGAACGGTTGCAAATAATCGGGCAAGCTTCAATTTTTGAACGAGAGTTTCACTGACAAATGTAGACTGGGATCCTGAATCCAATAATGCCCTGGCTAAATGAGGATTTCCAGCTGCGTCATAAACGTATATCACCGCAGTTGGTAAAACAGCGAGACGTGAAGTGCGAACTTTAAGCACGGTAGTGATTGTATCTCACCTGAGCAATGGATGGTTTTCTGCTTCTACCTGCTGTGATTCTGAGACTGCGGTGCCAGCTTAAATTAGAGTGCTAACTGATAATAACTATTTTGATGTTCCGGACCCTTGGTGAAGTAATGTACAAAGTTTTTCGTTGTAAATGCGGCAAGAATAATTTACTGGACAATTACTGACATCATGACCTGCTCTAAGGCAATTACAACACATACTGGATACATTAACAATGCGTTATCGATTCTCAATTGACATTCGTTTGAATTGCATACATCTCCACGGTTGAAGTTCGCGGCTACGACATAAGCACTTTTCTGTCTTTGAAGTACTGTGAATTGATGTTACTGTTACCGCCGATAGTTTTGCTCTTTTGTTCTTTTTTGCTACAGTGCAATCATGGTATACCGTTTCTTGGTTGACGGTGATGGATGTGTGTGTTTGTATTTAGTTTTATAGCCTTTATCTTTCTAGTAATTTTGCTGTAACTTATCCATACGGTCTGCTTATTTGTTGTTCTTTAGTTTGTAAATAGCACATTTAACTTTCCATTGGATGGTTATTTATGGTTTTGTTATAATTACCATCAAGGAGCTCGTAATATTGTTTGCCATTTATTCCGTTGTCCTCAATGATTCTTTTCATCTATTTAACTGTTGATTTTCTGTGCAGTTAGGACTTGCCCAGATGAATTCTTTATTGGTGGTAAGTCTGTGAATTTCCTGGCAACCCTTTTTACACATTATGTAGTGTGCGCATATTTCTATTTGCTGCTGCTGCATCTAAAGTCTGGGAAATATCTTCGGTGTATTTCCTGCAATCATTTTCCGCCGTATTTGCATGACAAAGCTGTAACTTTAGTAGGTGGCGTTCCTCAATTTTCTTCCACGAATCATCTTTACTCCATGGTTTCCTGCTGTAATTTTGGTAGCCAAACACATGTGAAGTAGGGTTAACTTAGGTTTCTGCTATTTGTACCCATTTCTGATCGATGGTGTGGGTTTCGTTAATTGGGAGATTAAGTTGAAGCGTTTCTTTGAATGTGCCTTTGGACTGGTGTCAGTATGTTCTAATCTCTCAATGTTGTATTTCCTTAATGTTATACTGCTGCTGGTTTGATTTTAAATGTTGCTATTCCGGTTGGTCATCGCTGTGCAAGTCTGCTCCTCTCGTTTCTCTGACATCTTGTAAGAGGGATAGGAATTATTCTTTCTTTGATTTTCGATTCTTCTATATGGCGTTGTTCAAGTGTATTTGTGTATATTTTTGTGGGGGAACTTGCTGCCTCCTATGAATAGCTGATTTACGACACAGTAATCAGTGAGTCTCTCCCTAGTGCGTGTTTACCCATGATTGATGTCGTGCCGGTATTGTCTATTCCAATTTTTGCATTGTAATCACCTTGAACAATTATTATGTCATTTCTGGGTGGTCATTTTGTCACATTTCGTGATAAAAACTGTGATAAAATTAAACAGTCTTTACTTAATGCGTGCGCTTTGTTGATGAATTGTTGCACGTCGCTTATTGATGTGAATGAAAAAGACAACAATATTTGCTGTCTTACTTACACTAGTACAACAAACCGATTGTGTTGAAGCACAAATTTCAAAATTTATATTTTGAATATAAATAAACTTTGCCTACTCAAATTAAAGCTTAGAAATAACTAAAAACCCTAAACTGTTATATTTATTTAGATTAAGCGTTAGCTTAACTATTAATTTCAAAATAAATTTGTCCTGTGTTTTGTTGAAATAATCAAAGAGTCAATATTCGCGTCTATCCAAGACAATTTTGTATTACACTAACACACGCGACATTTGTAATTCGTCTTGTTTCATACTGAATTAAAATACATATTCAAATAAAAAATTTACATATTATTATAAATAAGTAAATATTTTATTTAAATATTTTAATTTAGTTTGAAACAAGACGAATTATGAATGTCGTGAATTTTATCATTTTTATACATAACCTCAAAATTAATCATATGGGAGGTGTCTCGGCTGATGATTGAAACAGACGTGTGTCTCGGTTGCTACCTAAAAATAAATTATTTTCATAGTTATAGTGAAATTTAAACATGATTGATAATTGCTTATCAGAATAAATATATTTTGATTTTCAATGTTGTGATAAAGTTTTAATGAGTGAAATTTTAGTGAAGTGATGATTTATATCCGGATTTACAATATGGTTACGTGGTGAGAAAAAAAAACAAAACATCAATGTAAAAATTCAATGTGGTAGCAAAGATGCAAACCAAAATTGATGTATTTGGTATATTTTATTCATCAAATAAAACGATAGCGATATTTTTCGTTTTTTTTTATCTTTGCATTAAGAGGAACGTTAAAGGATTTGTGTTTTTTTATTTTTTAAATAATTAGCTATGTTTTGTTGGGAATTCTACAACAATACATTTAATTACGTTTTTAGTACATTTGTGCTGCAGACATAATTGAGGAATCAATTTTTATTTATTTATTTTTTTAAAAATCTAATTTGTATAAATTTTAAAGTTTTGTGTCAAATAAAGTGTATGTAAATTAGATTTTTGGCGATTATATGACGTATTTGTCGTAAAGCGGTTAATTTAATTGGTTTGTAATGTTTAACCAAATTTTATATTATTTTATAAAATTTATAATTTCATATTTTTGTAAATGTAATAAATTAATTAATTGTAAATTTCAGGCAAAAACTAATAATCCAATTTATTACAGCCTGCGGCTTGCAGAAATTATATTATTATATTATGAATTAATTAATTTGTAATTTCAGATTAAAAATTAATTCAATTTATTACAGCCTATGGCTAAGAGCAATTAGTTAATTAATAGATTTTGTTTTCAGGGAACCATAACAGATGAATGGTGGCAAAATGGAGCTGCTGACAAGTGATGCCTAAATGCAGAGCAGTTCAGTAAAATTGTCATTGTGTTATGCTAACAGTAATTTGAATAGGCTACCGGGAAACCAAACCAATTATGTCATTACTGACATACCTTTCCTTTAACTCCGGGAGATCCTGATTATTGCTTGGCCGTACATTCTAAATCAATCAATCAATCAATCAGTTTTTGGTCGATATTTTTGGACGATATTCGTCCGATATTTATGCTTGATATGTATGTTGTTGTCCGGTATGTATTATTTCTTCTAGTATTCGTTTCTGTGATTGGGTTTGATTTCGGATTAATGAATGATTGTCCAATGAGCTATCAGCGCTGCTAAGTAAGGCATGCCGGAGAGGAAGGTTTTTCGTTCCATTCTATTTTTTACTATTTTTACTATGGTGTTCGGATATTTCATTTGGTTTTGGTGTTATTTTCAATTTAACGGATACTTAATTATACTTTCGTACTTGCTGTTACGTGTTTCTAGAGTTTTAGTCATTTTACTGTTTTTTTTTTTTAATTTCAGGTGATAATTAAGTTTGATTTATTATGACTTGAAGATATCAATGACATTCAATTTTAATATGTTTGATTTACCAGGCAATTTTTTGATATCGATTTACATTGGGGTTTAGTCGGAGTAATTATTACTTTAATCTGAAAAGATTTAAAAAAATATTTGAAGCCGAAATGTAACGTCCAATTGAAATTACAAAATAAATTGTTTTATACCAAATTTAGTGACTAGCTGACTGGTGAACAAAACCCGATTATATCCTCCGCCAAAGTAGAAATATTATCAATACAATAAAAGACAGTAATTTGTATACCATAAGAAGGAGACTCACACCGCAATAATTTTTTAAGTTTAAGCGATCTTTACTATTCATCGCCGAATAAATTTGAAATGTCAATAACCATAAAGTGTCCTCTCCGGATATCAGAAGTTCTAAATATCAACTCCTGGAGACCTTTAATCTGTAATCAATAAGCTGCAAAATATAATTAAGTTTAATGGTTTCCTGTTTTCAGGTTCCACACAAAAAAAAATTAACTGTACAACAATATACCCATTTATAGATAGCTATACAGGAAAAATTAATTTAAATTTCTTGTCTGTCAATCATTCACAAAACGAATGTTTTTCTTTTTTGTTTTTTAATTTTTATAATTTTCCGATTAAATTTTCTATTTTTTGTCGAATAGATAAAAGAATAATCCTTTTTTTTTTGTGTCTGGAAAATAATATAATTTTACAAAAATAGGGTCTATTTGCTGGATTATTATTCGTTTTAAAGGGAATAGACTGGGATAATTGTAATTGATTCGTTCAATATTATTGATTAAATTCTGCTGTACAGTATCAAGTTTTAAAATTAATTTCGTCGATGATACTGATTGAAATAATTATAACAAGTTTAGATAGAAATCCACGATAAAATACCTACAACAATCTTTTACGCTTTATAATCTTATTACTCACCCCTTCCGCACCCTCGCACAAAACACTAAAAATGATTAAATTTCAATTATTTTAATCCTAAATTTCAACAAGTTAAGTTAACTTTTTATAAGATAAAAAATTAAATGGATAAATATTGTTTCACCTATTTAAATATTAAACATAAAAAACTTTGTCACCCTTTAAACAAAACGTAAAAATTATTTTGAAATATTTGTTTATTTATTTAAATTTTAAAATAGGAAACTAATTGAAAAATTATGTCCTTCTTTTCATTCTATATATATATTATGCACATTATTATCTAAAGTGTTTCACTATACATAAAGTGACAACCACTTTTGATTTTGATTTTGTGCTCCGACCCTGGTTTTGATAATTTAATTTAACTTAATTGAATTGAAATGCATTTTGCAAACAGGATTTTTAGTTTTAATGGCAGACTGTGACATGCCAATAAGATTATTAAAATGTCCTTTATTTTATGATTTGGCCTCGAGTTAAGAGGGTGCATAATTTGGTTTTGTTTCACTGTTGATGAATGATTTTATTTTTGTGTATATACTCGTATAAGATTATCGATTCTGATGTTTAGTGATGAGAGTATGGGAAATAAATATGTCAAAAATAAAAATTGATGGATTGTAACTCCCGAACCATACCTTCTGGTCAATAGAACCATTTTAGTGAATAGCTTTTGAAAAAAACATCAAAATCATTACTTCATTGATTCGACTACGAGTCAGTTTTATATCTGTAATCACCTTTGCGTTTTGGTCTCTAAAACCTGAGATCATAAGATTTTAAAGACAACGTAAGCTGAGAAAATCACACAAGTAAATCCAGTAGTTCTTTAATATCTTTGATATTCAGTTAACTGCAAAAATGTATGATAGTGTGTTCTCGATTCATACACATGCGAAACTCCAAATGGAACATCTGAATTACGAGATGTTTCGTAATATTTGGACAGAATTGTCATCAGCAAAAATATTTTAATATTTACTAGCGAAATCGAAAGAAATTCTCCTTGGTAGTCACCTAGAATTTCCTCTGCTTGGGAAGTTCAACATTTAGGATATTCATCACACTGTTAGAAAAAAGAATCAGATTTTTATCGATGCATCGACATTATGCGTCGACATTCTGCCCGCCTTGAAACACTCTAGTCGTTTCAATTTCAACTTTAGGCAGCAGGCAAATTTTCAAAACTCCGCGCAGGGGGTGAGAACTTCCATTCGATTTGTTCTTCTTCGCATAGTGAATGTATTGAGTTGCTGAGAAGACAGCATTGCATATAATTCCCGCAATTCTGTATTGGCGCCAATGAAGTGCAGTGAAGGCCTCGGGCTGCCACAAATCGTTTAAAACAGTCTAAAAAGGCTTGGGTACTTATATCAGACGCCAATTCTAGGTGTATGGCATTGGTAACGAAACATATTAAAAGACACAGGTACGTTTTTGTTGGTCTTACCGCGGATGCGATAATGTACCATTATGGACCAGCAAAGTCTATACCGACCGTATAAAAAGGTGGTGATGCTGTCACTGTTTCCTGTGGTAGATTTGTCATTTCGCACCATATATTGGCCAATACTCTTGGCGAAAAGCTGCCAATAACGTTCGTACGGCATGTAGTAGTTTTCTGTGATAGAACGAAATTAATATTAAGGTAAATTGATGGGAACTAGGAAGCACGATAGGATGTTTCGAAGTGTATGGCAGAGTAGTACGTTGAAGGCGGCCACCAACTCGTATGATGTGATTAGCATCGATGAATAGTGATAATGATCGAAGTATCGGTTGGTTGATACGGAAATTCGCCCTTTCCAGTCGAAGGTATTCGAACGGAAAGCATTCTTTCTGGACTATTCGTATGCAAAGCTCATTCCAACCCTTCTGTTGCACCTTGAATTCGGTTGCACCTTGAATCGCCGCATGTAGGCAACAGTTATTTTCAACTTATTTCGGTTAGTATATTGGGACTGTTGGATGACACTATGTTGACTGTTGCAACTTTCTTCATTTCTGGACACGTTCATTTCCTCAAGTATTGGAAACTCTTTACGTAACGTTGGCCAAAACGAAGTTTCTTGAATGTAGGTCCATAAAGCCATAGATCGGATTTAATTAATTTCTCTGAAAATAATCCTAGTGAAATCAGATCGGATGGATTATATTCGGTGGGTACATGTAGCTAGCTTTCCTTTTGTGAGACGTTTTGCGCTGCGGCGACTCAATGTCTTCCATTTTGATGGACACGACTTTATACAGTGCAACGTGATCGTCGAATCGGACCAGTAGAATGTTTGGTTCACTTTAACATTCAACTTTCCGAGAATTTTGTGAGTAAGCTCCGCCAGTAGAACCACTGCACATAATTCTAGGCGCGGCAAAGTGTCTTTTTTTAGTGGTGCAACACGTGATTTTGCACATAGCAGCTTGACGGTTATACGGCCATCGACCGTGAAACTGCGAACAAATAGCAGAGCAACCGTATGCGTGCTCGCTTGCATCGGAAATGGTTGATTTTTCGTTAAAGTTGTCAGCAAATGTAAATTTATCAAAGTTTGGATGCCTAATGTTTTGATCACATCACTTCCACCAATCTTCAGCAACGTTTCTGTGAATTCCGGTGGGATGTCGTTTATAATTTCAGGGATGTTGGCGCACCACTTTCTAAGTTCCATGCCTTCCGATTGAAATATCTTTGAAATTCTGTCCTTCAACTCGATAGCGGAATCGATGGAATTTGTACCGGTTAATAGATCGTCGACATTAATATCATTTTCAATTGCGTTGGCGGTTAATTTTTTGTGGTCTATAGCTAATTGTTTCAAACATCTTGTAGCAAGATACGGCGCAGAAGACGTACCATGTCACAGTTTTCAGCTTAAAAGTCGACAGTGGTTCGGCAGGAGAATCTCACCACATGATTAGTTGAAACTTCTGGTCCCACTATCATTATCGTATTCAATGACTTTCCGGTCGAAGTTTTGGCGGATCCATCGAAAACTACCTGTAATTTCGTTGAGGAGCTTTCAGGTTTCATTACGCAATGATGTGGGAGGTAAAAATTCGGTGATGTGATGGATTTTGAATCGATGTATTTCATGTGGCCTAACGACTTGTATTCAGCAATAAAATGGTATAGCTGGATAAAAGTTCTTCTGACTTGTGGAAGCGTCTTTCTAGATTGTAAAATCGGCGTGTAGCCAAAAATTTGGAATCGTCCAAACTCGCCGGATCTAATGAAATGGAAGTTTAACAATAAATCTTTTTTATTTTTTTTTCTGAACTCTGCAATCTGTTCTGGGGCTGAAGCTCTCCCAACTCTTTCGCAGTTAATTTTTAACGTCCTAACTTACGCCGTCACCAGCCAAATTGAGGACGCACGAATAGAGGTTCGATTTTAAATCCATCTGCACATTGCATTGCTCCAGCCACCTGCACTGACATGGACGATGGTTCGGCCCATGGATTCTGCACTCCAACAGGGGGCCATAGTTGTGTTCATCGTCATCACCGATCGAAATCAGATGATGAAAAATCCCTTTAGCAACCCTCCCCCGTTGGGATTCGAACCCGGTACCTCCCGTCCCAAACACCGCAGATTTAACCACTGCGCCAATTGCTCGGTCAATAAATCTTCCATCACTGTCACGTGTAGTAAATTTAGTCAAATGATTTTCACATTCAATTTCTTCGGGAGACAGCGATCTAATAGAATGAGGGAGATTTTCAATGGTTCAAAACTTCTCTATTAGCTCGCTCAACTGGCTCGAATTATCGACAACCACATGTGGTTAGATTGTGAGTGAGACGATAATTTTTCGGAAACCACCCACCCTAGTACGGTATTTTGCAGCATAGGCAGATGATCAGCCAACTTGATTTGTCCCACTGACAATAATTCCTGATTAATCTCCGCACCTAACAACAAATCAATATGTTGGAGCTTAAAAATTCAGGATCGGCTGTCTTAATATTCGATGGTATTGCCCAAGATTTGATGTTGTGAATTGATGTGTTTGTTTGATAGCTGGTTATTTTTGATAACACTTGGACATCCAACGTGTCCAGCTAGAACATGCGACAGTTTTGGATCCAATGCCATGAATTTGTGTGGCGCTGTTGCGATGTGGTATCTTTAGTAGCGATGAAAATGACTCGGTCATAAAATTCAGTTGTGACTTGGAGTAACTCTCCAAAATTGCTCTCCCAATCACAGGGTGCCCGAAATGGTCAAACACTTTGACTAGTGCCGTGACTAAGTACACAAATGATGGTGACATAACCCAGAAGTTGGCAGCAGCAAGCGTTGATGCTGATGATTTGATGGCAGTTAATTCGTTGCTTGAATCACAAATCGAGCGACGGTGGCTCAGCCTTTTAATGTGTGGTATGAGGTTCATCGGCAACTTTGTGTAATAGCGAACGATGCTGATGATTGCAGTGTCGGAAGCGCAGCGTCACTGGACACGAAGAAATTGCGTGATCGGAACGAAGACAACTGTAACATAAATTTGACTTAGTTACGAACTTGTAACGTTGATCAACAGGGCAATGGAGAGATCTAATTTGTGAGATCTAACTAATGAATGGCCGTTTGTCTGGCAATGAACACAAAAGTAGATATAGTAGATAGCATTGGTGCTATAGCAAGTGAGTTTACGGTCGAGCGATTGTAGCGAATAGTGGAATTTAAAGGTAGCTTGGATGTACTAGATGACGATACATATTTTGCCTGAATGTCTAGCCGGTGTGCATGGATACTGATAAAATGGCATAAGTCATCCACTGTTGGAAGGTGAGTTGATGGGGCAGCATCATTCCATTTGTGTCTTGTACCATGATCTAACTTGGATACTATTAGATAGACGATCAGGTCATCCCATTGCTTCACGGGTCTTTTTAATGCTTCAAGTGAACGCAAATGAGATCGAAAATGTTCCAACAGCCCCAATAATTTCTTGGAGTCTTGTCGATCGATCAATTTCACTGTAAATAGTTCCTGTATGGATTATTGTATTATACCGGCATTTGCTTAACTAGGCTTTCCTACTTGTGCTTTACGGCGTGTTTCCTTCAACTTATCTAATTCTCAATGCGCTTCCGATCTAGCTCTGTCAATAGTTCCGTGTCCATGACCTCGTACGGAGGCAGCATTCTTTGGTATACTAACCAACTTCCAAAAACATCCATTAAGCAAGCATGTGAAGTTATCCCAGTATTTCATCCCACGAAAATAAAAAAAAGTCATCATGCAATACTATTTCATTCCATCCCAGGATTTTATATTTTAAATTCAAAAGAGAAAAACAAACAAAAACTAAATTATTAAAACGCATCCCATCCCAGTTTTTTCTTCATAAAAAATTTGAATATTATAAAGCAAACTCAATTAATGGTTAGCAACTAGTAATCATAAATAGGACTCCCTAAATTTAAAATCGATATGTTGTAGAGTAACCACAAGTGACTATTGATAAACATCAGACTGTAATCGACCAATTATACAAAGAGTCTCTCAGAAACATTTTATACATTTTTCAAACTTGATATTCAAAAAAATTGTTCAGGTGGAAGTTTGATGGCCATTATCTGACCATCGTAGAGATGGCTAGGTGGATCTGAATATGAGATCTTGTAGAGTATTATTAGGCAATCATTTATGATAAAACACCATATTAACGCGACCCTCAAGAAACATTTTATAGAATTTTCAAACTTGATATTCAAAAAAATTGTTCAGTTGGAAGTTTGATGGCCATTATCTGACCATCGTAGAGATGGCTAGGTGGATCTGAATATGAGATCTTGTAGAGTATTATTAGGCAATCATTTATGATAAAACACCATATTAACGCGACCCTCAAGAAACATTTTATAGAATTTTCAAACTTGATATTCAAAAAAATTGTTCAGTTGGAAGTTTGATGGCCATTATCTGACCATCGTAGAGATGGCTAGGTGGATCTGAATATGAGATCTTGTAGAGTATTATTAGGCAATCATTTATGATAAACCATCATATTAACGCGACCCTCAGGAAATATTTTATAGAATTTTCAAACTTGATATTCAAAAAAATTGTTCAGGTGGAAGTTTGATGGCCATTATCTGACCATCGTAGAGATGGTTAGGTGGATCTGAATATGAAATCTTGTAGAGTACTATTAGGCAATCATTTATGATAAAACACCATATTAACGCGACCCTCAGGAAACTTTTATAGAATTTTCAAACTTGATATTCAAAAAAATTGTTCAGGTGGAAGTTTGATGGCCATTATCTGACCACCGTAGAGATGACTAGGTGGATCTGAATATGAGATCTTGTAGAGTATTATTAGGCAATCATTTATGATAAATCACCATATTAACGCGACCCTCAGGAAACATTTTATTGAATTTTCAAACTTGATATTCAAAAAAATTGTTCAGGTGGAAGTTTGATGGCCATTATCTGACCATCGTAGAGATGACTAGGTGGATCTGAATATGAGATCTTGTAGAGTATTATTAGGCAATCATTTATGATAAATCACCATATTAACGCGACCCTCAGGAAACATTTTATAGAATTTTCAAACTTGATATTCAAAAAAATTGTTCAGGTGGAAGTTTGATGGCCATTATCTGACTATCGTAGAGATGGCTAGGTGGATCTGAATATGAGATCTTGTAGAGTATTATTAGGCAATCATTTATGATAAACCACCATATTAACGCGACCCTCAAGAAACATTTTATAGAATTTTCAAACTTGATATTCAAAAAAATTGTTCAGGTGGAAGTTTGATGGCCATTATCTGACCATCGTAGAGATGACTAGGTGGATCTGAATATGAGATCTTGTAGAGTATTATTAGGCAATCATTTATGATAAATCACCATATTAACGCGACCCTCAGGAAACATTTTATAGAATTTTCAAACTTGATATTCAAAAAAATTGTTCAGGTGGAAGTTTGATGGCCATTATCTGACCATCGTAGAGATGGCTAGGTGGATCTGAATATGAGATCTTGTAGAGTATTATTAGGCAATCATTTATGATAAATCATCATATTAACGCGACCCTCAGGAAACATTTTATAGAATTTTTAAACTTGATATTCAAAAAAATTGTTCAGGTGGAAGTTTGATGGCCATTATCTGACCATCGTAGAGATGGCTAGGTAGATCTGAATATGAGATCTTGTAGAGTATTATTAGGCAATCATTTATGATAAATCACCATATTAACGCGACCCTCAGGAAACATTTTATAGAATTTTCAAACTTGATATTCAAAAAAATTGTTCAGGTGGAAGTTTGATGGCCATTATCTGACCATCGTAGAGATGGTTAGGTGGATCTGAATATGAGATCTTGTAGAGTATTATTAGGCAATCATTTATGATAAATCACCATATTAACGCGACCCTCAGGAAACATTTTATAGAATTTTCAAACTTGATATTCAAAAAAATTGTTCAGGTGGAAGTTTGATGGCCATTATCTGACCATCGTAGAGATGGCTAGGTGGATCTGAATATGAGATCTTGTAGAGTATTATTAGGCAATCATTTATGATAAACCATCATATTAACGCGACCCTCAGGAAATATTTTATAGAATTTTCAAACTTGATATTCAAAAAAATTGTTCAGGTGGAAGTTTGATGGCCATTATCTGACCATCGTAGAGATGGTTAGGTGGATCTGAATATGAGATCTTGTAGAGTACTATTAGGCAATTATTTATGATAAATCACCATATTAACGCGACCCTCAGGAAACATTTTATAGAATTTTCAAACTTGATATTCAAAAAAATTGTTCAGGTGGAAGTTTGATGGCCATTATCTGACCATCGTAGAGATGGCTAGGTGGATCTGAATATGAGATCTTGTAGAGTATTATTAGGCAATCATTTATGATAAATCACCATATTACCGCGACCCTCAGGAAACATTTTATAGAATTTTCAAACTTGATATTCAAAAAAATTGTTCAGGTGGAAGTTTGATGGCCATTATCTGACCATCGTAGAGATGGCTAGGTGGATCTGAATATGAGATCTTGTAGAGTATTATTAGGCAATCATTTATGATAAACTATCATATTAACGCGACCCTCAGGAAATATTTTATAGAATTTTCAAACTTGATATTCAAAAAAATTGTTCAGGTGGAAGTTTGATGGCCATTATCTGACCATCGTAGAGATGGTTAGGTGGATCTGAATATGAGATCTTGTAGAGTACTATTAGGCAATTATTTATGATAAATCACCATATTAACGCGACCCTCAGGTAACATTTTATAGAATTTATTTGGGAAGAAGAAATTTACTTGGATTTTATTATAATATTTTTGCTTTGTAATTTTAATGAATATTAACATCAATTATACTACATCAATTATAATGACGAGATTCGCGACATGATCATTTGATCATGATCGAAGACATGTCCGTGCTTATGTGCGGCAGCTATTTGATCAAGTTGGGCATGTTAGCATCAATTTGTTCGATGCATGATGCATTTATTCGATTTGCAACGAAAGCATAGTACGACTAAATGTCGCGCTATTAAAGCTTTTGGTCAGAACTCGCTCGAGATCTAATATAGCGTTAGCTGTTGCAAAATCATTATCTGGGACGAATGCACAACGGCATACAAACGATCCTTGAAAGTGTTCAATCGAACAATGAAGGATTTGCGAAGTGACTCAATTAGTGGAGCGATGATTCTACTGGCCGGTGATTTTCGTTAAACTCTACCTGTCATTCCGAGATCGACTGCTGTAGATGAACTCAATGCCTGTCTGTCACAGTTGGGCGTGTAAATTACAAAATGTAATTTACTGGGTTTTTTACGTGTAAAATGTATGTAAAATGTAAACGATTATTTTATACATACTGTAAAATATAAATCAACTTTTTCATTACAATTATCGCCATCTGTTACCAAATCTCTTAATTAAAGAAAAATTGACTATATACTACAGTGTAGTGTATTTGTGTTTATTTATTGTGATATTTGTACATATGTATAAATGTAAAATAAAGTGCAACTTTCCTATGATAAGAAATATTTTGACAATGAAATCTTGACACCTGCTATCAATAACTGTAATTTGATGAACGCTTCGTTTTTCGTGAGAGGAGTTAGCATATGGAATTCCTTGAATGGTAAATGCTGGGTTTCAAAAAGAATATTTTTCCCAAATTTAATTATTAATGTATTAATCAATTTATCTAGTATTAATTCTATGGTAAGGTTAGTATAATGGTATTGCTGCAAACTTAGGTTATGAAAAATTATTAATTGTAATTAGAGTAAGAAAAATTAAATTGAATTAATAAAATTCACGTTCCACGCTTAAATTCGATAATCATATTCGCTACCTCTTTACTACACTGGACATCATAGGCATAATGCATAGGCATTTTATCGAATGGATAGAATAGGGCTAGTAATTTCAGGCATACATTTATTTGATGAGGGTGAGACGGGTAGTGATAATTTGGTTGATTCTGTCCTGTTTGAAATTAATAAAGATTTAAATTTAAAACCCAGTCAAACGAGTATAGGTTCACTTCATTCATTTCAATGCAGAGAATTATTTTATTTATGATTAAACGTCAAATTGCAATTAGTTTTCCGCTACATATCGAAAGAAATATGCACTCTTAAAAATATTTTATTTTGGTTTATTCAAATGTAGCTAGATGTCACTATGTCACTAGTTATTTATTTTGTCGAATATAAGAACTAGTTTAAGACGTAAACAGATGGCATTGTAGAAGGCATTGTAGATAGGTGATTTTTATAGTCTCAATGTAGATAACTAAAAGTTGAAAATAATTATGATTAACCATTTAAATAAAATGTTTAATTGGATTTTCTAATGCAAATTATTCTTATAAACAAATGTTTGTATCATTTATTCAATATTTTAAATTATTTCTGGACGGATTCTCGTTTTTTAAATAAAATTTACATATTTTTGTAATATACACATTTTTTGTAATTTACGTTATTTACATGTAAAATGGAGAAAACGTTTTTTACATGTAAAACGCCCAACCCTGCTGTCTGTGATCGTCCAACTGTTGGCGCCTGGCAATAGTCAAATTCCTGTAGATGTTTAGACCGGATTGATTTCGTTTCCCTCGAATTTTTGCAAGTTCACAACGTCAAAGGAAGAGCTTATCATGAAGTGTTTCCGAACATGCGCCGAAATTATATGAATCACGGTTGGCTCAGCTAACGAGTGATTTTGGTAGCGTAAAATAAAGAAATAGGCAGTCTGAATTACTAGATTCAAAACCAAATCGTTGGGGAAATGCAGTGTTACAAGGTTGACTGTGTGACCAATCAATACGAGGCAACAAACTATCCGACCGAATGAATGAATTTAATGGGTTTGATTTGCCGGGAATGCCCCGCGTAACTTGATGCTCAATGTTATTTCTGTGATAATCATGCTGCGCAACCTGAACCATCCGAGATTGTGTAACGGAAGGCGATTGTCTGTGAAGAAACTGATGAACAACGTGATTCAAGCGACGTGATTCAAAGGAGAGGATGTTCTAATTCCGATAATTCCTCTGAACCACACTGACATTCCGTTCAATTTTAAGCGCATTCAGTACCTCGTACTTTTGGGGTTCGCTATGACGACTAACAAATCGCAAGGTCAATCGTTGGAAATGTGTGGAATAAATCTGGAACGTCGTGTGTGCGAGAGTCGACAAATGACCATTGTTGCTCATTTACGCGCCGGAGAACAAAACGAAAAATATTGTTTTCCACAATGCATTGTATTGATTTGCGTCTGTATTCGATTTAATTCCTCTTGAATAAAATACTGAACCAACTGAGTCCAATTCATTTCTACACTGAGAGAAAAAATCCAAAAACAATTCAATTTTCGATAGATGCCTGAGTTTGATTCGACATTTCATTCATTTTTCAATAAATAAGTGTTGAATTCGATGAAGAATTGAATGGAATTCCCACTCAACTCAATTATCTATTGAGAATTGAGTTGAGTTGTTTGCTTTTTACTCTCATCAAAATCAATTTTCGCAAAGGACAAAAGTATTTGCTCGGAACGTAGTAATTTAATTTTTTTTGGAACGAGGTTGGCCGGGTCAGCTAGTTACTTATAAATGCAAGTAAATTAATGGCCGCTTCATTGATATAAATTAAATTATTTAATTACAAAAATTTATTTCATATTAAAATATTATTCATATGATATGTAAATGTATAGAGTTTTTGTTATTGAAGTTTTTGTTGGTTTGCAAAACATAACGAAAAATGAACTAAACCACTCTATAGAGTGCAATGAAGTTAGATAAATTTTTAGTTACATGTGGAATTCATTTTTAATTTTTTATATTGTGAAACAAGTGTCGAAGTCAACGAAAGTGTCAGCATTTTAAACATACCTTCCGTATTGAAAGTGTATAATGAAACATTTACCGGATTTGTTAGTTATATAAGAGCATCATCCCACTATATTGCTTATTTCTATCATAATAGCAGATGGGAAAAATACGACGATTTAATGGAAAATGCTATCAATATTAAATTTCCTAACACTCATAACGTATTCCCACATTTACTTATATATAAAAAAAATCTGAAAAAATATTTCTCTATTTCCAAAACCAAAAATAATAAAATTAAGTCATCTTCGGGAGGCTTTTTTATAGCTCCTCTCTTTTAATTAAATTACAGTCCTCTTTCGAAAGTATTCTTTTTTTTATTCAGTAAAAAAATTAATACTTTATTAATACTTTATTTAATTCTCTTAAAGCAAAGTTCTCCTAAAGCCTTAAAACAAGAAGATTGTATCTAGAAAAATTCAAGACTCATAAAATATTATCTTGATCAAATCCTTTTTTTTAACATAAGAGTAAGAAGCATTTGTCCAGTCATAAATAGTCCAAGCATCATATTTAATCACAATACTCAGTTATTTTTCATTTTCAAAAATGGGCTAGAATTAAATTCTTTAAAATCTTTTATCAGAGTATATTCTTTCAATATATAAACCAGTATAATTAATGTTAAAATTACAAAGTAAAAATATTATAATAAAATCCAAGTAAAGTTCTTCTTCCCAAATAAATTCTATAAAATGTTTCCTGAGGGTCGCGTTAATATGGTGTTTTATCATAAATGATTGCCTAATAATACTCTACAAGATCTCATATTCAGATCTACCTAGCCATCTCTACGATGGTCAGATAATGGCCATCAAACTTCCACCTGAACAATTTTTTTGAATATCAAGTTTAAAAATTCTATAAAATGTTTCCTGAGGGTCGCGTTAATATGGTGATTTATCATAAATGATTGCCTAATAATACTCTACAAGATCTCATATTCAGATCCACCTAGCCATCTCTACGATGGTCAGATAATGGCCATCAAACTTCCACCTGAACAATTTTTTTGAATATCAAGTTTGAAAATTCTATAAAAGTTTCCTGAGGGTTGCGTTAATATGGTGTTTTATCATAAATGATTGCCTAATAGTACTCTACAAGATCTCATATTCAGATCCACCTAACCATCTCTACGATGGTCAGATAATGGCCATCAAACTTCCACCTGAACAATTTTTTTGAATATCAAGTTTGAAAATTCTATAAAATGTTTCCTGAGGGTCGCGTTAATATGGTGATTTATCATAAATAATTGCCTAATAATACTCTACAAGATCTCATATTCAGATCCACCTAGCCATCTCTACGATGGTCAGATAATGGCCATCAAACTTCCACCTGAACAATTTTTTTGAATATCAAGTTTGAAAATTCTATAAAATGTTTCCTGAGGGTCGCGTTAATATGGTGATTTATCATAAATAATTGCCTAATAGTACTCTACAAGATCTCATATTCAGATCCACCTAACCATCTCTACGATGGTCAGATAATGGCCATCAAACTTCCACCTGAACAATTTTTTTGAATATCAAGTTTGAAAATTCTATAAAATATTTCCTGAGGGTCGCGTTAATATGATGGTTTATCATAAATGATTGCCTAATAATACTCTACAAGATCTCATATTCAGATCCACCTAGCCATCTCTACGATGGTCAGATAATGGCCATCAAACTTCCACCTGAACAATTTTTTTGAATATCAAGTTTGAAAATTCTATAAAATGTTTCCTGAGGGTCGAGTTAATATGGTGATTTATCATAAATAATTGACTAATAATACTCTACAAGATCTCATATTCAGATCCACCTAGCCATCTCTACGATGGTCAGATAATGGCCATCAAACTTCCACCTGAACAATTTTTTTGAATATCAAGTTTGAAAATTCTATAAAATGTTTCCTGAGGGTCGAGTTAATATGGTGATTTATCATAAATGATTGCCTAATAATACTCTACAAGATCTCATATTCAGATCCACCTAGCCATCTCTACGATGGTCAGATAATGGCCATCAAACTTCCACCTGAACAATTTTTTTGAATATCAAGTTTGAAAATTCTATAAAATGTTTCCTGAGGGTCGAGTTAATATGGTGATTTATCATAAATAATTGACTAATAATACTCTACAAGATCTCATATTCAGATCCACCTAGCCATCTCTACGATGGTCAGATAATGGCCATCAAACTTCCACCTGAACAATTTTTTTGAATATCAAGTTTGAAAATTCTATAAAATGTTTCCTGAGGGTCGAGTTAATATGGTGATTTATCATAAATAATTGACTAATAATACTCTACAAGATCTCATATTCAGATCCACCTAGCCATCTCTACGATGGTCAGATAATGGCCATCAAACTTCCACCTGAACAATTTTTTTGAATATCAAGTTTGAAAATTCTATAAAAGTTTCCTGAGGGTCGCGTTAATATGGTGTTTTATCATAAATGATTGCCTAATAGTACTCTACAAGATCTCATATTCAGATCTACCTAGCCATCTCTACGATGGTCAGATAATGGCCATCAAACTTCCACCTGAACAATTTTTTTGAATATCAAGTTTAAAAATTCTATAAAATGTTTCCTGAGGGTCGCGTTAATATGGTGATTTATCATAAATGATTGCCTAATAATACTCTACAAGATCTCATATTCAGATCCACCTAGCCATCTCTACGATGGTCAGATAATGGCCATCAAACTTCCACCTGAACAATTTTTTTGAATATCAAGTTTGAAAATTCTATAAAAGTTTCCTGAGGGTTGCGTTAATATGGTGTTTTATCATAAATGATTGCCTAATAGTACTCTACAAGATCTCATATTCAGATCCACCTAACCATCTCTACGATGGTCAGATAATGGCCATCAAACTTCCACCTGAACAATTTTTTTGAATATCAAGTTTGAAAATTCTATAAAATGTTTCCTGAGGGTCGCGTTAATATGGTGATTTATCATAAATAATTGCCTAATAATACTCTACAAGATCTCATATTCAGATCCACCTAGCCATCTCTACGATGGTCAGATAATGGCCATCAAACTTCCACCTGAACAATTTTTTTGAATATCAAGTTTGAAAATTCTATAAAATGTTTCCTGAGGGTCGCGTTAATATGGTGATTTATCATAAATAATTGCCTAATAGTACTCTACAAGATCTCATATTCAGATCCACCTAACCATCTCTACGATGGTCAGATAATGGCCATCAAACTTCCACCTGAACAATTTTTTTGAATATCAAGTTTGAAAATTCTATAAAATATTTCCTGAGGGTCGCGTTAATATGATGGTTTATCATAAATGATTGCCTAATAATACTCTACAAGATCTCATATTCAGATCCACCTAGCCATCTCTACGATGGTCAGATAATGGCCATCAAACTTCCACCTGAACAATTTTTTTGAATATCAAGTTTGAAAATTCTATAAAATGTTTCCTGAGGGTCGAGTTAATATGGTGATTTATCATAAATAATTGACTAATAATACTCTACAAGATCTCATATTCAGATCCACCTAGCCATCTCTACGATGGTCAGATAATGGCCATCAAACTTCCACCTGAACAATTTTTTTGAATATCAAGTTTGAAAATTCTATAAAATGTTTCCTGAGGGTCGAGTTAATATGGTGATTTATCATAAATGATTGCCTAATAATACTCTACAAGATCTCATATTCAGATCCACCTAGCCATCTCTACGATGGTCAGATAATGGCCATCAAACTTCCACCTGAACAATTTTTTTGAATATCAAGTTTGAAAATTCTATAAAAGTTTCCTGAGGGTCGCGTTAATATGGTGTTTTATCATAAATGATTGCCTAATAGTACTCTACAAGATCTCATATTCAGATCCAATTAACCATCTCTACGATGGTCAGATAATGGCCATCAAACTTCCACCTGAACAATTTTTTTGAATATCAAGTTTAAAAATTCTATAAAATGTTTCCTGAGGGTCGCGTTAATATGGTGATTTATCATAAATGATTGCCTAATAGTACTCTACAAGATCTCATATTCAGATCCACCTAGCCATCTCTACGATGGTCAGATAATGGCCATCAAACTTCCACCTGAACAATTTTTTTGAATATCAAGTTTGAAAATTCTATAAAATGTTTCCTGAGGGTCGCGTTAATATGGTGATTTATCATAAATAATTGCCTAATAATACTCTACAAGATCTCATATTCAGATCCACCTAGCCATCTCTACGATGGTCAGATAATGGCCATCAAACTTCCACCTGAACAATTTTTTTGAATATCAAGTTTGAAAATTCTATAAAATGTTTCCTGAGGGTCGCGTTAATATGATGGTTTATCATAAATGATTGCCTAATAATACTCTACAAGATCTCATATTCAGATCCACCTAGCCATCTCTACGATGGTCAGATAATGGCCATCAAACTTCCACCTGAACAATTTTTTTGAATATCAAGTTTGAAAATTCTATAAAATGTTTCCTGAGGGTCGCGTTAATATGATGGTTTATCATAAATGATTGCCTAATAATACTCTACAAGATCTCATATTCAGATCCACCTAGCCATCTCTACGATGGTCAGATAATGGCCATCAAACTTCCACCTGAACAATTTTTTTGAATATCAAGTTTGAAAATTCTATAAAAGTTTCCTGAGGGTTGCGTTAATATGGTGTTTTATCATAAATAATTGCCTAATAGTACTCTACAAGATCTTATATTCAGATCCACCTAACCATCTCTACGATGGTCAGATAATGGCCATCAAACTTCCACCTGAACAATTTTTTTGAATATCAAGTTTGAAAATTCTATAAAATGTTTCCTGAGGGTCGCGTTAATATGGTGATTTATCATAAATAATTGCCTAATAATACTCTACAAGATCTCATATTCAGATCCACCTAGCCATCTCTACGATGGTCAGATAATGGCCATCAAACTTCCACCTGAACAATTTTTTTGAATATCAAGTTTGAAAATTCTATAAAATGTTTCCTGAGGGTCGCGTTAATATGGTGATTTATCATAAATGATTGCCTAATAATACTCTACAAGATCTCATATTCAGATCCACCTAGCCATCTCTACGATGGTCAGATAATGGCCATCAAACTTCCACCTGAACAATTTTTTTGAATATCAAGTTTGAAAATTCTATAAAAGTTTCCTGAGGGTCGCGTTAATATGGTGTTTTATCATAAATGATTGCCTAATAGTACTCTACAAGATCTCATATTCAGATCCACCTAACCATCTCTACGATGGTCAGATAATGGCCATCAAACTTCCACCTGAACAATTTTTTTGAATATCAAGTTTGAAAATTCTATAAAATATTTCCTGAGGGTCGCGTTAATATGATGGTTTATCATAAATGATTGCCTAATAATACTCTACAAGATCTCATATTCAGATCCACCTAGCCATCTCTACGATGGTCAGATAATGGCCATCAAACTTCCACCTGAACAATTTTTTTGAATATCAAGTTTGAAAATTCTATAAAATATTTCTTGAGGGTCGCGTTAATATGGTGGTTTATTATAAATGATTGCCTAATAATACTCTACAAGATCTCATATTCAGATCCACCTAGCCATCTCTTCGATAGTCAGATAATGGCCATCAAACTTCCACCTGAACAATTTTTTTGAATATCAAGTTTGAAAATTCTATAAAATGTTTCCTGAGGGTCGCGTTAATATGGTGATTTATTATAAATGATTGCCTAATAATACTCTACAAGATCTCATATTCAGATCCACCTAGCCATCTCTACGATGGTCAGATAATGACCATCAAACTTCCACCTGAACAATTTTTTTGAATATCAAGTTTGAAAATTCTATAAAATGTTTCCTGAGGGTCGCGTTAATATGGTGATTTATCATAAATGATTGCCTAATAATACTCTACAAGATCTCATATTCAGATCCACCTAGCCATCTCTACGATGGTCAGATAATGGCCATCAAACTTCCACCTGAACAATTTTTTTGAATATCAAGTTTGAAAATTCTATAAAAGTTTCCTGAGGGTCGCGTTAATATGGTGTTTTATCATAAATGATTGCCTAATAGTACTCTACAAGATCTCATATTCAGATCCACCTAACCATCTCTACGATGGTCAGATAATGGCCATCAAACTTCCACCTGAACAATTTTTTTGAATATCAAGTTTGAAAATTCTATAAAATGTTTCCTGAGGGTCGCGTTAATATGGTGATTTATCATAAATAATTGCCTAATAATACTCTACAAGATCTCATATTCAGATCCACCTAGCCATCTCTACGATGGTCAGATAATGGCCATCAAACTTCCACCTGAACAATTTTTTTGAATATCAAGTTTGAAAATTCTATAAAATGTTTCCTGAGGGTCGCGTTAATATGGTGATTTATCATAAATAATTGCCTAATAATACTCTACAAGATCTCATATTCAGATCCACCTAGCCATCTCTACGATGGTCAGATAATGGCCATCAAACTTCCACCTGAACAATTTTTTTGAATATCAAGTTTGAAAATTCTATAAAATGTTTCCTGAGGGTCGCGTTAATATGGTGATTTATCATAAATGATTGCCTAATAATACTCTACAAGATCTCATATTCAGATCCACCTAGCCATCTCTACGATGGTCAGATAATGGCCATCAAACTTCCACCTGAACAATTTTTTTGAATATCAAGTTTGAAAATTCTATAAAAGTTTCCTGAGGGTCGCGTTAATATGGTGTTTTATCATAAATGATTGCCTAATAGTACTCTACAAGATCTCATATTCAGATCCACCTAACCATCTCTACGATGGTCAGATAATGGCCATCAAACTTCCACCTGAACAATTTTTTTGAATATCAAGTTTGAAAATTCTATAAAATGTTTCCTGAGGGTCGCGTTAATATGGTGATTTATCATAAATAATTGCCTAATAATACTCTACAAGATCTCATATTCAGATCCACCTAGCCATCTCTACGATGGTCAGATAATGGCCATCAAACTTCCACCTGAACAATTTTTTTGAATATCAAGTTTGAAAATTCTATAAAATGTTTCCTGAGGGTCGCGTTAATATGGTGATTTATCATAAATGATTGCCTAATAATACTCTACAAGATCTCATATTCAGATCCACCTAGCCATCTCTACGATGGTCAGATAATGGCCATCAAACTTCCACCTGAACAATTTTTTTGAATATCAAGTTTGAAAATTCTATAAAAGTTTCCTGAGGGTCGCGTTAATATGGTGTTTTATCATAAATGATTGCCTAATAGTACTCTACAAGATCTCATATTCAGATCCACCTAACCATCTCTACGATGGTCAGATAATGGCCATCAAACTTCCACCTGAACAATTTTTTTGAATATCAAGTTTGAAAATTCTATAAAATATTTCCTGAGGGTCGCGTTAATATGATGGTTTATCATAAATGATTGCCTAATAATACTCTACAAGATCTCATATTCAGATCCACCTAGCCATCTCTACGATGGTCAGATAATGGCCATCAAACTTCCACCTGAACAATTTTTTTGAATATCAAGTTTGAAAATTCTATAAAATATTTCTTGAGGGTCGCGTTAATATGGTGGTTTATTATAAATGATTGCCTAATAATACTCTACAAGATCTCATATTCAGATCCACCTAGCCATCTCTTCGATAGTCAGATAATGGCCATCAAACTTCCACCTGAACAATTTTTTTGAATATCAAGTTTGAAAATTCTATAAAATGTTTCCTGAGGGTCGCGTTAATATGGTGATTTATTATAAATGATTGCCTAATAATACTCTACAAGATCTCATATTCAGATCCACCTAGCCATCTCTACGATGGTCAGATAATGACCATCAAACTTCCACCTGAACAATTTTTTTGAATATCAAGTTTGAAAAATTTATAAAATGTTTCTGAGAGACTCTTTGTATAATTGGTCGATTACAGTCTGATGTTTATCAATAGTCACTTGTGGTTACTCTACAACATATCGATTTTAAATTTAGGGAGTCCTATTTATGATTACTAGTTGCTAACCATTAATTGAGTTTGCTTTATAATATTCAAATTTTTTATGAAGAAAAAACTGGGATGGGATGCGTTTTAATAATTTAGTTTTTGTTTGTTTTTCTCTTTTGAATTTAAAATATAAAATCCTGGGATGGAATGAAATAGTATTGCATGATGACTTTTTTTTATTTTCGTGGGATGAAATACTGGGATAACTTCACATGCTTCATTAAGCGGTATTGGATTTGCTTAATTTTTGCATCTCCGAGTTGAGTTTCGATGAATTTTTCATATCGCTCTAATTTCTCGATAAAGTTTTCAATAAACTGTTTAGAGCGATATGTATCTACGGCTGGAGACATTACACGATACTTAATATTGGAGAATAACTGTACTCACGAGTTAATCCAAATATACAGAAAGGTAACTGTTTCCAATATGACCGTGGTAAAAAGTCATACTGTTTCCAACATGACCGTGGTAAAAAAGATTAGGTTTTGTTGTCCTTTGGTATCCGAGCTTCTCTCTTGTGGGCACAAAAGTTTTTATACTGATGTATTTCCAAATTCTTATATTCCACGTGCGAGGCACAATAAAAATGGACCGATTGTTTCGTTTGCAATATTTTTAATTTTTATTAACTTTTCACTGTTCTGCTGGTTGGTATCTCGTTGATTTACGAACTAAATCTCGAAACCGAATGAACGAATTGTAAGCGTTTTTTCGTTTCTATATCTCTCTTCGCACACAAATTACACGTAACCAAAAAAACTGTCAAATTTAGAACTATACACACATTTCGTGTTAGTTTGCCAGCAAAACAACTTTCAACTGCATTGCATTCCACGATGTGGCCATCTGCACTACTGGTGAAAGAATTCCAATGAAGACGTCACCAGCAAATGTTTGGCTTGCCAATTTCAATTTTCCCAATCCAGTCAAAAATCACGTTAAATCGATTTCGTACATTTTTTATCATTACTTTAACAGAATATCTATGGGAGTCGAAAACCTCAAAATAGAACCAATTTGAGATGTTCGATCATACTCCACCCATTAAGTATATAATCACTTGTTTATCAAATAAGGGACACAGCTTTCTAACGAGTTTTTTGTAGATCCCGCCTTGCGGATCAGGAACAGGATATTTGTCAACTATACGCGCTAACGGCCAGAAGCCAGGTGATGCGTCATCCTTTTGAAAATTCACTGGTTTAGTGGCCTATTTACTTCATTGCTGTAGCATCGTAAGATAATCAGATTTCAAAAGCCTTTCATAATATTATACAGGAATTCCCAAGTGCTGGTATATGATTTTGGTACCTGAAAATTTACGTCCGGTAACATGGTTGGAGAGCATGTCTATGCGGTAATATTACGCCATTTTCAGAAAAAGTCGTATCCATGGGCGCAATGGGTCGTGAACTTAGTAACCCTTCTATCTGGCTTACCGCCTTAGAATATTTCTTAAATATGAGCTCACTGACTTAACGCCAAGTTCCCACATACTTTTGAAACGGGACGACGATGGTGGAATGAAAGGTCAATATATTTATTTTGGGAACCGCTCAGAACTGGATATTTTAAAACTGGATATTTCAAAATAGGATTTGACAAAACGAGATAAGGTACAAAACTGGATATTTCAAAATTGGATATTTCAATACGAGATAAGGTACAAAACGAGATATGGTACAAAACGGGATATTTCAAAATTGAATAATTCAAAACGAGATAAGGTACAAAACTAGATATGGAACTTTTCCAAAAAATCATTTTAAAATCCCATTCCCATCCTACATATAGAATTTCATCATAATCGATTAAGAACTTGCCAAGTTCCTTCCTAACTGGCCATATTCCAGAACTTTTCCAAAAAATCATTTTTAAATCCCATTTTCATCCTACGTACCGAATTTCATCAAAATCGGTTAAGAACTCGCCGAGTTCCTTCTTAATTGGCCATAATGCAGAACTTTCCTAAAAAATTATTTTAAGTTTAATTCACATGTCGAAATATCCTGTTTTGAAATATCCAGTTTTGTACCATATCTCGTTTTGTACCTTATCTCGTATTGAAATATCCAGTTTTGTACCTTATCTCGTTTCGTCAAATCCTGTTTTGAAATATCCAGTTTTAAAATGTCCAGTTCTGAGCGGTTCCCATTCCATTTATATTCAGAAAGGTTTTTGATTCATTCTCGCATACTTATGCTTATAACTTGGAGAGTTGTTCGATTTTTCTCTTGGCACCGACGAAATTAGAACGATTATTGCAACATATTTGGGATAGAAGACCTCGTCTGGATATTAAACGTTGCTGGCAACCTAACAGCGCATCTGTGGTCAATTCGGATAACATTTCTATGACTTTAACAACCAAGCAATCCAAAACTGCTAAATATCCCTTGTACATTTTATTACCGCGACCTGTTTTGGATGCTACTTTCACGAGACCGACAAAATCCACACCAACTGTAGAAGTCGGTTTGTACGGTGTAATCCGATACGACCGCAGATTAACCATCGTCAAGAAATGACGATAGTGATTGCGTACTTTATCTCTGTACTATTCTTTGAACTAAATCGTGTACTATATCTTTAAAAGTCGGAGCCCTTGGTGACTTCACTTATGTCCTGTGAAAAGCTCTCATTTTGGGAATCAGCGTTTTTGACTTGTTTAACATCGAAGAAGTCTGAAGGCATGCCGTCTGCAATCTGATAGAGGTTTCGAGAAGCTAAAAATGTAACGCAAGCTATTCTATATGTAACGGTGTTTAAGCGATAGGGCAAGATAAGGTTTTCCTGCTAAGTAATGAGTTGGTAATCGCGATGATCTTCTAGCATATTAATCCGCCGGAACATTTTCCAATATCATTCAAATCAATTTTACTTTATGAGCGAGATACGATAAATCAACTACCACGTTACATCACCCTTAGGCACTTGTCTAAACTATGTATGTGCTATGAAAGAAGCATGTTGTAAACTAATTATGTAAATTAAAAAATTATGAAATAAATCCTTTACGAACGATTTTGACAATATAATTAATATAAATTTGAAATAACGGTATATATCGCAGTATTTTTTTTTTTTTATGGGCACCCTTCAAAAAAAACATAATACAATTTAACAAAACGAATATTTATATAATTTGATTTAATCATGATTCAACAATCGTACCAACAACACAACAAAAAAAAAATCAAAAACAATCACCATCGTTTAATTACTTTGTAATTTGATTTAAAAAATTTTTTGTTTTTATTTATAAAATATGAGTTTGTAATATTATAATAAATTCAACTACTGTCCGGTCGGTCGATCGATATATAGTCTCTACGATATCAAAAACGACAAAAACACGGGGCCACCCTAACAAACATTTGCGTTTTTTTATTATTCATTACCAATTTTAACATTAATGTTACTTTATCCGTTTTGTGTATTGATAAATTTTGTTTACATTGAAAATGTGTACGGTGGTGGAACTATGAAAAGTCAAATGTTTGAGGTTATGTATGTTAGCTAATAAATTCGGGTAGTGTACGTCTTTAATCTTGAAATTAAATCATATTGTGTTTATTATAATATACACATATATGTCCAATTAACAAGTATTTTTTGTTTATTCATATGACAAGTGGGGTAATTCTTTTTTCCCGAAATTAACACCATTTGAGTTTTATAAAATGTCATGTGAGTATAGTTGTGTACTGTAATGGTGTAATTGTAAGGTTGACTTTTTCTAATTAATAGAGTTTGATCAGCTAAATATGTCTCCATACATTTGGATTTACTATATTTAATCTGTATTACAACGGACATTAGGATTCATCTTTTGTAAAAGTGAAAACGAACAATATCATATACCATCTCTCCTAGAGTGAGCTGGTCATAGAAAGACCTATTCAATCTATCTTCGCAATTCAGCAGAACCACTTATAAGCCAATAAAGAAACGTACTTGAAAAACTAGAAAGAGAAAATAAATGAAGTATTAAGGATAGGACACCAATCGCAAACTCTCTGACAAGTTATAACGAAACAAATACTTACACCGGTTCTAAAAACGAGTGCTGTGTCACATTGAAGAAAAGAATCTTGTTAGAGAAACAGATTGTATTGAAGATTGATTGATTGATTTAGAATGTACGGCCAAACAGTAAGCAGGATATCCCGGAAAGCGCCGGGCCCGCCGTACACCCATTTTTACGTATACTTGGAAGGATAACGGAGGATATTAGTTAAATTATTGAGATCGACCCGTTTACAGACACCTTGGCGGCCAATATACTCTTTTGGGGAGTGGAGCAAAGAAAGATTTGACAGAATTGGTTCGATTTCCTGGTTATATTGTCTGTTCCAGCGGCCTTATTGTTATTCAGTCTATCAATGACATCTTTAACTTCCTATTCCGTTGGTGGATGGGTGTTGATAGTTTCGTTATTGTGTCAATTGATGACTGGAGATTTTCGGTGTCGGCGGCGACGTCTTCTTCGAAATATTCCTTCCATCTCTTTAACATTCTTCATCTGTTGTTAGTACTTGATCATTAGCGTCCCTTATAGGTGATATATTTGTAATTTTACCAGTTACACACTGGTGTAGTGCTCGAATATTTGGGATTGCTGCTTTGAGAATGCTTTCTGTATATTTTCTTCGATCATTCCTTGCCATCTTTTTTACTTGATGCGCTGTTCTCTCGTATCTACGTTTCACTTCTTCCGTGTTATGTTGGCACATTTGCAACTTAAATTGACGGAGTTCCTCAACTTTCTGCCATTAATCATCACTGATCCAAGGTTTCGGATTGAATTCTCTGTAGCCGAGTACGTCCGTGGCAGTCTTGATGTATGCTTCTTCTGCTTGGTTCCAACTTTCTTCTAAACGGGTGGCTTCAGACTGGAGATTGAGTTGGAGCGTTTCATTGAAAGTGTCTCTTGTTTCAGTGTCTCTCAATCTGTTTGTGTTAAATTTCCTCCTATTTGTCTTCAAATGTTTCACAGCTGCTGGCTTGATCTTGGATTTTACCAGTTCATCAACTGTGTACATCTGCGACCCTCATTGTTCTTACATCTTGTAGTGATGTGAGGAATTTCTTATTGATCATTACGTGATCTATCTGATTTTTCATCAATTGATTTGTGCTACAGAAGTCGACAAGTCCCATGAAAGATAGGTTATTGTTTGTACCAATATTTGCATTGAAATTTCCTTGTATGATTTTGACGTAATTTCTGTGCGTTCTTGCTATTGTGGCTATTGTGGCTCGTAGAACTCATATTTTGTTGTATCTTCTGCATCTTCTGAAGACTGAATGATAGTTGTGTTTCTTATTTTTGAATGGAACCTTGCCACTATAATTCTGCTGTTAACTGGTTGCCATTTCATCAATGCTTTCTATGCTTTATATGCCCACACCTTTGTTCATTTGTGTCGTCTCTACCAGAGAATAATCATATAATTTCCATTGCTCGTGTTTATTTCTCCACTGTTTTCCCATCTGACTTCACTGAGGCCGAGAATCTCGATGTTATAACGTTTCATTTCCTTCTCTACTTTGATGTTTCTAGCTTTGATATTTCTGTAAGAGTTCTGATGTTCCAATAGTATTCGTTTCTGTAATCATTGTGGTTTCAGATTAATGAATGATTAGGCCATTGAATCCTAGCTGCTGGATAAGGTATACTAGCATACCGGGGGGGGGGGGAGGTTCTCATTATTTTTCATGTTTTGTACTTTTTCTTCTTAGATGCTCCCAAGCGGTCAACCAAATATGTACTAACCTCGCATATGGTTACTTGACGTTATTCATGAATGATGTGACGTCTCTTCTGCCTCCTCTACTCACCCCCCGATGTTTTACCACACGAAATATGTTCGTTTTACGAACAGTTTGTCGAATAAAATGTAATTACCTTTTCCCAAAAATAATGTCTCGCGATAGAAAATTTATTCTAAAATGTCCTTCCTGACAAAAAACTAAATTAGGAAGATGTACCAAAATTCCAATGCGAATAACCATTACGTCAACTGAACCTTTTGAACAATTATTTCTGAACCTTTTGAAAAATTATTTCTTGGTATCGTGGGAGCTCTTGTACTGACACACGAAGATAAAAAAATGTGTTAAAGTTTCGCAGAAAATTTTGAATGTAAATATGGAATACAAAAACTAATTGGTACTGATCAAGGAAGTAATTTCATGAGCCAAATGTTCAAAGATTCATGTAAATTATTGGCAATCAAAAAATTAAATACTTCCGTTTACCATCCGCAGTCTAAAACCGCATTTTAACCTCGTACAATATCTACGTTATGCTACTAAATTTCTGATGATCCTCTTAACTGGGATCAGTGAATTTATACACTATATTTATGTCAACTCCTCAATGTGTAACAATTCCAAATTCAATATTATGACAATCTTCCAAAAAAATATTATGACAAATCTTCCTCACCAGCAACGTTCAATGTTAGTTATAAAGTCCTTCTGACAAACGAATTAAAATCGAAAATCAAATTTGATTCTCCCTTGATTCTCCCTTGATTCTTCTTATCAATTTGCTCTTCTTTACACAACAATAGAAAAAAAGCTGTAATTGAGAACAATTATATAATAATTTAATTATATAATTGTTCTCAAATTTGTATAAGGCATTTGTCATAAAACGGTTAATTCAATTGATTTAATCAAATTTTTTAAAATTTAATTTATGTTAATTTTATATTTCTATCGTTAAATTATATTAATATTTATAAATTGATTTATTATTATGTTTTACATTTATTATATGGGGTGGGAAAGAGGGCTTAAGTTAAGTGGTCTACAAACAGCTCAAATATCATCCTCACCTGCACGTGGTGCACCCTGCTAGGCAACTAACGAGGTTCTGGCGATTGAGACACGGCGATATAACCGAATACCGTGTACTTAGTAAATGATGTTCTCAAACCAGACCCACTACCAACTCGTACTGGTCAGAGTTATAGATGCTCCATGACCAGTGAAATAAACAATGAGTACTAATTCAGATAATTGTACCTCAGATGGTAACCCAGCTAAGCAGCTGGCAAATCCACCCTCTAACGAGGCTGGCTCAGCTGGATTCAGGGGTGAGCCAATCATTTTTTAAAAACCCTCTTAGGAAACTCAACCCATTTGGACAAAAACCCAGATCACCACGACCATTAGCGAACACCTTGGAAAGGGATAACGCAGAACTGCGCAATAAGATTTACGAAATAGAAAAGTTAACGTTAAATCTAAACAAAGATCTCGAAAACTTAAAGCGAGAAAACAAGGAGTTAAAAGTAATATCTGAGAATGAAACCTCTAAGCTGCAGGAAAAATACGATACCAATGATCATATAAAGGTTATATATGAAACAAACGGGGAAGAGCTGAACAGAGAAACGGGATGGATTCTGAATCGTAACAATAAAAATAAGAAACGCAAGATGAGTAAATCACCACAGGTTGCACTCGAACTGAAACAACCAATTGAGCAGTTTCCAACCGGAAGTAGGAATGTACTATAGGAGGAAAAAGCTCAGGTTTCAGCGGAACAGGAACAATCAAGTAAAGAACTTTTAACTGGAAGCAATAATGTACAACTGGAGAAAAAGGTGCCACTGCCACCTCCAGTTATAATATCCAATTACGATAATTACCATAGTATTAGAAACATCATGAACAACAATCGGATAGAATTTCAAGCTACTGCTCTAAATAGTGGTGATATCAAAATAAATGTCCCAGACAGAAGGTTAACAGGAGCTCTTAATGAAAACAAAACAACATGGTATTCATATGAAGATAAGCTGACAAGACAACCAAAGTCATTGTTAAGAAACTACACGCTTCATGCAAACCAGAAGAGATAAAAGACTATCTTTTGGAGAAACAATATAAAATAAAAGAAGTTACACAGTTGTTAAACAGAGGTGACAAAACACCGCTTCCATTATATATGCTATCTTTTGAAAGAACAGAAGACATTAAAAATATTTATGCAATCAGCGAAATACTCCATATAAAAGTGCCAATAGAAGCAGTTAAAAAATCTCAACTGATTCCCCAGTGCAAAAAGTGCCAAGTCTATGGACACACGCAAAACTTTTGTAATAAGGAGCCTAGATGCGTGAAATGTATAGGAAAACTCCGTACGGCGGAATGTATGAAACAAAAAGACACCCCACCAAAATGTGTCAACTGTGGGGAGGCACATCCAGCCAACTACAGAGGTTGCATTGTTATAAAAGAGCTGCAAGAAAATCGCAACAAAACAAGGGAAACTTCAGTAAGTAGCAGGCCAGAAATCAACTCAGCCTCAACAAGAATATCCACAAAGTAAAGGATATACCAAACATTAAGCAAATTTTCAAGAACTAATCCAAATGTAACATATGCTGATGCACTCACTATTGGAAGTTCGAGAAGGCAACATAGTTCTGCTTTAGTAAATGATTCAAATAAGAACCAAACAAATAAAATACTACAAGATATTCTCAATAGACTTACTTCACAAGAAGAAAAGCAAGAAAGAGCCCTCATATCAATCATGCAAAGGCTCACTTTACTTGAAAAAAGTCAAACACCTTCAGAGTTAGCCTCTCTTTGCTAATTAACATGGCAAATAATTTAAAAATTCTTGTATGGAACTGCAATGGTATATTGCAACGACAAAATGAAATACAACTATTTCTTGATTTAGAAAAAATAGATATATGCTTTTTATCTGAAACACACCTTACTACTCAGAGTCATATAAAACTCCTTTGGTACGAAGTTCACTCAGCAGTACATTATATTAATAATGCACGAGGGAGCAGTGCCGTGATTTTAAAATAAGATATTAAATACGATCTACAACTAAAACTTGAAAGTGATGAAATACAAGCAATTAGCGTTAGCAATAATACCCGCAACCACAAAGTAGTGGTAGCCGCAATATATTGCCCACCTACATACAACATCAAAGAGGAATGCTTATACACACTTCTTCAAGCAGCTGTGAAAAATTCATAATCGGGGGTGACTTCAACGCTAAACATTCAGACTGGGGATCAAGGCTAACAACACCTACAGGGAAAGAGCTTCATCAAGCAATAATTAAATACAACTGCAACTGGCATTTTACTGGAAAATCAACTTATTGGCCCAGCGATCAAAATAAAACACCAGACCTAATTGGCTTTTTTATATCAAGAAAAATCCCGGTTGATTATATACAAGTGCATGAAGGATTTGACTCCACATCTGACAAGTCCTCTATTTTAATGATAATAAGTGATACAATAATTACAAATGGACAAACAGACAATGTTAACAAATAAATATACTGACTGGAAACATTTTAGGAATGAACAATAGACAATAGCATCATTTTAAACACAAAACTTTCATCAGAAGAAACATTAGAACAAGAGGTGTAAAAATTCGACAAAGATTTACAGCAAGCAGCGTGGAAAAGCACTATTACAACAAACAAAAAAATAGCTGGCAAATGCTACCCAATAGAAATTAAATCATTAGTTATAGATTAAAGAAGTGCCTGAAGGGAATGGCAACGTACACAATGAATACGCAACGAATAGAAATTTATACTTACAATCTCTCACCTATGATAAAGATAGTGATTATTCATTGTGGAAAGCAACCAAATATCTGAAAAGGCCAGTTATGCACATACTACCAATAAGAAGAAATAACGGTCGCCTGGCTAAAACCAAAGAAAAAAAGCAGAAAGGTTCGCGAATCATTTCGAGAGTACCTTTCATCCCAATTTAACAACTCTTAATCAACAGGATATACTGATTGAACATCATACAACCATCCTGAGACAGGAAATTATTGGTTCTGTATTTCTTGCTTCACTTCTTTAGCATTAACTAATGCTAAAGAAGTGAAGCAAGAAATAAAGAACCATGTAGTATTTAAAAATCAACAGGATATGACTTGATAACTGGAGAGATTCTTAAACAACTACCAAATAAAGCCATTAAAAAAATAGCGGACATGATAAATGCTTCGTTCTGACTCCGTTATGTTCCTCTACCTTAGAAATTTGCGGAAGTGATAATGATACCTAAACCAGGTAAGGTTTCCATCATGTCAAAACTGTTTGAAAGTCTATTATTAAAACGAATTAAACCAGAAATTATAAAATCAGGAGTTTTTCCGTCCCATCAGTTTGGATTTAGAGAGAAAGACTCCACAATCGATCAAGTCCATAGAATAACAGATTTAATAGAAAAATCCTTAGAGGAAAAAAAGATTTGTTCAGCCATATTTCTGGATATAGCACAGGCATTTGACAAAGTCTGGCTAGATGGTTTAATATTTAAATTGGAGAAAACTCTGCCATTTGAGTATTGTGAACTACTAAAGTCATACCTAAAAATAAGATACTTTAGAGTTAAACAGGAAGGAACTTAGTCCAGCATAAAAAAGGCTAAAGCAGGAGTCCCACAGTGAAGTGTTTTAGGGCCACTTCTTTTCGTACTGTTTACAAGGGACTTACCACAGACGAGCAATACGACTACCGTCACGTTTGCCGATGAAACTGCAATTCTAGCGGTTAGTGACACAATCAGTGAAGTCACATGATTGTGGTGGAACAGGCAAAACAGAACAGGTTTCTGGTGGAACAGGCAAAACCTTTCCGATTTCATTGCATTTGGCCACAATTCGCGTGATGCGATGATGCGTTGGCTGTTACATCATTGGAAATTGCAGCCGTATTGCTGAATGGTAGCCGGACTACACATTCTGCATTGAAGTTGCCAATGATAATCCACACGAATGACAAGACAGTGTACTCAATTGCCAAAAACTCGGTGATGGCTCAGGTATTGCAAGAATGCAGGAATCATCATCTAGGACGAGTGGACAATGGGCACACAAACGATCATTGAAAGCGATCAATCAAACGATAAAGGATTTACGAAGTGGCTCGAGACGTTTTGGTCGAGCGATGATTCTGCTGAAGAAGTTGCAGTTAACCACGAACATGAGAGTCGCGTTACAGAACGACTCAACATGTGCTTATTTTTCCAAACAACTGTTGGCGCTTGGCAATGATCAAATTCCTGCCGTTTAGCGAACGAGTGATTTTGGCAGCGAATAACAAGGATGTAGTCAGTCTGAATTACTTGCTTCAAAACCAAATCGCTGGAGGAATGCATTGTCACAAATCCGTTGACTGTGTGACCAATCAAGATGAGGCAACCTACTATATCCGACCGAGATTTTGAATGCACTTGATTTGCCGGGAATACCTTATATAAATTGATGTTCAAGGTCGGATCTGTGATAATCATGATGCGAATTCTAAATCATCCGAGATTGTGTAACAGAACGCGATTGGCTGTGAAGAAACTAATGAACAACGTGATTCAATCGAGGATCATCAAAGGTAAATTCAAAGGAGAGGATGGTCTAATTCCGAAAATTCATCTGATTCCAACTGACATTTCGTTCGATTCAGTTCTCCGTCCGTTTGGCGTCCACTGTGATGATTAACAAATCGCAAGGTCAATCGTTGTAAGTGTGCGGAATAAATTTAGAATTTCTGTATTTCTCTCATGTAGTCAGTTAATTCCACTCGAATAAAATACATTGAATTCTTTTGAATTCCAACTGACCATAATTCATTTCCACACTGAAAGAAAAATCCAAATAACAATTGAATTTTCGATAGATGCCTGCGTTTGAATCGACACTTGTTCAATTTTTAATATGCATTAGTGTTGAATTCGATGAAAAAGTGAATGGAATGCCCTCTCAACTCAATCGTCTATTGAGTTGAGTTGTTTTGTTTTTTTGTTCTCATCAAAATCAATTTTCGCTAAGGACAAAAGTATTTACTCGGAACGAAGTAATTTGAGGCGGGACGAAGTTCGCCGGGTCAGCTAGTATTCATAATATAAATTGGTTGTCGCTCATCTATGTATAATGGTATATAGTATTTGCGACGATCAACTCAGTTCGAAAAACTGAAACCTGTTGATCATTGCTAGTAAACAATTTTCATCCAGGAAACACACCGCATGGAGTCTCTACTAAACTTTTAAAAAAATCTTACATTTTTATATAAATTTTTATATTGACTAAACATAATTTGTTCTACGAAAATTTATTTTATAAAACTGTTATCATGTTTCGATTTTAAGAAAACTTATGGTAAGTTAAAGTAAAACATATTTTATTCTAAGAAAAAGTATTGTATGATTAAAATAATATGACGTTATGTACACCTGTTACTTTGTCTACATTATTTTTGAAGAATGGAATATTCTCACGCAGAAATATTTTGGAAAAAAGCCTATTTGCGTAAAATGTGGTTAGTAACACCATGCAACAAGTGTACAGAAAGAAGAATCAACCCTGCAAAATATTACTCTCAAAAACTAACGTTACAAGATAGAAACCAACTTAAACACAATGCAAATAGAGCCATTAGTTATAGTCAACAGCATAAATACTCGATGACCCACGGATACAGGTTCGCTTTAAAGTTTCATCTGCACATTGCATTGCTCCAGCCATCTTGTATTGGCGTGGACGATGGTTCGGCTGGTGAATTCGGCACTGCCACAAGGGCTGATAGTTGTGCTCGGTATCATTACCGATCGCACTTAAGTAAAGAAACCGATACCTTTCGACCAAACATCGCAGCTTTAACCACTGTTCCAATTGCTCGATCAAAAGGCTTAAGCCAATAATAGAAAGTCGAAATTTAATTTACACCGCATCAATTTGAATTTAGGGAAACCACTCTACGATAGAACAAGTTCAAAGATATAATCGAAAACGCACTTGAGAATGAGATACTTTAGAAACTTCTAAGGTATAGCACACATTTCCCAGGTAGTGTGAATGTGTCGACGGAGCTTGATAGGAATAGGAAAAATTTATCGTCGGGGTGCCTGGAGGAAATCTTGTGCAAAAACCGGATCCTATGGCATTAGACCCTATAAATTGGCATTAGACCATATAAATTGGCAGGCCCGGACGGTATCATACCAGTGGAATTGCAAAAACACTCGTCGAGCATTCTCTTAAGGTTGGAGGTGATCTCCAGGGGATGTTTAAAGCTTAATTATATTCCTAGGAAATGGACGGAGATTAGGGTGATTTTTATCCTGAAAATGGGGAAGAATTCACAGGCCTACCCAAAGGACCTAAGACCTATAACTCTATCATCCTTTCTGTTGAACACATTGGAAAGACTGATTGACGTGTACATACGTGCAAAATAAAACCCAGTAATTGGGCGACTTCTCAGCATTCGTACTGGAAAGGGAGATCTGTGGACATGGCTCTGCATTCCTTGGTGCGAACAATTGAAAAATCAATTCACTCGAAAGAGTACTGTATGGTAGCCTTCCTCGATATAGAGGGCGCCTTTAACAATATCAGGACGAAGGCAGTTCAGGAAGGAATGTCTTTCTTAAATGTGGACTACCCCTTAAGAAGGTTGATAAATTAGATGCTAGAATGCAGGGTTGTTAACGTGGAGATAGGGAAATCCACTATTAGAGGCGAGTAGTTAGAGGAACTCCACAAGGTGGTGTCCTATCACCTCTTCTCCTGAAAATAGTAATTTATGGATTACTTCTGGAACTGGAGAAGGAGGGAATAGGGGTGATAGCGTATGCAGATGACGTAGCGATCGTGATCTCAGGTAGGTACCTAATCACGATTAGGGAAGTCATGCAACACGCGCTCTTAATCATAACAAAGTGGGATAGCAAATGTGGGCTAGGTATAAATCCAACCAAAACAGAGCTTGTACTCTTCACCAAGAAATATAACATTCCGGTAGTCGCCCGTCCTACCTTAAAAGGCACGACACTGGGGCATTTATTTACTGATAAGGCAAGATTTCTGGGTATAATTTTGGCTAAATTGGAAGCCCAATATTTTAGAGAGAGTAAAGAAGTCTACCATGGCTCTGTACTCATGTAGGAACGCCGTCGGTAGGAGATGGGGTCTAAAACCTGAGCTGGTACAATGGCTCTTCACCGCTTTAATCAGACCGATTCTGATGTATGGGGTGAGTGTGTGGTGGCCAGTACTATACAAGAAAACTTATAAAAATATGATAGAGAAGGTACAAAGAATGGCCTGCTTGCTTATAAGCGGGGCACTGAGGACAACTCCTACATGTGCTCTGGAGGCTATGCTCTACCTTGTTCCTGTCGACAGCTTTGGTAAGCAGAGAAAGGCAACTATGGCTGCACGACTCTTTGCCGTGTTTGAGTGAAAATGTCTACAGATGGGCCACTCGACGATTGACAGTTCGCTTAAGGAAGACTTGGCGAATAGTGACTACACAATATCGATCGTATGCTTTGAAAAAGGTTTCCGGAGCCTTATCCGCTCAAGGGAATCCTGGGGAACAGGTCAACAACAGAAACTGGAAGTATACAATTCTCAACTGACGGCTCCAAGCTAGACGGCAAAGTCGGAGCTGGAGTCTATTGTGACAAATTAAATGTGAATATATCCGTTCGTCTTCCTGATCACTGCAGTGTGTACCAGGCAGAGGTGGTAGTGATTGAGGAAGCGCTGACTTAGTTGATGCATAATGAATAATCCACAAGGGATATAACAATATATGTGGACAATCATGCGGCAATCAAGTCGCTGGAATCAGTTTCTCTGGCGTCCATAGTGCCAATGAAATGCCGCTCACCTAACGAGATGAGTGAGCATTTCAATATCCAGATAGTCTAAATCCCCGGTCACTCGAACGTTCTGGGGAACTGCAGGACTGATGAACTGGCAAGGAAAGGTACAACTCTCCAATTGAAATGGGAAAGGGCAAATCTGGGGAGGCCTATAACCAGCGTTTTTTATAACGCTTAAAAATGAGGCAATATAGCATCGGCACAGAAGAGGTGGTTTAGCACCATAACATGCAATGTATTGCGGCAAGTCTGGCCAAAACTGGACTTGAGGCTCTCCAACACTACTATCCCTACGTAGACCTGACTTAAGTATAGTCGTGGGGCTGCTCACAGGACACTGCCTCATTGGCAGTGTCCTGTGAGCAGCCCCACGACTAGGGAGCATGCGAGGAGGTTTGTTTCAATGGCAAATGACTTCTATAGAAGCTGTATGGATGAGGAAGAGAAAGAGACTGTGAGCCACATCCTCTGCTCATGCCCGGTGCTAGCTTACAGGAGGTACAAACATCTGGGCAAGTATTGTTTCGATAGCCTTATGGATCTCGGGAACTGCAATGTACGAGATATCTTACGCTACGTAAATAGTTCTGAATGTTCAAATGAAGGTGAAAGGAGAGTAGGATCCTTTGGTATCACAATGGACCATCACCGATCTAAGTGTGCGTTAGCACCCACTCTAACCTAACCTAACCTAACCTAAGGTGTTGCACAAGATTTGGATAATACTTTGCTCACAGATCTATAATATAAATTGCCAAATACAGAATGTACAAGCCAAGCAACATTGCAGATAATGTTTAACTTATTACAGCGAAATTCCTAATTCTAACAAAAGAGATGATTAATGGCCCATGTGGAGAGTATAACTTGTAAGAAAATGTTTCAAAAATGACCAAAGATTTTCAAAATAAGTTGGCGAATTTTAATTTCAAATATCTCAAATAGTTAGAATAGTTATCTCAAATATCATTGCAGAAAATATGAAAGAGAAGTAACTGTTAATGGACATATTCTTACTTAGTAACTGTTAATGGACATATTTCCTACTTCAGCTAAAATTTGATTGCCATATGAATGTGTAAAGTTGTGCAACAGAAAAGAGCATTAAAAATCTTGAGCAAAATGTATATTAAATCATAATGAAATTCAAAACTTTATGAATTCAAGACTTTAGTGCTTCCGAAATAGTTTGGGGATTTTTAATATCAAAATGCATGAACAATCTCATAAAATCATGCTACTTCAAGTTCATCTTGAATTATTTACCGGGCAAGTGGCGCAGTAGTTAGAGCTGCGGTGCTTGGAGCGGGAGGTACCGGGTTCAAATCCCAGTAGACGCAGGATGCAAAAGGGAATTTTTCGAACGATTACGAACAGTGATAATAATGAACACAACTTTGACCCTCTATTGGTGTGCGCAGTATTCATGGGCCGACCCATCTTTCATGCCATTGTACAGAATGGCATGGAGCTATATCCAATGACATGGAGCTATGCACTGTTCTTGCGTGCTAATTAACTGAATAAGTGTGAATGTAAAAATTATTAATTAAAGTTAGCCTTCAAAGGACATCATTTTTTACAAAAAAAAAATCAATGAACAAAGTGGTAATTTTACGGATGGCAACATGCAAGCTGTAGCTGAAAAATACGCTCTACTTTTAAAAAATAACACAAAACCGAGGAGGACTTTTCAATAATGTTGCTACTTTGAATGAAACATTATCTAACGCAATCAACGAACAAATGCCACGACTAAAGTATACCTGATAGTCAGGAAAATCCATACTCTTCGGAGGTCGGTTCCACGGGGAACCAACTATTGCTAGACGTAGATAATAACGAAATGAGTCAAATTTAACTTAACATCTTACAAAAGAGTAAGAAAATTGTAAGATCTCCAACGTTAAGAACACTAAATGTAAATAGTTGTTCGGACCACAGCTAAAGACGACTAAAACGTCTCAAGAAAATATTAAAAGGACTCAAATTGAGGAAGTACTCGTAGCGCTAGCGGAATCTAGACAAGAAAATAAAGAACTAAATTCTACCATGAAATAGAAGCAAGAACAAATTGTTCGAGGGAGAAATAAAAAAACTCAAAGAAAATGTAAAAATGAGCTGTCAAACTGAACCATGGGATACACAAATTTAAAAATAAATCTATAAGTACATATCTGTCAAATTTTTAAAACAGCTACTTATTCGAATATTCGTTATGGAAGGCAAATAAAAGTTTAAAAATATATATTACCCAATAGCATCCAATTAAAAATTTAGATGGAAACTGGGGATGATAAGATAAAGAGAAAGCCGTAGGTTTGCCGAACATCTGAAAAGAATATTTAAACCACTAAGCAGTCAACGAAGAGAAACTCTCGATAACAATTTGAATCAAATATCTAACGATATCAATAGTGCGTCGTGTTTTGAAATTATAGAAATAATAAGATTATAGATTTGGATTCAGAAGTAAGCACTCCAATATTGACCAGATAAATAGGATCACTAATGTTATTGAGAAAGCATTTGAAAAACAGGTCTGCTTCACAGTATTCCTTGAACAAGCTTTTGATAAAGTGTGGCATGAAGTTTTGAACTATAAGTTGAGAACTTGACTACCAAAACCATACAGTGATCTGAGAGATATTTTAGAATAAAACAATAGCACGAATATTCTAAATTAAAACCAATATTGCCAGGAGTTCCTCGAGGTAGTTTTTTAGGGCCGCTTGAAGACCACTACAATACACAAAAAAAAGAAATGAACAAACCATTAACTTTAAAATATATAAAATTAATTATAATGTATACTTCTTGTAAATCTGAACCGTTATCTATTATACCAGTTTAAAATCATTATGTGAATTAGAATAATATTTACAACTTCAATGCCATCTATTATCTAGCAGTTGAAACAACCTTGTATCTATAGGGTGGCCTTCTTTTCACGATTTTTTCTGCACAACTATCCAAAGCAATCACAAAATATCACCGTCCCAGAAGTTACAGTATCTGAAAGGATCATTAAAAGGTGAAGCGTCTGGTTTACTTAGGCATTTTAGTATAACAGATGCCAACTACATCGAGGCATTGAAAAAGTTGCGAGAGCGTTATGATAAACGTAAGCACATCATATATAAATTCATCAAAATATACATGTCTCAGCCTTCAGTTACCACAGCAAACAGCGCACATGTGAAACTTCTTTTAGACACTTCAGGTGAGATATTACGAGGACTCACAGCGTTAGGAAACGATGTTGAACCATGTCATCATTTGCTAATATCCATAATGGTAAGCAAATTATATCACGAGGCCTGCAGTTTATGGGCTCATGATTCAGCAGATTACCATCACTAGAACAGTTTATTAAATTTCTTACGAAGAGAAGTGATGCACTTGAATCAGTTAAGAATCAAAACAAGCGTGCCAATCAACCAACAATACAAAACAAACAGATGATTGAAAGTTATGGTATCTCAGCTCCTAATATTCAGTTTTGTTCACAATGTCCAGTACAGTACCACAAGGCAATGTTAATAGACGAACGCAAACGTCTCTTAACCAATGAAAAGAAATATTTTAATTGCAGCAACAATAATCACAACGTGTATAATTGCAAATCCAAATTTCGATGCAGAGAATGCAACAAAAAGTACCATACTCTTCTTCAAGAAAGTATAGCAAAGTAGAGTGTGATGATTCAGGAAGTTAACCAAAGGAACCAAGGTCATCAAGCTACACTACAAACATCCACGGGTTTTCGCTTCTACCAACCGCGTTAGTATGCGTAGTTGATGGATATGGTCGGAAACAGAAATGCCGCGTGCTATACGATTCAGGCTCATTTATCACTGAACACTGCGCTCAACGACTAAAATTAAAAAGGAGAAATGCAAAGGTGGTCATAGCTGGTATCGGCGCCACAACTTTATCAATATCACCATGAAATTAAGATGAGCCATGTTTACATTTAGAGACATATATATTTTCTAAGCTCACAGCCCAACAACCATCGATTACCTAGCTTATCAATAGATAAGACCTTAAGCGGTACCAATTAGCACATCCATTATTTTACAATGGCTCAGAAATCGACATAATAGTAGGCGCAGATATCTTGGTTGAGATGTGATCGGATGGGAACATCTTAGCCAAAAATTAGTTAGTAATGCAAAATACTAAACTAGGATGGATAATCGCGGGAAAAACAAGTGCTACAAACCAATACAATCGATTTCCATCATATAAAGACCACGTCGAGAACAACTTAGAAAACCTATTGCGAAGAATCTGGTAAATTGAACATATAGAAGTGTTCCCACCTAATTTGTCCCAGGAGGAAAAGTTCTGTGAAAGAGCTGGTCAAACCCAAGTATCCCTAACCATTCAAAATCTCACCAGCAATATTAGGCGACTCTTAAAAGAAGTCAACATCAAAACAGAAAAAACAGCCCAAGCCAATCTTATTTATCCCATCACCGTGTCCTGATCAAAAGCAGTATAGTAGCACAACAAAATTGCGAGTTGTTTTTGATGACTCTGCGAAAACATCAACCAGAAAATCGTTGAATGACTGTTTGGTGATCGGTCCGATCGTGCAGTCAAGCTTTTACGAAATATTGGCGCGGTTCAGGAAATATAGAATAGCCATTACAGCTGACATTGAAATAATGTACCGATAAGCACATCCGGCATATCAGATACAGACACCAAATTCCAAAAAATAATATGGAGGGACGATCCAAATAAAGAATTCAAAACTTACGAACCGATTAGAAAATCGTCACCTACCTAGCTACTCAGGCAGTTATACAAGCTACGGAAAACTACACCGAAGAATTTCTTCAGGCCGTTGGTTGTATCAGGTCGGACATGTACGTTGACGACTTAATTCTTAGAGCTGAGACCCTCGGGAACCCACGCTACTCCAAACCCAAATAAAGACGATATTATCTAACTTTGGCTTTTTAATTACGAAAGTGGGTATCCAATGAGAAGATACTAAATCAAACCACTATACAGAGTGCAAAATCAGTCTTAGAATTAGAGAATCACAAAATAATTATACCAAAGTTTTGGGGCTACACTGGAACCCGTTAGCTGATTGCTTCCACTTTAAAGTGAGCTTAAACCAACAACCAACGATCACGAAACGAGGAGTACTTTTCGAAGCTAGTCGTTTATTCGACCAGCTAGGATGGCTAGCACCCGTAACAATCCAAATAAAAATATTCTTTTAATCATTGTGGGCAGAAAAATTAAGCTGTGACCAATTACCTACCAACCAGTTAGACGGGTGGCTAAAATTACAAAGTGACTTCATCAAATTGGAGAGTATTCGATTGGCGAGATTTCTAAATACAAATTCCAAAAACAAAATCGAGCTTCACGAATTTTCAGATACCTCCAAGCAAGCATATGCTGCGATTATAAATGGCAAAATGGAGAGTCATGCATTAAATTATTGTCAGTGAAAACCAAGGTAGCGCCGGTAAAGCAATTATCAATATAGCGCCTTGAACTTTGTGGTGCGGTACTCCTATAAGCAAATTACTAGTAAATGTGAAGCAAGCACTGAAATTGAAAGTTACAGGCACATTTCCTTGGACGGACTCCACCATAGTGTTAGATCGGTTAAACACACATCCAAATAAATTTAACACCTTCATTGGCAATAGATCCGGAGAGATTCTCACTCATTTCAACAGGTCACAATACACAAAACACAAAATAATCCAATGGAGTGTGCCTTCAAGTGACTCGCACATTTGCGGCTGTATGTCCTCGATAACTTTACGAATTCGATCTTTAAGGCCTTGAATCGATTGTGGAGCATTGGCATAGACCTTATCTTTCACGTGGTTCCAAAGAAAAAAGTCTATGGATGTTAAATCACAAGAATTGTGATCACCTCTTTGAGAAATAATACGACCAGGAAACTTTTCTTGCAAAATTACGATTATTTCGTTGCTTGTGTGGGACGTAGCGCCATCTTGCTGAAAATAAACGTCGTTCACATCAATATCTTCCAATTCAGGCCATAAGAAATCATTAATCAAAGATCGACGAGGAATTGACAAACCTGGGTTTTCTTCAACACTACGGGCTACAGCAGCAATATTCTCAGTTGTTCTTGAGCGACGCACATGGTTTCGATTCTTTACATCACTAACTTGTCCCAACAGGTCAAATTTTTCCACCAGTTTCACTATTGCCGGCCGAGAAGGTGCTTCATGACGACCAAAAAGTGCTCCTGTTTTGCGAACTGTGACTGCAAAATTTTCACCACTTTTGTAGTGAATTTTAACAATTTCAATGCGATGTTGAAGCGTGTATCGTACCATTTTTAGTAATGGTGTAGTTTTTGCTTGTCAAATGTCAAAAGATGAAAGATTCAAAATTAACAGCTGCCCAAATAGCAGGTTATAGTCGCCTCAAGTATTTTAAACTATTGTCACGGTACCACCTAGTGTGCGATAGCATAAGTGTAAATATATGAAGATTTCTCTAGGCTTAACCCTAGAGACATCTATTAGGTATCGTTAGTACTGGTAGTACTAAAAATTGAGCAAATTAAATGTAGTAGTGACATCTCGATTGAAGTAGAAAGTTCGAGATATTTTAATTTGTGTATATAAGCGAATCGATGTTGTATGCGAAAAATAGTTGTACTTGAACTACGAAAGCGATAACAAGCGGTTAAAATAAAAAGTGATAGATAGTGATAGTAAGTGATTTTAGTTAAGTGATTTTTGTGAAATAAAGAATTGGAAAAAAAGAACTAAATTGTGAATAATTGTGTTTTATTGAGGCAATTATTGTCTGTGAACGTGAACAGTGTCTAAAGTGGAACTTGTGTAGTTTTTGTGAAATTTGGTAGTGAACAGTGTTATTCGGGTAGTTATTCACAATCCAGAGATACGAACCTTAAGTGACAAGGCAAGAACGTAGCACTATTTATAGGTGGATCAGGACTTCAACGGAATGGTGGAAGAATAATAAATGTCGCGATAACGTACAACGTAAAACACCCAATCTTACTAACCGCTCAAGATAAATTACCGGAGAAATTAGTACGAGAACACAAAAAAAAACAGAAAAAAAGAGTCGTCACCATCAAAACAACAAATGGAACAATCAAACGTCCCATACACAAATTACGTCGGCTACCAGTTCATTGAATCAACCGATTCAAGCCAGTCCAGTAGTGGTTACAATACCCAAAAAAAGAAATGAACAAACCATTAACTTCAAAATATATTAAATTGATTATAATGTATACTTATCGTAAATCTGAACCATTATCTATTATACCAGTCTGAAATAATTATGTAAATTAGAATAATATTTATAACTTCACCGCCATCTATTATCTAGTAGTTGAACCAACCTGGTAATGCTATTTTATTAATTGCTTAATATAAATGGGTGCATTCAAAATAATTGACTTAACCACCGATGCCCCTATTAGATATAAGTAAAACTAAATTGTAAACATAATTTTATAAAAGAAATAAATTCGATCTCTTTGGATTGGCTAATAGGCATGAACTCCCAAATGTCTACTAGAAATAAACTATTGCTTTATAAGCAAATCTTAAAAACCTGAGTAGACCTACGGAATACAGATCTGGGCTGCCCAAACATAGCAACATTGATATAATGCAAGTTCCAAAATAAAGTATTGCAAACTTTTGTAAACGCACCATGGTATATTATAAATAGCGCTCTCTAAAAAGACTTGAAGACTGAATCTGTTGCAGTGGAAATACAAAATTGGGCAAGACACCAAAAGAGACGACAAATGTTGGATTAATTAAGTAAACTATAATATATAATGTGCTAGAATAAAATTACGCATTATTCCTCATATAAGACTCATTGGTTATATTGTAATAATTTTTCTAATACAAATAAAAAAATTAATCATGCAAAATACTTTAAATGCACCAAATCATACAGATCTACCATTTGTGTTAAGACGTAAATCTACGTTTTACTTACAGTAACACTGGATAAACCTTTTTTACTTCTGTCATTTTGATAGGATTTTTAGTAGTATTTCATAAAAGTAGAACGTCTTAAGTTAAAACAGTTGTTGTCATATTAAGTTGCTATCAGATAAACTGTGTATATCAATGTGTTGATCAGACGAGCGTTAATTTCATGGACGATTAAGTCTTACGGTCCATCATAATTATTCTCTCGAATTAATTTTAACTACCAAAAATATTCTGTCACATGAAATGCTGTCACGCAAAGTGCAAATTTCATTAAAGGGATGCATCGCACAAACCCTCTTCTATTTTTATTCAAAATGCATTTATACAAATTGGAAATTTCATCGTATATTTGCAGTTCATATCATACATTTTTTATTTATTTTTTTTTTGTAACCTCAAATCATGAATATTTGGAACCCCAAAATTCGTATAAAAACCTGGAAAATATATTCATAACGTGTATTCCCAAAAAAAAATGTTTTTTGTTTGCTCCAAACAAACAGATAGTTTAACCAACAAAAAAAAAATTCGGCACAAAAAAGGCGAAAACCTTTTAATGATTTCATGTGGCAGAAGGGTAAATAATAAAAATGTATCTTAAATACTTAAAACCTACACAGTACAAAAAAATCCAAAATAAATATTACGAAAGATTTTAGTGGAGGGACTCTCAGAATATTTCTAATTTGTATAATTCGGAGTTTTGTTTGTTAATGTTATCCAGTACCCAGGTTATTTTTTTTTATGATTTTAATCCTAAATCTAATATTTGATTTCGAGGTAATGAAACTAAAAAATGTATGTGCAATTGCATAACCAACCAAAAAAAAAAAAAAAAAACTTTGAATAAAGAGATTAACATTTATTAGAAGGGATTTCGTAATTGGGTGCAATTAACGTTACCAAATTTATCCCACCAGATTGTTGCAATTCCTAATTATGACAGATTTATTGTGGACTTTTTATTCGCAAGGGTTTATTTAGGAACTTGTATCATAAACAATAGTCTTATATTTGGCGGTTTTGCCATTTTACGTTAAAAAAATTATTTTCCTTTTTTTTTTTTATTAATATTAAATTTTATGATTATTACAAATACATTATTTACAAACCTACAATTGAAATATATAAATAGGGGTGCATAGGATAATTGAGGTTAAGGGTGAGGTGTATTAGAAAATATGTATATATTTTTTAAGGTACATAATATAGAAGAAAATTGAAATTTCAAACACATAAAAAACAAACACAATTACTTATAATTTTCTTTACACTGTTACACAATTAAATGATATAGATCTGAAGTTAGGCAAACATTATTATGTTATTAAAATTACAAGGGAGTTTTGTCTAAAGTATGGAAATATGATTTTCTGAATTGTTTGAATAGAATATGTGACGACAGAACGGCTAATCTCGGTACTATATCGAATGATGAAACTTTGAGACGGATTAGCTTTATTGATTGATTGTTTAATCAAACCATTCATTGCATTGTGTTTTGATTGATTAATGAGACTGTGATACCAAGCGCTTGTCAAATGTTCTGGTTAACGCCGGTCCTATTCCCACAGCCTTTTTACTTTTAACAAACGGTAGGATAGGAAGGATTTTCATATATTTATATTTTTATAAAATATGGTCAGTAATGACCGAATTGGTCCGGTTTCTGGTAGCAAATATTCAAACTGCTATTAGCATAAGACAATCACAATTTTATTGAACTGCTCTGCATTCTGTCATCCCTTATCAGCAACTCCAGTGTGGCACTATTGTAATCTGCAAAAAAAATTCTCTAAAAACAAAATCTATTAATGGGCTAATTTCTCTAAGCCGTAGACTGTAATAAATTTAATTAATTTTCACCTGAAAATTATAAATAATTAATCCATAATCTAATAACATGATAATATAATAATATAATTTCTACAGGCCGATTGCTGTTATAAATTGGATTAGTTTTTGCCTGAAATTTATTAATTATTTTATTACATCATTAAAAATATAAAATTATAATATAAACTTGCTTTTAAAAAAAATCTAATTGCTTAAACATTACAAATCAATTGAATTATTGGCGATTATATCGAATTATTGGCGATTATTGGCGATTATATGTCATAATTAATTTTATGACAATATAATCAATTTTATGACAATATAATTAGATTATTGGCATTAATTTAATGCCAATAATCTAATTTATATACACTTCATTTAACACAAAACTTTAACATTTGTACAAATTAGATTTTAAAATATTTCTTTTTTTATTAAGAATGTACGACCAAGCATTAAGCAGGATATCCAGGATATATGGCCGGGTCCACCGTACACCCATTTTACATAAACTTGGAAGAATAAGGCAGGATATTAGTTAACTTATTGAGATCGGCCCGGTTACAGACACCATTGCGGCCAATAGGTAGTACATTTTTGTTGGGATAGGGAAAGGTAAGGTATGTCAGTAATGACAGAATTGGTCCAGTTTTCCGGTCGCCAATATTTATGCTGTAAGCATAAGACAATCACAATTTTGCCGAACTGCTCTGTATTCGGGCATCTCTTTTCAGCAGCTCCAGTGTGCCACCATTTTTTTTTTTTTTTTTTTTAATCATGTATTTCTAACATTTTTATACAAAATTTTGTTTTAATTACATTAGTGTTTTTTTTTTTAATTTGTACTTTAGATGTTGCACATACTATCCATAAAATAATTATATAAAATAAATTTTGAACCGCTGTCCCTACAAAAAATGGGATCTCCGGTTCATCTAATATTTAAAACATTAAATTGTTTTTGCATACATTCATATGAAAAAGTTAACATTACCAAATATTACATAAATATTTACATATTTATAAAAAATTAATAAGAATTTTATATAAAATCAAAAAATTGTAAGAAATTGCCATAAATAAAAATGCTATAAAAATTTATGACGATATTAACTCAAATGTTGAGCTTAAAAACTACGTATAAAAAAGGAAATTCATTCATACACACAATCACGCCTGTATTCATTCACACACACATGGATACTTTAAAAAATAACAAATTTGAAAAAATTAATTTTTTTGTTACCAATATAGTAAAGCCACCAATACTTTTCATATCTCTGCTCGAATTCGTCGTCTTTAATTTGGAATGATGTATCGAAACGTATGTGTTCATCTGAATTTGAAAATTTTTCTCCATCGAACCTTTTCTCGTTGGGTCGCCTTGCCACATGGTAGATGAGTGGAATCGCCTCACGGTTTTGGATGCAAATCAAACGGTCTAAGTGAATAAATAAATTTGGTCCTGGTACCTTCCTTTTCGTCGCGTATAATTTTGTTAGTGTCGTGTCCAAATGGTATAGTCCGTATATCATCGAGTTTTCTGTATTTTGGCAAGTCCGTCTAATGTGATTACGCATCAATTTTATCAAATGTATGTCGGTCGATACGGTCCGAGTCATAATTTTCGTACTGTACTCTGTTCGAAATATAATGAGTAAAGTCTGTTTCCGCTTTTCTGTATAGTCCGTTACAGTGACGTAAACATTTCCGTTCAAAAACTCTGTAGCGTTTAATGTAGCGTGTTGCCTGGTTATACCATACCTGGCATCCGCACGTCGGTATTGGTCGTATCAGTGCTTTGTACGCGATAATTTTAACTCGTTTGTCGATGTGTCTGTTGTAAAAGAGATTCCGTACCCCCATAAACGCGCGTCTAGCTTTTTCTAGTTGAATCGTAGTATGGCCCGCCATATAGCACATGTTATCAATGTTTACGCCTAAATATTTTATTTGTTCACACAATTTGATTGGACGATTGTTAATTTTGATTGAGCGATTTCGCCAAAATCTCTTTTGAATAAAATAATTTTGAATAAAATTTAATGCTGTCTGGAGATTTTTTTGAATGTCGCCGACATGATAGACCGAACAATAGACAATCATGTCGCAAGTTTGAATAGATTTAAAATTTAGATTATCGTGCCGAATTAGTTCTGCCGTGTACGAGTTGAAAAAATTGGAGCCGTGATCGATCCTTGTTGAACTCCGTTGATAATTTTAAATTTTGATGTTGATTTTTTGTTGCCGCCAGTTGTTGTGATAAATTTCCGTTCGTATAGCAATTCGTACAGGATTTCGATAAGGTCGGTCGAGAATTTAATTTTCATTAATTTTGCAAGTAGTCCGTCTAGCCAAATGGATTCGAACGCTTTTTTTATGTCGATCAAGACTGCACCAGTCGGTGTATTAAAACAACTTTTGTGATGGCGTGAATGGTATTGTGTCCTTGTCTGAAACCAAACTGGTTTTCGGGCATCAATTTATGTTTGACGACATGATCGTTTATTTTCTCATAAATGATAATTTCGAAAAGATTGCCGAAATTTGAAAGTAGGCTGATGGGGCGATAGCTCTCCGGATCCTTTGCCATCATATCTTTTTTCAGTATAGTAAACACACGAGCAATTTTCCATGAGTCAGGAAACGTCTTATTGTTCAGCAGTTTGTTGAATAGAGTGCTGATTTCGGTTATAATCGAATTTGGCAGGTGTTTAAAGATGCAATTTGGAATTAGGTCAGGCCCAAACGATTTTTTGTTATTGGCTAAATTTAGAATACAAATAAGTTGATCGATGGTGACGAAATAATTTTGATCGTCTCGCGGTTGCTGTGGAGCATACGCTCGATTCGTGGCCGAAAATTGCGATTTTGTACAATGTGCCGCCTTATCGTCTTTGTGTTTACGAATGATCGGTTCAATTAGATTTTTAATTTCGCCTTCCTGCTCCTAATTGCTTAAATTTGGATTTTGTTGTGTGTGTTCCTGAATATGATGGCCGAGAATATTTAAGTTAATAGTTTCGTCAAAAATTTGAAATTTATCGTCATTGTTTTTATGAATTTGGCTCCAGTCGATTGCTAAACTATTGTATTTGTTTATTAAATGTTTGTGGAATTTCGAAGGTATTAAATTTTGATCGTCGTCATTTTTCAAAATTTGTAGAGCTGCTGTCCGATGAGCTTCGTCTAAATTTTGCGTCCATTTCTGCCAATCCATTCCGTCCGTTCGTCGTCATCGTCTTCGTCAATTTTGTTTATATCGCGTTCAATTTCGCCCACTCCTTGTACCATAATCTTAATTGCCCGGTGATCACTGTCGAAATAATGAGTTGGAATTTCTTGATTTAAATTTTATTGAATTTTGATGCGTACGTCGACATAGCCAAATCTAGAAAACTACCGGAACGGATCATCGTTGGTTTGTCGCTTCGAAATAATTTGGCACGATTCTCCATGGCGTGGTCGTTAATCCATCTATTTAGTCGATTTCCTCGCGAATTGTTCACCGAATTTCCCCAATTCACGTGGCGTGCATTCAAATCGCCTGCTAATCTATAAAAATGGTTCGGGTGACTTAAATTTAGTTTACTAAAAATTTTGTTCTGTTCTTCCAGAAAATATTTATCCGAAATGTGTGATGCATTGCCCGTACAATAAATTGAAATAAGGTAAATTTTATTGGCCGAATATTTAATGTTAAGTCAAATGATGGTAATTTTAATCACCTTCCAGTTGCTAACTGTCTGCGGTTCGATAGTTTTGTATTTTAAGCACGATTATATTAGTATGGTGGCACCCTCTCTCTGTTTAGCGTTGATGCGGTCGCGTCGTATTGTGTCGTAATTTTTAAATTCCAGTTTATGTTTTTCATTTAATTTAGTCTCGTTGATCAAAAGACTGACTGTTCAAAAATTTTAACAGATTTAATCTGCGTTGAATGCTAACAATCGAATTAACCTTCAACGAGATAATTTAAATTTTGTTGAATTTTGCCGAAAATGTTTATTACGTGATGCGGTTGGATTTTGACGATTTATAACTGTCCAATGATTTGTAATAGTTGCGATTATTTTAACCATTTTGTCAAAGGAATAGACCACACAAAACACAATGGTTTAAAGCAAATTGTAAGTCCGCTATCTCCGAGGGAAAATGTGCTCATTTAAATTATCTCAGTAATCTTTTTAATGGAAATCTCATTAAATTTAGAATAGCTCGTAATAAATCGAATGCTATATCATAATCAGAGCTAAATTAAACCATGACCATAGACAACTGTCTATACCATGACCTCAAAATTCGTAATCAAATATGAAATGTATTAGATTCTAAATCAAAAAACCGAACATTTTGGTCGTTTGCTAGCTTGGTTAAAAAGGCATTTTAGCGGTAAGACATCATCTATCCCCTTATTGTTTTATAATAATAACTATTTTAAAACCCACCATTCAAAAGGCAATTTTTTTAGCGTCTCACTTTGCTTCCGCATCGACTCTCCCTTTTCCTCCTAACCAACCCCCACCAGCATGCACTACTGTTTCTTCATCTACGCCCAAAATGTATTTTTGTTGTCGAGATGTTTCTTAGAAATCTGAGTTCATACAAAGCAACTGGGCTTGATGGATTACCATCGATCGTTCTAAAATGCTGTCATTTATCCCTCGCTAAACCTTTTTCCAAACTGATTAAATTATCAATAAACTCTGGAATTTTTCCCTCTATTTGGAAAACAGCAAATATTCAACCGGTTCCTAAGAAAGGTGACAAAACTTCTTCTTCCAATTATCGCCCAATTGCTTTGGAAGGGAACGGAGACTCAGTGCCGGTGACTGGAGAGAGTATGCAAGTGGGCTCTAAGTCGTCATTATCCAATGACCGCAAAGTTTCAGCAGTGGTGAACTTGGCAGCTGAAACCGATAATACAACAAGCACTGCTACTGCTGTGGCAAACTTGGCTGCAGTAACAGTAAATTTTACAAGGGAAAACGAGAACCCATTTCTGAGAGGTAACAAAATCTTGATATCTCCAACAATTAAAAAAAGCAGGAATCTCTATGCAAATCTGAAGACTCTAGAAGAAATGGTGTCAACGTTGAATAACGAAGTTATTTTACTAAAAAAAGAAAATGAAGGCCTAAAACGCATCATTTAAGCTGGTCGACATGTAAAAAATAAGGATAGCTTTGAATATCACACAGAAGAAGTATAACTCGAGCGAGAAATTTATCCAAATCAGGAATCTGAAAGTGATTCTCAGTGGACACTCGTGACAAAAAAACTTAAAATAAGAGTAACGATAAATATGGAAGTTACTGATGAAGACAAGCCACCAAGAGAAACTGCTTGGGCATTGAAAAAAGCAAGCCCACAAAGAAAGAAAAAGCAGAATAATCGCCAAAATATATCGGACATCTGTAACGGGTAATGCAACTATACTCTGAGCAATAAAGATCCTAAACCAGAGCAAATAATTCAGCCACCAACTATTAATAGGTTTCAAAGACACTTTGGTGTCGAAGACTACCCTACTATCAATGTCTTGATGAAAAATATCACGGATAATCTTTATCCAAGCTAGTAGCATTAAACAACGATGTCTGGAAGGTGAATGTACCAGACCCAGAAATATATCGTACACTTATACCATGAAGCTTAACGCTGACAAGTTTCATTGGTATACTTATGAAGATAAGCAAGCTAGACCAATTAAGATAATGGCTCGAGGGATACACTATACCTGTGAAAGCAATAATATAATAGCTGAGTTACAGCATAAAGGTTTAGATATTCAGGATGCTGTCAATATGATCAAAAAAGACCGAACTGAAACCGATGAAGGAAGCCGCGAACTGGTAAGAAGAGGACTACCGCTCTTTATGCTTATACGTTTGGCAATAAGGAAAACATTCAAAAGATATATAATATTCGGGCCATTCAAAACATGAGAGTAACAATAGAGCCAATGAGGAAGAATACTTCGAAGATAGTTCAATGCAGAAAATGTCAAAGTTATAATCATACCCAGAATTATTGCGGGCGTGACGCAAGATGTGTCAAATGTGCTGGTCAGCATCTCACGAGCATGTGTACATTAGACAGAAACACTACAGCAACATGCATAAATTGTAAAGGACAACACCCTGCAAATTATCGTGGTTGTGAAGTAGCTAAAGAATTGCAAAAAATTAGAAACCGAGCAAGAAATTCTGTGCAAAATCAAAGAAACCCTGGTACAAAAAACCAACCGAACAATAAGGGATTATACAATCTGCGAGGTAACGCATCATATGCAGAAGTTGCTAAAAATCAAGAATCAACCACAAAAGTAAATAATACTGGCCAAGTTCAAATAGATTTCATCAAAACCATAGAAACTTTAAGTAAAAAACTTGACAAGCAAGCTGAAATAAATAAACTCATATTTGACCAATTGAAAACTCTATCATCGCAGTATTCCAACGTGAATAAAAATAAAAATTAATTTACAAACGCTGAGAATAGTGATATGGAATGCAAATGGGCTAATCCATCATATTCCTGAGCTAGAAATATTTCTAAACATGCAAAAAAATTGACATATGTTTAATCTCTGAAAGCCATTTTAATAGATCTTCATATTGCAAAATACGTGGGTACAGTTTCTACCATGCTATTCATCCAGCAGAAAGGGCAAGAGGGGGATCTGCCATTTTCATTCAAAATAATATAAAACACCATGAAGAAATGAAGGTTGAGACTGAGTCCATGCAAGTGACAACAATCACAATTCAAACTAAGAACAAAGATGTAAGTATATCAGCCATATACTGTGCCACGCTTTAACTTAAAAAAAAAAGAATATGAAGAACTTTTTCACTCTTTGGGACGATGTTTCATTATTGGCGGTGACTTCAACGCAAGAAACACTTTTTGGGGCTCTAGAATTACAACACCAAAAGGAAGAGAACTTTTTAAAGCAGCCAAAAAATTAAAATGCGACTTCCAATCTGGTGGCGCACCTACTTACTGGCCAACAGATCTAAACAGAACTCCTGATCTTATAGATTTCTATGTAACAAAAGGAATATCTGACAACTACATACGAATTGAAAATAATGAAGACCTTACATCAGCTCACTCTCCTGTTATCATGACATTAACCAAAACTATTATTCAAAAATAAATATCACCAAGATTTTACAACAGGAATACCAATTGGAACCTTTTTCGTGAATTTTTAAATGAAAATATCATACTGCAAGTGCCAATAAGAAGATCTATGCACGTTGAAGAAGAAATTGACAGACTAATTGAAAATATACAGCAAGCAGCGTGCCAGAGCACTCCACTTGAACCTGCAAATAACATTAGACGCACAAATTATCCACTCGAAGTAAGAGAACTGGTGGCTAAGAAACGTAAAGCACGTAAATTCTGGCATATAAATCGAACTACAGCTAATAAAACCAAGCTTAATAACTGAAGTAAAAAACTGAAATCTATTACCAGGAAAGTTAAAAATGAAACAACAGAATCATATTTATCTTCACTTACTGGTCAAAAAGACACTGAATACTCCCTATGGAAAGCAACAAAATCGATCAAGAGACCACAAAAATTCAACAGCACCTATTAGAAATGACAACGGTACGTGTGCTCGTAGTAGTAAGCAAAAAGCGGATCTGTTTGCGAGACACCTCGAAGAACCGTTTCATCCACTACCCAGACAATCTGCGAATGAAAATGTTAATTTTGTACACAGATCAAATGACCTTGAAATACAAACTGTAACGATCCGTGAGTTAAAAGAAGAAAAAAAATTTAAATCCGGAAAAGCTCCTGCATATGATTTAATAACTAGGCAAATTATAAAAGAACTACCAGACAAAGCAATACGCAAACTTCTGCACATAATCAATGCTGTGTTTAGATTAAGATACGTTCCAAAGCAGTGGAAGGTAGCAGAAGTGATCATGATTTTAAAACCAAACAAAAACAGTAACGATTAAAAGTCATTTAGACCAATATCTCTACTTCCTATTATATCGAAGATATAATATGTTCAAGCCTCTTTTTGGATGTAGCGCAAGCATTTGATCATATAAGGCACAAAGAATTAGAGTACAAGTTAAATCGAGATCTTCCCAAACAGTATTTTGAAATCCTAAAATCTTACATAACCGACAGGCATTTCCGTGTAAAATATGAAGATGAATATTCGGATCTAAAGAAAATTTCAGCAGGAGTGCCGCAAGGAAGCGTTTTGGGTCCATCATATACCTCTTGTACACACGAGACATACCACTAATGAAAGAAACAAACATAGCTACATTTGCTGATGACACAGCAATTTTGGCAGTTAGGAGCAATGTAACGCGAGCTACAGAAAAATTACAAACATCGATTAATACAGTTAGTAACTGGATGAAGAAATGGAGAAATAAGCTCTTTTGAAACAAAATCAGCTCATGTGAATTTTACTAATAAAACAAACTATGTCAGGTTACCAATCGTAATAAACTCTAAACAAGTCTGTCAATACGACGCCTACAAAGAACCAAACCAATGAATCTATTGATTGCAAACTAAAATAATACTATATTATAGCAAATATTTATTTAAATAAATAATTATATTTATCGTTGGGACTAGCCATTGGGCTTTATCCCAACAAATCTGAATTAAATTAAGATATAAAAATAACTAGATGACTTATTAGTCAGTTGTAATAATAATAAATAAAAAAATAAAAAAATATTATTTATAATTTTCAGGTCTACGGCTTGGATAAATTAGCAATTAGCACACTAATAGAGTTGCTGATAAGAGATGACAGAATACAGAAATAAAAGTGCAGAGCAGTTCAATAAAACTATGATTGTTTTATGCTAACAGTAGACAATAGTTTGAATATAGAATATTGGATAGTTTGACAATAGTTTGAATAAAAAGGCTGTGGGAATAGGACCGGCGTTAACCGAAACACTTGACAAGCGCTTGGTCTCACCATCGCTTCAATTACTCAATCAATCAAAGGAGAATTCTATAGTTGGTATTACTAAAACTTATTAGTAGATGGAGTCTCTGTCCTAACCATTGCAAATTTTATTGCAAAATAGAGTTACAAAATATTCAAATCCAAATAGAAAGAGTATTTTCATTACTTGATTTTAATCAATAATTAGAGTGAATGCAAGGTAGATTAATAATTAAAACGTAATAGACCAAAGATTTACATTATACATCTTTCACTGTATATTTATTTTCATAACAACATGGGTAAATCCTTATAATAATTAATCAAAGTAAAATATTTGATTTACACGTATTATTGAATACTAAAATAAAAAATCGTTATATGATTTTAGGTTTAGTTAATAACCAATATTTGCCCTAACCAGACCATTGTTTCGGCGCCTCGTAAAACATTAACACACAAAAAAGAAAATCAAAAATGTTTAAAAATAAAATCAAAACATTAAAAGTTAACAAAAGTGATCAAAAGTTTAGCTACCAACTACGAAATTATTTATTATTTTTCCGTCTGTTCGGTTACTGCCCATTTTCGATGCAATCGAATCGTCTGTTGAAAATTCTTTTAAAATTTCTAACATTCTTGAATTTATTTATAACCATAACAATATTTGTTAAAGCATTTTTCTATGACAATTTATTTTATGAACAACAAACCTCGTCACTGTACATCATTGTGGGTGGCCTCGTATTTCTAATCCTAATCATTTCGGTCATTACAAATTTACTACAGTCGTACGTGAAACGTTACAGCCAATTGGAAATCATAAATATTTTCAATTTGATAAGTACAATTTTGAATAAAAATCTTTTCTATTCGATCGATTATAAATTGATAAGAGGAAAATTTTTGAAAAAATTCATTTTCATTTTATTTATTTTGATAACGATTCAAACGATTTTCTTTATATTTCTATATTTTAATTTTGATAAATTTTGGATCTATCATTTTCTACCGGCGTTCTTCATACGAATCCGTTTGCTTCAGAATATTTTTTATATTGATTTTATTAATGAGATTTTATTGATTATCAATAGCTTATTGGAAAACGATAATAGTGATAATGGTGGTAAGCAGGTTAATGGTAAAAGTGATAAAATAGCTAATATCGTTTATGTCAAGGAATATAATTATAATTTTAACATAAATAATTATACGAATACTAATAGTGTTAATACCAATAATATAATTTACAATAAAATTTTATATATCAAAATTATTTATGGTAAATTATGGGATGTTTGTAATTTGATAAATGATTGCTTTGGATGGTCGCTGTTGGTAATTACGACGGAAAATTTTATTGAATTTACAACGAATAGCTATTGGCTATTTTTATCTGTCGAACATATTGTCGACAAAATTAATGCGTATCACTGTATTTGTGCCCTAATTCCGATTGTATTTCTATTGGCAATTTTAGCATATTCATGCTACACCTGTTCACAGTCGGTGAGTGAAACTTGATTTATGTACTAAATGTGCTTTTTGTAATTGGTTTTATTTTGGGTCTAGTGCGAGAGAGGCATCCTTCACATATGTTTTGTTAAAGTATGCTGTACTTATTACTAATGTTAAAAATTATTTCGTAGATCATATTGAGACTAAAATTTAAAAGGCACAGGCATAAACAGCACTGTCATAAATATGCAAATCACCAAACGCACCAAAAATTAAATTAACGTCCATTTAAGAAATTTTTTCTCTTATTGGTTGAATAATTTAGAATTTGAGACAATATAACAATTTCAAAAATGACACATAATCTCCCCAAAAACCGAAGTTATAGTTCATTTTCCTTCAAAACAAATAATAAGTTCAAATGGAATTAGCAATTCTACAAAGGGTCGATCGTAGCCGGCAACGTTCTCCGCGCTCCCAAATAATAGCTCTCCTATCAGATTTTAATCTTTCGGAATCGAAATTCGAAACCATCCAGATCAACAGAATATGTAACAGCAACAGGGTAACTTTTTGGTCTTAGTGTTTTCGACGGGTGAGATATATACCGTTTTGATTTTAGACGTGCCGATTTTAATTCTTTAATGAATTTCTGGTTGATTCTGATTAGGGTTTTATTCATAGGGATTTAATTCATGCATGATTAATTTAGTTATGTTTGAAACCATCAATGGGGCCGCCAAAACCCTCCTTCGCAGAACTTCAAAGTCAAAATTCCCAATAGCACCGGTGTTTTAATACTTAAAACCTCCACCGATAACTGGAGAAACCATTGCACCAACCCTATACTCGGTTACTTCCGAAAGTGAACCAAACAACCCTGTTGCAATCGTTGGCTCACACCACACCGAATCAGGCAGAATCAGATAAACCTGCCACAACACCGCGGGAGGGTTTCTAGAAAAGACATGCATGTTCATTACCAGAAAACATCCCTATCAAATCTAAGGCACAACCACAGAGACTCCAGCATATCCCGAACATCAAGGACTCCACGTAAGCCCATCAAAATCCCGAAACATGGCCTGGACACGATAAGAACCTCGCTTCATCCAACCACAAAAATCGCACAGGCACGACAAAAGACCAACCAACCAAATCACCAATAATACAACACAAATCCAGCAATCGCTCAAAAACCAACCACCAACACCCACTCCACCAAGTAAAACCAGAAGATTCGGCGCAGTTACAGAACCTTACATCCAAAAGCCAACCCCTGCAGCCATTGATAATACTGCCGGATAATACTTTCAGTACCATGGCAGAAACTCCCTAACCACAGATCCAACTCTCTCCAATTACCGCTCAAAACCACAAGAAATAGAATTCACAAATGATCATTCATCAAACCACTCTTCATCTCCCGCTCCACCAGGCACCAATCCAACAACAGCACCTTCGGCCTCAGCTCAACTAAAAATTGTACAAAAATAGCTCCGGGGTTCGCAATAAACTCCTCCTTATCTCTAATCCCAGATAAGTTAAAGATCGACTGATTGCTTAAGGTTTCAAGAGGACTTAGATGAATTTTTCATTTGGACGCCTTGTAACAAATTATCTTTAAATGTGAGTTACACTCATTCGCCTATATATCAGCAGTATCTATACTCTGCAACATTACCGTCAATAGAGTTGAATACAATACTATCGTCGATAGAGTTCTTTTCTTGTGCTACTTAGCATTAAAATCAACCAATGAGTCAAAAGTAGACGGAGAAAGTAACGTTGCGTATTGAAATATCAATGGAGATTTTGCCATTCGCAATGTATAAAATAATTCTCTAGGTTGCAGTTGACCGTTGAATAACTGACAATGTTTAGTGTAAATCACTTGCCAACAGAATCATCGTACCACCAACCCGGTTTTGATAGTTGAGTAGAACCTGCATCACTCGGCTTAAATGCCTTTAAAGACTTTATATGCGCAGATTCATTCCAAACAATAAATTTGCATTGCTGCTAAGTTTTGGCATTGTTCTGCGAAAGGTTGTAAAATTTCGTACTATAAACGAATCTTTGTCAAAGTTAATGCGACCAAAAAGTTTTTCCAGTTCTACCGAGATCGTCTAAGAAGGAACCCCACGAATTTCATCGTTCACAACTTTCATGAGAGTGTCGTATGCATATTTTTTTCCAGTGAATTGCATTCCTTTTCTTTTTTTGCATTTTAACTCTTGACTAAATAAGTCGTGGATCCGACGACTATGGGCACTTTCGTGCCTAATTGAGGTCACACCTTTTTCGATATCGTCAAGTCCTCAATTAATATCAATGCCTCGTTGTGAATTTCATTGCTTAGTTGTAATTCTGGATTTGATGTTTAGCATCTGATGCAAAATGTCAACAGACATGTCTTAATTTTGTTCCACAAATCAATTGGTGTCGATGGGAAGCAGGTTGAGATAATTATCGAAAGCAATGTTTGTATTTATTTGATGAATATTTGATGAATTTGATGAAATCACAGCATCTCCTAATGAGTGCCATTCCCTATAGCAAACGCAAATGTTGGCAGGCTTCCCTATATGAGCCACATAATTTACCATTAACAGTACCCCAATTTTGTTCGTTTTTTTTGTAATTCTCATTCGTACGAATTGTTAAACCGGAATGTATTAATATTGGTGTTTGTGGTATTGTACATGCGCACTGTATTTCCGCATGTTTTTTTACATTTTTTTTCCAATACATCATTTTTGAAAAATTCGTGCGTATCTAAAGTTTTAGTTTTGTTTTTAAATACACACATAATTATTTATATTAAAATTTTAAATCGCTTTTAATTTTGTAAAATTGTAAATAATTTGTCATTTACCATTTTAAAAAATAAATTTGGTCATTACATTTGTTGCGATGAAAATTCAAAACGATAACCGATTTCAACCGCTTCGACATTTAGGATTTATTAAAAAAAACATTTAGGCGTAATTTACATCAGAATTAAACTGACACATTAAAATAAAATTGAATCTCACAATAATCGAAATTTTCAATTATCTTACGTTAGAATGAATGAAAAATCGAACAAAATCGAGGTTCAGTTTGTTGATGTGGAAATGATTTCGGGCCATAAATATACAAACACTTGTCGTTGTTTGGATGGACGGTTTTAATGGGACCTAATGCAACAGTGGAAAATACTGTTTTGCCACTTTATGCTAATTCAAAATGGCGCGACTGGTTTTAACTGAACGATAATATGTTATTCGATGGATATCATCTTCGTTTGCACCATTTTCTCTTTCTCGTTCAATTTCATTTCGCTCTTCGCTTTACTCTGGTACTCTTGGTTTTTTTAAATGTTACAATCAGTGAATTAAAACCAATTTCCATTAGAAAGCTTTATTTTGTAAATTGTCATCAGCACTGTTTATTAAAGTAGCTAAACATACTTAAATTACTGCACCATCAAAATATCAAAAGAAACATTTTCGAACTGAAGCATATAGAATTTGAAACAAATATCCGATGATCTTCTTAAGCTTTTGCTATTACCATAGACAAGTAATCGGAACACTAACCTTATTTTATTTCAGTCTATGATAACCGGTGGACTAGTACATAAATTGGATCAGGATTTATCGAACGATTTAAACAACGCACTCATTCGTGAATTTTCTCTTCAACTAATTCATGAACCAATTTCGATAACAGCCAATGGATTTTTTTCCATTAATTTTACCCTTCTTGGATCCGTGAGTATATTTTTGGCTTCGTGATGGTGTTGAAATGAAACAATTTTTTTTTATATTACAGATGGCGGCTGCAATTGTTACCTATCTTGTAATACTAATTCAATTCCAATTGAGTGAGAAAAATAAAAAAAATTAGACGCAATACAAATATATATATATGTAACTCTGTTAATTATCCTAGCCTCGATAATGTAAAACATATCAATAAAAATATTTGTAATGTCACTTGAAAAATGATTAATGGCTTATGTTTTAACTTGTCTATCGCGGGGATACCAATTGCAGGACGCTTATATAGTCTATCAATATTTAAAAGAGTCTATAACGATCGTGTTTATAATTTGATTAATTTGTCTAACAACTCATGACAGCTAAACCTTGATAAGCTTATATATTAATTCATATTTTATTGATTAACAGTCTATGACAGTGACAAGTAATTTACATTGCAAGAAGTATGACATGAGTCTGATTTAAAAATCATTCTAATCAGTTGTATCCGTTTTAATCGGCACAAGGACAAGAAGCAAAAGAATAAGCCGATGACAAATCCATATACTCTGTATATGTCAGGACTTGATATAAAATATCAAAGCAATGTTCCGTTACGCTAGAAAATAATACATATATGGTCATTGAGCATACTTTTAATTTTTGCATAATCAATTTTAACTCTTCGTAGGTTGGACGTTTTATGCACATAAAAACCGAATTTGTATGAAAGAATCAGGAGCAAGCGGAAGTAGTAATCCACTACAACTACAGTTGCTTCTGAGAGTTGAAAATATCTGTCTCGGTATGAGTTAGAAAAAGACTGCTGGACTAGCAAAATTTAAACAGATTGAAGCACACTAAGGTTCATCGGCATATGGAAGGTATTTCCTAATAATGGAAATTATACTCACAAAAATGTTGTCCAGGCAATCTAGAAATAGAATATCTACATAAAAGAAAACAGTAACGGAAATGCCTTTAAAGTTCTGTACGACATTTAAATAAATCAGTGCTGAAGACCTTCTGTACTGCAATTTATGCACCTGTATATGTTTAGTTACCAATATGTTATTGGTACACAGTTGTGTTTTGACTTTTTTTTTTTTTTTTTTTTTTTTTTAAATATTTTTACTAGTAATTTGTCTTTAATATCTTGTGTTCAATTTTTATAGGAATATAGCCCACCGATTTGTCCCGAATTAGTTAATTTTGTTCATGCTGCCCTAGTTCCAGAGGTGTCGTTCTTAGGAGACGCCTAACTAAGTTGGTCCATCATACGACGAATCTCAACATTTTCATGTTGATAAAGACGAAGTATGTGTTTCCTCGCGTGCTTCCTGATTTCTTTGTTGACGTATTCTATCTTTAAGTCCCTATGGAGATTATTATTTCTGATGTACCATATGGTGCATTTACAATGCCATGTAACACTTTGTTTTGGAGTGATTGTATTATTTTCACATTGGTCTTCTTGGTGCATCCCCAAACCTGAATACCATAGGTCCATATTGGTTTTAGAATGTCACTATATAGCAGCAGTTTATTATGTAGTGATAGCTCGGAATTTCTACCTATAAGCCAGTACATTTTTCTGTATTTGATGTTAAGTTCGTTTTTTTTCTTTTTGCCTAGATATTTTGCTGTATTTGCATGTGGAACTTGCTGTGAGTTGATTTCCATTGGTATCCAGTTGAATTTTTTGTTAGTGAAGTTAACATGAATTAATTTGGTTTCATTAAGCTGAATTCTCCATATTTTTGTCTACTTACTCAATATGTTAGTGGCTCTTTGCACTTTGCTCGTTGTACCTTCTACATTGTTACAAATTGCTAAGATTACAGTGTCATCAGCAAATGTTGCTATGTGAGTTTCATCTGTATTTAGTAAATCTCTTGTGTATAGGATATACAGAATTGGACTCAACACACTACCTTGTGGTACTTCTGCTAATATTTTCGTCAATGAGGAGCATTGATCTTCATATTTTACCCTAAAATATCGATCAGCTAAGTAAGATTTTGTAATCTGATTAAACTGCTTTGGTAGATCTCGATGCAGTTTAAATTCTAGTCCTCTGTGCCATACTTTATCGAAGGCTTGTGCTACACCCAAGAAAATACTTGAACATATTTTTTTGTTTTCCAGCGCATCTTCAATTATGTCTGTGATTCTGTAAACCTGTTCTATAGTCGAATGTTTTTCTCTGAAACCGAATTAGTGGGAAGGAATAAGATCTCTTTGTTATATGATTAATTTGAGTCTCTTTAGCAGCAATTTTTCGAATAATTTAGAAATAGTTGGAAGCAAAGAAATCGGCCTGAACGTTAGGTGGTTTGCTTGGTTTTGGTATCATTATCACTTCTGCCACTTTCCATTGGTATGGAAGTTTTAGTAAAATGGCTTGCAGATATTAGGTATATCTATTTTTTTTGTATTTAAAAGTATTTCTAATTCTGGAATATGTTGCATTAGCCCATTCGCATTCCAGATGACAATTCTAAGTATTTGCTTTATTCCCATATTCAATCATGGAAGTGATTTCATTCACTGTACCCTGAATATTCAAGTGCCTATTTAGAGCTTCTATGCTTGTATCTTGTTTCACAAGCCGAATGTTTAGGGATTCTATGCATTTTAGAATATTTTCAAGAATTGGGGTATCGGTATCGTCATAATTTTACCCACCGAATCGTTTTGTTGTACGATCTGTGAGTATGTTTTTCAATTGTTTATTGTATTTGTTTGAGATTCACTTTCTCTATAATTATAGTAGGCTTCCTTTCAACAGGTATCCTATGGTTTTGTTGTAGCGCTTTGGCTCTTGTTGAATGGCCTCTAGCCATAACTTTAATTAGGCGAGCATTCTTATCTTCATAAGTAAACTTCATGAAAATCCTTTTTTAACAGTGACTGATTTCATTTTTGTTTGAATAATTAGATATGCCAATAATAGTAATTGCGACGCCTTCTCTTTAGGCTTGCCTGGCTGTTTTACTTCATCAGTTGTTTTTCGTTGTATATCAGTTTTATTTGTATTTAGGAGGGCATTTTGTTGTGTCTTACCACTTTCCGGAGACGGATTCGCTTTCCTTTTCTTGCTTTTCCGTTTCTTTTTTAAGACCCAATCTGTTTCTCTTACTAATTCTTCTTCATCAGTAAAATATAGCTCCTGATATTCTTTAGCTTGTAAAGCTCTTTTTAATTTTTCATTTTTCATTTTAAGCAGCACCACTTCATTGCTTAGCTGCGACGTTACCTTTTCAATTTCGGTTAGTTTCCTTCTTACGCTGCGTGCCATACTCAGAATAAATCGTAAAATTCGGTAAATTATAATTTTAGTACAAATTTACCTTTCATGTCATGCCAAACTTTAGGTAAATATTTAAGTTTGGAGGGTTAAAATCACTGGTTTGTAGGTAACAAATAAACGTCAAAATTTTTTTTGTTTAAATTTTTTTTTAATATATTTAATCAAATAAAAAATTCTCCTAAATGTCTTCTATGCTCTCGTATTTTAATAATTATAATAATTAATCATAGTTTTACTCTTGTGTCTGATTTTTGTTGCTATAAATAAATTAAATGTGCAAAAATAACAACAACAACAACCTATTACCTTTTTCTAATAATTTACCCACCGTTTTAGTACAGTAATTCGATTTACTAAAAAATTTACCGAAAATGCCATTTACCTTGAGTATGGCACGCAGCCTTAGTTCATTATTATCGTTAACTTGTATAAAAAATGTTTAGTCGAAGATTTTGTAAGCTTAAGTGATCTTGTAAGCTTAGATGTTCTTGAAAATGAATTGTCATTAAGCTATAGTTAACCCACCCCAGATCCTTTGGGCCGACCCCCAAAGAAGGTCGATTTGTCAGCATATCTGCTGATTTACCACTTGGGCCCGTATTCTTGAATTTTGATCGAAAAAATTCACCCGTTTTTTTTTCGTCTAAAAATCCACTGAAAATGTTACGCACATGCAAAGACGTGTTCTTAAATTCAGGCGAATTTTATATAAATAATTTACGCATAATCAATATCTAAGAACATATGTAACGGTCAGATAAGTGACCAACTACAAGATAGATTGTAACACAGAGGAGTAGGAAAGTTTAGTATCACTTGCTTTGAGGCGCAACTGCAAATGAAAACAATAGAATGCTCTAGGCTCATTGTTCTAATTACACAGACTGGAAATGGCAGTAAAGACTTAGTTTAAAAATTCATTTATATCTGCGCTGGAAAGTCGAGCTTCAAAATCACGGGATCACAAGAGCAAACAAATCCTTCAAGGAAGGAATCCTTCAATAAATACATAAAAATTTAAAAATAAAGCACATTTGGACACAAACACACCATTGGATTGAGCGGGGAAACGATTCTAAATGTTTAACTGATAGTAGAAGAATCTCAAAATAAAAAATCACTCCGGTAGTGTATTTTAAGCAATACGACGTCATTTCTAGTGACCAAACCATGTTGCAGGCTTTTAATCGTAATATTAATTATTTCAGAAATTTGAACAATAAACGGCATTTTCTCCAATTATGGCCAACATTTTGAATCCGTGTTCCAGCAGTTAAGTCAAATACTATACCCATTAAAAAGACGGATCATTCGCCTTTCAGATCTAGGAAAATCCGAGAATGCTCCATTAATAGTTGTTTATCGTAAATTCGAATAGTTTTATGCGACTCTTCTCAACACCAACTCGTCCTTAAAAATTCTATAATTTTAAAAAATCTGGGAAATCAAGGTAAATATTTACAAACAAAGCTGAAACGAAGAATTTGTAATTTGATAACTCAGCATATTTAATTGCAAAATAACGGTGAATACCTCACTTGCAGCTCAAACTTCCACCTTACACTCCAACCTCCTTCAAATTTAGAAAATAAACATAGCAGACAAACCTGTACATGGCATATCCATACTTCTTACACCCTTAAAGCGCTTGAAACTATAAATGGCACATTACCAAATGAGGAACGTGCGAAATATGTTTAAGGAGTAATATGTAATTATTTAACATAATTTTAGAAGGGGATCCAAGTCGTTAAAATCCAACGACCACCATGTTCCTGTTGCGGGAAACTTGACTGCAGAAGCAAACATTTTTACAAGTTCGTTTAGTATGTTGAGTTCAGCTAAGCAAGGAGTGGCCAAATTTGGCTTGACCCATTCAAGAATAGTAAGAGGCTCATGAGTTTGTTTGCGTGTACTTTGACAAATGTTCATCCAGTCTTACGACCAGAAAGAAAACTGGAAAAAGTGCTAGGAGATAAACCAGAATGACAAAAAGTTACACCAAAAAGGCGAAAAAGATATCGAAAATGACCATCACGGCCGAATGCGCTTTTGATTAAAAAAAGAGCTGTATCGTATGATGAACTTTTAAAGAAAGTAAAGGCGGACTCAAAACTTACGGGTCTAGGAGAAAAAGTTATCCATATTCGCTAACTACGAAGATAGATCTTTTGCTAAAATAATAAAGCACGGGCATTCAACCGCAAACAGCTGTTTTCAAATCCCAATTAGAGAAAAGTATCGGCCAGGAAGCTGATGTTAGTGCCTTGATACAGGAAGTCCCTGTAGAAATAAGGGACATTGATGTAGTGACTACACAATAGAAACGCCGAAAGCCTCTTTCAGGGGGACACAAATGGTAGTGGTTAGCCTTCTAAACCAAAAAGCAGAGAATGTCATATCCAAAGGTAAAATAAAGATTGGTTGAGTGATTTGCAGAATTCGAGGTATAAAAAGTTCGAGCCCTTAAAATGTTTCAAATGCCTCGAAGGATAGACCTAAGCTGTATAGGAAATGTGAAGACGAGGTAACACACATTAAGCTGGTAGTTTAAAGTGTCCGACATATCAGAAGGCGCTACAAATAAAACAGAAAAGATGAGGTTGATCCAAGAAAAACTCAATCACTGTGAAGCTGCACAAGCCCTACTACAGCAAATAGTAAGTGATCCTTTATTGATTTCGGGTGATTTTAATGTCTGGGCCATTGAGTAGAGAAGCTGAGATGATAATAATAAAGAGAAAGCTCTTCAGGAAGCATTTTCGTTACTTTCAGTTTTAATGCTGAGTGTAGGTAACACTATAACGACGGCGGTTGACGTCATTATTTTAATTCTACAGAATTTTTGATGTTGTGCAAAGCAAAGCTCAGTTTCGATCTGATGAGGAATCGTAAATAATTTTGTTAAAAATTATTTGTCATCTCATCAGGCCATGGCGACCGAGTGCTATGTGTAATAGCTACTTTACGCTCTATATATATTTATGTACAGTGTACATGTAGCGTTAGCGAATTATATGAAAATTGCACGAAATATCTGAATAATTTTAATTGTGTGTGTAGCGATGATCGCTACAACACCTCTACATTTCATACGGATAGTGCTAGCTTGATAGTTGATCTCACATGCATTAGTGAGTGTCACCTAACTAAAGTATTAAGCTGGAGAGTAGGTGATCGTTAAAACAAAATAACGGAAATTTAATGAAAATATAAAATGTTTGATGAAACGCTTTTTACTTTCCTGTTGGAAGAAAGAGTTTTGTCGGGAACTGCAGAAAATCAAAACAATTTGTGCCTCAAACGACAGATTGCATTACAATGGCTTGTATCACGGTGACCAATAGATAGCTGAAAGGATCCAGTAAACTGGTCGACCAAGGAAATAGCCGAGCTGTACTGTCTTGTAGGGTTTTTCAAGGTTTCCTCCTCCACCGAAAAAAAAACATTGTAATAGAGAGCATCACTCTTCTAGGCATAGCAGATAAAGTCGTAGGAATGCCAATGAGTATTTTAAATATTACGAAAGATCTCGTGATGTACATAGGTATTTTTGGAATTTCAGCCATCATATATCTCGATCAATCTGGAGTATAGTTTTTGGAACCACTTCAAAAATATATATCCTTATTTGAAATACCAGCAGTCGCTGTTGAGCTATTGGCCTCGAAACCCACTTCGGATCCGATAAACTACATTGTCCATCATCATGATTACAGTGTAGGTTCTTTCTACAGAAGTTGCCCTTTTTTCGTTGCGGGTTATAAACCCATTTTGTTGCCTTTTTTCAAATCCTTTGTTATTTGCCCTTGCATCATATCGGGCCTTCACCGGTCATTCGTATTTTCATATAATTTTTCGTATTTTTAGTATTTCTCGTATAAGCCAGTGTAACTCGTTAAGTTCTTCTTTCCTTTCACCTTAGTAATTAAGGCAACATAAAGCTGCTTAAGGGACAGCCCCCAATTTTAGATCTCCTGGTAATCGTAGATAAACTCTCGAAAATGCTCTCTGCTGGTGATTCACCATAAAACGGGAACATTCATGCGCTGCTGATCGATAAGATTCAGAACATCGGTATACGATACTCCCAATTACGTTGATGCTTTTCTTTACTACCTTTACCAGAAGAGTAACCATCCCTTCTGGCTGTGGATCCAAAGGTGTCGTTCATTTTTATCAATTCCAAACATCTGCCATGTTTCCTGAAAGACGACCGGCTTGAAGTTCTTTCTTGATCCCTATACGAATCTCCAACGGTACTCCAAATCTTGTAATCCAGTTAAATAGTCCATAACTACCAAAACACATTTAATAAGATTCTTAGTAGTTGGAAATAGCCCTGCCACATCCATAGCTATACTTTCAAATGGTGCTCCGACATTATACTATTGCATAGCTCCCCGACTCTTACATTACATTACAACCGACTGCCTACACACTGACCAGGAGAATCGTTTTCTTATTATTTCTAGTGTCTTATTAAATCATAGATGATCTCCACTTATTCTGCCATGATACTCCTTTAGAATCTCTACCAACGATTGCTTAGTTTTTTCGACCGCTATGATCGTCAAATGATCGATGATGAAACATGATCGTTTGGTTTGTTTTGTCAACCAATAGTTTCATATTACCTAATTGTCCATTAAAATGTTTCATTTCTATCTGCTGTTCCATCATTTATTTCAAGACGTTGCTTGGTAGATGTAATTTCTACTACGGTAAGCTGGGTTTCAGGTGATTGATGATGCTGGCATTCATGGTGTTTAATATAGTTTTTTATTATAACAGCGGTTCCACCTCTTGCTTGGTTATCCGGATAAATTATTTCGTAAAGTTGGTAACCCTGAATTTTTAAGTAAGATTGTCTTGTTAAGTAAGATTCCATGAAGAAATTCTCAATTTTTCTTGGTACATCATTTTGGGAGAAATAATAAAGCAGAATTGACCTACTCCAATCTTTGTAGCCTTTCAGAAAGGTTGCTTATAGCATTCAAAGCATTCTGCATCATTTCCATCAGAGTATTCAAATTTTATATGTGTGCGGCATTAATGGTTGAGTTCTTCAACCCTTAGCTTCAGTTGACAAAATTTTTATTTTTATTTTTGTTGTTTACAACTAAATTATCACAATGTCGAATTTTAGTTGCTAACAAGCTATAGGCAATTTAAATTTGGAATAGGACATGTAGATTTTTTGCCCCGATACTCATTAACCTCATGTTAAAATTCGTATAAAAGTGAAACACATCTGGACAAAATCCAGTGTGCTTATTTTAACGTGATAACGTTTTTAAACTCAGAACTAAGTTTAGCATGTTCAGAAAATCGAATGAAATTTGTCCTTGTTTGCATGGAGACTACTCATTAAGTATAAAGTATTACTTCATTCTAAATATACCATTGCGTAGGTTCATTTTTAATCTCGATGCATCATTCTTTGTATTTTCACATTGTGGTCAACAGAAGGCGGGGGAGGGCACACCGCGAACCTCTGATTAGAGCGATTTACTGTGATAGCGAGAGAATGCATTAACTGATCGAACCAAATTTTGGTGTCAAAATTTGCGTAAAAAACAGTGCAATTTAATTAAATTAAAATTAAAATAATTAATATCCTCATTAATTATAATTAAGAAAAAAACATTAATTTCAAATTATACTGTCTGAATGTCTCTCTAATTGCCTAATTATTGCAATTATTTGTTTTCAAATGAAAGTTGGTATTACAATAATGCATACATTGAGGCGAATTACATAAAAATATGTGTGAAAATCAAATAACTTATATTACTATAAGGGAAATCGTGAACATTTCCATAGTAAATGCTAACGACAACATGATTTCGTTCAATTTTGTTTCGGATAAAAATTCTAGATGGCATACCAAACGTTTTTAACGAGAACAATAGATGGCACGTCAACCAATTTTTTTATTTTTTATTTTTTCATAAAATTTCATAACTAACTGTTAAATTTTTACTAATTATTAATGATTGTTTTGATATTTTTAATAGTAATAGTTTAATGGCAAAATATTATTTTAAACGACCTCTCTCTAAATCGACACACGAAACTTTTTTTAAAAATTTAGAATATTTAAAACAAACTATCAATGAATTAAAATATGTTAACAAATATCATCAAAAATTAAATGTAATACAAAGTAATTTCAATACAGGATTTTTAGGTTTTTTAATAAATTCCGAAAGTCTAAAAATTATGTACAATGAATTAATTGTAAATGATAAATTAGATTATTTGTTAACATATAAGTTTAGCCAGGATCACTTAGAGTTGTTTTTTGGGTTGATTCGTTATCGAACTGGCCGAAACGACAATCCAACATGCAAACAATTTATAGCATCCTATAAACGGCTAGTTGTTAATAAATCTATAAAAGCGCAAGGTACGGGTAATGTTTCCTTGCCAGAAATATTAACTATTTCATCCAGCCGAAAGACAAATCAATTAAATTTAAATGATGATGTTGTATTAGATTTAATTGAAGTCGAGCTGGATGAATACTCGTGTGATATAATAACGTATTTAGCTGGGTATATTGAAGCCAAACAATTGCCTAAATTTTTAAAATGTAAGGAATGTCTCCAAATTTTAAATAAAAGTGCACGGTTGGAGCTAAATCTAGGTTTATTTAATTTAAAAAAATGGGGTAAATTAATGACCCCATCATTAAATACATACAAAATTTTAGTCGAATGTGAGAAAATTTTTAAAAGTAGTGTTAATATTAATGTAAAATTAGAATATAGTAAGTTAGTTTTACGATCAATACAAAATATTAGTTTAATCGATTTAATTTTTATAGATAATAGCAATCACTTATACTCTAGATTTAATATTAATGATATAGAAAATCATTTTTACGTGTTAATTAAAACTATCATAAATATATATTATAAAATAAGATTTTTTCATTTTGCAAAACAAGAGAATTTAAAAAAAATTGGTGTAAGAAAAAAATTAACGAAGTTAATTCATTTTAATGAAATGAAATAATTAAAAAAAAATAAAATTTGGTTTTATTTATTTATTATTGTATATAAATATAAGCCCATGTACTCCAATCCCGATTATAAAATTTAAAATTTTTTTTTTAGATTTAAAATTTTTGTTTCGTTAATAATTCGTTCAATATAAAAAACTGTAGATAAAAAAATGTAAACATTTCGTTCAACTACTCTAGTGCCATCTACTATTTTTATCCCAACTAATATCATGTTGGCACATAAAATCGACGCGATTTCCCTTATAGTAATATAAGTTATTTGGTGAAAATGATACAAAATAAAGTAGTACATATTAATAGTAATAGATGTCACTTTACATCTTCAGTGTAGTTTCACTGAAATACAAGAATAGTTCTCTATGCCTAATAGTTCTTTATGACTATGACAGAACAGTAGCCAATTTCAACATTTCAAAAAAAAAAACTGCGTGTGATTCGATGCCATTTGTATTTATTTGAAATTAAAAATAATTATAAAATAAATAAAAATTAAGTAAAAATAATAAATAATAAAAGTAAAGATGGTAAAATTAACACTAAAAAAATTAAGTTAAATACCAAATAGTGTCTGTTAAAATTAATTAATTTATTATATAGCATCATGGAATGGGGGTAACATAAACCATGAAGAGATTACAACAAAAATAAAAAACAACAAGATAGATTTGTAAAACTCAAATTGTTTAATTCGAAACAAGGATCTTAATCAGAGGCGTCTCACCCGACGACTTTGGGAGGCACTCCTCGGTATCACACTACAAGGAACATCACCGTAGAGACCTTGACCTTCATATCGTATTTCTCGTACCATCGACCAATACTTAATCGTTTGTACACCGCCGAGGGCGCGGTTGCTAGTAATAATTTTAATAAATTCATACAGTCTAGCATTTCTCACACTAAATATTTACGTTATCACGTATTACTACGGCCGTGCAGACGACACAGCCACCTCGTTTTTTTCGGTTTAGTCAATATCTTATATGAATGGCAACTACATAAACTAATTTCTGGATTTAATCCAGATTCTCTGGATCCGTTGTTCTCAAAATCAATGAGTCAAATCAGATTGATAAGTATGAGAGATAAGTGATAAAATTCAAGAGCATGATTTGTAATGTTGCGACGATAGGTCCTCGAAGTAAAGAACAACTTCCCATCTTCTGGTTGTCAAAAACAACAAGTAGAGCTCCTAGTATTATTATTATTGTACCCGCACATAAATGTTACATACTCAAATGTTAAAAGATGTTTGTCCTCCCTTTATATTAAAACGATATTCAATGATCCGTTATTATAAAGTCTGTCTTCCAAGAAGGTAGACAGGCAACAAAAAATTATTTTTCAACTATTACCGCTTTGTTTCTTAAAGTTCATTATCAATATTGGCCTAATATTATAATCAATATCTTAAAATAAATGTTTATGCATCCTTAAGACTAGTATTTCTAATTAAAAAGTAATTTTACCTCGTCCCAAAATTTATTCGCCCGAAACGCCATTGTTTACGTACAGAAACATTTTGTAAAGGAATGAAAAGGGTTTAAGATAATTCCAAAAATTATTAGGTTTTATATACTACAACCAACTTTATACTTTTTAATCGATTTAATTTAGTCAGTTTTGGGTATTTTTCATTTTTTAATTTTCAAGAAGATATACCCAAAATCATCAACAACAAGAAGTATTAATAGGAAAAGATGATGGGCCTATATAGATAAATTTAATTAATTAACATTTTTGTCGTTGTCACTCTTATTGTTGTTAATGATAATTCCATTTTTTTTTTGTTTTTTGTTGATGTTATGCTAGGGATGTTCTCTGTGTATATACATAATTCAATTAACATAATTTTTTTTAAGCGGCATTTAATATTTTATCATTTCTGTTTTCTTATGTATACCGGGATAGTAATTGTTAAGTGTTGTGTCAAAAACAAGAACAAATTATTTTTATCGTTTTGTTTTTCAACCATCGCGACGTCCCCTATTTATTGATATTTCGTTAAGAAAAGCCAAATGCAACCACCCGTCGTTTAAACCAGCTCCAATTTATAGACATCTATCTTATAAGATTTGTTAAATAAGACAATACATATAATCATTCGATTAAAACCATATACATATATACAATAGGTACATGAATATCCCTCTCTTTGACATGATTTTTACCCTTCGTACATGGAAACGAAAAAAATTTCCAAATAAATTTACATATTTAAGTCTCTATATATATATCTATATGTCGGTTTCATTTTCAATTTGATTTCGCTCGAACAAATGGGGAGACTAAAATTTTTAAATTACACTCCTGCGTTCAAACAAATCAAAACATAGCTTCGTTACAATCATTTCAACATATTTCATAAATAAGGTGAATCACTAATTTCGAGTTGATGTCGCTAAAATCGGTGGTTACCAATTGTTGACATTTCAGTAATAACCGTATATACCATACTAAATAATCCACGTGCCAAAGTCAAACATATCGCAAGGTGTTATAGATAATCTTCTTATTACCCTCTCTATTTTTAAAATTGAATATTTTAATTTAGAAATAATGTATGGATGGATATATGTATATTTATATATAAGGGGTGCAACAGCGGATTCAAACCAACAAAAAAAAATTGTATGGTACATGGTACGATAAAATTAAAACTCAAAATTATTCTTTATTACTAATTCAGTTCAAATTCAAATTGTTCGTACTTCAATATAATGTTTAAGTAATACGTAATAAGTTATAGGGATGAGCTTTTATGTCGAATGAATTTTGACAAAAACATAAATATATAGATTTTTTCAGTTTAGTTAAAAAAAGGATACCTATAATGACAATTGATGCTGATTACATGGCATATAATAGAAACAGCACGATAGAAAGTAAATCTGCAAGATGAGTGGAACCGAACCTATTCTATTTCAAAATTGACGAAATATAACTAACTGCAGAAAAACTTCATGTTGTTCTTTAAAAAATGGAACATGGTGTCTCAAACAATACATTAAAAAACCTTAGAAACCACCGGCAAAATATAATTTCCAAAGTTAGCTGATTTAAGTTGGTTTTGCCAAAGCCTCCTATATATAGAAAGCCACAATTACAAAAAAAACTCTATCGTATGAAAAAGTGTTAAAACGTATTTCAAACATGAAAATGGAGGTAAAGATTAATTTTAAATACACAGACATTTAAAGTAATAGTTAAATTATGGATGATTAAAAATTGAATCAATAAAATCCGTTTTATATATCTTTAATTAATGTTTTAATATAAGGGTCATAAAAAAAACTCTATTTACAAACACCACTATAGTCCGTGACGCGCAAAACATGAAAATAAAAAAACAAATGAAAAAAACAGAAATTACAAAAGCAAACTCTTTGTGTATTATCGAAATTATTATACGTCATCGATGTTTCATTGTTTGGTTTTCTATTCTATTAAAATTTCACATATAGATACGTAGACAATTATTTAAAAAATGGGATCCATGTGATTTTAACTTAAAAATATTGATATGACTAGAAATTTGTCTGATCATTGCGACTCTGTTATATAGGAGGCTCTGGTTTTGCTTATACAGGTTGCCTTTAAAATTAAATTAAAAAAATCTATTTACTCTAAAAGCTGGATATTTCAATAAATTTTTAAAGCTTTTCTCGGTTGCATTTCAGTAATAAAACAAAATTGAACGTGAGTAACGATGTGATATCTAAATCTTCGGAAAATAATAATAAAAGCTTAACTATAAGAATTCGATCGGAGCTAACAGAAGCATTTATTGCGGACCGTTAAAAGGATCATACCTACAGATGTGGACTATGCACTGACATATATAGTGTACTGCATCGATGTTAACACGTTGGTTAACACGTTGGACAATAGACCTAGTAGGTATGAAGGTATAGCGTAGTACATTGTCTCATTTAAAGAAGATACGTGAATTTCGGTCATTGCTAAATTGTTGTTAAAACAACAATTTCTTAAAACTTCAGCCTTCCATCATTTACGCTGTTTCCGTCAACAAATTTGCTTAGCAGTTCTCCTAGCAAGGGCCGCTTTGTTTTTCGACAGCAAGACGGTACTTCTCATCAAAACAATCATTTCTGGGTTTAATTTTTACCATACCTAGAGTCGCTTCAGTGGCACTGACAACCAAAGTTATCAATATCTCCCATAGAGTGTTTGCATCACTTGAACGGTGATTGGTTTCCTATGGTATTGCTAACAAGATGTTGATATTGTTTTTTTCTCATGTTCGTTGATCAGACCTTCCCAGTTAAAACGTAAGTTACGTTTTCCTGTGATCCCTGACTTGTACAATAACTGTCATTGTAGCTTTGCAGTGACCAATTGATGTTCACTTGGATCAAGACCGTTCTTTTTCTATTGCTTTTTTTTCAACAAAACTTTTTTAGGTATGTGGTCTAGATACGGCTAGATATGACAGTACCAATAATGAAGAGGCTGATATTATTTTAAATTTGGAAGTCAAGTTTTAAAACGACGTCTTTTTGCTTTAATTAGACTGTGTTAATAAAAATATAAATGCCAGGTTCCAGGCTGTTAATTACATTTATAACACATTTGATGTTCTGTGGAAGATTATGGACTTAGAAGAATTGGAAATTACAGAAAAAAACTGTGAAGAAATTAAACTTTTGAAGCATTTTTATGTAGCCAAATTTGAAGATACTGCGTTATCACTAATTAAACTACTAAATGCAATCCACAAATTAAAATTGCAAACCCTCTTTCCAAATTTAATACTATTATTAACAATATTTAATTGCATACCAGTAACAGTCCCGGCTTCTGAACGATCGTTCAGTACATTAGCCCAAATCACGAACGGGTTAAAATCTACGTTAAGTCGAAATAGACTAAACGATTTAAGTTTTTTATCAATGGAGTCTATGTTAGCAAAGAAAATGCAGCATCGCCGATTTAATAGAGCTATTTGCTACTAAAAAAACAAGAAAAGCATATATTTTTTTAATTAAATGTAGGAGTAAAACTATATTACTATGAAAGTTTCAATGTTGAATCAAATCATCAATGATTTGAAAAGGTTATGTGACACTAATCTAATAGTTCAAGTTCCTTCACTAAATAAAGAAATTAACTGACGGTAGACTATGCCTAACATATACATATGACTTTATTTACAGAACCATTCGCTGGGAAGTTGCTGGTCGTTTCAGCCGCCGTCCTTGCATTTTTGTATGCTGCCCACTGTCCTTCCTGCTATTATAAAGCTTGAATCGCAAACATATTTTTACCTTTCATTATGTTTCAGCTGATAAACAATATCGGGTATTGAATTTGCGACAATATATATAAAACAACCGAACTATTTACTTTAAATAACTCTTTTTATTTGTGCAACGTAAAATGCCGAGACCAGAGGATTGCAAATAAACAACAAATGTACATTACAAATCTTTGACGAATATTCGTAAAAAAATCTTCTATAGAGCGAATTGGTTACGAATGTAACCTATTGATTGCATATTCGTTATTTGTTTTGAGCCCACACGATTTATTATTTTACAAATCATTCGTCGTATATTTGCAATCGTCTGACTGCGGCTTAACAAAAACCAACCTAATATGTGAAAAATAAAACAGCCTAGTATGCAGGGTGGTTCATGATTATATAAGGTTGCCCAATAAGAAGTTTCATTTTGAATAGCCTGCTATTTTGGCAGCTGACAATTTTGAAGCTGTCATCTTTTGACATTTGACAAGTAAAAACTACGCCATTACTAAAAATGGTACGATACATGCTTCAACAACGCACTAAAATTGTTAAAATTAATTTCGAAAATGAGGTTGGTGCAACTGTTACGGTGAATAGATTGTGCTACCGAGCTATGATTAATGATTTTTTATGAACGGAAGTGAAAGATATTGATATGGATGACGTTTATTTTCAGCAAGACGGTGCTACGTGCCGCACAAGCAACGAACAATCGCAATTTTGCAAGAAAAGTTTCCTGACCGTGTTATTTCTCGAAAAGGTGATCACAATTGGCTACCGAGATCTTGTGATTTAACGCCTTTAAACTTTTTTCTTTGGGGCCACGTAAAAAATAAAGTCTATGCCAATGCTCCACAATCAATTCAAAACCGTAAAGATGGAATTCGTGAAGTTACCGAGTACATCTACCCGCAAATGTGCGAATTGGTCATGGAAAATATCATGAAAAGGATATGGTGCTGCAAGCGTAGCAGTGGTGGCCATTTGGCTGATATCATTTTCAAATGTTAATGTCATACCTTCCTCTTTACAATGAAATAAACATTCATTGATTTCACTTAAAAAATACTCTTTTTTTTAATATCAAAATGAAACCTTGTAGCGGTTGAGTATACTCAGCCGTACAAAAAGGCAAAGTATAATTTACTTAATTATATTTTGTCATAACACCGCGTACCAACAGGTGCGCTTATGTTACAGTGATGGTTGCTGTGTTCACCACGAGATGGAGCGCCACATCAAATGGAAAACAAAATACGTATACTCGGTCATTCCAATTTAAGACGTCGAACGACCATCACCATCACCAGCAACAACAACAACAACAACAATTTATAATTAAATCACCACTGGTAATTAATCATATAAATTCAAAGGAAAAAAACTGTAAGTGTATTTTATACATAAAATATATAAGTGCGTGTTTTAAAAATAAATAAAAATTAATTGAATAGTGAGTTTTATTCTATTCCTACTTGGGAAGTTTTAATCGCTATATTTGGTTTTTACGGGCAATCAAAATAAACCACGTGGTTTACAATCGCACGTTACGCGCAACCTAGTTCTTATTTGATACAGTTTTTCTTTGTTGTTGTTTTTTTTTTTTTTTTGTAAATTTGTGTGCTACGATATAGACAACGTGATTTTGAGTGATAGTGAAACAAAAAAACAGGGAGTGGCTAAGATCTCTGCCACTGGCATTCGTCTCCCAGAATTCTGGATTACTAATCCGGAATCCTGGTTCAAGACGATAGAGATATTGTTCGACGCAAACAAAGTCACGAGCGACAAACAAAAGTTCGCACAAGCGATCAGTTGTTTGTCGCCCCAAAAAGCGGTGATGATCGACGACGTACTGCAGGAACCTCCTGCAATCGATAGGTACAACTACCTAAAAACTGTCCTGATCGAGCGGACAACGCTCTCAAACAGGAAGAAGCTGGAAGCGCTGCTAGAGAAGACAGAGATGGGCGACCAACGTTCATCCGAAGTCTTACGGCGAATTAAAACACTGGCCACCGGCCGATTTAATGCGCCACTTATCACCCAGCTATGGATCAGGAAACTACCTGAATTTATTCAGATAGCACTGATTCCACAGCAAGATAAGGAAGCAGACGCTTTGGCCAGCATAGCCGACCGGCTACACAAGGCAATACCATCCGCACACGTGCGGTGGGCGCTGTTAACCACGTGTCACGGTCACGAGACCAAAATAAGTCTGACCATGTTCCAACTAGGTATTATGGAAATACTACGACAAGTAGTACGAGCTCCAACGAGCTCCAACGAGCAACTTGCTCGTACGCTCGACAGACTCAACGCCAGACTAGATAGGCTTGAACTTCGACAATCTAGTTCAAACAATAACTGGCAAACACGACCACGTTCTCCTTCTCTTCCACTGGAAGGAGATCAAATTCAAATAGACGCCGAGTCCGCCAGCAACCAGCTTGGTGTTACTACCACACACGTTTCGGTAACGAAGCCAAGTGTTGTAAAAGACACTGTGATCTCCCAAATCCACAGGTAAAAACAACCGGGCAAACGCAGTTTCCTTGATAAAAAGGTGATTTTGAGGAATAACAATTCCCCAAACTAGTAGGTCTGTCGGTTGGCGCGGCTGACCATAGACCGAATTACACTAGCCGCCTTTTTATACGGGACTATCAGAACAAACTTACGTTTCTGATAGACACTGGTGCTGACATAAGCGTCATTCCCTATACAACTTGTATAAATCACAGAACTCAAGTCAACACCGACTTAGTTCTGTCAGCCGCCAATGGTACCACCATTAATACCTACGGAAGCAAATTGCTGCAAGTAGATATTGGTCTAAGACGGAACTTACCGCACGCATTCACGATCGCAAACGTGAATCGTCCTATCATTGGTGCCGATTTTCTTAAGAAATACCTTAAGAATAAGAAGCTGATTGATCCAGTCACGCAACTATCGATCAATGTGTCACAGACACTAGCGAACACACCTTCACCCAGGAACCCTGATTGACAACGGGTACGGCAAGCTATTAAAAAAGTTTCCTTCCTTAACAGCACCGCCGAATTACAACGCGCCCGTTAAGCATAATGTAGTACACCACATATATGTGGTACATATATGGACACATATATACATGTACATATATATACACCACATATATGTGGTACATATAGTGACTACAGGGCATCTACCGGTGTCCAGACCACGAAGATTGGATCCGATCCGACACAAAGCGGCAAGAACGGAATTTCAACACATGATACAACTGGGAATATGTCGGCCATCGTCATCACCAGTATCATGTCCACTTCACTTGGTCAAAAAGAATAACCAAGATTGGAGACCATGTGGGGACTACCGCAGGTCAAACATGGTAACGGTACCTGACCGTTACCCTATTCCCCACATCCAGAACTTCTCCATGCACCTACAAGGTTGCAAGATATTCTCGAAGATCGACTTGGTCCAAGCTTATCATCTTATCCCAGTCGCACCTGAGGATATACACAAGACGGCAATCACTACACCATTTGGTTTATTCGAGTTCACTCGAATGTCATTTGGACTACGCAATGCCGCACAATCGTTCCAACGGCTCATCTACGAAATCGTCAAGGATCTCGACTTTGTGTTTGTCTACATTGACGACATACTTGTAGCCTCAACTTCGGAAGAACAACACATGTTTCACCTGGAAACACTGTTTCAGAAACTTTCTGAATACAAGGTGAGCATCAACAGTGCGAAATGCGTTTTCGGCGCTAGCTCCCTCGACTTTCTCAGTCACAAGATTACCCCGAATGGTATTCTGCCGTCCACTGAACGAATAACGCCATTCGGGAATTCCCAGCTCCACAAACTATCAGGCATATACAGCAATTTATCGGCATGATAAATTATTACCACAGGTTCATGCCTAGCGGAAACCTTAGCCCCTATCCAGACCCATTTGGCAACTTTACTAAAAGCCCAAAACGCCGAAGAACTTCTTTTGGCCAAACGAATGTCAACAGGCAATCGGACAGCTAGAATCCACCTTAGCTCACATTGCGTTATTGACACAACCAATACACGATGCTAAACTTAGTGTCACAACCGACGCCTCAAGCACTGCTGTTGGCGCCGTGTTGCAACGATGTAACAATGGGGATTGTTACGCTTGGATTCTTTTCTAAGAAACTTTCGAATGCTGAAAAAAAATATTCCGCATTCGATAGAGAGCTACTAGCTATCTACCAAGCGATAAAACATTTTCGATACTATGTCGAAGGTCGAGATTTTACAGTCTACACCGACCACAAACCACTCACTCGAGCGATTCATCTACAAGGCATAACCCGCAACAAACTCGCCAAGTGGATTTTGTGTCTCAGTTTACTACTGACATACAACACATCCAAGGCAAGGATAACGTGGTTGCTGATACACTGTCTCGAGCATCAAACCACGAAACTTCAGCTGTCGAGACTTCAGCGTTCCACCGGGACGTTTCGAACATACCCATTTAGATTTAGTGGGACCACTTCCACCTTCTAATGGATATACATTTCTACTTACCTGTGTCGATCGTTTTACACGATGGCCAGAAGCGTACTGTATAAGAGATATCTCTGCAGTTACGATTGCCCGAACATTTGTCGAGAACTACATCTCCAGATTCGGAGTACCGGTTAACATCACGACCGATCAAGGTACACAGTTTGAATCCAAACTATTTGGTGAGCTAACTAAGCTACTCGGTTCCAACCGGATCCGAACCACCTCGTACCATCCTCAATCAAACGGTATGGTTGAGCGTTTTCACCGCCAGCTGAAAATTTCACTAAAAGCCCGACGTAACACTGTGCATTGGAGTTCCGAGATACTCATAGTACTACTAGGTATCCGAGCTACAGTAAAAGAGGATCTCAATTGTTCCCCAGCTGAGCTTGTCTACGGGCAAACATTGAAGCTTCTAGGCGAATTTTTTGTAGATAACCCTCTTTTGCCCGTAGCTACAACCGATGATGATCGAACAACTGCGATCAAGCATGAGCAACTTAGTGCCCAAAAACACTCGGGTATCCAAACAAACGGACATACACGTCCCGAAGTCACTAGACACTAGTGAGTTCGTGTTTGTACGAGTGGATAAAGTGCGCACAGGTTTAGCACCACCATACGATGGCCCATACAGAGTCATTCGACGTTTACGAAAACATTTCGTACTTGACGTCAAAAATAAACATCAATCTATCAGCATTGATAGATTGAAACCGGCATTCGGAATTCTTACTTTGGCTGAGAAACCTTCTCCAACAAGAAAACTTCGAAAAGTCCGCATAAGAGTGTGAAACTTTCACATTGTGTAATTTCCTTACGTTTTATCATCACGAGATCGCGTTGGCTTTCACCAACGGTAAATTTTCATATACGGTATTACTTTCAATTCATAGTAAGAAAGACAATCACTCGCAGAGGAGTACTGTAGCGACCATCGCTACACAAATTTAAAAAAAAATTATTCAGATATTTCGTGCATATTCATATAATTCGCTAACGCTACATGTACACTGCACATAAATATATATAGAGCGTAAAGTAGCTATTACACATAGCACTCGGTCGCCATGGCCTGATGAGATGACCATTAATTTTTAACTAAATTCCTCATCAGATCGAAACCGAGCTTTGCTTTGCACAACATCCAAAATCTGATTAATTAAAATAACGATACAATATCCGCCGCCGTTTTAACCTCTTATTGGAAAACCCGTTACTTAAGCTGCAGCCAGATTGCAAATATATGACGAATATTCGTCATTTGTTAAATAATAAATCGTATGGACACAAAACAAATGACGAATATGCAATCAAGGTTACATTCGTACCCTATTCGCTCTATAAGCGATTTTTTTTTCGAATATTCGTCAAACAATTGTAAAGTACATTTGTTGTTTATTTCCAATCGTCTACCTGGGGCCTTAGGGTTACACTGGATTTGGTCATCGTTGGTCACTCGCACCATGTATGTCAAGTAAAATTAATTGTATTTTTGCTCCTTCTTTTCTAAAAATACTCCCTGGCCATCAGTGACATGCTACTCAAGTCATTTTCAATACGAAAGCACTCTTATTACGAAACATGTATGACATAAATTGAAAGGATTATTTTCAAATTAGGATATTAGGATATTAGATCAAAATCATAACTGAAATTCAATATTTATAACGATTAAATAATTATGAAATGTGATTATTTTAATGCAAACTCAATTTTATGTAATTAGGTTTCAGATCTAACCTTAAACTCGTATAAGCAACATGAATTTCATAAGTCGATTTTTGGCCAGCTTTAGAGAACCTAAAACTGAACTTCAACCAATTTTTAACATTTATTATGTATTTAGTAAATTATACGGCCATTTCATATTCACCGTGCCTTCAGATATTCAAGAAAGAACAATTATTATTACGTATAAGGACAAATTATGGTTTCTAATCGTTACTTTTGTAAATCTAATTCAAGTGTGGTTAACATTTACTGAATACATCTATGATTATCGACGTGGCACAACCCTATATGATGTTGGCAATGTCGTGATTGTTGTATTCGGTGTTATACTCACTCTAATAATGACATGGCTTAATTTATTGTATCAAAACGCATATTGGAACATGTTTCAAATGCTTAATGATATTGATGGTCGATTGATTCGATTGGATATTCAAATGAATTATGAGTATCAATTTAAACAGACAATTCGATATTTAATTGTAAAGCATTTATTATTTGTATCTGGCATTGCACTAGAAGAGTTGGCCAACAATCAAAACGATATAAGTAATTTTAAATATTCATTTATAAAATATTATGCATTCGGAACGATTGATTTATGTTTAGGAACATTTATTGTTGTAATTCAGGCGGTTTATGATCGGTTGAAATATTTAAATCAAATAATCGCGATACACTTTAATTTACACAACGATATGGATGTTATCACAGTTCGAACAAGCAACAAATTAAATATTGACTGGCTATTTACTGAGTTCAGTGCGATTTATAGTAAAATTGTTAAACTAATGGTGATGAATACGTACAATACGTTTGTGAAAATTCTATTTTCTTTATTTGTATTTTTCATTTATACACTATTAACATTGTTTGCGTTATACTACATCATAAATCTTGATCCTAAAATTAACGACATTTTAATGTTATTATCGAATTTGTATTGGAATTGTTTGTATCTAACACAAGTGGTACACATAACTATTATTGGATCATCGTTCATCGAACAGGTATAATGTATAATGAAATTTAAAGTAAATATAGTTCAACCTTTAAATGTTATTTCAGGCAAATTTAACGGCATCATTAATATATTCGGCAATAAATCGATATAGTGACAAACAATTGCAAGACAAGCTGCTACTATTTTCTATTCAAGTAACGCATAAAATACCAGAAGTATCGACTAAACTATTTATAGTTGATTGGAAACTTATATTAGCGGTGAATAGATATTGTTAATTTTAGTTAAGTAATTTATTAACGAATTTTTAGCCACTTTATTTTTAGATTGGAACATCACTAGCATCCTACTTAGTAATTCTTATTCAAGTACAGGGAGAAGTCGCTCCAAATTCATTGAAATAAAATAATCGTTTGTATATTGTGTTGCACGAACTTAGCTTTAATAGCTGAAAAACGTTTTTTAAATTCATTTTCCCAATTTGTTAAAGTTATTTCATTGCATTTTTTAAACAATAATAAAGTGCATACTTCAGTTAACATAAATTTGGATGTTTTAAAGTTAAATTCATGCGATAGCTTTGACACAGTATTGTGACTGCATCACTATCATCATACATAAACGCACATATTTTCATGTATATTCCCATACATCGTAAGGCAAACCATAAACAAACCTGATTGATTGAGTCTGTGAGATTCAGAAGATATTTCGTAATAATGAAATAGAATGATCCTTGGCAAAAAAAAGGTATCAGTTGTAATGAACAGCAAGTTCGTCAATCCACCAATTCATATCCACCATGCACACCTGCGGTACTAACCGGTCTCAGGCAATTGGTCGTGAGTTTTGGTGTACTCGAATACGAACCTGTTTATACCGCAAAGGAAAAGAAAAGCAAGAGAGAGCAAGGAAAGATAACATATTGATTCACCCGGAGATGAATCGAAAGGAGGACAAAAGAAATCCGTATAGGATCAAAACCAGATCAACCATTTAGGATAATTTAAATGCACTTACCTGAAGAAACGTTCGAAAAAAACTCAATAATTTGTCGTGGGGATGGTCATTCGATCTCCCACTCAATCAGCATTATCAAGTTTGTCATACAACAAAAAATTATGCAGTAATATAACTTTCACATCAATATTTTACCTTAATATTCGAAACAAAGCGAAAACATTTCGCCTTGGGATCTGAGACAACAATTACATCATAATTATTGAAAAACATGGCTGACTATTGACTGTCATTCTGAGAAATACTTTCCAATTTTATGGAACGTCTATAGAAAAAAGCACCATCTAAGACGTGGTGGGGTCCTGAAAGTGGTTAGGGGTGATATGTTGAATGAGGTTATTACTTGTCTCTTAGCCGTCTGTCGTTTTAGTTTCATTGATTCTGCCATGGCCCCATGTCGGTCACCCAGATAAACATTAATCATTGTTGGGGATTTCCTGAATTAATTTGGGTGAACAGCGATGTGTTTACATAGTCTGGTGTCAACAACGATCAGGCTTCAGCAGTTACGAATTATTTTGCTATAGCATCGCAACTACCCAGTTAAACCATGCAAGATCCGTGGTACATTTGTGTTTGGAGATGTAGTGGTGTATAGATCTCGCAGAATGTTCGAGGATAATATATCATACTTTTATTGGTATGTTTATATTATAATTCCTTAAACAAATTTCTAGACAACTGTGATTGAAGCTCCCTGCGTCGTGGCGGGAACCTGAACAATATGTGTTATTGTAACCAATGACTTAATCATGGTATTGAAAGATCTGTGCTATTAGTTACAAATCAACATCAACATCACTTTTACTATTAGGACCTTTGGTATAATAAGGAACATGTTCTTCTTGAGATCCACTGCAACAAGCTTCATTCGTATTATAAGCGTTGCGGTATGCAGTATTATTCGGCTTTTGACATGGCTCAAAAAGAGTTTAGGCTGTTAAATTGGCACCTACATAATCATTATAGCTTACTGAAAAAATCTAGAAATATATAAGCAGCAAAGAAAAGTGGTTTGACTTTCATCTTCGATGTCGTACCAAAACTCGTCCGCCAGTAACCCATCCATTTGCTTTTTATTTGCATCATATTTTCAGTCCAACCTTTTAATAATTCTTCGTGTTCAAAGAGTAGAATAAGTTTTCGGTTGTTTGTCTTGATTTGGTATTAATAAGGGCGCCGGTTACGACACCATCTCTCTTATTCTTCGTGAGCTCTGCGCTTTGAACCTATAACAATGCCGTGAACCATTTTTTTTCGATAAAAGCATCCGGACTGGAGTTTCCCCAGATTCATGAAAGATTTCTTTTATTCGTCCGACTTTTAAATCTGGCAGATAAATTGACATTACTAATTATCGTTGAATCGCCATTTTTTTCGCCATTCTAAAACTATTTGAGTTTATTAAAAACTTAGTATCATACTGCAGGTTTTAATCGACGTGGTGTATTCGGATTTATTTAAGGCCTTTGACAAGGTTAACTATTCAACCCTTATAAATAAACTTACAAAATTAAACTACGAGTTCATTCCATTGAGTTGATAGCAGTCTTGCCTTTCGATACGTTCGCAATTTGTTAAAACTTAAAACCATGAATTTTGAGTCCAGCTTATTTCTAGTTACTTCTGGTGTATCTTGGAAAATTCATATAGGACCATTACCATTTTCAATTTTTGTTAACTACGCGATTTTGTGCTTTAATTTTGCACAGTATCTTTTATATGCTAGTAATATTAAAATTATTAATAAAGCGTAAGTTCCAGAATGATTTAGAATCGTTTTGCATTTCTGCAAGTTTACCTCATTCTTTCGAATCCTCTCTCCAATACTTCATCAATACTCTTTTTTCAACATTTCTGTTTACAGAATGAACTTTATACGTAATGGCGGAGTATTTTCACTTCCAATCTTACAAGTTTAATGTATGTTGGTTCGGCCTTGGAATATGTCGTGTTTAAGACAAACTATTATAGGGTATTTCTACAATTAACTCTGGTGTTACGGTAAGGTACGACAAGGAGTTGCCCTATCCACGATACTTTTATATTTCATGGTAGAATCTATCATTGGTGAAACATCTCAAGATAACATCTTAAACCCTTAGTCAACCCAGATTCAATGTACCGTAGTAAAGGTAATCTAATAAAGTTTCTAGTTTCTCAGTTTCTCTTTTCTAGTCGATAAGTCACTGATCCACTTGTTCACTAATTTAGAATTAACTCAAATTATAGAACTAACGGTTAAGCTGACAATATCCAGAATTATATATTTAAAATAATAAACGGCAAAATATTATACAAGAGTAAAGTCACCTACAGGCAGCGACCGGAGTCGACCGAATTCCAAAGCAAGAATAATTAAAACGTTCCTAATACTATAAGATCCCAAATAAAATTTAAAAAAACTTATCAAAATTAAATTATAGTACTTTGTACAATTTTTTACTTAAATCTCTACTTAATTAAGTAAAAAATATTTTATCATCGAACGTGATAAATCTTCGAAAACTACTGACAAACAAAAAAAATATCGATATCGATAAGTTCGAAAATCAGTAATGACACCTAAACTGAAAATTTAGAACTATTTGACATAATATAAATTTTTGCTTGTCAGTTTGACATTATAATAAAAAATCAAGTTTTAGGAAATGCATATTTGAAATTAAAAACAAAAATTATTAAAAAGAAAAATTTAACAAAAACAATGAACGAATTTACTAACGAACAATTAAGTGCTGTGAACCGAATAAATCAATGTACAAATTATTACGATATATTAAGTGTGGAGCATGATGCCAACGATATAACTATTAAAAAATCATACAAACGACTTGCGTTACTACTACATCCTGATAAAAATAAAGCTCCAGGCGCAATTGATGCATTTAAAAAATTAGGAAATGCCGCATCGATACTAACAGATGAACGGAAACGGTACGAATATGATATGTATGGTAGCACCACATCAAATGTGGAAAGTTCATCGGGCCAAGGGTGGTATGAAGAAAATGCAAATGATATGAATATGTTTCATGGTATGCGGTTTCAATCAGCTGAAATTTCGCCAGAGGAGTTCTTTAATATATTTTTTAATAGTAATTTTAATATGTTTGAACCATTCAATCAAACTCGCCAAACGGCTAATTTATACGGGGAATCAGATGACGAACAAGATGAGATACCTAGTCCTAGTACTGAAAATCATCGAACGATAAATGAACGTTCATTATTTCGAAAAATATTAGATTTATTATTTATATTTATCGTAACCTGGATTGTAAATTCACTAATGAGATCACCGCGAAGAAACTAAATTTGGCCTATGTACTACTATTATTTTTAATTGTATTATTTAAACAAGCATCTAAATGATTTCATATATTATACAAATATACGTTAAATTATACAAATCTGAGGGGAGAAAGGAAAATTTGTATTTTTATTTTAATTTTTTTTTATACCTCAATTCAAAGTCATTTCTACTTGGACTTGATGAACTTTGACACTTCTAAGCTCTTGCAACCAACCATCTGACGGCTGAGCCACTATCTTCTACCGTCAGCAAAATAAAAATTCGATAATAAAATAACACCCCGAATGTTGGTTAACATTTTCACAAATAAACCCTATTTACCATAAAAATTATTTCGGTTTTACTAATGACGTTTTCGATTCGTAAAACCGAATTAACAAAATACACAAATGCGATATGTTCAATTTGAGAAAAATCGGCTTAGTTTTCTTAGTATGGCTTGTGTTACATTGGATGTTGTCGTCAGAATTGTCAATTTATTCTTTCCAGCGTGAGAGTCGTTTATTTCTCGTTTTATTATAGTAGTACAAGATTGTTTATGTCTAGTTTTTTTTGGATGGATTATTACGTTGCTGTAGTTGGTACTTGTAAAGATATTCTGATGACAAATAATTTGAAACAATTGTTTACAATTCTTTTGTTTAGTCTTAAAATTAGTTATATTCGCGACGGGTATCGTATTGATAAAATCACCAACTAGGAAGTGTTTGGCGGTAGAGTTGTGGCTGTATTCTTGGTTGTATGGTGAATCCTTGATCACACTTCTACGAAATTTTGTTGTTTTATTAAGGATGCCTTGACCATCATAGATTGGCGTTTGAGGGGCCAATTTACTATTTGTATAAACCATAAACTGTAAGCAAGTGAACACGAAAAGAAGATTTTTAATAATGATAGTTCTAAGAATGATTGTTTCCCTTTTATTACAGGGTTTAGTAGATGATCATACACGGTTTCTTCCGTATAGAGATGGCATAGTTATTAGAAAGGGTGGTTCGTACCAACATATAAATAGTTGATTAGTACCTATGCCCAGTGAAACAAAATCTGACGAATGTTCTAAAAATTGTATGTCACGTTATTGTTGGTAATACGTATTGGATTATTGAAGTTCTATTTAAATAAACGTACATACATATACATATCTAATGATTTCTCTGTGACGAGCATCACGTGAGAAAATTTACCAATCAGAAACTCCTTGATTCGGGTGGTAATTGTACGGGACATTGCTAGTTGAGAAGGAAGGTTTGAGTCATACCTTTATTATACCTTATGTAGTGTTATATTTCCATAAAGGAAACATGTGATGTGCATTGCATGCAACGCATCGTACCATAAATCTTAGTGAGTATGAGTTGAATTTGCTGCTCTAACGATGATAGCTTAAGCAACGAGAGTTATCGTTAATTTGTCATAATTGCCTCATTCATTAACTGTTTTCTATCCATTGTTGACGTCTGTTTGAATAGAATACAAAATAAATAATAATTATTATAGTTCCGCTTTGTTTACTTTTTGGTTATGTGCTGCTAAGCCTAATGGTTTCCATGGCAACAAATATTTGGATACTTCTTTGGTTTTATTTAGTTTAGTGAGGTTACAGTTTGTTTGGAGTATTTTTCAAGTCTCTGCATAATTGCCACTAGTTTTTACCAGATGACTTACTAATTCTGCTGCTCCTAATTTTGCAGACTAAACTGTAAGTATGACATTTTAACAATTTCGGAGAGCTTCTTGTTGTTTTCAATTCTCTGCTTTAACAGTTATTTAATTTTAAATAAGTAGAAAATCATGTTAGCATATGTTCGTGCATCCGCCTTAAATCTTTTCGATTGTTTTTCCGTATTTTTGATTTAAACCATAATTTCGGATTGATCCAAAAAAAAACAAATTGAACATTAAATACATCGCATTAAAACAAACGGTTTATTGGGCTGATTTTGTGACGTCAAACACAAATCGCAAATGTCATCTGTAGTAATAGTACCTTGATTTTATTATTATTTTTTGGTTTCTATTTGAAACAAAATTTTTTTATTATTTTTAACAAATATCGGTGCAAATAATATTATATCCAATTATAAAATAAAAAACTTAATTTGTACATTTCAAATAATACAAAATTTATAGAAATAATTAATAATAATCGTAAAGTTAATCAGTTTTTTTGTGTGACGAAACATTTTTTCATTAAAAAATTTTGTCAATACCATTACTTGTACCAAGTATGTGATTATAATAATTTGCGATCAAAAAATTGTAAAATAAATAATAAATAAATTAATTTTAATTTAATTAGAAATATATATAATTATGGAAGGAAATAAAGATGAAGCTGAACGATGTATTGAATTGGCCATTAAATCAGTTACGGAAGGTAAAATTGAAAAGGCTGTAAAATTTTTACGTAAATCAGAAAATTTGTATCCAACTCAACGAGCTAAAGGTAGACAGACATTAACACTTTGACTTAATGATAGTTGATAATTACTTTAATCGACTATTTTTAGATTTACTCGCTAAATTAAAATCAACAAATACGGCACGACAAGATTCGACCGAATCATCAACAAATGGACAATCACGCGACGGAGTACACAAAAGACGTGCTGGCGTTTCACCATCGTCTAAACCAGAGAGCCAGACACCAGAACAACCCGATTATACACCTGAACAATTGGTTGCCGTTAAAAATATAAAAAAATGTAAAGATTATTATGAAGTTTTAGGCGTTACCAAAGAAGCTACCGATTCAGATATACGTAAAGCATATAAAAAATTAGCATTGCAATTGCATCCAGATAAAAATAAAGCACCAGGATCAGCTGAAGCTTTTAAAGCAATTGGAAATGCAGCAGCTATTTTAACCGATGCTGAAAAGCGTAAATCATATGATTTGTATGGTTCCGAGGAGCAGGCTGCCCAGCGTCATCAACCAGGTCATACATATGAGTATGCGTATAGTCGTGGCTTTGAAACTGATTTCTCAGCCGAAGAATTATTTAATATGTTCTTTGGAAACGGGTTTCCACAACAGAATGGCTATATGCGACAAAGAAGATTTCGCGCCCAACAAGAACAAAGACGCGAACAAAATCAACAACCTGGTTATACTGCACTTATTAATTTCTTACCAATTATCTTATTGATCCTATTATCAACTATGTCATCGTTTTTCACATCCGATTCAATATATAGCTTGCAACCTAGTCAGTAAGTAACATTACGTGTCCCTAATATATTCTATAACCTAATTAATTTAATTTGATTTAATTTATTCAGAAAATACAATGTACCACGCAAAACAAATTCATTGAAAATTCCGTATTATGTTAAAGACAATTTCCATACCGAATACCAGGGATCGGTTGGCCGCTTGGAAGCGTCCGTTGAAGAAGATTATATAAATAATTTAAAACATTCATGCTATCGAGAACGAAACTATAGTAAGTTACTTAATCATAAGTAGTTTAGTGGAAATTTACTTAAATCTCTTGTATATCCGTAGAAGAATCAATGATTGGAAAAGCAAAAGCGTTTGGCGATCGTGAGCTTTATCGCAAGGCACAAAATTTTAAGACACCGTCGTGCGATGCATTACATAATTTACAAAACTCATAAACATATTATAAGCATGAAAAAAAGTCACATAAACATAATTTATGATTTAAATTTTCATTCTTTAAAAATAATATATTTATAGCAAAAGCAAGCAACATAGTAAAAGAGAAACATCATTTAATTAAAATGTTAAATTTTTAATTTTAGTCCGGTTTATCCTATAATCATGTAATTTATACATTTATTATCAATATATTGTTATTAGATTTTAAAAATGAAGAATTAAATTAAATTATTTATAAAAATAAATGGTTCAAGAATATAAAAGAAAATTTATAAAATGTTCACTCATAGGTAACACTGACAATCGTAAATTTTGTTTTAGTTTTATCATTTTTATAATATTTTTGAAATGTCGCTTCGAGCGCTTAAGAGTTAAGTGGAATGGTCGTCGTTATGCAATTTACTCGATTCGAAATTGCAAGGGGGAAATGTTCCTTGCTATGGAAATTAGCGCTTCTCTCTATTTTCGTTTTTCAGAACTTCACAATTGGTACGTTTTCGCCTTCGATCCTCGAATAGCCAACCGATATAGCTGACTTAAGGCAGTTCTATAGAAATTAGCACATGTTCAATTTAACTTCAAAGTGCTGGCTTACTTTCGTAGGCGAAAAGACAATTGTAGCAGTAAAAGAATGGCCTACTTCAAACTTGCATGAATTATGGAATATTTGTTCACTTGGCGTATTTTGAGATGGTCCACCACGGGGAAAGGTTTTTCAATTTCCCTAATTTTAACTACAAAACACGAGAATATTTTAAAATATTTTTCTTTATTAGATTTTATTATTACATATCATCATTGCTCATTAGTTTTGCTATATAAACAATCAATAGGTACGATCAGTAACATTTTCTAATTCTTCATTTTTCATATTTTCCAACTCTAAATTTTGTAACTGTTGATTCCACATCGTTGTGTAGAGACCTGAAACAATTTATAAAAATAGAGTCGTTAACAACTAAATGTAATTGGATGCTTTAATTTTAATTTTACCATCCTGTTGTAACAAATCCTCATGTTTCCCAGACTCATGGACTTCACCTTCTTTCAAAACCAAAATTTGATCAGCATGTATAATCGTTGATAATCTATGGGCAATGATTATGGTTGTTCGATTAGCACAAACTCTCATTAGTGCCTGCTGTATATTTCGTTCGGTTTGTGTGTCAAGGGCACTTGTTGCCTCGTCGAGAAGCACAATATGTGGTGCTTTAAGTATTGTTCGAGCAATTGCTACACGTTGTTTTTCACCACCACTCAATCGAAGGCCACGCTCACCAACTTGTGTCTCATATTTATCGGGAAACGATAATATTCTTGTATGAATATCTGCACTTTTAGCTGCTAATATTATATCTGCATCACTCGCCCCTATTTTACCATATCCTATATTATATTTTATCGAATTATTAAATAATACGGTATCTTGTGGTACGACACCAATGATCCGCCGTAATGAATCTTGTTGAACTGTTTTAATATTTTGATCATCAATCACGATTGCACCATTTTCGATGTCATAAAATCGAAATAATAATCTCATAATTGTACTTTTACCGGCACCCGATGGTCCAACAATAGCCAAAGTTTTACCAGCTGGCACATGGAAATTAACATTTCGTAATACATTACGTTCGGGTGAATAACCAAATGTAACATTTAAAAATTTAATTTCACCCTTTACCAAGTTTAATGGAAGAGCACCAGGCGCATCAATTACCTCTTGATCCTCTTTCATTAGATCAAACATATTTTCCATATCGACAAAATTTTTTTGTATTGCTCGATAGTATGTGCCAAACCAATTCAATGGAACATACAATTGAATAATATAACTGGCAAATAGAACATAATCACCAACCGTTAATCCTTTACCGTACACAACCATGTATGCGCAAAGAAGTGATCCCGCTATTAATCCACTACAAACAATTATATTTTGTACCGAATTTAAAATATTCAATGTTAAAATTGTTCGAAACTCTTCAACTTGGAAATTAAGTATCGAATCCCGATATGCATCGACTTCATATTTTTCAGCACCATAATATTTAACAGTCTCAAAATTTAGTAGCGAATCAACGCTACGCGCTCTTGTCGCGTTTTCGGCCAAATTCATTCGTCTCTGGAATTTTGTACGCCATTCGGTAATCATGATCGTTGTTACTACAATTATCAAGGAAAAATACAAAATGAATCACTAAATTGCTGATGAACTCTTAACATGAGGAACTTACCTATGTACAGAACCATTGTAACAAATACAATTAGACCAAACCATCCATTGAAATATGTAACGAAAAATATGACAGCAATAATAATGTCGACGATGGTCGGTGTAATCGAAAATATAATGTAATTAAGTAAATTATTTATACTGTCGGTACCACGATCCATAACACGAAGTACTTCGCCGGTTTTACGACCCAAATGCCATCGCAATGACAGACTATGTAAATGCCGGAATAAATCAACTTCAATCTCCCTTGTAGTATATTGCTGTATTCTTGTCCACAAATATGAACGTAAATTATTTAAAAGGCCCATTGATCCAGTACCCCCACCTTGCAGAAATTTAAACGCAACGTAAATTAATATAAAATCCCATCTGAATTTCAATGGCGTTTCCGTTAGACTATCAACTGTAATTGGAAAGAAAATGAATTATTATTTTAAGTCGAATCTCGGACACTTTACACAAAATCGAAATGCGTTAGTTTTTGAATCTACTTCTGGAAACTCTGAAGGTGATAAATTTGTCCGCGGAAGTAGGCTAGACCAAAACTATGAACTCTCGAAGTCAGGTAATCAAAATCGTAAAATATTATCGGTTGGTCATTTTTTAGCCAAATTCGTATTATGGAGGAAAATACCGCGCCAGTTTTGCACTCACGTTGGTCACAATTCTCGAGGATTGTAATACTCAGAGATCTAAATTTTTTTTGTAGCTTTTACATTTATGCATGTGACACTTTTGAATAATCACAGCTAAGGAAACTTTTAGGTTTTCGCTCTGTTGGTATTTGGATGTGATCCTTTTGTATTTAGTGTCATTTGAGAGGTCTCAGAACTTAGTAAAACCATCATTGCTGGCCCCTAGCGTGTCAAAAATTCGGTTCTTTCTGATTCGATCCCGAGTTAGATAACCAAGTCATTCTCTCTACACTGAGGAGCTCCACCATCGCCGATATGTTTTTTCTCAAAAATCGCAGAATTATCCAAGTAGGATTAGCACGTACAATGTGAGAGCTAGCAGTAGTCAGTATTTTTTTTATATCATCGACGACATTACGTTATTGCTTCAAATTATTGATTTCGTAATTGAATAATCTATTTTTTAATGAAATCGTTCACCGTCCAGCAAAGAACACTGTAGCGAAATTCTAAGGATATCATGCTCGTTATGTACTTAACGAGACATAACCGCCGGTCACAGCGATCAAATATCATACTGTTGTAGATATTCAGCAAAGTGGTTCAGTTCCGTCTTGTGTGCACTTCCTTTAGGTAGAAATAGAGGTCCGTCCGTAACCATATTTTTCCGAATTAAAATACGACTTGGTTTCTTTTCGTTTTCTAAAAGGCAGTACCAAGAGATAAGACTAAAAGCCCATGGAACTGTGTGCCATGGATGATATGAGATTGCAAAACAATGACACAAGTTAGGGAAATTACTACACACTAATTCCAGTGTAAAACGAAAATCCAACCATAATCATTTACAACAAAATCGTCGAGACGATAAAAATGATAACAATGCATAATTTTCATATCGTAAATTCTCGCTACTATTCCATTCAGTGTGTGACTCATTTTAAATTTTTAAAACTCCCTCGAAATTCATTTAAAACTATGAAGATAAAAATGTTTATCTAGTAAAATAATTAGAGGCGGTTATCATTTTACTTTTAAATGCTGTGTTCTAAGATAACATCAACAAATTAACCGACAATATGTTGTTGACTTAATTAATATTTGTGCAACATGATGTCGTCTGTAAAAGATGCGGATTAGGTCGATTTAAAATTTCTTCGATAATGATAGCAAATGAACTATGACAACGAACGTTTTACCGTGATAATCGTATATACATATTAAGGTGGCCTTTCACCTTAATTAATTTTAAATTTTGACGATCGCATAACGTGATAAAAATCGAACTTACCAATTTTTTTATTATATATAGGAACAAACAGATTAATGGCACGTCCTGCTAATAAAAATGAAATACACGCCAGAACCCGAAGTTGTAAAAGGAAATCACGTTTTGGCCATATATATGGTAACACAGTTTTAAGTTTTCTCCATCCATTGCGAAATGTTGATGTATTTTCCTGCTGACGAAAAGGACAAAAGAAACTCTATAATTTCCAAATATTTTTCAAAATATAATCATAATTACATTATCCAAACTATTGTAGTGTAAACTTGAATGTTCGATCGTTGATATACCAGGAGCTTTTAATCCTAAAACGAATATAAACAATGTCGAAATGTAACGCATCACAAACAGGACCATTTCAACTTCATCTTTTGTCGTTTTTAAATTAAACCACCATTGCGTTTGTTTTAAATTAATTATTGATAAGTTTTCTGATATAAATATTAGGGTCCAAAATATAAGTAATACTAGGCCATGTCCACGTGTAGGAACTGAAGGTAGCAAGTAGTTACGTTCTTTCGAAATTAATTTAAGTGAAAATAGATACGAAAATATGGTACAAATTAATGCTAATATCTAGAAAACAAAATATTTTATTAAAATATATAATTAAGTAGATATATGAAATAAAAAAATGTTTACCATATATCCATAAACCCTCCCACCATCGTAGTATACGGCTTGAAGAATAAATCTAGTAACAGCCAAGACAGGCACAAAAATTGTTAAAAATACTTGTAATATGAATAATTTTGATCGTGACACCGTATCTTCGACATTTGTTGCATATTTACAATAAATATAAATTTGGATTGATCCAAATATTAATAAAAATCCGGCTATAACACTGGCCGTAATTGTTTCCATCAAACACTCTGACACTCCATGATTTGACCATAGTATCGCAATACTCGAATTTGGGGGACAATATTCCATTGTACAATTTTGTTATCTTTATATTCGCCTTCCCCGTTGTTTTTTTAAATATACTGAAAATATATGCAAAATTATAACATGATTATGCAAAAATAAAATTCAAATTCTCTATTAGGTAACGCAATTATTAAAAGTCAATACCGATTACATTTTTTTTTTTTTTTTAATTTAATTTGATAACAATGTAGCTTAACAAGTTTATACGTACATATTGCAAATGTTTTAAAAAATATATTAAATATATTTTTAGTGTGCAACAATAACAATTTATAAATTAATTAAATCATATTAATTAATTTGAAAACGAATTATTTTTATTTATTGTGTGTATATTGAAATTTTCTTTTGTTTTTTTTTTGCTTGTTGATTTGACAGTAAACAGATGATTGTTTAGTTTTGAAATGAAAATGTATTTTTTGTGTGAGTAATGTTGTCGAATTAAACCGGTGTGCGATTCGAATACTTATTATAATAAAGTACTTTATAAAACAAAAATTTAGCGGAAATGTTAAAATAATCGAGAATTGAAGGTAAAACGTATTATACGGTAAACGATAAGTTTGTACGTATTTGCTTATAGCGATTACTCAATTTTACCACTTAATACGTAGTATCTATTTCAAATTTCACAAAATTCACATAATACTTTTGTTTTTATTTGCACAATGTATAAAATTTCTATTGCATACAATTATGAACAATCTAGTGTTGGGTACCGATTATATTTTTAAGAACCTGGGCACCTAAAACGTGCGGTCAATAAGAAAACCAGACGCGTTTAAGTTCCTATCAAATCAGCTATTAACGGGTATCGTTTGGGACGGTACGTCGTTTGGACAAGTATTGTCGGAGTCAATTAAATATGCGCATGCGGTTGGGGTTCTAGATGCATGACATCATGACTTTGTTTTCATTTTAAAGCTGCATTCAAGCCTGGTTAATATTTCTGGTTCAGAAATTTTCACCACGAAAAAACCTAACCCATGCTAGAACGCAGCTTGTGATACATATGCTTGACTTGACACTTAACGGCAGGAAGCCGTCCTAATTACTTATTTAGTAGCAACGCTGGTGACAACTTGACATTCGTCAATTGTTGCGATGAAGAGGTTGCGGCAGCAAGTTGAAATTGAGCTCAGTCCATTCGACAACGGCGTCTCCTTGTCAGTTCTCACTGAGCGACACCTCGCTGCGTGAGAAAATAAGGTCCCTGAGACGTCTGCGTCTAGTTCTAAGTAACAAAGTTTAATTTGCTAATTGATCAGAAGGTAATAGATTTCAAGAAATCGCTATTTGATAACTATTTTGATTTATTTCAATAAAACTTGACATTGTTAATCGAATCAACCTAAGTTTTATAGTTTAAATGATTTTTAAAAAAATGTCATTTACGGAGCCAAAGTCGAAGTTGTCGGTATTAAAATTACTTAAATCAGAAGGTAAGTTTACATATTTGTTTTAAATTAAAAATTTAATAGGATGCGTACTCCCCTGATAGGTGGACTCCGTGAGGTGGGTTTACATTAGGACGTTACAAACTGACGGACCTTCTGAAAAGTGCAATTTCGACACCTTATGAACTTTACGAAATTTGTAGAATGACTTTCCGTCTAAGGAATGCAGCATAGACGTTCCAACGTCTTATGCATACAGTTTTACGAGGACTTGACTTCTGTTTTGCATATTTGGACAACGTGCTCATTGCGCCTCAAAATTACGACGGACATCCCAAACACATCAAAATTATCTTCGCTAAATAAGAAGAATACGGCTTAGCTAACGTATAAGTAAGAATACGGCTTAGCTAACGTATAAGGCATTTTTGCAAAAGCCGAAATTTTCTTTTTGTACACATCCCAGGCTTGGATAATTTCGTCGTTGATCCTTTCTATTATCTCACGAATTATTTGCATTTCTATCCAGAAAAGTATTGATTATGCGGTCATCGCACATGCTCAGTCCAATTATAAGTTTTTTCCAATTTCCTTTTGTTTCAATTTGAAAAAACTTATTTATTCCGATATTCAACTCTTTTTAATCCCGGCGTCAAAGCTTTCATTAAACTATTGACACAAAAGGTCATTTGGCCATTTATTAATAAAGACGTCCATAAAATGGCTCAAAACTGTGTAGCGGGAAAAAGGCTAAAGTCTCACGACCCACTAAATCTCCACTTTCAAAGCTTTTTGATAATTCACTTTGATATCACTGGCCCCTTACCGGTAATCATCAGTATTGTATCACATTGATTGATAGGTACACTCGCTGGTCTGAGGTAATTTAGTTCTTGTTTAACTATTTCTGATTAACTAGCGGCTATTTTCGCTATCTCTGTCTTGTCACATCGGATAGCTTGCTTTGGTGTGCGCAATAGCTGAACGGATTGATCAAGTGTTCTTCGTTCAATCTTACTTGGACTATGAACGACTAACAGTGACGAATTGTAAGCTATACCCACTGAACTAGTGTTCGGATGTACTACGAATGAGAATATTTTACTTTCTGGTTTTGTAATGAATATCATGCGACACTCCGACGAAATTCGTCCTTTATTACCGGCTTCTCGTCACGCTACGGACTAAATTTTTATTAATCAAGTATCTGATACTTGCTCGCAAGTTTTTTAATGGACTGACATTAATGGACGCAGATCCCTGCCATCACCATATATTGTACCGTATTTGGTTATCGACCGTAGTCAAAAATTTTTCATTTTAGATCTGAAGCAGCGATACGCCAAAATTTTCATCGATCATCTCAAGCCTTGCTTTTTGGACTATCAATCGGACCAACTCATGAACCAGAACTTCCTATTTCAGCTGACGGACCTAAATTATCTACCGTGGACCCGACGTAGTCGTTTCCAGATCTAGTCGTTTCCAGATTTACAACCTAAAAGTAACAAACTGCGCTAAAAAATAAAGACGGACTGTTATGCATTGAGTTGAGATAGAAATAAAAGGAATAGCTCCCAACAGAGCAAGAAGGTCCAGCCTATGAGACGCACTATTCTTCTTATTAAATAAATCAAACACGCCTTGTTTTTCGAAAGCTGCACATTCCTTGTATGCATCATTAATAAATCTTTTCAAATGTGCAGATGTTTGTAGGGAAATATTTTACGGGTGTAGGGCATTAGTGTAGTGATCCAAATGTTTCAAGTAAATAATCCTGCTGTTATTTGAGATTAGAAACACACAATCCTTATGTATAGTCCTACCTATCACAATATAACCAAGGGACCTGCAAGCAAATCGGATGTAATTTTTTTATTTTCAAGATATTATCAATTATGCACGTAGAATACCAAGTGCACGATTATTCGATTATTTATGATCACAAGATTCGGTTATTTATGATCTAAGCTCAACTCAAACTAAACTACCAGCAAATACGTACTATTTCAGTGCGACTGTATAATTAAAGCTTAGTCGCGCACTGTACTCAGTGTGTACCAACCAAAGCATTTAAGCTATCTATTATACGTCTATGGTACCAACAAATAAATTTAAAACGGTTTTAAGACAAACGTCAAAAAACTTGGTAAACAATCGTCAAATTGATTGAAACTTTTATATAATTTATAAAAAAATCAATATATAATTTACTGCGAATTCTCAAAAAGTCCTCAAATAATAATCTAATCGTTCAAAATCCATTACAAATATGTTTTATCATGTAAATGCCAAAAATTGAATTCATTATTCTCGTACGGTAATTTTAACCTAACATTTTTTTTAAAAATAAATTTAGATATCACTTGAACACGAAATTTTACTACATCCTCGATATTTTGGTCCTCAACTATTGGATACAGTAAAGGAAAAATTATATACAGAAGTTGAAGGAACGTGTACAGGAAAATATGGTTTTGTGATAGCGGTTACTACAGTTGATAGCATTGGATCTGGCATCATACAACCGGGGCAAGGATTTGTGGTGTATCCAGTAAAATATAAAGCTATCGTATTTCGACCATTTAAAGGCGAAGTATTAGATGCCAATGTTACACAAATCAATAAAGTTGGAATGTTTGCCGATATTGGACCACTTTCATGTTTTGTTTCTCATCATGTAATAATTTAGATTTTTATGAATTTCCCAATTTCTATTTAAATTTTTATTTTAGTCCATACCAGCCGACATGGAATTTTGCCCAGACACAAGACCGTGCTATAAATCAAAAAATGATGGTGTTATAATACAAGCAGAAGATAAAATTCGATTAAAAATCGTGGGCACACGAGTTGATGCAACAGGCATATTCGCAATTGGTACTTTAATGGACGATTATCTCGGACTAGTGAACTACTAAATTTAGAATTTTGCAATAGAATTGTTTTATTATATTTTCTCTATAAATAAAATAGATTACATTAAGAAAAATAAAATTTACGAAATATTTAATAATACATAGAACTGTTGGATTTTTTTTTTTTTAATAATTGTTTGCGTTGTAATATGTAAGTAAAATTAGCAAATTTAATAAAAAAAAATTATATGTAAATGCTTTATAATTTCTCCATACTGTTTGATTATATTTTGTGCTACATTGTTTTACTTATCCTAGGAGTTTATCAATATTAGTAAAACACCTTTTTCATTAATTCGTACGAGGCATTTATTAGCCCCCAACTAATAAAAGCCCGGTAGAAATTTATACTGCACCCTTTATAGAAATTAACAATTTTACTATCACGTTCTCTATAGATATTCTTAAATAAAGTTATAATATTGATGTAGGGGCCACCCATGGTACTCTGTGATGCCACTTTTAAAACATTACACGGGTAAAATAGAGTACTTAAAAATGCGCCGATCAATGCACCGCACATAAAATTCTGTACTCCTAAATAAACTCCTTTCTGAAAAAAATAAAAATTTATTTTATTCCATCAGCTTAACGACGAACAATATGTTAGCTAATTTTACTCGTTCAGGTAATTTTTGACTAGCTTCCTCTCTTAATATAAAAAATATAGCATTGGAAGGACCATTTCGCAGTAATATTGGTACTAAGCCTCGATAATATTCTATAAATCCATGATTTGTCCATACATATCTAAAAGCAAAAGTAGCATCAAACAACATAATATTATCGGACGCTAACATACTTGAACGCGTCTTGAGTATTCCTAAAGTATTGATGATAAGCTGAATCAGCCAAAAGCGTTTGTATTCGTTCGAATGGCATAATAGCAGCTTCCACTGAACCAGAAACAAGGCCGGCTATTGTTTTGGCCGCATAAGCATTCATATGGAATTGTTCTTCGAGTGGCCGTTTTGTTGCATCAAAAACACCAAACATAACAGAAAGCGATACGGTTTTTTGAGCCAACGGCGGTAACATACCACGATACAAAAATAAATATCCTTCACCTATAATTTGTCTAAATGCTTCGTTTGTCTTAACCCCATGTAACATTTGCCTGAATATAACTTTATAAATGGGATATGTTATCGTTATATTAATAAAAGCGGCACCCCAACCACAAGCAAATTCATTCCAATGAATTGTACTACTATACTGTTTCTGCATTAATGGTAAATGAACCACCTGAACTCGTTGATCAGGAGGCATCGCTTAATCGCTCGCAACAGCAACTTATATGTAAATACAGAACCAAGGGCTGATCAAATTTTATCGCATTTTCCTAAAACAAAAATCAAAAATATCAAATATGTATAAGATTTTATCACATTGAAACGTTACATATTTAAGATAAACATTAGAATATAATTAAAATTACGAGAGCGGAGAGCGATAATTAATTGTAATCCTTACATAAGTTTAGTGAATAAACCAACACAAAAATCAAAAAAATTTCTTTTTAAAATATTCAACAATAAACACGTATTAACTTTTTTTTTATATATTTATTATAATAACAACAAATTTCATAATTTCATTTAAATATAATTAATTATATCTACATATATATGTCTTGCTCTGTCAACAAATTAATTTATTTATTTTTTTCATTATCGTAATTTTGTAATATCTGAGATTTGACAACATAAAAATGATCGAAAAACATTCAAGAAAATTGTAATAGATTTTGTAATTAAAAGAAAAATATTTGTAATAGATTAAAAGTTTAAAAATGATTGATATAATACAGCCAAATGCGTACGTGACAATTTCTACTTTACCAACATAACGATAACGCGCAAGGACGTTTTATTAAATTATCAACATAACAAGCCGATCGAAGGAAAAATGTACCGTGAGATTAAACGTTTCCTTCGTTTTTATTTGTTTTGCCTTGTTATGTGGGTAAAACCGTTGATTGAGTATATGGTCAATCAACGGTAAAACTAAGTAGAATGTCGCGTATAGTGAGTACATGGTCTAGTGAAGCCGCATTAAGTATTCAGCCATTCAGCAACTAACTTTGGGGTTTAAAGAAATGGAAACCAATTACAGTCTAGACGAATGTGATCACTACATGGGAGGTACAGAAACTTCGGATGTCAGAGTAAAATTCAAACCCAAAAATATTAGTTTAATGATCAATGCAAATAGCAGACTTGCTACCGAGCACTAGCTGAATATACCCAAAACAGAAGCGCGAAATCAAGTTTGAGTAGTATTATCATAATAATACTAAAAACTTCTGGTGAAACTTAAGTCTACTGTCATTAGGGACGAGTATTGAGCTCTTAATAGGATAATTTCTCTGTTTTATTGAATGGTCAACATGTGGCCAACCGCATAAGTCAGTAGAACGAGATCTAGTCAATCACGAAATCGGGAAATTGATATAAATTTTTGACGTTGAGAATGAAGTAAAAAAACAAGTAAGGTCGCTCACATTATCTGTGAGCACCAATCTCTAAGATAAGAACCTCCATTTGAAACGCGCTGTTGGCGACGATCACTCCTCGGGATAGAGAATGACATATATTCATCGGGTAGTTTAGCAAACTTGGTAACGGATCCGATGGAATGAAGATTGTTGATAAGTAACGGACCAGCGATATCCTTTTAAGACAAATTATTACAATACATCCGATTTTCACGTAATACGTACGTGAACAAACCGGCTACTCGTTTTGTATTTTTGCTTCGCTCACGAAACTATGAATGTTTATCCCGTGTTTGAGGGTCAAATAGGGTCTGAGGAGTTCTGATCTCGATGCATTATACTTCCTATTCATGTAAGCTCAAGCGAGGATAGAGTACATTCAAAATCGAGCCACATTTAAGTCGTCCAATGTCAGTTGTGCCTCATAGTAAATATCGATGCTACCGGTAATTTGATAGAGAAAGGCCCTCATTTGATATATAATGAGATTGTGACCACTTTAGGCGTTTGGCTAAAATACATACATAAGATCGCTCATAAACATTTGGTTGTGTGTAATTAAAACGTGCGTAAGAACATTGTCACAGGTATCAAATCAGAACAAAAAAGCAATCGACTAATCTTTCGTGATGAAAAAAATCTATTGCATCAGACATCTAACTATTTAAGCACTTAACTTATCGAATTGACTTTATGATTTATCATCCAATGGTTTTTTTTGTTCCCGATAATCAAAGATAAGCTGCTTCGACAGCGAATTCCAGCGTTCGAAAAAAGCAATTGAATCGTATAAAATTCGTGGTTTGGCACTATCATCTGAGCTCCTCTAATTAGTTTGAGTACTTTTAAAATTACAGGTCTCATGTGATAAAAAATACATTCCGAGTATAATACTGTGAAATGCGGTTTACTTCACACGAATTGTAATATAAAGACGTTAAAGTGTGGTTCATGACATTCGAAATAATTTCCAAGCTCCCGAACTCCCGAGTTCAAACCAATCAAATCACAGCATATGATAAAGACTCCTCCTTTTATTTCCATACTCGAGTTGAAAAAAATTTAGCTTCATACAAAATGAGCACGGGAGTTCGGGAAATGTTTTCCGAACCAAATGACATCAGGCGCTTTCGATTGGCATGAATAAACAAAATTAACAGAATTAACTGAATCAACTGAAGTGATTTGACTGTTCGATTCGGACCTTTCAATTCAGTTAAAAAATTGAGCAACTGAATTAACTGAATGTGTATATTGCTCGTGGAGTTAATTCACATAGGTTGTTTTTTTTTTTTTTTTTGTTATAGGGCAATTTTTTAGTTACAGTTTTGGTCGCAAAATGCGACACGCGTAAGGGATAAATATTGAAATTTCATAGTTTCGTATTGGAAAACATGTTTATCCTAATGTGAAAAACATAAAAATTATAAATGGATTTGACGAAATTAAACTAATCAGATAAGTTTTTTTCGTGAAAATGGTTTTACTTATGACGGTAAGTAACAACAAAAATGTAATCTAAAATTTATTTTATAAATTTCCCATACGAATATCACATTTCTCTTATTGTTTAACCCTAACATAGATATACCCTAACTGGTGGTGATAGGTAGAACTAATTGAAAAATTGCCCTATTTTCTGTTAGTGTTGCACGCGTTGTTTGTTCTACAAACAACGCTGTTTTTTGAATTTTTTCCTGTTCCGTGTATATATATATATATATATATATATATATATATATATATATATATATATATATATATATATATATATATATATATATATAATGTATTATTTTTTTATTTTATAGCTCTAAGTTCTACTGCTTTTAATATATGCATGTATTTATTTTTTATTTTCATTCCCGCTGTAGTAAACAAAAGCCAAATTGAAAATGATTTATTTTTGACATTTAGCGGAAGTGATTAATACAATTCGAACACCCAAATCACTTCAGTAGCTCAATTATCAAAATAGCAACTGAATTATCTAAATAGTAACTCAATTTCAATTCTGTTGATTCATGTCAATCGAAAGTGCCTATCATGTTAACCCTAATTTAACGTGACATTCATCTTATTTACCAACATAACATTGCGAAAAAAAGTAAAAATGTACTGAAGCCGCTTTCATAAAAAAATTCTGCAGAATTTTTCTGTAATATTTCTTCGGCAAAACATGAAAATACTAAAAAATACTAAAAAAGATAAACTATATTTAATTCCGTCAAGTATTGCTGAAGAAATTTTACTGAAAAATTCTGCAGAATTTTTCTATGAAAGTGGTTTGAGCCATTGTTGGTTGTAGTATTTATAGGCTTGTTATGTTGGTAAATAAGTAAAACTTCTCGGATGCTTTCGTGCAGCAGCATTATATTCCTTTTTGAATTTATATGTTTACATTCAGCAAATCGAGAATGAGGCAGCACTAAAATTTAATTTGCTTATTCAGCGTATAGTTTAAAATTTAAAAAGAAACTTCGTAGAGTTCAATTATTGCGGATAATGGTATTATAACGACATTTTAATTGTTGTTGAAAAATTATTCGGTTTAATTTCTATTTGGGAAAATGTCGAATAGTATAAATGACGAAATTCGTTTAATGGGCAAATGCTTGTAGGAAAATATAAATTAAATTAGTACCAAGATTTTCCATTTTCATTTTTAGAACAACATAAATGAAAACTATACAGAGAAAATGAGCTGTATAAAAAATGTGCTAAAAATAAACATTTGAGAATTTGTCTTTCGATTCAATAAAGTTGTAAAAAAAAATTTACTAAAAGTTGTATTTTCTAATTTTTATTTTAGGGTATATAAAATAAAATTTAAATAGAATTTAGATGTGATAAAGTAATATTATAATAAATATAAAACATACAAAATGGTTAATTCTAGTTTAATATATGAAATTTTATTGTATTTAAATTCATTTTATTTTGGTATGTTTGCTACCTGTGAGTTGGGTATAGGAGTATTAAAAGCAGTCAATTTAAAATATGTCGGCGATACTTTGCTCCAAGAAGCAATATTATTACTAGCGTTAATCATATTAGAATCAGTTCGAATATATTTTGGTAGACATGGAAGTTTAACCGATCATGGTATGTACAATTGTTTCATCACCCCTCATTACATTATTTATTTATATATTTTCTATTTATTTATTTTTTGAAGGGTGGCGAGTAGTATGTTCTGTTTTCCTTATATTCCCTTGTGCGGCAGGTGTAACATATTTATTAATATTTCAAGAATATAAATTGCGTCTTGAATATATCCTATGTGCCTTAATGTTGGCCCTACAGGTCACCGAGATGTTTTATGCAGTCCTTTTTGTAGTTACTAGGTGCCGTCCAGTGTCATACGCATAACATTGATGTGACCATAATACAAAATTCATTCAAGTCTATTGATGCAATTAAAATTACAACCGACTGATTAACCGAACCAAAAGAACTTTTCTAATTACGTAATTTCACATAAAAATATCGCAAGGATACATTTTGTCTTTCAATTTTTTTTTTTTTGATAAATTTTTTTAGATAATTTTTGATAAAACAGGCACGTTATATTGTCAATCGCCAACACATTTTTAATATATTTTTTTGTCTTAATCTTAATAATATAATAATAATAAACAAATCCTCATCGAATTTCATCACAATCGTTTTATTTAAAAAAAAAGAAAGAAATGTATTTATTATTAAAAAAAAATTTGTAAATATTTGTGTTTGATAATTATGTTTGTATGTATGTATAAGGAAAATCAAAATTTACTGCCATTAAACATGTATATTTCTTATTTGAATTACAAATGTAAGTTTTCAATGGAATAAATAATACAATTATGTACCCATCTGTTAAAAATTATTTGTAATTTGTGTGGTGAATATACGATACGATACTACCAATACGATACAAACAATACGATTTCGGAACTTGCGCAAACAAAATTAAGCGCTCGTGTAATTGTTTTGCTTATTAATTTCTTGTATATGACACCTGATTTATTTAAATTTATAAAATGGCGGCGGTTGGATGATCAAACATTTATAAAATGACGACAGTTGAATTTATATCGAAGTTTTCAGCTTTGTAGTAAGTAAAAAGGGATGACAACGAGAATTAAAATAACAATTACGAATGTTATTCCACTTTAGCATTATTTACTATCCACTGCAGTTGATGTTATTGTTGAACCTCATACAAACCTTGCTATATAAAGTTAAAGTGGCGCGGGTTCCTTTCCAGTTTCTTTCCAGATCTTGAAATGCAATGGACGAGGAAACACAAGAAGTTAACCTGCAGCTTAAAACCAACTCATTATGTCTATTGTATTAATTAAATATGCACATTAATGTACTCACAAAGAATGCCATTTTGTTTTCATAAATAGATTAAAAATGAATGTATCTAATTTGACATCTCTGAGATCAACTTTAATTCCAAATTCATTTGTGGCTTTTATGTCAATGTCACTTTATGAAAATATGTGTCACCGGATGTTGAACAAAATATTCAAAACTTATATTCAACTTACAGTATTACAAATCTTAAAAGCTGTATCACATATAAAGTAAATGCTATCATAATTCATAAGGAGTCACAGATAAGGAACTATAGGTACTAGTTATCTGTGGCTTGAACCCATTGTAATAAATCGTAATGTATACACAGTAAAAAAAAATTACGTAAATACAATACTACTTCTATTGTATATAAGTCCAACGCAATTTTCTATTACATTTTAATAGAAGAAAATCATTACATTTTTTTAATGCAAGTTGTATTAAAAAATATTAATTTTGAATTATTAGATTTTAATACAGACACCATTAGTTTTTTTAAAAACAAGATCTATTAAAATGTGTGTTTTTGTTTCTATTAACTTTCAATGGTGCCACTATTTTATTAGTATAATGGATGGAACCATTATATTTAAATGCAGCCTCTATTTAAAAGTAATAATGCAATATTTTATTGTATTTTTATAAAACTGGTTTTTATTTTTCAATAGATATCATTCTTTATAATACATTTTTTATTTTCATACTAATATTACAGATTATTTGTTTTATTTGATTAAAAATTAAAATTAATCAAATTATTATTATAAGTTGGCAACTTGTTTCTATTAATTTTTAAGAATTATTAATACCACTCCTTTGTAAAGCTGATGTAGGTTCTTTTAATTCAGGTGAAATTATGGATTATACTCATCGTTTTATTATTTCTATAAACATATGGGCTGGAACAAGCGTTTCTTCGCAATCCACAAAATGAGATGTGTCATCTAAATATTGAAGTTTGAAAAAAATTTAAGTTAGTATATTTAGTAAGAACTATAATATCAAAATTTTATATAATTATTATTTAATAAATTATTTTTTAATTAGATATTAAGTGTTAAATTTTTAATACTAATTCTATTAAGTAAATAAGCCAATAAAATCACTAGAAACTGTCATGTGACCTTAGTATAGTAAAAACTAATACTTCCAGTATTACATATTAAAAACTAATACTTCTAATATTACATATTAAAAACTATACAATCAACAAATTAAACGTGCGACTTACCTGAAATTACGAAATCTTTATATTTAAACTCGCTATCACTATGTTTAATAATTTTTATTAACCACATATTAACCACATGTTGACCACATATTATTTTTTATTTTTTATCACAAACCTAAATATCTCTACTTTTCTCTTGATTAAAAAAAAAAATAAAAAAAAAATATCATTTTAAAATGGATCTGCTCTAAACGCTACACAAATATAAATCAAAAAATTTAGGATAAGTCGAGAATATACAAATTTACCGATCGAGAAACGAAACAAAAAATATATAGCTATCCTATACATATTATATAAAAAAGTACATATTCTCTTTTTTTTTTGCTTATGATAACTGTCGATGAGAGTCAAATTGAGTAAAAATAAGAGTAAAATAATGGATTTACCGCTGCACTCATTTTTAACAAAAATATTTAATGCAATATCATTATTTTTAAATAGTATTGTATTAAACAATTGTTTATCGGTGGTTTGCATTAAATTATAATAGAATATTGTATTGTATAAAATTTAATACAAGGCTTCTATTCCATTTTAACAGAAGATTTTTAACTGTGTAGTAGATGGTGATACTGCAGTTCTTTAAATTTGTTTCACTAATATTAGGCTCATCATTTGAAAAACCTCAGAAAAAATTGCATAAGCCATATTCGAAAATTTTAATAATCTGCAGTTTTTTTCGCGGTCCTTAATTTGAGTCTCATAAAACGATCACCAAATTGTAAAAATATGCAATTATTTTCATTAAGATTCCTATCACACGAACAACATCGAAAATGTAATAAATAATATTATAAATTATAATAATAATATAAAATCTTTTCTAGTCATTGCTGGCTCGTACCGAATAAACAATCTGTTTCCATAGGTTTCGATCCAACGTTTGCTATTCAGCAAAATTTGATTTTCATCAAATTTCTAATCTCGTGGTTGAAAAGAGCTCGGTACGGGTCGTCATCATCGCGTTTACGGTCTTATAACAAGCGCACGACTCTTCTCTTAAATATAATCAGAATTCACTCATACTTATTCTTCAGGGCCCAATTCTCACACCCATACATGACAACGGGTGTGGTCAACGCCTAGTTTAACATCAGCTCGTTGGCATTTGCAAGGTATTTAGACTTTAGTAGTGGACTGGACTTTAGGGTATACAAAGCAAGGATATAGCAACGGCAAGACGCGCTTTTATATCCCCTTCCACACAAAGAATCCGAGATATAGGAATCCGTTACTCCTTCAAATGTGTGGTCACCACTACTAAGATCTATTGCGTTTTCGTTTCTAAAATCATATATTTGGTTTTAGATTGATTGAATTGAAGCTGAAAATCTATAAGTGGATCAAAAATATCTTGTACGATGTTGCCATAAGTCAGGTAGATATTGGTTGGAAGTATAAGCCGATGTCCTGAGGTGTTCCACTTTTACGAAAGGTAAATTCTAACATGGAATTAAAGAGTATCAGGAGGAACATCTTCTCGTCGTACACTAGAGCTAATTGCAAAAATTCCCAATAGCTTGTTCTTGACCTTTACCCACATTGTGACTGCAATACTCTCATGTAGCATAAAGCCACATATTTTTCAGGTATTTCTAGAGGTCACAAAGCAAACCATAAGCAACCATGAGCCTGACCAGTTTGGTCGAAATCATTTTTAGTAGTTATCTAAAATTTCCTCCGAAGCCATTTCCCAGCAAAGTGATTTTCTTCAATTATATATATATATATATATATATATATATATATATATATATATATATATATATATATATATATATATATATATATATATTTTTTTTTTTTTTTTTTGATTGATTGATTTAGAATGTACGACCAAGGACTAACCAGGATCTCCCGGATATTTGGCCGGGCCCACCGTACACCCGTTTTACATTAACTTGGAAGGATAAGGCAGGATATTAGTTGAACATATATATATATATATATATATATATATATATATATATATGTGTTATATATATATATATATATATATATATATATATATATATATATATATATAAATATTTATATGTATGTATTGTATTTTATAGCAAGTTCTAATGATTTTAATATATGCATGTATTAATTATTTATTTTTAATTTGAAATGACTTATTTTTGACAATTATCAAAATAGCAACTGAATTATCTAAATAGTAACTCAATTCGTCAATCGAAAGTGCCTGTATATTAATATACTAGAGCTTCAACCTAGAATTAGAGCATCGCAATTTGTTGTGATTGAAGATAAATTGAATTAACATTGTGTAATTAATATTAACTTAGTTTAATAATATTTTAAATTTATAATTTTATTTTCCTATAAAATAATTTTTATAACCTGATTATAACTCGACTCTAACATGACTCTGAAGTAACTACACGTAAAAAGATAACTCGAAGATGATTAACTACAAGATAATTCGACTCGTAACATGAAGTTTATTATTCTGAAAAAATTTTGGGTCCATTGTTGTTAAGCATTCGTATCGAACTTGCACAACTTCTCTAAGTTTGGGATCTAATAACTTCTTATTAAAAGAAAATTTGGAAAAAATAAAAAAACTAGGCACGAGTTTTACATATTTTCTATTAAATATAAAAAAACTCTAGAAGAAAATGTTCGCACAAGTGCTTATCGAACCTGCACAACATACCCATTTTTAGTAAAGGACGCTCTTAACTTATGGAACAATTTGACATTTTCCTCGTATATGTGAGTAAAATTTAAGTCGAGTTATCTTGTAAACTTTGGATGAGTTGTCAAACTTAGAGTTGAGTTATAATCAGATCAAAATAAGAAATATATAGGAAAATAAAATAATAAATTAAAAACATAATGGAACTTAAGTTAATATTAACACAAGAAATTTTATAAATGGAACTATTTCTTTAGATTTTCTTAATATGCCCATATTTTTGTTGTTTAATTTTAACTCGAACCCTGTTTCATTATTTCGCATCAAAACAAACAGAACATTTAATATGAAACCCAGATTTGATTTTTTTCATAACAGAACTACTTGTATAAGAACTTTCATTATATGATGTTATATTAGTTTTACGCTATAACTAGATAAATTATATTTGGAATTAGTGTAATTACAAACAAAAATATGCCGGTATATAATTACAAAATGTGATATAAAACTTACATTTTAATACTTTTAATTTCCTTTTTTTTTAGTTACATATAAGAGAGATGCTTTCTATAACTACTGCCACATTTTTATATACCGTTTTGTTTCGATTATATGACCAGTAAATATATTTATATATATATATATATATATATATATATATATATATATATATATATATATATATATATAGATATATATATATATATTTATATATATATATATATATATATATATATATATATATATATATATATATATATATATATGTATATATTTATATATATATATATATATATATATATATATATATATATATATATATATATATATATATATATATATATAGGCATTGAATAATCATTAATAATCAATACGAATATTTGCAAAATAAGTTTACTTAATTCTTAGCTCAACTCGACTCTTTGCATAAACTACATTCATTGCAACTCGGCTTTAGCTGACGAGACGTGTTAACATAAAATGAACGAACTCATAAAAATCTTAGCCTAGTGGCGAACATTTGCACTTCAACGATATCCGTCCGTGTTCGTACTGCTTTCATCAAAATTAATAAAATTTCATTCGTGTCCAAACCTTGCAAAGAGGTGGAAGTGTTTAACAATTTTAAAAGTGATTTAAACTAATAGTGATAATTATATAAGCAAGATGGATGGTGCTACAGAAGCATTAAATGGTAATCCAATGCCTCAGAGAAATCAAAATGGACCCACGCCAACACAAAATGCAACTCAGAATGCAACTGGTAACGCTGTTAACAATAAAAATGTTAAAAATGAAAAGAATGATATAAAAAAAAATGCTGGTGGTGGTGCCGGTGGAAACGCTGCTGGTGAAAATCGAGGCCAAGGTAATTTTGGAAATAATCGCGGTGGAGGAGAAGGCGGCGGAGGTCGTGGCGGCGGTGGTGGTGGCCGAGGAGGTCAAGGAAATAGAAATTTTAATAATCGCGGAGGTGGCGGCGGCGGCGAAAGAGGAGGCGGCGGTGGCGGCCGTGGTAATCGAAACAACTCGTCAAATCAAAAAGGCGATCGTGAAGTGAGTATTAATATTATACATAGAAATTTTATTGTATAAGTTTGAATTAATGTTTAAGTATACATATTATTGTTTCAAAAATTTAATATCACCAATGATTTTATTAATAATTCAAGATTTAATTTTTCGAATAAAATGGCGTCTCAAAATAGAAGCCTATGTTCGCCATTTTGACACGTTTATTTTTTAACATATTTTTAAAGCTTTAAATAACAGCTGTCATAATTACATATATGTTAATGATTGTTGTAATTAATATTTTCAGGGGGGATATTATCAAGGCGGATATTCTCAAGATTTTCTTATAAATCAAAAACTTAAGCAAATGGGTGGACCAACACATGAATTAAATACAGTCGAACCCGAAGAAATCAAATTTTCGGGGAGAAACCGTTTGTACATAGGTAATTTGCCTAATGAAATATCTGACGATGAGTTGGTTGAGTTATTTAAACCTTATGGAGAAATAAGCGAAGCTTTTATCAATAAAGAGAAGAATTTTGCTTTTCTCAAAGTCGATTATCATGTAAACGCTGAAAAGGCAAAACGTGAACTCGATGGAACCATGCGAAAAAATCGCCCACTTCGCATTCGATTTGCTCCAAATGCAACTACCGTTCGTGTTAAAAATTTGACACAGTATGTTACGAATGAACTACTTTATAAAGGATTTGAAATCTTTGGATCAATTGAAAGAGCGGTAATTATTGTAGATGATAGAGGAAAATCAACTGGTGAAGGAATCGTTGAATATGCGCGGAAGGCTGGCGCATTAACTGCTATTCGTTATTGTACCGAAAAATGCTACTTCATTACCTCGTAAGTATTGTTTTTTTTTTTTAAATTGTTAATATACCCAGAACCGCCATACTAAATTACGTAGATGATATTAATTTTTAGTGCCATGATTCTGAGGGTAGACTAAATAAAATAGTGCTTAGGAAGCGATGAAATTTAATATTAATTTACTTCGTGCCGTATGCTTGCACTAACATTTCAATTTTCGAGTTTTATATTTTGTACATATTTAACTAATAAATATTCATTTATTCTACAGTTCTCTTAGACCATGTGTAGTTGAACCATTTGAGCACATTGATGACACAGATGGTTATTCAGAAAAATCGTTGAACAAAAAAAATCAAGACTTTTTCAAAGCAAGACAAAGTGGTCCCCGATTTGCTGAAATTGGCTCATTTGAACATGAATATGGTACAAGATGGAAACAATTGCATGAACTATACAAGCAGAAACATGAAGCTTTAAAACGGGAAATACAATTAGAAGAAGAAAAATTAGAGGCTCAAATGGAATATGCCAAATATGAGCACGAAACCGAACTTCTACGAGACCGTAAGTTTTGCATTATAATTGTAAAGTTACTTTTGTTATAGAAATGAATTTTTTTGTAAATAGAATTAAGAATGAGAGAACAAGATCGTGATAGACAAAAGCATGAATGGGAGGTCAAAGAAAGAAGGGCGGAAGAAAATAGAACTCGCGAAGAAGAACAAGTGAGAAGGCAACAGGATGAGATGCAAGTTCGAATGAGCCGACAAGAGGAAGAATTACGAAGAAGACAGCAAGAAAACACCTTATTCATGCAAGCTCAACAATTGAACTCGATGTTGGATCAACAAGAATTGAATCAAGGAAACCGAAATAACAAAAATATCAATAATTTTGGTGAGACCAATGATAATCGTCGAGGTGGTGGCAACAACAACAACAATTTTGATATCATGAATCAAGGTACATAATATTTTAATTTTTTAATATGTCTAGATGCAATCCCAGATCGCCACACTCTCTTTAATAGACAATATTAATTACACGAGTGCCAAATTTTCTTTTTGGGAAGATTAAATTATGAGTCATAGGAAGCGAATGAATCATCGTGATTTAAATCGTGCCGTAGCTTGATTCAACATTTTAATTAAACATTTTATGCAGTGAAGATCAGTTGTTTAAACTAATTTGTAACGTAACAAATTTTTTTTTTAAATAATTTCAGGTGGTGGTGGAGGAAATGCTGGTGGAATGGCCAATCAGGTAAAATTTTTATCAATTCATAGGAAACGTTATATTAAAAAAAAATTCTAACTATTTGGATTTTAATTTTATCTATTCAGAAACCTTAACAAAGGTTACATGTGTTAATAATTAGTATTCAATTCAAATCTTATTCCAAGCTCAGTGTATTTTCGGTGGTTTTAATAGTAAACCATAAGCAGAATTTATTATTTCTCCATGTTAAGAACTTAATTACTATTCGATAATATATGATTAATAGATATATAAAATTTATAAAATTATATGAAGACATATGCGGAATGTTGGGATAACGTTTACACATCACATTAGTTCTATTTTACCAGTTGTTAGGTTTCTATAATAATGAATTAGTTATTTGTTCTATCTGTATAGTAGCTGGTAAATTTTGAGAACTCTTCAAATAAGTGCACAACCGATATACACTGAGTAAAGACGATCTTGTATTGTATACAAATGTTGAATTTCTTCAATAGTTTTCGTGATAAATACATAAATCAAACAATTTACTTTCTAATCGTTAATATCTTTGAATAACTGACATGTTTTATATTACTAGTTTTTACGATTAATTTGACTTCTTAGACCATTGTAATGTAGTTCTGGCCAAATTACATTTCTTTGGGTTATTAAGTCTCGTTAGTCTAAAGATAATGTACAAATTGTTTCTGTTAATCTGTTATTTTTAACGATATGTGCATTAAAATAACACAAATTCTACATACTTAACGCATATTATATGCATATATGTACTATAATAATATAATTATAAAAATACTGATTTCTTGGATAATTTAGGGCTCTTATATTTATCTATATGTATTATGTATATAGTATATACAGATACAGTGAATTAAAATACTTAAATCATGACCGTATGCTCATAATACTCAAAACTATTTCACATGTCAATTATTTTTTATGGTTTGGATTTGGACTGTAAATCGTTTGGTTACAATTTATTGTCTTGTATGTTTTATTTAATGAGATTGAGCTTTAAGAGGCAATCGTCTAATTATTACATTTATTCTTTTTCTTTTAATAATAATCCTCGAACCACGATCCTGAATACACAAAATTTTGACTACACTACATGAATATAATATTGTGTTGAATTCAAATAATTCTTTATCCTAAACAAAAATTTATTTTGTAAAATAAAACTTATACAAATCCAAAACAATCCTTTTCCATTCTGTTAGGATAATAAACCTGGATTTTTGGATTTCAAACAGGGACAAAATAATAGACAATCACGTTTTGATGAAGGTGGACAAGGTGGAAATAATGGCCCACGTGGCATTAATCGTCAGTGGAGTGATCGTCGTGATGATTTCCAGAATAAACGGCGTCGTTTCTAAATAATACATTTAAAGGGAATAAATTTTAAAATCTAGTTACAATTCAGTTCATAATTACATATATGTATAAGAATCTGGAGAGTTTATTTTAAAAATGAAAAATTATTTTATACTTTTTCATTCATCGATATCATCTATAAAGTATAAGTGATTTGCAACAAATACTACACAATTTGAATTATTCAAATTAATATTTAGTTTAATTTTTTAGTTTGTATCAACTTGAATTATTTTGTTTCTTTAACATAAATATTATGTTATATAAAAATAAGTTGATATTTGGCACTACATATATACATACATAAAATAAAAAATTATTTTACTCTGTATGATGAACTTTATTCATAAGTTATATAAATTATTTTTACAAAAACGTAATCCAAAGTTTTAGTTTGGATTCATGTATTATATTTTACTTTACTTTAAACAATTACTTGAAATATTTATATCTAATCTTAATACATAATATAAGTATATATCTTTATATATATATATATATCTTTATTAGATAATTATGTTGTCTGTCTAACTGTATTAAAAATTTATGCTAATAATTAAATTTGTATTTATAAAACTATATGTACTATCCGTATGCATCTATAACAAATAATCTGTTCGTGAATTATTTTATCTTATTATTTTTTGTGGTAAGTTGAGTCTGTGTCCGAATGGTGTAGTATTACAAAAAATGGTGTGTTTGCGTGTGTATCTGAAAAGAGTTGTATGGTATCTAAACAGTATTTTAATTTTTATAGAAGCTGCGCCAGTCAAAATATAACTTATATATATCTTCAATAAATATATTTATTCTAAGAAAAATATAATTTTATAATGCTTACAAATAATTCCTTCTAAAATACATAATCGTTTAGAGGATTGTGTTTTAAAGGAATAATACATTATATGTACATGTATACAAATTTCGGCTCTAGTGGTGATTTACTCTAAAACATTTTATTGGGATACGTTCATTCTGCTAATGAATAGGATTTACATTTAATCAAAAATATTCAAACAAGCTCTAATTAAAAATAATCAATTCTTAAGAGGGTTTTATTAAAAAAATAGTGAAATTTACATTTCTTATAATAAAACCAACATTAAACTTCTTGAAATGATTTATTCATTCAAAACACTAAAAAAAAATAAGAATATTTTTGAAAAAGCATTCAATTGAAATATATAATGGAAAGTTTACTACTCTACTACCACTACTAAACAAATCAAATGTTCTACAATTATTGAAATAATTTTCTCTTTTAAAGGTAAGAATTATAACCGCTGACAAAATATGATATCCAAAAATTCGATACATTAATAAAATTACTTTGATATTATTATAGCTACAATTTTAAAATATAGTTGGAAAATTTTTGGATTCATTTTATAAATTTACATACTAAAAAAACTAGTAATCTCACTCTTATTTTGGACGCATGCTTGATAATTACATATAATATTCTGCTCTTAGGAAGCAATTCACAAGTCTTAAAAAATCAAGCAAACGTCAATTCTTTTAATAAAATTGATTCAAAAAAAAAAAAAAAAATCAACAAATTAAGACCGATTAATAATTCTTTAAAAAAACTGATGCAAAGTACTCAACAGGAAAACTAAACGACTTTTATTGAAAGTAATTTTATGTATTTCCAGATCATTTATGGCGTTTCGTCTTACATTTGAACAAACTGGTGCCCTTTATTCTGGGTAAGATATTTTTGTATACTCGTTATATTATTCTTTTCTATGATTATATTAATTATTACGGATCTAATTACCGAATATTCTTGTGGACCTTATAATTGATGAGATTTTGATAGTCTATAAACCAATTGAATATTTCCTATTAATTTCGATTTTATTAACGTTTGATATTTTTTAATTTTTCTAGATTACAATGCACTTTGTGGGAAATTACTAATCATCGAACGATTAATTCTAAATGGTGAGTAATTAATAATTAATAAAAGATTTCCGAACATATGTATATATTCTTGTAATGATGAAAAAAATTACCGTTTGATTTTAAAATGATAATATCAAGCTGGCTGCTTTATTTACTGAACTGCAATTTTTATTTCTCCTTTAAACTTGTTTATGATTAAAACAATTGGCGGTTAATCATTAAACATTTTTTTAGATGATTGCAACATGTAATTCCACATAATAAATCTTTATCTATAGTTTAATTTTTTGATATAATTTCTTGTTGATCTTTCCAGACAAAACCATTTGGAAACTGAATTTTTAATGACGGCACCGTCGAGAGGTAAATATTAGTTAAATTATTTAAGTTTTAATATTTTATGATGATATTATTGGTCCGTGTTTATGAAATTTCATTGATTTTACCTCAATAACCAATACTGAAACATTTTGTAATTTAATCAAAAGCAGTTTTTTTAAAACTCAAAAGATTTTCAACTTAATTTAATTATGAATATATTCTCTTTAGTTCTCAGAATTGAACAATCCATGCTGGTGCTACTTTTAATTGCTGTTGAATAATAATGTTATTGTAAAAAGTAGGTTTAAATTATTTAAATTATCACCGTAGTTATATTAAATGATGATACTGAAAACAAACTGGTCTTCTTTTCCCGACTGAAAATTTTGATGATTTTTTTGTTCCTGATACACGCTTTGTTTTCATATTATTTACAATTTACAACTTTAAAATCAAATCTAACGTTTTCTTTTAATTTCGTTTTAGCATAGAGATTGTAAGAAAAGTCTCGGTTTGTGAAATGATTTCAATCGCCGCCACATGACCCAAAAAGAAATTTTTAAAAGAACAAATATGTATCTAATATATGTTGATGTGTATATATAATGTGTGTATAAATATAAATATGTGCATAATAAATAAAATTTATATTTAATATAATACATATAATAAAACAAAAATAAACAGTTGAACTAAATTTAAACTTGATTATTTATTATAAAATATTAACTCAAATTGACTTACTTAAACATTGTCACGTGGGTTGTGTAATACGAGAAAACTGCTGCTATATTCGTTCAAAATATGAAGACTAAGCCAAAGTCAAGATCGATTAAATGATTGTAATAGGGAACAATTTGAGAATTACATTTTAAATTTACACTTGATTTTAAACGAGCGTTATTACATAACATTTCCTTTTATCTGATATTTTAATTATTTTTTATATTTTATTTAGTAAAATGCAACCATCTTAATCGTCTTGTTCTCTTTTTGTCTATTTTGTAAATGCCTTGCGATACAAGGTAATTCTTTATATACCACCAATGACAAGTTAGGGAATTTTGATTTAGGTTAGAGAAATTCCTAGGTTTTATAGGCTTTTTTAAGTTCACAAATGGTGTACACCTTATTTGCTTCGCGGAGTCGACGGAACTAGATAAGCTTCAAACTGCTGTGTTTGTGACATATTTTCTATTAAATAAATTTAATATTAAAAAAAAATTATTTTATATATGGTTTTACATAAATAAATTTAAATTTAAAAACAATACAAAATAATGAACGCTAAATTAAAAAAAATCTTAAATAAAAAATTTACGTGCTTTCTTTTGTTATTCGCGTATCACTTACAAATAGTATGTGATGAAAAAATGGTGAAATAATCACTTGAATTGACTAAGAGAATACCAAAAAGTGCTTATAACATCATGTGTTAGTTATTAAATGTCTGGGAATAGGGGTATATGTATTTTGTCCGTAAAACGTGGATGATTGCATAATGCGATGTCTCAAAGCCGCACTTTAAGCGAGTGAGGAAAGAAGAAATAATTTAAACTATAATAAAATTCCAAACCACAATACACTGAGTTCTCTATAAAGCACGAAAAATCTAAATGTTAAGATTATGGAATTGTTTATTCAGAGTCTCAAGAGTTACTTTAATATAATATTCCGTCCGACTGCGACTACTTTCATGCATGGTTCGTTTTTAATTAGAAAGTAGACAATAAATCGATTCGAAAAGTTGAATAACATGTCTAAAGCAAATCATAAGGTTGGTTACAGATTAGAGAGTAAGGTTATTTTCCAAAATTCGAAACAACAATAAAGCTGAAGCTTTGCACAAAGCTTTGGGCATCACTAAATGGTCAAAACTAGTAATACTAATGTTAAGTCGTTTTGAAAAGGCAAAGGACTCATTAATTTTCTCCTCATAAATAGTTAATTTTTTTAGATAGAATAACAATATTTCGATAAGTTATCGAAACAACGATGCTAATTTCGGTCTGGAGAATCCGTTTCAAAAATTAATCCTGAGATCCCGAGACTTCCAAACGAGGGCATAATAAATAATGCAGTGAGAGGCAACGTTGAAATAAACACTAATTAGCCTAACCCTCGCTAGCAGTAAATGTCAGGTAGTAAACATGAAATGGTATGTCAATTTGTGATAAATAGTTTTACAGACTTCAACCAAGGACACTTATATTGGCTTCACTATACTATATTAACTGAATGATGAACACACTTGAGGTAGGATAAAACGTACGATCTCCAGGCTCGGTGCTTGGTTTGAAGTCGTGATAAGCTGGAAAAGCTCCATGTCGTCAAGCCCATGGGGTGGAGCTAATGAGACGGAAACTTCATGAACGTTGATGTTAGTATTCGTAATGAATGAAGTGTTAGATGGGTGTATGAAGGAACGGATATCGATAAAAAGGATCAACCATTTAACGTTACTGAATCGGGATGTTTCTCTGGTTAGTGATCTCTATTTCCCAGTTCTTTATTAACCACTCGGCTATTATTTTAACCAATAATGGTTCTACTTCAAGTTGCATATAACCTTAGCTTGTTAAAGAATTCTTAGTGTCACGTATTTTCTAAAGAATAAAAGAGGTTAGGGAAAGTGAGTTGATTTTTTAGGATAGAAAGCAAAGCAACTATAATTCAGCGCATATAGAGCTATAAAATCCTACACACGAAACTAATTACGCTGGCACCTAGCGCAGTGAATAATACCTTTTGTCTATGTCAAGAGACATCTGTAAAAATAGTATATACTAGTCAGCAAGCAGTATGTAGATAGCTGCCATCTACAATCGAATAGAAATATCAATGGATTGCATTTTAAACACCTGCTATGCGGATAAAGATTGTTAGTTATAGTTTTTATCTAAAGAGAGAAAAAGAGAAGCATTAAGTGAAAAAAAAGTGTTATAAAAGTTATACAGTATGCAGTTGAATAAAAAGCTAATAGTGTTTAAAGTGGGAGTTTGTATTGTTTGTATTTGAATTTAGCTAGTAAAAGAAATGAAAGGAGGCAATATTAGAATCAGCTAGATATTAGCAAAAAAAATGGATATCTGTTGACGATGTAGTGGACAGTGGTATCGACAAAAGTAGTTGCTGTGGTAAAGGGTTGTAGCGACCATCGCTACATTAAATACACAAGCAATTATTCAGATATTTCGTGCACATTCATATAATTCGCTAACGCTACATGTATACTACATAAATATATATAGAGCGTAAAGTAGCAATTAAACATAGCAATCGGTTGTCATAGCCCGATGAGATGACAGTTAATTTTTAACTAAAAATTCCTTATCAGATCGAAACTAAGCTTTGTAAACATCCGCCGTCGTTATAGGGTCATGAGAAAGCAAAAAGCCACGCGGTTACTGTCGCGTCGTATACTGTATAACATCTTTTTATCGTTTGGACTAGCGATAACTTTGGGATTATAGACAAACACTCTCGAGATAATATGCTCGTGTCATAACTGTAGATCATTGGCAAAAAAGTGAATTAGCTCGATGAAAATTTTCCGGCGGAGTCCTTTCAGTACGCGCTTCATTAGTCGTTTAAATGTTACTAGGCCATTACAGAATCCAAATGGCATAACGTTAATGCTAGAGGCCGTTATCTAAACTGAACGCCGCCTTTTCTCGATTTTCTTAGACTTTACTTGCAAGAAGCCTCTTTTAGCCACAACAGGCTAGCATCTAACAATGTGTCAGCACCTGGCAATGTAGTGAGTAGCTATCGTTGTTCGTTACAGCATTTTACCTCCGATCTCAAAATCTCATGCTCCCGTCCTTTTGCTCAAATAACGCCACAGGTGAATTCGATGACTAGCTTTCTGTATATCTGCAACCATTCGATCGCTTTCCTCTATTGCTTTGCCAATGGTAATCTCCTCGCTGGACGAATTGGCATCTCAATTCCAATATCGATTTTGTATTTTACCATTTTAGTCCTTTCGTTATTTTCCGATGTGCTACACAAAATAGACATGTAACGGTCAAGTAACTGATATGCACAATTAGTAGATTTCCGCCTAATAAGTTCTACAATTTTCTTCCGTCATTATACGTGTCGGTTCTGGTAATCTGGTGGTCTATTATGAAACTTATCCGACATGGATTTTAATCAATCGAATATAAAATTCGTCAACTAAAAAGCAGTCGGGTTTTGACATGTGCACTCGGATATCTATTCACACAGAATCTCCTCCACATATTTTTTTCGAGTTTGTTGGCAGCTTTTCCTGATGATGGTTTATTATTCGCCTGACTGATGTAACCATACCATTTAATTGAAGTGGCAACTCGATATAATCATGAAACTCGATGTAATCATGGTTCCCTTGTCCTGTTTCCAACACGAAGATAGTCGCGCTCATAAAGTCCATTCCTAAGATTGCTTCTTCCACAATATTTGAGAGCTGATGCGTACTTCATATTGAAAGTATGTATTCCCAATCTGTTTGCAATCTTGAACGTTTTCCATCTTCCTGCCCTTTATCAATGCAATTTTTCCAGTCGCTGTTTGAAACTTCAAACCATCAGCCTTTTAAACCAGTCCTTTAATGACGTTTTTCTAGACAAACGTGCGTGCTATTACTGTATCCAAGGTAAAAGGCAACCTCTCTCGCCAATTTCACCACTGCATATGAAGGTTATGGGGTACTGTTAGTACTTTATTAGTTAGTAAAGTTAGCACTTTATTACTGTTAGTAAATTTCGTCGCTCCAATTAATTTTCAAATCGTAGAGAATCTTCATTATTTTATTATTCACAATCTCATCGCTGTCACCAATTGTTACATTTTTACCTACTCCCTATTTTTATCACTGGATCGTGAATAAACTCTACCAATATTTTATTGTTCACAAATACTCAACACAATAATTTCCACTTTAAACACTGTTACTTTATTACTACAATAATTCATTTCCAATTAACACTTTTAATTTCACAAGATTATCAGCTTGCTTCAAAGTTCTTTGTTTCGAGATGTGTCTACGACTCTACGCTGTACTTGTTTACATAATACTTGTATACATAATAAATTCGGTCAATTTGCAATTATGGTAGTATTACATAAATGGTTTTATGGTTTAATCCGCCCCATAATATCAGTTGAAATTATCCACAATCAAGTGATATGAACCCTAGAGGCAAAAACGTTACGTTTTTTGAAAATAATTTTTGTTCTACTTCAATAATTGATTAATTGTACTCATTATCAAAAACCAGTACACATACTCCGATCAGTGCCTTAATCACGATCGACCGTGTTAATTTATTAGTTATCGTACTTGAGCCTAAATGATTTTTATACAGTGATTTGGGTCATCTAAATTTAGATAAGTTTTAATTAAATCGAATTGTTTTTTTTTTAAAGAAAATCACCTCATGAGAATCATATGATTGCTAAAACCGAAGTTATAAAATAAAACTGTCGTATTTCGAAATAATATTTCGTGTTCGGTTCTGTTTCAGCAGGTTTCTTCTAAATGAAAAAGGATACAAGTATAATATTATATTGACGAGTTTGCGCTCTAGTCTGAGTTTTTATTTTTGGGGAGCGGCTAAATTTATTTTCTTGTACACAATTTTTAGTCGTTTATTGATATTTTGGAATATCAGTGAGTTCTTTGAACAAAAAAAAAAAAAAAAAAAAAAAAATAAAAAAAAATAAAAAAAAAAAATTGCAAACAAAATATTAATGAATTAGATAAAATTACTATTTTTTTTTTGAGTTTTTTTTTTAATTTAAATTTATTTTTATTTATCGATATTTTACCACTGAACGTGACTTAGGAATGCAATTTTTTTTTTATATAATACTTAAAGTGAAGTGAAATCGTACGCATTGAAGCCACTAATTTCTGTCGTATTTGTATAAATAAGAAAAGTCATTATTCTTAACATTGAATTGACAATCCTAAACGCATACACGACAATATACTATAATAGTTAGAGTGTGAAAAATTGTAGGCAAAAAAAACGTTTTAACGAGAATTAAACATCTTAAATAAATTGTTATAATATAATTTGTTAAATAGTGATAAATAGTTTGCATAATATTATAAATATCATGCCGTTTTTATAATGTTAGTCATATGAATCTCAATCATAATGGATTATTGATTTTTTCAACACAAATAACGAAGGCAAAAAATAGTTTTATGATTTTGTTAATTCTGATTCTGTAAATAATCAATATTTTTTTTTAATACGTACATACATAATATAATTATATAAACAAAAAAATGAATTTAAAATTAATTTCAATATAAAATAATAGACATAATATTATACAACTACATATATATAGTTTTCCAGGACATAAATATTAAGAATAAAAAAATTTAAAAAAATTGGAACAAAATTGAGACAACTATAAATGCACCTTATGGCTATTCAACAATAACACATTTCGTCAAAAAAAACGGATGAATATTTTTGTAAAATTTTTCATTGACAGGGATGTTGTTCTGGTCACAATTGGTAGTTTTAAAAAAATCGAGAGAGTTGTTTACTTTTGACAATGAGGAGTGGCAGCTCAGAACTTCTTCTCGATCAACAGCAACAAGAAATACGACAGCGACGTTTAAAGGAATTGGTACCGAAAAAGAAAATTGTTACTGTAAAAAAGCGAACATTACGTGAACGTATAAAATTTTATGGTACATCAGTATTAGCATTTTTTAGCGTAACAGCTGGTGCATCACTATTATTTTTAGTTCCATTATATGTTGATCCGGCCATATCAACATTGGTATCAAATTTTACCGATCAACCGACTATATGTACGACAACGCGACGCGACGAAATGACTGGTTTATTTAATTGTTCATGGAGTTCTTGTCGTGAAGGCTGCACATCGGATATGTACAAATGTACTCATATCTATGTTACATATATAGAAATCAATTCAACACAACCAATTAATATGACAGACGAAGCTATGCTTTTAGTTAATATAAAAGGATGTGGTTATCCGCCAAGTGTTACATGTAAAAATTTTACGGATTTTTATGGATACGAAGGTACCACGTTTCCATGTTATTATTCACGATTGAATAAAACCGTTGTTATAACGACTTACAATCGTGAAGATCAAGTGGCTATGATTGTCAACTTTTTTGCTATTCCATTTTTTATAACTCTGGTTTCATCAATTGCACTGTGTATAATACATTGCGATTGCCGTTGTAAAAAAGAAATTCCGCAACGACGAAGGCATCATCGAAGAAGACCGCAGATAGAAAATTTAAGGTACTGTGATATTTTTTTAAAATTGTTATTTTTTATGCCAAGGATTTTGGGGCCTCTTAATCTCTGCGCTAATTGGCTCAGGGGTTATGTCGTTTTATCATTTTTAATATGCTAGCCATCACATAAAGGGAATAATTTAATAATAATAATAATAACCGGGTTTTACAGGACCGTGCTGGCCCATACCGAATGAACAATCCTGCTCTAACGGTTTCAGTCCAGAGCTTGCTCTTAGTGCATCAGGAATTTTCATCAAATTCTTAATCTGGTTATCAACCATCTTTCATACATCTTTCATCCATCAAGATCAATGTTTTACACTCATGCATGCCAACAGGTTCGATTAACAACTTGTACAACTACAGCATGCTGGCATTTTCAAGATATTTTGAGTTTAGCAGAGGTCGTATGGTACACAAAGCACAGTTGCCAAGAGCAAGACGTGCTGTTATATTCTGTGACCTGATATCATAAAAGATAAGTTCTAACATGAAATTAAAGAGTGTCAGGGCCAGAGCATCCCTTTATCGTACACCAGAGCTTACTGCAAAACCCCCAAACCTTGTACTTAACTTTGATACTACATTGTGACTACTGCAAAAAAAAGGATAAAACTGGGACGTTTGAAAACAACAAAGGTAAAGGGAAAAAAGGGAAATAAGTTGTTACTGTCGGTTTTGGCGGTTTTCCTGAAACAAATTTACTATGGTTGGGTTTTTTATGTTCTTTCTGTCTTTTGGCGAATTCTCTTGATGTATCGTCGATGTAAGTGTCCTGGCAATCAAATCATTTAATTTAATAGATTCCAGAGCGCGATGCGATTGGTACTTTATTTTTGGTGTTGCTTAAATCGTTTTTGATGGTTGTTGTTAGTCGTGTGACGATCAGTTCTGTTCACGCTGGGAAATATCTGTTACACATCTGTTCTAGCTAGTAAATTGTCCATAAACTGGTTTGAAGGATGAGAGTTTAGCTTTCCACAGATCATGCAATTATTAGTAGCTTGTCTTGCCATTTTTCGTACTCCAACGATCCAGAACGATTGTCGGGACATATGGGAGAACAACGTAGTACCAAGATGATGGTAAATGAGGTGGAGGTAACATAATATCATTCTCATCAGAATATGAGTATCAGGTTAAATGATTGGTTGTCCACATCAAAGTCAACATTACCGTGGCTTGGGTAAGTTTAAGTATAGTGAAGTGAATATCTTATCCCAATGAGCAAGGTAGAGATATTTAAATGCAAGCGGGGATACGCTAAAGCAGCAATAACGCGTGTGATAAAAACTGTAGTACTATATATCTATAACTATAGGAACTGCAAATTTAGCTAGAGCTACTCGAGAAAACCTATATATAATTTAAAGAGCATGACGAGGACGTTATTGCACTTGATGACTCGTTATGCGAGATTGATGCAATTGAGTAAAGTAATACCATAGCGAAAATAGCTCAATAGTCACTGCAGTTCAAACGCAATTATGCGATCTATCAAAACGATTCAAAATAAAATGCTTCATCCTACACCAAAGGATGAAATAAAACTGCCAATAATTGAAATACCGATTTTTACAGGGAAATATAACGAATTTTCATCGTTCAAGGTCCTGTTTTCTTCATCGGTGCATAATAGTTCATCATTAACGAACTTCCACAAGTTCCAGTACTTGAAGGGACTGCTAAGCGATAATGTGGCAACTATATTACGAAATATTCCAATCACGTCGGTTAATTACTTGAAGGCATGGGAGAAACTCTGTGTGCGGTACGACAACCAAAGTCTTGTGGTTACATCGGTAACGTGCTTATTTATTTTTCCTGAGTCAACGCGTAGAATAAACAATACGTCTGATGAGGTTATCAGAGGGTTGGGTAAAAAACATTGGGTGAAGAAGCAGAAAAACGAAACCCATGGGTGATATTCTAATTCTGTAAAAGCTGGATGGAAACTCATAAAGGCATTGGGCGATTAAAACCATTGAAGCAGAATATCTAATATTCGATGCGTTTTTATCGTTTATTGCTAAAATATATGCTGCTTTAGAGGTGCGTGTTTCAATTGTCTATACACCACACCTCTCTCAATTCCTTACAAGCATCTAACTTAAATAAATCGCTCAAGAAAGATGCCAACTCGGAGAATTCAACCCTAGTACAATCATCGGCACAACCCACAAATACTGCAGTGATGGCAAGGTACTCATTATTGCCAACTGCTCTGGTAAAGTTCAAAGACGCAATTGGGAAATATCACTATTACAGAGCATTGCTGGGGTCAGGTTAAGAATCTTCATTAATTACAGAAGCTTGCGTGAACAAACTTCAACTAACCAGACACAACTGTAGGATTCCCATTAGTGGTGTAGCTTCGAATACCACTACCATAAGGCTCAGACAGCAGTTACCCTCACATCGCGAGTAGATGAAGATTATATCATGGAGGTCAATTTTCAATTTGGATCAGCACACTTCGCGATTATCTAAACTAAAGACATAAGCTAACTTCATTACACATCACTAATCTTCTGGAGTATCAGTATCTAAATGTTAATATTCTTCTGGATTCAAGTCACTTCTTCAAACTTCTACGTCAATGACAGATTGTAGGATCCAAAGTGCCTAATCGCACAAAACTGTGCTCCTGGATGGATTATCTCAGGAGGTGACTCATAGTTTGACTTACGCACGTTACAAATGGAGTTCAATATCGCCAAAACATTATGTAAGTTTAGGAGCCTGAACAAAAATATTGTGAAAATTTATTTATAACTACAAATACCAGAGTCACAAACGTTCGGTTTGTTGTAAGACTTCTGTTTGCGAAGGATGCCAAACATTAGGGAGTTCAATTCAACAAGCTATGAGTCAAGTTTTAAAGCTATCGAATCAGAATTACATACACAACGTCAGGTCATAATTACAAAGTCAGAATAAGCAAATCGTTCATGGAAGAATATGAGCAGCTCGGCTCTATGGCAGCAACCCAATCCGAGCAACTTAACTTCTAAGCTGAGAATTTTAGTTATTAGTTTAGGAAGGCTCGTTGAAGTTTATAAAAAGCTGGAAAATAAGAAATGTTGACTATAGTGTTTCTTTGGATGGTTTCAATTTCGTGAGAAGGGTTTTGACATGTTTAACTTTTTTGTGTTTGTTTATTATTTAGCATCTTATTCCCTGGTTTATGAATATTATGTAATTCATAGGGTTTGAACACCTTCGGATTGGTAACGTGAAATTTATACTTTAATTAATGGTCGTTTAATAGTTCTGCTATTTCTTTTGTCAGGTTTTTACCATTTAATTGAGAGGATCCCTTGGATGGTTATTTCTTCAAGTATGTTCTTTATACGGACCTTCAGAAATAGTTGTTATTACTCTTTCATCGTAACCAAATTTGTCGAAAAGTACAGCTATATTTCCTTTCTCTGCTTTCAAAAATATGATGTCTTTCTTCCGTTTGAGGGCAGTCATAGCTTTTAACATAGCGGAAGTTTATGTTATATTGTCAAAACCTTCTGTAATAAAAGCCGAATTCCTCCAATACATAGGCTGTACAAATTATAGATTTGCTAAAGTGCTAGTGACATATGACGAACAATTAAGTTTATATTAGTGTAAGTTATTTATTGGAATTGTCATAGTAACGAAAAAATTAAAATTTTTGTTAAATGGTTTTGAATGTTACTAACACCACACCAGTGGCACGATTCTGGTAATTCCCGGGAGGTGGAAATTTTAAACATTTCTAGTTTTATAGTTTTATTTTTTTTCCCAAAGTGTATTCTGGCGTTTGGGAAAAACGGAGAGGAATCTAAAAAATTCTCAATTATAGCAGTTTTGACATTAATTCTTCCATTTCATGTTATGAAAAAATTATGGGGAATAGTGGAGTGTCTACGTTGATAATAAGAACTATAAATATTCTTAGTTTTATGGAATAATTATTTTATAATAATTCGGGTACCCTTTAGCATAACGCTCATCAAATTGACTGTGGTGATATTTCTAGTGGTAATATTTTATGTAAGTAATACATACAACTAAAATTGTACCTAAATTTCCAAATCCCGGAGTTTGCAAATCCCGGGTTCTACGTCCTCCGAAAATTAAATTGTAAGCCCTTTGGAAGGCTAAGAGGAACGGAACGATATGACATTTTGCATATCCGCGAGAACTATGAAAGTCTCAACCATTAATGTCCAAAAATTTGATGAGCGATACTAAAGCTGTTCAAAACTTTCAATTAAAAAGCTTAACGCCACCATCACCGTCGTCCGTTAATAGTTTTAATATAAGGCATATGGGTAGCAACTAAATTTGTTAGAAGTAATGATAGTTCACAACCGTTGTCAATATACGGCTAAGCTCTTCCTTGCATTTCATCAAAGTGTCAATTAAGATTAATTTATTAATTTTAATTGGTAATTACGGCATCAGAGCAAACACTATAACTCATTTAATTAAAAACAAAATTATTTACATAAAAGTATTCCCTATTACCAGAATACACTTTCAAATAAAAAATGGGGAAATATTAATCTGGGGAATTACTGCTATAAAACTAAGTATTCTCAATTCCCCGAGAATTACCAGAATAGTGCCACAGATCGAGAATTTAATTTATTTTTTTTTATATTTCGGCGTGTGCTACACGATGAGTTTGGCTTTTACTGTAGAAAGTTTTGTATGTTGTCAATATGTTTAGCAAAATTATCTAAAGTTACTATGTAGTAGTCCTAACTTTTCAAAAGTTCTCGTTCTATGGATAATGTTTCTAAGCCTACTAATTAATCTTTCTGTTGACATAGTATAGTTCTGACTGAGAGTATTTTTATCAATTTTTAGTTTCAGAAAGCTTCGTTCTCCGAAAGCTACCGTTACAGGTATCGTCAATAAAATGTCTAGAGCTATTATGCTATCGGGAAATATCGATCGTAATATATCGGTTGGTGGCGATTTCGGAAATCTAAAATTGAAAATGTTTGCAATTTATGAAATTATTCTAATCCACTTATGCCAAATTTGCCATTATAAGAAAGGTGCTTTTGCAACTGTAAACAATTATCATACGTAAAAATCGAGCTAGGCTCTGTTAATAAACTCGAATTTATGTATTAAAGTCACCAATTCTATTTTGGTTGGTTGTGTGCCAGTATGGATCCTATTAGGACATCCAAATTGTTGTAAAATGAGTGTTTATCTTTGGGTTGGCTTAGGTTAAGATAGGTTAGGCCAAGGTGGCCGTCCTAAATGACGTGGTATAGACACAATTAGGTCACAGGCTTACCACAACAAATATATTCTCAACTCACTACCTTCTGGAATCAATTCGAGCTTCTAACGAAGCAGTTGATATAACATTCATCCTGCGGAGGTCTCACAGATCGCACAGGAGGTGATCTCCCAAAAACTTTAGCTTGTATTGAGCCAGGCTAGGATAGGTGCGGAGAAGATGTAGTATAGTTTCCTCCTTCTCCTCATCCCTACAACTTCTACAGTAATCATACGAGAGAACACCTAGTCGAGACAGTGTCCATGATACCCAGGATTATACTAATATTGCACCGTTGCATAGATATTAGTTGGTTAGACCTGATTAAGTCTAGTGTAAGCCAAATTTGCCGAGTAATCACACATGAGGCACAATTTGCCCATCTATACTGTTTGTGATTTTATAAGCTTCTTCCTTTAGGAGCAGTTTACACATGGCAAGCGGTACTACTGTATCAGCGTGGCATGGTAAGATGTGACAGGAGATACTCTGTCGAGCGAGTTCATCAGCTTTTAGTTTCCCCGTTATATTGAAATGCCCTGGTACCCATGTAAGCTGCATGATAAACTGTTCTGCCATCTCGTTGATGAGAGACAGTACCGGGGTACTTTCGACGTGATAAAGCCTGACAGTAGAACTTTAATGGCAGCATGACTATCCATAAAAATGCCAATATCCTTAACAAATATTACATAATACTTCATCCAGTCTATGGCCTCTTTGATTTCAATGAGCTCCGCCTGAAAAACACTACATTCGTCAGGAAAATAAGTTTGTACTTCCTAGAAAAAAGGACCAATTCAGTCATAAGTGGATTAACACTTAGACCGCACTTAATGCTCCATTTGGTAAGGATACCAAGAGCATTTTGCAAAAGATTTCTGAGGGTGCTAGGATATTTACCGAAGGCGCCGATGGCAACATCATCTGCATCAGCGACCACTTTAAGGCCAGACCCCTCTAGGCTTAGTAACAGGTAATTTATAACCAAGTTCCAAAGAAGGGGAATAATACACCACCCTGCGGTGTACCTCTACTCACAAATTTCCGGACGGATGCCTCACCAAGACTAGCCAAAATGATCTTACCCCTGAGCATTTGATCAATCCAGCATTCTAGTGACACATCCAACCCCAAATCTGAAAGTGCCTGCGTGATCATCTTTGGTTTGATATTGTTAGAGGCTCCTTCTATATCACAGAAGGTCACCAAATCAATATATTCAATATATTCGTGCGATTTTTTAATAGGGCCTAAGAGGGAATGCAGTGCAGTTTCCACTGATTTACCCTTGCAGTATGTATGCTGAGATGCTGCTAACTTTACCAGCTCAATTGAGCCTCTAATATTAGTTTCTATCTGTCTCTCTAGAGTTTTCAAGAAGTACGAAGATAAGGTCATGGTCCTAAGGTCTTTTGGATTGAAATAAAAGCATTTTCCTGCCTTATGTGTAAAAATGACCTTTACTTTAGTCCATTTGTTTGGAACATGACATAGTTCCAAGCTACTTTGAAAAATCACTTCAAGCCAGGGAACATTAAATCACTGGTTTGTTGGATGTCGGCAGAAATAATGCTTTCTGGACCTGCTGACTTAAAAGGTTTAAAACTATTCACTGACAACAAGATGTTCCTCCTGTTGACAATTTTCCCAGAGAGACCCGTTGCCTGTTTGTTTTAGGCAGAACAGTTGGAGATTCGGTACATCCTGGGAAGTGAGTTTCCAGTTGGAGCTCCAAAGATTTCGCTCTTTGTAGTTTAGATACCATCCGTCGGTCATTGTAGATAACTTGGAATGAAAGGACAGATAGAATCTTACGTAGCCTATCTGCTTCAGAGGACTCCTGTATGTTATCACAGAATAGTCTTCAAGCTTCCTTATAGGAGTCCCAGTCCACGCCAGCCTTTGTTCTCTTCGCGATTTTGAAGAGCTTCTTGCATTTCAGCCGTGTTGCTTGTAGCTCCCTGAACCACCACGGTGGACGAGATTTGTCTTTATGTCTTCTAATAGAACGCGAGCCTGAGATATTTTCATTGAAAGTATTGGAGACCCTGTCGACCAAGGCATCCAATTCCTGTGTTGATTCAGGAGATTTAGGAACCAATTTTGTTAGAAAGTTACCTAGAATTAATCTGAAGGTTTCCCAGTTAGTCCTTTTTCTATTCCTAAAGGTTGAAGTTTTAGAATATTTCAAATCTAATCTAAATTGTAGATAGCAATGATCAGAAAAGGAGTGTTCTCCGGACACTTTCTAATTAACTAATTTATTTGACATGAAGTTTGAAACAAGAGCAATGTCCAAAACTTCCTGTCTATTACAAGTTATAAAAGTAGGCTTAAACCATATATTACAGTCAGAAAGGTTAGTACTTAGAATGTAATCAAGGAGTGACTCATCTCGCTCGTTCGTATCGGTGCTTCCCCAGATCGTGACGTGTAAATTTGCGTCGCAATTCCAAACTTTGGAATCGCTGGCTTTTGCCTGCGACTTTGACTTTTTAGCGGCCTTCGAAGATTCATCCGAAGATCTCTGTCTTTTAGTCCGCTCCACTGTGGCAGTGTGTCCTTATCCTATCCACTAACGGAATTGTTTCTAGGCTTTTTAGGGCTTTCCATGCTTTCCTTTTAGCATTACAGGTTGGTTTGAAGGGTATAACGGTACATGTATCCCCTTTCCTAACCTTGGTGAGAGAAAGTCTACCGACCTAGTTCTCTCCTTTTGGAGTTTCCGGCATTTTAAGAGTGCCGGCCTCTATATTATTATTTTTAACTTCAATTTAAGTCCCACAAGAAGTGGAAAAAAGAATGTCCATCCTTGCAGAGATCCGCAATGCAAGGACAAGACTAAATACTTTTGTAGGTCACCTTGTATCCAGAGAGTTGCACCAATAATTGGTGGACTCTACATAGTTGCAACAATAGATAATGAGTCACAACTAGTTGCTATCATTAGATATTGCTTACCCTATTGAGTTACTACCACTCTACCCAATTGGGTTGGCTTACATCTGATACTTATACTTTGTGAAGGTCAAAAAACATATTTTAGAAGTTTTGATAGATGAATGGAAAGTAGCTGCGTTATCTATTTTTTAATAAAGAAAAACGCAGATTGGTGTAGGTAATTTCCTGTGAATATCAAGAAAAACTTCGCCCGAATGGGTCAGTTACTTATAAAATTTCCTTATATAAGAGTCTATGGGTTGCAATAAGTCATCTGGAATGAGTGCTTCCGAAGTAAGCATTTAACTTCGAGGGATGTTAAAAATGTTACTAAATGTATTAATCTGTGTCCGAAGATCGAGGAGGTTCACTTTTTACGCTATTGAGCAGGTTTATTATCCTAAATTATCGTCACCGGTATAGAAGGGATTAAGCAATGGCACGAGCCTTATAATAAAATAATTCTGTTCCAATAATAAAAAGAGATATCATTTAGTTTTCTTCCTATATAGTTTTTTCTCTTTCATTTTAAAGAAGATACTAAAATTTTAAGTACAATTTCCATAAAAGTGCACAATATTATATTATATTTTAGCAGATGTACCTGTCGTAATGAACGAGTCCAGTAATCCTTTAATACCATTGCCATTTAGCATAATTACTTAGTTTAATCTGCTTGTGTTAACCACCTGCATGGAAGGGCCATGTAGGAAGTTGCCCTGAGCCGTTTCCTGAGACACTCCTCATCAGCCCATCAATTTTGGTTTTAATTTTCATCATAACTACTCGAGCTTTTACATCGTCAATTTTGGTTTGTATACTATGGTATACTATAAACTCAATTTTGGTAATGGCTTGTAACGGGAATTCCATCTTTAAGGTCTTGCATCGATTGTGGAGCATTGGCATGGACCTTATCTCTCACGTGGCTTCAAAGAAAAAAAAACAACGTATTTAATCACAAGATCTCGGTGGCCAATTGTGATATCTCTTCGAGAAATAACACGGTCAGGAAACTTTGCTTGCAAAATTGCGATTGTTTCGTTGCTTGTGTGACGTAGCGCCGTCTTGCTGAAAATAAACGTCGTCCACATCAATATCTTACAATTCCGGCCATTAAAAATCATTAATCATAGCTCGGTAACCAATCCATTCACGGTAATAGTTGCACCAGCCTCATTTTTGAAAAAGTAAGGTCCAATCACATCGCCAGCCCAAAAACCGCACCAAACAGTGACACGTTTAGGATGGAGAGGCTTTTTATCATTCTTGGAGTTTCTTTGGAACCCCAAATGCGACAATTCTGCTTATTAACGAAGCCTCCGAGGTGAAAATCACTGAACATCATTTTTCAATGAAAATCCGGAACGTTTTTATGCATTTAAAGCATCCAGTCAGCGAAGATACGACGGCTTGAGTTCTTATGTTAATTGAACTTTAAAAACCTTAAAACCTAAGTTTTTATGCAAAATACGGTGAAATGTTGTTTGTGGAATGTTTAATTCCAAAGATCGATGAGGAATCGGCAAATCAGGGTTTTCTTCGACATTACGGGCTACAGCAGCAATAATCTCAGTTGTTCTTGAGCGACGCACACGGCTTTGATTCTTCACATCACTAACTTGTCCCAACAGCTCAAATTTGTCCATCAGTTTCACTATTTCCGGCTGAGAAGGTTCTTCACGACGATCAAAAAGTGCTTTAGTTTTGCGATTGTTTTTATTTGTCAAATATCAAAAGATGACAGCTTTAAAATTGACAGCTGCTCAAAAAGCAGGCTATTCAAAATGAAATTTCTTATTGGGTAACCCTATATATGCGAAAGGAAAGCGTATAGCTTACTCATATAACGTAAAGCTTTAGAGCACATTGTTCCACTTGTCCAGCCATCCAGATTCTAATAGAAGTAATAAGTTCGAAGTGATATTCTATTACAGCGGAGGCCAGGTTATGTAGGCAACATCCTTGTTGATATACCCAAATGAGGATTTTTGGTTGACAGACAAAGTATGTGTATTATTTAAGTTGCACAAGGGCCTATCAATAAAATTATAAACGCTCCTGAAAACCCTCCCCATGAACCTCGTAAATTGTAGGTATTGAAAGTTTTTAGAGTTGACATGACACCTAAAATGTGGGTCCTGACTCTTTGTATAATTTAAGGTTTTAATAAAATTTTACGGGACTGCCGTTTTCTTTAAAAAATTGAGGTGATCTTGGCTTGACCGTTAAACAAAAATTTTGCTGATAATTTAGATCTAACAAATGAAGTTGTTAACGGACAATATTTTAAATTATTAATACACTTTGTATTTCTACTATACATATTTGGATTTGCAAACTAGATTTACTTTATAGTTTCTGCTACTAAATGTTTAGGTCATTCGGTCATTATGTATGTATGTATGTATGTATTGTAAATATAAGCATATTGTGGTAATGACCATTTTCTATCAATAATATTTTAAACAAAATTAATTTTTGTAACCACGCGATATTCTAATTCTCTTATGTATTTTTCAACCTTCATAATATTATATATACGTGGTAGACCGCGAGCACTAAATGACTTCACATGTAAGAAATTATGAATATTGACTTGTGGTATTTCAAAGTAGGTAAATTAATATTTTAGTCTAACAACTTAAAAAAAGGCTATAATATGTGAACGTCGAATGCCTTTTAATTTTATAAAAAGATACAAAACTAATTAGGATTCATAGCTGTAACGAAATTACCTGAATAAATATGTATATGTAACAACATAATTATTTATGAATGATTTTATGAATCAATAATTCTTTAATTTTAACTTTGAACATTTACTATTTTAGTATGTTATAGGAACGAGTTAAGTTTATAAACTATTACGTATTTGTCTACTAATATTTATGGGTATAATGTTAAATATGGAATCTATTTTTATGATTTATTAAGGGTTCATTAAATTTTCTGTAGACTAAATGTTGCTGTTAAAGATAATTTTCCATGGTACTTCAAATATTTTAATTTATTACTGTAAGAAAATGGTGAATGGCTTTTGCTCTCCTACATGTTGGATGGAAGGAACTTATGATACGAGTACAGTATAATACGGTTCATAAATCCAGTTGTATGGCACTAAAAAAGGTTACGTCTAAATTAATGCCTATTTTCAGTAGTTTATACCAGTAATCCATAGATGGCATTAGTGTCAGTTAACTAAAATGATTATTTTATTAGTAAATACAATATTTTTTTTAATGTAATTTTTCAATTAATTTTGAAATGACAGGAAGTAGTGAAATCGGAATATACGATTTTTCATCGTTGGCTGGATTACCTGGTTTGGGGATCACCATGACTTCTGCAACTTTCCATTGACGTGAGACATATTTAATTCTAAAGGTTGCATTGATTATTTGAACCATTTTCGGTGTCTAAGTAATAAGTAATTAAATCGTATTCTGGAACATTTTGCATTCTTAAATTACACTTGGTTTCATCTTTTAATTCCTGTAACTTTTATTTATTTATTTGTAAAGGTAATCAATTTAATGTGTTACATTTGGCAACGTACCTCATTATCACAAAAAAATGTCGCAACAAATATATGGAAGTACTTTTGTCGCAATACAATAATATCACAAACAAAAACAATGTAGCATCAATATTTCGCTTACACAAAAATTCTCGAAGAAACGTCATATGTTTTCCGCATGCTACTATTATCAAAAACAACAAAACCCAATCTTTATAAATTTTACTGTAAATCAGTAAAAAGCCCTAAACTCCAGCTAATTTGAAAGTGTGACTAAATGTTAGAAGATATTTCATTATTCATATAATTTGCAGAAATCCCTTACATTGTGCGGTTAATAACTGCGCGATTTTATTGCTTATTGTGCAGTTATTTTTTAAGAAGTAAAAGAAAAACAAACGAACATATTTATTTTTATTTAGGTATTTATGGGAAATGTACATAATGTATGTACAATTATTTCCCTGTTAAACAAAATTCCTTGTTTTTTGTTTAAAGAATTCGCCAACAAAAGCTTTGCGAAGGATTACTGTATATTTCCTAAAGGGGTACCGGCCGAAACTGGATATTTTACAACTGGATTTGACGAAACGGGATAATTCAAAACTGAATATTTTAAAACGAGATAAGGTACAAAACGAGATATGGTACAAAACTGCATATTTCAAAACAGAATATTTCGTCATGTTATTTAAACTTAAAATGATTTTTTAGGAAAGTTCTGGAATATGGCCAATTAGGGAGGAACTCAGTGAGTTCTTAACCGATTATGATGAAATTTTATATGTAGGATGGGAATGTGATTTTAAAATGATTTTTGGGTAAGTTCTGGAATATGGCCAATTAGGAAGGAACTCGATGAGTTCTTAACCGATTATGATGAAATTCTATATGTAGGATGGGAATGCAGTTTTAAAATGATTTTTTGGGTAAGTTCTGGAATATGGCCAGTTAGGAAGGAACTCGGCGAGTTCTTAACGATTATGATGAAATTCTATACGTAGGATGGGAATCGTAGGTTGCAACAAAATTGTAGGTTGTAACTGTGCTATCGAACAGTGAAAAAATAAAGATTTTCCAAATCATAAATAATTACTTTTTTTAAGTGTTCAAGATTTGAATTTTTCTATCGCTACTAAATAACAATATGTATGTATAATATTATGTACATGATTTTTAATGCTATGTTCATTATATAACTTGATCTTGTTTATATTAAATAATCTCGCTTTTAACTGAAAATGATTTTATAATTTATTTTATTTTTCTTATTTTTTTAATTAACTTTTCTCTCATAGATTTTCTAAAGTGAAGAAAAGTTATATTAAGTAAAAGAATAAAAAATAGATGAAGATTAGTTTTACTGACAGTAAACTCGATCAAGTCAATGATTATTTTAATAAGATGAGAAAAGCAGCAATTAAAAAAAAAAACATTAAGTGAAGAAAAATTCTATCTCTCTGCTTAAAATTATTCAAGTATGAATTTCTACGTATCGAATTTCATCAAAATCGGGTAAGAACTCGCCGAGTTCCTCCCTAATTGGCCATATTCCAGAACTTACCTAAAAAATCATTTTAAGTTTAAATTACATGTCGAAATATCCTGTTTTGAAATATCCAGTTTGTACCATATCTCGTTTTGTACCTTATCTCGTATTGACATATCCAATTTTGAAATATCCAATTTTGTACCTTATCTCGTTTTGTCAAATCCTATTTTGAAATATCCAGTTTTAAAATGTCAAGTTCTGAGCGGTTCCCTTCCTAAAGATACCAAAAAAAGGGATAATTGTGTGAAATTACAACAAAAATTTAGTTTTTTCACAAGGAATAGATACGAAAACAAAAATTAAAATCGAAAATTAGGTAGGAGATCGATCAATTTACAAATAAAAATAATGCATATGATATCAAAAATGCACATTTTTTATGACATATGCAATATTTTCATTTGTTAATTTAAAACAATATTTTTTCTGTGACATTTGTGGTTTGCGATATTTTTGTCTGCGGAATTCCTTTTTGCATCTTTACTTTCAAGCGTTTTTATTAATAATTGATGAAAGATCTCTCGCCATTTTTGTTATGCGATTATTTTGCCTGCTATAATTTTTCTGCGAAATTTTGATTGCGAAATTTTATCTGCGAAAATACGGTAGGGAGCTGTTATATTTATGATTACAAAAACTTAAAATTTAGAACCATAAAACAATGATGTATATAAAACACAATAAAAATAATCTAATAAAAATATAGATTATTAAAAAATAAAAAAATTAAAATTAAAATAGAAATGATATGTTCTGCAACTTCAGGCGATAATTTGCTTTTCGATCTTTGTAAAATCTTTTCCTTCTCTTCAGAACCTAATCTATTTCTCCCACGCGTTCTTCTTCAGGGTGGAACTCGTTGTTATAACCGGTGCAAGTATTTGTTTCGTTATAATTGATCAAAGGGGTTTCGGAATTCACTATTTGGTTGAGCTCACTATTTGGTTGCGCTCAGCGTTTTCGATTTTCTGATGAATTGCCGAATTTGATTGAAAAATTTAGGAGGTGACATTATCGAACTTCTTACGAATGGGTATAACAATGATTGGCTCTTTTCAGAATCAGTTGAGCCAGTCTCGTGGTAGGGTGGATTAGCCAACTGGACCACTTGGAGTAATTATTCATTTTGTTGATTATTCATTACCGTAAGATGGTTTTTAGATCTAGGTATCAATCCTCTAGCTTTGATATCTACTGCCAGGTGATAAAACAACCGCCTCTTACGTGAAGAACAGCCGCTGTCTGAAGCAGCACCTCCTAGTGAATTGACGCTTTTTGTAAGTTTTGTTCTGCGAGTGAAATTTTATTTTCCACTTAAGACACCGATGAAGACATCTCCCTACCCACCTTCTGGGGTCGTGCCTGATATGAAAATTGAAACTTTCACGGTTAAGTGTTATCATAGCTTCTCCAAGTGCTACCAGATAAATACCGAAGAATCAGAAAGGATTTGCTGTATAAAAATTTAACATAAGAAAGAATGGAAGGACCACTTTAGAATCACCAAAACATTATCAAATTTGTCTTTTCAAGAAGACAGAAGGTTTTGAGTAAGCTTCACGATATAACAATGAGAACATCATTAGAGAAAATAGCGATAGTTGTGAAAGGACCATTTGCAACTATCGATTCGGTAATACATTATTAGTCTTGATCTATTTTAGGAAAATGTCAGAGGTGTATACAAATTTAATAAAAATTGCATTAGCAGATTTGGAAGAAATGTGCCTGATACCTAGTAAAAACACTGGCCTTTGCATCCACTGTAAGTTGCTATATGGTCGAAAAGTTCAAACGGATATTGGAATAATATCTGGCAAAGGTCGTTAAAACAAAACAATGAAACAGAGATCGACGATGGTTTTGATGGCACTTATCGATTGCGGTGCATGAATAAAAAGGAGTATTATCAGGTTTAAGCATTTTAATGCAGGTTTATGACCCATAAAACACAAATTTGCAGTTGTTTCATCATTGTAGCATTATATGTCCACACCATTGCGTAGATTAGATTAAAAAAGTACTCCAAATACACCAATACATAAGCATAGAAAATGGGAATATCTAGGGTACTACCAATGAAAGCTAAGGGCAAATTATAGACAAACAAAGGCAAATAATAGAGAATATGGAGAAACGCAATTTGCTAAGCTTCACATCCCACAATGGAAATTATGAGTAATATTTCAAGCGAAAAGGTCGACTATAAAAACATAATGGAAGGTTTTCCATTACCCTAGAGGTGAACATTCGTATTTTGGTCTTGCGAGGCAGGGCAGTCTTCCTCTGTTCCATCTGTTTTTCTTATTGTACAGCCAAGGTAAGCAAATTTATTTACATCTTTAGTTTGTGGCTGGTTGGTCAGCATTGGTGTGTTTATATTTGTGTTGAGCCGATATAGTTAGATCTGATAGCTTTTGTTCTCTTTCGTAATCTAGATCATTGAGTTTACCTTGTAATCCCCACTGAAAGCTGCTAGCTAACTAGTTTCGACTTAACACTATCAAATACGATCGGGAACAGTAATGGCGAGAAACTAGCTTGTTTGTTTCTTATTTTGGCATTGATTGCCGGTAAGGATGAATATTTCGGCGGTTTTCTTGTCTGTTCCATAAGCTTTATTTTTCTTTAGCTTCTCTATGACACCTTTAGCTTCCCGCTTGGTTAGTGGATGGTGTTGGTAGTTTCGTTATTGGTACCAATTAATGATCAGAGATTTTCGCTGATATTGATGACGTTGTCTTTGAAATAATCTTTCTATCTCCTTAACTGTGCTTCATCAGTTGTTAAGATTTGACTAGCATCCCTTATAGGTTATATGTTGGTAATATTGCCAGTAGCTTTTCTTACACACTGCGGTATATAGCTGCTACCTCCTCAGCACCTTTAAGGATGCACTCTGCATATTTTTTCCGATCATTTCTTACCATCTTCTTTACTTGACGCGTTAAATCTCTGCCAAGGTTTACTGACACATTTGCACCTTAAATAAGCGATGTTCCTCAAGTTCCATGTATCATCACTTATTCAAGGTTTCCGATTGTATTCCTGGTAGCCGAGTATGTCCGAGGCAGACTTAATGTAGTTTTCTTTAGTTTGGTGTGTTTCTGCAGCTGGCTTGATTTGAAACTGTGCTATTACCAGCTGATAATAGCTGTGAATGTCTGGGTCCCTCGTTGTTCTGATGTCTTTTAGTGATGTGACTAATGTTCTATTTGATTTTTAGTTCTGTCATCCGGTGATGTTCATATATATTTGTGTATATTTTTGTAAGGAAACTCCTGCCCTCTGTGATCAGCTAATTTGTGGCAGAAATAGACGAGTGTTTCTATATTATTATTTTGAACAGAATGATTTTACCCATGATGGTTGTTAGGTCAGTTTGTCTCTTCCAAATTTTTGCATTTTAATCTCCTTGCATTATTTTGATGTCATGTCTGTGCATTTGTGTGTTTTTAGTTAAAGCTGCTCATATAATTCGTCTTTGGTTGTTTCAACTGGATCTTCGGTTGGAGCATAGCATTGAATAATGGTTGTGTTACTTATTTTTGAATAGAATCTTGCTTTAAGCATTATTCTACTTCTTGTTGGATTCCATTCTATCAATGCTTTCTTTGCTTTAACACTTGTTATACTATGTGTACGCCTTGTTTATGTACGTCGTTTCTGCCAAAGAATACATGTAATGCCCAGAGGCGGATTTAAAAGGGGCCCTTTTTAAAGGGGGCCCTTTTAAATACACAAATATTTTATAGTGATAAATTGTCCAAATAATTCGATACTGTATTGAGTTCGCTGAACTATTTTTACTAGATTAGTGAGTGCAAGATTCAGTTCGGTCGATGTTAGTGCACCAGCGGAGAAGTTTGTTAAATGACGAATATCGATAAAATAAATCCCAAGACTCGGTGTCAGGGCAAACCGGCATTTATATATGTTTTCGAACTTCCAAATTTAGCAATTCTGCAGGAGCTAATCTTTAAATTAGGATTTTTAGGCCAAGTTGTTTGATATTGTTGAAAAAATGATGGGCCCGACCACCATAAATCTTGTTCCAGAAACTCATTTTTCCTCTTGAGACTAAATCAACTGGATTTTGAGCAGTTGGAACATAGCACCAGCTGGTTATTGTAGAATCTTCTTGTATTTGTGTGATTCTATTTGCTATAAATGAAGCAAATTTAGCTAGTCCAGCATAGGAATTAAGCACGACTTTTAGTGATTAAAAAAAATTCATATAATTTCTTGTAATTTGCTAGAAACACGTTTGTCTAAAAACACTACGAAATAATTTCTTGTACTTTGCTAGAAAAACGTATGTCTAAAAACACTTCTGTTATTGTTTGTATGCTTCTTTTTGACATTTACGTATGTTGTTGTCAATACAAAAATAATTTTTTTTTGATTTGCTAAAAATATACAAAAATAAATATAATATAATAACATCTAAATATTTAAATTTTGTTATTTTATTCTCTATGTTGTATTTATATAATACTTATTTTTTATTATTATAATATATTTATTTTTTAATAGTTTTATAAAACCATAAATTTGTTTTTGTAACAGACTATGTGATATACGATTTACGTTTATCACATAGTCTATTACAAAAAGAAATTTAGTTTTCCGTTGTTTAAATATTGTTCGGCGATTATGTACAAATTTATTGATCAAATTCATTTTTAGTCGGCAAAGTTCATATATTATATACAATAAATAAATGAAAATAAAATAAAACATTGAATGATATGTATTCATAATATTTTTTATTTATTTTAAATATTGCATATTTGTTATCAATTCTATAATGATTTTTTTTTATCGACTGGTATGGATGTACTCATAAAATAAATTTTGTATAGTGATTTTTTTTGGTATCATGTAAATCCTCCGTGTTTTGAGTTGGTATCATGTAACCTTATTGTAGCAGTTTTAATAATTATTTTTTCTTAGTGATTTTTTTTAATCACTAAAAGTCGTGCTTAATTCCTATGCTGATTTAATTCGTAATAGTGTTATTTCCGAATCTGACCAAAGGTAACTTTGATCAACCTGTATATTCAAACTGTCGACGAGTTTTTTCACTGTTTGCGACAACAGCAAAGCAGCGCATAGTTCTAGACGTGGAATTGTCTGTTTCTTTAATGGAGCAACTCTAGATTTAGAACAAATTAACTGAACACGTTGAATATTAGGGTGATCTGTGTCTTCATATAAACAACACAACCAAAACTCTTTTCCGATGTATTTGAGAAACCGTGGATCTGCACTGAATGATATTGAGATACAAGGATATACCTTGGAACTTGTGATTTGATCCAGTGATCTTGAACTTGAGGTTTGATCAGATCATCCCAATCTATTGTGTGCTAAGTCCAAATTGTCTGCATTATAAGTTTGGCAACTAAAATCATTGGCGCACACAACGAATTCATCTTGTGAAGTGTCCCAATAAAGTCCCAGTACTAATGATATTTTCGAGGTAGTTTCGGTAGATACCGACATAACAGGACTATTTAGTGTTTCTGCAACGACATTGTCAATGCCTGAGATGTGTTGTATATCGGTAGTAAATTGGCCGATGAAATCTAGGTGTCTGAATTGACGAGGAGACGCTTTTTCGGGATTTTGATGAAATGCGTAAACAAGTGGTTTATGGTCAGTGAACAAAGTGAATTCGCGTCCTTCTACAAGATACTTGAAATGCTTAATGCCAGAGTAAGCTGCAAGCAACTCTCTGACATAAGCACTGTATCTTTTTTGTGTCTCGTAAGACGAACCGAGAAGAAACTAAGCACCAGAAACATACTGCTGAATCACTGCATCTATTGCGTAATCTGACGCATCGACTTTGATTGCTAATCGAGCTGATAACGATGGGTGTGCAAGAAGTGTCGTTTGACACAATTTCTTCTTACAATTTTCAAAAGCGTCAATAGATGCTGCTGTCCATTTGATTGAAATTTTGCTATTTTTCTTGTAATCTTTCAAGAAATCATTAAGTAGCATTTGATCTGCAGCAGTGCCGGGTATGAAACGCCTGTAAAAGTTGATCATACCCAATTAATACGTTTTGGAGAAGGTAGAATGCCTTGTTCATTAATTTGGTGTCCGAGAAAATTTATTTCAGAAGCTGCGAAGACAGATTTTCTGAATTAACGACCAAACCATATTCAGAGAATTTTTGAAAAACAACTTCGAGATGTTCTAAATTTTCTTCAAGAGATTTAGATGCGACATCTAAATCTCGATTATTATCGATGGAGTACATCGTCCAAATAAACAAAACAGAAATTAAGTCCAAATAAGACAGAATGCATCAATCTCTGAAAAGATTGTGCTGCATTACTTAGGCCAAATGTCTCCAATCCCCATTTTTATTTTAACAAGATGTAAAGGACTCGCCCATTGACTGTGACTAGGATGGCAGATTCCTTTAGCCAACATGTGCTCGAAAGCTGTTTTTTCGAAGAAAAAGTTTGAAGTTTGTCTGGTGCCAATCGTCTCGTTTTACATGATATAGGTGGTCCGATAGCTTCTAAATGGTGTGTAATATTGTGTTTGACTATTTGATGATTTAAAGACGTATTAAAAATTTGAGGAAATTTTGATAATAATAAATAAATTTCCGAATTGATGCCTGATTTATTAATATGAGATAGATCGAGATTTTGAAATTTGGTTAATGCTCCTACAATAAATAATGACGTTGATGGATCAATAATTCGTTTTTTTTGAATATCAACAAGAAGTCCGGTATGTTTGAGTAGATCAGCGCCAATAATGGGTAATGATACATCAGCTACTATAAATTCCCATCGAAATTCACGTCGTAGACCAAGATCTACTTTTAAAATTTTGGGCCGAAAAAGGAATTTTTGCGTTTTTTAAAGATAAAACCGAAATGCCCCTGTATCAATCAAAAATTTAATTTGGAAATTCGTTCAAAAATAAGAAGGCGACTTGATAAATGGTCATCGTAAACTGTCGCCACATTGGGATGACTAATTAAAAATTCTGGGAATACCTTGTAATATTCATTGTAATAATCATTGTAATATTTACAACCCTGGATACAATTTCGAGCATTATCTCGATATTTAAAATGATAATAACACTGTTCGAATTTTGGGTTAATTCTTTTTCTAGAATTTGATCTTGTAGCAGTTCTAAATTTTGATCGAGATTTTGATCGTGATCTTGCATTACTATTTACAATCAGTATTACTCAATCAGTATTACAATCTTGCATTACTGTTTCCTTAAAAATATCTGCCTTAAACAGAGATAATTTTTCGTCAATGTCAATCTCCTTGTTTTTATTTTTGATTTTAAATGAATCATGTGGTAAATTGCCAACATTCACATGGGCTTGTGCCATTGTTTCCATTTAATTGTCTTCTTGTTCAGCCAAAACTGGTAGTGTTACCATAGATTCGAACGAAGTTAGAATCAACTGGACTTGTTGTGGAAGACGGTTCATCCACAACTGTCTGATTGATCATTCGTTAAAGTCTCGACCAGCATTCAATTTGAATTCATTTAATAATTGTGATGACTTTTTGTCGCCTAATGATAATCCATGAAGAAGGTTGCTTAACTTGGTTTTTTCGGATTCCCCTAAAACCCGAATAACTTCTTCTTTGAATACGGAATATGGTCTAGGACCTTTGTCGCGTAGTATTACATCCGCAAATTTGTTGTGATGGCGAGGATCTTACGCTCCGGCTGCATGAGAATACCTAGTGGATTCGACTGTAATTTTGGCTAAAGAAAATTGTTGTTCCAAAATATTAAACCACACGTTAGGATTTTGTTCAAAAAGGGGCTGTGGAGGTTTGAAAGTGATACTATGGATCGTTGTATTCACAGGTTGTGATGTTAATAAAGATGAATTTTGTCCGGTTAAGTCGTTATTTAAACCTTGTCTTGAGTGTTCATAGAATTTGGGTTCTCTTTGGCCTAATAAACGTGTCTCATTATTTGAATCTAACAAACGCATATTTTGCATTTGTTCGGCAATAAGATTTCGTAATTGCGATTGTGAAATAGTGATTGTAGCATCTTGATCGAACTCACCAGAATTAACATTGTTTACGGGAGAAGAGGAAAGAGAAACGTGTTGAGACATTGCTAATGTGAACAATCAATGTCAAACAAGTATATATAATTTTCGAAAAAAAAAAAAAAAAAAAATTATCAACTATGGATACCTCTTAAAAATCAAATCTATCTTTATTCTTTAAAGCTCAAGAAATATGATTGAAAAAAACTCACAGTTGTAACTCAACAATAATAATAATAATAATAATATAATGTTGATCATTGCTGACTAGTATTTGCTGATCACCAGTTGATGTATATATGAATGTTGATGATGTATAGATTTCAAGTTGATGAACTTAGCATATCATCAATTACAAGATGATGCTTTCGCAAAATTTGTATTACCTTGGTTATATAAAGAGCTTGGTAATGTTCGTGCTCATCAATTTTGTCAACTGGGATAATATCTTTCATTACAGATTGTCTTGAATATGGTTGAAATGTCTGCTCTAGATGATTTGTTTTTACTAGGAGGGACCTTAGATTACATCTTTTTAGGGCCTTGGTTGCCTTCCATAGAGAATAGTCTAAGTCTTTTTGTCCTGTCACATTGTTTAGGTATTTATTGACTGACTGATTTTTTTGATCTTCTTTATTAAAGCTTTTAATTTATTGACCAAATTATTAAACAACCTATTCGTTTTTACAAGCTTTCCCTTAATTTTTAATCATTACTCTCACTTCTTCGGGATAAGTTTGGAAGATTTGTTTTTTCCTGTATAAGAGTTTGAAATAAATTATAATTAGTTTTGTTATTTGTTAACTTGGGTTTTACATCTTTTCTTATTATTGTTTGGCTAAGCGTCATTATAACTTGCGAATGATCCGGTGAAAGACTCGAGTTATTTTCTACATGAATATAATTCTCTGATATACCTCTTGTTACAAAAAAGTCTATAAGATCTGGGAGATTATTGATATCCGTCAGCCAGTAGGTTGGTGTACCGCCTGAGTGGAATTCGCATTTTAGCTGTTTACCGGCTGTTAAAAGCTCCTTCCCTTTAGTTGTTGTTAACCGTGATCCCCAGTAGATATTTTTTGCGTTAAAGTCACCTCAAATTAAAAAATTACTTCCAAGTGTTTTGAGGAACATAATGTACTCTTCTTGTTTGAGGTTGTATCTAGGTGGGCAGTATATTGCAGAGATAAAAGGTATAGCCACGAAATTTACAATATGGTGATTTTGTGAAATGAGTTTATGATATCAAACATATATCTATGTTTTGTAGGTTTAAAATTATTTCTAGCTCTTGAATATGCTGTAATAACCCATTTGCATTCCAGGCTACTATTCTCGCCGCATCCTAATCATTTCTTTTTATAATTTATTTTTGTATAATTTATGTTTTGATAAACTTCATTTTGTTTTTTTATTTCTCCAAGTGTGCTTTGAAGACCTTTTTCTTGTGTATCTAATCGCTTATTGAGAGCTTCTAAATTTTTCAAGTTACGGTACCACCTAGCGTGCGATAGCACAAGTCCAAATATATGAAAATTTCTCTAGGATTAACCTTAGAGACATCTATTAAGTATCGATAGTACTATATGAACCGTAATTGACAAGGCAAGAGCGTAGTAATATATTGTTAAATTAGGTCTACTTTTTTTGTCTTTGGTCTTTTTGTTGGGCTACTTGAGCGTAAGTCAAGTTTGTGCTTACTCGTTCACTTTGTGCTCTCACATTATTATTTGGTACGATTCTTCCTTTTTCTGCTTCTTGTTCATATTTACCATAGTTTAGTTTCTGATAACGAGATTTATTTAACTTAAATCAACCCATTGGCGTTTTATTTAGTAGCGAGAGCTTTATAATCTTCTGGTTCTGTCGTGTTGATTTTCCAGATGTTATTATTTAATGATACTACTTTATAGCCCTTGCTTACCACCGATTTTAGTAGTTGCTGAATGTTATTATATTCTTTCACTCCTATTATGTTAATAAAAGGTGGAAGAATCTTCTTCTTTTTATCTAGTATTTTTTTGGAGTAGTTTGATTACTATAATCGACAATATTTGCGGGTGTTGGTTCAACTTCAGGTGATAACTCAGCCTTTCTTTTGGTTGCTGACAGAATTGGTCTTCCATACTGAGTGGTTGAAAAGGATTTTTAAAAAATCCTTCATCATTGATTTTGTCGTTCTTTAAAGAATGATTTTCTTTTCTTAATTCGGCAACTTCATTATTTAGTTTTGCTATGGTTTTTTTCATTTGCTCGAGCTTTTGCATTAGAACATCATTATTTACAGTGAATGTCGATTTCTCAGGCAGTGTTTCGCATGATGGTGATTTGTAGCTAAATTGCATATCACTTACTGGTGACCGAGGTGTTAGGCCACTTCTGTGGAATGCTTGTTGTTGTAATATGCGGCTCCCCCCAGAATCCATAGAGCCGGCCTTTTCAGTAGAAAAGAGTGGATTAACTGTTTCCAGTACACCATTTGGGATAATAATTTCATTATTTGTTGTAGTCATATTACTTTATTTTGTGATTTATTTTCGAAGTTTTCTTCTACTATCCTTTAGTAAAATTTATACCGTGATGTACGAGGCAGCACATGGATTTTATACTTATTGCCAAGTGTTAAGGCAGCCGCCTCTCCTGAGGTACAGACGCTGACCAGACAGCCGCTTAATATGAGAACTGACCCTTCTGGAATTTAACATCACATAGCTCTTAAATGCATTGATTCCAAGTGACATACGGACCCCCTCTGGTTTCAGCACCGAACAAGCTTCCTCAAGGGATTCTCACCACATGATTTTGCTAGGTGGCTCAAGTTACCACCGATACGGCGTGAACGTAGAAAGTAGGAGTTAGGGTGGAGGGGCTAAGACTTGTAGTTAGAACTACAAGAATGAATCGCTTCACATCCCCTTAGTCGGCCTCATATTAAATAATGAAAAAAAGATGAAATGACAGGCGAAAGACCTTGTGTATTGGTCATATATGGTTTAAGTGCTTTTATGTCCATAAATTGAACAATTACTTGCAATATAGGTAATAAATAGATTACAATTATTGTACTATGAAGCATTGTTCAAATCTTCAGACGAATTAGTGTTGATAAATAACCGGGGTAATCATCCTGTATAATTATAAAGTATAGATTTTGCATTTTCTTTCAATTGACGGTTAACTAATTGATTTATGTTTTTCATATAGAAATTTTATCTAGGCCAAAATATAGGTCAATCTTTAGTACGAACTATTTTATGTAGGAATTATGTATATAGGAATCTAAAATGCCAAGGGCAAATTTAAAATCGTTGAGAGATATCTTCGTATATATACAATAAAATATTTCGGCGATTGCCCTTTAAATACAAATGTCACATTGTGATGGAAGCTAAAAAAACTTAAGTTTACCATCATGTTTGAAGTGATAATTACTTTATTGGTGCTGTTATATATAATGTTATGATAATAGAGGGTTTTCTATTTTCAATGTCAACATTTTCTCATTCACATTAAATTCAATTTGAAGTCGTGACGAAGGCTTATTCCGTTGGTTTAACTTTCAATGACATTTTAGTGCCGTTATGTAGAAAACACTTATATATGAGATAGACATAATTCACGTACTTCATCCCTCTCGAAAAAGGAGGGTTGTACCATCCTTTAATGTATCCCTCCGAAGGCTATACATTTTTTTACAGTAGAGATGCCTTCGGAAATCTTGGTGTTGGTTTTCTTTTTGGGACCCAAATGAAAAAGGCTCCTTTGGTTTTTAATCAGTTTTGGATGATGTGATGGGACCTGTGGCGGTTAATGAATTTTCAAAACTATTAATCACCACACAATGCAACATCAAAACATCTGAGTCGTAAACCAGATTTAATAATGTTCACCCAGATTTAATAATGTTGCATCAGACTATTTCACATAGTTTCAATCAATCTACTCTGTACGTAACGCCATCCAATTAAAAATAGCAAAACTAAAAACATAGCTGAATGAACAATAATTGAGATGCAGTACACAACAAGTAGGCGAGCGTTGTTTACAAATCTGCAAATCGCAGCTTGACACGAAAACAATTAGTAGAAGACAGACAGTGACAGATCATTTAACAACCGACTTCTAATTATATTTTTAATTACGTTCGAATTTGGAAATAAATTATATAGATATAAAGATATAATTGTAAGTTAGTTAGATGATGCAAGCGATCAAGTCGCATCCTAGATGATAAAAGAAATTAAATAAAATGTATAATACCAAAATAAAATATTATAATAAAAGATAAGTGAAGAGACCCAATATCTGGTGACCACCGTCGCCGGTTTATACCGGAAAATTGAAAAATAGTGGTTTTATTATAATAAATTCACGTGGTTAAGATAGTAACAAGTTCTAAATAACATCAACTAATAGAAATGGACAAATGGACAAGTGCACAAGTGAAAACAAACAAGAACACGCAACCTGGTGAAGGGCAATCCCACACCACGCATTAAAAGCACACCTTGGTGAAGGTGTCTAACAGTTCTGATCAAATTTTATTCCAGATCTGTCACAAATTTCAACCAGAGCAGCTGGGTGCATCAGAACCCTCGTTGGAATTTGATGAATGTAAATTAGCAACGACATTGGAATTAATGGGTTCGGGGTCTTTGGACAATGCAACTGCAGTACTTACACCTTTTCTGGTAGATAGATTTGGTTTCGATGACACAGTAGTATTTTGCTCCATATGAACCAGTGTATGGTGCCTTTTTCTACACTGATGGTATCGCCCCTTCGATCTGCACTCGTATAAGCCATATTCTACCGCCAGGCAGTTATAACACCTGAAACTCCTATGCACATATTGTCTACGTTGCTCCGAGCTCATTTGTAAGAATTTAGCACAATCGCAAAGACGGTGCTGTTGGTCTGTGCACAATGAGCAGTTTGGTTGTGACTTTTGGTATGTGAGAAAACTTTTCACTTGTGTATTGTATTTGTTTTGAACCTTATTGGTTTGCTGCTTGAAACCTTTCAGAGCATGCATCCTCTTGTTTAGAAACCCTAATAACTCCTGAATTGTCGGAAAATCTTTCTCCATCATTTAATTTCCTTTCAGCGAAATAAACCAACCAACAATCGCTTGCCTCTGCACTTGGCCCAACGGTTTTTAGGCCGCTAATAACCTCGTCATAAACATCGTGCAGTTATCCTACTGTCTCAGTTGATGGCTTGTTAATTTGAGGTTGCTGCAGATATGTTTCAATGAACTCGTTGACTATGCTGCGCTTCCGATCGTATCGTTTTACCAATCTCTGAAGGGTTTCGATGTAACTAGCATCCTCTATTTAGAAATGTCATACTAATGCTTCTGCTGGACCACGTAGTTGACCTTACAAATATTTGAATTTCTGTACTGGCAAAAGGCCTTGATTATCATGCAAGGACACCGTGAACAAATCATAGAATGGTTGCCAATTTTGCAATTTACCGTCGAATGTTGGTAATGCCAAACGTGGCAGTTTGAAGTCCCTCGAATTTCCAGGGACGGATGCGTTCAACACGTTATCTTTATGTGCGCAACTTGGCATTTTTAATTTTTCCTCATGAATCTCTGCATACACAGAGATAATATACACAGAGATAATAATTATCGTCAGTAGTAGCGATATCTGATTGCGCTTCGGGATCGAGGGTAAAAATCTCATGTTCAAGGTTCACAAAGGATTATAATGATCGTTTAATTTCTCAAGACGTGTATTCATTTCATCGTACTGTGTAGCCGATTTGGCATAGATCGTCAACTTGGTTATTTGGTCTTTTACAATTGCTCTTCTTTTCAACAAAGCCTCCATCATGTTCAATCCTGGTGAATATGTGTGATTTAATTTCTATACTCACACACTTTGTTGCATTTTAATGCCCAAATATTTCACTGACACTATTATAGTTAAATGGTTGGTTATTAGTCTTATTAATGGACTGGTTTACTGACGATTGGTACAATAAACCAATGAACTGAATGCCCGATAGGGCATTAATAGTGGCAACCATGTGGTCCAATTATCGATATTCAGTTCTCTGAATCTGGCTCGAAGGACCAATCATAGGAGTATGATGTTAGAATAGTGATTGGTGGCTTTCATTCTAGAGCTGCCAAAATTCTAATCGTGGCTAGCAGATTATTTCCTTATAAAAAATCTAAGATGTGAAATCATATCGGTTTCAACTGTGAAGACCTGATAAACGAAGATGAGAAAACTCAAAATCAAAATCTTATGTTAGTTGAACCACAAAGCGGACTTTGCTGGTAGACCCTCTGCGTACTTGTTGACGGAAAAATTGAGAATGGTGGAAGGATAAAGTCTTAAGAGTTTAACAACAGAGCAATGAGCGAAGTTATCAGAATGAAACTAATAATCGTAATAACATCGATGTGGTACTCGACACTTTAAAGAAACATCTCTGTTCATTAAATGTTCAACAAGACATGTCAAATACTGAAGATGGAAATTTTTAAATACAGGCTGATGAGATCGGCTTATAGAGAACCCTTCATACGAGGAATTCACACTGGTCATACAGAGACTAAAAAAAACGTTCCCTTGGGGTTCATTAAATTAATTCCCAGCTTTTGATTTTCGAAGGAGATACGTTGTAGAACTATCTTTTCGACCTTATTCAATTTGTTAGGCAAAGCCAAGCAATACCTAATGATTCGAAGTTGTCGCTTTATGCTCTATCCTTTAAAAAAGAGATAACTCTAAATGCGAAAAAAATATATATATTTTAGGAAGGAAACTTCACTCTGGTAGAGGAAATTGTAAATTACTACTAAGGAGGATTTCAAAGGATTTCACATTTTTTCGCTGAGGATAACTATTTTTAAATATTTATGACGTAACATCTCTTGATGTACGTTCGATATTCCTGTATCTCTAAAGGATCCACTTGTACGATTTTCGGCTTCCGTTGGCCCAAAATCAATGAGTCCAAAAATAATATATGATCACAGGGTTTTGGGACCTAGACGTAATAGATTTTAGTAGTGGCGACCACAAATTTAAAGAAATGATGGATTTCTGATAAATTGGATGTTGGATCTATCCAACTTATTCATGAATCACGATAACTCTAATTGTCATAAAAAAATAATAAAGGATGACGAGTCCATTTATATTTAAATGGATTTGTTCGGCTTAAAGATAGATTCAAGAATAAAAACATTGACAATAAAAGGGACAAAAAAAAATTATATATTATCCTGGCCATTGAACAAAAAACGTGTTAAGTAGAAATAAGTCAACAAGCTTGTTAGGTTAGATAGTCAAAAAAATCGTTAGTTATAATTTTACGAGTATGAGTCATAGTCCATTGGTATAGTTGTATCATAATTTTAACAACGGTTTTCCCTAGAATATGTCAAATCTAGCAAAAACCAAATTTGCCATACCATTTATGACTTAATCAAATTGATTCGTACACCATACATTTGGTCCTGCGGAATGAGGTCATAACTATGTTTTCATATAATTTTAATTATGTATTCCGTATATTTACTTAGAATTTAATTCCCAGCTCAACGAGCTTTCACTCATTTTTTATTTTGTCTCTAAATTTAATTAATTAATAAAAATGAATATTACAACTTTTTTGTGGTATGTACCAGTATATATGTGTGTGTGTGTGTGTTTAATATATGGAAAAAAATCATTAGAAAAATTCTCGCGTAATTTGGCTATGATAATTTTTCAAACGAAACGAAACTATATTGTGATATGTACCTGTAAAGCTTAATAGCTTTAGGTTAATCGTCCAAGCGATTTTATTTCGAAAAATGAGTCATGCAACTAGTATATACACGTATGTATACCAACGTATTTAGTATACATATGTATTTTGATGTAATTAGCATAAAATTGATTATTTGAAAATTAATTAATTAATCATTTTTAATTAATTAAAAAGTTGGACATTAATTCATATCGAGCTTTCTAAATTTTCATGTAACATTCCGTTTAAATTAAGTTCGTATATATATATATATATATATATATATATATATATATATATATATATATATATATATATATATATATATATATATATACAAATGTGGTATTCGTGTTAGTTATCCGCCCATACCACGTCAATCCGGTTCGTAGAAATAATTAGATGAACTACTCCCGTGCATGTAGTAAGTACAATTGCAAGCAAAATTGAACTTTACTAAATAAAAAAGTATAAAAAGCTTAAATATTCTTAAATCGAAGGTCATATGTATAGGCTGATATGGATATCGTGCTGTTTCAAACTATCAAGGTGAATCTTTCCAAGCGATATATGACTCTATAATGACCAAACGCTACTTGTAATTTTACAAATTTTGCTATTTGTCGAAATTATTATGATTTATGAAAATTTCATACGTTTTATAGTGGTACGTTTATGTGCGGCTAAGAGCTTTTGATTAAGGTATCAGCAGTAGCATAACTATATTGATAGTTGTTCCTAAGCCATAGGCTTGATTCTACCTTATTTCTATCCTTCCATTCATATCTGTCAGATATCTACAATTGTGATTAGTTCTTTGCGATAGCAAATTTTCAAATTCATGATTTTTGCTGATTTATCTATTTTATTGTAGGCCGATTCAGAAAAAGTTTTTATATTTTTGAAACAATTTGAAAGGTAATAGATTTTTTTTTGATGCGATCTTTGTAGATGCTGTTTTTTTAATCGGAGTTGTGTACAATCATCCAAGTTGCACGATATTGTAAGACGATCAAATAGTTGAAGCTATATGTATATATACATTCATACAAGATTACCATCGTGTCATAATTATGGGTGGCTTTAATTTAAATGTGACGTTAATTTAAATACTAGAGTAGTATTTACTTTAGAGTCAATTGTTATTCCAGACCTAAACTCTGACAAAATAATTAGCTTAGTCGTCATTTCGAATGTACCACGGAACATTTGCAATATTCCAAAGTACTTTATTTTGGAACCTCTGAATTATCATAACGTTCGTTGCAGAGCGTGCTGAGAAACAAATAAAGTCACTGAGCGATCTATCGACGCCTGCACAATCATCAAGTGTAAACAAAATAAACAAAAAAAAAAAACAAAAAAGACGATGACGAATTTGATTGCAAGCGCTGCGGCACGCGACACCGTAAGAAACCATGTCGAGCATTCATAAAATAATGTGATCAGTGCGGTAATAATGGTCATTTTAAAAAAATGTGTCGCTCCAATAAGAAATCATTGGAAAAAAATCAAAAAATAAAAACGACAAATATAAAAAATCGGGGAAAGTGAATAAAATAGAAAGTGACTCAGATTCGAGTGCCGAGAGCGAGTATAATTACAACGTGAGCAGTATTAAATGTGAAAAGGAAGAAATAAAAGTATGTTCAATTAAAAATGACAAATGGATTGAAACATTGAAAGTCGGTGATGGTGAACTGTCTGTTGATTTGGACACAGGAGCTCACTGTAATATAATATCGCGAAAAGAAGAGTCCAGATTAAAATTAAAAGTAAACATTTTATCGACTAAACGTCTATCAACATATAATCTTGACACAGTTAAAGTAATAGGTGAAACCAAGGTATGGTGTATATCACCGCAAAAATCAGGACAGGTGATTTTTAAAGTAATAAATGAGGATTTAATGTCAATTCTCGGTCGACATTCATGCGTGCAGCTGGGATTAGTGAAACGCGATCATAAAGTGGATATACAGTTGGGTTGTTGCAACAACTACGAGTATAATATCGACTTTAAAAATAATTTCAAAATAATTCTATTGCGTCTAGTTCCAGCTGCACTTAGAGATAAAACAAAAGAGGAATTGGACAGAATGGTTACAATGAAAGTTTTAGCGCCAGTTACGGAACCAAGCCCAGCCGTAAGCCCTATGCTTGTGGTAGAAAAAAACGGAAAAATTCGAGTGTCTATAGCAAATCCAGTCGAATTAAATAAAAATATAAAACTACGCCATTACCCGTTGAATACAGTAGAAGAAATAGCTGCGAAAGTCGGAAAGGCCAGATTGTTTACAAAATTGCATTGTAAACATGGTTCCTGGCAGATTAAAGTGACTGAACGAACGTTGAAATACTTGGTCATCGGACGTTACCGATATTTACGCATGCCGTTTGGTATAAATTCTGGCATTGACAACTGTGAGGTTGCCATGGATGATATTTTTCTTTATGTGGAGACAAAGGAAATATTACAAGGAATCACAAAAAAGGTAACGCATCGATTAAAAAATGCTGGTTTCATATTAAATCACGGTAAATGTGAATACAACAAGAATAGAGTAAAATTTCTTGGACATGTTTTTACATCCAATGGTTGTGAGATTGATCCGGATAAGGTATCGGCAGTTCATCGTTTGAACACTCCAGCTAATGTTAAGGAATTGCAGATATTGCTTGGTATAGTAACATACCTTGCAAAGTTTATTCCTAAATTTCCAAATTTGACAGAACTATTGAAAAGATTAATAGTGAAGGACACCGCATGGGTATGAGATGTTGTCCAACAAACAGCTTTTGAGAAGTTAAAAGAGGTCATCACAACAACGCCAGTTCTTGGTTATTATGACGTAAATCAAAGCGTTAAAATTACCTGCGATGGAAGCTCCGTAGCTCTTGGAGCTTGTCTGTTCTAAAATGAAAAGCCAATAGAATATGCCAGCAGAGCATTTTCGAAAGGCGAGAAAAATTATCCACCAATCAGCAGAGAAGCAACTGCCATAAGCTTTGCGTGCAAAAAATTTCACCATTATGTGTATGACAAAAAATTGGACATCGAAACCGATCATAAACCCTTGAAAAACAATTTTTAAAAAACCAATTTCACAGGCATCGATACGTTTATAACAAATTCTTTTTGATGTTTTGCCATATTCGCCAACAGTACAATATAAGAAAGGTGTGGACATGAAAGTAGCTGACACACTCAGCCGCGATTGCAAAGCTGAACCAATTGACAAAAAATGGACGGAAAGCGAAGAATACAAAATCAACGCAGTATTTGCTATATGACGGATATGACAAAAAATCACTTAGGGAAATTGACAGACGAAGATTTCGTATTACATTTGCTACGCACATTTGTCGAAAAAGAATGGCCGACTGATGACAGCAAGTTGCCAGAAGCAGTCAAGCCGTATGCGAGTTTCAAGGGGAAATTTGGTATAATAATGATGGGCAATTGCTATTTAAAGCTAATAAAATTATTGTCCCAACAGTTGAACGCTCAAAACTGTTAACGGATATACACAAAGGTCATCCAGGTGTGTCGAAATCATTAGCAAGAGCGCGAAGCAGTCTCTACTGGCCTAGACAAACAAAGGAAATACGCACTCAACGCACTTAAAGATCAAAAACAAAGGAACCATTACTACAAAAGGTTTTGCTAGACTATCCATTTCAACTAGTTTCTACTGATATGTTTAAGTCAAGGGCAAAAACTACATCATTATAGCCGATCATTAATCCGGTTTTATGGATTTTCAAGAAGTAAAGTCAACAACATCGGCAGCAGTCATTTTGCAATTTAAAAAATGGTTTGCTATTCACGGAATACCGGAAACGTTGGAATCAGATGGTGGTCCACAGTTCGCATCGAAAGAATTCAAAATTTTCGCGTTGCGTTGGCAATTCAACCTTCGCATATCATCACCACACTACGCTCGTTCAAATGAATTCGCTGAACTCAATGTTCAGACAGCAAAAAATCCACTCCGCAAATGCTGACGATTCAGATATCTATGAAGCATTGTTATTGTTGCGAAATACACCACTCAATGATATTTTGGGTTCTCAATGCCAACGATTGTTTAGCAGTCGCACAAGAACATTTATTCCTCTCAAATTGGACGATTTGACACCGCAAATCATCAACGGCGTCACGTATTGTACTTTCATTAGTGGTATGCCTCTTGTACAAGCACAAAAGATGGGACCCAAAACTCTTTCTTGCGGCACTCTTGCTGAAATTTACTTTAGATCCAAGTATCTATCTCCATATTTTACACTAAAATGCTTGTCGGTTATATACGATTCCAGAATTGCATAATACTATTTAGGACGGTCTCGATGTAACTGTATTCTAATCCTTTGTGACATACACGATCAAATGTTTGCGCTACATCTAAAAAGAGGCTTGTACACATTTTTACGTTTCTAGAGTACGTTCTATAAAATCTGTAATTCTGTGAACTTGCTCTAGAATCAAAGGTGTCTCTCTGATAAACAGGTATACAATTATTACCCCCTAATATATAGGCTTTATTATAGGTAGGAAGTAGAGATATTGGTCTAAATGGCTTTTTAACGTTACTGTTTTTGTTTGACTTTAAAATCATAATCACTGCTGCTACCTTCCCCGGCCTTGGAACGTGTTAACAAATTAACAAATTCCAATCGCAATTTGTCTGGGTAGTGGTTGAAACGGTTCTTTGAGTTATTTCACAAACAGATCAGCTTTTTGCTTACTGCTATGAGCCTAGGTACCGTTATCATTTTTAATAGGTGCTGCCGCATTTATTTGTCTATTGACCGATTTTATTGCTTTAAATAGGGAGTATTCAGTGTGTTAGCTTCGCTTAATGTCATGATTGTCATTGTTTTCCATTCGTATGTAGTTGTCAGATATTCCTTTGTAACATAAAAATCTATAAGATCAGTAGATTTGTTTAAATCAATCAGTTGGGCAGTAAGTGGGTGCGTCACCAGATTGAAAGTTGCATTTTAATTTTTTGAATGCTTTAAACGAGTCTTTTACTTTTGCTGTAGTAATTCTGGAGTCCCAACATGGTTTTTGTGTTGAAGTCACCGCCAATAATAAACCATCATCCCAAGGTGTGAAAAAGTTTTTCGTACTCTTCTCTTTACAAGTTATAGTATGGCGGACAGAATATAGCTGAGCTACTTATATCTTAAAATAGTTTGAATTTTGATTGTTTTCACTTGCATGGACTCAGTTTAAGACCTATAGTTCTTCTTGGTGTTTTATATTATCTTTAATGTAAATGGCAGATCCCCCTCTTGTCTTTTCTGCTGTATGAATAGCATCACTTCATTTTAGAATACAAGGAAGACAGGATTTTCAATTGGCCAAATATAAGTTTATTGATCTCAGCCTGCTCGTTAAGTATTATTGTTTGTTGGTTTGTGTTGACAGTATTCTGAAATATATAAACTTTTCCCGCTGCAACTCAGCTATCATGTCATTGCTTTCACAGGTATGGTATATCCCTCTAACCATAATCTTAATTGGACTAGCTTGCTAATCTCCATAAGCATATCACTAAGCCTTGTCAGCGTTATACCGGCTTGCTTTCTACTGTCAGTATTTTTTTACTGTGAAACCAAAACGAGATAAAAATATTAAATTACTTTAAAGTTTAAAGTGACAAAGACGATCGTTTTTGTTTTTTTTTGTTGTAACAAAAAAAAAAAAAAAAAAAAAAGAATAAAAGTAACAAAATAGAAAAAAACAAAAACGATTGTCTTTATCATTCTAAAGTATTTTAGTATTTTTCCTCCTTCTGATTTCGCAGTAAAAAAATACTGACGGTTAATGTTTTGTTGTGGGTAGATGACTTAAGCTTCATGTAGTGTTCGATATGTTTCTGAGTCTAGTACATTTTCAGACATCGTTGTTTAGTGCTTCTAGCTTGTAATCCTTATTCGTGATAGTTTTCATTAAGGCATTGTTAGTATAGGATAGTCCTTGACACCAACTATAATACTAATAGGTGGTGGCTGATTTATCTTTTCAAATTTAGGATCTTTATTGTAATGAGTTTTTGCGTTACCCGATAAAGATGTCCGCATTGCTCAATTTATCCTGGTTGCTTTTGTTTTCCATTACGCAGAGTTTTATCATTACTCGCGTTGGATGCTGCCTGTTCAATATATTATGGCGATGATTCTGCTTTTTTTCTTTATGGGCTTGCTTTTTATCAATGCTCAAGCAATTTTTCTTGGTGGCTTTTTCTAGGATTTTCTAAGGTTTTTGACACTAGTGTCAAAAACCTACTATTGCAGTAGTGTCTACTGTAGATCTTTTTCAGATATCTTATCCGGATGGATTTCTCGTTCGAGTTCTACTTCATTTGTGTGATATTCAAAGCAATCCTTATTGTTTACATGTCGATCAGCTTAAATGATGCGTTTCAAGTCGTCATTTTATTTCTTTAATAAGATAACTTCGTTAAATTCATCTTTGACATCATTTCTTCTATAGGGTCTTTAGATTTGCATAGAGATTTTTAACCTCCGAAAATGGGTTTTCGTTTTCCTTTGTAATATTTACTGTAACTGCAGCCAAGTTTACTCAAGCAGTATAGCAGTGCTTATTGCATTATAGGTTTCAGCTGCCAAGTGCACCACTGACAAAGACTGAGGGCTAGCTTCCACACTCTCTCCAGCCGGCGGTACTGGGTCTTTGTCCCCTGCACCATACGTACAATTTTTCCTTCTATATATTCTCCATAATGGATTATTTTGTTCTGGGTTTCCCACCCATAAACTAATGACATAAATAAATTTGCCTATGCATTCAGTCATACGCTGATCATTTCCAGTTACGACGCCTGGCTTATTCCGTTAGGAAATAGCCAATCAATGCCTACCCCGCCGATCAGTGATTATAGTTTTGTCGTTACCTGCAGCACCAAGAGATTGTATATAACCGACGCACCCCGAACTGAATTAGTGTAATATTTCTCTGTGTATTCCGACAACAAATTTAACAGCAAGGTATGTATTGTTAAAAGCAGTTAAAAGTGGTAATGATTTGATCACAACACTTTTTAATAATCATGTTCCAACTAGGCATAAACTGTGCAATACTGAGTCAAGACAATGGTTTAATATTTTCGAAGTTTTATTTATATTATGTATACTAAAATTGCTATACTCTTTTCAAAAATGTTACAAATTTTTTTTTATTCAATAATTCTTTATTTCTGTATAATATTAGATATTACTATTCATTTCAGTGATTATCTGGCAGTTGTTTTGTTAGTCTCTTCTTATGGGATGAAAACTGCCAGTCCATCCCATCTCTTGCAACCCTGTGATCTCAGCGACTCAGGTAATTAATAACTGTAAAGGCCTTGTTCTTTTTGTGCGCTACGCTCCATCGGTGTGATCCAGTAGGTTCCACAGCTCCTCGTTGTCATGTTACTGGAGAACTGAAATGTTAGTCGGAGAACATCCAAATACCTTTTTTTTTGTGTTTAAATCCTGCAATCTTTTCTGGGGCCAAAGCTCTCCCAACTCTTTCGCGTTCTATGCCTACTTCCTACCGACTTAATTTTTAACGTACTATCTTACGCCGTCACCTGCCAAATTGAGGACGAACGAATACAGGTTCGATTTTAAATCCATCTGCCCCTTGCATTGCTCCAGCCAGCCTGTACTGAAATGGACGATGGTTCAGCCTATGGATTCTGTACTCCAACAGGGAGTCATAGTTGTGTTCTTCGTCATCACCGATCGTAATCAGGTGATAAAAAAATTCCTTTTGCAACCCCCCCTCGTTGGGATTCGAACTTGGTACCTTCCGTCCCAAACACCACAGCTTTAACCACTGCGCGAATTGCTTGGTCTTTATTCACTTTTCCAGTTTGTGGTTTGAAGGTATTTTCTAGGTGTGAGGCTAACAGTTTCACAAGTTGGTTATTATTATTTTGCCTTCAAAGGCTCTAGTTCTCTGCCAAGTTTTCGTGCTTTTTTGTTGCGTTAACCAACTCTCTTCTTTCAACTGGATAGTTTTCACTGTTTTGTAATGTTCCACACTTTTAATGAGGCTCTTCTTTTATCATGTAAATGCTCGAGATCTGTAGGTTGGCTTTCTACTAAAGTGAAAATTACTATTAGCAGCGTTCTCTATTTTTATTTCTTCATGATGTTTAATATTATCCGTAACAAAGATTGCTGTCCCACCTCTAACTCTTCCTGCTGGACGTAGAGCTTGACAACTCTGGTATCCACGTATTTTGTCATAAGAGGTTTTAGTAAAGTGTCTCTCTGAAATTAGGCATATATCAATTTTTTTCTGTTGAAACATATTCTTACTCTGAAATCCGTGAAATGCGTTCTGCAAAGTCATTTGAATTCCAGGTAGCAATTCGTAAAAGTGTTTCATTATTTGTTCTTGTTAAGTTGGTATGGACTAGAATTAAGGCAGTCAATGATTTCTCCAGTTTTATTTTTTGTTTTCGTTATTTTTTTATCTTATGACTTGCCGATGTATTTTCCAATGTTCCTAGTCTCAGTAGTTTGCTTTTCCCTTCTAGTCTTTGGTTCTGAGCAGCTTGTTGTGAATTGATATCATTTTGCTTCTGGAGTATTTTTTACAAGACTTAGTTTTGGTGTTGGTCTGTGCGGTCTTGATATTTTCGTTCAGCTTACCCATTTGCGCATATGTTACGCCTCTTACTTTGTGCGCTATTTAGAGGGATTTTTTTGGGTAGGATTGCATACTCCTTATTTCCCAGTGCACTTTACACATCTGGGCTCCCTATTGCATTATTTGTCTGTGTGGTTATATGCCTAACAGTTGTATCATTAGGTATAGTTTTGAATATTTTAAAGACGTTTATACTGTCTATTATTACGTATTTTATTGACTATTCAGAGGAATGATATATTCGAATGAAATTCGAATATATTCTATTTCATACAGTGCTATCATGATGCAGCATTTTTACTTTATTGGGCAACAACTCTCTTCTATACGGTTTTATTTGGAATTTCAGGCGAGGTATAATATAAAAAATCCACTATGCTACCTCTTTTGAATGATTTTCCAGGCTTTGGTTTCATAGAATCTTTCATAGTGTGCCTTTGGTTGGTTGATGAGGTATTTGTTTCTTATATTACACTATCACTGCACAGATTTGTGAATTTTTTTATTTCATATTCTAATGCTGTTACTAATACTTCATTGATCGTAATAAAGTTCTAACTAGTCATCGTTAATAATATCAATGCAACATTTCCTCAATCCGTTCAAAGCCACATTCCAGTAAACTTGGTTACTTCTCGTTAATTTTTTTGATGTAATTCACCTCACTGCTATGCAATGTATTTAGCATAATTGTGGCGGACATCAGACTGTCCAGTATCTATAGCTCAAATCAAAGTTCGGGATGCTTTTGTGGCAGTTGTTCTCAGCAGGAACTACTCGTTAATAAAGCATTAAAAGTTATTTAAATCATTAATTTGCTCTTCGGCAAGTTTTCAATATCAGAGTCGGTATCAAATCAATACGTTTTAAAATCTTTTCCGGAGGGATCCTCCAATGAAGTACAAGGAATTTTTATATGGTGTGCTTCGAACCATGTCATTCTTGTGTCTAATTCTGGCTTTCTATCTTTAGCTACATTGATCCTAACCAACATCAGTATCTTCAAAGGTGGTCTTCGAGTTTTGCATCCGCGTTAATAGATTTCTTAAGCTTTTGAACATATTATAGTCACGATCTGTTTCAGATTTTGATTTCTTTTTCGCATTTACGAGTAATAATCGAGTTTTTGTTTAACTTCAGCTGCGCTTGCTGATTGGCTTCAAGTTCAGAGGTTTGATGTTCTAGTTAGTTTTTTGCCTTCGGCAACTGGCTCATTTTTAACTTCATTGCATAAAAAAATGCTTTGATATAGTTGTTGCTATATGGTGGTAGCCTTGAAGTAACTATGTTTCTTTGCTCCTCTTTTAGTACTGGTTTTAGTTTAAAAGCGGTATAATCTTTAAAAGTAGTCTGCTTCAACTAACGAATATTTCTAAATGCGGCTGTCGTGATTTGTATATATATAAATATACTTTATTGATTGATTGATTACAATGTATGGCCAAGGGCGAACCAGGAACTCCCGGAATGCCGTCACCACCGTACACTCGTGATACTTATAACAAAACCGAAGGAATAGAAGGAATGTTAGTTATGAGAGACACGGACCCGGTTACTGGCATCTAAGCGATCGATAATTAGTATTTTTTTGTGGTAAGGAAAGGAAAGGTAAGTTAGTAATGACCGAATTGGTTCGGTTTCCAGGTAGCCAATGTTTAACTATTATTAGCACAAGATAATCACAATTTTACTGAACTGCTCTGCATTCTGATGTCTCTTATCAGAAACTCCAGTATATCATCATTCATCTATAATCTATAAAGTATCCCTAAGAACAAAATCTATGCATGAATTCATTTCTCCAAGCCGTAGGCTGAAACAGATGGTATTAGTCTTGACCTGTAAATTACAAATTACAGGTCTGACAATATCAGAAACTTAGTGTTCGAAGTAGCATTTTGATCGATATTCAAGCTGTTTGCTAATGATTAATGATTAAGGGAAGGTATCAAAAGGTGACAAAAGTAAAGCTATAAGTGCTGTTACCGAAAGACTAAAAATCTGAATGACATAGAAGCATGTAACTTGCAGAAATTTGAGGAGGCAGTTTTGATGTTCGGCAATATGACTTCGAAAAAAACGTTCAACAACTGAAGATAGTTTCTTGGAAGGAGATGGAAGGGATGCACTACTTTAGTAACATAGGATTCTTTTGTACGCGTATATAACAGACATAGATGATACATTAGAATTTCTTATCACTATATGGTTGTTTTCCATATAGGAATCCGTGTGGAAGTAAAAGTTCAGGAAAATCATTTGCAAATGGCTGCACTGAATTGGTCCTATTATTGTCTGAGTACAAAAAAGAATAATAAAGAAAGCCAAATGTTTTATTATCTTAACAGCAAACCATTACATACTTGGCATATCATGCTTGAACCGGTGTTATGTGGTTCGTTACCAGTTAAATAATTTGTGAACTAATTCAAAAAATTAGGAAGTTTCGAATGTCGAGGAGTAGAAGTGCAGGTTTTGCTAAGCATCAGCTCAACACGTATTGTATGTGAGTTTGACCTCGCCTCTTTCCAAAACTAAAATGAGGTAGTTAGTTCGTAAACATTTTAATGTATACACAACTATATATGTCGTGCAGTATGTTGCCACTTGCCACAAACAAAAGTCTACCTGAATAAAGTCATGTCGATTCAACTAAATCAACAAAAAATTGTTCTCTTGACACAATAAATTTGTGAACTCCAGTCAGGTAGCGTTTAACGAAAGCAAAGGTAAAGCGTAACATGTAACCAAATTGATTTTTCCAATACACGGGTTTTCCCTATGTTACAATAATATTGAAATGGATTTAACATTAAATAAATAATTATTTGTTGTTTTTAAGACTTTTTAGATTACAATGTAACATGGTGTCTAATATTTTATTATTTTTCGGTAATAGACGAAATTTTTTTTTATTTTAATGAAAATTTAACACTATATAAACTGACAATTTACTACTTTTCCATCTGTTCGTCATTTGTTTGTGTGTTGTTGGTGCTTGAAAAAAAGCATGGTTTGCACGCAAAGAGATATATACATGTTGGAACACGCCATGCATAACATTTACAGTCAAACACGAATTTGAAGGGAATAAATGTATAAGTTTACATTACCACAGGGTGGATCAAACTTGACAAAAAAAAACTAGAATTTTCAGATTAGAGCATAGTTTAGGAAAATCAATATGTTAAGCATTAAAAAACATAATGGCAACATCGATATGTTTCTACATTTAAAAGTTTACCAGCTGACATACGTCTTGACCAGAAAACTAGGCAGACAACTATGCAGAAATGTTTCCAGATAGTAGCCGATAGATGTAACTCAATAGATTTAGCACAGTGGCAGCGTGTTGACCATTTTATTACTTTTTGTGTGTTTGGTTTTAGAATCCTGTGGTGGATTCTTAAGTTGTTCAACTCATTCGGACAATTGTTTCAAACCGTTGCAATCATTCAATGTTTGCAGTCGCTTAACCATAAGACAATGTCTCATCTACTGCTCTGGAACGAGTCTCAGTTTTGTACCATTAGTCTTAAATGGCGTGAATGAATGGATTGAATAACTGAATAATGCCAACTGATTTTTATGGCCTATAATTGACACATTGCACTTGGTTGATATTTATTTTCATTAGGATGACGTGGCATACAGTAAAGGCCATAAAATTTGGCAGTTTTTATTGATTGATTGATTGATTGATTGATTAGAGTGTAAGGCCAAGGACGAACCAGGAACTCCCGGAATGCCGGGCACCACCGTACACCCGTGTTACATATAACAAAACCGAAGGAATGGAAGGAATGTTAGTTGTGACAGACTCGACCCGGTTGCAGACACCTAAGCGCTCGATAGTTAGTGTTTTTTTTTGTGGTGTAAGGAAAGGAAGGGCATGTTAGTAGTGACAGATTTAACCCGGTTTTCCGGAAGCCAATTTTCAACTAATGTTAGCACAAGACAATCACAATTTTGACGAGCTGCTCTGCATTATTTCATTTTTTATCATCAACTTTGTGCTCCCATTCGGGTGTATCAGCAAATGTTTCCTAAAAGCAAAATCTATTAATGAAATAACCGCTCTTAGCCATAGGCTGTAATAAATTGAATTAGTTTTGATCTGAAATAATAAATTAATTAATTTGTAATATAATAAACTAATAATATCATAATATAATTTCTGCAAGCCGTAGACTGTAATAAACTGGATTAGTTTTCCCTGAAAATACAAATATATTAATTTGTCTCATACTAATAATATATTAATGTAATATAAATATATAAATACCTAAATACATAAATATTAAAATATATAAACGCATAAATATATAAATACATAATAGCAATTACACAAAGCATCAAAATCCACTTTATATTTACTTTAAAACCAAAAACACTCGCCATAAAATTTGGCAGTTTTTATGGGCTTAAAATCATGCATTCTCTGAATTTTAGAAAATTTCGAATTATGTCGAAAATTTTACAGTTTTAATGGGCTTACCATCTATCGGGTATTTTCTAGTTATTAGAAAATTCGATTTGTGGCACAAGTTTTGAAGTTTTAATGGGGTTACCATCATCCATTTTCTGGGTTTAAGAAAATTTTGAATTATGTCCAAAATTTTACAGTTTTAATGGGCTTACTATCGTGTGTTTGCTTGATTTTGGAATAATCGGTTTTGGGTATAAATTTTAAGGTTTTAATGGGCTTACCATTTATGGACTTTTGAAGTTGGGATTTATTGGAACTTTTTGCTAGTCTAAATGAAGTGAAAGAGTAAATTCCAAAATTAGCTAAATAAATCTGCATGGTTCATTATACCATATTCAATACTAATAACCATCAATAAACATTTATTACTTTGTTGATTTTATTTCTTTGATTTAAAGTTTCTTTAAATATATGCTTTAAATATATGCTTTAATCGACCGAGTGGATGTTAACTTCTGATATTGTGTACGAACTATTTCCGACTCCTGTACCTAGTAGCCGTATGTGTCCAAGTTATCTGGCACCTGCGTTAAAAGTTAAATGTTTTGGATTTATACAGATAAATTAAAATTATTTATTCATACACCGTATTTCAATGATTACTTGACTAATTTTAATCCGGAAAGTCAAAAACTTTACCGGCCTGATTGTGATTTTATCATTTAAAGCTTTGAATTACCAAAATATTCTTTGTTCTATCTATCAACAGACCGTTTTGGAATTAATTTACCAATTGCTTCTGAAGATTTATTTAATATTTGTATGGAGATGTTTGAATCTAATTCGGCGTTCATTTTTTACTAACGATGACTTATTGTGTAATGACAAGACAAACTAAATTAAAAACAAAATAAATCTGGGTAACCTGATATTTTTCATCGCCTGCTTTATTTTTCTTTTAATCAATTGAGATATGTATACATGTGTTTATATTACATTTTCTTTATCAAAATATTAAAATTAATTATAAATAAATTTAAGTTACTCGCCTGATAAATGAAATTCACCGTATGGGTTTTGAAATTGTCGACTCTTCTTCTTAGATTTACCGGCCTTGTAACGTAAATGACTATTTGTTAGAGTGTAATCAATGTTACTCTTTTAATTAATTGAAACACTTGATGATTTTAGAATATTTATTTTTAGTAACAAAATTATGCAATACAACTTTTACATATGACGGAACGGAAGTTTTTTTTTTTTTTTTATAACTTTTTATTTTTTATTTTAAAAAGATTTTTTACAAAGTAACTAGTCATTTTTGACTAACAGCGTTTGATTCTAATAATATACTAATAAAGCCACATCTATGTATTCTTTCCATAAAGTGTTATTTTGGTTGATTTTGCATTATGCGCACTACTCAGGTAACTCAAAAGGTTTTAGTCTTTTGAGTCTTCTTATAATACCCTCTTGATGAAGTAGTCTTACAGCTTCAATATTAGGGTGATGATGAAGCCTCTCCTGGTGGTTTTGAGCACATTTCTTGATTTCACTTGCGACTGTGTCTATTCCGAGATCTCTATGAAGGTCACTATTACGAGTGTACCAAGGAGGGTTTACAATCCCTCTAAGAACTTTATTTTGGAATCGTTGAACTATCTGTTGATTGCTGGTTTTGGTGCATCCCCATAGTTGGATACCATAAGTCCAGACCGGCTTGAGCACTTGTTTATAAAGCATAAGTTTATTATGAATGGATAACTGAGAGTTTCTTCCAATTAACCAGTACATTTTTCTATATTTTAACTGAAGTTCTTCTGCTTTCTTTTTCACATGTACTTTCCACTTTAACTTTGCATCAAGATTCATACCAAGGTATTTTGCTTGATTTGCATGTGGTACAGGGATATTATTGGGAGTCACAGGTAGTGGTTCTGTTGACCTATTACTGAAGTTAATGTGAGTAGACTTTGATTCATTCACTTTAATTCTCCACTTAGTTAGCCAATCTTGTATATTATTTATGGCTATTTGTAGTTTGAATGAGACTTCACCGATTGTGTCAACAACAGCTAGAATTGCAGTGGCAAACGTGGCGGTAGTTGTATTGCTCGTCTGTGGTAAGTCGCTTGTAAACAGTACGAAAAGGAGTGGCCCTAAGACACTCCTCTGCGGGACTCCTGCTTTAGCTTCTTTTATGCTGGAGTAAGTTCCTTCCTGTTTAACTCTAAAGTATCTTCTTTTGAGGTATGAATTTAACAGCTCGCAATACTCAAATGGCAGAGTTTTCTCCAATTTAAATATTAAACCATCCAGCCAGACTTTGTCAAATGCCTGTTCTATATCGAGAAATATGGCTGAACAAATCTTTTTTTCCTCTAAGGATTTTTCTATTAAATCTGTTGTTCTATGGACTTGATCGATTGTGGAGTGTTTTTCTCTAAATCCAAACTGATGGGATGGAACAGCTCCTGATTTTATAATTTCTGGTTTAATTCGTTTTAATAATAGTCTCTCAAACAGTTTTGACCTAATGGGAAGAAGGGATATTGGCCTGTACGAGGTTAATTCACTTGGTGGTTTACTTGGTTTAGGTATCATTATCACTTCTGCAAATTTCCAAGATAAAGGGACATAACGTAGTCTGAAGGAAGCATTAATCATGTCCGATATTTTTTTAATAGCTTTATTAGGAAGTTGTTTAAGAATCTCTCCAGTTATCAAGTCATATCCTAGTGATTTTTTAAGTACTACATGATTCTTTATTTCTTGCTTCACTTCTTTAGCATTGGTTAATGGGATTTCCTGTCTCAAGATGGTTGTATGGTTTTCAATCAGTATATCCTGTTGATTAAGTGTTGTTAAATTGGGGTGAAAGGTACTCTCGAGATGATCAGCGAAACATTCTGCTTTTTCTTCTTTGGTTTTAGCCAGGCGACCATTATTTGTTCTTATTGGAGGTATGTGCATAACTGGCCTTTTCAGATATTTGGTTGCTTTGCACAATGAATAATGACTATCTTTATCATAGGTGAGAGATTATAGGTATGAATTTATTGATTTATTTTTAAAATCCCGTATTTCTCTGCGTAATCGTTGTGTTAAATTATTTAATCTATTTTTGGCAACTGGGTCTCGAGTACGTTGCCTTCGGGCACTTCTTTTCTGTAAAACTAGTGATTTAATTTCCATTGGGTAGCATTTTCCAGCTATTTTTATGTTTGTTGTATTAGTGCTTTTCCACGCTGCTTGCTGTATATCTTTGACGAGCTTCTCCACCTCTTGTTCTAATGTTTCTTCTGATGAAAGTTGTGTGTTTAAAATGATTCTATTGTTTAGTTCATTCCTAAAATATTTCCAGTCAGTATATTTATTTGTTAATATTGGCTGCTTGTCATTTGTAATTATTGTATCACTTATTATCATTAAAATAGAGGAATGGTCAGATGTGGAGTCAAATCCTTCCTGCACTTGTATATAATCAACCGGGATTTTTCTTGTTATAAAAAAGTCAATTAGATCAGGTGTTTTATTTTGGTCGCTGGGCCAATAGGTTGGTTTCCCAGTAGAATGCCAGTTGCAGTTGTATTTAATTATTGCTTGATGTAGCTCTTTCCCTTTAGGTGTTGTTAGTCTTGATCCCCAGTCTGTATGTTTAGCGTTGAAGTCACCTCCGAATATGAATTTTTCACCTAGCTGCTTGAAGAAGTGTGTATAAACATTCTCTTTGATGCTGTATCTAGGTGGGCAATATATTGCGGCTACCACTACTTTGTGGTTGCAGGTATTAATGCTAACGCTAATTGCTTGTATTTCATCACTTTCAAGTTTTAGTTGTAGATCGTATTTAATATCCTTTTTTAAAATTACGGCACTGCCCCCTCGTGCATTATTATTAGGATGTACTGCTGAGTGAACTTCGTAGCCACGGAGATTTATATGACTCTGAGTAGTAAGGTGTGTTTCAGATAATAAGCATATATCTATTTTTTCTAAATCAAGAAATAGTTGTATTTCATTTTGTCGTTGCAATATACCATTGCAGTTCCATGCAAGAATTTTTAAATTATTGGCCATGTTAATTAGCAAAGAGAGGCTACCTCTGATGCTGTTTGACTTTTTTCGAGTAAAGTGAGCCTTTGCATGATTGATATGAGGGCTCTTTTTTGCTTTTCTTCTTGTGAAGTAAGTCTATTGAGAATATCTTACGGAACGGAAGTAAGTAAGAAATTGACAAAACAAGATGGCCACGAAAAGGCAGAAAAACCAAGAGTTGACTTTAAGTTGCATCCAACACCCTTCCACATAAACAACTCGACTTTGATATCCGACATAAACAACGTCGACATAAACAACTCGACTTTGATATCCTTCGTATATCAAAGTCGAGTTGTTTATGTCGACATTAAAATCATTCCACAACATTCGCAACCAAATCGCCTCCTTACATGCTTCGGACAATGCAACAAACTCGGCCTCTGTGGAGTGAAACGTATGATTGCTTCTTGCAACTTCAACTTATCGTTGCTCCAAATAACTTGAATAAATAACCGCTGTTTGATTTTCGATCGCATCGATCTTCGGCCCAGCTGGCATCTGCCTACCCAAAAAATATGTTCTGGCATTTAACATCTAACAACCCATGCGTAATTTTAAATCGTTTGTACTCTTTAGATAACGTATAGAACTCTCTTCAGCACTGTCTAATCTTCTTCATTTTGGACAATTTGTCTTTTGTGCGAGTATTGCTACACTTGCTGCAATATCTGGTCGAGTGTTTATTGACACATACTTTGTAACAAGCTGCCAATTAGTTGTTGATATTCCGCGTTATTTGGCATCAGATCAGGTAATGAACCCTTCTGATATTTTGGCTTCAACGGGTATTTAGATATTTTTGCATCTTCTAAATTGAATCGATTCACCACGTGATTGATGTATGATATCTGACTTATGTTAAGTATTCCATTAATGTCCCTGTCGACCTCTATTCTAATGTTCGTCTTTATTGGTCCTAAACTATCAACTTTAAATTTGACGTTCAGAATTTCCTCAACCAGATTAATATTGCCGATTTGCTGATAGTATAAGCATGGGTCTGCTTCACTGCGATGAAATCCTGCGTCAACGATTACCTTGTTTAATGACATGTTCCAGGTGCGTGCCGACTGCTTCAGTCCATACAAGCTCCTTTTTAATCGACATACCATGCTTCCATCATCCGTTTCGAAACATGGCAGCTGCTTCATGTAGTTTTTCTCCTCCAGTTTGCTGTTTAGAAAGCTGTTTTTGCAACCAAATGGATGACCTGCAACCGTCAACAACGTTCTAAAAGTTGTTTGCCTAGCAACTGGTGCAAATACCTCATCGTAATCCTGGCCAAACCATTGCATAAACCCTTAGGTAACCAGTCTAGCCTTAAACAACGTTACAGTGCCATCTGCGTTAGCTTTCAATTTAAACACCCATTTACAACCCACTGCTTTTCGATTACTTGGTAATTTAACTATTTCCCAGGTGCCATTTTCTGCATGTGAATTTATTTCATCATGCATAGCCGTAAGCCATAGATCTTTTTCTGCGGTCTCCAGTACGTCTGCCAATGTTTTCGGTTCAGTAATTATTGAATTAATATTTTCGATTGCCTCGATTAATCGTTTTGATTTGACCCCCTTAGTTTCTTGTTCCGAGTATCTAAATGGGTTTTTGGCAATTGGAATTGAAACAGTTCCTTTTTTGAGGCCCTCATTATTTCGGTTGATATGTTCTTGACCTAACACAGCGTCTGGTGCCTTCACTATTTGTTCACTTTCATTAGTGGTATTGTGAATTTGTGGTTTTATTTCGACAGTTACGGTATTATCTTCCCCTTCCATGAACCGAACATCGCGGCTTATAATCAACTTGTTCGTCTTTAAATCGAAACATCGATACGCCTTTGAGTTTTTGTTGTAACCCAAAAATCGTGCCTCCACTGCCTTTATGTACAATTTTCTTCGTTTCTCCTTAAGGATATGCACAAAACATTTTTTCCCGAAGATTTTAAAATTTTTCAAAATTGGTAAAATTTTTCAAAATGTACTCGACCAGATTTCTAGTTGTGTCTTCGGAGCTCATTTTGTTGGCCAACGGTTCTGCTTCCGCCAAGAACGAATGATCAAATTTAGCCTCAATCATCATACATCGATTAGCGATGTATGATGATTGAGGCTAAATTGGATCCATCTCGATTAGCGGTCGGTTCCTGCGCTCTGCTACTCCATTTTGTTCCGGTGAATATGCGGCAGTGCATTCTACTTTAGTCCCGATGCCCTTTAAGTATTTAATGACCTGTTTGTTTTTATATTCTATTCCGCGGTCTGAGCGAATAACTTTTATGGTCTTTGAAAACATAGTTCGCGCCATTTGACTGAATTCCTCAAGCCTCATGAAACAATGCGATTTTGCCTTCAGCAAATAAATTACCGTATATTGCGAAAAATCGTCTATAAACGTTATAATATAGCGCATTCCACCATGTGACTTATTTGGCATCGGCCCACTCAAATAAGTGTGAACTAGATCCATCACAGCATTCGTTAATGTCAATGACCTTTATGGAAAAGGCAACCTAGTCATTTTCCCTTGTGTACATATTTCACAGTCGTCGCTGCAATTACACACCTCAAAAGACACACCGGTGACTAAATTGTCATTGTTTAGACGCCTGACCTCATTAATGTCACGATGACCCAAAATACGATGCCACTTGTGTACACATAAATTAGTTCTCTTGTGCGCTGCATAGACTTCCTTTGATTGTTTGAGAATGTATTGGCTAACACAATTTTCGCCTATATAATCGGCCCATAACCTGTTAGAGTATAATCAATCTAACTACTTTAATTAATTGAAATACTTAATGATTTTAGAATATTTATGTTTAGTAACAAAATTATGCAATACAACTTTTACATATGACGGAACGGAAGTAAGTAAGAAATTGACAAAACAAGATGGCCGCGAAAAGTCAAAAAAACCAAATTGATGATGATTGCGTTTATACCAAGAGTTGACTTTGAGTTGCATCCAACACTATTATAATAAGATAAATTGGGTTTTAGGAGGTTATGAAAATAAATAAATGTTACTGTATAATATTTTTAACCAGCCTATGAAAACAATAACAATTTCTACTCTAAATCTGCTATCACTAATCTTGAATTAATATGCTCTCCTACAAACAAACATGAACCACCACAGTTAAGGGGTACTAACGTCCAATGATGAAGTTTTGTTTAAAGTCACGAATAACCCCTTCAAAAACCTTTTTTCTGTAGTTTAATTATATCGTCAAAATTTACCAATCTATATGTTGGAGTTGACCTTTAATTCTATATGTTGACCTTTCGTGTTACGTTCGAAATCATATTTGATTTAAATTAAGATTTTAATGTACATTTTTTTCATTACAGTGATTCATCAATATCCACACGTGTAGATATGCTGACTCCAGCTATTGAAGTATACAAACCACCACTCTGACATAAGGACGATACTCTCGAGAGTAATCTAAATAATCCATCAACAAGCAGTGATCTTTAATAAAAACTTTATTTTTAGTACATATATAATTATAATAAAAACTATATTTTTTTTTAATTTTTTTTTCTATTATTAAAATATAAATAGAATTATATTAATTAATTTATATAGATGAAAATATATTAAATTAAAAATTTAGTACTTTGAAATTGTAATTTTTTTTTATTATTTTTAATTGCAAAATAATTTTTTTTTATTGATTATAATTAAACATATAGAAAAAACTATAATGAAAAAAAAAAATATATAAACAAAAAATAGTTATAATAAAATCAGAATTTAATCAATTATAAATATAAAAACAAATCAAAACATAATAAAATAAAATAATTTAATTGACATGATTATGCATAAATTACACATTTTCAAAATTACAATATTATAAAAAAATTATAAATCAAATTATTAGGAATGTTGTTCAATAAAAAAATTATTTGCAGAATACAAAAAAAAAAAAAAATATAACTATGTAGTTACAGTGCGCACTATAACCATGAATGCTAAACAAAACTATCGAAATGTTGGCAACTGGCCTTTATTAAGAAGAAAGAACAATTCATAAATTGTATGAAGCAAACGATCAACAATGATTTAACTAAAAGTGGCAGTCTGTAACAATATTTTACTAGAAGGACGATTGCCACGGAAAAGTTTATATATAGTGAAAGATTTAGTTTAACTTTAGAAAGACGCAATTTTTAAAATCTAAGCAATTAATCAAAGAGTGCCTGAACCACCAGTAAACGGTTCCATAATATTTTAAAAAAGCTAACTCCAATTCATGTTCAGTTGAACACAACTCAATACACTACTGACATTGATTATGTATACTGAACAGATTTTTCTTCTTTGGATATGTTATTAATAGTTGCTTTCTAATCGACCACTTTTCAGTTAAGGGTAGTTATAATTTAGCAAAGACTTACACCTATAAGTACTTGCTGTGGTCGATTGGAAAGCAAATAATATGAGTGAAGAATTCAATTTAAGTGATAATTTACGATTTGTTAGACCTGATTTAATGGCCGATGCCTTTCTTACGGTTTTTAAATTTATTTATTGACATTTTTTAACAAGGGAGTTTTAGCTTATATTTTTTGTATCACAGAAAAACTAAACTTTGCTCCAAAATTTACAAAACCTCAATATCTAGCTTTTTAACCACCGTCATTTTTGAAACTAAATTAAAAAAAAAAAATAATAATGGGTCTTGTTTATAATCCAATCGTTGCCGCTGTTTTTGTAGAAGCACCACCACAAATGGGTGTCAAGTCGTATTGTTATCGATTGTTTACAAACTTGATATGAATAAAGTCTTATGTTTCGAGTGTGATCTTATCCAACTCTTCCGTGGTTATTTTAACGACTTACTTTACGCCATTACTATAGCCAAATCGAGGACGTGCGAATACAGTTTCGCTTTTAAATATCAATCTGCACATTGCATTGCTCTGGCCAGCCTGTACTGGCATGGATGATGGTTCGGCTTATTGATTCTGCAATCCAACAGGGGATCATAGTTGTGTTCATCGTCATCACCGATTGAAATCAAGTGAAGAACATTTTTTTTGCAATCCTCCTCTGTTGCATCCATCTATGAATGAGAATTGAACTTAAACAAAGAAAAACCGTAAAAAAACCCCAGTGTACCATATAGATAAATTTAAATCGAGTACTAGATCAAAACTTTTTATGTGCAGTATAATTGGCTTATAGCAAAACACCAATGTGTATCTCGATAATTGTGACATACAAGAACGTAAAGGTCAAAATATTATTTAATCTCAATTGACACAGCAAAGTGTTTATAAAGCGAGAAACATTTGATCTCGTTTGAATTTTTTAAACTTTTTATTTGGTTTAGACCTCCGCCTAATATCAAGTTTTGCTCAATATACCATTCACTTGAAAGCTTTAAATCTAATATCGTCTGACCTATATTGGTAATTTCTGTAAGTATTTTATTTAATATAAATAAAATACTTACAGAAATTACCAATATAGGTCAGACGATATTAGATTTCGAATTTGAATTTATTAGGTTATGGTTTTAAATGCCCACACAAAAAATATTCACAATTTCATGCTGGTAATGATGGTTGATTGCAACGTAATTCTTGGAATTCAGTCCTTCTTATAGGATATATAAATGTTTTGCATTCTATGATAGTGGCATATAATATTTTGAATCAATGTTGACGTTATGTGTCCAAAATGTAGATAAATATTAAAAAACGTTTGTGCCTTACCGAATAGAAACTCATTTATTTTCACATGGTTTGCGGAAACGCTGCACGTATCAAAATTCGGTTTAGTTAGTGTCAGGTTGCACCTTTAGTGGTCTGCAAAATTACTCTTCTTTTCAACTGAAATAGAAACGAAATAATTTTTTACGAAACAATGCTTGATTTTTTCTGCGCACCTTTGGCGGCTAAAAATAAACGGGAAAATAATATTATTCAAAAAAATTTAACTATATGAACACAAGGGCAATTAATTTTTTTTAAATAATTGAAAATGTCAAAATTTTACGCGAAAAGAAAGTTGAAAAGATTTTTTTTCGTGTGTAATTGGTTTGTAGAGTTTTGCGCGTCATATCAACTTACGTTCTCACCGCTGAACTGAGAAACATTTATCTAAAAAAGAAACAAAATTTTATGAGTACTAAGCTTTACTATAAAACGGAATTTTTACATCAACAGTTTAAAAATGCGAATCTGTTGTTTTTTAGCCAATGCCATGTTTATAAACGAAAACAAATTGTAGAATCGATAAATTTAAATCGAGTACTAGATCAAAATCGAACAATTTTATTATTCACCAGTATTTGAATATTTCAATTTTTTTTGGAATTTAACAAATCAAATTATCCATAAAGACGCTTTTCGTCCATTAAATTGATGATTTTATGGGTGTAAAAAAACGCTGAACGATTCAAATCAGTTGGTAATTGTTGTGATTGTGTTGCCACGTTTATATGTTGCCTCTTTAACTGCAAGTTCATTCGATCAAAAAGTTGGAGTTGCACCAACTTTTGTGCAAGAAAAATACGCCATTTTTACGGAATATGAATGATTAAACAAAATTCAGAATAAACAAACGAACGAATGAACGCAATTATTAAAGCGATAGACTCTGGGAATACCCTTTAATAAAAATAGTGCGAAAAATTTAGATATAAAAATGATTTTGTTTGTTTAGTAAGTTGATTTAGTAAGCTACAAGCTTTAAGAATACAATTAGGCTTATATTGATATTAGAACCTGCTAAAATAATTAGAATCCAATTTTAACGCTATTTGTTATCTAGAAAAAACGATGTGAGTAATTACTTTCGGTGGTAAGTTAGAAGTTCATTTATCAGGTTGTTATAAAAGCTTTGATCCATGAACTACAAAATCTTAGAAATGTGCACTGGTGCACAGTCTTTATACAATATCCAGCCTTAAATATATTAGGGTCTTCAACATATTTTATATAATAGTCTGAATTGCTTTTGAGGGTTCAAAGGTAGGTTTTCCTAAGCTCATCATAAAACCTTTCAAAAACAATTGTTTTTTTAAAAAAGTAACGGCTTTTAGAAAAATTTGAATTTCTAATTTGTTTCAAGCATACTATCTGTAATGTTTTTTGTGCAACTCAAAAAAAGTTTAGTTTAAATCTTCTCAGAAATTAAGTCGAATTTGTTTAATTTTTTGGAGAAGAAGTCCGTCGTTTATTTGTTGGTAGTTCACTTTTAACAACAAAAGTATTTTCTGAGTAATTAATTCTGGTAGGCGCTTTATTAGGAGTTCATTAATTTATTATTAACCATCTTCCATTTAAACTTTAAATGCTACTTCAATGTGATTGTTTACAAGTTGCTATGGTAATATGAAGTTAATATTTGCATGTGATGCAAAAACGATTATGCGGACAGCGTTGTGTGAATTATTTTATCGATTATTGTACCTATTTTCAATATAGGTCATCTAACTATTGGGATTGGTATATATATGTCTATTTATTTTTCTTTTGCTATTCAGACTTAGAAATCTTTTGTTCCTTTCTTTGTACTATATGATGTTGAGATTTAGCTGAACAAATTTTGAGTTTACTCTCCCAAATATCATCCTCAATTCTAGACACATTTCATTAGAGTTAAACTATTTAAAATATTCCGTGGTATATTTGACTTTGGATTTTAAGATTAAGATCAAATCAAAACTTTTGTAAGCTCATATTTTAACTTTAGCAACGTTTTTTTTATATTCAGGTCACAAGGATGCACAAAAATAGGTAGTTAGAATTTTTTATTTGTAAAGGTCATCATCGTTTTACACTTTTTTATACGAATATATATTACCCGTGACTTTGCCACCCGAAGATCCGGTCAGTATAATGTTTAATGTTAAGCAGATGCAGCTTTCCAATCGTGTACTATCTACATAATTAGGTACTCACCGGATTATACTTGCGTTCGCAAATATTTTCCTTTGACTTCATTTCCAAAAAATGATATTGTTAAGAAAATGCATCAATAATTATTTAAGTTTGATCTAGTATTGCTGTTATTTACCTGGTTTGAGTGCTTAATTACCTGGTTTATCGCTAAATTAGCACTTTTTGAGCATTTGGTTATGGAACTTATATTATGTAAATACACATTTAGAAACGATACTGTACTTTTATGTATCTTTCTTATGTTTTTGTAAATTGTTCAAAAACTTGTTGGTTGTTTCGTCACAAAACAACTGGGATGATTGATTTTTCGATTTTATAAACGCTTTACACTTCGCCGCCTACTAAAATGACTTTAATTAAACGAGATTGGTTATTACGTATGAGGTTGGAAGGATTTATTTTGAAAGAATAACAAAAGACATAGGATTTGAAAGACATAACAAAAGTAGAGAATTTCACATGTGGAAATGGTTGCAGACACTTCCTATATAGTATAAATGCGAAGAAAGTAGTAAATTATGGTAAACTATAAACTTTTGATCTTTTTAAACATAAATTTTAGTACTTAAAGTATTTAGTACTTTAGTACTAACATATAGTTTAGTACTTAACTGTGTTTGATCAATTAATTTTACTTTTATATTTTAAAAAATATATTTTTTTAAATTTCCATTGTTTTGCCTGTAAAAGTTTGAATTGACTATTGAATTTTATAGGGAAAAATCGGACAGGTGACTACAAAACGATCAGTTATTTGTGTATCAAATTCTACCAAATTTGAGACGTACATTTTAATCAAATTCACCTGGACAAGTTTTAATATTTCAAATTAAATTGCACGTAACACATTTCCTTTGAATTTTAATAGGGTGAATCAGAGGTCTCCGATTCTTGGCAAAGTCGTTCTTCGACCACTTCTCCCAATATAGTGAGACGAATCGATCTACATGTTCTAGAGCTGAATTATGATATTTCCAACTTTCTTGAGTTGAAAAACCACACTGACAAGGCAACATAGGAAGTTTGAGACGGTCGTACGTAAGGTATTGGTTTGTTAATATAAGCGAATGGATTGTTTTGGATAATTTTTGACATTAATAATTTATATTTTAAACAGAGTGTAGTACATAATGTTGCCGGACCAGCACCAGCATTTTCAATTGTATTCCAGATTATTTTTATTTTCATTTTCCGCTAACGTTAAATTTTTAAGTTCGTCGTTTTAATTGGTGGTTTTTAATTTGCGGTTTCTTAAGGTTCCTTCAGCTGCCTCGGATTCCGAGTTTGAGAATCTTTTATAAACTCTTTTTCTTGTCGTTTGATTTCACTGATATTACTTTAATTTGGCCAAATAGCATCGGGAAGCGTGTGATTTTTACAAATCACGGTTAATTTTTTTTGTTTTTAATTTTGCCATTAGATGTCACTATCATATATTGTAAGTACGTCATTAGCCGCTAGATGCCAAATTATTTATGCTGTCAAATTATAATATTTTACAAGCGTTTTAAATTCAATAATGAACTAAAAGTCGTCTGCAATAAACGGCTAACAGCGTTAAATCAAATTCGCACATTTTATAAAGAAGTCCTGCAGCTTCTACTCTTCCTATTGATTTTTGTAAGTGACCTGTAGTAAACATATTATGTAAAACTTCTTTATATTGGACACAATTTTTACTCTATGCCTTAATCACTTCGGCTCTTGCAGACCATTTAGTATTTGAAAGTGGTTTGTTTGACAAATATTTCTTTTGAAATAATTTTTCTAAACATTCCATCGACTAGTAGATGCCGAAAAGAAAACATACAGCTGTTGTTGAATTACATAAAAAAATATCCGTTTGAGTCGAATAAATTTCCAATATGTCAACATAGTTCTTCAGCCAATAAATTCGGCTGAAGAACTATGTTGACATATTGGAAGCATTATCATAGCCTTTTCCACGACAGTATTTAATATGCCAAGATTTTCTAAATTCTTCTAAATTCTCAATACCTCTTTAACATTCGCTAAGTTTTTTCCAGTAAGCGAATTGATTGGAATAAATAATAGAAAACACTGATAGACTACGCTTTTAAAGATATATCGCCGGGTGTGGAGCCGATGATTAGAGAAAAAAAATTTGATCCATGTATTTCTTGAACTATATGTTCCGTGTGACTTTATCACCCATCAGACTAATAAATTCATCACAAGTAGGTTAATAGATTGGCATGTTGACTTATATCTGCTCTAAGAAATGGATGAAAGTTCGAAAGTAAGTTTGAAGCCCCAATGAAATTTTCACTGTCATCTTTATTACATTTTTGATTTTTACCGCGAAAAGCGTGCGTTGGAAACCAGGAATTTAATGGTTGCTACGATCATTTTTAGGTCTTCTCTCCAGTATACTGTTTCTCACTGTTAAGATTTCTAATTAGAAATCTCTGCGACCCACTTGTTTCGACCTGGATGGGTTCTCATCGAATCGCAAGTTCCTTGGGTCAGGTAACTTGAGTAAAGTTTGCATATATATAGCAGTATGCTTTTTGATTAGTACTCGTTTGTGCAGGTAAATGCACTTTTTTTTATGCTCCTAATTATTTGTCTTATTCCGTCGATAGACGTCAACTTAGATGAATTAAGATCACCAAAAAAGGCAATGGTGTGATTTTAATAAAATAATCTTGCAATACCGAAGTTGTAGTTTCTGACCATCGAGCGATATCGTTTGAAAACCCACAACAACTTTCCACCAAATGGTTTCCACGAAACTTTCCATGAAATTCAAGGATCAAATCATAATATTTACATTGGTTACATTTTCATTTAAGCAAGCTTGATTTTTGTCTTATATTTGCAATGAGGTAACATCCACTTCTTTTGTTTAAATGACACGCTGGTAACGAAATATTCATTTTTTTCTTCACCCGACCACGGTCTTCCTTTATTTTTCCTTGAACTACTAGATTTTATTTTTATTTTACTTCAAATAATGAAAATTATAACCAATGAATAAAAAATTTTAAAAAACATTTTGTCGATATGAAATGAGGTAAAAATGCAAATTATTAGTGTGGAAATAATGTAAATAACTCTCATTTGAAATTGAAGAGGACTAAAAATATAACGACATTCGTGCCTAATGTGCTTTTCTGTAAACGAGTTAGTAATGACACAATGAATTTCAGAAATTTTATGATTTGAAAACTAAAAAAAAACATTTTACAACGAAAGTATAGATTTTTTATCTCAAGGCTATAATCAACATTTTATGAACTCTCAACTAGACTTTTAATATAATTTGGTCCATGCTTCGAAATTGCTTCGAAACAAATAGTTCCTTAACCTGTATTTACATTCCAGGTCAGTATAGGATGGCCGTGTAGTTGACCAATTTCTCGTGTAATTTCCTTCAAGCAGATCCTGGTTCAATCTGTATGTCAACAGAAATTTGATACTGATGACAGTTTTCTAAAAAAAATAAAATTCTCTAGTAAAGCGACTTTTTTCCACTAAAATTTAAAAGACTATATATTTATAGATATTTCAAGAATAAATCGTTAAGAGAATCAAGTATTGATATTTGGTTTTGTGCAGCACAATACTAGCTTGTGGTGCGTACTGTATATACTCAAATGCATTTCATGAATAGTAAAAAAAAAAAAAAATAGTAAAATAATTGTTATAAAGTTTAAAATATATACTTTAAATAATATAATTCTAATTTTAATTTTTGATTTTTAAAAATTTTACAAGATTCTGTGTCTCAAAATAACTGATAAAATGGTTGGACCCCGAATTTTGTAAAGTTTTTAGTGAAAAAATCATACAATTAAATACGTAGTTATGCTGTCTAAAAAAAGTTTTTAAAAAACTGTCAAAACATTTTTTTTTTTTAAAATAAATAATTAAAAAATTTAGTAATAGTGTTATGACGATAATAAAATGTAATCTTATATTTTTCTAAATACCATACTAATTAAACGGACGCGTCCTAAATTAGTTAATAATTTGATAAGTACGCAGTTTGTTTTGTGTGTTGTATAGAAAGTTTGGCGTTATTGTTCCAAAGGCACTAATTAGACTATAACGATTAGAAATTTGTTTTAAGTTTTGTTATATGGCGTTCGACAATTTGTGACGCCAAATTAAAATTTGTTTTTTGTATTTTTAAAATTTATTTCTAATTTTGTTAAAAAATAATTAGCCCGCATTGCTTGTACATATATAGTGTTAAATTATACATTTATTAAGTTTGGCTTTTGTTTACTTATTTACATTAAGGTGTTAAGGTGTTTATTTAACACTGACCACAACGCCCTGACCAATTGTGTGTAAAATCGTTCGTTGGGCTGACCACCTACAATGGTCACCAACTGTAAAAAAAATGGTCTGAAAAATCTTGTAAAAGATCCCTGTAAACGGTCAACTATGGCCTGTGATTTTTTTTAATGCTGTAGATAACTAGTAAATTTTAAAAATATGTCACATTAAAACTAAACCTATATATTTGTATGTGTCATGTTGTTAACATATATTTAAAATATTTGTTATCGTTAATAATGAAAATTCATACAGTGTTAACCTGTGTTATATAGAAGAAAATTATAAACAAAAAATGTCTAAGACGAATTTATATGAAATTTGGATGTTCCTTTAATTGTGTGGTATATAAAATTATGTTTTAAAATAATATATATAGAATTTAATTTTTTTTTTTAATTTTCATAAAAACGATTTCATAAAAAATGATATTATAAAAACAAAACAACTTCTTATACGACAGATAAAAGTTGATTCCATCTCTTAAATTATTAGTTAAACATAACATCGAAATTACATAAAACCGAAATGAAATCTGGCCTAACAGCGATCATTGGGGGACATCACACCTTAGATTCATGCAAGAATAAAAAAATGATAAAAACAATCTCAAAATGCGTTAAGGAATTCCACGGAAACCACGACATTTGCGAATGTACATCAATAAAGAGACCCATGATAGAGTATAAGTAAAAAGAGTATCCTCTTTTATTAGAGATTAATTATTGAATCTTTTTACAAAAGAAACTAATAAAATAATATGCAATTATCATTCAATATCTTACAGCTATTTATATAAGTCCTATATAAGCAAAACCTATCTGCTCTTTTTAGTCGTCTATATCTCGTTTTTTTTAGAATTCACCATGTAAATGCATTGGAAGATCATCGCTGTAGAATTATTTTTGGCGACTTCATGACATCGAATATGATGCTAGTATTTTAAATTCATACTGTGACGTCATAATTGTTATTTGTATGAAAATCAAAGAAAACACGATGTTTTTTGTATGATTAAGTTGGCCGTCTGTGATTTTTTTTCATAAAGTTCAAAATACTTTAACTCGTAGGGACGTGTTTTTTATTGATATAGTTGGTCAAGAGCATGAATCTAATATGCTAGCATAATATTCGATGCCATGAAGTTGTCTTAAATGCCATTTTTAATCTAATTGAGTTTTATATGCCAATTCACTAATTTGACTATGAGGAATTCGAATTTGATGGTTAAAATTGTCTATCTCCACTAGTTTTGGAAATATTAGGTGATGATTTTTTCTTCCGCATATTTTTTGGTCGTTTTGACTTGCCTTCGCCTAAGTCCAGAAAAAAAAATCAAATTGTCTATCTCCGTTAAGCCAAGTGTCCAGTATAGAGTTTTTTCGGTAGAGCGTAGAGCGCTCGGCTACTACTATATTTTATTTTCGATTAATAATGTTTTATTTTCAGTTTTTCGTTCGTGCTACACAAATTACATAAAAAAAAAACAAATTAAAATGAGTTTTCGCCAAAAACTAGCGCTAGTGCCGTTATTTTTTTACTTGAAGCAGAAAACAATCGCGAAAAGGAAGCAAAACACTGGATTTTATAGTGGACCAATGAATGAAAGTAAAGAAAACGTTACAAACGCCTATGATAATTTTCTACGTATGCCATATAGTAATTTCAATCTATTACTGCAACTGGTTATTCCGATAATCAAAAGAAAAATACGAACTTACGAAAATCTTCAGACAAAATATTGCTTCGCCAAATTAATCGAATGAGGTCGAAAAGATATTTCTACACAGTATCCCTTTCGAATATTAAGTGCTCAAGTGAAATTAGTGACGCAAGAATATTTTGAATTGAATTACGAACAGTATCCTGACTTGCAATTATACAAGATACATCTGCAAAATAGAAATTTCGATTCGTAGGCGATTCTTTACCTCAATTAGAGATGACCATCTAAAACCTAATTTATAGAGAACTGCTAAAAAAGGAACCATTGTTTGACAATATTTGAAGGCAACAGACTGTGCTTTTCATCAGTAGTTGTAAGGGGTCCTGTGACAGAAATTCGCACTTGAAAGTAATGGTATAGAGCGGAACCCAGCTATTAAAGCCTAAAATCCAACTAGGATATCGTGTATCCTAATCAGACTATAGGATTTCGTGTTGGGAGTCTTTTTTGATAAAAAAAAAAAATTATAGTCCAAATTTCACCCGTAATTTACCATAATTTCTAGATTAAAACTTTTAGTGAATCCTTTTTTAAAATCTTCCTCCTTTAAAATCTATTTCAGCCGGAGAAGAATAGGTATAGGTATAGGTATAGGTATAAGATATAGGTGTGTTTTGAAAAAATTCAATTGGTGCCCAAACACAATATTTTAAACATTTCAACAATATTGAAAGCGAATGACCATCGAAATGTAATTAGAAATGTTATTAAATATTTAATTGTCAATGCACACATGCGCTCGAAAGAAATGACCAATTCAATTTTAAATTACGTGGACCTATACATTTACTTTCTCTACTGTAGAGCAAAAAACTTTATCAAATATGCTAGATAGAGTGTAGAGCTAATGTAGAGCTCTACAAAACCTAAAACAATAGCGTGTACACTGTAGAGTTTTTACACAATAGAACTCTCACGTAGAGTGCGTATAGAGCTCTACTGTAGAGCTCTACAGGGTTTATACACTACTCTACGCGAGAGTTTTCTCTACTTCTACGTAAAAAACTCTATAGTGGATACGCGGTTTTAGAATACGGGGACATTGTTAAGTTTATTTCATATTTATCTAGATCTAAATAATTTTTTTTATTATTTGTTTTTCGAAATTGAGAAAAATTATCATAAATCCTATAATATAGAAAAAACGACAAAAGTATTTTTGCTTACAAAAGTATACTAAATCAGGTAAACCGCTAAAATCAATATTGTGGCGGTAAAAATAACTTGTTCCATAGAAGTCTGTAAAACTCTGTAAAACTCTGTTTACTCTGCAAAACTTTACAAAAAATTCACATACCTCCTTGCAATTCATTGAATAGAAATTTTCACATGCATCACATAGCGTTATTCAACGATTTTAAACATTAATATGTTTATTCACCGATTGGCCTTGTGGAGGATTCATTAACTGTATAGTTAAGTCAGTAAACAAAAAATAAATCGAAGTATACAAGTAAGTCCTATTACAACTACAAAAAAAAAAAATCTGAAATAGCTTCGTTGGTGGATTTCCGTTAAAACATTACCAAACTGGATAATTACCAGTGTTTGACCATAAGTAGCCCCTTTGACAACGACTAGAAGCTTTTCAGCCAATAAAAGCAAGGATATATTAATGGCATGTCGTTTTTAGGCTTTCAGCCGAACAGCAATTGCATCGGTGTGTCAAAAGTGTAAAGTAAAACTCTACAAAAGTTTTAGGAAAATCCTAAAATCACAGTTAGGGTCCAAGGAGTTAGGGTCTAAGATTGGTCGACTATAACCAACCGTAGTAAACATTCGCTCAATAGGCGGTGTTTATAAAAAGATCAAAGGGAACTACCAACGATGGTGTGTACAGTGTTAAATCGTCCACTCGATTGATGAGAAACAATTGATATTTGTTAAATTTGTTAAACGTTGATCAACATTTTCCAAACGTCCAGTCGCGGCTTAAGTCATATTTATTATGAATATATGAATTGTCGATACTGGATTAAACCCAAAATAATTATAAATTTTTGGAAAAAAAAAAAAATTTCTGAAAAAATGCATTTTAATTATTATTTGTACCTATTTTAAGATTTTTTTAAATTAAAATTCATTGCGAATAAAGATAATAACTTAAAACCTATAATGCCAAGGGTTCAGAACAAATTGTGTATGACAGAGACAACAATTAGTCGAAAAATCGTCGAAAAACAGGATATGGACAAAACCATTTTTTTTTTATTTAAATAATCTAAAAACTCATTAAGTTAGAGTTGTAAATTTTTGCCAGAATGTTTCCCTTGCCTAGATGTACACATGCTAATCATGATATACACCGGGTGTTTTTTTAAGCTGAAACTTTCAAATATTTCGGAAAATAAGCACTCTACGAAAAAAATTTACTAGATTAAAATTTAATCATTCTGAGGGGGACATACATTAGTGCAAAAATTAGTACCTCCTTCTCTTTCTTCTAGGTGGGGCAAGGGGGAAGAAAACAAATATAAAACTATCTGAATAACTGGGAAATTGTTACCTGAAGAAATGTAATTGGCTGGTGAATAAACTACTTTTAGTGTAATCCAGGAACAATGACGTAGGCGTAGTAGTTTTTTGTTCCCTTCGGGATGCTTGATTAACGTAAGTCCTTTGGCCTCTTACGTACCATGGTCCCCTCGACTTGTCTTTTTTTTTTTGTTTTTGAACCCTGCAATCTTTTCTGGGGCCGAAGGTCTCCCAACTGTTTCGTGGTTAATTTTTAAAGTCCTACCTTACGCCGTCACCAGCCAAATCGAGGATGCACGAATACAGGATCGATTTTAAATCCACCTGCACATTACATTGCTCCAGTCAGCCTGTACTGACATGGACGATGGTTCGGTCCATGGATTCTGTACTCCAACAGGGGATCATTATTGAGTTCTTCGTCATCACCGACCATAATCAGGCGATGAAAAATCCCTTTTGCAACCCTTCTCCGTTGGGATTCGAACCTGGTACCTCCTGTCCCAAATACCGCAGCTTTAACCACTGTCTCAATTGCTCGGTCTCATCATTTTTTAAATAAATTAAGTTTTTAAAATTATAGCCTTCGACTTCAATGCACTTGTTAATCCGCATTTCAAATGAATGTACACAACTGAGAAGCGTATCTGCTGGAATTTCGGGCACATTTCTTATTCGCTCAATCATATTCTCACATGTTGTTGGTATTTGTTGGTAAACTTTGTCTTTGAGATAGCCCCACAAAATGAAATCTGACGAAGTAAGATCTGGTGATCTGGCAGGCCAATTTACCGGACAAGCTCTACCGATTCAGCGGCCATTGAAATTACGATCAAGTACTTCACGTGCTACCGACTAATAGTGAGCTGGGCAGCCATCATGTTGAAACCAATTCTAAGCTCAAGTCTTCAAATAATGTTGGGAATCTATTTTCCAAAATGTCTCGATACATTTGACCATTCAAGTTGCCTTCAATAATATGGGGGCTGATGAGTTGGTTGCCGATTATTCCACACCACACGTTGATAGACCAAGGGCGCTGATGTAGAACTTGGCGAAGCCAGTGTGTATTTTTGACACTCCAGTAATGCATGTTGTGTCGATTAACCGTTCCATGGTTTGTAAAAGACGACTCATCGAAGAACAAAATTAGGATTTTGCTGTATTTGTTCACATGCCCACAGATGAAAAGTTACCCGATTTGGGAAATCAACGCCATGTTGATCTTGGTGTAAGGACACATGATACAGATAATACTTATGTCGGTTTAAAATTTTCCAAACACTGTTACGGGATAATCCGGATTTGCTAGCTATTTCCCGTGTACTTCCACAATGACTGTTGCTCGACGAGTTCTTTTCTTCGGTCGAACACTTCCATCAGTAGTAAATTGTTTGATAGCCCGGTAAAATGAAGTACGTAACCGATTCCTATCTGGAAAACGCAAAGCGTAGAGATTGACCGCATTCAATTTCAATTTTTTCTTGTACAATTTAATATTCCATTTTATATTGTGATAGCCTAACGCAAACTGGTTTTTTGTTTTCGAAATAATCTTCGAACTGCATCGATATTTCTAAAACAAAATACAATCATTTATTTGAAAGCAAATTTAGTCGAATGTTCCTGGGTTACGATAATAGTAGTTTCTTGACAAGTCATTTTTCAGTAATTAAAAATTTAAGAAATGCAATTTATGTTATCTTGTCTTTGTTTAAGACCAATTTCGAGTATTTACATTGAAAACGTGTTAATTTTAATGCAAACATATTGCAGAATCGTATTCATATGTTCTCAGTAGGAGAAATCGAAAAAGTATCGTCTATTACAGCGCCATCTATGAATCGAAAAAAATGTTTCAAGGAAATCCTACGTACTTTTAGCCGTAAAATTCGAATCTGCAATTAAAAATAGGGGTTCTTATTTTCATTTTAAAGTGAAATGAAAATAAGAACCCCTGCCCCACCTACAAGAAGGGGAAGGGGGCTAATAATTTTAACAATAATGTGTGTTGTCCTCGGAATGATTACATTTTGATCAGCGACATTTTTTTCGTAGAGTGCTTATTTTCCGAGATATTTGAAAGTTTCAGATTAAAAAAAAACTCCCGATATTGTTTCAAACTTAAACTGAGCTATGCGAGATATATTTTTTGTTTCGAGCGATAAAAACTAACATAGCTCAAGTTGTATTTTCCTTACTAATGTCAGCTATATCGCTCACACTTATACATTGCAATTTTTAGTATTAAATCAAAGCCTCCTATATTAACATCTAATTTTATTTTTGATATTAAATGAACGTCAATTGTATCCATGTATGTGTGAGCGATGTTTTAGTTGAAATGTAGAAACTTAATGAACTAAGTGAGCTATGCTAAGCTCTGCTGAAATATTTCCATCGCTTAGCTTAGCTGAAATGTACAACGGGCCATAATCTTGTTTTTTTTCCAAACATTCTGTCCAGATATATGCCTAAGTATTTGCAATGGATTTCTGCGAAATAGTTAAGCCGTTTGAAAATATTCTTTTTCCACTATATATATATTCTTTTTCGGAATCCAAATTGGTGATCTGGTATAATGGCCGTTCTTCTTGTACTGGTTTTAATTTTCTTAGTACATTTTTTCAAATAGCTTTGAAATGCTGCCCATGCTTATTGGACGATAAGACGAAATTCGGGTTTTAATTTTTACCAGGCTTATATTGTAGCTTATTGAGTTTACCTTCCTCTTAAAATGTCTAGTAAGCCGAGAGTTCAATAAATAATTTTGGACACCTTCATTTTTTTCTCTCAGAGCTTCTATTGGCGTTTAACGGCTCGATTTAATTTCCATTTTAATTTAAGAGATCTTTGCTGATGCCTTTGTATTTTCCGCTTTTGGATATTTCCAAACGAAGGCTATTCACTTTTTCAAAAACACTGATGTTAGGTATTGCTTTTTTCTGCTGCTTCTACAGGAACATCTCTGAGGTATGCTTCTACTGCAACAATATTTGCTGGTGTGCTAAGAGGAATATCCAGTTGGTAATTCTTTTCAAGTTGTCTACTGTGATCCTATTTAGTTTTTTATTTGAAAAGTTTTATTGCTGTCTTTGGACCATCAGTACTCGCACTGTTATTATTTACAGCACTATCCAAAATTATGTCCGGAAATCTTGCCTTATCAGTAAAGGCCAGTGCCGTGACTTTTAAGGTAGGAGGGGCGACTACCGGAATTTTATATTTGTTAGTGAAGAGTACAAGCTCTGTTTTGGATGGATTTATACTCAGCCCACATTTGCTAGCCCACTTTGTAATGATTAGGAGCGCGTGTTACATGACTTCCCTAATCGTGTTTATATAGGTACCTACCCGCGATCACGATCGCTACGTCATCTACATATGCCATCACCCCTATTACCTCCCTCTCTAGTTTCAAAAGTAGTCCACCTCCTTGCGGAGTTCCTCTAACTACTCGCCTCCTAATGGTGGATTCCCCTATCTCCGCGTTAACAATCCTGCATTCTAGCATCTGATTTATCAACCTGCTTAAGGGTAGTCCACATCTAAGAAAGGCAGTCCTTCCTGAACTGCCTCCTTCCTGACACTGTTAAAGGCGCCCTCTATATCGAGGAAGGCTACCATACAGTTCTCTTTCGAGTGGATTTATTTCTCAATTGTTTGCACCAGGGAATGCAGAGCCGTGTCCACAGATTTCCTTTTCCAGTACGCATGCTGAGAAGTCACCCAATCACTGCGTTTTATTTTTGCACGTATGTACACATCAATCAGTCTTCCAATGTTTTCAACAGAAAGGATGATAGAGTTATAGGTCTTAGGTCCTTTGAGTAGGCCTGTGAATTCTTCCCCGTTTTCAGGATAAAAATCATCCTAACCTCCGTCCATTTTCTAGGAATATAATTCAGTTTTAAACACCCCCTGAAGTGATCTTCAGCCATGGGAGAATGCCATGGCTGAATGATCTTCAGCCTTGGGAGAATGGTCGATAAGTGTTTTTGCAATTCCACTGGAATGGTACCGTCCGGGCGTACTGATTTATAGGGTCTAATGCCTTTTAGTGCCCATAGGTTCACCGAAGATAATTTTTCCCTATTCCTACCAAGTTCCGTCGACACATCCACACTACCTGGGAAATGGGTTTCCAACAGGAGCGCCAATGATTCCGCACTAGACGTTGTCCACACCCCATCTGGTTTAATTAAGTAAAGCATTACCTAACATCAATAAAATATTATAACTAAATTTTGGCTTTTAAAAATATCCTTTAAATGGACAAAAAAGTTTTTAAACATGTCCCAATAATCTTTTATTTTCAAGAAATATTTTCGAGTAATCAGTACACTTTTGAGCAGATTATTGCCCAAACTTTTTTCACATAAATGGGGATAAATTATTTCAATAACTTCTCGCTTATTGTCCGTATATCCAATTTAAAACATCATAAAGGTCTTGAATTGCACGATTTAATCGAACCTGCACGAAAACAATTTTGACTTCTGTTAGTAGAAAAGCCTGCTCATCAACAAACCCTGCACCTCCGCCGAACTAGTATTCAAATTAGACCATCGGAAAATTTTATTTAAGAAGATAGGTTCCTATCTTTTTCAATTATAGGTAGATTACTTAGTTGCGCTTAAAGTAATTCCTTATCAGCTTCATGAGAACGTTTTGTGTACAATGGCTTCTCATATACTCTACCTGAGCATTTTCGATTGCTATAAGATAATTTTTTGCTTCTAGCTTCATGATTGACTAGTAAGTTTATGCTCAAAGCATTAAACTATATACTTATGATGATTTGCCGGTTATAGTTGCTTCTGCAAAACCCAGATAAAACACATTATAGTGCCTTATTTCAGCTAGTCGACGAAACATGTTATATTATTTCCATAAACTTCATTAGGCCCAGAATTGTAATCGGTGATCGAACCTAAATGCTAGCCCGTGGTGCAAAAAAATGTTTAAAAGTTTCAGCCTTATATAAAAGTTTATGCTGTTTGGTACCACAAAACAATATTTGTTGGGATTTTTAACATGGGCCTAGTCCCAAAGGCTTTCGACTTTAACATGGATTTTTCTAGAAAGGTTGGAATTTACAAACCTGGTATCTTTCTGCGGGCTTTTACATTGCAATATTGAAGAAAGGGCTCAAATTCTCATTTCTCTAATAGACCTTTGACAAGGTTGACTTTTCAACCTTTATAAATTGACATTAAAATTATTGAATCGATCAATAATATTTCTGCTCGTGTAAAGTTTCAGAATGATTAAGACTCGTTTTGCAAATGGTCAGTTACTAAAAGATTGCCACTAAACATAAGTAATTTTTTTTTAAACCGGTCTCCAATACTTCATTAATACTATTTCGACAGATGTGTTGATCGGATAAACCTTATATGGGACTTATAGGAAGTTATTTGCTCTTCCAATCTTACATTTGAGGCACTCACATTTGATGTAATTTTTTGAAGATGCAACAACTAGCCGCCGATATTTTGCACCTGATGCAATTTGAATTCATAGTATGAGGAATTCTAAAGTTTCTTGTTCCGAAATACTTATCCAATTAAACTTATATGCTCCTGAAAGTTATTTACGCCACCGAGCTAATTTTTTAAGATCGGCTTATGGAGCCAGCTACGAACATAACTTGTTTTTTTAATTCTTTTTTTAAAGGTTTTGATCTATAGTCTATCACACACTAATATTGCTTTCATATTCAGCCAACATTGTCCTGCAACATTCATCGCCACCCTCGCTAATGTTGTTTTTCTGCAGGAGGCCGTTTTGTCGTCAAACATTGGATACATTTTTAATCTGTCAAGATATTAGTTTAGGAGTGTGGTCCTAGACCTTAGGGTTTGGCACATGGATTATGCACCCCAAAAGATGATCGTAGTAAAATCCCTTTACATTGTCCCTTGTTTGTTTTCGATTCCGTTACCATCCGACTTTAATATTTCTAGTATAGTATTTCAATACTACTTCTCGCTGTTTTCATCATATTCTGCTGATCAATTGATTCATTTCCGAGTACTTAATTTAATCGCTACATTAGCCTTTTTCGAGGACTCAATCGTAAAACTGACTCCAGTCAACCGTCATAAAATCGAATAATCGATTGAAATCGATCTCATATGGGGGTGGCTCCCATGCATACTCGTACATATTGAAATTGTTAATATTCTATATATAATTATTAATTTACAAAAAAAAAAAAAAAAAAAAAAAAATATAAAACATTGGTTAAATTATAATAATAATTACGGATAACTAGATTGATGCGCACTCTTGTGTATTAAAAATAAAATAAAAAACAAAAAAAAAACATAAATTATTTTTATATATAAAAAAAAAAAAACTAAATTGATTAATTTTAAAACTAAAAACTAAAAAAAAAAACTTGAACAGGAAATATTTAAAATTAAATTAATAAGAAAACAAAACACCTTAAGATGTTATTTATTTTTTAAATTGTAAACATAATTTTTAATTTTTAACTATACTATAATCTAACTAGGTATATTTAAAAACTAATAAATAAATAATTAGGAAAAATTTTGAAAATGATATTTTCCATTAATTTATAATTTCACTTGTTTTTTTAATTTTTAAATTTAAATAATTTTTTTTTTTGATTTTATTAGAATGAACAAAACGAAAATATCAAACGCATAAGCTTTATTCTAATTATTCGAGCTAAAGAGACAAAACAAAATAAAAAATAGTTTTAAATAACAAACTAAATAATAATAATTGATGAATTTGGTACACAACAATTGTAAAAAAATAAACAAAAAAAAAAAAATTTAATATAATAAAAAATATTATAAAATTATTTGATAATTACTTTTTATTTGTGAGTTCGAGATTTCTTCCTCATTGATCCCGTGCAAAATTGCATCAGCCGTTATTTTTGTACCCTAATTTAGTACTATATTTAGTGGACTATATCTTGCCACTTGCCAATATAGACTAACGCTCGTAGCCGGAATGGTCCGGCCACATCCATTACCTATTTTACGTTTTCGTTGCGAGTCGTTTTGTCATCAAACAATGATTATATTTTTAAAAAGTATTTCTGCGAATGACTTGTTAAAATTCTGGCGGCCGCCACTTATTCCTCCGTGGGACTCTTTAGAAATGGTAGTAATTTAACTTTTTGGTAGAAGTCAGCCAGCCATTATTCATTTTCTAAATTTTGGAAATCTCTAATGAGATTTTGATGTTGTATTATTTCTTTCACATGAAAATTGTAAAATTTATGCCACAAATCCGAAAATTTCCAACATCCAGTAAAACTTATGCCACAAAAAAAATTATTTTCAAAATTCAAAAAATGATTAATGGCCAATTTAAATTGTGATGTTTACGCCTCAAATCGAAATTGTCTAAAAACCTAAAACTCATGATGTTAGCCTAATAAAACTTCGAAATTTATGCCACAAATAGAAAATGAGGATAATCCAGTAAGTACGTGATGGTTAACTGGTAAATTTATGCTTCAAATTTAAAATTTCCAAAATCCAGAAAATGCATGATGGGCCCATTAAAACCGTTAGATTTATGCTTTAAACCCAAATTTTCTAAAAACCGTTAAATTTATGCTTCAAATCTAAAATTTCCAAAATCCACAAAATGCATGATTGGCTATCAAAACCGTTAAATTTATGCTTCAAATCCAAATTTTCCAAAATCCACAAAATGCATGATTGGTTGATGGTCACACCGTTAAATTTATGCTTCAACCGTTACAACCGTTAAATTTATGCTTCAAATCTAAAATTTCTAAAAACCGTTAAATTTATGTTTCAAATATAAAACTTTCAAAATCCAGAAAATGCATGATGGTTAGCCCATTTAAACCGTTATATTTATGCTTCAACCCCAAAATATCCAAAAACCATTAAATTTATGCTTCAAATCCCAATTTTCCAAAATCCACAAAATGCATGATTGGCCATCAAAACCGTTAAATTTATGCTTCAATTCCAAAATTTCTAAAAACCGTTAAATTTATGTTTCAAATCCAAAATTTCCAAAATCCACAACATGCATGATTGGCCTATCAAAACCGTTAAATTTATGCTTCAAGTCCAAAATTTCCAAAAACCGTTAAATTTATGTTTCAAATCCAAAATATCCAAAATCCAATAAATGCATGATTGGCCATCAAAACCGTTAAATTTATGCTTCAATTCCAAAATTTCTAAAAACCGTTAAATTTATGTTTCAAATCCAAAATTTCCAAAATCCACAACATGCATGATTGGCCTATCAAAACCGTTAAATTTATGCTTCAAGTCCAAAATTTCCAAAAACCGTTAAATTTATGTTTCAAATCCAAAATTTCCAAAATCCAATAAATGCATGATAGTAAGCCCATTGAAATCGTTAAATTTATGATTCAGATCCAAAATTTCCAAAATTCATACAATGCTTGATGGTTAGCCCATTAAAACCGTTAAATTTATGCTTCGAATTCAAAACTTCCATAATCCAGCAAAATCATGATGGTTAGCCCATTAAAAGCGTTATATTTATGCTTCAAACCCCAAATATTCAAAACCCGTTAAATTTAAGCTTCAAATCCAAATTTCCAAAAACCGTTAAATTCATGCTTCAAATCCAAAATTTCCAAAATCCTCAAAATGCATGATTGAAAATCGTTAAATTTATGCTTCAAATACAAAATATCCAAAATTCAGAAAACATCTTACAGTTCGACAAGTTAGACTAGACGCGTCTATTGACTATTAATGCATTTCCATGTTTTAGGCTAACTTTCTTGTGAATTTTCTTGCATACAATGTAAAACAAATGGCTTATGCTGTCTGTATATAAATATCTTTTATGACAGTTTAGATTTAGCCGAATTAATTCCCTAAAAAATAATACCAACAATAATCACGGCATTGTTTGAGTCTAAGGAGGAGAAAAGTACAGCAGTTTTTAGACTATTGTATTTTTTGTAGCAGTTTTATATTATAGTGTATTGGATAAAACAAAAACATGTGTACTAAAGCACATTATATTTAGTACTTTCATGTAATCTCGGATAAATTGGTTCAAGTCTGAAATAATCAAAACAAATAATGGTACAACAGTTTTACTAGTTTCCTATAGATGGTAGGCGTAGACCCCGAATGATTTGTGTTGCAGTAAAAGTGTTAGCACTATTTACTAATAGGTAGGGGTATGTATCACAAAAAGAAAATGAAATGGTAGTTTCTGTTTGGAATCAAATATGTAGTTACCAGATAAGAAATTATGATTAAGGAATCTATATACTAAATTAGTAAATATGCTTTAATTTGGTACGGTTATTCATAAATTTATTCGTGTTAAGCTGAACTTTGCTGAAACCCGTGCTATTCTACTAAAAAAATCAAAAATCTTAAAATTTTAAAATTCGCTTTTTCATATATTTCTAGTTTTATAAGATATTTATATATACAAATTTAAACATAATTAATTAGTTAATTAGATAAGAATTATATATTAGTTAAAAATAAACAGTTAAATTATTTTCAATTGATCCTATTGTGTCCGTCGATGCTGTTATATCAGTCTTGCTATTACGTGGTATGTCCTCGTTAACCCAACTAAGTTTTTTGCCTTTTGGCGGCAGACCGACCATAATATTTTCTTTTGGGCCCTCGTTTATTGTACCCCAATTTATACGGGCTGTGTCCGAATTTGAAATCGAATCACGCTCAATTTCGTCATCATTAAAATTATTATCGTCGTGTTGTTGTAGCGAAGCACGAGAAATTATGCCTGATAAAGATAAATGGATTCTTTATTTTATAAATAGATAGCTTACAAATATTATATCATACTTCGAACAGTTGCTGTATAGTTTTCCCGTTCCCGTTCACGTTGTGCTTCTCGTTCGAGACTAGCTGCTAAAATTGTAGATGCACCAGCGCTCAAACTACTACCAGAACCACCGTGTCCATTTATGGGTGCACCCAAACTCATATTCCCTCCACCTATGTGTAGCCCGCTTATAATTTTCTCATTCGAAACTAAATTAGCAGCCGATGCCGTGCTATGAGCTTGGCTATGGATTCTATTACGGTGAGACCTTCGTTTACTGTAATGGTTATAGAAAAAAATTATTAAATCTAGAAACTTCAAATATATATTTAGTGTAGCCTACGTTTTGTATATATAGATTGACATTAGAAGCACAATAATGACAAATAATGCTATTATTAACGCAAATACGCTTACAATACCAGGAGCCCATCGTGCTTCGCGACCGGCAAGCTCATCAAACGCAACCGTTATTGGGACACTACTATTTTTCGGAGGAACCCCATCATCGGTTGCAATTGCCATTAAATGCATAACTGTTGCGTTTGAAGGTTGATCCATTTTTAACCAAAGTACACCTCTCGAATCGATACTAAACAATTTCGAATATGTTCCACGCAACTGTAAATTTATTCGATCATTTCGATCACCATCGGCCACTTCTAGCTTACCCAAAGCCATTGGCTGCTCAAAACTATTCAGCATCGGTATACTAAATTCATAATGCGATTCACGAAACCTTGGTTCCCAATCGTTCACATCAAGCACATTTATAATTACTTTACACGTTGCATTTGTAATTCCGTCCGATCCGAACACATCGAATTCATGTTGTGTCACATTTTCATAATCTAACGAACGTTTTAAAATCAATTCACCAAATGATCCAATATAAAACCATTCGTTTTGATCAGTATCCAGTATGACGTAATTTAATCCTTGTCCCGGCCGATTTGTTGGAAGGGCTAGTATACGACTGCCGACACCTAAATCTTCGCGTACATTTGTTTGAAACACGTCTTGAATAAATTCCAAATCTTTTCCCGCATTTTTATAAAACCGATTCGAAATTATAAGAGTGGCCAACGCGTATCGATCCGGATTATCAAATTGGGTCGCCTTAATCACCAACGTTATTTGATTGAATTCATTCAAATCGATCGGTGTGATTAGTTTGATTACGCCCGTTTTTGGATTTATCGAAAAATAACGTGACTCAATCGATGGATTTATTGTGTAACGCAACTCCGCTTGTAAACCCTCGTCCTGATCGAAAGCTTTTATCGGCTCGGGAAATATTAGTAATTCGCCTACGTTACTACCATTCATGGGCAGTTCACCACGATATGATTCACGTAAAAATTTTGGATTTTGATCGTCAGCATCGGTCACTACTATACGTAGTGTTGTATCAGTAAATTTTGGTGGTGTACCCTGATCTTGGGCCCGTAATTTTATTGTAAAATTTTTTAGCTGTTCATAATCCAATGGTTGTTTTAAAACTAGTGTACCCTCGAGCGGACTCACAAATCCGACATACGACGAATGTGGTCCTGGAAGTATTTGATATTCAACGGTTGAAAAAGGTCCTTGTTGGTCCAAATCAATTGCACGTGCACCCTGTAGTATTCTAAAAATAAAAATAATAAAATATTTATGTTAGTGCTCAAGTTATCATTATCCGTATCATATCGCCCTTATCTAACTTTTTTGTTCATAAATTCGTTATCTACTTAGGTTAATTAATAAACTAAATTTTTCAGCCTAACCAGACGAACCGCAGAACACAAACCGAAAATAGAAAATTTGCCACAACGACATTAATTTCCATTTCAAATTTTACTAATCACACTGAATAAAAACAAAAACATTTTCATTTTTAAAAATTTAATTAAATTTGAATTAAAAGCAAGACATATACATATACATTTAGAGACACACAGCCACATCAAGAGAGATGTACACAGAGATAAAAAGAAAAATGTGGATATTCAAATTAAATGTGAAATGAAAAGAAAATCGAAACGAAAAATTTATAATTTACAGAAGACTGACTGGAAAACAATACGATGATGTCTTATAATTATACGACGATCTAACGCAGAAGTTGAATAAATAATAATCGGATTTTAAAGGCCATTGCTGGTCCGTTCTGTAATCGACAATCAGAGCCCATCGATTTAAAGTCGAGGCGCTATTGAATCGGAAATCGGATAATGCTGTACCGTCCGATTATAGGATCAGCACGCTGAGTTGGACCGAAACTATAAACATTAAGAACTTACATTAAAATCACAAATTTTCCGATACTCCTTCACAATGTATGGCGGTAACCAAATAGTCTATTGATGATTGAACGAAGATGACTTTGGTTATAAAAATATTAAATACAGCCCGCAGACAATGATTTCCACTGCATGATATGATTTGATATAATTCCTTGAGTTTCATTTGGGCCTGGTAGGAAAAATTTTGCGTATATTTAAGCAGGCATCGCACGCTAATCAAGGACATCAGAAAAATTATTTGGCACATTGTCTACAGTGTTAAGAACACTGAACTGACTCAGACAATGTAGTCGCAGATACTCTTTTCCGAACGACGGAAATAATCAATACAACAATACCGGCACAAGCCGACGAAATCAGAAGTACCCGAACAACGGATGAAAGTTTCAATAAAACAATTCCGACACCAGCCGACGAATCCAAACCGGAAGTGGCCCAAATCAATACTTACTACGATCTTAATAAGATCGAATTGTCGCACAAAACGGACTTACAGGTTCAGAATTTACTTTCTGGCTTCGGACGTCCTTGTCATCAAAATATGACTCTACAACTTTTTGCAATGCCAGGCCTATAAATTACTTGCAAAATAAGCACCGGCACAAACAAACTGAACATAGCAGATGATCTACGCCGAAACGTATTCGATACACTACACAGTATCTCACATCCGTGAATCCGTGCAACTCGTAAATTGATTATTGCTCGCTATTTTTGGCCAAGTATAAACAAGGGTGTGACCCATTGGGCACAAAACTGTTTATCTTGCCAAGGTGCTAAGGTTCAAAATCGGGTCTTGGGCTTTCTATTCCAACTGGTCGATTCGAACATATCCACATAGATATAGTGGGACCATTGCCACCCTCTAATGGATATACTTATTTATTGACATGTGTCGATCGTTTCACTCGATGGCCCGAAGCTTACTGCATGAGTAACATGACAGCAACCACCATAGCCAATACATTCGTTCACAAATATGTACCACGATTTGGCGTCCCCAGCACGATCACAAAAGATCAGGGATCGCAGTTAGAGTCTAAACTATTCACTGAGTTAACAAAACTTCTGGGCTCACTTCGTGTACGTACTACGGCTTATAACTCAAAAGCCAATGGCATGGTCGAACGCTTCCATCGACAGCTAAAAGCTGCACTGATGGCCCGAGGTAACACACTCAACTGGAGTGCAGAAATCCCGATCATATTACTGGGAATTCGAGCAACAGTGAAAGAGGATCTAAATTGCTCACCCGCGGAAATGGTATATGGACAAACCATTAAGCTTCCCGGGGATTTTTTTGTTAAAAACCCTCTTTCACAAGAAACAAATAATGACACATTAGTTGATCAGCTCCGCCACACTATGAAAAATCCCATTCCAATCGGCTCACGACAAACTACTCAAGAAAAGAATTTTGTACCAAAATCATTGGACAAATGTGAGTTTGTGTTCGTTAGAACAGATAAAGTCCGCACAGGATTACAACCTCCCTACGATGGTCCGTACAAAGTAATACTGCGGTTTCGAAAGCATTTCATCGTATCGATCAAAGGTAAAAATTATAATATCTCAGTCGATCGATTAAAGCCAGCTTATGGCATATTAGGCTCACCTGATAATATATCAGCATATTGAGCACGTCCACTTTGCTGAATTATTCCTCCAATTTAGTAAGTAATTGATAATTTAGTAATTGATACAGCTATTTAATTGTCAATCCTATGCCACAGTCGGCTTTCTGAATTCACTTATGTCAACAATCCGAATCTCAGACAAGTGTCATTATGCATACGCCTCTAATCAATGCCTCTAAGGAAGGAAAATATAAACCCATTACGCTTAATCAACGCCTCTGATGTATGCAATACGACATCATTCAAACCCTCACTGAGGGGGAACATCACTTGCGGGGGAGTCCTGTAGCAGCTGCACAAAGATTGTACATTGCTACAAATAAAACGTAGTGCACCACAATACATTTTGTGCCACACCCGGTATTTCAAATTCATAAATTAATACGCCGGAATGTAGGCATACAATGAAATACATAAGATTTCGATCATTGGAATCGCGGGATATCCAACACACACTATATATAGATAATACCACAGTGTGTTTATATTTTATAAGGTGACAGCAGTATGTCAAGTCAAATACTGCGTTAATAAATTACATGTTCAGTGTAGAAAACTTTAGGCATCTCCAAATCTTTCGGGTTGGCACCGATTAGAACAATAAAAACTTCTTCGCGAAATTTAGATGATATAGAAGCGTGGTGAGAAAAGCATTAAAAGTATCTAGTATCAAATCGTAAGAATTAAAGTCATACAATTTTGTAAAAAAAATCATTAAGTGTAAATTCTTTTATAAAAATAAAATTATACAAATTTACAATACAAGTAATTAAGTTAAGTGAATATCACTGTGTAACGAATTATTAAAGACCGGCATAGCCGGGGACACAGATATTACAGTTTAAATGCAAGGTGGATCTATGTTTTTTACCAACGTTCTGTATTGTGATAAATCAGGGTATTATGTTGACAGGTATGTGTATACATCTATCTTTCATTGTTAGTTGGTAAATTTAAAACTAATAAAGCCCAGGTTGGTGACTAAACTTGGTGATTTCATAGAGGTTCTCACTTGTTGATGATTAATAAATTTTTCGATAGTTATCTTTACCAGGGTGTAGCTCAATAATCTTTCCTAAAGGCTATAGTTTAACCTGTAAATTTGCTTATTTGCATAATCACTTATTTCTTTGTTGCATTCCAGTTATGTAGTCATTTGACCAATGTATCCAGAAATCTTGAACCATCATTTGGCGTAGCATCCATCGATGGTTGGTAGAAATGTTTTCGTTCAGAAAATTTAAAATTAGAGTTGTAATTAGCAAATCAATAATTAAAAAGTGTACTGGGTTTGAATTTAGACATGTTTTAATCTACGATGTAACTATTGATATAGTTCTTCATAACTAAGATTGGTGTTTCCAATAACCCTTTTTAGGTGATATTTTGATGACTTAAAGCTGCTTCCGGGAGTCCTCCAAAATGTGAAGGAGATGGTGGTATAAAATGCCATTAAACTCCAATTTTGAATAATATGCGTTGAAGTTCAGTGGTAGCTTGTTGCAAAGCCTCGTGTTTTTTTAGTCAGCTGAGTTTTGGTTCGCACAAAATTGGTTCTATTATCGCTGTAAATCCGCTGGCATAAAGGTGTTTTGAAAGTTAAATAATTTGGGACAAGTTGTTTACATTTGAAAATCTTTCTATTATCTGTGTATACAAACGAATAATAGATTGCTGATGGTGCAAGTGTAACTATGTGTTTATTTTCCAAATTTCTTTCACTAGTTTATTGTGGCCAATGTTTGGAAAAATTCTAACTAATTTCGACCCGTCGACCATAAATTGTTGTACTTTAGTAAGTTTTATATTTATGAGAACAAAAGGAAGATGTTATTTCTAAGATTCGCATTGCTTCTATAACTGTGTGCGTTATTTTAGGAAGGAGTAACGTTTCGCAAAAGAGAAGGTATAATTTTGAGGAGGTAAGGAAGATAAGGTATGTTTTTGATTGAAACTTTTTTATTTTGTTTTTGAAGTAAGAAGCCTTACATTAGTGATACTTTTTGAATTTGTACATTTGAAATAGATGACAACAGCATAGGTCTTTTCTAAGTCGTCACAAAATCCATTATACAACTCTGTGTTATTGTTCTTCTCAAAATAAGTCAAATGTGGAATAGATATATCTTCCAGAAGTACCAGTGTATTTTAAAATTCCTGCCACTTTGTAAATATATGTGACGGAAGTCCTTCGTCTCTAGAGAGATGTGTTAGCCAGAGTTCTTGCATCATAAGCTTGACTACAATTGTTAGAGGTACCACTTTTGCGCTATTCAAAAGTAGGATTCGTTTGGAAGATTAGATTAAGGCTTTTTTCAGTATGTTTTACCCAGAAATCAGTTCATCCACGTAAAAATCATTTAAAACCAGTTCAGACGCTATGGGATAGTTTTGTTGTTCATCGATGATAAGATGTTGAAATGACTTCACTGTTAAATACGTAGCTGATAATGTGCCATATGTGGCGGCAGCTAGCTTAAACTTCTGAATATTGCGTTTTCGTGACTGTCTCCACAAAATGCGTTTAAGTTAAGATTATCTTCATCAACGACAATTTGTTCAAACATATTTTCGATGTCAGCTCTATGGAAGTATTTATGTTTGCACTGCCTTAACAGTACAACAAATAGATCCTGTCGACCCATCGAAAACTACCTTCAATTTTGGCAGGTATTATTAACTAGTTTCATTAGTTGCCTCAGCTACCTTTATGTGTCCTAGCGCGACATATTCCCTTAAAATTTTTGTATTAAATATCCAGGGTTTGATTTTTCAAACCTGACGTAGGAAAGTCCTTTTCTTACTTGTAGTAGACGAGCCACTGCACTTTTTGAAGCACTCAAGTTCACTCACGTTGGCGAACAGCACGTTCGACGCTAATATTTGAGGGAAATATTTAAGCGTTGGCTCTCGTCGGCTTCAACCACCATTATCTCAAGTTGTTCTTCATCTGTTAGCAAATGTAATGAAGCATCAGCCACCTGTTTGTTCACATTTGTATTTTCTTCATCATCTCCTGCTCTGCTTTGCCTGGCTCCTATATAATAGAATTTCTTTTAATACCTCGAACGCTTGTGTTTTACTTGATTGTCAAATTGTCGTTCGATGTATGGATAATTCTCTGGAAGTATGTGTATTAAGGAAGCAATACCCGTAGAAAATTTAACAAACAGTAACTGTCAATTGTCACCACAATTGTTGTTTTTCTGTTGATTCCGCCCTTTTTATTTTTTGGTTCCGTTTTTAGTACTTTTGCTATTGTTGGTTTATATAAATAAAATCTTCAGCCAGCATTGACACTAACAACCTTTACTGCCATTACTGATGAGTGATAATTTTTTAATTATAAAATTGGCAATATATTTTCTAAACTAATCTAGCTGATATAACTCTAGAACCCTTATAATACAAAGACCACAAAATTTCGTTAACTTCAATTAATTGTAATTTTTTCGGATGCATCGATGCATCCGATTTGGATGATTGATGACCTATACTAATAACTTACATAATCGTGAGGGTTCAAAAAAACTATTTTCCCAATTTTACAAATTTTGCTCTATATTCTAGCCGCATCTCTATACGGCTTGAAGTTGACCTCCTCTGAATTGACATTAGCTGTCAATTCAGAGGAAGCCAACTTCAAGCCATATAGAGATGCGTCCAGACCCTGTGTCTATACCTGCTACCGATAGATGGCCAGAGAACTAGCGTATTTTTAAAGATATGTTCAAGACGATTGACCATAATCAGACAGATTTGGAATCCACTTACAAATTAAACAAGCTTTACACTGGCAGTTATAAGCAAATGTGGGATGAACTAAAGCACCATTATAATAATCTACGCTTTTTAGCTGCAATCAGCAAGGACTATTATAAGATGTCATCTCGACTGCACTCGTAGTACACTGCGCCCATTGTCATTAATGAAATTACTAAGGGATAAAAGTGCCCAATGAGCTTTTTGGATGATGTAACTTTAATACTTCGAGTGACGGGCATTGAATATGCCCTCAACGGGTCCTCGAGTAGATTTATACCAAACCATTGGACGACATCCATCGACCCAACAACGTCTATTCTTGCAAGTGTGGCTGCAACTAATACATCACAATACTATACTTGAAGTCGAGCATCGACCGTTCCGGTCCATATCGCACTTATATGGATGCCAAATTTTCCGGAATATGAGTATCCTCAGCGCTGAGATACAGAGTCTCATCTTATGCTTCATTTGTTGGAATCCCAATTATACTCATTATGAAAGTTAAGCCGCTAAATGTAAACTTTGTCAGCAAAATCATAAGAGTTTTTTATGTAAGGATAAGCAGATACAGATAATGTTAGCCACAACTATCTCAAGTAACATAGCTGCCTAAAAATCAACCGATGTCTATAGCATCTGACCTAAATCTTAACAGAAAACGATTGGATGTAGCCATTCGGCACGTCAACAAATAACTACAGACGTGGTAAAATCTATTGTATAGACCATATATGGTCTATACAATAGATGCTATGTTCGAATTGCAACGCTAGTGATGTCCATTGATGCTGATTTTTGGAAACATTTGCGTCAACTAAAGTTTGCTGATCCGTGATTTTTCCCTAAGTGTATCGATCTTTTAATCGATGCTGACATCTGGGGAAATATAATAAGAAACGGAGTTGTCACTAGCCCAGCAAGTCATGTGCGATTCAGACACGTCTAGGTTGGATTGTCATAACTCACACAAACTCGAACCGACCACCGCATACATTTTCGACCAAAAAATGTTTTATGTGGGTGCGACTCGATGAATTTTGTTTCATAAGTTCTAGGAACTTAAAGAGCCCGTAACCATCGGCGATCACTTTCCAAATCCATGTAATGATATTTTTAAAACCATACTAACATTTGCAATGCAGAAGGTCACTACAGTATTCAAAGCGTGGGCCATCTATCCGTTTAAATTTGAACCACGGGTTGTTTCGAATCTGGCAATACTTATGTCATTCTATTCTGTCACAAAATTCAGTATATTATCTCCACTGAACGAAATTAATCAATTTACGCTTGAGCAACGTTGGGATTTATTGGAAATTTATTTCCAAAACAAAGACAAATGGTCGGAAATTCCACGAAAATGTCATGCAAAATTTGGTCGCAGAGAAGGACCAACAGTGCCCGGTATTCGCAGGTTTATTGTTAAAGTTCGTGAAACTGGTTTCATTGTTGATGCGCCAAGACATAAGCGTGCTCGTACAGTGCGTACACCCGAAAATATCAAAGCTGTGGCGGAGAGTGTGCGTGAGAATCCATCAACATCAACTCATCATCGTTCTCAAGAATTGAACATTTCACGCACCAGTTTAGGCCGAATTTTGCGAAAAGATCTCGGTATGACACCTTACAAAGTTCAATTGGTTCAAAAGTTGAAGCCGCATGACTATCCACTTCGTTTCACTTCGCTAGATGAGCCAACGAGAAACTGCACGATTATGTCGATGTTGCCAAAAAAATCATCTTTTCGAATGAAGCTCATTTTCATCTTGGTAGGTACGTTAATAAGCAAAACTGCCGTATTTGGGGCTCAGAAAACCCACACGTGGTCTTACAGAAGCCAATGTACCCATTACGAGTGGCTGTTTGGTGCGGCTTGTGGAGCGGAGGCCCATCATTGGCCCATATTTATTTGAAAATGAGGACAACCATTACGGTCAATCGGACCATGATAACCGACTTTTTTTGCCCCCGCTCTTCATGGTATTGATGTGAACGATGTTTGGTTTGAACAGGATGGTGCAACTACCCACACATCTCATGCCACAAACGATTTATTGCGTCAAACGTTTGATGGTCATTTAATTAGCAGAAATGGTGATGTCAATTGGCCGGCAAGAAGCTGCGATTTAAAACCATTGGACTATTTTCTGTGAGACGCCGTTAAACACAAGTATTATGCCGACAAACTAGAGACAATTGAGCAATTGAAGGCCAACATTCGTGATGCCATCGCCGAGATACGATCCCATACACTCGAAAAAGTGCTCGAAAATTGGTCGGATTGAATGGGGACAGCCGCGGCGGGCAAATGAATGAAATATATTCCATCTCTAACCGGAACAATTGTACTTTACAACAAAAAAATAAATTTGACAAAATTTCAACCCGTTTTTGTTTTATTGCATTTTTAAATTTAAACTTTTAAATTGCGGTGGCCGATTCTCGGGTGATCATTCGCAATCATATTATATTCCACATCAATCTGACATTGAAAAGTTTAGTGTAAATATTATATACCGTAGGCGAAGAATCGCAGTCACTGGTGATGTGGAGAATCCCCGTTTAAACCATATCAATTGAAGACAATTACTTATATAGTATGCCATGTTCGCTATACCTCGTTAGTCGCTATACAGGCACTTAGGCAATGTGCAATAGACAACCACAGTATAATCATTGATCTGCATAATTTTTATATGGTCGATTATCTGGGCATTATAGATAGTTCAAGTGATGCCGTATCTCAGGAGTTTGATGTTGACTCCATTTTACAACAAGGCCAATTTCATTTAAGATAATGGAATTCCAATGATGCACAAACCATTTACGGCGATTATTGGTTTGAAACCATCTGCTCCAGAACTTGATACAAGCAACTCCGATACGCGGTACTCGGTGGAATTTGGAACCCGATCACCGATCAGCTATTCAAAGTGCGTGAATCAGACGCCATATACCTATATACTTATTGTCTAGTTCTTAGCGACATAGCTTGATTCTATGATCCTAGTGGCGGCAAAAATGTTAATTTAGTTTCAGGTATAGGAAACTTCGAACTCATTGGTTGACGTTTTGCAACGGTTTACAACAATTGGCTCAGATCCGTGTTACGCGTTGGCTTGGTGTAAAACAAGTAGCGATGATAATGCTTCATGGATTATGCGATGCAAACAGTAAGGCATATGAAGTAGTAATTTAAGTGCGGCGAATCGATGGTGACATAAACAATTTGTTATGCGGTAATTGGAAAAATAAAGGTTACACCAATGAAATAAATCATGATTTCTCGCTATGTAAATTGCTATTAACTTTAAAGCTATACGCTTCAAATTAATAAGTGAGTAAGATCCAGGAATATTCTAGCGTATATCGATGGCGACACATTCCCACAAAATTACAATCCAACGATTGTGGTAGTCGTTAAATATCCTCAACCGCACTAGAAGTGCTTTCACAATGGTTGACAAAGGTCCTCCGTGTTTGTTTAAATCTTTGGATGGAGCGCAGCGCGGCTACTGTTCAACCCTTCACAGTGACATCGATTCGCAGTTAGTTGGCACAGGCCGACTAATGCAGCGTGACCTTCGAGAGTTAAACAATATAGTGGATGCCGATGTCAAATGGAAATACATTACATCTGCAGCCCTACATCTTGGTGGCTCCTAGGAGGGAGCAGTACGTTTTGGTAAAAGACATTTAGCGCAGATCATCGGCAAACAACCAATTTAATACCACCGCAATTGAACAAGCCCTATATCGAACCGTGCCTCAATTTGAGACCTTTCATAATTTGAGACCTTACATGATTGCCCAGAAGTAAGATAATTTCCAGAAGTATCAGAAAATCACATTGAATATTGGTAGCATCTACAACGAATATACCAACAATTCTGGAAGTGTTTGAAACAGAATTATATTACTCTGCTATATAGTTACATATTAAGTAGGCTCGGGTCATCAATTTTCCATAGTCTCGTTGGGGGATGAGACCCTTTATCAAGATTCATCCAGGCAGTGTTTGGCTAGTACGTGTGGTAACAATTGAGTACAACAACGAACAAAAAACACCTTAAGGACTTCTTAGCAACATCTTACTTCCACAAGACTGTAATGCTGTTGATTTTTTTAAAAGAATCGAAGCCATTCAAAGTCTCGGTTTTTTTATTGACTGGACGTTTCAAATGCCTCTGCTTAATTGTTCATCTTATATTCAACGAGATGTTTAGCAGTACTTAAAAGGTAAACATATCGCATCCTACAAGATAATGCAATGTGTGTTTTACGAGCAAAGTAAATACCCTTGGACCACATGGAGCCAAAAAGATGTTAAATAGAATAAAAAAAAGATTTCTCGGTTCATTTACTGGATACGGAAGGAATTCTAATTTATTTTCTATTGGTATACAGTTTGTCTTTAGGCTGTACAATTTCCAATGGCATTTTAATTTATTAAAAAAATAGAAAATTGATTTGTCATTGACACCTGGTTATAATTTTCAATGATTTATACAAATTGTGAAATTTTTTTTCATTACCTACGAACAAACGGTTTCGGTCGATTAAATTTGTATCAAATAATGAATCACACTTTGCTGGTCAATCCATTTTTGATTTTTGTGCAAAAATGACGTTGTTGTCACTTAAAACAATTACCTTAGTAATTGTCTTTGAAATATTATTATAATAGTATCGATCGAGTAATTTGAAATAATTGAATGAGAAACGGGTGTACCGGCCATTGTTGACTCCTGTCGATATCAGTCCTTAACCAAATATTTGTAGTGTATTACTAAGGAACTATGGCCAGGTTTATGTAGCGCATCTCACCAGTTAGTCCATAAAGGCAAAAATTATCAATAGTGGAATGCCAAAGATCCTAAAATCTAACAACTCAATAAAGAGTGCACTTGAAAATACTTCTTTCCAAACTCAATCATACTTTGCCATTTAGGTACAGTATGTAAATATTGGAGTTATTATCGAAATGCATTCGCATTTCCTCTTGCCCTGGCAACTGTGCTTTGTAGACCCTACTTCCACTGATAAATTTTAAAGACCTTTAAAATACCGATAAGAAGTAGTTGGAAATGGTGTTGATCTGATCCGTTATCATGTATATGTGTAAGAGTTGGACCCTGACGGATAAGTATATGGTTCCAAACGCGACGATGACGAAATTTGTAGAGTTATAAATGGCGTTTGTGTTGTTCTTCAGTTTGTAATTGCTATAAGAATATCATCGATGCTCGAAAATAAAGTCTAGATTTCATTGATCATTGATGAATCGGTGGAGCGCTTGGGTGCCATTTTTGAGCCTGAATTGTATTCGAGTACATTTGGAGAGGGCGAATGAAGTTGAGATTGCCATAAATGATATGCTTTGATGCGATCTATTTTGGAGAAGACTATGAATTCATCTATATGAATAGAGAAGTTTTGAATCGGGTAACGATCTGATACTGTGGCTGTTTTGAGCCTACAAATCAACATAAAGTGATGTAGTGGGAAAAAGACAGAAAATGCTAATAATTGACAAATTCCTAAGTCTACCATATTATGTTAGAATTCGGTATACGCAGCTTAATATTAGGTGTGTAGTCGATGTGATCTTGAAATAGGGTAAATGGCCTATCTTAATGATATGATGAATCACAGAGTATTTTACAGGTAAATTGTTTGACTCCGCTTTTAGGAGAGGATACTTCTTTAGTAGCGTGCCATAACCGTTGTCAATTATGAAATGAATGGGGATGGGTTTATCGACAAATACATCAAATTTGCTATGGAATTAGGCATCTATGATGGGACGATTCACATCTGCTTTAATGAAAGCGTGCATTAACGGACGTTTGAGTCCGCGATTTACCCTGAGCAACTTTGTGCTTTAAGTATTGATAAGTCTGCCATTAGCAGCTGATAAAACTACATCATACGATTTAAATAGAAAAAAATTGATGTTGTAAAACGTCGAACCGGCAACATCATTAGGTTGGCGCCGGCGTGCCTGGGATAAAATTAAGGTTTGTCACTGAACGCGTTGACTTGATTGGGGTGTGAAAATGTGGTTTGTTGATGTAACTGTTTTTTTAACGAAAAACTGTTTTTTTGAGAAGATTAAGCATACTTGCAGTGAAGTATTCATTTTCGCGATTTACTGTGTCTGCATAATACCAGCACTTAAACCTGATTAAACCCTCTGGTTTAATGTCTGTTTATTAACATTAGCCCTTGCTAGCATTTTTTCGATGTTGCGAGTGAAGTCGGTTGTGTACGTTTTATAGATGTTTTGTGTTAGATGCGTTTGGGGCTTGATTTGTCGACTATAGGTCGAAACATTTTAGCTACAAGAATATAGAATGGTGTCGTACCTGATTTAACCGAGAGAGCGAGGCGGATAATCTCAGGCATTTTACGTGACCTTAACGAACATATAATTCAATAGCTTATGTGTGTGTTCCTACGTCAGATTCGATATGTGATGAAGACGCTCAGGCCGTCATTGATCCCCGATATCCTCTTCATTTAAGAGCAACTCCAATTGACGATCGTGGGAAGGTGTCAATCTTCCAAGGAGCAACGTCTCAATGTATTTGTATTGGTTGACCTTTGGCGGAACGGTGAGAATGTCCAGAATAGAAGATCGATACAATGGTGATAGAATTGCGGCCAACACTGTCAGATACGGACGTTTTGAGGATGAGATGCTCTGAGCTGGAATTGGATTTCCGCTGGACCGGACCAGTCACAAACTTTATCCATCTATGAAGATTCTAGTTTTGTGATCGATCTGGCATTGCCCACAATTTCTGAGGGTGATACCTATAACAAGGACCTGATGCTCACGCAAACAATTCTTATTTTCCACCTTGCTTTAACTTATTTAGCAGGTTTCTAGACGGAGTAGCTATTTTTAATCATCTCTGATTTCTATACAAGTTTTCTGTAAATCGAAACAATTCCCCACTCACTTGGCGCAATGCAAAATATGGTAATTCCGATTGCATAACCTTAAATCACCACTAAAGACATTAAGTCATTTTCCGTTCTTGGATCCGGTATCAACCACTCTATATCATACGTGAATACATATTAAAAATTAAACCGAACAATTTTTACAATATAAAACGAAAATTCGTCACGTTTCGTTCGATATATTTCAATGGTCGTCATTCCTTTTGTATGCTACCTTAAAAAAAAAATCATTTACCAATTCAACCATCTACGAAATGATGTAACAATCAAATTTTAGTTTTTCCAATGAATCAAAAAAATTTTTGTCTCAATAATAATAATTATCACAGTCACAACGAACTTCCAATTAAAAACAAAGAAGCCATCAGAAAAAAAAAAAAAAATAAAAGAAAACTTTTTACTCGAACAATTTTGACAACAACAAAATAAAAAAAAAAATCTTAGAGTTTTTATATTCTTTTGTTTTTGTTGTTGGTGTAATAAAAGAGCTTTGTCTCTAATCTTTCGAAAAAAAAGTTTTGTGTGCTAGAAAGTGAAATTCGTTTTTCTTATTGTTCATATAATCATATATGATATGATATGATCATGCGTTTAGATTTTTGCTTTCTGAATTAATATCTAAATATATAGTATGTAAAGGGTGATTTAAGTGTTGTCGTCGAAATTCTAATGTGACATTGAAATTCATTCAGAGCTATTCAGTCGTAAGGCGGCATTGTTTCAGCAACTGAACTTTTAAACTATTTCAATAAAACTCTTCGTTTCATAGTGTATTAAAAGAAAATTCGGCTCATGGTAATTTCAGGCCATGGAAATTTACGATGTTCTGAGTAGAATTTCAGAGTATTATTTTAGAAAATTTTTATTAGGACGGCTAATACATTCTATCGAGCAATCAAGTGCAACCAATATTTTATTTTAATTTATAGCATATTCAGAAGTCAGCGATGTTAGGTGTGACTTAACAGTTCTCTTGCAAATCCGTTAGGATGCTGCTTCAATTTAAATTTAAACCTGCCAATATACAACTGTTCCTTTCACTGTAATGATATTTAGATCCATTAACATAGCAGACTTTTATAATAATTCCAAATTGGACGGCGATGCAAAGCTCACATTTGAATATCATATGCCCAAATCGGTATGATAATGGTTTTGTAAAGAAGAATTTTGGCATATTTAATTTGTATTCTTTCGTTTAGTATAAATATTTCTCTTCCACGTAAGGCTGCGGTCAAGATGGACCCAAATATTTTACCTCATGTTTTTGTGACAAATGTTGCTGTGTCACCGGGGGTTAATATTTTTTCTCAATGTGAATGTGACATTAGCTGATTTGCTTTCTTTCACTTTTATTCTCCATTGTAGCATCACCAATATAATCGAAGTGTTTTTGTTAATCTTTTAATGCTATGGACTCTTTTGATGCTCAAAAGGTTCTGATGGGTTGCCAATTGCAACTTAGCGCTACCTTGAGAAACCCAGCTTGTATTTGACACAGCTTACTTTTAGTACCGCATTATGTTTGATTTCCAAACACCTATTTAGAAAAAGCTCTCTAGCAGCCTACGACAAGCCTAGGCAATATTTGTTTATAAAGGTGAGTTCCTTGTGTCAAACCTTATCAAATGCCTTGCGGGACTGATCTAAGAATACAGTTAAGCTATAGCTCCTATTTACAAAAGCAATTTTTTTATAATGCGTATGTGAAGTGACTGTTTTTTGCCAGAGAACTTCGGAAAATTAATAGAATTGAAAATATTGACCAAAATAAAGACATCAGATATGTCGTGGCTGCCATTTTATCGACTAGCTTAACCACGTCCGTTCTTTTATTTTGCACATGGTTACGTTCTTCGTAATCACCAATACAATAGTAGAAAATAATAATAATCATAGTTTACAGGACATTGATGGCCCGTACCAAATCAACAATTTGGAATTCCAAAGTTACCGATACTTGTATTGTATGGTTGCTACTTGTATTTTTTTAGAAAATCAGCCGAGGACAAGGTATTTTATACCGAAGAGTCAACATCACCAATATAGATTAGATACCTATAAGCTCCCTTCTCAACGATCGCTGCACCATCCGTTTAGGATCGGCTCGCAGAATGTGACTGAGCTTGCAGCATACTCGCTGTCCTTTTACTTCATGAACGACATCAGGAATTTTCATCAAATAGATGAAACTCATATATTAAGCTAATGACTCTTCTCTCAAATTTCATCAGCCATCTCTCATACTCACCCATTAGGGTCCAACTCTCTCACCACTACATGGCAATGTATTGCTTGTCCTCATTTGCAAGGTATTTTGACTTAAGGAGAAGACGTAGGGCAAACGGTTGCCAGCGGCAAGACGTGCCTTTTTATTCCCTCTCACAAAATTAAAATGAATGACAAGTGATCCGAGTGGTCAGAAACCCCTTCGCTTCCGTAAATGTGTGATCACATTCATATGTGTGTCTTGATCTCTACTACAACCTGTGATAATATATTTCCGATCTCCTTTTTTAAAAATAGGGAACTACGTGACCACTTTTCATTTCTTGGGCGTATAACTTCGCTTGGCCACACTAATCGAAAAGGTCGAAAAAAAGTTCCACAAAGTATTATCTCCGAATATTAAGAGCTCGGAATTAATGCCATCAAATCCATGAGAACCATTTCTTTTAGTCTCTGCATGAAAAGTGTGAATTCCTTGTAGGTTGGGTCCTGTATATGCACATCTCCGCAGTCAGTATTTGACAAATTTCATGTAAAGCATTTTGACACTTCTTGAACATTAAGTAAATCAGAAAAATGCTCCTTCCAATTATCGAGTCATGTAACCAATATACGGTGGCTTTCATCCTGGTCGCGAATGGCAGTAGATTTAAGTCTGAAAGTTCAATTCGGTGGCTCCTTTAAAAAGTTAACTTGGCTCGATGCTGAGTTGATGTACTCGTAAGGTTTTAGATTTCTACCATTCAGCTGTTTTCGTCACAAATTCGCTTGACGATTCTCGTAAAATGTATTCGTCTCTATGGACTTTATCACCGATGTTACTCATCTTAAGAATAATTATGTTTAATTATTTACAACATCGCATTGTATCACCCTTTATGTACATATGTATGTATATGCGAGAGTTCAAAGATATGTTCATTATTATTCATGGTATTCGGGTTTTGTGCTTTAATGATGCGTGAACTTATTCTAAAATAAATTGGCTGGAGCCTAAAGAGTTTCCGCACTTAATGTCATACATGAGTAATGCAATTCTTAGTAATCGGTATTTTTTTCAACCACGAACAAAATGACATAAACGAAATTCACCGGTGCATTTAGAACGTGATTTAGGGCTTCTTCGTAAGAACGTTCCAAAAGATTATGGGCTTCAATAAACAATTTCTGGTTATTTTGTAGTCATTAATTTGATGTCATTAAAATTCGATTATGGTATCCTTTGACTGTCGTAAAATGCGACTGAAAAAAGGGATGGAAGTCGTTACTGTCCAAGAAATTAAATGACAAAAAATTGAACACTATGTGTCTGAACGGTTTATATTACTTTACATTAGAGATGACTTAATCAATCGTGGTGTTCGGTTTCTTGCATGGATCATATGTAAAAAAAAAATTGGATTTGGATGCCAAACTAATTAATCATTTATTGGGATGTGCTTATGAAAGTAAGTCAACTATATCATACAACCAACTTCCTTACCGTAGATACCGTTGAATTTATCAAATATTATAAACGTGAGGAACAACTTTGTCTTTTTAAGTTATCTAGAACAATACGAAGAGTGAGGACGATATTAAAACACAAGTTGGTAGGTTATTAATGCGGTACTTGCCATAAATGGCAAGATACATTTAGAATTAACTAAATATCATCATGACATTTCGGTTGACTGTGATTATATAATGAGTAGTCAACAAATATAGTATGTTTGTAAGGTTTTGTGAATAAAGTTTGTGCATTTATTTGAATCGGTGTACGTCGAGTAGCCTACAATGATGTTTATGGTCGTACAATTGTATCGTTCAGTACTAATCTGTTACTTAGTCAGAATATACGGGATAACTGGTTTTCCATAGTAAGTTCTACCAAAAGTAGGTTTACGTCAATACTTTCATGCTAACAGTTAACATTATTGTGAAAATATAACGAATGAGGCTTTTAGCAATTTTACAAAATAAGTTTGAGGTTATAGTTTGATTGCTTACTAAATATGGATTCAAAAGCATCCACAATTAGAGTATTGGAAAGTTATATGGGCTTTTGGAAAGCTTTTTTATGCCATCTTTTGGTAGTTGTTCGATTTGGTTTTATACCTCGCCCCTCATTTTTACTGGGTATGGGTATATTATTTAGAATAATTAGGTTCTTCCGTAATGGACCTAGTTCTTTCAGAAAGTCTGATTCCATCGAATGATTGAAGTCCTGGTAAAATAAAAAATCCCAATTATTTGTGAATTCCTTATATATACTTCCTAAAAAACTGTCCGATGATTTTTTCCTTAATCTGTATGCTTCTACCAGCTGATCTTATGTTGAATTGGTTGTTTGTCGGCATTGGGTTTTTAGCTAGTTCGGGTTTGAGGAAATTTAACTACGGTGTCGATGAGAAACCTGAGCAATTTATTATCTCTAGTTTTGTACTCTAGGCATGGTACCCTAGAGAGGCGCTCTTTATACAATTTAGCTCGGTGTTTTCACCCTCTTGTTCTTCTTTCTGATCGCATATGTTTATACATCCGACATTTCGTTTATTACTCGATTATATATTTCTCCTTCACTTTGGCTTTCAGGAGATAAATTCTCGAGGAGAAGAACTGCTGGTTGATAATTTTGTTGGTTGGAATGATTCCATTGATTATTTGGTTGATGTCTCATCTTATTGATTCGTAGGACGGTCGATATAAACGAACCGTCTAGTCAGAATGATGTATCAACTGACTTTTGTGTTGGTGGTTTTAGACCTGTTGGTCGTGCTGGCGATCTCTTGCAATTCTATTGTTTTCATGTTGAATCTTGTAGACTTTTGTAGATTTTTTGAGGTACTGGGATATTGCCAGGCTTTCTTTGACGATATATTGGATATGCATTTAATTGATTATATATTTCGGCATTACTTTCAATTTATTTGAGCTCAACATTGTAACGAGCGACCCGTTGTTGCCCGTTCCCCTGGGACCTAAAATAATTATATGTTGTCCATACCAGTTTTGTTTTTTTGTATATTTAATTTATTTTGTACGTTTGTGTTTTATACCTACTCATTACCCCTACATTAATTTTTTTCAAAATAAAGTAACGGGTAATGAGTAGGTATAAAAAGCCGTGTTTTGTGTGATTCAGAAAGAGTTTTGAGCAGAAATTTGGATGAAAATACAGAACTTGTTAGCAAGCAGCCATTAGTTTTTAGTAAATAATAAGTTTTTATTTTAATTTAAATAATTTTCTTTAATTTGGTTTTAATGTATGATAATAAATTGTGATCTTAAGAAGTAATCTAAAAGAAAAAAAAATAACAAAAATCCAAAGAAACAATTGTAAAATTGTTAATAAAACAAAAAAACAACAAAAATTGTGAGCGCAGTGAATATTTTTCTTATTTTGCGATTTCGGGGAATAAAAAAATATATAATAGTACAACAATACCGTTGGCAGCATATTATCGTACGATAACCACAAACACACATAATTCTATAATACAAAAAGAAAGTACAGAATTGATGTGATACATTTTTTTTGTTAATTGCGTAAAAAAAATATACAAGTGAAAAATAATTATCATGTACACATTAAATGAAAAAAAAAAATAACAGTGAGTTAAGCCAGTGAGATTCAACCGGTGGTGAAGAGTTACATGAAACGGATGGAACGTTTGGATGTAAATGAGATATCAATGATTAATTATTTAGTCGATGAAACAAATTACAAAACATCATCGAATTCATCGACGCTAAGTCCACCATATTCAAACTATACTAATAATCATCATAATAATAGACATTATAATCAACGGAAACACCGTTATTCCTGTCCATACTATCTTTATTAAAAAAAAATAAAAATAAACATGCGGACAAAGAGGCAGGATGATATTTTTCGTCATTTTGAATGGATCAACAACATCTAGACAAATTTAGTTAAGTTAAATATTTTTGTTTTTATTATATTTATTAATATTTATTTGTGTGTTATTGTTATTTAAGTTTGTGTTTTTTGTAAATTTAATTAAGAATTTATTTGTTATTTAAGTTGTTTTTTTTTGTAGTTTAAATTAAAATTTTTGTTAAGTTAAGTTTTTTAAGATTTTAGTGTATTCTGTTTTTCTTAAATTCATTTTGTTTCTGTTTCTTTTTGCTTTCGTTTATTTATTTTATTTATTAAAGTAACTGTGTTTTGATTTTTTTTTCTGGTGATGTGATGGTTGCGAGTCCTGTTGCGTGCCGAGACTTGTTCATGTGAACCCGCCTTCCCGTCTTCTCCTTCCTTGCGGTTATTCCAGCTTCTAAGCATGCGTTGCAAACCCCACGTCCACGCTGAACTCTAGCCGGCTATCATACCGCAGTAAAGCCTCTGCTGGAAGAATTATGTTAACGCCATCGGAGTGCAGACCCTACTGGTGTCGTTTTAATGACACCAATAGGGACTCGCACCTCGATTCGTTACAACATGACCCCATTTGCTTTAGCCTAATTAAAAATAAGCTGCAGATCATTATTAATAAGCACCACGATATGGTCAGTTAAATTCATATTACAATTCAAGTAAATTTGCAGATCATTTGAAATAACTTTAGCAATATTGTTTATAATAATTAAAAATAATAGCGGCACTAATACTGACACTCGAGGTACGCCACACTTGGTCTCAATGGGACAGATTGCTTATCATTATAATTCACGTACTATATATGCCTGAAGGCATAATCACATACACATTTAATGGCTTCATTAGTTAGAAAACCTATACAGTAACTTTAATTTCTTTATAAATATTTGATGTCTTAGGATATGAAATACCTTCGAAAAATAAAGCAAGATAAGAAACACAACTTGGCGGAACCCATATTACAATTAAATTTGAATTCGGTAATTTGTTTTTTCATTAAAATTTCAATCACCTTAGAACACAGGCAAAACACTAATACATCTCATATCGCACTAATCACTTTAGAGTAGAAATCTTTCACTGAGTGGAAAATACTGCATCAGCAATATACTCGTGTTTATTATTTGACAAATAAATGGAATAACTAATGTCCTTATTAGTTTGATGAATCTCATTGCGATGCCATCATCCCCAATGGCTTTAGACTTGATATAGACTTGATTGCTAATTGAACAGTATCTTCATTAACAGTTTTTAAAATTAAAAATGTATCTCCTTGGTACCGGATTACCAATATCACTTAAATTTAATTACACTCACGTATCAACTATTGGAACTGAATTCACAAAAAGTTGGTTTAATTCATTAACGGAAAAACTTGGGTTTAGCGGTGCATCTTCCGAGAGACCAAAGGAGCGAATATTATTTTTCGTGATGTTAAGCGAGCTTAACCTTCCGGTTGTATCTAAGGATCCTTATATGTTTTAAATGTAGCTTTTTGATCAAAAATTGCTATTTGAATACTTGTAAAATTGATAGTCATTAATGACTGCAACCTTGTAGTTAACCATTAGTTAACCAAACTCACATTTCATAATTGACCAACAATAATTAAAACATTGCATAAAAATACAACCTGATGTCAAGTTAACAAAGGATATGAAATCTCGTTGAAAAATCCTAATGAATTACAAACAACAGACGAATTTCTCGAATTTTTAGAGACGAAATTTTAGATATCAGGCCTGACAAGCCTTAAGAACACAAAAAGCAACGCCTGTGTATGAAAGATCTCGTCCTAGCTATTTCAAGCAACAAAGTTTCAGCACAGTAACATTTAAAAAACAATGCAGCATTCTATGTTCAGACAATCACGGTCTGGAAAAATGCAACAAATTTAATCACCTAAGACAAATAGAACGATTGCAATTAATTAATTTACACGCACTATGTAGAAGATACTTAAGCGCTGGACACAACATTCTACAATGCAACAGCAGACAATTCTGTAAGGACTGTAATGAAAAACATTACAGCCTGTTGCATACTCAACAACAAACAGCAGCACAAGCAACCTACGCAACTAATGATCATCAATCTACACTGTTAGCAACCGCGCTGGTTAAAACAACAGGATATAATGGAAGAGAGGAGCTCCAAAGAATACTCCTTGACACCGGTTCACAGACCTCCTTTATTACAACAGAAGCCAAACATCGACTACATTTAACAAGGCGCAGAATCAGTGCAGATCTCTATGGGGTAGGTGGTCAATTCTTCTACAACTAAGTTATCCATCAACCTTTTCCATTGAAATTGGGGTGCTAGAATTGAACAAGAAAACCAAAAATCTTCCAGAAGCTACTTTTCAAGCCAAGTAATGAAAACATCTGAACGAGCTTCTACTGGCAGATCCAAACTACAACATTCCAGCACCCATTGACATATTATTAGGGGTATACTACTACAGTCAAATCATAAAACCACAAATGATGAAAGGACACAAAGGCGAGCCACTGGCGCAATTGACAGAATTCGGCTGGATAATAGGCAGAATAGTGATAAGAGGCAAAAACAAAATAGTTAATATAAGCTCACATATTTCATCAACGGAGATAGATGAACAGCTAAATAGATTCTGGGAACAGGAGGAACTACATCCACCGCGAACGTAAACTAAACCAGAAAACGAATGTAAGGAGCACTTTCAAAACACTCACAGACGTCTAAGTAATGGACGCTACGAAGTAAAAATCCCGTTCCAAAAAGATCCGCAGACGCGCAAAGAGATCCAATCCTCAGAGAAAGTTACATAAGCTTCATGCGATAATATAAGCAACTTGGATACATGGAGATAATGACCAGAAAGGAAAAAACAACTACTCCATCATACTACTAACCACACCATGCAGTCATCAAGGAAGACAGCACAACAACTAAGCTCCAAGTTGTATTTGATGCATCAGCAAAACTAACGGCTGGTACATCACTAAACGAGATAATGTTAAATGGTCCTACACTACAACAGGAACTAGTATCCATTTAATTGCGATGGAGAAAACATGAATTTGTGTTTAAAGCTGATATTGAGAAAATCTTCCGCCAGATCTTAGTTAACAAGATGGATCAAACCTATCAACGCTTATTGTGAAGAGAATCTCCAAAAGACCAAATCCAAACGTTCAAACAAGATTAGAATTATGTGGAGCATATTTCGTATGGAACTGCAGCGTATTTAGCTACAAAAGTGTTATGGCAGTCAGCGCATGATGAAAAGAACAAATTCCCAGCTGCAGCTGCGATCACTCAAAGAGATTTTTATGTAGATGATCTCTTGTCAGGGGCCGACACATTAGTTGAAGCATTAGAAGTCCAATCACAGATCATGAAACTCCTCAAATTAGGAGGATTTAATCTTAGAAAATGGGCCAGTACCAATAAGCAGCTAACAACACTTATACCAGCAGATTCTCGTGAAGGTGGATTATGTCCTATTCAGATCGATGACACGATTAAAATACTAGGCATCAACTGGAACCATAATACAGACATTTTTGAATTCAAAATTTCATCAGCGGATCACAAAGAAGTACCAACTAAAAGGAAAATATTAGCATAAGTAGCCAAATTATTCGATCCGTAAGGATGGTTCACCCCAGTAATTATACAAGTTAATGCAGAATATTTGGATAGCCGACGTCGGATGGGATGAAAAACTGAATACCGATTTGGAACAACAATGGATCAAATTCAGGAAGGTCTAAACGATATTGAACAAATTACATTACCTAGATTATAAAAAATATGGAAAAATGAGCTTCATGGTTTCAGTGATGCATCAGAGAAGGCGTTTGCAGCAGTGGTATACTATAAAACCACAGACAAACGAGGTATCCCCGTAGTCTGTTTAATAACAGCAAAAACCAAGGTCGCAAATCTAAGAAGCAAAATATCACTACCAAGATTAGAATTATGTGGAGCACAACTAGTGGCGAAACTATTAAAAAAAGTAGAACCAATGAATTTAGAACATTTAACCGTTTATGCCTGGACTGATTCAATGATTACACTGGGCTGGATAAAAGGCAATCCCAACAAATATAAAACCTTTGTGGCAAACAGAATATCGGAGTTTCAGTCACTTATGCAACCAAGCCAATGACACCACACAAAGTCCAGTTTCAATCCAGTAGATATAGCCTCACGAGGAATAAGCGCTCGCCAGTTAAAAAATTCGCATCTCTGGTGGCACGAACCAGACTGGTTAAAATCCACAAATTGTCCATTACTACTACAGCCAACCGAAAACGCAGAGGTGGAAGAGTTGAAAACAAGTTGTCTAGTGGGACACTAGACACTACTTTCAACGATAATAGATTACAGCCGATTTTCGTCCGCGCTCAAAATTAAAAGAAGGTGTAGCATTTTGCTACAGATCCATCAGTACTCTCAAAAATCATATATATAAAAATACAGAAGAACTACCAAGAGATCTAACAACAGATGAATTGGAAAGAGCTCACAAGTGGATAATAAAAATATACTTAAACCAATAACAGGAAGTCTTACTTAAATATAACACCGATAAATAATATTTTACCTAAGTCGATGCACCAACAAATTTAATAACGCTGTGAATTACTGATTCAGCTAGTTGCTGTTTTTCAGTAATTTGATAACGGAAATTTAATTATTGTTGCTCAATTATGCAATGTGAGTTTGTTGACAGACACATGCCATAATCAAATGACCATAATCTGAATGAATAATCAATTGGTGGTACCGGTAAATTATAAGATAAAAACAGTTTTTCGATCGAAGATGTGCCAGATGTAATGAATAAGTCAGACAATGAAGCACTGGTATGGAAACCGAAGGGAACTTAGGAGCTTAGAATCACTAATAGATTTATTAATGATTCTCCTATTTATATTTTGACAGCATGACTTGTGTGAACATTTCTAACTAAAGTGAAACTAGGAATATGAATGAGATCAGATACCCAATGCTTAAACCAGGTTTTGGTAATGGCTAAAATATGAAGGACCACTCTGGCAATTAACCTTATAGATCTTCAGCAAATTAATTATCAGTATTAAAGTAATGCGGTCTTACTTCAAAATGTAGCTGGATTTTGAGTTCTTTTGCAACTTTTAGATACAGTCTGCGAGAAAAGTCTGGCGCATACAATGGTACTAATTCGTTTCAGTTACATATTTCAGAACCAATAAAAACAAAATAATCAAAAAACCGAATATTCATGATGGACATAATATTCATAGGATATCGGGTCAAAATTCATTATTAACGAAGCCACCTCGACAAGGTGGGTAACGAAGGATTATACAAGGTAACATTCAAAAACGATATTTTTTATAGACCCTCGCTTAAAATTTACAATGGTACTACATTTCATCCTTATTGAACCTATTGAACTTTGAAATTACTTCGGCTTAAACTATTTCTAATTCAAAGATGTGTTACGACGAAAAGCATAAACTCAAAAAATGTTAGTGCACACAAATATTTAAATTAACATAAAACACATAACTGAACTTCTTAAAAAATTCTTCTCCATCATAAATCACACAATCTGATGCCGCTGCCACTAACAAAAAAAATAAAACGAAAAAGAAAAGCGAAAATCCATGTATACGCATTGTGGAAAGTAAAAACCAACAAAAGCATTTAATTTGTAATGTTTCAAATTATTTATTTCGGTACAAATTAAAATTCACCCTAAAAACAAAAAAAGCAAAAAAGAAAAGTCAAATCGAAAGAATCTAAACCACCCAAAATAAAATAAGAAATCACGAAACTTTCGGAAAGAAAATTTTTCTGCTATTTCCTTAATTTTGGTTTTGTTTTATTAATTTTTTTGTAGGTCACCAATCCGTTGTTTTCATTTAAGTAAAACATTTTTTGTTTATTGTTAATTTTACGAAATTCATTTTGTGGTTGGTAAGACGGTCAGTTGGTCGGTTGGTTAATCGGTCGACTAAAGAAAATATGGTTTCCACGTAAATAATATAATGCGTGATTATGGAAAATTAAAAACCAAATATTTTAGATGAATAATAAGTGGGTCACCAATAAGTAGTTTATTATTAATTTGAACTACGTTAAGGAGTTCATTCATTTTTAGAATTAATTTTATTTTTAGCTCAGCTTAATTTGTATACAATTAAAGTTTATAGCGTGGTAATGCGTGCTTAAAGAAAATTATAATAAAATTTTCGACTTAATTTAGGTTACAAATATTAAGTAATAAGTTTTTTGCTGGCCATTGACAACCAAACATGTGAAGTCGTTCTCTTTTCCATCATCAGGAATTTTATTTTTTGGAATGGTGATCATCAACTGTCATTTAACATAAACGCAGATATTGAGAAAATATTCACAGACATCACAAAGCAAATCATAAACTCGAAAATTTTTTATCAGTGACTAGTTAGTTATTGGCCGAAAACCTTCTTGGATGCCACCTACAATTTGCCCTAAAAGAGGAATGCTTTTTTCTGGTACTTATGTTAGACAGTCATTTGTCAAATTACATTGGTGTACACATGGTTGTACACAAATTAGACTATTTTTATTTTTTTTAATGGTGCTAATGCCTTTATTTTTGAATCTTTCTACAAAAGAAACTAACAAGAAGTATAAATCTTATAAGCTAAATCTGTAAATCTTATAAGTTTAAATTATTACAATTGTTTATGTCTTAACCACTGTTAATACTTAATAAAGTAGCCTATAGTAAATTAGCCTTGAATATTCAAATTATATAAATTAAAGATCCGTAAGTGCAGGTGGATCTACCCTTTTAAGTCGTCGGTACCTTAGTTGTTTTAGTATACCTCTGGCCAATTCGTAGGGATGCACTTGCAGTTTTAAGTAATATTTTGTACTGAACTCTTTGATAGTTTCTTTAATGGTTTTAATACCAAGGTCATCGTGTATGTTACTGTTTTGAATATACCATGGGGCGTTTGTAATACTTTGAAGTATTTTTGCTTGTGTTCGTTGCGAGAGTTCTCTATTTGATGCGCTTGTAGATCGTCATAACTTACTCCCCATTCCATAGGTCCATATGGGCATAATTATCACTTTGTATAGTAGCACTTTATTGCATAAAGATAATTTTGATTTCCTTTCTATTAGCCAGTATATTTTCGAAAAAGTTATTTTTATTTGGTTGCGTTTTGCTTTGATATCTTTGCAGGTTAGCCTTCGGCCAAGATGTTAACCTAAGTATTTAACTTTTGTTTGTTGATGGATATTTACACCATTTGGTTTTACTGGTGGACAAGTGCATTGGTTCAGAGTGAACGTAAAGTGAGTCGATTTATTTTCATTCACTTTTATTCGCCAGTTTTTTAACCATTGCTCAATTTTGCACAGATGATTTTGCAATTCTCGTGAGGCAGTGTGAGAGTTTTTTTGTGTGACATCAAGATGGCCGTATCATCAGCAAATGTTGTAATTATTACTTTTTAGTAATAGGAAGATCGGCTGTGTATAATAAGTACTATATAAACTTATATTTTAACTCTGCCTTGAGGGACGCCTGCTCTAATATCATTTAGGCCAGTGATTGATTCATTTTGTTTTACGATATATTGTCTTTGAAGAACATAGTTTCTCAGAACTAAGTGAAAATTGTTTGGCAATAGCTTTTTAATTTTGTAAATTAAACCTTCATGCCACACTTTGACAAATATTTGTGGAACATCCAGAAAGACAGCAGAACAGTACTTATTTTCCTCAAAGGAGTATTTGATTATATTTACAATTCTGTGTACTTGCTCTATATTTTCATGTTGGCTTCGAAATCCAAATTGATGATCTGGTATAACCTGACGCTCTTCCAATACTGGTTTTAGTTTAGTTAGTATCACTTTTTCGAAAAGCTTCGATATTGTTGGAAGCATGCTTATTGGTCGATATGATGATATTTATGTTTCATTTTTCCCGGGCTTCTGAATCATTGTGATAAGGGAAATTTTCCATTTCTGAGGTATATAACCAGTTCGCATGATTGCGTTGAAGATTAATGTTAGTTAGTTTTAAACATTTATCAGGTAATCCTCTTATCATTTTTCCCGTAATAAGATCATATCCCGGTGCCTTTTTTGGGCGTATATGATCTTTGATTGTATTCTTTACACTTTTCCACTTAAACTTAATTGGCTTGAAGGATGAATCATTATCGGTTTGCTTAGGTAAAACAAATTTATTAGCATCTTGATGAAGTGTAAACTCTTCTTTTAAATAAGCAGCAAAAGCTAATTCTTTTTCTTCATCGCTTCATGTCCAATTTCCACTTGTCAGTCTATAATCGGTGAGTTAGAATTAACTGGTCTTTTTAAATTTTTCGTTTACTTAAATAATTCTGTAAAGTTTGGTTTTGTTCTTCATTCAGTGCAATTCTTATAGTTTTAATATCGCGATTAAGCTTCCACTTTAATAAAGGAGATTTGGATTATCGCCATTGCCTCCTTCGTTTTTCTTGAACAAGGTTCTGAATGCCTCGGAGCAGTTTATTAACTTTCTATGTTATATTGAATGCGGGTGTAGAATTTTTTGCTGTCATCTCTACAGAAAAATTATATACATCAATCAATACAGTTAGTAACTGGATGAAGAAATGGAGAATTAAACTCAATGAAACAAAATCGGTTCATATGTGAATTTTACTAATAAAACAAACTATGTCAGTTTACCAATCGTAATAAACTCTAAACAAGTGCCTTATGCAAATACAGCAAAATTTTTAGGTATGACGCTAGATGTCAAACTAAAATGGAAAGAACATGTCAAAAAGAAACAACGAATTAAACATCAAATACATAATAAATTGCTCCTATATCGGCAAACTCTGAAACCTGTGTGGAATTACGGAATACAGCTTTAGGGTTGTACTAAGAAAATGAATGTCAGATGAAGTTTGTAAAAAATTTAATGAGTTTACGAAAGAGTGGTCGGAAAAAGGTGGAAAAATTGATCCTATCTTGAAACAATATTATAGTATAATAGACTAAATTTCAACAATTAATGGTTTGTTATTTAAAGGAGAAAGAGTTATAATACCGAAAAATTTTAGAATCGACATACTTCATAAGTTACATTTAAGCCATCAAGTAATACAATACGATTGGCAAAAGAAACTCTTTCTAGGCCAAATATAAACACGGATATTGAAAATTTAATTAAAAAATGGCAAACATGTTTAAAATATACAGATAATCAACGCCATGATGAAATGGTTACACACATAATCCCAGACTATCCTTTTCAACGTATAAATTTAGATGTCATGGAAGTTTAATATGGAAATAGCGTCAGATTATTTTTAATAACGGTGAAAAATGAAATGAAAAAACAATAATAAATTGTTGCAAGATAAACTTAAGTCGATATGGAATTCCAGAAATATGCATATCGGACAAACCGAAATACTTTATAAATGAAAAATTAAATCATTTAATAACCAAGCAACTACAAGCCCGTACCATCAACAAGGTAATGAAAAAGCAGAGGCAACAGTAAAAATAGCAAACAAATTAATTAAGAAAAGTCTACACTGCAATTGTGATTTTTATCTTTCTCTACTGCAATGCAGAAATACACCGAACATGATTGGAATTAGTCCTGCTTGTAGATTATTTAATCGAAATTTACGTGACAATTTACTGCAGCTGAACAGAAATAAATTAATACAAACAGGTGTAGATAATGTGAAAAAATGTAAAATGGTTAAATTTCCAGAACGATAAGTTGTACAGAAAACTACAAGATTTGAAAATTGGTGAAGAAGTTTACCTAAAACGGAATTTTAAAGAAAAACAATACCAAAAAGGAAAAATTGTTGATAATCTAAACGGTTCCTCATACATTGTAAACATCAATGGTCAGAATTATCGAAAAAATAGAAGTTTCATAAAATCAGCAAATACAAGTGCAGAAAAAGTAACAGATCGAGAGACACAGGAAAACACTAGCATTTAGAGCCAGCAGCCAAAAGAGAATAGCGAAGCAAGAAAATTCGAACTTCCAGCTTTACAACCGAGTGTCAGGCCAAAAACATCTACTAGAATTCCGGCAAAATTCAAGGAATGAAATGTAACATATTACTGTTAATTTAAAAGAGACAAATTTTCTATTGAAATATTGTATTTGTACTGTATTGATAATAAAAAGTCTTCTCGCATTTCAATGTATAAAACACCTTGCTTCGGTAGTCCTACCAACATAACGTCTGACCAACATTCCTAATTTAAATATTTTTCAATCTATGCAAATGGTTAGGAATACAGCACATCCACACGATGGCATAAAATAACGAAATTATAGAGCAATAACCTTGAAGATTAAAAAAAGCATTAAATTCCAGATATAATAGAACAAAATATAGATCGATAATTTGCCTTTTGTACTTTAAAGTATAAAATACGATTTAAAATGTTCACATATATCGTATGGTCAAGCGTTAAAAGTATGTACTACGAAAGATGATAATGATAAAAAACTTGACGATAATTTATGCCAAGTTTATGTTCGAGCTGGTCGAAACCGAATAGGTTTAAAAACCCCTTATGATGGTCCATTCAAAGATATAGCAGTTGTATAAGTAAAACGGTTAAAATACAACCATTGCTATATATTATACTAAAAACCCGGTATAAGCAGCAACTTTTCAATGTCAAATTATCGTAAAAAACCTATTTATATTGGTGTTTTTATTCCACAAAGGATCTGTATGACTGATATCTCCATTTATTTAGATCAGTGGTTTTCAACTGAAATCACACCAGGGACCATTTAAATATTTTTGTTATTCCTCGAGGACCAGAGAAAATATTTTATTTGTAAATCCTTTATTCACATTTATATCATGAAAAATAAGAAGAATAAAAAAATAAATAGAAAGAAGACCATAGTTTTTATTCGGAAACTGTAATATAATTCAGATTTTTTACAGATTTTTAAAATAAATAAACTTTTCTTAACACAAATTATAACAAAAAACAAATATATAAAATAAAAAATTATAGTTATTTGTAAAAAACTACAATTAAATCACAAATAGTTATTTTAAAATATTGTAACGTCATAAGTATGTAGAATCAGTCTAATTGTTGCTGCCCTTTTTCGCTGGTTAGTTTATCAATCCTTGTAGCTAAAGTAGTAACTGCCACACGAAGAGACGGACTAATAATAAAACGATTTCGCTGCTTTGATTTAATTATAACCATTGCAGAAAATGTTGTCTCACAAAGAAAAGTTGTAGGCAAAATTAGTAAAATTTTCATAGCTTTTTCGTGCAAAATCGGATATTCATCTTTCACTTTAGCCCAAAATTGAGATATGTTTTTGACTTCAAATAAAGATATAAAGATATTAAGTCTGAACTTATTTCAAAAAGAGATTCTTGTTCTATCCTCGTCAATTTATTATTATTATTTTCAATAAATGGATTAATAATCCACAAATTCCCGTTTCGAATAACTTGTTCCAGTGGATAGTAATTATCGAAAGCGCTTTTAGATGTCCAAAAATAATATTTTATAGGCTTTTCATATCCACCAAATTTACATCTACCGAACTCACAAAATTTGAAAATGAATGGAACATTTCCAAATTATTTTCTGCGTTTTAACCAGTGCGTAAATTTCCTTATAAATGCATCAATTTTATTGTATAAATTAAAAAATTGTGGCATTTTTGCCTTGAAGAGTTATGAATTAAATCATTAATTAGTGAAAAAAAATGTCTGATAAATAAGCAAGCTTTGCCACTCAGTTATTATCGCCAAAAAAATTAGGCAGGTCATTTTTTTATAAAGTTGTAAAAATTTGCCAGCTTCCTCTCTTAATTCATATAAATGTTTCAAAACTTTTCCTCTTGACAGCCATCGAACTTCTGCATGAAGTAACAAATGTTCATGCTCTGATCCTATTTCTTCACATAAAATTACAAACGATCTCGAATTTATTGCATTTAATATAATTTAAAATTTTTACAGTCTGCGAAAATATTTCAGTTAATTACGTTGATAATTTTTTGGCTGCTAAATGTTCTCGATGAATAAAGCAATGAGTGAATATCATTCCATCTGCGGCTACCTCATTTATTTTTGTTGCAACTCCGGAATGGCTGCCAGTCATACTTGCTGCTCCATCGGTACATAAAGCAACAGGTTTTTTCCAATCGAGAGACTTTTCTTCTAGATACTTGTTAATTGCTTTATATATTTCGACACTTGTCGTTTGTTAAGGTAATTCAAGGCAACAAAGCAATTCCTCTTTTAGGTCATTGAGATCATAATCAATAAAACGTACTTAGCATAGCAAAATGGCTTAATTTGAAATATCAGTTGATTCGTCCATCTGAATAGAAAAAAACGATTTTTTCAGTTTTTAAATAAGTTGTTCTTCGATACCGGCCGATAGTTCAATAATTCAATAATTCTTCGTTGAATTGTATCGTTGGAAAGGGAAATGGCACTAAGTTTTCCAATTTTGGTCCCAATATTTCCAAACACACATTTAATATATACGGCTTAATTAAATTTTCGGCAACTGAATAAGGTTTCTTACATTTAGCAATTCGTAAAGCAACCAGATAAAAAGCCTTTACAAGTGATTTGTTTAACAATAAAGAATTTTTAAGAGCAACTTTTGACCTATAGAGTTTTTCGGTGAAAAAAATCTAATGGTTTTCTACTAATTTTGGGTGTTTGGATCTTAGCCGGTTACATACATTCATTTGATAAAACGCAACCACATATAACACACTGTGGTTTTGGCAATTTCTCTTCGGAAGTGGGACAAGCAACAAAACCAAATTTTAAATAAACTGCATTATATTTACGAACAGTACTAAACTTCCTTTTTGTGGGTGATGCATTCTTTGGTAAATCAATATTATAATTTTTTGTGCTGTTATTATTCAACTCAATATTCGATTTTTTAAAAAAATTAGCCAAATTTCGTTGGATTTTTTTACTCATTATTAATTATGAACTAAAAAAATTAATTTAATAATAATTGTAATTAATTTAAAATAATTTTTGATGTATTTATGCTCCACATCCAACTACAAAATACCTGTTAAATTTGGTAGTATGAGAAAAGTTCCATCAGACAGCAAAATATAGCAACACTACATAATTTGTTTTTATATGTATACCCTACGTCTCCACCTGACATAAATCAAACCATTACCATTAACGTATCAAAAGACTAAATTATTAAAGATGGCGGCTCGTGTGGTCAATGTACGATATATCCGATATTTAAGCTGTGTGCCTAAAATTTATAGTGTCATCTTTGAATCATTGGTACCAAATAATCAACAATTTAGAAAAGTCGGCGATTTAGATGACATTTTAGGCATGAGGCACACAGCATTAGAATCATTTGGGACAATGAGTGTTTATGGAGTATAACCTCGATATACACTGATTATTTTAATAGAAATTTATTAATTTTAATATATATTTGCGTTTAATTTTTAAATTGGGTTTAAAAAAACCACACAGCACAAAGTTTGGACCTAAAAAAAAATCTTAATCATAATGACGCCATTTTGAAAAAAAGGAAATGTCATAATTTTGTATACATCAGGCTACCATCAAGTTATATCAAGATGGTATAACTTGATGGTAGACATATGGCAATATGTTATGTAGACATATGTAGACATATGTTATGTTAATTGCGAGTCTCCACTAGCAAACTGTTATAATAGTAATGGTATGACTTGCTGTTAATGGCAAGTGGAGAGCCTATGTTATGTTTAAAATTAATTCACAATATTCGAAACATAACCTAACATTCGTGTTAGATTATGACTTTTTCCAAAAAAAAGAAAAAACATCAAAAAGAACAATCATCGAAACCCAACAAACATTTGTGTTTGCAACGACACAGATTTCCTTACGTTCGAAATTTTCATAAATTTTACAATTTGGGAAAAGTTATATTTATATATATAAATATTATATGTGTGTAAAAGAAAATTTAAAAAATTAGTTAATTAATGTTATTTCTTTAGTTATTGTTTGTAAGTTGTTGTTTAATTACACATTTTTAGAGAATTTTCGTGGCGGACCTGTGTTTAGAGGATTTTCGCTGCGGACCAGTATAGAAATGTGAGGTGGACATATGCTAACTGAATTAAAACATTAGCAAAACAAGCTATCGCGCATTTCAGCAATTTGTAACAACGAAGATATTTTGAACCGATTAATCTTAAACATATTGTTAAAATTCATCTTGTGTAAAAGTGGCACACCTCATAATGCTATATAGAGGAACCGATATATATATATATATATATATATATATATATATATATATATATATATATATATATATATATATATATATATATATAATTTATCTTCTATTGGTTAATCTAACATTAGATTCACAACCCAAATCTCAATAATATTGGGTAAAGTTAGATATATGTATTTGTTTCAAAGTTCACATATCTCTACCGATATTTTATTTAATCGCTGCACTATATTCAAAATAAATGGACCAGCAAGGCTGTCGATAGAATTTTGAATATCTTTATTATAATTCACAAATGGTACTACAAGCTCTAGGTCTTCAAAATTTTGCTAAAAGTTCGGAATTTATTCTGTAACTGATAATTATTAATCAAAACTTTGTAGTACGGTTTGGATTATCATCATGTTTGGATACCGAAACTATTCATTATTAACAGATACGACCGGAAGAAAATCAAATGAACTGGATCGAATAAAGTGCAACCAAGAAATTCCACAAGTCGATAATTTTATTTATGTGAGCCGTATATCGGTCGTATTTCGAGGTATAACAAGGTGAATATTAGCTGTGTCCACCATCTATGGTTTGCCGTTGAAGACTAGCAACGTTACATTTCCCACACAAAATAAATAAAAGATGTTCAATCACAGTATATTGAAATTTACAGACCCAAAAAATTAGCGATAGCGTACAAATACCGTTTATTATTATTTAGTAACATAAGTAAAAATCCTTTTAGTCTGATGGTCAACAGTAAATTAAAAAGCTGCTGTCTTGTAATAAAGTTGACCAGCACTGATTAGTCCGCAATTTAACCTCATAAATGAAAACCAACTATAACAGTTTTTATAGTAAATTAACTCGCAATCAACATAAGAAAAAAAACTTACTGAAACACTTAAGTTGACATAATTTCTATTTCATAAACATGAACACCCCACAGGTCAATGAATCATAATATGATTTTATGCACTCTACTTGCACTTTGTACGACTTTCTTCGTACACACAACTATTAATTATTCCTATATTGCGATTTGTAAAGCTCTTAATGGATGTATATATAATAAATTTTGTAATTTACCTTGTTCCTGGTACAGTGACCTCTGACAATGTAAGGGTATAAGGTGCACCCACCCATTGCGGTGCATTATCATTAACGTCGGTTACTCTTATATTTACTGGAATTACAAAACTCTAAAACAATAAAAAAAAAAAAAAATTATTATGTGAAAAATAATCACGCAAATAGGAAAATCGTCTAAGGAAAATGACCAGGAACATAATACACTTTTACGATTTTCTTTTATGCTTTTTAAAGGTATATAGGACGAAGAAAACAAATCAAATCGATTAAAAGTATAAATAAATAAAAAAAAAAGTTTTTAAACTTACAGGGTCGGTCGAATGTTGTCGATCACATATTATATTTACATATACAGATGAAGGGCCACGAACGCCCTCCTTATCTAAAGCTACAATTAATACTAAATCTTTTGTTCCGGGTGCAATTGACACCGGCGAATCACGTTCGCGCAACGATAATTTTATATCACCATTTTCTAAACTTGGATTGCCATTTATACGTAAGGTACCCGCCACTGTACCAACCGCCGCATCTTCACTTGCTAAAAAATTTTCAGCTACTCCGCCACCTTCTAGGTAACATCGTGAGTCGATTATAGGTGTTTGTCCTGGAAATATAGAAAACAAAAATTCAATTTAGACTTTATGGGGCATATCTTCCATTCGGTTGCAAATAAATAATTTGCGCCGCGCAAAAATGGCGGATTTGCGACAGCTGAAATTGCGATTGTAAATCGACATCCTCGATAATGATCGCAAATTTGTAATTCAGCATTTTGCTGAATACGATTTGCTTTTGTCATTTATGTCATATCACATAATTTTTTGATTTTTATTTGGTTAATATTTTCCTTTGATATTCAATAATTCTTTTTGATATACAATACATAGTAAATATTAGCCAAAATTAAAGATGGAAGTAAAAAAACTCACGATTTTCAGGAAATCATCTAATGTTATTTTGTTAATAAAAATATTAATATGAGAGAAAAATGCATAATATGCATCCCAAACAGCTGGATTTTATGGTAGCTGCCTGTGTCCTATCTATTGGGCCAATTACATTTGGGAAGCCGTATGTGTTGAAAAATCCCAGTTTTATTTTAGCTATTTTTGTTTTAAAAATTAAAGGCGACAAGAATTCACCAAAAATCTTACTATAATGGCAGATTGTCTCAAATTGTGGTCAACAATTTGTTCTCTCACAAATTAGAAATTTCTGGTTCTCAATATATTAAGAGATGTTAAAACATGTAGTCATTCCAAATAGATAAAAAATGTATCGAAAAATTTTGGCCGATCTTTTTAAATGAATAAAATTTATTTAGAAAGTCGGAATTATTTTAAAATTTATTTAAAATAAAAAATCTAACGTGTCAAATGACCAAATTTAAAAAGTTTGAGGTTATATACTGTGTTAAATAGTTTTACTACCTATAAATCGGGGTCGCAAAAAAATACGAAAAATTTAACAAGTTGCCACTGTCATTTTTATCGAGGATGTCGATTTTATGATTCAGCGGTGTTAAGTTACTTAACAAGCTTGCGACTGAATGGAGGATATACCCCTAAAACTCATAAAAGGTTGGGCAAAACGATGTAGTTTTAACTGATTGTTTACAAGTCATGATTTCACATCTTGCATATCCATCACGCGTATACATAATAGTATGTATGTAACGTACGTATGGAAAATTTTCGATGTGTAACATTAAAATATTATTCTACATATGGCTTTTTAACGGGTTTTCTTATACCCAACTCTTTTTGTTGTTTATAGTTTATCTTTCGGAAAATTAACGATAGATACTCGTTCGTTCGTTACACACTCGCACACATATGCGAAAGAATATTTAGTGCATGAAAATATTTTAAAATACTCGTTATTATTACGTTGATTTCTGTCTAAACATTAACTACTTTATACCGGGTGAGTCATTTAGGTTGTGACACAATAATTGTTGGTAAACAAAATGGTTAGCGTTTAACTGGGTAACCAAGCATTTCCATTAGTGTAAGAGTGCTCTTTGTCATATACCTGAAAAATAAACTGGACTCTACAGTGTTTGCCTCGATCGTCGTTTACAGTGTCCTCTGTTAAATCTTCTAGTAAAGTAAGAAGCTGCTGCAACTTTACTCAATTATTTTGACTTTAATTAGTTATATGTGTGGTTCCTACTTCAATACTCGCCGTCGACCAATAATATTAATAAAATTTACATAACCGATATTGTGTAAGAAGAATAAAGCACTTTGGATTGACGCATACAGTTATAGTGGCCAACATATTCGAACTTCCTAAAATGTCACAGAGAAATTTTCGTAAGTCCATACGCTGGTTTAAAGTAGCTCAATATGAAATGTTATGAGTAGGTTAGAAAATTGGGAGAATAGGTCTGATCGATATCCATGCAGAGACTAAGTAAAATCTAACAATCAGTATTCTTGTGAAAGAACTTTATTAGCAGCAAGTACCAACAGGGATTCTGACAATATACAAAGAGCTGGATCGAAACTAAATGAGCTGCTACGGTTTTGACTAACCTTAACAAGTCATAATTTATTACAATTGTATTATTAACTTATAATAATGAGTGACCAAACTACAGTTCAAACTACTTATTTCGATCGAGATTATTTCTAAATAACAACGGTTCATCGAAGGAAGGCGTTCAACATTTATTGAAATATCCAAATTTTCGAGTGAATACATTTTTTTTATAAGTTGAAATACGGCGATGGTTTGAACAATTGAAGCCTACCTTTATGCTCTGGGTTTCCACCAATTTATAATATTTTATTATATTTTTTAGTCGGTTTTAAATTGACGTTGCGGACAAAACAAGCAATGGTTTCGTAAGCTGTTTAGTTCGGTTGTTTTTATCGCTTGAAAGAACAAAGTGAAATCTCACGTTTATGTTCAAATCGTCTGACAACCCAGAGGATTAGGTAGGATATCGAAGCCAGTCAACCAAGTACTCGCAACTTATGATAAAACGGTCCTCAGGGTATCTTTGAAGAAACAACCCAAAATCGAAATTCACGATTTTATGAACCAGAAAGGAACATAAAATAAAAAGCCAAATAAAATCTTTATCTCCTTTCTAAGCACTTATTCTAATTTATTACAAGTCGGCGGTCGAGTTCAAAATACAACTACTTGGAGCTGTGGTGAGAAACATCCAGTTATAATCCTAATCATGGTTACCGTTTTAACTCCAAACCTTTATCCCAAATTTGGAGCTTACTTTAAGGACTGGAGTTGATGGGAATATAAATACAATTAAACAATACATTTTAAACCTGTCAGCGATCTTACCGAAGCATTCATTTCCCGCACAGAGAGGGCTATGTAGTGATTTATATAGCGATAATGGTCGATATTTTTTTTTGGTGCCAATAATCAACTAAATCGTGAGCTATACTGTCTTTAGCTCAACGATTTTTACAAGGATCAACAAGAGAAATGAGGAACTTATTGGCAAACGATGAAACCACCATTACATTCCAACTGCTTCTCCTCATTTTAGAAGAATTTAGAAACAAATTTGGACTCAAATAATTACGTCATGACACGATGGTGCGGTTATGAGAACAAATCAAGCAAGATTTCTGGACAAGAAGACAATCTGATTATAAGAGTCAGCTACATTTAAGTAGTGACCATTCAGAATTATATGCTAAAATAAGGCATAATACGACGACCAAAATTTTGAACGTCTAACTGATTCACAATTCGGAATAACAGAAAAAACTGCAGGAGAAAGGAAAAGTTAATTGAAATAACTTTAAAAAATAGAAATTTAAATTTAATAGCCCCAGAAATAGACTTAGAACAAATCATTACGCAGTTAGCTGCTGTTTCACCAGCATGATCAGGTGCAAGTATTTCTCAATAACAACATTGAGGCAAATCATTCAAAAGAAAAGGATAGATAATTCGGTATCTATCCTTTTCTTTTGAATGTTTAAAATAATGTCGGTATTTCGACATTATTTTCAACTTTGAATATGAAGTCAGGGTTTCACCAGATCCCAGTGGATAAAGATTTACAAGAATAATCAGCATTTACCACAGACAGAGGTACTTGGAGTTCATCCGAACGCTTTTTGGACTGAATTATGGTATATCATGTTTCGAAAAGCCATAAAGAGAATCTTGGAGAAGTTCTCAAGAGACTGTTCCAATTTAACTTGAAAAATAAATTAAACAAGTGCGAGCTTCTCAAAAGAGAGACCGAGTTGTTAGACCAAATTATTTATCAGTAAAGTTGTTAAACTGAACCCTGATAAAATCCTAGATTGGCCAATACAAATTTCTCAAAAAAAAAAAAAAAAAGAAGCAATTTCTTGGATTAACGGTATACTACTGCAGATTCATAGAAAACTACTCTAAAATTACGAAGCTACTTACCAAATTCTTAAAAAAGGTGCAAAAATTAACATTAAGGATCCAGATTACGTAAAAACATTTAAAATGTTGAAAATATAAAATCTGTGGACTAGATATTCGCTTACCCAGGTTTTTTATGCCGGTCACACTAACAATGGATGCATCATTTAGGCTTTAACAACATTTTAGCCATACCATTATTGGAGTAAGTTCACACTCGTGACTGACCACAAACCGTTTTTCTTTGTTAAAACCTCAGAGAAAAGTTTTAAAATCTTAATGGAGGGGTGTGCCTAGAGAACTATGATTACGACGTTATATAGAAGCCGATGACCATAGCATGTTCTCAACTGACGAAATTAAAACGATTACATTCACAACCTTGCTAAAACAATTAGAGCATACTTGAGTTCCGAAAATGACTCAATCTAGAATCATGCTAACTATGACTCAGAGACAGTTCACTTAGGCAACACATCGAACGATTATTACATTCACTTCTCAGAGTGCCCGGTAAATTATTACAGAAATATTATTATTTTTAGAATTTGAGAATTTGACACAATTCATAATTTGGGCCGGAAACTGGGCAATAATTATAATTTAGACGTAATTAGTTGTTCTAATCAAGGCCAAATTAATCCTGCTCTTTGGAGTCTACAACAACTACGGGACGGGATACAGTGGGTTCATGACTATGCTCCATCAACTATAAAGATTCCTGATGAGTACGACAATGATGTTCTGGGAGTATAGGCTGTAACTACCCGTAGCTGAGTTACAGAAACCAACATTTTGTACCTCATGAAGCTGTAATTGTATGATGTAATTCCAATACCAATACTTTTAAAACACAAAATGTACATAATAGAACCATTTACAAAACATCGCGTACAAAACCTGCACTGCGAACATTTTGCGCCGATCTCTAATTCAAAATTACGATGATGTGTATAACTATAAAAATGGATGGATATTTGTGTAACATTTCGCCCATCTTTAACACGCAATTTAAAATATTGAATTCTTAAATACAAAATCTGACAGGTGGAACCATAGACAAGTTAAAACTTTAATTTTTCTTACATCTAAGCACTTACACAATTGTTAACAAGTATATTAAAAAATAAACATTTTATAAAGTTAATCATTTAATCATAAAATTTGATTAAAAAAATTCAAAAAAAAGGATGCGGGATTGTTAGTCAAAACTTGAGAAAAATTAAGATTTTAATTCATCGATGGTACCATCTTAAGAGCTGTACAACAACTACAGTTAATAAACCAAACTAATGGGCACAATTAAACACAAACCAATCATTATTCATAGTTTTGCCACCTTACTCGTATAAACTGGTTGGTTGCTTCGAAATTAAAACAAACTGTTGACCAATTTTCTACTACTTTTACTGTTTAACTGTTGTTTTAGATGAAATGTCAGCAAAGTTTGCTTCCGTAAAAGTGACACCTATAATTTTAAAATTGAGCATTAGGATACCATTAAAATATTTTGCTCTGATCTTTCGGTGCTGAATAATGTTTTGAACGGTGTTTCGATTTTGAGTCTTAAAAAAAACTTTTAGAGAAAGCAAAAAAAATTTCTTTCTTCTTTCTTCTGGATTCTGTAAAAAAAAATACTTTCTTTTAAAGATCATTGAACAATTTAAATAGTGCTCCGAAAAAGCAGCACATTTTATGTAAGTGCTTCACGGCGTATATTCTTATTCCTCGATGGCGTACTCTGTCCTTAAGACCTATTGAGAAAATAACAGCTTTCGAACCATGGTGCAATGTCACTTAAACATACATGCCTATTAAACAGACATTTTTCGAATTATTTTGAAATTGTTGAAATTGAAATTGGTGGAATGTGTCTCCAAGATATGATGCAAACAAATCAGCTTCTTGCCCAAGTTCCAAAGTTCCATCATCACATTTTATTTTGTTTTTAAAGTTGTTGATGCTTTCCAGCAAAAAAGAAAGGAATGGGCGTTGTCTTTTTGACGAGCAAGGGCAATAAGATAATTATAAATCGATTTATTCTTATAGCGTTGATTATTGCTTATAAATAGTTAAGTATTGTTTGTCAAGTTTTCAGGTTTTTTCTGCTAACCAAATCCGCAGCTTCAAAAAAAAAAAAAAAAATGAACAGCATTATCTGCGATTTAAATTCAACGACATCTGCAAAAAAAATGAGATACAACATTGTAAAGTTGTTAAAGTACAAAAAGGAAGTTACCACTTCTGTAAAAAAAAATCGACATCTGTAAGCCGAGCAGCAAACCAAAAAATGAGGATGTCGATATCAAATTTTATAGTTCAGGTTGTGAATCGTCATCTTTTTTTATAAAAAGACGACGATTCACTTTAAAATTGGCAGAATATAAAATATTATGATGACTAGATTGCACTGTTAAAAATGTATAGAATTTTATTAAATTTTTGAAAAAAACTGATTGTTTTGAAAGTGAAATGGAGGAACAAATTGCTGGTTGGAATATACATATAGTCTTGTAGATTATAAAAATGTACATAAAAACAAGTATGCAAACTCAAAAGATTCGCCAATTTTGTATAATGTTGTGTGTCATTATAATGTTGTGTGTCATTATCGACCTTTCAAACTAATGCTGGGTGCCTCAGAAGACTTTTCAAACTAATCTTTTCAATATATTGTTAGTTCAAGCAATATGCCAACAGATGTTACTAGTACAAAAGTTTTTGCCTGTGCCTTACATTCATTTATTTTACTTTTGTAAAATAAAATTTAAAGAATTTAGAAAAAAGTTAAAAATTTCAAAGATTTTACTTCTTATTCCAGTGCCAATGCTTTAAAAAATGCACTAAATAAAAAGTAAAATCAATTAATATTTCATCGAACGGAGTACGACCCGGCCATTTTTATACTTTTCCTCATTTGTTTTTTTTTTATATTAATGTTAAAACAAATTACCAAAAACATTAATTCACGTCACACAATAAAATGAATAGTCTTTGAAAAGTAACCTCACAGATTGACTTTTCAACTTTCGCCAATGAGACAGTAGCAGAAGCTTCGAATTTTGAAAAGTTTAGTTCGAAAAGTCTTCCGAGGCACACCGCATAAACTTCCAAATTGTACAAGCTTCCACTATTGCCTTATAGGTGGTACCTGAAAAGTTTCACAAAAATTATAAAATAACTATAATACTTTTATGCTGTGTGCCTCAGAAGACTTTTCGAACTAAACTTTTCAAAATTCGAAGTTTCCGCTATTGTCTCACAGGCAAAAATCAATCGATGAGGTTACTTTTTAAATACTTTTCATTTTATTGTGTGACGTAAATTGATGTTTCGAATTTGTTTTGACGTTAGTATAAAAAAAATCAAATAAAGAAAAAATGGCCGGGTCACACTAATTTCGATTTAATTTTATTTGTTTTTACCTATAGTTCATAAATTAAGGTCTATATATACATAATTCTGTGTAATATATTACACAGGCCCCCAGTCAAAAGTATCGTTTAAATAAATATTGTGCATTACACAACATGCCGTACAATGAGCCTTGTTTGTTCATTGTTCACCATCGTGCTTTTATCATGCCAAATGCATTTCTGACAGCACTTTAGGCCTTGGCAATGACTAGAGTTAACTTATTCTCTAACGCAAGTAAATTATCTCTTCTAATAAACGGTATTATAATGGCTAGAGTAGGAATGATATTTCCAAATATAATTAGATATCCCATAAGACCTCGTTATAAATGGAATCCGGGCAGCCACAACAGATGTTTAGAAATTTTTCAGAGCTATCACTTAACGTCATTAAAATAATTATGCTGTAATCTATTTATAATTTTCATAAACTACAAATGTTAATCGTCTATGTACTTTATTTAAGTGGCCTTAAAAGTCAGCGCACTTTTCAAGAACAACAAGACTTACCCCACTTAGTGGGGCAATATAATTTTTTTTATTATAATAATGAATTTAATTTTTATAAAGTTTTAAAATTTTATTTTACAAAAGTTTAGTCGAACGTAAGGCACAGCAAAAACTTTTGTGCTAGCGACATCTTTTGACATATTGCTTGAAGTAATAGTATTGCAAAGTTTAGTTTGCAAAGACTTCTGAGGCAGACAGCATTTAATTATAAATAAACTATAATACTTTTTGGTTTAGTTTAGTTTCAAGTTGTGGCATAGTAAGTGACTTTTTAGTGGTTTCATCTATCTAAATATAGCATGAACTAACTCGTTATAATTTAGTTTAGTTAGTTTAGTCGATTAAGGCTCACATCATAACAACAAAAAAGTTTAAAGGTATTGGTCATAAAATGGTTAACACAATTGATTTGTAATGTGTAATAAATTTTTTAAGATCTAATTATATAATTATAATTTTATTATTTTATATTTTTAATGAAGTAATTAGGTAATTAATTGTACATTTAAGGCAATGACTAATCCAATTTATTACAGCATACGGCTTATAGAAATTATATTATTATGTTATTATATTATTATGGATTAATTGTTTATAATTTTCAGGTGATAATTTAATTTATTACAGTCTACGGCTTGGATAAATTAGCCCACTAATAGAGATGGTGATAAGAGATGACAGAATATAGAAAACAGAATGCAGAGCAGTTTAATAAAATTGTGATTGTCTTATGCTAACAGTAGTTTAAATATTGGCTCCTGGGAAACCAGACCAATTCTGTCATTACTGACATACCTTTCCTTTCCTTGCACCAAAAAAATAGAATAGAATTGTGCCGTAATGATCATTGACATTGTCACTGACTATAGTTTCTGGAAAAGTTTCCAATTTGTTAATTTGAGCAACGACCGTGTTTAATAATCGTTAGGCTGAGAGTCTTAGTGTTTGATTCATTCCAATATTTTCGTAAATCATATGGATCTGATTTCATTCACTTCCTCTTGAGTATTTAGGCACCTATTTAGATCCTATTATCGTTACCATTCTTATGTCCTAATTTGTTATTTTACAATCGTAGAGAATATTTTTATACCTTGCAGGTTGATTTACACTTGCGACATGTGGCCTGTGACGGGTAGTAATAAAAGTGACGCTTCCTAGACAACAATTTACATATGTGACGGGTTTAGCCACGCACACTAATTTAATAATTTTTGTTATGTATTATTATCGTATGTGTTGAGTGTAACCGTGACGAGAAAGATAAAATTAAACCATCTCTCTACGTGTGGCGTGTGCCGTTTATAGATTTTTAAAATACTCGTTTCTGATTGGCTAATAGCACCCGTCACACGGAATGCAATCATGTTTGCTTGAAATACATTCCGACATATTAGAAACTATTCTAATCAATCAAATGTGTGAATTAACTCTTTCAGCCATGGTCAGTTTTATCTTGTACGGCTCTCCGATTTATGTTATAAATCACTTTTTTCGGAAACTATGAAAACAGTATAAAATGTACTCAACATATATCATAAAAATGAAAGTCAGTATGTATAGTAAACAAATCAAAATATGTTACTGTAAAATCGTCTAAGACGTTAAACCATTTCTTTGTGTTTTAATTATTTACGTAAAGTAAAATAACTATTACATAAATTACATAACACTATAATAGTGAAACTAATTATTTTGTGCAACCAAGACACCAAAACATCATATAAATAAAATAAAATGTTACATTTCGAAATGGTTGAAGGAATTTATTTTGGTTGGGCTATTTTAAGTTTTACCAATTTTTTTATACAAAATAGTTTGGTGCGCCGAACAAATCGTTTTAGGAACCAAAATTTGTTTCATTTAAACAATTTGATGGTTCAAATAATTTGATTTATGGCAAAATAAAAAGTATTGAATAGCTCAAACTAACACCAAAAATACAGGGCTCACCATTAAAAATTAGACTATTGGTACTCTTAGGATAGTTTTTTAATCTCAAGATCAACGTTGGCTGAGAAATGTACGGTGTGCAAGAAACTTGAGTATTTTATAACTTATTCCTAAGTATTTTAGTCGCAGCACAATTAACGGCTATCTTTTAACTAAAAATCTAGCGCATTGACTGACTAACCAAGGACCGTTTACTATACCTCACTTAGTTAGATGATTTTAGCACACTTAAAAAATATTTTAAGAAGCCATATAAATTGTACTTCAGTATATAATGACAAATAAAAAATGTGGCTTAGGATTTCTTTTTTCTTAAAGATTTTTAAAATGGTCTGCCGGGCTACAAATGTTTAGTTACTCTTTGCAAAATGATGCTTACAGTATAAATTCTAGCTTAAAAAATTGATCTGTCCGTGATGATCTTCTTAAATTAATTAACAGTGGATCCATTCTGGTTTTGAGAACCGGTTCACGAGCTGTCTAGATGGTTTAAACTAACTACGGAAGAGAATGTGGCGGATTGTTATGCATATAGGCGCATTGTTAGGATTATAAATATGAGGCAAATAATTAACTTACTCCTGAATATTGAGCTGAAAAAAAAGGTAGCGCCAGCCGCATTGCGAGCAAACATTTATAAAGTATTGCTAAACCACATGAATAATAGAACTTTCAGATCACTAATATGACTTGACATGATTCTATGAGAATGGCGAGAATAGGTGGTTCATAACAAATAAAGTAAAGATGAAACTGAAGCAGTAAAGCTTCCAAAGCAAGATTTGCAAGCATGATTTGAAGAGGAAGAATTTTGTTTTGTATTAAAATGACGTAAAGTGCAGTTCCCTTAAAGAGTTGAGAAATCTCCGATGCCCGAAAAAGTTTCTGCTAAAAGTCCCAGTAAGTATTGTGATAAAGAAAGAAGTGGTGGTTTAGAATGAATATGATGGTTAGCCTATTAAAACTGAAACTATTTAACATCCAAAAAATATATGATCCGGTTTACATGATGCGTTCGAAACACGACATCACCTTAGCAAAAAAGTCTAAAATATCGTTCAAAAAAAAAATCAGGATAAGCAAAGAGCACTTAAAATAGTACATTTAGTTTACCGCAGTGCTCCTTGTTCAGAAGAAATAAAATTCATACATTTATGTGGATTATCGTAATCTGAACCTGAATATTTTTTATTAATTATGATACTTTGATGACGCAAATTTTGGGAGATTAATAAAGACGACAGAGGGGAAAAAGCTTTACAGCAAAAATCATTACAACCAGTTCTTTGGTAATGCCTGTTTTGTGCAATGAATTTGCACCTATTTGAATGTACGTAAAAAGAACATCAAAGTAGACGGATTTAGCTTCAAGAACGAAATGAGCTATTGGAGGTAGACTGTATCGGCGGAGTACGTACTGATCCAATCAAATATACAGTCATTGAAAAAATAACGCACTTCAAGAAACAGGCATGAGGAGAAAAGTTTTCTAGAACATTTTGTGCCAAACTTTGAACACATCAAATGAAACCTTCACTGAGCCTTTTACTGAGTAAATTTCACCAATTTTGGCATCCCCATAAGCAGGAAATTTGTTTATATTAGATCCTGTTGTCAATCATTTGAGAATCGAAGCAGTTTTACTCGTTTCACAAAACTAGGAGTACAGTACGATTTTCTGCAGATAGCATCCAGAAAGTGTTTAAACCTAAAAAAATTAATTCTTAACTTACAGAGATAATCTGGTAATTTATTCTTCAAATAAAAGAAGCCTAAAGGGTCCGGTGATCAAAATAACACAGGAAAGAGCTGTTGCATCGTATTTCTGCTGGACTGTCAAGAAGTCAGAGAAAATCCATCAGGATCTTCATAAATAATTAATGATTTTATGCACTATTATGGAATACTATATCGCAACCGATAAACTGTGTAATTACTAGGAAGAGTAAGAGTTATAAAAAATAGATTGTTGCTCGTACGGCTTAAGAAATCGGGAATTAAAGCAGATTTAAACATAAGCAAGTAATTGGACTAAGTGAAAATAGTTCTTCCAGGTAAATTGTCAAAGAGATGCTAAAGAGAAGTTACAGAAAATGTTAAATTTGGGGTGCCAGCTAAGGACTTCAAATGAGTACTTTAACGACAGCGAAAATTTGATATTTTTGACAATTTATTAGTTGCTCCAAAAAAAATTATATCCAAAAGTAATTCAAGAAAAGCATACTTAAAAACAAAAAAAAACAAAACAGTTCAGACGAAAAAAAGGATAAATACAGAAGAATACTGAAAAGTTACTCTTTCAGCGAAAAGAGGTGAACTATAACCAGAATAACTAGAACCACTGACTTCCCATGCGTATAAAGGCTTTGCAAATGTCAGTACACGTGCGGTACTTGATACAACTATATATATACTACAAATGGTTATGTTTGGCAAAGAGCTCATTTAAAAAAATGCAAATTTAATTACAGTTAAGGTACAAGGCAGTAAAGACCAGCTGAGTGAAGGCCAGTAAACGTGATACGATATCCGTCTAAATAGTATAGAATTTATGACAGGAGGTTTGGTTTAGCTATGCAACTCAACAAAGGGGAAAGTATTGGCTACAAAACTAGTTTTGTTGTCCTGCATGGACCGGCAAACAACTGCAAAGAAATGGAGCAGAACAAAGTGAGTTCAATAAAATAAATTAATAAACTAAAATGAAGATGGTAAATGAAAGTTTTATGTGTATTGAGAATGTTGTGACGTGGTTTGTCTGTTTAATGGTTATTTAATGTAATATTTGTGCTAAATAATTTTTTTTTGTTTTTCCTTTTTGAATTTGTAATTTATCTTCATTTTAGCAGTTTGTAGGCAATAAACAGGTGAAGTTAAAAAAAACGTAAACTTGTTTAATTATTTTAAGCAAGTTCTAATTTCTTATTTTAAAAATGTTTTAAATTACGTATTCTAAAACTGGACTTTATGATTATTTATGAGCTTTTAATTTAAACTTTCGTTTAAACTGGGTATAAATTTTTTTCAGGAATCAAAAATGTATTATATTTTGTCTTAGTAATTTTAAAACTTTTAGAACTTTTTTTTCTAGAGCTTTTAACTGATTACTTACTTAGTTTAAAAGCATACAGTTTAAACAATTATTATATAATGAGTTTAATTTTTATTTATGAGTTCTGTGAGCGTTCGCAATGCAAACCGTTGTTTAAAGTTTCATTTCAAGTAATACGAAACTTTTGTCATGAGCTTCTAACACTGTTAATGTACCTATAATTAATTTTAAAATTGCGAATTTTTTTCATTGTGCTTTTATGACATTTTGACATAAGGAGTCGTTTTACAGTTAAATTTTTTGCATTGCAAACATTTTAACCTAAATGCCAATTTAAAGTAATTTTAGAGGCCTTTATATTTTTCTGTTTTATCTTTAAGTTTAATTTAAAAATTTCTTCCTAATTTGAATTAAAACCTAATTTTTTTTATTAAATATGTTTTACAATAGGTATAGTAAAACTTTAGACTTCAAAATAACTTTATGATCATTTCTGAGCTTTTTGCTTTAACTTTAAATTTAAAACAGTTGATTTAAAGCTTTTCTTGTATCAAAAATGTATTAGTAATTAATTGTCTTAGTAATTTTAATCCTAAACAAAACAATTTATTTTTATTTTTATAGAGCTTATAATTTAGTACTTAGTTTTAAGGGTACAATTAATGCTAGTCGTAATGTTTTGGGTAGTAAAACGTAATGTTTTGGGTTAAAAAATTATAATATAACAATTTTTTTTAAAAACTTGTCAGTACAGCTCGTCAGCCTCAAAAAATTGCAAATAATACTGTGAGCTTTAACATTGTAATGGATTTTTCCATACCTTTTAACTTCTAGTGTGAAAATATACAGTGTTTGCATCTAAAATTGCGAAACTCGTTTACTGAGCCTTACTGACATTGTGATATCCAACTTTGTATAATAATAGAAATTTTGATGAATAATATAATAAAAGCCTCATCTGACGAACCAGTTGTTCAAGAAACTTAATTGGGATGGATATTTTTAGGCCGTGCCTCGATTGTCACAATTTAACAGTGATACAATCAATGGCAACAAGAACAGATTTAGATACTCAATTAAAAATCTTGTGGGAAATAGAAGAGGTTCCTCATAAACGAACATTCACCAAAGAAGAACTAGAATGTGAAAAAATGTTCGCAAACAGCCACAGACGTCTCAAAAATGGCCGTTACGTAGTCAAAATTCATTTTGACATTGACTTGTACTCGGCCAAACCATTAGGATGCTCAAAAAAGATCGCTATGGCGGGTCTGTTACAAGTAGAAAAACGACTTGCTAAAAATCGAAACCTGTATATTCAATATAAGAAGTTTATGGATGAATATATCGCATTAGGACACATGAAGGTTGCTGATGTAACTAATGATTTTGGTTACAATTATCTGCCACATCATGCAGTTTTAAAGGAATCGAGTACAACTACAAAATTAAGGGTAGTTTTTGACGGGTCTGCCAAAACTACAACTGGAATATCGTTAAATGACGTGATGTTTACTGGCCCTACTTCAATAGGATCTATTATTTATACTGTTAAGGTGGCGGAAACATAAATACGTTCATACAGCTGACATTGAAGAAATGTGCAGACAAATTATAGTTGGTAATCATGATCAGAACTACCAATGCATTTTGTGGAGAGAGACTCCAGAAAAGGATATCATGGAGTATAAGTTAACAACCTTCACGTATGGTACAGCAAGTGCTACTTATTTAGCGGTACAATTATTGCAACAGCTTGCCATCGATGAACAAAAAAACTGATTTCTGGGCAAAACACACTAGAAGAAGCCTTATTCATCTAAAAACAAATCAATGACTTACTAAACAGCGATGGATTTATCTTAAAAAAATAGGCAACAAAAAATGCGATTCTTATGGAAGCCATATCAGAACATCTAAGAAACCAAAATCGTTTGGAATTCAAACTTGACGATACCATTGTTGATCTGTTGTTGCATTCCAGTGAAGTCCAAGAGTTTTCTTGGACTTCACTGGAATGCAACAACAGATACATTCGGGTTTAACGTCCTCAAGGCCAGATATGATATCGGCATATCTACCAAACGCAGCCTACTTTCAGATAGCGCAAAGCTTTTTGATCCATTAGGTTGGTTGGCACCAATCACAATTGTAGCCAAGCTTATGATGCAAGAACTTTGGTTGGCAGGTCTGACTTGGGACGATGAACTTCCATCACACCTATCAACAAAATGGCAGGAATTTAAAAACGTATTGCCACTTCTAGAAGAAATATCTATCTCACGTTGGTTCCAATTTGAGTACAACTATAAAACAGAGTTACATTGATTCTGCGACGCCTCATAAAAGGCCTATGCTGCAGCCATATATTTCAAATCTATAAATTCAGAAGGTATCACAATGTAAGACTTCTCACATTAAAAACGAAAGTTGCTCCGATTAAAAATTAACATTCGCTACCTCAACTTGAGCTTTGTGGAGCGCTGCTTCTCGCTAAACTTATGCATCAAGTTTGCATTTGCATTGCTTCTATAATGCAAATTCCGGAAATAACTTCGTTCTTTTGGGCTGATTCGATGATTACATTATGTTGGATTCGAGGGCGTCCTCATAAATATAAAACTTTCGTGGCCAATCGAATATCAGAAATTCAAACTTATTCTAGTCCAGCACAATGAATCAACCGATAATCCAGCAGATTGTGTCTCAAGAGGTACCGGTCCAAATGAACTAAAGAACAATCATTTATGGTAAACATTGGCTGCAACCAACTACTGCTCCAAGTGAAGTCAATTTGGAAACTGAACTAATTGTGACACTTGCAACATCAGCAATAGTTAATCCATTCGTGCATATAATAGAAAGATTTTCTAACGTTAACAAAATAATTCGCGTAGTTGGCGTTTGTCGCCGATTTATTAATAAATGCTTAAGAAAACTGGATACCGGATTTTCAATTTTATTATTTGCCAAAGAACTAAATGAATCCTGTAACGAGTTTATTAAAATAATTCAACTGCAAGTCCAGAATGAAATCAGACAAATCAACAAAAATGGCTCAGTATCAACAAAACGCAACCTCCTTTCGCTTAACCCATTTATTGATGAACAACAAAATTTTGCGAGTGGGAGGAAGAATAACTAATTGTAACCTGAAATATGACAAAAAAAGTTATTGATGAAAGACGCGCATATAAAAAAATCTTGGACGGGGGAATTCAATTGACTGTCACATCTTAGAAATAAATATTGGATATTAAAAAGTAGACGTATCACGTGTCATCGATTCAACGCTTCAACGAAACAACAGCTAATGGTAAGCTTACCCAAAGAACGAGTCACGCCATCACGTCCGTTTACTAACACAGGAGTAGACTACGCTGGGCCCATTTTATTAAGAGTTTCGAAAGGACGTGGAAATAAATCATACAAGGGATATATAGCGCTATTTGTATCGGAGTCGAATGGTATTTTATACCACCATCTTCTCCACATTTCGGAGGACTCTGAGAAGCAGCCTTTAAATCATTGAAATATCACCTAAAAAGGATTATTGGAATCACAACTCTTACTTATGAAAAACTATCAACAGTTGCAGCTCAGATTGAAGCTTTTCTTAATTCACGGCCCCTCACAACAATCTCATCTGATCCAAATGCGATAATACTCACCCCCGAACACTTCTTAATTGGGGATTCCCTAATTACAACTGCAGAATCAAATTTGCTAAACGAATATTATAATATTATAATATTATAAATGATCCACAGAGAATTTTGAGGATTTTAAGAAAATTAGGCAAACTACCACTAAAAAACTGACTTATATCTTGAAGAAATTTGCAAATCTAATCTAAGAGATCCATATTGTGCCTTATATAATCACACACCCCTAAAAAATATCTCATGACAGATATATGTAAACTGTTTCTGAAGCCCATTTAACTAAACCCGTTCGGCTAACCTCTTGTCTGTCACCGGAGATTTTCGTGAAATTTTTTATTCCAAACATTTTGAAATATTAAATTCTATTGCACACAGCATAACCAACCGTTAAACGAAATTAATCGACTATTTACTGTAATTATTTTAAACAATTACAGCCCTGTCGATGTTAAACGAAAATTACTCATACAAATATAATTAATTGCCGTTTTTTTAATTATATAAAAAGCTTTTTAGGTATTATTTGATTTTAAACAACAAAAACAACAGAAATTACCAACCGAATTATTTATGTGATTTAAATTTTATGCTTTTTTGAAAATCAAGCATAAAATATTAAAAAATAAATATTCGTACATACATAACATAATTCACACATAAACCATATACATACATACATATATATTATCCAACCCAATATACATTAAATTTATGAATTATATATTCTCTTTTTTTTACTTTTTTAAATTCTTGAATTATAGAATACTAGCATTTATAGGTTTTTGGCATTATTAGAAATTACTGGGATATTTTAATCCAATATTTAATGAAATGTTTTGTGTTTTAATGAATTATGGCACATTTGTTTAAAATACGTAATTAAATTTTAATTATGCTAATGTTTATTACAATGATTAAATATATCAATATTTGCACCGTGCTTGAGTATGTCTCGTAAATTACATTTAAATGACCGCAATGTCGTTAGATTTTGGTTGGTTTGCTGTCATCCCAATTGCATATGCATATAGTTTCTAGTTTTGTTGTCATTTATACCGATATAGGAGTGTATCCAAGCACCACCTTTGTAAATAATTCAAATCTGATCGATCTAAATTTGGTTCAGGAGAGTTGAAGTCAGAACATCACCACGACACAGTGGTCTCGAATTTAAAATTCCTTTAATTTTTGTTACCAGATACGACTGATCTGAGGTGAATTTTAAAGCTTTTCACTACCGCTTCCCAAATCCCTCCAAAATGTGGAGCAGTTGAAGGGTTAAAGTGCCAATTGGTCTCGTGTCTTAAAATAAACTCAGAGATTAAACTATTATTTTGTTTTAGCATTTCATACGAATCATTAAGCATTCTATTAGCACCAATAAAATTTGATCCGCAATCGCTGAACATATCAATGCATAGCCCTCGCCTTGCAGACATCCGCTTCCATGTCACAAAGAATTAATTCGTTGTAAGATCAGCAGCTGTATCAATATGCGCTGCTTTGGAAGATAAACACTGAAATACGCACACATACATTTGGTGGACCTTTGACCTGTTCCGTTTTTGTGGTATGCCATAAACTGTTCAGCATAACCATGCCTATCTTCAATAATATAGGTATAATCAGGTAAATCAGCCATTAGTAGCTACTGAGTGGTTGGTTTACCTTTCTTACATTAGATGCAGAACGATTGTGTTTTGAAACAAGTTTTAAATTCTACAAAGCCGATTTCAGAATGACCACTCTGGATATAGTTTTGATGGCAGTTTGATCTTAATCAACGGATAGTGAAAGCATCCTTATATATTTCAGTTCAAGCTCCAGTATATATTATCTAGCCCACGCTAAATGCATAGTCATATGTCCAAAACTGTACGTAAAAGAAATTAGCCTAGAGAACATATTACTGATAATTTGTTTTTAAACGGGTCTTTTCCGTAAAGCGTGGTTTTGACATTAACATTTTAATATGTACCTCATCATGTGTCACAATCACATAACATTTCAAAAATGTATCGACAACGAATTATTCTCGAAATGACAATAATATTGATATCATCACCATCGTAAACATTTACCGAATTAGTATCGTATAGTCAATGGTCCAGAACCTCTGCTTCAGAATACTATTGAGTAATGTAAATTCCACGTGCTGGAACAGATACTTTAACCAATTTTGAAACCTTTCGATTTCCTAGACAATATTATGGGATATTGAGCATTGCAGTATATCAACGCATTTTTATTTTTTCCGCCATCATTGAGAGCACTATGTGCATCGAGAATTAAATTGAAATTAATGCTAAAATCACCTCTTCGGGAAAACATTCATTCTGTATTGCTATAGATAACGCTGCTATTTAATTCATATCAACGATTCGATTTTGTCAATCTTAAGTTTATTGCTAATAATTTGATTCGACCTACAACAATAACAATTTTTTGAAATTCGATACTTGTTTGGATAGCTGATTTATCCAGTTATCTTCCCATGTATTCTGTATGTGTTTTGCTTATACCTCTACATTAGAGCTGTTCTTAGATACTTGCTTTGGCCATACTGAGCAATGTTCTAATAACCATGACGGCCAATAAGAATTCGTAAGAATTCTGGTGTTGTCCCTCTGGAGGCTATGTCAGCTGAGTTAATATCCGATGACACATGGTTCAATACAATATGTTACTGTGTAATTCGGAACGTTCTAATGGATCAGTAGCGGTTTTTTGCCAAACAATTTTTGCCGCTTGCGATCCTCTGGTGCTATTAGGATTTGTCAGTACATCAGTAATTCCTAAGCTTCCTCTTCATCTGTCAGATGTAATCGATCAGGAATTCGGAATTTCGGATTTCAGGTTTTGGTCCCCACATTGCTCTCATAAACGTTTCAATAATTGCTAGAGACTTCAAGCACGTTACATGCTGATTATTTTTTTCAGGAGAGATTCCAAGCTACTATGCATCTTGAATTTTGTGTTTTGGGATACTATATTAAAACATTAAAGAACTATAATCAACGTCTAACAACAAATCAATCTCTCCTGGAACGTTAAATGATGGATCTGCAAATTGGATATACTTAAGGTATTCATGATCGGTCAAATTGTGGTAGCTATTGACAATTTAAACACTCCAAGAGTTAATACCGGTTGTCTTTTGATGTAAAGCCAGAAAATGAGATTTCCTTGCATAACACATTTGTTGCACTAGTCAAATATTTATATCTCTTAGATCGATGAGCTTAAGAAACCAAATTTCAGCTTGGAGCAATCGTATATTGTCAGAAGAGGACTACGAATTTGCATTGTAAATTTTTCTTAATAATTATGGCGATAAAAAAAAATCTTCCGTCATCACATCGATACTCTTTTAAACCATCCATACATTTTCAAGGGTTGTCACAAGGACTTAAGACGTTTAGTTAATGTGTGCATTTTGAAAATCTTTGTATTGCAGAAATGTCTACAAAAATTAAAAGGCCTGGGAGAACAACTGTTGATTGACTTCTCTTTTCGTAAAGAATGAGAAAACCATTTATCAAACCACGATCTTCCTAAATGGCACGATTTGTTCGAATTATTAAAAAAGAAGGTTCGAGTCTTAGAGTCTATTGATTTTTCAAAAAGATTATTGGCAAATGTAGTGGAATCTAGACAAAAGAATCGGAAACTTAAGTGGAATTACCAGTTTTATAAATATAAAGGCTTTTTATAATGACTATACATCAACGGTTTGACAAAATTAAGAAATTGAGGTTTTGCCTCAAAAAAGAAGAAATCTTTTCAGAGGAAGTTTTTGCAGAGGAAGCCAGATCAGCTGGATTTTGTTTCGAGAGTATGTGAATCCTGCCTAGAAGTTGTTTCAAAATATATGACGTTGTATTGCCATTAAAATACTTTCATCGTGTCTGTCATCCATAGAACAATTTGCGAGTCTGTCCAGGCATTGATCGAGTTGATTTTCAATTTGATGGAATTTTGAAAAAACGTGACTTTAATTAGGGTATCGAAATTTATTTTATTGGGTACACCTTGGTTTTAGTGGCAATCAGATTTGCGACTACGTTGTTTGCATGTGATCTTGAACGCGTATATGTATACCGCTGCACTGGCGCGTCTGAGAAACCATGCTTTAGTACATTCTGATGTTTATGGATAAATACAAACCGTGGAATTTTCACATCTTGAAGGTGGCGAACTTCTCTCTTTGGTAGAGCAATAATTATAACTTAAAAGTTTTGGAAAATTTTGAAATTATTGCTTGTTGAATAAAGATTTGCTGGCTGAAAATTTGTTGACTGTTGTTGGATTTTTAATTGAAGAACTTGTTATTTTGCTGATTGAAGAAGCTGGCTCAATTATTGTTAAAATGCTGCAAGTACTAACATAGTTTGATTCTGTTCACACAGATGATCTGATCTTGGTTCGATGTCAACAGTTTCATGATGGATATTTCCTCTTTTAAAACATCGGTATGGCTTTGACAACTAGTTGTTTCGTGATTTGACTTTAAACAGTTCTGGCATAATTTATATTTTTCTACAAACTGGTTTTTTACTAATGAATTTAATTTTTTGAATCTAAAACATTTAAATAGAAAATGATTAACTGTTTCCCACTTGGCACAATTAACTACAACGTAGCTGTAACTGCGAGCACCTTTGTGATTGAGTTTTGATTAGTTCGAATACTTTATTATTTTATAAGCGTACATGCTTTTAAAGCATCGTATCGCTTCGGCAGGAAATTGAGCAAACATTTATATCGCTTAACAAACGGTTATATCGCTTCTTTAACTTGTCCCAAGCAAGGACATAATTTGCATGAATCAAAGCCATGTAGTGAATTAAGGATAACGCTTCATTTTTTATTAGGCCTTTAAGATACTGAAACTTATGTATATTTGATAAATAATCCTTTAAAAATATATTAATGTATCAAATTGATCTTGAAAGGATTGCTACTTGGAATAGTCGGAAGCTTGATACAAAGAGCGATCCATATTGTTATATCGTTCGCTGATCTATCTTCATTGAAATTTATAGCATTAATGCTAATGCTAGCGCAATGGGAATTTTGTAAGCGTAATATAACTTCAAGATCAATTAGCACAATTTGGTATTTCACCCCGAGGTATTCTTTCCATGTTTCATTTAATTTTTCGATTCCTGTTTCTATTTGTTTGGGGCTTATCGCTTGCGTTGAATCGAATAAGAATTTATCGGCCAATTTCTTTATATTTGTCAAGGTAGCCTTATAAATACTTCGCTTCTTGATAAAACCTGGTGGCTCAGACATTTTATCTTTTAGTTTACTGATGATAGTAGGTCCAAAGTTAACTGGAGATAATAACGGTGTAGTTAAATATTTTTTGCAATCTGGTTTCCCGAGTTTCGGCACCAAACTGTTTATGCACACAAATTGATTGACTGATTGATTAATTAGAATGTACGGCCAAGGACGAACCAGGAACGCCCGAAATGCCGGGCACCACCGCACTGATCTTAATTTTGAACAAAACCACAAACTTTTACTGATTTCAATAAAATGTATTGTCTATGTAAATCTATTGTCATTAACAATCTTACAAAATTAATTTCCCGATTCTATCATAAACACGTTGACACACAGATGCTTGTGTCGCTATTTAGACAAACATTTTGACTTTTTTCTGCAAAAAAACGTAGCAAACAATGCGTTAGATCTTGTAGCTCATATTTATGATGAAAAATAAGTTGCAACGAAATTCTTTAGTTCACAAAGTATACATCTGTGTTTTTGTATGCATTGTGACTGCCCATTTTGAAGTGGTGTCAGATTTGATATTAAAAGAAGGTATATATTTAGGCGGGGAATCTAAAAACTCAAGTAACCTGCTCGGTCATATTTTGAAAATTGCCTTTTGGCAGGTGAAGAGTTTGTAGTCAGTGACGGCTCCTCGAGATTGATTAGTTCTTTATTAGATTTTTCCAGGGAAACTTTGCAAATTACAGTTGAATGGTGGCGTTGCTGATACGAGACGACAGGAAGCAGAGCAGTTCATTAAAATTGTGATTGTCTTGTGCTAACAGTAGTTTGAATATTGGCTACCGGGTAACCGGGCCAATTCTGTCATTGCTTACAAACCTTATCCTTCCTTACACCACAAAAATACTATATCGATCGCTTAGGTGTCAGTAACCGGGTCGAGTCTGTCACAACTAACATTCCTTCCAATCCTTCGGTTTTGTTATATGTAACACGGGTGTACGGTGGTGCCCGGCATTCCGGGAGTTCCTGGTTCGTCCTTGGCCGTACACTCTAATCAATCAAATCAATCAATCAGTGACGGCTCCTCGGGATTGATACTTGGCTTTTTCTCGTTACCTAGAGCAAAAGAAAGAGCTTAGGTTCGAATTTCAAAAAACATTAATTATTATTATTATTTAAACCAATGGCCTGTTCTGGTTTAATTAAATAGCTCTTGCTTGGTTTTCAAGTCTATATAGGCTTTTGGAATCAACCATTGCAGTATTAGCCTTATTTTGCACATTTTATTGTTAAGTTTTTGCTTAATTACACACTGCGATTATTGCAACAGTTTATTTTGAAGATTTTATTAATTTTTAGGAAGGGTTTTTTATGTTTTATCCAACCTAATGCTGCGTTCATTAAAGATATTAGTGTTTTTTTATTAGATTGCAATAGCTTTTAGCGCCTTGAAAATAATATGATAATTTATAACATCTCTTGGGACCAATGCTGGCATTTAAAGCATAGCAATCCGTCAAACAATTTATCCTGGAAAAACAAAATAAAAGGGTTATATGCATTGCATATATGATAAATGAAAGTTGAGATGTATCCGAATGGTAAAAAATTGCCACCCCTAGTAGAAAACCATAAAAAAGTATTTGTCAGTGTTTTTTGCACAAAATGTGTATCTGCAATAATGTATCATGCTTTTGTACATGTTGTCTATAAACGAGTCTTCTTCGTGCATATGGATGTTGTTGTACATATTTTCAATTTCTTATCGTCTTGTTGGGGAAATTGAAAAAAAACTGAGTGAAATTGGATGACACAGTATATACAATTAAATATTTGTCGATTGGAAGGAACTGTGTGTGGGAAAATTATTAGTATTGTAATATAATAGTAGTCTAATTGTACGTATTTATTAATTAAATATCAATTAAGAAAAATTGTGAGGCGACCTTCACAACTTCTATGATCGAATTCATGATATCATTAGTGGAAATTACTGTTACTTTTGTTGCCCTTAAACTCCTTAATTAGGAAAAAATTTTTAGACTCTAATGACTTTCATGATTTCTTTAGTGTAAAATAAAACAATATTCTTTCCTTTAGTTGGTTAACAAAGCTTTAGACAACGAAACTAGATGAACGTGGTAATGAATTGTAAATTTTGAGTGACACTAAAATCTAATTTGTATTAATCTTAAAGTTTTGTGTCAAATAAAGTGGATATAAATTAGATTTTCGGCAATTATATGACGTATTTGAAATAAAACAGTTAATTCAATTGATTTGAATTGTTTAATCAAATTCTATAAATTTTAACTTATATTATAATTTTTATAATTTTACATTTTTAATTATGTAATAAATAAATTAATTGTAAATTTCAGGCAAAAGTTAATCTAATTTATTACAGCCTACGGCTTTAAGAAATTAGCCCATAGTTAGATTTTTTTTTAGAGAAATATTGCAGATTCCAGTTGGATGGGCCAAAATAAGAAATTAAAATGACAGAACATTGATTGGTTGAAATCGACTTTTGCAACTTTATTCATCTGAAATTTTTTACCTATTCTCAATGTTTGCATAGCCTATAGTGGAAGTTCTTTCGAAACAGATCACAAGGTTTTATATTGAAGTTTATTTCTGAGGGGGTATTTCTTTAAGGTGAAAATATAAATGACATCAGCTATTTCTTATATACAACCGCCAAGTTCTAACTTTAATCCTGTTTATAGTAACAGGACTAATTAATAACTTGAACAGTTTGGGAGCTTATTACAAAGGAAGAAACGTTATAGGAAATAAATTAAAATACTAAAAACGTATTGCATGATGGAAGCCTCTGTTAACAAACTCTAAAAGTAAGTTTTTAAAAGTGGACTTTGCGTCAATTCAAATCTAAAAAAATGCAAGCAAGTACGAAAAAATATCATAAAAATGTAACACAACTAATTGCTTTTACTTTTTCCTCAGCGGAACACCCTTTAGATGATGTACACTTTATGTAATTGAATTAAAAATTAAAATTGATATTGAAAAGTGTTACAAAATTAATTTTTCATCGATTTTATAATAACATACAACTTTTCCACTCCATCACTGTTGTCATCTTAATGTATGGTTTATGCATCTGCATCCTGTACGTATAAATGTTTATCATAAAATTGATGTCATTATGTATGAATAACAAAAAAATCATATGCATTTTCCTAATCATAATACATAAATATACATAATAATAATATTATCTATTTTCTATAAAATGATAGTATTATTTATTTATTGGACATTTTTTTACATAATTTAAAAATTTTTGTGTACGACAAGAAGGTTTTTGAGAAAAATTTAATTAAAATTTCCTTTTTTGTGGACATAAAAATGTCCCAAATTAAATGAAAATTGATAAATTTGTCAAAAAATTTATTTTGAAATTTTTTCATAATTTAAATTAAATGACATCGAAAGTTTGGTACAAAATAGATGTAGCATATTCATTAGCATATAATTTTGTTTACAGTATGAAAAACCTTCCTCTTCTCATTACACACTTTGGAAAGAAACCAAAGGACAAAAATACTTAAAATCGAGGAGACTTATAGTTCCTTGAAAAACTCAATTATTAAAAAATGAAATATAAAACAAATATGGATGCCACCAAAATTTAACCAAGCCACTTACTTTAACGAAAATATGGTTTATAGAATTGGTATCTCTTTAACGTGCAGGCGCTAAGAAAACCAAAAAAAGTTGCTTAAAGATGCTTTTAAAAAAAAATTCAAAGCAGTTGATAATCGTATGTGCTAGCTATGTTTACGCAATCGACTAGGCAATCTGTCAAAAATTTGTTTTCATGCGTCCACTGATGTAAGCCAACCCAAATATTAAGATTCATTTTACAACAATTTGAATAATCTGATGGGATCCATACCGAAGCACAACTTCAGAATAGAGATTGGTGACTTTAATTCTAGAGCTAGCTAAAATCAGATTAACTTGATGTACTTTGCAATCGCGTGCGATCTCATTGTGACTAGCACATTTTTTCCTTATAAAAATATCCAATTGGAAAGACGCAGACAAACCCTCTTAACAGTCAATTTGACCATGTATTAATTTCTAAGGCGAGGTATCGGATCATTTAGGTTGTGTGATTATATCGGTCAGCGCCAAATTTATAGGCAGTGATCATCACTGCACATCATAGAAATTACAGTCTAATCTAATATTGAAGAGAATCACTCTCCTGGCTGATAACTTTGCTTAAAAAATAAGCAAAGTGATGCACTTTAAAATAAATTTTTTTAGTACAAAAGAAAACGACATTAGATTAAAATGTTTTAGTTCGCAAGGGGAAAGTTCTTTATAATTTTTAGTATTTTGATTGACTGCATTGGAATAAACTGCTTTCTATATATGTGCATCTAGCTTTATTTAACAATAAATCTGAACCGAATACCATCAACCCATCAATTTTAAATCAGGTACGAATCGTTCTCTTGAAGTTTTTATTAATTCATTCGATGATAGTGACTAGATCATAGACTTTTATTTTTCTTTATTAGAAAAAAATCTGTATGAATGCGGTGACTGGAATATAGAAGTACTGTAATATTGTGGCTGTAGTCCTGTTCAACCAGTCAATAAAGTTGGTATTACTTAAAATAACGCCTTTATTTCAAACTGAAACTTGTTTGGTATCATTTGATCATAGTCATTACAACTATATATTAAAGCAGCATCATCTGCAAACAGCATTTAGTACCATAAAGCTCTAGATAAAATATATCATTAACATAAATTAAAAATAGCATAGGCCCAAGAATGGAACCCTTAGGAACTCCACAGTTAACTGGTAAACTTTTGGATTTGAAAGAATTGACCTCAACAAACTGTTCTCTATCCTTTAAATAGTTCATTATTGCTAAGTTATTGATACTATTGACCACTAAGACCATAACGGATAAGCATAGATAATAATATATAGTGATCTATAGATTTGATTAGATTTGATGATTAGATTTGATTAGATTTGATAAGTTTTGATTAGATTTGATTAGATTTGATTAGATTTGATTAGATTTGATTAGATTTGATTAGATTTGATTAGATTTGATTAGATTTGATTAGATTTGATTAGATTTGATTAGATTTGATTAGATTTGATTAGATTTGATTAGATTTGATTAGATTTGATTAGATTTGATTAGATTTGATTAGATTTGATTAGATTTGATTAGATTTGATTAGTTTTGATTAGATTTGATTAGATTTGATTAGTTTTGATTAGATTTGATTAGATTTGATTAGATTTGATTAGATTTGATTAGATTTGGTTAGATTTGATTAGATCTGATAATATTTGATTAGATTTGATTAGATCTGACTAGATTTGATTAAATTTGACTAGATTTGATTAGATTTGATTAAATTTGATTAAATTTGATTAAATTTGATTAAATTTGATTAGATTTGATTAGATTTGATTAGATTTGATTAGATTTGATTAGATTTGATTAGATTTGATTAGATTTGATTAGATTTGATTAGATTTGATTAGATTTGATTAGATTTGATTAGATTTGATTAGATTTGATTAGATTTGATTAGATTTGATTAGATTTGATTAGATTTGATTAGATTTGATTAGATTTGATTAGATTTGATTAGATTTGATTAGATTTGATTAGATTTGATTAGATTTGATTAGATTTGATTAGATTTGATTAGATTTGATTAGATTTGATTAGATTTGATTAGATTTGATTAGATTTGATTAGATTTGATTAGATTTGATTAGATTTGATTAGATTTGATTAGATTTGATTAGATTTGATTAGATTTGATTAGATTTGATTAGATTTGATTAGATTTGATTAGATTTGATTAGATTTGATTAGATTTGATTAGTTTTGATTAGATTTGATTAGATTTGATTAGTTTTGATTAGATTTGATTAGATTTGATTAGATTTGATTAGATTTGATTAGATTTGATTAGATTTGGTTAGATTTGATTAGGTCTGATAATATTTGATTAGATTTGATTAGATTTGATTAGATTTGATTAGATTTGATTAGATTTGATTAGATTTGATTAGATTTGATTAGATTTGATTAGATTTGATTAGATTTGATTAGATTTGATTAGATTTGATTAGATTTGATTAGATTTGATTAGATTTGATTAGATTTGATTAGATTTGATTAGATTTGATTAGATTTGATTAGATTTGATTAGATTTGATTAGATTTGATTAGATTTGATTAGATTTGATTAGATTTGATTAGATTTGATTAGATTTGATTAGATTTGATTAGATTTGATTAGATTTGATTAGATTTGATTAGATTTGATTAGATTTGATTAGATTTGATTAGATTTGATTATATTTGATTAGATTTGATTAGATTTGATTATATTTGATTAGATTTGATTAGATTTGATTAGATTTGATTAGATTTGATTAGATTTGATTAGATTTGATTAGATTTGATTAGATTTGATTAGATTTGATTAGATTTGATTAGATTTGAATAGATTTCCTAAGTATATAATAGATACTTTATCACGCTCGAAGGTTTTTATGAAACATCACTACCAACCATCAAATATTTCCAAGATGACGATGGACTTTGTCTGCACTTAGTCTTAATAATGTTAAAACTATTCTTGGCAAGTGTAAAGTAAAGTAAAATAAACGAAATAGTTTACTTTCCGATCCCGATGAGCGGTCGTTATTAATTTAAGACTAATCATCTTCATATTGTACAAAAACAGTCAGAGTAGCATCGTATTAAAGTTTAAAACTCCAGATATATTAGTAAGCACAACAACAAGTTTTTCGGGGTTATTGTGGTTAGATACTAAAATTGATTTGCAACTTGTTTACTTATTTTGCATCATAGTATGGGAATATAATGAAAGTTTGTTCAGTTTTAAAGAAACAAATATATTTGAGGTTTGAGATGCTTGGAGTTCACTATTATTCTCGTGCTATGCACTGGCATAAGGCCTCCGACAAAACTTTAACCAAGTGTAAATTTACCAGTTTAATTAAATGGAAAGCATTTATTTATTATAAGGTTGATGTATTTTCCAAAAAAGCTTTTGCATAAAAGTCGTTAAGATCAACATTTTATTTTTAAACTAACTTTATCATTCCTAGCGAATCATATACTGTATACCTGATTTTTTCTACAAAAATCACTTCGTATTTTTTACTCCCTATCAATAATTTTCCTTTTTTTATGGCTTTACATTTTTATAATTTTCCTTGTAAATTCGCTAAGGAATTTCTTTTCTGGTAATAAAAAAATGTATTATGAAGAATCACTCATATGTTACATTCATCTTGCGCGATATAATACACTTGTTAAACATACACACACACAAATTTATATATATTAATTTATATATATATATATATATATATATATATATATATATATATATATATATATATATATATATATATATATATATATATAAACAGGGTGAGACAGTTAAATTACCACCAGCAAATTGTTAGAAACCCGGCACATTACGAGTAAATAGAAAAATTGTCTTAAGAGGAAATAACATACAATTTTTCAACGCTGAGGTCATTTTTTTAAAAATCATATAAACCAAAGATTTTGCTTAATCCATTCGGCATTTTCAAGACCCCGGTGAAGAACATATATTATGACACTAAACTGGTGACCATAGTTGATAAACTATTATTTGTCGTTAATTCGTTGTGGTTAATTCATATACCGGGTAATTTTTTTAAGCTGAAACTTTCAAATATCTCGGAAAAAAGCACTCTAGGAACAAGATGTCGGTGATTAAAATTGAATCATTCTGCGGGGGAAATACATTAGTGCTAAAACTAGAACCCCTTCCTCCTTGCAGGTGAGACGAGGGGGGGGGGGAGAGGAAAATTTGAAATTAAAATAGGAACCCCTATTTTTTATTGCAGATTCAGATTCTCTAGCTAAAAGCAAGTACGTAGGTTAGTTAACATTGGCGGAAATCGGCTAGCCGGAAGTGGCAGAATTTTTTTTTAAATTATTTTTTATTTTTTTTGTTTTTTTTTTTTTAATACAATATTTTTGCACAGTTTTCTCATGAGTCCTGTACTTTTTGAAATAATTACAAAACTCGAAAATTTCTTTATGAAAGCAGCCACTTCCGGTTAGCCGATTTCCTTCAAAATTAACTGACTTACGTACTTAGTTTTATCTGGAAAATCTAAGTCTGCAGTTTGCTATAAAAAATATGGCTTTCTATTTTAATTTCAAAGTTACCCGCTGCCTCACTTACAAGGAGGGGGAACTAATTTTAGCACTAATGTATTTCTTCTGCGGAATGATAAAATTTTGATTTTGGACATGTTGTTCGAAAGTTTCAGCATAACAAAATTACCCGGTATATGATTCCGTGCCTAACGACTACGTAATACTAAATTTATAAAATCGTTATCATGCAATTCGTGGTGCAATGAAATGTGATACGAATAAAATATTTTTCTCTTCAGTATCCTCAAAAACAATTGCTGACAGATTACACTTAAATGATAAATAAAGTAAATAAAACCATACAATTTTTTTATTAGGACCAAGGAATGCTTTTTAAGCTAAGATAATTGTCTCACTCGGTTATATATATATATATATATATATATATATATATATATATATATATATATATATATATATATATATATATAAACATACAATATGGTTTTAGAACTCCTTACACTCGACATTTATATATCTGTAAGGAGTGTGTCATTTTGTGCTACTGCTTCTTGAAAACTTAATTTACTTCAAGGTCATTAATGATTGCTATAAAGATTGCTGAAGAACGAGAGATTGGGGCAGCCAAACCGTTACAATGTTTTTTATCTATTTCTAGCCGCTATAGCGTTGATGTCTAAATGAGCTAAATATTAATAAAATAAACAAATTGATACTGTATATAAGCCATATGAATTTTATACATCGCATAATCCCTATTAAACATATATAAACCTTCTAGGACCTAAAAAAACCTCGATTAATCTCGTTTACACAATAATAAAGCAGTAATTAAATATCGAGTATAGATGACAAGAAACTAAAAGGTGCTTTCAGTCTAATGTTTTAAGTTTTGACATTACAGGCTACAAAAACTACTCTACAGTTTATGTTGACTAGTTCTGGTTTTTGCTTTTTGTATATAATTTTTGTATATAATTTTTGCTTTTGTCAATATAATGTTTCCAAAACACAAAAGTATTCTGGCGCCGATTGAAATTCGGAGGTGTAGACAGCAATAAGTTGACCTGACTGCATCAAGTATTTTAGATGTAATAGGTTGAAAAATATAGTGTACACGAAACTGAGGTCAAACTTTAAAACATTTAGATAGCTGTGAGATATGCGTATGAGATTTTAAAAAGTAATCTTTTTAGAATAACTTCTTAATCTGTTGATCATTTTTAATAATTATTACAATTACATTTTAATCTTTGGATTACGTTTAGTTTAAGGGGTCACATCATATATTAAATAAACAATTTTAAATATTATTATTGAATAAAAATTTTCATAAAGTCTCAAACAGGATTCAAAATTACAATATTTCAAACAGCGCTTAAAAAACACTGGTTGAGTGTTGTGCAAACCAAACTGTATAAATTATATATATATATATATATATATATATATATATATATATATATATATATATATATATATATATATATATAAACTAGAAGAAATATAAAAAAAACTGACATACTCATAAACTGAAAAACTTTCACGTGTTGAGAAAATTCAATTTTTTCTTTTCCCATTTCTAATGTTATAACTTAATCTGCATGCAAAAAAAGTATGCTGTTACCACATTGTTGTTATCTAATATGTATCAAGCATATATACATGTATGTAAATAGGATGCATAACTTGATTTTATGTATTTATGTTTTTATCTGTTTGGTAAATAACTGTACATAAACCATGGATAAATTAATATATATATATATATATATATATATATATATATATATATATATATATATATATATATATATATATATATATATAAATATAAATATATATATATATATATATATATATATATATATATATATATATATATATATATATATATATATATATATATATATTTATATAAATGTATAAACAATAAAATATAATCTGCTTGACCGAATATTTAATCAAAGATTAACAGATTTTTTTATTTTATATGAAAACAGTTGAACAGATTATATTATTCGTTTTTATATTTGATGAAAAAAACAGTTAACAGTTCCAAATAAATTTAATTTATTTGGAATCATTTTTTGGTCAGATTCGTTTTATGTCTTGTCAGGTAAATCGAGAATGTGGTTTCGACCGGGGTAAATCGAACATCTTTGATTTGGCTGGTAACGTTGTAACTCTTATCGTGGTATTAAAGGTCTGTATAATCTTTAAAATAAAAGAGCTACCCGAGACAGTCAGAATGATGGAACTATCGGAAATTCAGAATACTGCTTATGGTGGAATTGTATTAATTGATTAGTTGTAACTTCCAGATTACGAAGCGACATATATTTCGATAAGAATATTTTAAATTATTATCTATAATTCTATATATATATTTACGTTTTATGCAGACTACCTGAGGTTACTGGTGTTTTGGTTTCCATAATAGACCGTCTGCGTCACTTTTGAAAAATTTAGTTACTGTTAATTCTTTTAAAGCTACATTTTATTTCTCCTGATTTAATGCTGTGTGGTGTTTATTATCTAACAAGTGGAATTAACTCGTCCTAGGACTGTATTTATATACAAAAGATGTTTAATCTGTGATTTTTATCTTGACAAAGTCTCCACTGACAGTGCTTTTTCGGCCTTATTTGCTTGAATTCCTCCTGTGGGCTAAGGTAAACGAAACTCATGGTTCATATGCTCACTAAGGGTTTCTCACACTCTCAATAGACAGGTCAGAATTTTTGACAATTTGTGAAGAAATTTAGAAAACATAAGTGCTATGGAATGCTGTCTTCGTGTATTGATAAGCATAATTTGTTGCGTCTGGATCATGAAATAGAAGAAGTCAAAATTAGAAACGCTTCTGATCGTTTAAAACCACGGTGAACATGAGGGATACAATTTTATTTCTATCTTCTAGTTAATTTCCGCATTTAAAGGCTACATCATATGGTATAGATTTAAAGATGAGCTATCGTTCTTGTCTCATTTAGTTAAAACCGTGCTTTAAGTTTGTATTTCCAATCCCAGCTTGGTTAAGAGGCTCTTGTTCGTGTCTTACTTTTAAAACGAATCGTTTTTTATACAAAAAACAAATCGTTTGGCAGCATCACAAGTTTTATGCATCGGGTCCAAAAGTACCTCAACCAACCATTCCGAAAAACAAACCCGAAGTAAATGAAAGTATCGGAAACTTCTCAGAATGAAATGGGCAATTTGACTTACGCTCAAGTATTGAGGAGTAAAGTAAATCCGTTTTGTTACATGAGCATCGTTTTGATTTTCTTATGCTTTGAATGAAACTCTGCTTAATAGTAAAATCGCTTTCTATCATGATTACAAATTTATTAGATTTGATCGTATTAATAATACCAGGTGGGGTGGGGTTGGTTTATATTTTCACTCGATTCTTATGTGTAGAAAATTAGCTGTTGCTACTTTCGGTAAAGTGTAAGTTTTAGCTTGTAAATTATCAGGTTGTTTTGCAAAAATTCTAATTTTGGTAATTTACAACCCACCTCCCGCGATTAATGTTGATATTCATAATTATAATTTAATATTTACTCAGTAGTTGGCTAATTAGGAAAAAAATAATTTACTTGGTGATTTCAATCACAACATGGTATATAGCAATCAACTGACTGCTTGTCTGAACATTTATAATTTATTCTATTTACCATTTAGGCCGACTGAAAATAATAGTCTCTTAGGTTTAATAATTGTTTATCAGCCTGATAAACATAATATCATATCTTATGGACAGTGTTCAGTACCTGCTATCTCTGACCATGACTTATGAAAATTATGAACAAATGACTTATGAACGGCTCCCATCATTCCTTTACCTAAAAAAGATGTCGTTTCGGATATTAGTGATATTCGTCCCATCAGCATTTCGCCAGCTCTTTTCAAGGTTTTGGAAAAAATTATGCAAATGCAGATTCAGGAGCAATTAAAGAGGTTTGACTTTCTATGTAAATTTTAGTCAGGTTTTAATCCAGGTCATAGTACTACAACAGCACTAGTACATAATGTTGATGATCTTTCCAGTATGTTAGACAGGTAGAATTCGTTTTCTATTATGGTTTTGTTGGATTTTTCAAAGGCTTTTGATAGTATTAATCATACAAAGTTGCTTCAGAAGCTTTTTTTGTACTATACATTTTCTAATTCTGCTATTAACCTAATATATTCTCATTTGAGTAATCGTACGCAGTTCGTTAAGTATGGTGACTTTCATGATTTTCTAAAGTAGTGACTGGAGTGCCCCAAGGTTCTGTTTTGGGCCCACTGATCTTTTCTGTTTATATTAACGATTTACCTTGGCATATGCAATATTAACATTTTCATTTGGACGCGATATGCTCACGACCTTAGAAAGTTTAACCATATTTCGAAGTTCAGAAAATCGATACTTGGATGCGACTGTTTACATTTTCAATTTTATGTTATGTTTTAATTTATATATGCATGTTGTACAAAAGCTGTGGCTTATGCTCCATTAATAAACTTTAATGATAATAATAATAAGTATACGAAAGTGGAGTCCTTAACTCGGAACATTCTCCAATTTTCTTGATATCAAATGAATTATTCAAAAACAAAGAAATCCAAGCCTACTAAATAAATACACTATAGTTAGAAATACTTTAAAAAAAGTTTAGGTAGCCCTTATAAAAAAATGTTCCATTAAAAACCGAGGTGCAATAAGGAAACGAAGTTCAACAATTTACAGCAATCAGCCTGGGAAAGAACCTCAAAAATTAAATATAAAATAACAAGAAATAACTATGCTAAAGAAAATAGAGAACTCTTTTCAGAAAAAAAACGAGAAGAATATGGCAGTAAACAAGAGCATCTCAATATAGAACTAAGTTAAATAATCTTACAAAGGTAATCCAAAAATTAAAGATGAGTCAATCAATAACTGCGTCTCAAAAAAAACTAACTAATGATAGCATTACCGATTATTCACTTTGGAAAGCAACCAAAAAAATTAAAAGACCAACAATGCAGAATCCTCGAATAAGAAATACCAAGGAAGCTTACTAATCTTATGAATGCAGCATTTAGAACCAAATTTGTGCCGAGTTTGTGGAAAATTGCAAAGGTAATCATAATACCAAAACCTGGAAAAGCAACCATACAAAACTTCGTCTTATAGACCGATCGCGTTGTTGCCAGTTATGTCTAAACTCTTTGAGAAACTACTGATTAAAAGGTTAAATCCGATATTTGAAAGGAATAACTTAATCTCAAATCATCAGTTCGGATTTCGTCGCCAACACTCAACAGTACAACAAGTACACAGAATAATCAATATAATTGAGAAAGCACTCTAAGATAAAACAGTCTGCTCCACGATATTTTTAAATTGGATGAAATTTATTCTGAATTGAAAGAAATAAAAGCAGGTGTACCACAGGGCGGTGTATTAGGACTGATTTTATATTTACACTAATGATCTACCAGAATTATAGAGAATGAGAATTATAGAGTGAAAATTTCAATTTTACAATTGAAATCCTAAAAAATGCAAGGAGATATGTAGGAAAACTCCAGCAACATGTGTATATCGAGGCAATTCAGCTCTTAACCAACACAAATATTGTACGCCGACTGAAAAGAACTAAACCTTTTTTAAACTGGTTTAATTGTTAGGACGAACATCGGCTTGCTGACTACCATGTTCATTCACTTGACATAGAACTCGAATTATCTTTCTTCTTCGTTTTAGTTAACAACGACTTTATATTTTGATTAGTGTTGTTAGAATCTCTTTTATCTAAATTAGAACCTTGAGATAACGAATCTATATCATCATCGATAGAAGAAGCAATATCTTTCAATGGGAATATCCTTCAGAATGGGACATTTTAAAACTGGATATTTTAAAATAGGGTTTGACAAAACGAGGTAAGGTACAAAACTGGATATTTCATAATTGAATATTTTAATACGAGATAAGGTACAAAACGAGATATGGTACAAAACTGGATATTTTAAAATTGGATAATTCAAAACGAGATAAGGTACAAAATGAGATATGGAACCACACTGGATATTTCAAAACAGGATATTTCGACATGTGATTTAAACTTAAAATGATTTTTTAGGAAAGTTCTGGAATATGGCCAGTTAGGAAGGAACTCGGCGAGTTCTTAACCGATTATGATGAAATTCGATATGTAGGATGTAAATGGGATTTTAAAATGACTTGTTGAAAAAGATCTGGAATAAGGCCATTAAGGTTCCATACTTGAATATTTCTAAGGAGGGAAATACAATTTTCCTTCACTTAATGGGTTTTTTTTAATTGCTGCTTTTCTCATCTTATTAAAATAATCATTGACTTATCTTCATCAATTTTTTATTATTCTACTTAAAACAAATTAAGTCACTTCACTTTATTGAATCTATGTGAGAAAAATTAATTATTTTTCATCAACATTTTCATCCGTTAAATCGAATTTCATCATAATCGGTTAAGAACCCGCCTAGTCCCTTCTTTACTGGCCATATTCCAGAACTTTCCCAAAAAATCATTTTAAAATCTCATTCTCATCCTACTTATAGAATTTCATCATTATCGGTTAAGAACTCACCGAGTTCCTTCCTAATAAGCCATATTCCAAAACTTTCCCAAAAAATCATTTTAAATCCTATTTTCATCCTACATATCGAATTTCATCATAATCGGTTAAGAACTCGCCTAGTTCCTTCCTAATTGGCCATATTCCAGAACTTTCCCAAAAAATCATTTTAAGTTTAAATCACATGTCGAAATATCCTATTTTGAAATATGCAGTGTTGTACCATATCTCATTTTGTACCTTATCTCGTTTTAAAATAACCTGTTTTGAATTATCCTGTTTCGTCAAATCCAGTTGTAAAATATCCAGTTTCGACTGAGTAGTTGTTGATCAGTAGTTGTTGATCAGTATTAGTAGAATCCGGTAAAACCGGATCAATTTTTACACCATTGGCCAGATTTTGATTTGAACAAGTATTGTGAAAATGTTTTATGTCACTTATTAGATTACTGTCACATAAATTCTTATCAATATCAAATTTTATCATGTTTTTGGAAATTAATGTAAATTCAGACATTTTAGCCAATTACATTTTCAATAAATTATTGCAATTTATGCAAAACCAAAACATTAGATTTTTATTGCTTGGCTTACTATTTCGAATCACGAAGTAGGAATTTAGGTAACAAAAACCAATTCTGTAACTTTTGCATAAGTCTGCAGTTGGTAAACGGTATATTGGTGGTGCTTGGCCAACCAAACACCATACTGAATTATGAATATTTAATTTTGTTTTCTACTATAAACTATATCTAAATTTATATTTCATTGAAAAAGTTATCACATATATATGCCCACCCCTAATGCATCCACTCGTACGATAAACTTTATTACAATTTTATTGAGAATATATGTACAAAGTATAATATCGTCCTTTTTACTACTTAAGGATATCATAACATTTTCGACTATAAAATAGAGATATCATTGCAGATAAGTTTTTTCGTATTTTAAAATTATTAAATTTACTTTGTATACGACCTTCGTATGATAGATAAGGGGCCTCGGCAAAAGATGGCACCGGTAAGAATGTCTTTTAAACAAAATTAAAAAAAAATACGTGCACATTTCACATATTGGATCCGTCCATGAGTTCGAGGCCTAGTACTTACCATACAGCTCTGGTAAGTCCATCACAACAAAAAGTAAATAATTTCTAAGCGGGATTACGACGATGAGATTTTCATAAAAATTACAATAATTTAGTGAATAAACAAAATGAAAAAATTCAGGTAAATAATCATCCTTTTCCAGTTTTCAAAAAAAAATATGTTGAACTTGTTTTCGAAACAGATTTAAGTGTTATGCTTTAGGGCATGGCAATTTGTCAAAACATAAAATTTTTACATTTTCTTCTGGTTTTTTATTAAGGCAACATATGGCAGATGAAACTTGATTGTTTGAACAAACACTTTTTATGATATCTTATAATAATGACATAAAATAGTTTTAGATTCAATCAAATTTAATCAGGTTTATGAACATTTGATGTGCTTTGATATAAAAACTGGTAAACGAATACTTTTATTTATTTCGAGAGTATAGAAAAGTATAGAAAGCTCATGCAATTTCCAATCAAAACTCCAACAAGAGAATTTGTACTGGAAGAATTTATCAATGACAATCGCAGGAGAAATTTGTTCAAATCCACTTTGTTCAAATTTATTTATTATTTCCCACTGCTAAGATAGTGGAGTGATTAGGCAGTACTCCCAAGATGCCCTCTTGTTATAAAAGATTTCAGAAGTAATATTGTAGAAGTCTCTCGAGACTATGCCCCGCCAAGTAAAATTGTCGAGTAGACCAATACAGCTCGTACTGGATTTCAATAATTTGGTTTAATCGAATTCGACCCAAAGCTGGCTGATATAGTTCTAAAAAATCAGAAGATCCCAAATTGTTTTCTATTCCACGAAGCCATTGTAACTGAAAGCGGCAACTGTAATGGAAAATCAGTTACTTACATAGAGTACTCGTTGTCTTTTTACTTTACATATGACATAAGATATTTTTGAAGAACAAATTGAAGTGAAGTTAGTAAGCCTTCTTTGCTGCGCTAAGACCAATATCAGTTTGAATCTTTTTTTATATAGTGTTCGGTTATTTGACAATCATATTAGCAGTCATCTCTTGGCAGCATGCCTTTTCTCTAGAACAATACATAAATTTTCCAGTTTAAGCCCTGTGTGAAGGGACCATTGCGTGATGAGACTGTAAATTTATTGAGGCACACTAGTGTCACTGAGGCTAATTATATTGGCTCCTTGAATAAACTCAAAGATCCGAATGATCGTAAACGTCACATAATTATCTAGTTTTTGTGTTCTTTTTTCGAACAGCCGATAATCAACAATGACATCAAATAATGTCAAGCATAGATACTTCCGATGAAGTGATCCATGGAATAGATTAAGGGCATTGGGCGAGAATGCAGAGTAACGAGATCACTGGATCTTCCTGTAAGTACAAACACTTGATGACAAGTCTAAAGTGTTATGGGCTCAACACGTAGTCGACTTGGAAAACCCGGCATTTTCAGATTTTATGGATTTTCTTTCTCGAAGAACTGACGCGTAGGAGTAGGCAAATAAAACATATCCTAAAAATACTGAAAATTCACATCGTTACTGGAAATTCGGGTTAAAATTGTCCAATGTGCAATGATATTGACCACTCTCCATTTGCATGAGCAAGCTGCTTAGTCAATCGCCAAAATTGGATAAAATCAAATTTCAGATGCTTTAACTGTTTGAGCCTTTAAACATTTAATCGAAAAATGACGGCATCAAAATGGCGCTGCAAACACTTTCAGATAAAACACAATACACTACTGCAAACAGTTGCGAGAACGCCGAATCAAAACCATCTTCAAATCAGCTCTCGTCTTCAATTGCAACAACTGTGTTACATAGCTCGCAAGGTAGTTTAAAGCAGACAATCTTGCCCACAGCAATTATCAAAATTAATAGATAATCTTATTGGATTCCTTTCGTTAAGAATCAGTATGTCGTGCGCTATTAGACTCGAGTTCTCAAGCAACCTTTATCACATAAGATTGTGTGCAGCAGTTAGGGTTGAGAAGAGCCAATACCTAATAATCCATCATTGACAATGCCAAATTTTCAATGGTTTAGGGAATTCAAGCGCTGATCCCACAAGAGGAAAGTTTTCGTTAACAGTAACAGCAAAATCATTTTAGAAGGAACATTTCCATTCAAATTTAAGGATAGGAAGTGATGATAGATTTATCGTTGCCATACCGTTTATGAAATCGCTTCAAAGCTTGGGTAAATCGGTAAACGTTGCCATTCATTTTAAGGTTAAGGCCTATGGAACACCAGTTTGTGCAAGAACCAGAATTTTGGAAACTTTATAAGGAGCTTATCAGTTAGTATCAAAGTTTGCATCATATAGAGGAATTTTAACCAGCCAAAGATAATGAGTCTGGATACTACTTACCTCATCACATGGTTTTCATGACGTATTGCGCTATAATCATGACGTGTTGCGTAGTCATTCATTCGATTAAATTTGCCATTTTCCTTTGACCACTGTTACATATGGATTAGTACTCTCATCTTTTTTAGCGACGAGAGTAATAGAAAAAATTGCCGATGATACAGCCTATTCGTTACGACATTTATGTTGATGACCTGATCACTGAAATCGATATTTAAGTCGAAGATATGCAATTAAAACAGAGTTCCAGTGACCTGTTATCACAAAATGGGTTTCTCATCCGTAAAATGGAAGTCAAACTCAAAATTTATAGTTTGGATAAAACCACCGAAGGCAACATTAGCAGCGTCAAACCCATAAATAACAGTCATTACACTGTCGTAATACTGGACGTCAATTGAAACGTATCGTATTATGAAGCTACCGTTTATTCGATCCTTTCGGATAGTTGGCCCCCTTTATTATAGTTATCAAAATATGTATACAAAAATTATGGGCTATCAGTTTAGGATGGGATGAACAACTTCCCATCAACTTGAAGTGTTCAATAGCAGAAATCTTAAATACCATTTTCTACCAATCACCCCATAATTCTGCATCCCAAATCACAACTCAGTAAGTTGATAATCCAAAACATTCATATCAATAATAAGAATGCAGATCTAATACTAATGCTAGATATTTCAAGGCAAGACTATTGAATTCCTTTGGATGGTCGAAATTTGTTCGACAAATATTTAGTTAATGTGTTACATGCGCAAAATTCAAATCTCAAATAAAAAACGAACTAATGGCCTATTTATCAAGCTGTAGGGTGGAATCATGGAAGTAGATTCGGTTAAACCATTCCAAAAATTTGGTGTTAATTACGCCGATTCCATTTCCGTACACATGCGAAAGAAACGTGGCCAAACAATTTATAAATCATATATCTGTCTCTTCATATGACTTAGTACCAAAGCTATCCACCTAGAGCTGGTCGAAAAAATAATAAGTGATGCATTTTTCGATGCTCTAAAAATATTTTTGTGAGAACAAGTGTTTGTCGAGAAATACCTATAATGACGACGGCATGACTTCATGGGTGCTTATAGCCAGCTAAGAGAAGCATTTCACAAATTAAATAAAAATTCGAGCATAATTTCCGATTATTCTTCCAGGTAGTATATTACTTGACACTTCATCCCTCCAATTTTGGTGATATTTGAGAAGCTGGAATAAAATCAACCACCTTCGACGAGTGATTGGCAGCACAGTATTAACTTAAGGAGAATGGCCACACTAATCACCGAGATCGGGAAAACTTTAAATTCACGACCATTATACCCAACTCATGGAACTGGCTTTGACGTGCTAACGCCATTGCACTTCTTGGTAGATCATTGAGCAACGAAGATTCCTGCAGCCATCACTAGCTTAAAGCCTACCTACTTGAAGAGATGGCAAAGCCAGTTTTGAAAGAAACGGCATACTGCATACTTAACTCATTGCAACCAAGAATAAATTGGGGAGAAATGCAAATTCCAGTAAAGATCAATGATATTGTGGCTAAAACAATATAGCAGTTGATAATTGGCTTTAGGGAGATTTATAAAGTTACAACATCTCAGCACTGACAACATATAAGAGTGGCCACGTTATAAACTAAATCTGGAGAAATAAAACGATCAACAAGTAAACTCGTTACGCTACCAGTATCACGCCAAGAGAACTCATCTGTAACTGAAGATGACTCAACAAATCGCACTAATCACAACCAACACACCAGCTGCAGCATACCTGTTAGTGCTAAATAAAATTTGAATGACATGTGTAGTACATGAGATGAATTTCTGTGATTTTAGGATATCTCAAAGTCTACGACCGACCACAGGAACTAATCGAGTGAGTTACAGAATAATTTTAAGATTTGGATTTTAACGAAAAGATAGTTTTGATTAAAATTCTCAAAAAGGTGTGGATGAGTTTCAGATACCGAAAAAGTGGAAAGAAGGGATAGTGGTACTTTGACACAAAAGAGATCGGGATAGAAATCTGGCAACACATTACTAGAGAATATAAAGGTTGAATGTGATTGTGAAATAAGAGAATGGTATGATGACAGAAAGAATTGAAACATTTTTGAACGCAAGTAATTAATTTCCGAAAAATACTTTTGGGTTCCGTCGCAATCACGCTGCCAACGAATGTGTAGAAAAGTTTGTGTGGGAAGTGCTAAAGGAAAATAAGAAAAATTGAGACGGTATTTTTAAACATTGAAAGAGTGTATGATTTTGTGTTTCCAGGGAAATTATATTATGTTCTTTTGAACTTGGGGTTCCCTCGAAATTTTTTTGAATTGGTGTATGATTTTAAGTCATTCTACAGTTTGCAGGTGACTTTGCCATAATGGGAAAAGGTATGAACATTTATAAACGGCATATGATCGAGCCTAAGAATGTGTCAAACACCATGAGTGAAACTGTGCAAATGATTATACAAAATATTTCGTTAATGAATGAATTCGGCAATGGCCGTGTGCCAAATTGCAGGTAGCGGATTTTTCTGAGTCTTCAGAAAAATTTAACGGATCAGCGTGATTTTGGAGAATATAAACAAATTCAACAAAAATTTCATTCTTTTTTAATTCAAAAAGTGTTTCCAACTGTCCCCCTTGCAAATCTGGTAGTATTCTTGAATTTTGAAGACACGACAAAAACTTTAATAAATGAATTATCAGTTAAGAAAGAATTTTACAAGACGCAATTAACATATTTTCATATTTCACTAAAAACAGAGAAAATATAAATGTAAATGTAAATGTAAATGTAAATGTAAATGTAAATGTAAATGTAAATGTAAATGTAAATGTAAATGTAAATGTAAATGTAAATGTAAATGTAAATGTAAATGTAAATGTAAATGTAAATGTAAATGTAAATGTAAATGTAAATGTAAATGTAAATGTAAATGTAAATGTAAATGTAAATGTAAATGTAAATGTAAATGTAAATGTAAATGTAAATGTAAATGTAAATGTAAATGTAAATGTAAATGTAAATGTAAATGTAAATGTAAATGTAAATGTAAATGTAAATGTAAATGTAAATGTAAATGTAAATGTAAATGTAAATGTAAATGTAAATGTAAATGTAAATGTAAATGTAAATGTAAATGTAAATGTAAATGTAAATGTAAATGTAAATGTAAATGTAAATGTAAATGTAAATGTAAATGTAAATGTAAATGTAAATGTAAATGTAAATGTAAATGTAAATGTAAATGTAAATGTAAATGTCGATGTATATGTAAACGAAAATGTAAAAGTAAATATGATTTATAAAATGTAAAATCTATATAATGAATTCTGAGTTGATTGGGATTATGGAAGGAATCAAGTTGGCAATGAATGAAGGAAGAAGGAGAGTTCTTTTGTTTTGATGTCATGAAAACATTTCAGTAATTTGATTGGGTAAATGAATTTAGTTTGTTACGATTAAAATCTGAATTCATGAAGGCACCTTAATTCGATCGTGTTCCATCTCAAAGTGTTAAGAGTATGGTCATATTTTTACAAATAATATGTTGAACTGATCTCTAGCATTAAAGTCACCAATTACGATTCAGGCGTCATGTAATGGTATGATCCTCATCATATCAATAAAATCGTTTTAAAATTAGTAGTTTTTATAGAGTTCTTGACGTAGATGAGTACAAGTTATTAACAGGTTGGCTAATATTTTATTTTGGTAGATTTCTCGCATCTTATGATAGGCAAAAGTATCTTCTAGTTATCTTCTAAATCAGGTAGAATATGATAAAATCTATGACAGTTATTAAAAGGTTTACATTCAGTTGCATATTTAATCTTTAATATCGAGAAAAATCGATTTTCCCAATTTCCATTTGTAATCTAAATTTTATTGATTTGTTACCAATATTAAATAAATTCTACGAACGGTTTATCAAAATATTATGAAAATTGGTGATAAGAATCTAACGTTTTTGCTATAATACGACAACGTTAGCGAGAAAAGTCCAAAAAAAACAAAGTGATATGATAAAAAATTCATTTCAATCTTGTTTTGTTCATACTATATATACCAGATATAATGTGCATATGTTCAGTAACAATTTTCGATTCAACCATCAGCCATATCTCCCTTGGTGTTTTAAAAACACCCCGATTCTATTATATTATATGCTTTATGCTATACAGAGCTACATATATATTGTCAACGAGTTATTTTCTATTTAAAATTTATGACTTTCAGATGTTACAATTTGAGAAGAAAACATAAAACAAAAACAAAAAAAAAAAATGTTAGAAAAGAAAATACGGAAAATATAAGATGGAAAAATATGATGTTGATATTTTCGACAATACTCGAGGATACAAAAAGACAGAGTATTTAACGATGATAGATTGTTTTACAGCACATACATTACATATACATACACACTTGCACATTATGTATGTATACATATGAATATAAATAAATCATATATGTATGTTTTTCATAATGATATCAGATTGTACATACATTTATGGTTATGTATATAAAATATGTTTGGTTATAATTTATATTTTAATTGAATTTCAATCAAAAATCATTTTACACATTAAACATTAAGTAGATATCTGTGTCTATTATAAATCTTATAGATATGGTAAATTATGCTGACGTCATAAATATTAAGTCACATAATTTAGATAATTATACTAAAAACTTAACCAACAAAGTTAAAATTTGATTGTCAAACTTATTCATATTGATATGAATATCAATAAAATTTTTATATCAATATAATAGTGTGAAATCCGCTTTTAGCGTACCTGGTTTACAACGTACACCCTCTCAATAAAGTACAATTGATTTATCCCGTTTAAAAATCCATGAACTTATATTAAATATCAGTTGGGTTTAACGAACTCCGCTTATAAGGTTATAACGGACGTCAATTTAATCCTTCTAGTTCATTTCTATGTAAACTACTCATAAGTATAGATCATGTCGGACTGTCAAAATTATATACTAAAAACGAAAACGCTGCCATCTTATGGAAAGTGGTATGTTTTACACGCACGCTCTAGTGTATTAATTATGCCATTAGATGTCTCTCAAAGTGCCAAAAATATAAACAACATATTATGTGATTATCGTGTGGGAGTAATTATATCAACAAGTCCTAATCACGTGACCCTCACGAGATTTACTTATAAAATACATAAGTTTCATAAGAAAACCATAAATCTAACGGAAATTGATTTTAATGCCAAGGAGATATGCCTACTTGAAAGGATTAAAACATAATTTAACTCCTAAAAGTGACAAGGCAACAGAACAGATCTCTATTTAGTTTGGAAAGTTCGTTACAGTGTGCCGCGCTTAAATAGCATACTATTCTACAACTAGTAGAATCTAGTTTGAGATATCAGATTATGGATGGGATTAGTAAAACTGATGTGATGCACTGTGATCGTTCGAGTTCGGAGGTGAAGGTTACTTCCTGTCTGGCAAAGAAGATTAAAGAACATGGGGCGATCGTCACTAAGTCTGATAAAGGCAACGCGACGGTAATCATGGATGCTGTGTTATACAACTGCAAAGTATTGGACTATATTAAGGATAATGATATAGTTAGACTTAATTGTGACCCAACTGGCATAGATATGTAGATGATGTACTTACACTGTTTAGAGGAAACAATCGGCATTTAAAACAATTTCACGACTATCTTAACAATATACATAACAACATCAAGTTCACTTTGGAAAATGATAAAAACAAGTGTATTAATTTCCTGGATCTAACGATTCGGAATAATATGAACACAAGTTTATATAATATGAACACAAGTTTATGAACACAAGTTTAAAATCTTCCAAAAACTAACACAAACGGACCACACAATCCATAACGACTCACACCATCCACAACAACATAAGATTGCGGCATACCTGCAAATGATCAACAGACTGAATACGACACCAATGGACCAAGAAGACTATACAGAGGAACTGAATACTATTAAACAGATCGCTAGGACCAACGGGTTTCAACCGGCAAGGATGGATCTAATGAACAGAAAACACAATAGCAAGAAACTTAACGAACAGTATGCTTCCCTGGTAGCAAAAGACGACAAAGACAACAAATACATTACATTTGACTACGACAGAAATACAGCAAACATCATCAGGAAAGTACTGAAAAATCATAGTATACAGGCAGCATTCAAAACTAGCAACAAAATAGGACAAAGACTGAACCCACCAAAAGCGTCTTTTCAAGATACGGGAATTTACAGACTGTCATGTGATGACTGTGATGGGTTCTATATAGGCCAAACCGGTAAACCTTCCGCAACTCGATTTAACCAATATGTGAAAGAAATCGGCAAACCCAAAATAGACTCAAACTAAACACAACACATGACTGACAATAACCACAAATACACAGGCATTATCGAAAATCAGAAAGTATTGCATAAATGTAAAAAAGGTAGCATGATGACAACACTAGAAGATTACAAAATTTACAAAAACAGACATAACAAGGACATAATAAACAATCAGGTACAGACTAAAATCAACCACCTTTTTAAAAGAATAATAGAAATGAAAATAGAACAAGGGGGCGGAGCCAAAATCATAACTGGTATATAAGAACATGAGTAAGGTAAATTCGGGTTCAGGCTTTTTAAAATTATCATTCAACCGAGTGCTACCTGGAAATTTTTCTTAAAATTATTAACAAATTTTTAAAAAGGCAACGCCGGTCGAAAAATTGCTAGTTATTCTGCACATAAGCCATTACAGTCACCTGGGAGAAGAAGCGTGGTCGAGCCCAGGTGACTCAATGCCGAAATTGCCAGAGATTTGGCCACACAGTGTTAAATTGCGGCAGAGGTTTCTGTTGCATAGCATGCAAAGAAACCCATGAAAGAGGATACTGCAGGAACACCACAGAGAACCGGCACCCCGCAGAATGTGTTAACTGCTGGAACAACATCCAACCAATTACAGCCAGTGTCGGGTGAGAAAAAGATTTTATCCAATATTTGCCCACCTAAACCAGGTTCTACCCACCTAACTCAACGATAAATGTCACTGGGTATACCACTTTGCTAGATGTAATAAGTACCAAATCTGGAGGCACTGCTATCGTAATTAAGAATGGCATTCCTCACTTCCTAGCCAAAACTTTTGAAACAGCCGAAACTGAGGCAATACTTTTAAATGTTGGTACCCAGAACAAATATCTCACGTTTTGCTCTATTTACGTGAGACAAGTCAAGAGTCATGATTTAGAACATCTTTTTAACTCCAGTAACAAAGTTACCTTGGCATGTGACTTTAATTTACACCACGCCACAAGGAGTTGCTCAAACAATAACCAGAATGGTCGTTCACTTCTTAATTGTTGCAATAATTCCAATATCCAATTAAATGCTCCTTACGAAGAGGAAACTCGGTTCTTGATTTGGTTCTATCTAAAAATATCTCTCTAGTCACTCCACCGCGAGTCTTGCATGAATTTTGCTCAGATCATTTACCAATTATATTCACAATACCTTTTAAGACCCAAATACAAAAGTATTTCGCAACTACTCCCGAGCCGACTAGATGAAATTTAAAATTCATGTTCATCGAAACATCCCAGAAGGCTCAAATTGAGGAAAAAGCGGTCAAGTTAACTAACGTTATCAAATTAGCCATCAAGGTTTATACCTCTCATTGAGAGCAAAGGATCCTTAAAAATTTCTCCTGAGCTCCAAAACCTCATTAAACTGCGCAATCGAATGCGTCGGCTCTATTATAAATACCCAGGGCATATCTTGAAATCTGACGTTAATTTTTATTCCAATATGATTTCATATTGGTTCAGCGAACTAAGAAACTCTGAATTCACAAGTAGAATGCCTAAAATTCCCGATAATTCTCCGGAAATTTTCAATGAAATTCGAAAACTTAATGGTAAAAAAACAAAATGTATTTTCTTACATAGCTAAAGATCCTAGTTCAATCATAGATTCTAAAATAATTGCAAAGGAAATCGCGTCTCACTATATGAACAAGTATATGAACATATATAAAACGATTCTCTAAAAAATCCCTGTTTCGAACAGTTAGTCCATAACTGTGTCAACAATTTTCTTAATTCTCGTCCTCTTAATCCTACCTTAATTGAGATGGTCGATAAAGTAGAAGTTGCCAACATTCTTTAGCATCTTAATAAAAGAAAAGCTCCAGGAGACGATAACATAGCCACCTCGGTATTTAGAAATCTTCCAGATAAAGCAATATCACAACTTACTGATATCATTCACGGTATCTTAAAGACAAGCTACTTTCCAGATTGTTGGAAACTCGGCAAAGTCATCCCTATTCCTAAACCAGGAAAGCCTTCTAATAGTATAGAGCATACTCGCCCAATATCAGTAAACGGAATAAGTAAGGTGATGGAAATAATTATTTTTAACAGGCTCCACCCCTACTAGAACCCTACATTCCAGAAGAACAATTCGGATTGCGTGCCGGCCACTCTGCTACTCAAGCAGTGCTGAGACTGAAAAACTCTATTAAAAATGCCAAGCGATTTGGTCGTTCGACATAGAAATGCTTTCGACACGGACTGGCATAAAGGCTTAGTCTATTAATTAATTCAAAGTGATAATCTTTACTACCTCATTAAACCAACCGAATCATACTTATTAAAAAGGACATTTTTCGTGTCAATAAACAAACACTGTTCTAGTACAAAATCAATCGCAGCAGGAGTTGCACAAGGTTCAATTCTAGGCCCACATCTTTTTTCGTTCTTCTATCATGATATCCCGAAACCCGACAACAAAGAAACCAACATCCAAATTTATGCCGATGACATAGCTATATTCACATCTTCAATTAGAGCTCGGAAATCTAGTGCAAGATTGTCCAAATATCTAAACCAGTATTCCGAATATGCGAAGAAATGGAAAATCAAGATAAACTCTTCTAAAACTGGAGTTATGCATTTCCATCGCAATCAATATAGTAAAATGCCAAAAACCAGCCTTATTTCATTCGAAGGTAGCACCTTAGAATATAAAAACCAAATCAAATACCTAGGGGTGAATATAGACAGTAAACTATCACCTCTGAAAAAAAAAATAAGAAAATTCAGGTTTCAAAGTAGTACAGGCTGATGGAGAGGATAGTAATCCTCAAAATTAATACCTGATTTAAAATAAAAAAAAAGATTAATTTATATATACATTTTTTAGAAATTTTTTTCTTTTTAGAAAAAAAATTAATATAAAAATTTTTATTATCACATTAAAGAAAGTTTTACTTCTTTTCTGAAATAATTTTTATTTTTATACTAGCGGACGACGTCCGCTATGCAGTGAGACGCCTCCGGCGACTTTAATAAAGTGTTGAAATAGTGATTTTGCGTTAATATAAAAAAATATAATAAATTATTTTGCAAAATTGCTATAGAGCACTAATAACAGTCAATCCAGCGCCGTTGATCGTGTTAATTATTTCAAAATGTACATAGAATGATAAATATTGAAATGTACCCCAATTTGCCAAAATTTTTAAACATTTTCCGAACATTACAGAGTAAAAAAAACAAATACAGAAAGTTATTTTTAAAATTTAGTTTCTTTATTTAGAACAATTTAAAGAACTTCTTTATACACACAATTAACAGTATAGATTTTTTTCGGCTTCAATTCTCCCTGGTTATTTGTATTTTCTATTTTCAGAAAAAGTTGTTCCTTGTTGGTAGGTCTTGATAAAGCTACATAAAGCTGACCGTGCGAGAAAACTGGCTGTGGTAAATAAATACCGACTCTATCAAACGATTGACCTTGGGCTTTATTGATTGGCATAGCGAATGATAATCGTAAAGGAAATTGAATTCTTTTAATTTGCATAGGTAAACCGGTGTCTGTTGGAATAAGAGTAATTCTCGGTATAAAAGCAAATGTTCCTTTTGATGTACCAGTTAAAATCTCAACGAAGATTACATTGTCTTTCATTTCTTTTATTAGTAATCTAGTACCATTGCATAACCCCTGTTTAGTATTCAAATTTCGTAATCACATAACTATGGCTCCTACTTTCAAATTAAGTATATGTGGGGGCATTCCGGATGGTGTTAGTTGATGTAAATATTCTACCGGATATAGTTGTATCGATTCATGATCAGTAGAATCTACATTTACAGAGTCCATACTATTATATGTTTTCAGATCGCCTATTAGTATATATAAAACATTTTCATTCATTTTCAATGTATCATAATTTAAAGGACATAAAATTGCTTGGTTTTGATATAGATGGATATCATCCGGAGTAAATTCAGACCCAAATATTTTTGTAATTAAATTTTCTTTGATGCAGCGGGAATAATCCATTTCAATTATATTTTCTCCTAGAAGTGGTGCTGTTCTAATTTTACCTTCACCAACGTCTAGCAACCAATTTGAAAAACCGTTGTCGTTACGAACTCTCATATTAGTTTTAAGGTGACATATTTTAAATTGAGTCCATAATTCGCAAGTTTTGAGGCATGAATAAATGGCGTCAGATCGAGTCCCATGACGAATCACTGGTAGGGTTTGACGAAAATCACCACCCATAACAAATACTTTGCCCACCATTGGGCTATCAATTTGCATTATATCTCTTAATAATTTATCAATCGCTAAAAACGTTTTTTATGACACATTGAGCATTCATCTAATAAGATTAGTTTTGCTTTTTTAATTGTTTTCCAGTCAGGACTACGATTTGTCATACTTGAAAATATTATCTCATCGGTACTTAGGGGTATCTTGAATAGTGAATGTATGGTCCTACCATCCGCTAAAAGTGTAGCTGCAATACCTGTAGACGCCCCAGATAATGCAATTCCTTTTTCTCCGTTTAAAACATTTCCTCTAACATAACTTAATGGAACATTGTATAGATATGTTTTGCCAGTACCACCTGGGCCATCAATAAAGAAACATTTAGGATGATCGGAATCAGAAATGATTGCGTCAGTAATAATATCGAATATTAATTTTTGTTCCGGATGTAATGTTGAAACTCGATCATCAACATAACTTTTCTCTAAAGTAATGTCATAATCGCTTGATGTTTCAATTGTAACATTAGGAATTGGTAAATCAAATTCTGAAAATGTTCTTCCATGTAAATGGAAGATTTCTAAGATGTTTCCAAGAGCCTTATTGGAAGCGTTTTCATCATTTTGATAAATAGACTTATAATCCTCAATTAAATATTCTTTGTATTTGTTCCATAAATATAAGGCGTTTTGTGGGTTTCAAAATATGCATATATATGCAAATAATTGACGTAATTGGTTTGGCATTTGATATTGGATTGCTTCTTTAGGCATTTTCCCATTCATTATCGTCCCACAATAATTTTTTCTTAATGGACGCTTCCTTATACGTAGAATATACGATATTGTCTACACTACGAATATCAGTAAATGACGTCACTCCTTTGACATGTAATAAAAGCAGTCTTAAATAAAATAGTTCACCTTGATTTACACATATATTATACATCCGTCCAATAACTTTTTCAGTTTTATTATATTTTCTAGTTTTCCATATATTTAATTTATTGTCAAAAGTAAAGTACATTGGAATATCCGAGTAAAACATATTTCTAGCTGAGTTATCATTCTTGTTCAATTCAAACCATGCGGTCAAAGTAGTATGTTTCTTTTGTTCCCTTTGGAACGCATCAGTTTCTAGACCTTCTTGAAATACTATATTTTGCTCATTTTCTAAATGTAAAGCTAATCTATATATTACATGAGATTTGTCATGCATTTTAAAGGAAAATATACTCCATATGCTTTCCGGTGCACTTACATATCTTGCATCGAGATACTGAGTAATTTCATCATGTTGGAAGACCTCATTATTTGAAATTTAAATTTTTGCCCGATCATGTCCCTTATGTATGTATTTATAAATGTATTTTACTGACTTAACTGTTGCACATACCTCCACGTTAATATGACAATTAAAATGCAAGAGCTGTTATATGGGATCACATAGTTATTATATATTCTTATAGTTTTACCACCAATGGTTTTTTCAATAAACGTACCATTGTTGCTTCTTCTATATAAAGGATAACCATTTACATTAGCAGACGTGCAATCATTAAACGTAAAAGGATAATTTTTGGTACATTTACCATTGTCCATACATGGAGCTGAAGGATTATAAAAACCGCATGGACCGTGAATCATATGTTTAGCAACTAATTGGTATAAACGTGGATTGGAATCAATCGCTGGTATTTCTGCACTTACTACTTGGTCGATATAATCTGGATTTGTACAAATTTTATTTGATAGAATTACTAATATGTGAGCGTGGCCGTACACGGGCCAAACAGTTTACCAGAGGTTAGTAAATTAATAAATTCTTGAAGCTTAAGAAGACGCGAGCTATTAAATCTGGTCTATCAGAAGGATTCTGGTTAGGAAAAGATGTTCTTTAATTTCATCCCAATTAGGATTGCATGTCATAGTAACAAATAAATCTGGTTTTCCAAACGTTCTTACTATTGCCATGGCATTCTGATAATTTTGTTGCATATATCTCGGGCTTCCTGAAGGTTGATGGTAAAATAACAGGCTTTCCTACCTTAACATTGGAGTCCGATAGAAGATAGTCCTGAAGTCCTTTATAGCTATCACTTCGTAATGCTGGTTGGTTCATTCGTAGAAAATGTAATCTATTTGCTTCCATCTTACAATAGGAATCCACAATATATTGGTGAGGTAATTTCTTGCAGAGTAAAAATTGATTAACACCTTCTCTTTGTTGAAATATAAATGAATAATATTGAAGGTGAGTGAGATTGCTACCATTTCTAGTTTTAAGTGTCATATCCCATCCACTTCCTCCATGTGGGTATATAAATGGATATGTTAGAGGATCTACAACTCCATCTAAAATACTAAGTCTTTGTAATCGATTTTCTGATTTTAAATAAACTCTAATATCTCTGTCAAATGGTGGTTCGCCAGAATTTTATCCCGTATATCATGTCCTAGTGCCGTTTGTTCAGACTCAAAGTTTCTCATCATTTTATATGATTGAACATAAATATTATTCTCTCTTAAGTAAACATCCAGTTCATTAAGAAGTTCAGATATACATGGTATATTTTCGGGAACATTCATTCGCAGATTAGTTGCTTCATCGCTATCATAAACGTAAATTAAAGCGAATTTTGGTATCTCAGACTCAGCTGGATATAATGGGCCGGCATAATGATATATTTGGCCATGAATTCAAAAGCAAGAAGGCCCATTACTCGAAAATCTGTGAATGTTTGCAGACATAGATGCCATTGATAATGCACTGTTGTATCTCCGAATATAAGTTTGGAAATTTCTTGATTTCGAATCTGTATGTTGGAACAGGTCGATTAAAAACTGGGGATACTTTTTATTTTCTTTGTTATATGGCTCATTTTTAACAATAACTTTGCCTTTATAACAGCATTTACTATACCCTGTAGATGTTTTTTCGGCATTAAAATATCTCGCCCCACAATAACCACAGATACTATCCATTTTGCCACATGAATGTTCAGCTATTTCATCAATTACATATGAAATTCCCCGCGGAGCAATTGCCAAATATTCGGTTTCCTGATGAAATTCAATTTGCCTGCGTCGAACATTAACTGAGTGTCTTCTTTCCCGTCGTCTTTTGTTCACAACTTTTTTCTGCTCATCAGTCATTTTATTTCTTCGGGTTTGTCTTTCTTGGCTCTCAGTTTCGATTTGTTCTCGGGTCCTGCTTTGTCTGCGGTTACGATCATATAGGGCTCTTGCGGTTTTCCGCTCGTTTGTAATAGGTCTTTTTCGGTTCATCTTACGTATTATTTTAAGTATAGACAGACAATTATTGGCTTTGCACTACACTTAAATATAAATTAAACACAATTTCAAGAATGTTAAATTCAGTAAGATTATACAATTATTTACGAATTAATTACATATATAAATTAACCGCAGCTCATCAAATTATACAACTGACTAAGAAAAATTACACGTGTTTTGTTTTTATTTCCCCAAATGTCCCTGCACCTATACATTTTATTAGCATGTCGAGTCGATGCACAAATGGACAAAGATTCGTTTTGTTATCTATTCATCGCATTAATATTTGTACTGCGTGAAAAGATAAACTGTGTACCTATCTGTTTTTGTTTTTATTTTTATTTAATTACTTTATCTTAGTATACGCACAAAATTTTTCGGTATAGAAATACATAGTAATACGATCATACAATAAATTATTAAATTCTTTCGCGCAACCAAAACCAACACAAATGTATATACAAGCCATGAAGTTGCGATACTTATGCCAAAAAGTGACTACTATACCTAAGTATAAGTGTTGTGACGTAGTATAATTTGTATATACTTTTATTATATGCTTTGATATAAATAAACAATGAATACGAATGATGGAACAACAGTATGTTGCGCTCTTTATGACAAAGCAAAAAACAAATTTATTATTTAACGAGAGAGAGAGAAGTATTGTTATTATTATTTACTTCATTATATACTATACTATATACTATGAATTTAGAGTAGAATGGACAGTGCAAAATATAATTTTTGTTTCGTTTTTTTTGTAGAAATGTTATGTACTTTGAATTTAGAGGAGTATGGACAGTGCGAAATATAATTTTTTGTTTCGATTTTTACTGTAGTCAAATTAACTAACACGTACACCAAATAGTAGTCATAATATGTTTTACTTAGCCAAGCTTCATGGCTTGTATAATATACAATAGTGTTGGTTTTGGCGCAACCAAAAACGTCTCTATAGAAAGACCAACTATTCAATAATTTAAAGAGACAAAGCGCCTCTTTGATGTAGTATTGGTTGTGTACAGATATAGCGTAAAACAAAAACAAAAAAATAGTTTTACTAACACTAATATAGTTAATTTTTTTATGTTATTTTTGCTTTGTTATTTGTTCTGGTACCAAAACTACTTTATTGAGGCGGGTATATAGTAGTATTAGTGTACGAAAAAATGAGTTGGTCTTTCTATATAGAAAGTTGCGCAACAGCTTTTTCCCCTGCTGTGTTTATTATATGAGCTTGTATTGCTTTTTCATAATATGGTATATAATGATGTATGTATATACAACCAAGAGAGAAATGGGGGAAAACAAAATAAAATTTTTCTGTAATATATATGGAATACATATAATGCACTTGTAGATATTTTGTATACAGAAATGAGTTTTATTTTTCGTAAACAAAGTAGGCTTAGAGAGTTTTAATTTTTATTCTCTGGTTGTGCGGACACCACAAATAATTTTATTAATATAGATATAAAACAAGAAGTATTGTTGAATTCTTTGTTTTTATTAAAACAAGGTTCCTTATTTCGTTTTTATAAAATTAAAAACCCAAAAACGTTTGGGTGTTGGGTGTGTCTCAATAGGGTCGGGGTTGATTGTTTATAGCCATGACTCATGGTTTATATTCCAACTTTGTAACTATGTAGAAACCACCAAATGTGTCTAGTATACCTCCAAGTGGTAACACCCGGGCAACGATGGAATACTTATCGGCTAAATACTAGAGGCGAGTGCAACCAATACACTATAAAAACGCAATGAGTGTAACAAACAAGGAAACAATTACCCCAGGTGGTATACCTGATGCTCAGGGAAATCCACTCTCTTCGGAGATCGGTCTCATGGATTCTGGGGGAGACCAATCATTGCTATACTATAATTATTACAACCAATCCCAAGATATGTTAGGGAAAAATAATAATACTCAACTGAGTACAAAAGAAAAGGATATTTCATATCCATTCCAAAGGAGTCAGAAATTAACTCGATCTCCTACAAAAGTCACTAGCCCCTTTTTGGAAGGCAACATCAAATCAGTGCATCAAAAGGAGCAAACCGTCCTGAAAAATAGGGAAAACTCGAAAAACGAACTGTTGCAAGAGAACTGCAATCGTTCTTCAACTGAGGAAAAACTTTACAGTGAATTGTGCAAAGCCAATAGTGCATTGGTCGATTCCACAAATATAAACAAGCAACTGAATCAAACAATTACATGGATGCAGGGGCGAATAAAAGTTCTAGAAAACGAAGTTAGTACTCTTAAATCAAAGGAAGTCAATAATCAAAAGACTAATATAATAACAACACCTGTGCAAGTGTACCATACAGATGAAGAAGAACTAGCTAGGGAAACGGAGTTTGTAAGAGTTATAAATCGTAGAAACAAAAGAAAACGAAATAATACACCATCTCCGCCTCAATTACAACTGAATGTTCCAAAGGTTATAACAAAAAAGCCACAAAAACTAGCTCAACCCCCACCAATAGTCATAAATGAAATCAAAGATTATGACCTACTATATGAAAAAATAAAAAAAATAACTGCAACAGATCAGTTTAACGCAAAGGTGATGAATGGAAATAATATCAAAATAAACTTGAAAGATAGTGAAAGTTACCGACAAGTAACAAAAATGCTTAATGAAGGAAAGCACTATTGGCACACGTTTGAAGATAAACAAACTAGACCAATCAGAGTGATGGCTAAAAACCTTCATTACACATGTAAAGTAGACAAGATAATTGATAACTTAAAAGCGCAGGGATTTAAAGCTGTTGATGCATCAATTCAATTAAAAAAACGGGATAAAACACCTCTTAATATGTTTATGTTGACCTTCGATGCCGATGAGATAATCGAAAAAATATATCATATTAAGTACATCTTAGGATGCAAAGTGGTTATACAGCCTTTAAGAAGGTCTAAGCTTATACCACAATGTCATCAATGCCAAGCGTATGGACATACACAAAAGTACTGCAATAAGGAACCAAGATGTGTCGAATGCACTGGAAAACATCATACAAGAGATTGCGTACTACCAAAAAATGGGCAGGCCAAATGCGTTCACTGTGGAGAAAATCATCCCGCTAACTATAGAGGATGCAGTGTTGCTATTGAATTGCAAAGCATCAAGTTTAGAAGAATGAATGAAAAAAATTCAAATTTAAGTAGAAAACCAACCATTCGAAAAAACAAGCCCGAAGTAATACGACGAAAAGTATCGGAAATTCCTCGGGAAGAAATGAGCAATTTGACTTACGCTCAAGTATTAAGGAGTAAAGTAAATCAAAGAGAAACTACCCAAAGTGAGGATATTAGTCAAACTCTGAAATTGATATTAAGTAAACTTAATACGTTTGATGAGCGATTACACACACTTGACTATAGAGCTAAGGGAGCTATCCCTAAACAGAAAAATGGCCAATGATCTTAGAATTATATGCTGGAATGCCAATGGACTAATGCAACATCAACAAGAATTGCAGGTGGTCTTGGAAATAGAAAAAATCGACATATGTCTTATCACGGAAACTCACTTTACTAGACAATCAAATATTAAATTTAAAAATTATCAAGTATATAAAACCAATCACCCAGAAAACACTGCTAAAGGAGGTAGCGTTGTTATAATTAGAAATAATATCCACGAAGATATTATTTCTAATTATAACAACGAAGAGCTGAAATATGAAACAGTTGAAATACAAGCAACTGTTGTTAACGTCAAAACAAAAAATAATTATGTTAGTGTTGTTAGTGTTTACTGCCCTCCGAAACACGCGCTAAAAGAAAAAGATTATCTCGAATTCTTCAGTAAACTAGGAAAAAGATACATAATTGGAGGAGATTTTAATGCAAAAAATGTCCATTGGGGTTCTAGGCTAACAACGACTAAAGGTAAAGAACTGCTTAAAGCTGTCAGAAAATTCGGTAGTGAAACCTTGTCAACTGGAAAACCAACCTACTGGCTTACAGATCAAAACAAAATACCAGACTTAATTGATTTTTTTATAATCAAAAATATATCAATGAACTATATACAAGTAGACGAAAGTCGAGACCTAAACTCGGACCATTCTCCTATACTTTTGACATTAAACGAAAAAATAATTCAAAAAGAAAGAAATCCAAGCCTAATAAATAAACGCACTTGTTGGGAATACTTTAGGCAGTCCTTAGAAGAAAAAATTAACCTAAAGGTTCCATTAAAATACGAGGAGCAAGTAGAAAACGAAGTTCTAAAATTTGTAAATGATATACAACAATCAGCCTGGGAAAGTACCCCAACAATTAAATATAAAATAAAAGGAAATAACTACCCTAAAGAAATTAGAGAACTATTGGCAGAAAAAAGAAGAGCGAGAAGAATATGGCAGCAAACACGAGCTCCTCAATATAAAACTAAATTAAACAATTTAACCCAACAGTTAAGAAGGGAAATCCAAAAATTAAAAGACGAGTCAATCAGTAACTGTTTAAAAAAACTAACTAATGATAGCAGGACTGATTATTCACTTTGGAAAGCAACCAAAAATATTAAAAGACCGACAATGCAGAACCCTCCAATAAGAATAGAAGGGGGGAAATGGGCTCGAAATAACGAAGATAAAGTTCAATGTTTTGCGGAGCACCTCGAAAAAATATTCCAACCACATGATGATCATACTTTCGAATCTCAAATAATAACGGTGGAATCTCAAAAAGAAAGTGAAGAAATTCTATTGACTTCACCAAAAGAAGTCATGCATGAGATAAAATTCAATATGAATTCGAAAAAAGCTCCTGGTTATGATCTTATTACTACAGAAATTTTAAAAGAACTACCAAGGAAGGCCCTAGTTAAGCTTACTTATATTATCAATGCAGCATTTAGAATCAAATTTGTACCCAGTTTGTGGAAAATTGCAGAAGTAATAATGATATCAAAACCTGGTAAACCACCATACGAAACTTCATCTTATAGACCAATTTCGTTGTTGCCAGTTATGTCTAAACTCTTTGAGAAAATACTGATTAAAAGGTTAAATTCGATAATCGAAAGGAATAACTTAATCCTACATCATCAGTTCGGATTTCGTCGTCAACACTCAACAATACAACAAGTACACAGAGTAATCAATGTAATTGAGAAAGCACTTGAAGAGTAAAATGTCTGCTCCACGATATTTTTAGACGTGGCGCAAGCTTTTGAAAAGGTTTGGCATGAAGGACTTAATCATAAGTTAAGAAACCTCTTACCAATGCAATTCGCTAAAATACTGGAATCATACTTGAAAGATAGATGAAACTTACTCATACTTGAAAGATAGATGAATTTGCTGAGACTTATTCTAAATTAAAAGAAATAAAAGCAGGTGTACCGCAGGGCAGTGTATTAGGACCGATTTTATATTTATTATTCACGTATGATCTACCTGAATTAGAAAACAACACAGTGGCGACTTTTGCTGATGACACTGCGATCCTAGCTGTTGGAAAAAGCAACGAAGAATCAACACAAAAATTACAATCAGCTATCTCCGAAGTATATAAATGGACTAAAAGATGGCGAATTAAGCTAAATGAAACTAAATCAGATCACATAAATTTTACCAACAAACGAGTTGAACATATACCTGTTTCAATAAATCGAAAACTAATACCGTATGCGAACACAGCTAAGTATCTAGGCATGACCCTGGATGCTAAACTTAGATGGAAGGTCCACGTCAAAAAGAAAAATGAAGAACTAAAACTCAAATATAAAAAAATGCATTGGCTGATAAGCAGACACTCTTCTCTATCATCATACAATAAGCTGCTACTTTATAAGCAAATACTGAAACCAATATGGACTTATGGTATTGAACTCTGGGGTTGTACAAAACCCAGCAACGTCAATATCATTCAAAGGTTTCAGAACAGGGTACTAAAGGAACATCGATGCACCATGGTACGTCAGGAAAGTGATCTACATAGAGACCTTAAAGTGGATCTCGTTTCAATTGAAATTTAAAAAAATGCAAGGAAACACGAAGAAAGACTCCAGCAACATGTGAATATAGAAGTAATTCAGCTGTTAACCAACACCAATATTATACGCAGATTGAAAAGAACTAAACCCTTTGAACTGGTTTAATTGTTAATGCAAACAGCGGCTTGCTGATTTAAATCCACAATACCGATGTGGTATAACCAACAACTTACCAGAAACTGTGAAACGCCAATGGGTGGAGTCATAGATATAATTATCTTAGTAAATTAAGTCAGAAACAAATTGCTCATTAGTCCAGGAGACTAGATTGTAATAAATAAAGTCAATTTATTTAAAATAATAAATAAATTATTCATAAAAAAAATAATAAAAAAAATAAAATTAAAAAAAGAATAATTGTATTGTGATAAAAGTATACAAATACAGAGACAGAATAACCATATTTGTATCTTTTTTTTGTTTTGTTTTGATTTTGAAATACGAAGTTTTGTTGTCAGCATTATGAGTCAAAAAATCTTTTCGGTCAAAAAATCGGACAATTATACGGAAAATTATTAAAACTTCTAACTTTCTACGCTATGCTGTTATGGCGTTAATGAAATTATGTGATATATGTGTATTGTGACATTGTGTATTGTAATTTTTATGTTTTTTATTTTGCTTTTTTATACAATGTGTTGTTAGATAAAATATTCCAACATTCCACAAATCATCTTTTGTCGGTAAATATTGGTTTATTTATTTGCCTAGCAAATTTTGGTAGTACACAAATGTTATTTATATTTTGTTTCATTTCAGATTGTGCTTTGACAAGTTCCAATGGGATTTTTTCTCCATTTAAACAAAAAAAATATATTTGTTATTGTTTTATCTTTAATTAACTATAGATTTAAATGTAATTAGCATAATAATTAATCTAATTAATTTAATCTGTTTGACATATTGTAAATTAATTAAAACTTTTAACTTAATTTATTTATTCTATTATTAATTTATAAGAATAATTTAAATAATATTTGTTAATTTTAAGTTAATCATTTAAGAAATTAAATTTAACTTTAATTTTATTAAGCAAAATTAATAATTTAATAAATAAAAATATAAATTAATTTACATATATTTTTGTTTTTATTTAAATTCAAACGATAATTTAAACCGCCAAAATAATTAAAATATTATTTAAATATAAAGTAATCAAGCGTTCAGTTGTGTGTTCATTTCAAAAAGTAAATTTATACTCTCTCTTCGTTTATACATACAAATCTTTTAAAGAATGTTAAAATGTTAAATTTGTATTGAAAGCTCTATTGGTTGAAAATGCTGCTTGACGCTGACAACGTATCTTACACAGAGGCTTTTCTGCAAGCCTTCTTTATGTCTCAGTTATTATACGGTAGAGAAATTTTTCGGCCTCATCTTATGGGTTAAGCCTATATTTGTACTTTCGAAATTTCCGTGATTTTATATGTATAAGCTTTCGTATTGTGATTTATTGTGATTCGACTAGTTTAATAGCACCTTTTAAAACAAGATAGTGTTCTAACCTTCCGGAAATTCAGCTTTGATTTCTTTTCTGAATTTTATTTTTTGTTGTTGTTGTACTTTTAAGTTCCTTCCTGGAATGTATTGGTATTCGATGCAAAAAAACGTATTTAAATCTAAAAGGTCAGTTACTTGCTTTATACCTATTTAGCGGCTTAAAACGTTTTTCTTTAAATAGGTCGAACTTTGTGTTTTTTTAGCTTTATATTTTTGTTTATTTCTTTAGCCACTTCTGCAGTCGATGTCAAGATGATTTTTGCCTTTTTTACCTTGCTGTCCTTCGGTTTTGGATTTTGTCATACTCTGGTACTTATATAAAATATATTATATTTATATAAAAGAAAGATTCCAGGTGTAGCGAAAGCTTCCGTCTTTTTTTGTTACTTTTCTTACCAAATTTGTTGTTATGCGTGATATCTGTGTTATTAGTCAATTTATTCAGTTTGTTGTTTCTACGTCGAGTATATAACGATTCTCAAGATAGCAAAATCTCAACAATGCACTAAATATAAAATTTACGTTGGTCTAGAGACCATTTTTAATATCGAAAAAATTTAAATTAAAAAAAAAAAATAATGTAAAAAATGTATTTTGATTATAATCCGAAGACGGAAATAAAAGGTAAAAAGAAAATTAAAAACGGATAAATGAAAATCTATACACAAATACTAACTATATACAGTATACTTATAACAATACACTGAAGACGGTATATTTTGCAAAATAATAATATGCAAAGTAAAATTTAATTTCACAAAGAAAATGAAAATAAAAATTCATTTCGGCGAATAAAATAATTAGAAATTTAAATTCGACACAAAAATTTTCTATTTCCTGTTAGGGACGAAAACATTTTTTGATCCGGTCACATAGTTAAATAAAAGAATGTGGAAAATTAGACGAAAACATAAATAATTTTATACCTTGTTCTTTAGAGTTTTTGTTGTTTACAAATTTAGAAGTTGCGGTAATATGCTAATTTGGCAATAAACTGTGTGAAAATAAATAAATTCTTGTAATTTCAATTTCATTCACCTTGTTTCATCAACAAACATATTTTAAAAATGTAATAAGTATGTATCCGGGCTCGTCATGGTTGATGATGCTTCTTATAATGGGTTTTTATTACTTACTTGAAAAAATTGTAAGTGCTATGCCCTACCAACCGATTTTTTGCATTACATATTTTTGTTTTGGTTTTTTCTTTAAATATTTTTTTTGTCGGTAGTGGCGATAATATCATTTGAAAAGTTTACATGTGGCTAATTAGAGAACATGTAAACTCCCTCTAAGCCGATGAATATCGAGCTTCCTTTACCAACCGATCCAAGTAAATTTTAAAGTCCGTTAACAACGCACTCTGAAAATCATAACGAAATATACTTGAACCAAGAATACCAGAGAACTGGTGACGCGGGGCTTTGATACTTTGAACTTTCGGCTTTAGATGAAAGCTTTGGTACTTCTTAAATATTTTTGAAGCAACGTTCTTTATGTTTTAATTCATGCAATTATCCCTTAAAAAAAACCTAAAAAAAGAGTAACAATAAATATGGAAGTTACTGACGAAGACGAGCCACCAAGAGAAACCGTTTGGGCATTGAAAAAAGCAAGCCCACAAAGAAAAGAAAAGCAGAATCATCGCCAGAATATATTGGACAAGCAGCACCCAAAATGAGTAATGATAAAACTCAACAGAAACAAGACCAAAAGCAACCAGAAAATATTGAGCAAGTAACCCGCACATCTGTATCGGGTAATGCAACTGCTCAAAGCAATAAAAATCCTAAACCACAGAAAATAATTCAGCCACCACCTATTAATATAGTTGGTGTCAAAGACTACCCTACTATCAATGCCTTGATGAAAAATATCACGGATAAAGATTACAAGTTAGTAGCATTAAACAACGATGTCTGGAAGGTAAATGTACCAGACTCAGAAACATACCGTACACTTACCATGAAGCTTAACGCTGACAAGTTTCAGTGGTATACTTATGAAGATAAGCAAGCTAGACCAATTAAGGCTATGGCTAGAGGGCTACACCATACCTGTGAAAGCAAAGATATAATAGCTGAGTTACAGAATAAAGGGTTAGATATACAGGATGCTGTCAATATGATCAAAAAAGACAGAACTGAAAGCGATAAAGGAAACCGTGAACTGGTAAGAAGGGGAATATCGATCTTTATGTTTACGTTTGGCAATAAAGAAAACATCCAAAAGATATATAATATTCGGGCAATTCAAAACATGAAAGTTAGAATTGAGCCAATGAGGAAGAATACTTCAAAGATAGTCCAATTCAGAAAATGTCAAAGTTATAATCATACCCAGAAATATTGCGGGCGTGACGCAAGATGTGTCAGGTAAGCATCTTACGAGCATGTGTACATTAGGCAGAAACACTACAGCAACATGCATAAACTGTAAAGGACAACACCCTGCTAATTATCGTGGTTGTGAAGTAGCTAAAGAATTAAAAAAAATTAGAAACCGTGCAAGAAATTCTGAGCAAAATCAAAGAAACCCTGGTACAACAAACCAACCGAATAATAAGGTATTATACAATCTGCGAGGTAGCGCATCATATGTAGAAGTTGCTAAAAATCAAGAAACAACCACAAAAGTAAATAATACTGGCCAAGTTCAAATAGAATTTATCAAAACCCTAGAAGCTTTAAGTAAAAAACTTAACGAGCAAGCTGAAATAAATAAACTTATATTTGACCAATTGAAAACTCTATCATCGCAGTATTCCAACGTGAACAAAAATAAAAATTAATTTACAAACGCTGAGAATAGTGATATGGAATGCAAATGGGCTAATCCATCATATTCCTGAGCTAGAAATATTTCTAAACATGCAAAAAATTGACATATGTTTAATCTCTGAAAGCCATTTTAATAGATATTGCAAAATACGTGGGTACAGTTTCTACCATGCTATTCATCCAGCAGAAATAAAGGTTGAGACTGAGTCCATGCAAGTGACAACAATCACAATTCAAACTAAGAACAAAGATGTAAGTATATCAGCCATATACTGTGCCACGCTTTAACTTAAAAAAAAAAGAATATGAAGAACTTTTTCACTCTTTGGGACGATGTTTCATTATTGGCGGTGACTTCAACGCAAAAAACACCTTTTGGGCTCTAGAATTACAACACCAAAATGAAGAGAACTGCTTAAAGCAGCCAAAAAATTAAAATGCGACTTCCAATCTGGTGGCGCACCTACTTACTGGCCAACAGATCTAAACAGAACTCCTGATCTTATAGATTTCTATGTAACAAAAGGAATATCTGACAACTACATACGAATTGAAAATAATGAAGACCTTACATCAGATCACTCTCCTGTTATGATGACATTCAGCGAAACTATTATTCAAAAAGAAAAGTCACCAAGATTTTACAACGGGAATACCAATTGGAACCTTTTCCGTGAATTGTTAAATGAAAATATCAAACTGCAAGTGCCAATAAGAAGATCTATGCACATTGAGGAAGAAATTGACAGACTAATTGAAAATATACAGCAAGCAGCGTGGCAGAGCACTCCACTCGAACCTGCAAATAACATTAGGGGCACAAATTATCCACTCGAAGTAAGAGAACTGGTGGCTAAAAAACGTAAAGCACGTAAGTTCGGGCAAATAAATCGAACTGCAGCTAATAAAACCGAGCTTAATAACTTATGTAAAAAACTTAAATCTATTATCAGGAAAGTAAAACATGAAACAATAGAATCATATTTACCTTCACTTACTGGTCAATAAGACATTGAATACTCCTTACGGAAAGCAACAAAATCGATCAAGAGACCAAAAAATTCAACAGCACCTATTAGAAATGATAATGGTACGTGGGCTCGTAGTAGTAAGCAAAAAGCGGATCTGTTTGCGAGACACCTCGAAGAAACTTTTCAACCACTACCCAGACAATCTGCGAATGAAAATGTTAATTGTGTACACAGATCAAATGAGCTTAAAATACAAACCGTAACTCTCCGTGAGTTAAAAGAAGAAATAAAAAATTTAAATCCGAAAAAAGCTTCTGGATATGATTTAATAACTGGGCAAATTATAAAAGAACTACCAGACAAAGCAATACACAAACTTCTGCACATAATCAATGCTGTGTTTAGATTAACAAAACAGTAACGATAAACAAAAACAGTAACGATAAAAAGTCATTTAGACCGATATCTCTACTTGAAAAACTACTTCTGAAGAGACTAAAGCCTATAATAAAAGATAATGATCTTATACCTGCTTATCTTTTTGGATTCAGAGAAAAACATTCGACCCTAGAGCAAGTTCACAGAATCACAGATATTCTAGAACGTTCTCTAGAAACGAAAAAGATATGTTCAAGCCTCTTCTTGGATGTAGCGCAAGCATTTGATCGTGTATGGCACAAAGGATTAGAGTACAAGTTACATCGCGATCTTCCCAAACAGTATTATGAAATCCTAAAATCTTACATAACCGACAGCCATTTCCGTGTAAAATATGAAGATAAATATTCGGATCTAAAGAAAATTTCAGCAGGAGTGCCGCAAGGAAGCGTTTCGGGCCCCATCTTGTACCTCCTGTACACACGAGATATACCACTAATGAAAGAAACAACCATAGCTACATTTGCTGACGACACTGCAATTTTGGCAGTTGGGAGTAATGTAACGCAAGCTACAGAAAAATTACAAACATCAATTAATACAGTTAGTAACTGGATGAAGAAATGGAGAATTAAGCTCAATGAAACAAAATCGGTTCATGTGAATTTTACTAATAAAACAAACTATGTCAGTATACCAATCGTAATAAACTCTAAACAAGTCCCTTATGCAAATACAGCGAAATATCTAGGGATGACGCTTGATGCCAAACTTAAAAGGAAAGAACATGTCAAAAAGAAAAAGAACGAATTAAACATCAAATACAGGAAAATGTATTGGCTCATAGGTAGAGACTCGGAACTATCTATACATAATACATTGCTCCTATATCGGCAAACTCTGAAACCTGTGTGGACTTACGGAATACAGCTTTGGCGCTGTACTAAGAAAACAAACGTTAAGATAATTCAGACGTTCCAAAATAAAGTACTTCGGAATATTGTAAATGCCCCGTGGTACATTCGGAATGAAGACCTGCACCGTGACTTAAAGATGGAAGACATCAATGAAGTAATTGCAGTTTATGCTGCCAAACATGATTCACGCCTTCAACAACATGAGAATATCGAAATACGTCGTATGCTGGACTGTCCGATAGCAATACGACGCTTGCAAAGAACCAAACCAATGGATCTTGTGATTACAAACTAAAATAATAAATACTATATTATAGCAAATATTTATTTAAATAAATAATTATATTTATCTTTGGGACTAGCCATTGGGCTTTATCCCAACAAATGTGAATTAAATTAAGATAGAAAAATTATAAGATGACTTATAAAATAAGTCAGTTGTAATAATAATAAAAAAAAAAAAAAAAATTATCCCTGGTAAGGGATGTGGTACCTGGCATTATTAACTATTTCTGTTTAAGGAACGGGTGTCTATTGGAATTCTGACATTTGTCATTACGTAATGCATCATTACGTTCAACAATATAGTTTTGCACACATTTCTCATATCACATATCATAACCTAACCTCAATCATGGAAATTACCCAAAAAATAATAATTTTTCAAACTATTTTAACTTCAATTCAAAACTAAAATTTGAATAAAAAATAAAACTCAAAATATGAAATCAAATTGAATAAATTAAATGTTAAATCAAAAAGTTTTAAAGTTATAATTAAGTTGTCAAATATATGTTCTAGTTATGGTTAAAACTAATTGAAAGCTAGAAATAAATTGGAAATTATTAGGAATCAAATTAAAAGTGTCATGCAAGTTTTTCATTATACATTTTTTTGGGTGTTGGGTTGTTTCTCTGCTGTTTGTACTTGAGTCAAAGCATGTACCGAAATCTTTTGGAACGTCACGTTTTACGACCCAAGAGGACTATATTTTCTGTCATCGTCATCACTTATTTGGATTCAAACCAGGTACGTCACGAGTGCCTCAACCTTAACAAACAGTTTATATTTGTAAAATTTCGTTTCGTACTATATGCAGTTTTGTACTTTATGCCGTTTTTAAATACAGTTTTGAAATATACAGTTTCGAATGGGACCCGATCATTTTGCACCGGATGAATAATTTCGAACTCACCAATTGCTCGTTACGTCAAAGTATCCATACGACCGAACAATGACGACTAAATAGCATTAGTATGCGTTTTATCTAATTCATTTTCTAAATGTTTACCGAATAACATTTTGGCTGGAGACCGACCAAGTGCTGTAGATAGCGTGGCCATCTGGGGTGGGATGCCAGATGAAAAGGCGCTACACACACATGTCGCATCAGATTGTTATCGCGAAACTCACGAAATTCGGTTGATTTGAATGCGGTGCCGTTGTCTGATTCCAATACGTCGGGCTGACCATGTGTGGTAAACAACAAACGTAGATTGCTAAATCAAATTGACAACGACAACGAAGAAGACGATAACGAAGAACAGCAAAACATTCGGTATAATTTTACGGGGATCGACTGGTCAAAATGGACAGACAATTTAGAAAAAATTCGTCGGACAGCAGCGACAGCAACACAACATCATTTGAAGAGCGGCGAAAAGTTATCAATACCATATGATCGAAATCTAACAATTGACGAGTGCAACGTATACATAAAAACCATTTTGAAACTGATTTTGGCCAACATCAAAACAAACTCTCAAAAAAAAGACGCATAAACAATATGATGTGTTACTCAAATCCTATTATCGAACGACTTTATAAACATAGATCGTTTCTGATTACAAAAGTTAAAACGACAAAAAGAAATCTGGCCAACAGTCGTAATCAAAATAACAACAACAAGAACATTTTGCGGAACAATATTCAAGATTGGAAGGTGAAAATTAAACGGACTATTCAACTAATCGAGCAAAACGTTAAAATGCAAATAGAACGTTATTGGACCGATATCATGAAAGGGATTAAGCCCAATGCGAAAATGTGGTCTGAAATCAAAAAGTTCACAGCCACGGCAAAAAATCGGAAAGACACAGCAATAAAAATTTTGGAAATTAACACAACGGACAAACAAAAGTACAATCGATTAGCATCGATTGGGACCATTTACAAAAAAATAGTGACGACACAAAATTCAAAATTTTCGACGAAACGCAAAATTTAAACATCATTGAGAGGATCACACTCAACTAAATTCTAATCTCGGCAATCAAGAGCACGCAGTTGAAATTACAAATTTGATAAAACCATTCATCGACCAACATTACATCGATCGAGCGCAACACAAAACAAAACCAAATTTGTCGGCCAACAATCCAACTTATGCGTCACACCAACCGGATGACGACAAAAATTACTACATCAATATCGATCAGCTAACAAATATTTTGAAATTGGCTAACAATAAAAAATCTTTTGGACCCGACCTTATTCCAAATATAATTTTTAAACACCTTCTTGAGGTCATCATTACCGAAATTTGTACACTTTTTAATAATCTGCTTAATAATCACTGTTTCCCGGATACCTGGAAAATCGCACGCATCTTTCCAATACTCAAAAAAGGCAAATCTCCTACAGATCCTGAAATTTCGGCAAACTATACGAATTTGCGAGAAAATTAACGAACATGTACTTGCAAACAACTTGATGCCCGAAAATCAATTTGGTTTCCGTCAAGGTCATACATAGTACGGTGCATGCGATTTCCAAAGTTTTGGCTGACGTCACGCATCAACTAAATTTTAATAACCCGACCGGTGCAGTCCTCATCGATATAAAAAAGGCGTTCGAATCCATTTGGCTGGACGGACTTCTCTCAAAATTAAAACACATGAATTTTTCGAACGACCTGATCAAAATTATCTACGAGTTACTTTACAATCGTACATTTTATACAACATCTGGCGGCAACAAATGTGCATCTTCTAAATTCAAAATTTTAAATGGAGTACAACAGGGATCCATCACTGCTCCAATTCTTTTTAATCTCTACACGGCCTACTTAATTTCTCACAACAATATAAATTCAAAATTAACACAATCATGTGCGTATGCGGACGACATGATTGTATAAGCGCTTATTCCACGATGAAACACGTACTGTCAGTATTTTTTACTGAAAAAATTGAAAGGGCAAGATTTTTAAAAATTACACTAGAGTAACAAAGACAAATCTATATTATTTTCTGTTTTTATAGCAAAAATTATAGTTTTTTTTTGACACATTGAACAAACATAACCAATAAAATTTAATTTTTGTATCATCGAGTTTTGTGTGTACAAAATTTTAATTGTGATTTTTTTTATTTGAAATGAATCCACCATTTTTATTAGATCCTCTTAATATTATATTTAGCAGTAGTGACAGTGATAAGGATAGTGATGAATATAATATCCCTCTTAAAAAAAAAAGAAAATATTGGGTACGCCCTTATTATATCGAGCGAGGTATCAGTGGAAGTTTAAATGTAATATTTAATAAACTGAAGGAAGATCCACAACTGTTTCATAAATATACAAGGATGAATCTGGTTAATTTTGAAGAGCTATTATCGATGGTTGGACCGTTAATTGAAAAAGAAACGGTGATTAGAGAGCCTTTAAGTACTAGTTTTAGATTGGTAGTAACATTACGGTGCGTATATTAATTGTGTTATGTACTTACACATTTATATTTTTGAAATTTAATGTTTTAGATATCTTGCAACTGGCGAATCCCAAACAAGCCTCGCCATTTCATATAAGTGTTCTCAAACCAGCATTCACAGGATTGTTAACGAAACAACCAAAGCCATAACAACGGCGCTAAAGAGCGTTGTCTTTCCAGATTTGACAACAGAATATTTTAAGAACATTGCAACTGGATTTGAAGATCGGTGGAATTTTCCCAACTGCATAGGAGCAATTGACGGCAAGCACGTCACAATCCAGGTAAGTTAATTATAAGCTTACATATTCTTGAATTCATTTAAATTTCATTACAGGCACCGCATAATTCTGGCTCCGAGTTCTACAATTACAAAAAAAATTCATCTATTGTTTTAATGGCCATATGCGACCATAACTATTCTTTTATTTGGTGTAATGTTGGTGCAGCTGGTCGCCAGAGCGACGGCGGAATTTTTAGGGAAAGTCAATTTGGACAGCGATTTTATGAAAAAACACTTCCGTAAGTATAATTTCAATCTAGAATGAATATATATATATATATATATATATATATATATATATATATATATATATATATATATATATATATATATATATATATATATCTTATATATATTTTTTTAAATTTATGTTTTCGTATTTAGCATTCCAAAACCAAGAGACGTCACAGAGCATTTCAAAAGCGTTCCCTATGTATTTGTTGCGGATGACGCGTTCGCGTTACACGAAAATATGTTGAAGCCATACACAACAATGCAGACTACTGCACAAAAAAATATTTAATTATAGGCTTAGTCGAGCACGTAGAATGATCGAAAATTGTTTCGGAATTTTGGCTGCTAAATGGCGAATATTTAAGGCGCCTATAGTAGGAGATGTAAAACTTGTAGACGATATTGTCCAATGTTGCGTTTGCCTACACAATTGGTTGCGCCTGAAGAATACCAACTTTATTAATTCTGATATACTATCACAAGATACAGAAGTTAGTTCAGGTACATTTTATTATTCACCAGTTAAAGTATGGTTAAATCACAATTATTATACATTTCCAGGTTCTAACAATTTATTGCCACTTGAAAAATTGAACCGAAATTCGACAACTATTGCCAAGATCAACCGGGACAATAATTTTTTTTCCTAAAAGTATTAAACAAAAACATAAATATATAAGTAAAATATATAGTAATTGAATTAATTAAATTTGTATTTTTATTTATTTAAAATACAAATTTAATTATAACAATATTTTAAACTAACCGTCGTTTCTTTCCATTATAAATATTGTGCAAAAAATAAAAATAAAATTGACACAAATTCAAAAATACTTGGCCAACTGGTGTATTGCTTGGCGTTAAGAATGATAATTAAAAGCCGTTACCATAATAAATAACCATAAAAAATAATATTTATGTGTGCGAGAAATATTTTTCTATCGATACACAAAATATATGTGCGTGTATAAGAATACTGCTATAAAAAGTACCCGAGTTGATACTTTTTAATAAAAAATTATGGCAGTAAACTACTACATTCTCATTTATTTTGTCAGTAAAATTTTACTGAGAAAACTTTTTGTTTCACTCACACACTTGACACATGTATAATTTTATCTTGCTTTGATTATACTGACAGTACGTGTTTCATCGTGGAATAAGCGCTATACAGTTCGGCGAATCATATTGGAACAATACAGAAAAATTTACAAACATCACTAAATTTTATTCAAAATTATTTCAATCGATGGCATATTGAAATTAATGCAGACAAATGCGAATCTATTCTATTTCGACGACCACTGAAAGATGCGTCGAGAGAAATTAAGAGAAATTGGCGGAATCTCATCATCAGTCAATCAAAACCAATCAAACCAATCAAATTATGTGAGACCATAAAATATTTGGGAGTGCACATCGACAATATGTGCTATATGACAAAGCACACAACGACACAATTAAAAAAGGCGAGACGCGCATTTATGGGTGCGCGGAAATTATTTTACAATAGAAATTTGAACAAACGCATCAAAATTATAGACAAAGATGTGTGGTACAATCAGGTGCCACGTTACATGGAAAGATACAGAGTTTTCAAACGGAAATGCCTCAGATACTGCAACGGACTTTACCGAAAGGCAGAGACTGACTTTACGCACTACATTTCGAATCGAGTGCAATATCAAAATTTTGACTCGGACCGTATCGACGTACATATTTTGAAATTGACGCGAAATCACATCAGACGGGCTTACCTAAATACGGACAACTCGCTGATTTACGGACCATATCACGCGGACACAAAACTATCAAAATTATACGCGACAACAGGGACGGTACCAGGACCAAACACGTTTATATATATACTTTGATCGTTTGGGTTACATACAGAACCGTGACGCTCTACCTTTAATTTACCATGTGGCGAAGAGGCCAAACGAAAAATGGATTGACGAGGACAAATTTTCGATCCCAAACGATCACATACGATTTGACACGATGTTACATATTAAAGACGACGAGTACGAAAGACGACGAAATGCGTATTGGTGGTTGGACGACGACGTTGATGGAGGTGGCGATGAGCAGCAGCGATAGCAGCAACAGCAATAATATTTTTGATAATTTTTATATATATTTACTTTATATAATTTACTACTAAATTCGAGTCAAAATTTTACAATGTCAAAAGAAAAAAAATAATGCTATAACAAATTTTATGGTTTCAGAAGCGTGTGGTCCCATTTTAAATTTTATTTATTTATTTTCTGGTGTACGTGTGTGTGTGAATGTGTACAGGCGTGTTTGTGTTTTTGAATGTTTTTATTCTTTTTTTTTATTCACGTAGTTTTTAAGATCATCCGTGAACCTATTGACGTAAAGATTTTTATTAAATTTTTTCTTACATCAAAATATATACACTGTGATTTTATATAAAATTTTTCTTTTATAAATATGTATTTTTTTTGGATAACCTAATCTTTTTACAAGTGTTTATATAAAAACTTTTGTTTTATAGAATTAGTGTACCCGAGTGCCCGTTTTTATGTAGGGACGGTGGTACTTTTATTTTAATTTTTATTTTATGGCAAGTTTTTTTATAGATCCACTTGCCAAAAAAAACAAACGTAGATTGTTAATTGCAAAGTTAGATGACGTTATTTTGACTTTTGCAACTTCTAGCCATTTAGAGTAGCCATTAACTACGATGAAGATAATATGTGATAGGAAATTATAGTTCAGTTACCCCAAAAAAACAACCATGAACTGTAGAAATTTCGGGTCGACGAACGTATAGTATATGGATATAAACAGACAGAACGATCTGGCCATTCTCTTAACAAGAAGCTAATGATTTTGACGAAGACAGGATTTTTGTTGCCATTTTAGCGATATCTTGAGCATTGAGTACGACCGACCAAATTTCTTATAGCATTAAAACCTCCTTGAGCTCCTCTACGTGCAATATCTAAACTGGTGTGCCGAATTAGACAATGGGCATTGCTCATTTTTGCTCCTGAACGATACCAATTTCGTAATAGTATGACGATAGGAATATATAACATCGGATCATCTGTGCAGACATAACAGAAGGAATTATTATTTTTTGGGTTGAAAAGTCCAATAAGGGGCCGGGGATCTATTACAATAGTGAAATTTCACCCATAATTCAAAACCGTGGAACTTTTAGTCTCGCACAACAATGGAATCAGCCTGTCAATCAATTTATAGATATGCTCCGCCTTTAATAACGCTTTCGAATATAATAAAGTAAACCTGTGATCCGTTAGTAGGAATGTACGACAGTATTTTTTTTAATTGGTCCATCGCATTTTGATGTCGTATAAGTCCATGACCATTTAGCGCCCATATCTAGTAAATAATATAAAGGTTTTGCGAATTTAGCTTTTTGAGGAAGAACTATAAAAGTTTAACAGTCTCCGAAAAGACTGAAGTTGAGTTTTGTTTCCTGGAATTGCGGTTTTACGTATGGCCTTTATTTATGCTGAAGTGGGGGGGACGCCCAGCATATCGGTTATCAACCCAAAAAATCTAAGGACTCCACGCCAATTGTTGCCGCATTAATACGGCATCAAGGCGTTCGACGAGCTATTCGAAAATTTTGTTATTTCAGAAACCGAATTTCAGAAACCATTACATTAGGCCGAAATTGAAAGTATAAAAAAATACTGCGGTGAGTCAAGGGTGACTTAAAGAGGTTTGGATGTAACATTTTTTTTTTCATTTTTAAGTAAATAACTCCGGATATTTTATTTTAAAATTCATTAGTATCACTTTCACTTTTACTAATTGTAAATTATATCTCATTTATGTAACACATAATATACAGCTTCGCATAAAAACCAAAACACAATATAGGCTTCTCACCTCACCAATTTTTTGTATTTTTGACCGTATCTTGGTAATAATTTTTTATGGTTTCTAATACGGTTCTGTAATCTGGAACGGAATTTTCTTTATTATTTTTACATTAACGCAATGTACAAGTGCTTCAATTTAATTTAATTTAAATTACTCTTCGTATCTAAAGTAAATGGAGCAGACATATACTCGAATAATATAATGTAAAAGTTCAGTATCATAAAGTTACAATCAGCTGGAATAGAAAATCAATTTTACGCGCTATGAGGCGAAAAAATTTTTTTTTTTTAAAATACATATTAGTTTTACGTAAAGTAATCAGACGTGAACTACCGACGTATTTTAATGGAAAAAATTAAAATTAAAATTCAAAAATGATCTCGAATAATTTTAAATTATCTTAAAGTATAAAGTATTGGATCCGTTATTTAATTGTTGATGTTCAACATACATGGGAAATATGCAAATTATACATAAAAATATATTCATCTGCAAAATATCTACACATTTCTGGCTTTCTAAGATAATCAATTGATTTATTTGTGTATTTTTATGCATTGTATTACAATCATCTTGTAACATTTCTTATTCAACAACTACAATTTTGATATGTGAAAAAGCATACAATTATTTCCTGAATTATAAATTAATAGTGAAAATATTACTTGCATACGTGTTCCGATATGATGCATGTAATTTAGACTGAACGATAAATTGATCAAATTGATATTTCTACTTTTTCACAAAATATGCGCTTGGAGGACAACATACTGACGGTTTTATTTTGTTTTAAACCAGAGCTACTCTTTGTATTGTACTAGGCAACCCAAAGGAGGCAAGTCATTCTTAACCCCTAGGAGTCATCGTCTCCAATTGCAATTTGACTCTGCGTCTGCAATTTGATGTACTTTTGACTCTAAATTTAAAATGTTATCATTTGACCGATAATGCTTTTCAGTGTTAACCTTCTATAAACTAGCTAATATATATATATATATATATATATATATATATATATATATATATATATATATATATATATATATATATATATATATATATATATATTTATATATATATATATTTATATATATATATATATATACATATATATATATATATATATATATATATATATATATATATATATATATATATATATATATATATATATATATATATATATATATATATATATACATAAGCAGATAACCCCCAGAGAAGATTAATGACATTTGAAAGAGTCATGCGCATGACATATGGCCCCAAACCCGACGAGGACGATACTTACAAAGTTCTCTGTAATCACGAGATGTTTAATGAAAATCCCTGATGTCGTTCATATAAAGTAAAAGCACACCATGACTATACTGGCTCGATTAATTATTGCATGCTGATCATAAACGACAGCTCCCCGGGGTAGCTAACGACTTGTCGTGTAGAGAAAACTGTAGGAGCCGAATTATTGATTGGGTACAGGTCAGTTATGGCAAAAACTCCTTCCGCTAGAGGGGATAGCTACAAAAATCATAAAAATCCTAATACGGGATCTAAAATAAATCCAGAAAATAATCCAGCCTATCAAACAAACCTAAAATCACGTTTGAAGTGAACCTATTCACTTGGACGTTAGAGGGCTTCAAAGTTGAAAAAAATAGTATTTTTTCAGTTTTCTCGAACCAAAAGTGGCTTAATGTCAAAAAAACTTTAAATAAATGATAATTGCAGGGTGTATTTCTAAACACAATAAGCCCATGCTTGAAATAGGCATAAAACTAGACATGCTACAGATCGGCCAGTAGGTGTCGTTTAAAATGAAACAATTATTTTTTCAAAATTTTATTTACTAAAAGTAAAATTATAATTTTTTATCTTTTGATCAGTTTTTCAAAGAGCATATAGTTACAAAAGGAGAATTCGAGAACATTTTAGTTTTAATAAAATTTGTGTTTGAGTTCGTTATTACTTGAAGAGTTTGACGAGTATTTTTCACTGTGTTAACATTTGAAAAGCTTTTTTTTTTAGTTTAGCTTTGCTTTCTGTCTATTCTGGTTTGATTACATAACCGAAATTAATAAAAAAAAATTAATAATCTTTCTGCTGTTTTAAAAAGGCTCTGGTCAATACTTTTCAAGGAAGCCGTTCTAGCAATTCTCTTAATGGTACCTCCAACACCATCTGATGCTCCCTTTCCGTGGCTTGTGGCGAAGAAGTTTCATTCGTAGTCGATGGTGAAATCATGTTGATGGAAGATGATATTGGCAAAGTTGTTCTTGTTCTTAAACTGCGATACAGCTCCATCCGAAAAATAATGATTTTTTTTTGTGGAGTTGGATACCGTATACAGCTATACTGCATCATGTGTTTACTCTTCTGATAATACTGCATAGGAAAGTATGCTTATTTCATCTGCTGATGATTTGTAGTATGCTACGATTGGGAATAAAGTTGCTTGCCGTTTATAATAATGCGCTGCTTGTATTTCATTTTGTGTCATAAACTTATAATTTTCAGAAAAATCCAAAATCAACACATATTTCCCAACTTGCAGATTATTTTTACGTGATTCAGGTAATTAGATTGTTGTTTAACAATATAATCGTGTTTACGCAATGCTGCTAGACCAAACTTTGAGTTTGATAAAATTTCGACAATTTCAACAATTGAAGATGTAATCTTTTCCTATTCACAAGTCTTTTCATCAGACTTAGCTGTATGTTACCTCATCCAGCTCTTTAACTTCTGCAGTGGCTTTTATTTCTTTCAGAAAATTATCCACAAGCACATTGCAGTTTTCACATTTATTTCCACAGTTTTTGTTACAACTGGACATAACAAATTGTTATTCTGATAAATAATATACACACACATTCATTATGTGTCCCGGCCTTTCCAGCTAATATACATTCTTTGGGTCGAAGCTTCACAAATTTAGAGAATGCGACGTTTTCAGTTGAATTTTTTTCCAGAAAGTTCTGAAATGCCTCAGATAAATTAAGCTGTCAGTTAATATCCATACTTCTGTAGAATTCCTCAACTAACGTAACTGTTTCTAGAAAAATTCCCGACCTCGATTTTCTTGATCCAGGAAAGCTGCCATATCCTGTCTCTTTAATTAAATTGTTTGATTTTATAATTCGAGGAATTATGAGGTTTTCATAATTCGAGGTACTGACCAGTGCTCAGGTATCAAAAATAGTAGGAATACGCGATTTTCGTATATTTCCTCGCGATTAAATGCTTCCACAATGTTGCTGAGAACATCCTTTTCATCACAATCTGCCTGATCTTCCTCGATTGGTATTAACACGAGAGCAGGAACGTGCAGAACATTTTCACAAGTGAGCTTTACAATTTTTTCCAGTTGCTTATATAAGCTGACTCTGACAGCCTGTGTTTTCTTACAGGTGATCCACACAATTGTACACATGATTCAGAGAAAATATATTGATACAATGGTTGTAGATTTTCTTGTGGTGAAACTATTCTTTCCGATTGATTTGGACTGCTATACGACGATGCTGAACACTGTGTTGTAGCTGGATTTGGCAAAACTACAACTTCGCCCAATTGGTACAATTTAAGACCGCATTTTTTACAAATTCTTTCATTTATTATTTCACGATTTAAAAACTTTTGAGCTTGTTCATCTAGTTTTTTACTAACAGCTAGACAGATTTTTGTCTTAAATTTTTGTGATTTTCCAAATTAAAAGGATTGCAGCATTGTGGATTAACCATCTTGTACTTTGACTTCAATATTTCACCACTGAACTACTTAGAACTGTCCATAATAAATTTATAAAAAAAATACTTTATATTGCGCTTTTAAGTACCTATAATAACTAGAAATTTGTACGTCTATTTATAAGACGGTTTCTGATACTATTGCAAATTTGGGGTGGTGGTAAAATTATTCTGCAGATAATTTTTTTTTTCATTCTACCAATAAGCAATAGAAGGTAATAAACAATAATAATATAAGAAAGTAATAAAACAGGTACTTGATGAGTCATAACTGTAATACATGTGCTTGATGAATCATAGCTATTTTACTACGAACAAACATATGAAATCTATAAATTTCAATTTTGCTGCCATCTGATGGTCATATTGAAGCTAACAAAATAACATTATCTTTATAAAAATCAATTGTACAATTTATATTAATTGTAAATATCGACTCATTTTTCACAATTAATAGAGCACTTTTTGATGAAAAGCAGAATTTTTCAACTTTGAAGACTTTTGGTTGCTAAACTAGGGCGACTTCAAACACAATTTTACCTTGGTAGCTCTGACCACTAGTGGCAAAAATATAAACTAAGATCTATCTGATTAGAACACCTAAGATAACGGTAATTTTTAAAATTTATTTCCGTTTTCATTTAAACTGAAATTACACCTTTCTAAAATAGTATGACGTTTGAAAATAGTGTTATTAGAACTTAAAATACAATACTTTATGTGTGTGTCAAAAATCAAAATTCGAAAACTGTCAAAACTTAGATATTAAATAACGGGACAACCGAAGGTAGAAAAAAAAGAAAATTATGTAGGTAAACTTTTTTTGTATTGAGGAACACGAAAAAACCAAAACAACAAAAATGGAGGGGTTGAATTTCGGAGCCCGTTCGAAATATAATGGAATGACCCATATATATGACCCATATAATGACCCATATATATATATATATATATATATATATATATATATATATATATATATATATATATATATATATATATATATATATATATATATATATATATATATATATATATATATATATATATATATAACATATTATCTTCAAACACTCCAACAAGAACCAACGAGCTAGACAGATTCCTCGGCTCAATGTTGCAAAGATATAAAAACCATAACAATGATTCATTTTCGATCAGTGAACTGTTTTTCTATATATTTGTCAAATTTAGAAGTTAGCCAACATAGTTAGGTTTTAAATGTCTAGTTGATATCACAGTATTCTATTGACTGTCAATAAAATCGTTTTATCAAAATTCCGAAATCTTTATCCCGAAATCAAAATCTTTTTAAAATTGAAAAACAAATTATGCAAAGGGAGGGTTTAAACCATACCTGAGGAAGGCAAGCATAAAGTACAAAAAGGTCTTTTTAACCAAAGCCACGAACATATCTTCAATTAGGTTCATATCCGATGTATTGACCATTACTAGATTCCGTTTCAAAAGTTTTATTAATATCCGAAAAAGCCACCAGAGAATTAGAGATTGAAGAGTTTCTATAAAAACAAGAACAAATTGGAAGAAACTCGTCACCCTACAACCAAACTAAAGTAAAGATGTGGGGACCCAAAAACCAAAAAATATATGGAATATTTGAAAACAGGAGAAAATCCAAACCAGTGTTCCACGACTCGAACAAAAAAATGCATACAACAGAGCTAGAACTTCGATTTCTGATATTTACAATATCGGAATTTTTATTATATATATTTACAATATATATATATATATATATATATATATATATATATATATATATATATATATATATATATATATAGATATATATAGATATAGATATATATATATATATATATATATATATATATATATATATATATATATATATATATATATATATATTTATATATATATATATATATATATATATATATATATATATATATATATATATATATATATATATATATATATATATATATTTATATATATAGCCTGATGTTGTCTGAAAGAACTACCTAAACGTTGGTTTTGGATATAATAAGGGGCAAGAAGGTATCCAGATCGATTGTGGATGTGGATAAATGCATTAAGCGCATAATTCTAAGCTGAATGGAAAATATGGCGTATACCAACGTGTGACATTCTGTTTGTGCCAACAATGAATTACGGCAATTATTACACTTGTTAAAATCAAAGACATCAGATGTAACTGTGGTGGCATTGCTACAAAACTACCGATAGTTGTTTGGCCTGTTTCACTTTATGAAAGGATTTGGTACGTAATTGATGGCAAAAATAGAGGCCATCAGGATCTAAAGACCGATAGCGGCCAATAATGCGGCGTTCAGGCGTTATAACATCGGCAAGATTCTGGTAACTGCCGATACCAGAACATTTAAACAGCATGTGGCTTCTATTTATAGGTTAGCGCCTTAAGAATGGTTTGTGCATTTAGAACGGTCTCGGATGAGGCCGTTTGCCTCATAGCGGTAATCCTACTACTATGAATTTATTAGATAAGGAGCGTCTAATTATATATTGCTACCGTGGTGATGGGAATAAGAAGAAAAATCGTAATATCTCATGTGGAAAGACCGATAACCTATTTAGTTCTGTGGGAGTCAACCTAGCACCAGCAAATATTATTGATCTGCATGCTGAATTCAAAGAGACCGTGGAAACTGGTATGTAATATGACTGCAAAAATTACGAACAAAACCACGATACTTAGAGGATTAGACAAGAATGTTAATAATTAAAATTGGTGGCAGCATGAACTGGGCGGACTTCAAGAAATAATACTTATCGGTAGTTCCACGAGGTCAAATGGCAAAGGAAATTGGGGGTTCAGATTGATTCGGTAAGAATTTGACACACTTGCAAAGGGCACCAAAACACCCTTCTTCACTGAAATTTGTATTCCAAAGATCTAGTGACACACTGAACCAAACATTTCGGCACACCAATCAAAAACCACTGAAGTAGAGTATATGTACGATTTAGATATGATTTGGTTTAAAATTATAATTTCTACGCATTTGGTTAAGGTGTATCGTATTATTATGAGTATGAATTTTATATAATGAGAGCCCATGCATGTCCATCCGTATATGTTGATATGTTAACAAAAATTTTGAAATTTTTATTAAACCATAACTTCTAATATCGCACATATTACTCATATTGGGAAACTAAAAGTAAAAAAAAAAAATTACGATATCGTGCTTAGCTAAGTCGATCCTCTAAAATTTCATAATCTGCCACTTAAATATTGGTTTGAGCGGTTGTCCATTTCATATTTTAGCGAGAGAGAGAGTAGATTTCAGAGTTAAAAACTTTATTTTAAAGTAACATAAAAACATAATTTTATAAAGTCTCAAAAAGTGAAATTTGACGGTACTAAGAAGTTCCTCATCCGTAAAGCCTGTTTCTTAAAAAAATATTTTTTTAGTGTATGTTGTCATTTATATTCATACATACATACATATACGACTGGGTAACATATGCAAGAATTTTTCATAGTTTTACGTATTCATGCGATTTGAATATGGTTAAATGCCGAATTTGTTGAGTTCACGTTAAGTATTTGTGTTTGTATCACAATCTCATAGAATTAATTTGCATATTTCCAGTTAACAATTCAAAACCGATTCGACCATTAAATCCTTTGGCAAAATGTTAATTTGAAAGACGAATATAATTTATGATTCATGTCGAGACGTAAATCCAAGGCAACATCATTTTTTTTTTTTTTTTAAAGAATCGCAATATTAAATTTGATACGTTACCATCCGCAAAGCAGGATATTGTTATGTTTTTGTTTGTTTTCGTTATGGTAATTTTAATTTTTTTACTTCCTGATTGCAAGCTCTGCAGCTTTGGCTTAAATTGTTAACCTAAAAAGCATGAATAATGGAGTTCTGAAGTTCTAAGAGTACAAAAACTCAATTTATTGTTCTTTAAAGAGACTACACTAAACTACTGGACTATGTCTGTTGCCATTCAGCACTAAGATGGTGTCCTCCGCACTTAAAACCAAAAATACTTTCAATATGTGTTAAATACTAAAGGCAAAAAATAGCAAATACAGGGACAATTGTTTTTTCGGCGTTTTGAAAGTTATTGACAAGTGTTTTCGAAGGTGCAAAAAAGGCTGCGGAAACTACAAAAAATTAGTTGATTGTAGGTGGTAACCGCAAATCAAAACATTATGGTTCACAAGGTGCTTTAGAAATACTTATATTATATTTGCATATAGCACAACATAACCTTAAAATCACTTCTGTCCACTTGTATGCTACAATTATATCAGCACTTGACATGCTATTTTTAACTGTCAATTAATTAAACACGGCATATCTATTTACTGTACTAATTATATGTCCAAATTAAGGTGTAGGTAGTTTAGTTGGTCGCAACTCGTAATATTTACATTGAGTTTTTTATTTCAATTTCCCAAAATTTGGGGTCGAAATATATACATATTATATATGTGTGTCGAGATATAGAGATTCACCCTACACCAAAATAATGTAGATAGATGTCTACATAAGTTTAATAAACCGGAAATTGATTACCACCATTAAAACGTAATTTATTCAGTTTTCCTTTTATTTTTCATTTCGTTGTAGTACAAAATACTATACAGTATGGACTGTTAAGCACTTTACATCACGATATTTAATTGGTTTCAAAGTGCTTTACTGCTAAATATTAAAATCTATTTTTTTAATTAAAAATCTGTTGGTCAATTTTGAAAATAATGGCACTGGTATGTTAATCGGTTAGTCACCTCTAGTTTGAGGGGTCACAACCCTATGAATAAATTAATCGATTCCAAAATGCACATAGACTTGTATTCTTTATTATTAATGGCCATTTTTTATGTTTTATTTGTAAATTTGTTTTATTTATGTAGAGGAATCCAGGAAAGGAATTGTAATCCAGACTTTTAAAATAAAAAGTAGAGGATTTTTACAAAAGGAGAGGATTATTTTTATTTAGAGTAAAGTGGATACAACAATTAGACTATATTTATGATATTTAAAAAGGCATGGACAAATCCGCAGAGAACAGTGTCCACGAGTAATTTTCTACTAAATGCAACGAACTCAATGGAAATTAAAAAAACTTGTGCAACATAGTTAAAAAAAACAAAATGAGAAGCAAAAGATTGCTGTTCATAAAACGCGATCTTGTGAACTATAGTTTCATAGCTCAGAAACAAAAGCCTAGAAAAAATTAAATACAAACATCGTCATATCGACGAAAAAGCATACTTCCAACAATATCGAAGCTTTTTGAAAAAATGATACTAACTAAAATTAAACCGGTATTGGAAAGTAAGCCAGACCAGTAGCTTGGATTTCGACGTCAACTTGGAACCATAGAGCAAGTGCACCGGATTGTAAATATTATCAAACATTCCCTTGAGGAATACGAATACTGTTTCCTGTCTTTCTGAATGTGGCATAAGTATTTGAAAAGTGTGGCATACGATATCAAGAGAATAACTTCTTTTCACACCTGCTCCATTAGAATTCGAACGGCTGTTCAAATTGCTTGGTCCTTGTAATTTTATGTTTATGTGGCAGATTACAGTTTTGGTCTAAAACCACCGATTTCGAGATTTTATTTGTGCACAGGCTGTATTAATGCGCGAGCCTTGAAAAACCAGGCAGAAATCCATAAAGTTTCGATGAACAATGATCATTATTTAACAGGAGAACTGCTCAGATCTGGACATTTTAAAACTGGATATTTCAAAATAGGATTAGACAAAACAAGATAAGGTACAAAACTGGATATTTCAAAACAGGATATTTCGACATGTGATTTAAACTTAAAATGATTTTTTGGGAAAGTTCTGGAATAAGGCCAGTAAGTTTCCATACTAGAATATTTCTAAGGAGAGAAATAGAATTTTCCTTCACTTAATGTTCGTTTTCTTTAATTGTATAATTAAATTTGATTTTAAAACCGTTTTTGGGAAAACGTCTGGAATATGGCCAATAAGGTTTCATACTTGAATAATTTTAAGCAGAGAGATAGAATTTTCCTTCACTTAATGATTTTTTTAATTGCTGCTTTTCTCATCTTATTAAAATAATCATTGACTTGATCGAGTTTTCTGTCAGTAAAATTTATCTTCATCTATTTTTTATTTTTCTACGTAATATAACTTTTCTTCATTTTAGAGAATCTATGTGAGAAAAATTAATTAATTTTCATCAACATTTTCATCCTACATGTCGAATTTCATCATAATCGGTTAAGAACTCGCCGAGTTCCTTCCTAACTGGCCATATTCCAGAACTTTCCCAAAAAATCATTTTAAGTTTAAATCACATGCCGAAATATCCTGTTTTGAAATATCCAGTTTTTTACCAAATCTCGTTTTGTACCTTATCTCGTTTTGAATTATCCAATTTTGAAATATCCAGTTTTGTACCATATCTCGTTTTGTACTTTATCTCGTTTTGAATTATCCAATTTTGAATTATCCTGTTTCGTCAAATCCAGCTGTAAAATATCCAGTTTCGACCGGTAACCATTTAACACTATATATAAAGAGAATCAAGATGGGATAGTAAATTTACGTTCACAATCATTCCAGATTGCACCAGCAGGTACAGGTAAGATGTACCGGTACGCCAGCCCAAATATGAGAATGATACCTTCATGGTCAAGGTGTTGCCTTAAACTCACCGCGGTCATGAGTTCGATCATCGCCGGTGACCTTAACGTCGTAACCAATTGTGTGTAAAAACGTTCGTTGTGCTGCTCACCTACAACGATCACCAATTGTAAAAATATGGTCTGAAAAAACGTATTGTAAAATATCTCAGTAAAGGGTTAACTTTGGCCTGTAAGGCTGTTGATTTTTTTTTGTTTTTTTAGGTCTTGTACATTGTACGTGTTTCTGATGGAGTAAAATAAACTTACATACTTATTCTTCGACTTACTTCGTCCTAGCTGCACCGATTGCTGCTTAGTTTATTTGTTCAGCCGGAAAGCTCAGAATTAAAATTTGTTAGGATTGAATTCAACTCTGTTGGCTTCACCCCATTGAAGAATAATATTGAAATCTCGCTTAAGGCGATCCTTAATAATAATTCTTTTTGCGAGAACGTCGTTTCGCGATGAGGAAGAAAGTAAACAGTTAAAAGTAAGTTGTCATCAGCCTTGGGTATATTGTATTGCGAGTAGCTGATAAAATAGAATTGAAAAATATTTTAAAAAGGGTTAGAGGAAGAAGGGATTTGTGAGGGCCACCAGCCCTTAAAATAAGTTGATTTTGCGGTAAACAAATTTTCACAGGTACAATGACGGATCGGTTGGATTATCTTATGTGCTCTTCCGAAATTCAACGGGGCCAAACTGATCAGTTATATAACGTTGTAGTGTTTACTGCACTCGACATAGACAATGGATTTTCCACGTTTTGGTTGAGAAAGACAGTAAAAAGTATAGGTCCTTCGTAATACCAAATGCTTATTACGAATTCAACATAATACCATTCGAACTGTGCAAGGGACCTGCAGTGTTTTAACGGTTCATACACTTTGTGTTTAACGAATTGGTCGCAGGCAGACATATATTGGTTTACATGGCCAAAATTATAATTCCATCGAAGACAGAAAAAGAAGAAGGCATAGGGAGGCCTACGATGGTATTATATGTCGCAAGAGTATATGGATTAAAGCTGAAGTGGGAAAATTGTTAATTTCTTTATAGTCGAATTGAGTATTTGAGACAAGTATTTGTTATTTCAAAACAATCTTTGTTTTACCAAAAACAATCAAAGCAGAGTTTTTTGGGATTACCGGGATATTTCTGTATCGCGAGGGATATTCAGTGATAGCGAACTCAATAACATATCTTATTAATTAAAAGACACAATTTGAGTTCACGGAGAAACGGATAATTAATTCATTTTGACAAATTTTAAAAATTTATAATCCATAAATGTATTTTAATTATTTTTAGCCCACACAGAGAGACCGAGCTCCCGGAGGGTCACTGGGGACTCAAAAATTGGATTTAGCGAAAGATTATAACACCAACAAATAATGTAGATATTACTGTAGTTATTATTGTGAGATCATTAAAGAAACTAAGAGTCCATCTGCTGGGCATTGAGGTCAAAATCATATTCCGCTGTGCCGCATTCAAAGGACGATGAATCAAAATGAAACTGTCCAAAAATTGCTAGCTGGGCTTTAAATTTGCAAGATTATTTGTACAAGTCAGTACATCAGACAGGCTTAAAGATGCGACACGTAGTTACACTAAGCCAGAATCATGTTACCATGTAAATACGGAACGGGGTCATAGAAAGAATAAGTTCTGGCCAACAAAAAACGATCTTTTAAAGATGACCATCAAACTGCTTGAACATGATCCATACGAGAAGGTTTTCCTTTAAAAGGGCACCTTAAGTTCAAAGAAGACGAAGGATACAGAAAATTGTTGGTTTTTCCAAAAAGAATGCAGAAAGAAATTGTTAAAAGTTTTCACGAAAAGGGCCATTTCGGAGTCAACAAAATTCAAAGCGATTCAACGAGAGTATTTTATACCGAAAATGAAAGATTGATAACCGCTGAGACGATTAGGTAACTAGATGTACAGAAAGCCAATTATGGGAATCCGAAAAGGATAATCGCTAACAGAAGTCGGATGCTCAGGTACGTAAGATTGGAAACGTCGTTGGATGCGACGCTAATTCACACCACACGATCTGGAGAAGCAGCAATACGGACGAAAGAGACGAGTCACTCCTTGATTACAATCTAAGTACTAACCTTTATATATGTAACACAGGTTGCAAGCATACTTGTATAACTAGTAACAGGCAGGTAGTTTTGGACATCACCCTTGTTTCAAACTTCATGTCAAATAAATTAGCTAATTGGAAAGTGTCCGAAGAACACTCCCTTTCTGATCATTGCTATCTACAATTTGGATTAGATTTGAAATATTGTAAAACTCCAACCTTTAGAAATAGAAGGACCAACTGGGATAATTAATTCTATTCAAATTAATTCTAGGTACCTCCTAAACAGAATTGGTCCCTAAATCACTAGAATTAGCACATGAATTGGATGCCTTGGACACTCTCCAATGCTTGCAATGAAGCTATCTTAGGCTCGTGTCCTATTATTAGGCCCAAAAGCAAATCTCGTCCACCATGGTGGTCGAGGAAGCTACAAGTAACACGGCTCAAATGCAAGAAGTTCTTCAAAATCGTGAAGAGAACAAAAGCTGCCGTGGACTGGGACTGCTATAAAGAAGTCCTCAAATCATATGATTTGAGAACTTTTTTATAGCAGTCCCGGTCCACGTGGAATAATTAAGAAGTGCCAAAAGCAAAGCTTGGGGACTATTCTGTGATAACATACAAGAGTCCACTGAGACAGCTAGGCTACGTATGATTCTATCTACTTGTCCTTCCATTCCAAGTTTTCTATAATGACCGAATGGTATCTGGACTATAACGGGGGTGGAATCTCTTGAGCTTCTTCTGGAAATTCATTTCCCAGGATGTTCCAAATCTCTAACTGTTCTATCTAAAAAAATAGGATTACGGGTCTCACTGCAAAAATTGTCAATAGAAGAAACATCTTGTTGTAAGTAAACAGTTGTAAACTTTTTAAGTAAGCGAACCGGATGTCATTATTCCTGCCGACATCCAACAAACGTGTGACTTAATGGTTCCCTGGCTTGAAGAGATTTTTAAAAGTAGACTGGAACTATGTCGTGTTCCAAACAAATGAACTGAAGTAAAGGTCATTTTTATAACTAAGGCGAGGAAACGCTCCCATTGCGATCCAAAAAACCGTAGGCTCATTAACTTATCTTTGTACTTCTTGAAAACTCTAGAGAGACAGATAGAAGCTAATATTAGATTCTCAATCGAGCCGGCAAAGTTAGCAGCATCTCAGCATGCATACTGCAATGGTAAATCAGTGAAAAGTGCATTGCATTCCCTCTTAGGCCCTATTAAAAAATCGCTCGAGTATATTGAATTCTCTTTGATGACCTTTTGTGATATAGAAGGAGCCTTTAACTATGTCAAACCAGAGGTGATCACGCAAACTCTTTCAGATTTGAGGCTGGATGTGTCATTCGGATGCTGGATTGATCAAATGCTCAGGGACAGGGCCATTTTAATTAATTTTGGTGAGACATCCGTCCAGAAATTTATGAGTAGAGGTACATCGCAGCCTGGTGTATTATCTCTCTTTCTTTGGAACTTGGTAATAAATGACCTGTTACTAAACCTAGAGGAGTCTGGCTTTAAAGTGGTTGCTTATGTTGTTGATGTTGCCATCGGCAAGTATCCTAGCACCCTCAGAAATCTTATGGAAAATGTTCTTGGTATATCCTTACGAAATGAGGCCATAGATGCGATCTAACTTCCTTTTTTCAACCCATTCCTGGGTCTTATTGTGAACAGCGAACTAAGTTTGAAACCTAATATATTAGAAAGAGTAAAAAAGCTAAAATAGCGCTATATTCCTGTAAGAATGCTATTGGAAAAGGATGGGGTCTAAACCCTCGCATGGTACATTGGCTTTACACCTCTGTTAGACCTGTTATACTGTACAGAGTTGTAGTTTGGTGGCCAGCTCTAAATATAGTGGCAAACTAAAAGCTACTGATGAATGTTCTGTGTATTTAGAACCACTTCAAATCAGGCGTTAGAGATTCTTCTTCATCTAGTCCTTCTTGATATTTTAGCTAAACAAACGTGTACAGCTATTAGGCTTAAATCAATTTCTTTGTAGACCTGTTGTAACAAAAAACATCATCTATTATAATGAATAAGGAAATTCCCAAAGCCATTGACTGTACCACCCCGACATCATAGCTCGAAGTTAAATTGATTCCCGGTAAGATTTACTTCTTTACGGATGGATCGAGAATTGACAGCAGAGTCGAATGTGAGGTGTTCTGCAAGGAACTAACATTTAATCATTTTACATTAAACCTCTCTTTCCGCCTCACTGGTCACTGTAGTGTTTTTCAGGCGGAGCTCATCGCAATCAAAGAGCCCATAGACTGGATGAAATATAATGTAATATCTGTTAGGGATATTATCATTTTTACTGACAGTCACGCTGCCACTAAAGCAGTCAGGTTTCATCACGTCGAAAGTAGTTTGGAACTATCTCTCATCCCTTAACCAGATGGCAGAACAGTTCAACATTCAGCTTACAAGGGTGTCAAGTCATTTTAATATAACGGGGAAATTAAAAGCTGATGAGCTCGTTAGACAGGGTACCTCCTGTTGCATCTTACCATGTCATGCTGATATAGAAGTACCGCTTACCATGTGTAAACTACTCTTAAAGGAAGAAGCTTATAAAATCACAAACAATAGATGGGCAGATTGTGCCTCATGTACAATTATTCGGCAAATTTTGCCTACACTAGACTTAATCAGGTCTAACTAACTAATATCCAACAGATAGGCAACGGTGCAATATTAGTATAATCGTGAATGTCATTACTGGACACTGTCTCATTGATAAGCCTGACTCTATAAAGGCTAAAGTTTTTAGGCCGCAATTGTGTCTATGCAACCTCGACCTAACGTTACCTAACCTAACAGAGGTACGGCATTACTTAGCTTTCACTCATCACAACGGGCATTCGAGAGGTAACGGGAAAATTGAACGCATAAATGAAAAAGTTATACAAGCCTTGGCAAAATTGTCGGTTGATGCTCCAGAAAATTGGTACAGACACACGGATCAATTACAGACATTCTTAAATGCGACTTTAGAAAGAAGCATTGCAACTACGCCATGCAAAGAAGCAACCGAGTACGATTTTAGCATCATTGTGGTGGTCAAAAACACGCAATTTGTATCGGGATTATAAATTTCGGTAAAGTTTCTAGGACATTTCAAAATTATTGGGTAAAGCCAAAATGACTGATATAGAGTTGAGAAAATCGGCGACCACAGCGAACTATAAAAGATGACTTCGTGACGATAACATTAAGCCATGGCAATATAATTATCCCGACTATAATAGCGAAGATAATGTTGAAGATAACAATGGCGATGGAGTAATCGGCCAAGATATAACGGTTGAAATTGAGGATAGGTATAGATAGCCAATTAAACTCACGATGATGAACACTCATGAAAAATTAAACGACGAAGGATAGCAGAGTTTCTTTTTTAAGAAGATAGTGGGATTATATCGTACTTGGTAAATAATAAAAGATACCGATGTGTTGCTATGATCGGCCCACTAAACTCAAATACAATTCTACAGGCAAGTACAACTAAATATCTTGGTATGTCACTAATGCCAAGCAGGTCAAGCTTAGATGGAAAGGACCGTAATAGTAATAAACTTATTTCATTCAAATATCCTTCTACTTTTCAAATAAACATGGATGGTAAATTAAGTTTTGAATTAAAAAAACCCATCATATTTTGTACCATCGCTTGTCAAGTGTTCCATAGGCCATACTGTAAACATACATTACCATAGTGTGGTCTTTTGATAATACCCTAACAATATTTTATATGGTGACACCAAATAAAGCAACAAAAATTTAGGAAATAATTTTTTTTGTCAATTGTCCAGGGTGTGTGGTGGTGGCCAAGTTACAGTCCAGTTTTTTTTTATATATGCATGCATGTTATATGCATAAATTAAATTGACCATTCACAAAATTAAAACCAAAATATTATACCACTTAAAATACATAAAATCAATGAAAATATAAATTAACCATTCATTTGCATGCAATCATTCAACCCCAACATAACTTTTTGCTTTTATTGAAAACATTTTTTTTCTATATGCATACAACATAATATGTGCATACATAAGTACTGTGGTTTGAACGATGCCATGACGAGTGTATTGAAAATAACATATGTATAGAGATAATTTTTATTCCCCTATAGGGAATATTGGAAATGCGTTTTTTTTTCTTATCTGGGAAATTAAATTACTTTTAATCTATGAAATAAATTTAAAGTGAGTTAAGTGATATCTTTTACGTAAGTATGTAATAGAATTTTAAAAATTCTGCAGATAAATTCAAATATAAATCGATTTAAAGATTTATGACGAGATATTAACAAAAACATTTGGAGTATTCTATTTTGGGTTGAAAGCCGACTTCATTGAAACGTTAGTCGCTGACGTAAAAAGAGACAAATATTTGAAATATGTTCAAAAGTAGTGATAATTAATCGGTCACTACGAGGACCACGTAAATATAGGTATTGAGAAAATTAAACTAAAATTTATTAGTTGGATGAAGAGTGCCGTCTTGTAAAATTTTAAAATTGATTACAAACAACATAAACCGAATTGTGAAGTACCATAAAAAAAATGGTGCGGTTATTGATGACACTTGATTTAGTTTCCATTTCATAGAATGAAACAAGTAATTTCCTATTTTTTCAAAACTTTTCTTTTGCCATTTCGTTTTATTGACGACAATAATTTTCAATGACTGCAAATATCAATATTTTATTCGAAAAGTTACTTTATACTTGGGTGATTCCTCTGGTTGTTGATTTGATTTCAAAGTTTCAAAAATATTAAAAGTTAAAAAGTTTGACTGCAATTTTAATGGCTTGGAGTGTAAAAAAATGTGATTTAGCTATATAAGACTGGTACACGAGATGAACTAAATTTAGTAGCACATAAAACTATTTTTTCAATAAGATCAAACTATATACACTTACAATTTTGAACACATTTTAGTTGGGGTGAGTGGGGGAATCCTATAACGAGTTTAATAATTCTGTTTGATTTTATCAACTTTGCGGATAGAAGTATAAATTCATAAGTTTATACTTCTGCAAATTATTTGTGAAAAACGGTGAGAATCAAATTCGAGATCAGTGGCGTGGAAAGCAAATATCATAATCAGTCCATCACTATAACACCGGTCGTAGTACAGGTAAGATTCGTATAAAATTTAAAACTGTTGGGAATTTTTTTATTAAATTTGGATCACCTCCACGGGATGTTATGCTTTATTTGGTTTGTTGAATTTTAATTGATGCTAACAGCTGGAGAAGAAATTATTTTCAGTAATTTCGTGAATATTATCACATTTAGTTTTTGGAATAAAATTGTCACGACTAATAACGATAATCAATCAATTACCTGACTATGGGAAGTAAAAGAAGTAAATATTTTTATTTTAGCATAATTTGTCTGGTTGACCGATTTACATTAATCTTAAGCGCACAAAATTTCAGCTATGAGCATTTAGCTACCGTAATTTCTATAAGGGAGTCACCAAAATCCATCATACCTTCAAAACTAGGTCTATTGACATTCGGGACCAGAATGGATACATTGGTGTTATCTTCAATGCAGTACTCGATAGTTTGAAGGAGAAGTGCATATACAAGATCCGACCTACGAAGAATTTCCACTGGCTAAATGCAGAAACTAAAAAGAAATCGTTCCTCTGGAGTTGATTGCATTAACTCCTAAATCTTGATAGGGATACTTTGTGTCAGTACCTTTCGACTTATTCAATTAGTATGAAAAAGTTAAGTATTGGTTATTGTTATCTTGAAGATTCTAAACATATTTTAAATACAAATTTGGAGCAATGGTGTCTACAACATTAACTTTCTTTTCCAGAAATCGGCTCTGATATGAATAATCCGGAAACACCGGATTCACTATTAAAATGACAATCATATCAATGGTGACCACTCAAATCATTCAACAATAACTCAGCTGGTTCATCTAAAATGAAGCTATCCTTTAGGAAATACGCACTAAAGACGAGCAAGTAGTCGAAAGGTATTTCAATGGAATAACAAAACTCTTGCCAGACGGAAGATACAAAGTAAGATTCCCACATAAGATGGAAATAAACAAGGGGTGCGAATCCAATAAGTGGGTGGTGGAACGATTTCTTCAGGTTGAGAAAAGGTTCCTAAAAGCTAATACATTTGCCAATCGTTACCATGACTTCATGGAAGAGTATCAACGACTAGGCCACATGCAATTAGTAAACACTAAAGTAGTTGTCCAGCAAAATAACATCAGGATTATCTCTCAATGACATCATGAATTAAGGTCACCAGAACTTGCAGCTTATATTGAGGAGGAAAGATCACTCGCAACAAATTGAAGAATATAAATTAACAAGGTCACTTTTATGGAACGACAGAAACTACGTACCTCACAGTAACACAACACAAATGCAGTTAATATCTGATAAAGAGGACAACTATCCAGCACAATTCATGAGGTCAAATATTTAAATAGACGATCTCTTGACCGGTAAAGCCACTATTGAAGAGATGATAATCATTTAACAACAGATGGAGAAACTTGCAATTATATAGAATAAACAATATAAGGCCGAACTAGATGAATTAGATAAAACAGGGATATCAAGATGGAAAAATCCATTGCAACACCCAAAGGTTAAGTTACAAGGATTTGCAGATGAATTGCAAGAAGCCTATACAGCTGTTATAAATATCCGAAAATGTCATACCACTTACAAAGGGTACATTACAATATTCTGATACATGACTTCAATATAGAAGAAATCAGCAGATTAACAACAGCAGCTTTTATTGCAGCCTATCGCAGATTCACGTCACGTCATGTACCAAGATTTATTTTGATAATGAATAAATTTTGTTGGCGCTGAAAAAGGCTTATGTTTACAATAGTTCTACCCCTTTAATAGAACTATAAAATGACCCAGAAGAGATTGAAATACTAGCCGCGGTTCATTTTTTAATAGGCAAGCCTATGAAAATGATTCCTTAAACTAATAAAAATGTCTATTGACTAAGACAAGATGGTATTTGTTACAAAAAACAGCAATCGATTTTTATAGGGAACGTCATTTTAATAAAATATGACACATTACTCCATTTGCGATGGAAAATTAGAAGAGTTCAGAAAGTACATTCGAGACCACATGGGCTGAAAAGGCGAACAAAATATCTACAAAAGTTATGAAAAAACTTTGTTTGCTACAGTAGAAGGTAGCAGGTAGAGGGATCACCAGAGATAATTATCTGTAAAGAAGAAGCTGAAGACAAAAACACGACCAACAACACCCTAAGCAGACAACAACTACTCAGGATAGCGAAGGTGTTAATAAAGAAAAACAGGGATAATATTGAGCAAGATGTTCAATATGAACAGAACATTTTAACAAAACAACAACATTGTTTCAATAATCATAAAATAGTTTTAGCAACCAACAGAAGAAGGTGTTTTCACTTATTTAATTTGACCTTATGCTGGTACCCAGGTTTAATCTATATTAACCAACAATTGTTCTTCTTTCTTCACTCAACATAGCATCTTGCCAATTACACGACTAAGATGTCTCGTTACTTTAACAAATATAGATATCCAAATGAAGAGGTTTTGGGTAACTAAAGAACAGAATCCTAAAAAATATTAGCCAAGAAAGAGATACACACAGATCACTACCAACAATCACTTACTAAAGAATGAAAGTTAAGAAGTTCGGATTCCACTTGATAGAGAGTCTAACCATAAAGCACTATATAGATAATTTTTAGAATTCTCATTTCAACTTGATGTTTCAACTCAATACAATTGGCGACAAGATCCAATGACCTTGATAATACCACGGTTGCAAAACCAGGTCATTTTGTCTAAAAAAGCGGCCGATGATAGTAATAATGTAACTGAATATGACGAAACTAAAGGTCATCTTAAGATGGGATTTACTAACCAAAACGACTCAACAATTTTGGAAAAGGTATAGTTGTCGGAATATTTAGCTCGCCTTTATCAGAAAAGATAAGTTGTACCTAGCTAAGAACAAGAATTTTAGAAAACGAAACTTTAAAAAGGGCTTTACTCCCTTAGGAACCTGAGGAACCTCTTAAGGATAGCAATAAAGTTGACAAAATTAAGGACCATATTTAAAAAATCATAAATGCCAATTTCCTTGCTGTCAATACTGTCAATAAACAATAAACTTTTGAAACAATTACTAAAGGGACTTAAACCAATAATTGAGGACAAAAATCTAATTCCTCCATTCCAATTTGGATTCAGAGAAAAGCAGTCTCACTCTGTCGATAAAAGAATACTACAAAGAATGAGAACACTTGACCTGGCGAAATTTCCAAATTAAAATTTAAAGTTGGTTAAATGAGAGTTATATTAGCAATGTAAAATCTAACTCTAAAATTCAGCAGAAAAACAAAAACGCTGAACTCGATATAGAAAACTAGGTGAAATAGACAATTTTTTAACCCTACTATCGGTTATCGGTTATCTCAACGGGTTCCTCACTAACGAAGAGGCTGTCGCGAGAGAAACCGATTGGTTACTGAAGAGAAGAAAAAGACCTACCAAAAACAAAAATTATAGTAGTACTATCATTAAGCCAGCTTACCAGCAACAAAAACAAGAACAACCAAAACATCAACAAAAGGTGGAACCCAAAATAAAGGCAGCGGCCAATAATAAATTTAGAGTAAAGTCACAACAATAATGCGTGGAAAATCAATACATCAATAAATAATGGTTTACATACGAAGATAACAAGGAACTAAATTAAGGGCCAGAGGTCTTATCCCAATATGTAAGAAGAACAATATAGAGGGTTTAAAGGGAAAAACTTTTACATTTAAAAAAAAGGGAAAGTTCAAAATATCTTTAACATTAAAGCAATTCTCAATATTAAAATAGAACCACTAAAAAAGAACAAAAGGCCAATACCTCAATGCAATAAAAAGGCCTAGGTTTCAACCACACTCAGAAATATTGTGGATGGGAGCCTAGATGCGTAAAATGAGTTAAGAAACACAATCCAAGAAAGTGTACAGAAAACAGGAACAATCGTGCAAAATATATAAACTGTATCGAGCACCATCCTTAGAACCCTAGATAACGTGAAGTAGTCAAAGAAAATTAAAGATTAAGAAATAAAATAATAGTATCAATTTCCTCAAAACACAAAGGTTACAAAAGAGAAACCAAATAAAACCCAAATGGAGTAAAAACTATTAGTCATAGGTACAGAGAGGAAAAGTTACTCACAAATTATTCAGCAATCATCTAATGTTTTTAATGAATAACTTTTTTAAGGAATATGTCTTATCATAGATGCTAGCAAAGCAAAAAAGTGATCTTGAAACTCTATTTAAACACTTGGAAAAACAAGTACGTTGCTTCGCCACTCTATAAATGACTGATGTTACTAAATAAGGGAGCAGAACATTAAAAACTGGGAAAGTAGATTAGGTTAGATTAGGAAATTAGAAGCGGAAGGCGCAAAAAACCAGGTGCAAAAAATCAGACAAAAATCCTCAATTTTCTTTATAATAACTAATAAACATAAGCACCGCCAAAGACACTGATTACTCCTATTGGAAAGCAACATGAATAAAGGGAATAAAAAGAATCGAAATGCATGTGCTATTAGAAGCGACGAAGGCATATGGACCAAAAGTGACAAGTGGAAAACTACTCTATTTGCAGTTCATCTGGAAGAAAACTTTAAACTATTGCCAACAACTGATGAATTCATAATAACTATAAGCAAAACTTATGACCTGTAATATTATAAAAAAATAAATATGAGATCAAGTATAATTTAAGAGCAAAAAAAGATCCAGGATATGATTTAATTACTGGTCAAATTAATCCCAAGAAGAGACACTAAAAAATGGTTAAAATAATCAACGCAGCTTTTAGCGACTAAAATATGTCTCAAATCTATGTAGAGTTGCAGAGGTACATGAAAAAAATCGTTTTGGGACGATTTCACTACTTCGTGTCATTTCGAAATTGTTTTTAAAATTACTGTTCAGGTGGCTTAAACAAATAGAATATCGAAATTTGACCACATCAATTTAGATTTTGATAAAATCACTCTGCGATAGAACAAGTAAATAGAATAACAAACACAATAGAAACCGCACTTGAGAAATAGCAAATAAAAATTTGTGGTTCTACCAAGAAGACAAATTTACAAATGATACAATGTTTTAAAAACTAAGTGCTGCGTAGTATTGTCAAGGCACCATGGTATATTAGAAATGATAGGATCTTAAGCGTGAAAAATGTCCGCGAATAAATATAAATGTAAGCAGACACATTCAGCGAATTTCTCGGTACAAAATGCGGATATAAGACGTTTATTGGATACCACTTCAAGCAAGAAGACTCCAAAGTCAAAAATGCCTTTAGAAATGGGCAATAGTATACTAAATTATTAATACCAAGAAATATAATCATCTATGTAAATTCAACACGGAAAAAAATTATCAATTGAAAATCACAAATGGACTTTTGTTAATCGATTTCTGTGTTAAACAATATTTTTTTGTGAAATTAGTCATTTTTTTCATTACAATGATAATACTCATTTTACTGATTTTTCTATGATTGTTATTATCAATAAACTACTTACAATGAAATGCAGTATTGCAATTTTACAGAGTTTTATGTAAATCAACAAAAATTTTCTTAAATTTAACCATACATTTTTTAATGAATTATTTCAGTAGTGAAATATTAGTTTTTAATCAAATTTTATGATAAACATTCAAATTTTTGTGAATTTAACAAAGTCTAATGTTAATAAAATAGTCACTTATAAATGACTATTTTATTAACATCAGAATTTGTTAAATTCACAAATATTTGAATGTTTATCATAAAATTTGATTAACAACGAATATTTCACTACTGAAATTAATTCATTAACAAATTTATGGTTAAATTCAGGAAACATTTTATCATTTTTATATTTTTGGAAAAATATTTCGGAATTATGGCTATACAATTGCCTTAAAGAAAGTACAAATTTTAGATACTGTATTTCAAATGATTTGTTTTGACTGTACTGCATCCTACAAAGGACAATCCGATAGGTCCTTTGGTTAAAGATTTAAAGAACATTTTGGTGATATTGGTAAAATGTATGCAGAATCAAAACTCGCTATACAAATGAATACAACACAACAAAATTATATAGACATGAACACTTACATGAAAATTATTTATACAATGGAGAAAGGTGCTAATATGGACTGAATGGAAGAATCATTGACCTATAAAAACGAAAGATATAATAATTTACTTATAATAATAAGACCAATACGCTTGCAAATAAAATATACTACATAATTATTAAGAATTCTTGAATTCTTGAGTAGGCTATGACGAAGGGATAAATCAGGTATACAAAGGTGACAGAATCTGAAATTTTATTTTTTATAGTTTAGTAACTGTAGATGGTTTTTGCTAATCAAAATCAATATCACGAAAGCAAAAAAAAAATTCTAAAAGGACCTGAAATTATCAGTAATGATTTTGTGATATTCACAGACACGCAAAATCAATTTATATGTTGTTGTGAAAATCACAAAACGTTTAATGTTAATCACAAAATTGTTTATGAATAGCAAGTGCAGCATTAATGATAAACACAATTTTCTTTAAAATTCACTAAAGGTATTGTAATATTCACTAAAAAAAATTACCACAAAATAAAATATACTGTTTTATTTTGCGTCTTTTTCATTAAAATTGTTGTCTTTGGAATGAAGAGACGTGTGTCTATTAAAATAGTTGTTATGATCAAATTCTTATATTAATTTTATCAAAAAAAGTATTTAAGTATAAGTATTGAAAACTGAGTGAGTTTTTTTTAATAAGTAATGAACATTTATAAAAATAAAACTGTAAGTAAACTCAAATTTCTATTAAAGACATTGTGCAATAACTAATAACATACTGTTATTTTATAAAAAAAAATAGTTAGAAGAAATTTAAAAAAATGACGAGTTATATTCCTAATATATGTAAGGAATCTTGAGTTTTAAAACTCGTTGAAACAAGTTTCACAATGTACCATCATCATATAGTTAATTTCTTGATACTCAAAATACTTGGAAACACATGTATATTAAGCATCTAGAAACTTTTAACTTTTCCGAGAGCAATACACCTTTAGATAATTGTTGTGAAAGTACAACTCCGTTAGAATTACAATCCTTAAAAGATTTTAAGATTTATTTAATAAGGGAGACAGAGACTTAACAGTGTTAGCATTGATAAACAGTTCTATCAAAATTCAGACATAACATTTTGTATAAGGTATATGCATGATCAACAACATAAAGTTTAAGCATTTAATACTTCTTCGTTAATTTTGTAACAAATGAATATAAGTAATAATGAAATCGAACAAGATAAAAATAACTCTGTGAAGAGCTCAATCACGTTCGTTTTAACCACCAATAAAAGAATTGCAAATATGTAACACAAATATCATTGATATTCCAAATGTACGTGAGGATCGAGTAAAATTATGGAACTTATTAAACTCCTAGAATTTAAGGAAATATAATAGGTAGGACATTAAGTATTTAATGTATGTAATTAAAAATACTGACACTTTCTTTATGATATTTTCTAGGTGGAAAAATCAAATTAAGTGATTTGAAAACATTATCGAAATTACATCCAGAATAATATAGCAGATTTATTAAAACGTATTTAATAATTCAATTTGGTAATACATTACGACGTCAGTGGGAGAATGTTTCGCTGTGGCATCCACAACGTCTACTGTTTCTGATGAATTAACATATATAGCTGAACAATGTCAGCAACTACTGAATGGCCAAACAATTTAAATATCGTGAATATATTAAACAACACTCGTGAAAGGAAATCACTCCTACATGAAATCTATAATTGTACGATATCTTACAGAGACTTGCTATACCTCAAAAGGTTGCGTAATAAGTACCAAAGTGTGCGGAACAATATTTGAAGAAATAGAATTGCTACTTCCAATGAAAAAAATGTTAGATATTTGAAAATTGAAATAAAAAAAAAAGTAAAAAATAAATCAAATAAATCACACAAGACAATTTAGAAAATCAATTGGGAAGTGGCAAGGAATAGTGCCAATCGCTACGGGAAGACAAAATAATTTTTATAAGATAATATGTGACAAAATATTAGTAATGTGAGTGGCGACACTCAAGCAAATGATATTGCGGATAACCAATCGAAAGATAATTTTGAGTGCCAGCTACAATATAAGAAACCGACTGGGTATATATGGCTAGACTTATTACACATTTTATTTTTGCTGGTACATCGATTTTAATTACTTTTTAATCTGTTTTTATATATTCCAACAGACTATTGTACACTATTCAAGAATCGTGGATGTAAGGATGCAGGGTCGAAGCATATGTTAGAAAATGTACTAGCATATGTTAGAAAATGTGTTAGAATATGGTTTAATATCTTAAAACATAAATATATTTAAAGCATTTTTATCTGTATTTTATTAAATGACGGATTGGCAACTATTTTGACACTTATCAATGCAATTTTAAAAACCAACCCCGTGGTTGTATATCGTTGGAGCGTGTTTTGAAAATTTATTGCGTGAAAAGTTCAAATACAGCCATACATCACGTTGTTCGGGAAAAACTGTACTTATCTGAAGCAAATAATTGTTTATTTAGCAATAGTTACTTGCTTTAAAAGGTTTCGGATTTTGAAATTTAAATATTTCGCTCTGTAAACATTAAGTGACGATTCATCCAAGCCCACTTTTATAAGAAAGTAAAAATATAAATAGTTCCTCCGTCTATTAAAAATTTGTTAAAAATTTGTTATAAGTTATACTAAAATATTCAGTAATTATCATTATACGTTTAATAATTATCACAATTTTTTTAGTATTTAATACTATTTATCCAGTGAAATTCATTCAAATTAATTTTGAATTTAACAGCGATTTGTTTTTATTTAACAGTAATTTCATGATGAATATCACAAAAGGTCAATTGATTTTAGTAAAAAAAAAAGTTGATGACGTCATAACATTTTGTTTCCAAAATGTCGTGATTATAACTAAAAAATTTTGTGATATTCAGAATATTAGAATTGAATACAGTACTTTTGTGATGGTAACAATTACTCAGAGTGGAACACAATTTTGTGATGATAATGACATTTTTTTGTGATTTTCAATGAGTATTTTTTTCCGTGAATCAAGAATAAACTTCGGAATACTGCCCTTTGAATGTTAATCTTCGTTTAAGAAAGGTAAATAACTAAATAATTTAAAATCAGCTGTTGTAATACAAAATATAAATAAAAATAAAATAAAATCTGTATATGTAAACACAGCAAATTTTATAAAAATTAGTCAGATAATTAGTAACCTGCAAGTGCTAAAGTTATTACCTAGAAATTAAAGACCCTATATTTTGACTAACCTTTTAATTTCACTAGATTATTAGAATGTAAACAAGCTGGATGAGGAACAGCTGTAATTTTATATAATATTGAAAAAAAAACTTTTCTCCATTGAAGCATTGCAATCTGTCAACTTAGCCAAACGCATCAAACAGTTTTACTAACATAACGAGAGTATTAAATATTTCAAAGAAGAGTAAAATATTATATATCGGTTTGTATAATGCATTGTCACAATTATAATAATATAAAGGGGCTAGGTTAATGTTAAACTTAAAAAAATAAATAATAAAAAATTCAAATTCAAATTGACTAAGAAAATGTTATGGTCTGCTAATTTTACGAATAAATTATTTCCCTTTTTTGTTCCAAATGATTTTAAAATATCCCGTAGAATTTTTATTGTACGTACAAGTGTTTTTAATTTGCTATCATTACAATTTATTGCCTATATGTATATCGGGCTTGATCAAAAACATTTAATTTTTAAGTACATAATCAATTATATATTATGATATAAGAAAATAGTTACTGAACAACAAACTCAAAATTCAGTAACTGGAATAACTAGATATTCTTTATTTATTTTATTTATAATTATGTACCTGACGATCGAACCGTATCGATACGACGAAAAAAAACAGACAAAAGTAATGTTCTTATGACGAAACGCAGAAACACTAAAAGAATTTATTTAACTTGCGGTATTAATGTGTATGATGTCTGTATGTAACTTTAAATAAGAAGTTACAAATATTTATTACAATTGTAATTATATTCAACCGGAACAATATTTGAAGAAATAGAATTGCTACTTCCAATGAAAAAAATGTTAGATATTTGAAAATTGAAATAAAAAAAAAAGTAAAAAATAAATCAAATAAATCACACAAGACAATTTAGAAAATCAATTGGGAAGTGGCAAGGAATAGTGCCAATCGCTACGGGAAGACAAAATAATTTTTATAAGATAATATGTGACAAAATATTAGTAATGTGAGTGGCGACACTCAAGCAAATGATATTGCGGATAACCAATCGAAAGATAATTTTGAGTGCCAGCTACAATATAAGAAACCGACTGGGTATATATGGCTAGACTTATTACACATTTTATTTTTGCTGGTACATCGATTTTAATTACTTTTTAATCTGTTTTTATATATTCCAACAGACTATTGTACACTATTCAAGAATCGTGGATGTAAGGATGCAGGGTCGAAGCATATGTTAGAAAATGTACTAGCATATGTTAGAAAATGTGTTAGAATATGGTTTAATATCTTAAAACATAAATATATTTAAAGCATTTTTATCTGTATTTTATTAAATGACGGATTGGCAACTATTTTGACACTTATCAATGCAATTTTAAAAACCAACCCCGTGGTTGTATATCGTTGGAGCGTGTTTTGAAAATTTATTGCGTGAAAAGTTCAAATACAGCCATACATCACGTTGTTCGGGAAAAACTGTACTTATCTGAAGCAAATAATTGTTTATTTAGCAATAGTTACTTGCTTTAAAAGGTTTCGGATTTTGAAATTTAAATATTTCGCTCTGTAAACATTAAGTGACGATTCATCCAAGCCCACTTTTATAAGAAAGTAAAAATATAAATAGTTCCTCCGTCTATTAAAAATTTGTTAAAAATTTGTTATAAGTTATACTAAAATATTCAGTAATTATCATTATACGTTTAATAATTATCACAATTTTTTTAGTATTTAATACTATTTATCCAGTGAAATTCATTCAAATTAATTTTGAATTTAACAGCGATTTGTTTTTATTTAACAGTAATTTCATGATGAATATCACAAAAGGTCAATTGATTTTAGTAAAAAAAAAAGTTGATGACGTCATAACATTTTGTTTCCAAAATGTCGTGATTATAACTAAAAAATTTTGTGATATTCAGAATATTAGAATTGAATACAGTACTTTTGTGATGGTAACAATTACTCAGAGTGGAACACAATTTTGTGATGATAATGACATTTTTTTGTGATTTTCAATGAGTATTTTTTTCCGTGAATCAAGAATAAACTTCGGAATACTGCCCTTTGAATGTTAATCTTCGTTTAAGAAAGGTAAATAACTAAATAATTTAAAATCAGCTGTTGTAATACAAAATATAAATAAAAATAAAATAAAATCTGTATATGTAAACACAGCAAATTTTATAAAAATTAGTCAGATAATTAGTAACCTGCAAGTGCTAAAGTTATTACCTAGAAATTAAAGACCCTATATTTTGACTAACCTTTTAATTTCACTAGATTATTAGAATGTAAACAAGCTGGATGAGGAACAGCTGTAATTTTATATAATATTGAAAAAAAAACTTTTCTCCATTGAAGCATTGCAATCTGTCAACTTAGCCAAACGCATCAAACAGTTTTACTAACATAACGAGAGTATTAAATATTTCAAAGAAGAGTAAAATATTATATATCGGTTTGTATAATGCATTGTCACAATTATAATAATATAAAGGGGCTAGGTTAATGTTAAACTTAAAAAAATAAATAATAAAAAATTCAAATTCAAATTGACTAAGAAAATGTTATGGTCTGCTAATTTTACGAATAAATTATTTCCCTTTTTTGTTCCAAATGATTTTAAAATATCCCGTAGAATTTTTATTGTACGTACAAGTGTTTTTAATTTGCTATCATTACAATTTATTGCCTATATGTATATCGGGCTTGATCAAAAACATTTAATTTTTAAGTACATAATCAATTATATATTATGATATAAGAAAATAGTTACTGAACAACAAACTCAAAATTCAGTAACTGGAATAACTAGATATTCTTTATTTATTTTATTTATAATTATGTACCTGACGATCGAACCGTATCGATACGACGAAAAAAAACAGACAAAAGTAATGTTCTTATGACGAAACGCAGAAACACTAAAAGAATTTATTTAACTTGCGGTATTAATGTGTATGATGTCTGTATGTAACTTTAAATAAGAAGTTACAAATATTTATTACAATTGTAATTATATTCAACCGACTAATAATTGTATATGCTCTACATTTAAAACAATTAAATTGATTTAAAAAAATAATTTCTAATTCATTCATCTTACTATTGTTAAAAAAATAACGATATATAAATAAATTGTTAGTTTTCTAATTTTCTAAAATTGTAAAAAAGTTCCAAAAACAAAAACGTACCTTGTATCGTGCATATTGAAAATACAATAATTATCGTAAATATTATCCACATATTGTCACAATAATAATAATAATAACATAAACATAATTTGTATAAAATTCACAAGCAAAATATTTTATTTTTACACAAAACACAAAACATTCACTAATTTTATATTTAGTTACACTTGTCACTCCATAGATGTCACTAAAAATAATCGTCCTTTTTTTGTTAATTAAACGAATATAACTGTATTCACTATATAATAATTATTCAACCACTGTTATCGTTTTGCAACCAACATACTGCACGGTTAAGTAAAAACTGAAGTTAAAATATAAAAAAATTAAAATTTTCGAAAGGAAAAAAAGACGTTATAACGAATGAAATGGAAATCACTCAAGTGGCACAAAAAAAAACAATAACAAAATACATTTCTTGCAAAGTGAAATATAAAAAAATATAAAAAACCGTCAACGGTATGAAGAGGTTTGGATTAGTTATGAAAATGTATGTTTGGGGGTGTGCTAATCAAATCTGCGGACATAGTTTTATTTTATTTTGTAATTGTCGGCTACTACTATTATATGTAACAGTTATTTTATTAACTTGAGTCACGTGATTTTTTTTATTATTAAATTTATTTTGAATATTTGGGTCATTACGGCGGTGGGTTAGTGCGATTAAATTATGTAAGATGTCAATGGTCGGGTCAGGAAATATATTTTAATGCGGAAAATAATTTAATTTTTGTTTTTACCCTAAAACATTTTCCAAGGACGTGTTTATAGTTGTGTGAACTCTTATCGTAATAAAATATATTGTTTTATTTAGAAAATTTACTTATTGGTTTCAATATTTTTTTCATGAAACTCTATATTTTTCTAAGGTATCAATATAGGGTATAGGGGTTGTTTGTCTATAGCCACGACTATCATGGTTTATATTCCAACTTTGTAATTATGTTATTTTTTGATGGAGGAGGAAATCTTTAAAGACCTTCCATAGAGCCCATCATAATCTTGCAAGAGTGTCGGATTCTTATCAACTAAGTCCTAACCCCCAATTTACTCCATATCTCATACATGCCCATTTATTCCCCGAAGTAATTAACTGGTGTGTCCAATATCCTTTCGGCGAACTGTCTAATCATACTTGCCCCTCGTTCACAGTTTTTGCACGGATACTATTATGCTGCTTAGCTAATAAATTCACAGCCAGAGTTTCCGCTATGTGGCAAACCTCATCCAAAACCTTTTTTAAATCCACAAACCACTCTAAAGATGCTTAACCTATAAACAAAAGCCACTTGCTGCTTATATATACATTTTTTCATAGTACATACTCGCCCAAATCGGTGTGCCATCCGATTATATGATAGTCTTTGTGCCTCCATTGTTTTCGAACTTCAAAAATCTATTTTTAAAGTAATTAGCAACCAGCCTTGTTAAATACTTGGAAACCTCTATATTTAATAGCACTTCTAATATATATACATCTAATTTTGTAAATGATTCTCTCTAATACTTTACTAGCTGTATCCAGGAAGCATCTTGGGTGGTATGATGATTGATTTTTTAATGCCTTTCCTTCTTTTTGGCAGAAGTACCGTCCACTTTTCACTGCTTAGGGAATAATCCTGGCTCTAGGCAAGTAACCTAACAAACCGCTCCGGATATGCACGGACTACAATTGTCAATGTAACATTGGGTATTTTTTCAGATCCGGAAGCTTTGTAGCTCCTTGCTTTGGAAATTACAACCATTTTCATTGACACTAGTGGAATTACTTCTTTCTCGCCCTTTGGTTTGACGATTTTCACATAACAGGCTGTAATGGATATAACGTAGAGACAATATTTGTATATTGACCCATATTGTGACCCCCAAAAATAAGCTTTTAGCATTTTTATGTAGGCAATACCTTTTGTTTCTCCCACCAATGATTCAAGAGCAAATATTACTTCGAAGGCACTACATCAATGTCCCTTCTACAAAGGTTTCCTTTGTCAAGGCTTCAATATTAGCTTCCTGGCCGATTCTTTTCTTCAATTGGGAGTGGAAAACCATTTCTTGTTTGTTCTCAGTGCTTTGCAAATCTAGCAAAATATCTTTTCGCATAGTTCGACGAATATGAACAACTTTTTTCTCAAGACCAGTAAGTTCTGAGTCAGCTCTTTTTTATCAAATGCACATCCAGTCGAGTAGGACGTTTTTGATTTATGTTCTGCCGTTTTGTTGCAGGTTTAGCTCCTACTGGTTCCTTCTCTTGTTCTCTTTCTGATTTTAAAGCCTGCTCCAGATTTGTCAAAGTACGTACATTTGTTGCAATATGTTTTGTTTTTGCCCAACTGATGACCAGTCTGGGTACTGAATCTCTTTTCCATTTAGCAGAGTCTGCATTAGAACTGTTATCTATTTCTCTAGATTAGTCGAAATGATTGTAGATTTCACACTAACGAGGAGTCTATAATGTCAGAAACATACAATCTCCACTATGAAGCTGTCTTCACAATCCTCCTTCAGAGCCACTTCGGATTTTCCCAGTTCTCCAAACTCCATTTCCACCTCATTATAGAATAGTTTGATCATCCGAACTATATTCTTTTAATTTCGCCATGTACATTGTTCCTTCATATGGGTCCACCTAACTAATTGAGGACCACCTCTCAGAACTTGGCCCAATTTTGGCCGCTCCTTGATTTGCTGAACTAAACGAACTAAACGAATTTGTAACAATATTTCATTTGACAACTAAGTTTTCTACTGTTGAAACATTACATCACTGGATTTCGACGAATGGACACCAGCTCGCTCACCCCTTAAAGCCCTCAACCCCGGTACTGGAGCCTCGAATCACTGCACCATAATTTTATCGTCGCCCTTCTTCATTTTTTATTTTTTATTGGGGTGGCTTCCTCTAGTATTTTATATCTACTATACCAGGTTTTGTTTGAACCGCCTCTAACATGAAGAGAAGACGTTGTATGAAGCCGCATCTCCTGATGAACAAACTCTTCATGACAGTTTCGGTTCACGAATGGTATTATATTTTACCTCCAAATGTTAACTTTTCGGCAACGATAGAATATACATCAGTTAAAATAATATACATTATAGCTAAATACTAGAGCAGGTGCAATTACACTATAAAAGTGAAACGATACAAGAAAAAATTGTCCCAAGGTGGTACACCCGATTCAATTCACTCACGGCAATTCAATTTTTGAAAGTTGGTCTCAGGAATTTATGACCAATCCCAAAATATGTTAGGGAATTTTTATATAATATTTTTGAGTATATAAACTTTGCTACGAATTTTTTCAGTTTAACAGTTATTTCATTTAATTTTGGTGTTAAATAATTTGTTGAATGGAGAAATGAATAGGTGAATCTGACATTAATTCATATTAGCAGCTTTATTGAAAAACCTAAGTTTGCCAAGAACATCTCTTGGCCTGATTTTGAAAAAATCATTTTTTGGTAAAATTCATGCAACTTATATTTGAGAAGTTGTCCAAAACAAGGGAGCCTTGGGATTCGCCAAACGATTTGGTCGTTCAACCATCGCAGCCTTTTTGAATATAGAAAAGGCTTTTGACACAGTCTGGCATAAGAGTTGTCTATAAACTAATTTAATGCGGTTTTTCTGAATCGTTTTTCTGAACCAACAGAGTTCCAGTACCAAATCAGTAGCAAAAGGAGTCGCTTAACGCTTAATCCTTTAGGGCGACAGTTTATCTCATTTTTCTATCATGATGTCGCAAAACCTCATACCAAAGAAACCAAAACCCAAATTTATGCCGATGACATGGCTAAATTCACCGCTTGAACTTGGCCACCCAAGTCGACTTAAAGGCTATCTAAATACCTTAACCAGATACTCTAAATCTGCAGGGAAATGGAAGATTAAAGTAATCTTTTTTAAGCTAAAATCACTCATTTAAACTATAGTTTCGCAAAGCAATTAGCTTAAGTGAATTGCGGCGCTAACATACTAGATCGATCACTTAGATACCCTTAACTATTAGAAAATAAAAACCGAGTTATAAATGCCTCCACTAAAACTGACTCATCAAGTAGTATAGTGAAAAATCGAGTCTGAAAAGCTCATATGCAATCATTCTGATGTTAAGATTCATCCATCAGAACTGAGACAAATTCTAAAATCATTCATCCAAATAAGGCCTCTGACCAAGATAGTTTTGTCGCACCACTATAGTAATAAAAAAACGCATCATGTATCTATTAACAATAATAAATGCATTAGTTCATCTTGCTTACTTTTCTTTAGTATGGAAACATTCTAAAGTTATCCCAATCCATCAACATCATTGATCAATGATCAGCGCCATCTTTTTTCGTTCTAGGTAAAATCCTTAGAAAATTATAAAATTCTAGCTGACCACCAGTTTAGTTTCGGATCGGGTCATTCTGCTCATTCCTGCACAGGCGATTGTTGCTTGTTCATATACATGGAGTATCTTCTGGAATGGTCGATATTCCATAGGGCGTTCCGCAAGGCTTAATTTCAGGATTGTTGCCGTCCAAATCCATTTAATCTCTTCACCAACGACTTACCCACATCCAAATGTTGCCATTTAGATGTTTTGGCAGACGATACCGCTGTATTTTTTGTCAATCACCAATAGTAAATTAAATTTATTATCCAAATTATTGGTAGCGGGACTCTTTGAAATTCTACAGCTCTATAAATTATGGAAAATCAAGGTTATCAATGCCAAAATCCAGGCTGTCCTAATCAATAACTCAAAAATTGTCAAATCAAAGAGTTTATTGGTGCCATTCAGTGGCAGATCAACGGCAAATACCTCGGTTGTACTTTGAATTCCCATCTGTCATTCCAGCTTCATATAAATTCTAATGTAAAGAACGCAAGCCTTATATATCAAGTACTAGTCATATATTCTGTCAATAAAATTAACATTTTTCGAACAAATAAACTATCTACACATAGTATAGACAAAACCTAATTTAAAAAATAATATGGCACTTACCTCGTCGATATAACTTTTAGCCAAAATAAAATTGTTCTCATTTTAATTAAAATCCTTTAGCGCTCAACTGTTGAACATCCCTTTTTCTATTGGTAACCGGGTTAGTAACTCTTTAGATTTAAACTCGACATCTAAGCATGCTGTTAGTGATTCATTTATTATCAAAAACATAAATAACCTCACATTTTTAAAATTCACAATTTTTTTCTTTATGTATATTTTTATGTATTGAATTTCCATTTTACACAAATTTGCACTAACATAAATTTAGCACGAACAAAAAAAATGAACAAACGTCTCAATCGATTTCATACAAGTTATGAATAAAACAACAACAACAACAACAACAAAATAATAAAACAAAATTACATTCGTACACTTGTATAACAAAAATAACAGAAACACATTTGTTTTGTATTTTTTAACGAAGCAGATCTAATATCGGTAATGTAGATTTAACGAAACATATAGTTTATATAAGTTTAGATAGATGGCAATCAAAAATTGAATAGACATTTTTCATAGAAAAATGTGCACCATCTATGAGTAGGTAAATAAACATAGATATGTGTCTTAGATTTTGTTGACGTTCGTATTATCAAAAAAATTGATAACGCTTATCTACACGAAGTTTTCATTGTATTTGAATTTATCTCAGAGATTTGTTTAAATGCGACTCCAAAAAGGTAAACAAACAATAATTATATACATATTTACATTTTATACAATAAAAAAAAATTCTCATAGTTTTGAAGGCTGAATTGTTGCGTTTTTTAATTCTTATAATTTTCTCAAGGTTTTGTATTGTTTTTTTTTAGCTCACCACTTTACCATAAACAAATTATATTGGTACTCGATGGATCGTGCGCGTAACGAGAGAATAAAATCGGATTAATACCAAAAACAGAGAAAAAATGTGATGTATTTGGCTCACCTGTAGCTTACTTCATACGCTACGAATACAACACATCACACATATACGCAACAAAATCACATTTAATATTTTTTATACTCAATTCAGGGTTTAGCAGCATGTTAGAGTAGAGTAAATATAGAGTTTTAAGCGCTCTCCACACAACAACGACTCTCAATATTTTGTTTAGTGAAGAAAACAGACTGACAGAACTTCAATCGTAAAATAAAATTCATTTAGAGAAATTTGATGAATTAAAACTTATTTTTGATAATTTATTCGATAAAAATATTAAATTAAAATACGATACAATTAAAAACTAAATAATTTTTATGTTATAATATTAAAGTGGTTGTGATATTAAAAAATAAAATAAGTTAATAGTTTTTCGTACAGTGATGTAATTTATACACGAGAAATTAATAATAACCCAAAAAAAAAAACAAAAAAAAAAAAAACGTAAAAACAGAATAAATAAATAAAAATAATCGTACGATATTTCTCTAATACATAAACGAAATTATTTTTTGTTTTTGTATTTATTTTAAATTAAAACTATTTAAATTATTTATTTACATGGTGCTATGTGTAGTTGTGTTGAATAGTGATAAAAACCTTATAAGAAAATTAAAAAGTGTCAAATAAGTTTTACCACCAAAAATATTGGAATTTACCTAAAAGTGTGATATTGTAAGTGTCTAACTCCATTTTATTACTGTAAATTAGTATATCCGATCGGCTTAAGTCCCGTTTTATTTTTATTTTTATTTTTTGGGGTAAAATGTGCTTTTCGTAAATACCAAAACCATACATCGTTCGTAGAATACAACTTGTGTCGCTTTTATGTTTGTTATTATAAATCACTATCATGTGTTTATAGTTGATAATATAAAAACAAAACGTAAAAACTACAAATGCACACATTAACATGTAACTTGATGTGGTCATGAATGACTTTTAAGTTTTTAACTATTTGACTGTGTGCTACGTATCTATTGTGTCGCGTGTTACATCCATACGAAATTTTTTTACGCATATGAAAATGCCGGTTTATTGTGTTTGAGTCGAGGACATTATGGCCTTCAGAGTCATTTAACTGTGGTAAAACATATGACTACCGTTTTTTATTTTTGTTTTATTAACCGGGTTACACTTTGTTTAATTTGTGTGGTGAAATCGAATTTTGGGGTTTAACGGTATAATTAGTTCTTGATTGAATTCAAAACCGCGCATTATACATTGAAATTTGTCCAGTTTGATACGGATTACAGTTTACTTTACGTTTCGCGCGCTTTTTTGTGTTTAATGTTTTTCTTGTCGGTTTAATTTAATAATATCGTGCATTTAATCACTCTTCTTTTCAATAACTGGTGTTGTTACTTTTTAATTATTATCCTTTACTTACTAAGTATATTTGAATTTCAATTTTATAATTTCTCTTGCACGAATTATAACAGTAATAAGGATTTTCTTTTAATGTTGTAAGGCACTTTCATTGTATAAAGAGTATTCATAACGCATTTTTAACGTCCATTGTTAACATCCAGTTTAACATCCCCAACAATGGCGCAATATTTTTTAAAGGTCTCCTTTCTATCTGCTTATAGCATCTTTAGCTAATCTGTTAACGAGCTGAATAGCATCAATGGCTGATTGTGCCTTGCGGAAACCATATTGGTTAGTTCCAAAATCTTCAGATCTTTCAATCGCTTCCTCTAACCGGTCACACAGCAATTCTTCGGTAAGTAGTCCGCTCCACCTAATAGGCAAATCGGTCGGAACGATGTTGGTCTTCTGGTTTTGCTTTACCTCACGGGAGTAATATCAGTCTCTGTTCCTTCCAAATATCTGGAAACTTCTCTTCTCTTAAACAAGTGTTGAATACTTCCAAAAACTCTTCGCTCTGGTGATTTTCTGCTTGGGATTCTTTTAAAAGCGGATATTAGCTCATTTACAGTAAATAGCGGTACATTGTTAGTTCCAAAAGTACACGTGCAGACTGTCATTGATTGGCTTAGAAACAAGGTAGATTTAATATGCTATCCATCAGGATAAGGCATGTTGGTGTTGCTCCTATCGATAACTTAAACTTGGACAGTGCCATTTTGTAAGGCACTGTCCCTTTCAAGGAAGTATCATCCTTGACCTCATCCCAGATGAACTTCCATCTTTTTCGTTTGCTTTATTTAATGGCCACTTATGTATATTTCTTGAAGCGTGAAATAAATATGAGTTAGTATTTCTGCCACGTTGAGGTTGCTTTTTTGCCGGAGTAATGCAATTTCTTTATTCCACCAGTAAGCCGGTAGAAATCGTAGACTTCCCAAGTTACTCCTCTTCTATAGAGAGATTCAATAACAAACATTAGATCTATGACAGAACCATTAATGTTTCTGCTCAATGTGAATGTGTTAACGATGTTGCACAGGACGATATCCATAACTAAGAATGCATCCAGTAGAGCTTCACCTCTTCTATTTGTTTGAGTACTACGCCACTCTATAGCTCTTACATTGAAATGTCCGGAAATTACTGTAGGACTATGATGTCTAGCATCCAACAGTAAACTGTCCAAGAAGGGACTGTCCAAGAAGGTCTCCCTGGATGGCAAAACCTCCACCTGTCCAGATTACAGCCTTGTCGTCGATGTCACGACGATGTTCGATGATCGTCGAACTCATGTGCTTTTATTCACGTTTCTGTAGTGTTTACATATTATTGCGACGTCCGGTTTTAATTCGTATATATTCTGCGATAAGAGGTCTTGTGCAGCTTTATCATTGTCAAGTAAATTTAAGTTTAATTGGACTATCTTCAATATTTACGGTTTATCCTTATCGCCTTATGTCGTACTAGGAGCACTTATCCCGGTAATGTGGTTTTCGTCAGCTTTTCCTCTTCCGTAGAGCAGAATGCACATTGAGGTTTACTTATTACATCTTAAATTACATCTTCTTCTGAATGATAAATTGTTTGTTGTGGTACCTCCTCAGTTACCCAGAATTTTTATAACATTTAAAAGTGTGGATGGGCCTTCAATTTATATACCTTTCAATTGACCAGATATTACCCACCCAAATAACATTTTTTGTGCAAAAGGTAATCTCTTTGGTCCAATTATTCGGCCATTCTCCATGATTTCAAAAAACATTTCTTTGAAATGAATGTGCAGCTGGAAGTTTCGTTGGTTATAACTGAACTGGTTGAATGGCTTCATTATTGTTTCCTATACTACAACCTTGTCTCAAGTCTCTGCATATAGTTTGCTGCATCATCCGTGATTAGTCCCATGGCAAGCCTCGCTATTCATGATAAGCTTTGCTATTTATTTACTTATATTTAAGATGCAAGCTTTTCTATGTAGCCTATATAGCGTTTTTCGATATTCATCATAGAACCGACCCCGTTAAAGCTCAGTTTAAACTACTAAATAGCTGGTAAAACCCACTAGGTCTCATTTATTATCTCATTTAGTAGATTAGGGGGATTAAAAAAAAGACTACCATGTTTTTATATATTCGATCGATTAGGAACCTTTGTTCACATTACTGTACTCTTGACTTATGACATTGCAAGTATATATCAATTGATTAGGATTAATCAGTAATTTGAGGGTTTATACATTGTACTGAGGATTTATACTGAGAAAAAATACATATACAATACACAGTGACCAAGCATATAACAGCAATAAATGTATACTTACATAATACCCTTGAAAATATACCATTTTCGTAACGTATCGAAACCAATCGAGATTAGAATATTAATGTGTGTTTGTGAAGTTAAAACTTGTGCATTGCTTGAATACCGATCGCAAGCCATATATGATCTTAAATTCTACTGATAATGTTATCTAGTCATACGATGTCATAATATTGTGGCCATGTACCCCCAATTTGTTTTATAATTTATAAATTGTTAGCTCTATGTTTACAAAAAATTTCATTGACCCATGTCTGTAATTAATGATTAATTTTGATTAAAGCGTTTTCACTCATTACAGCTATTAGTTATGGTTTAAATGTACATTTATACGATTAGTTAGGTCAATTTTTATTTAATTGACGATTAGTTATCTTACATGATAACGATAATACTATTCATAAAAGTTATGTTGATTCGTTTGTTTTATAAAAAACTAGTGAGAACCCTAGAGAGAGTATAATGGTCTTACATTTATTAAAGACAAATATCAACTGACTTCAGTCTTTATCAGGCTTTATTTCTTGCTGGTTTTTTCTCCTAATACTGGTGTTTAGCATGCGCAGTTCACGTTCTGTTTTAGCTACTTTTAGCTGAGTTGCGTTGTCGAGTTTCTCTCTAAATGATTTCTAATCAGTAAATTTGTTGTTGAGATTGAGTTTCTTTTACTTTTTCTTGGCTAATTTGCTCAGTGTCATTTCAATGAAATTTGAAGCCAAGATTTCGAGATGTAGGAAATCCACCAAAAGGTGGATTAACGCGATGAATGATATTCGATCCTGATATTTCTTTTACAAAAAAATAAAAATAAACAAAACGGAGATAACGGAGGAAACGGGATAGTAGGACGGAAAAGGTAAATTAGCCAAGATTTTGGGCGCCTCTGTAACGGATTCAAGGTGCGAGTTTCGATTGTCACATCAAAACCATATCATAACAATCACACCCCGATGGTGTTAAATAATTCTTCCAACAGATGCCATGCTACGGTGTTATAGCCGTTTCCTAAATTCCTAAATTAAGTCATGGTTCTATTTTCCTAAACAAATTATGTTCGAGTGGTTCTAATAGTAATAAAATCGCAAATACGTCTTTGCAGCACAATTTCATCTCCGAACAACGTGTACCACACTTGAAGCAGTTCCCATCTTTTAAGAAATTAGGATTGGGTGAAACTATAGATTAAGATATAATAAAGATGGCACACACATAGTAAAATTAAAAAGAAACCATTCGGTTAAGGCGTTGCCACATGAGGAATATAAAAACAGACAGTGCGGTCGGTTGGTCAGCAAAATGACGTCACCACATAAACAAGAAAATATTTTTTTAAATTACTACACAAATAATCTCTAATTAACAAAACAATTTAACATCAATTTCAGAACACTAGATTGTAACAACCAAATTAAAACTTCAAAACTAGGAAACTTCAAAACCACGAACTGCAAAAAAATCTGTCGAAAAATGATGCGTTCGCAAAACAGCAAAAAAGCGTTCGAAGCCCGACAAAAATTATACCATTTAGAATTTTGCTGGCCAGATTTTATTTTGTTGAACAGCAAAACATAAAAATGGGTTATTTTGAATGAAATTATATTATTTTTAATAAAATATTGACTACATAATTTGTATTATATAAATTCACACTATTTCTGAACAACTTTCATTTAAAAAATGAAATAATGAAATCAAAAATTGGATTTGTCGGTTTAAAATTTGCAGTCGACAGTGAACAAATACAATATAAACTCCAGTAGCCTTTCTATACAATGAAATCTTTCCTTGTAGTTGAAAAAATGTATTTTTGTGCTTTGTAATTTCTCTAATACGTAGGCTGTTCAAATTCTAGATTTGTTAAAGTATTGCTGAGATTGAAAACTATGATAAAAAAATAGATTTATTTAGTGTTATTTATTGAAATTGTCATAGTAACGAAAAAATTCAAATATGATTTGGAATCAAAATTTTCTATAATAAAAGCCAAACTCATCGCGTAGCACACGCCGAATTATAAAAAAAAAAATAAAAAATTCTCGATCTGGTGTGGTGTTAGTAACATTTAATTTTTTGTTTTAATTGGAACATCTTTTTATATCTTAATCTATGGTAAAACCTACCTCTTATCGCACATAATCAATGTCGGGACCACAAACCGATTAAACAAGGACATAATGCCGTCCTTGTTTAATCGGTTTGTGGTCCCGACATTGATTATGTGCCACGAGATAAGCCGCATGCTTCCTCTTTGAGTGATATAAAACAGCTATAGCACCTGGAGTAGTCCTGTTACTGTGGTTCGAAAGCCAAATGGAAAAACCCGATTATGTCGTGACGCAAGGATATTAACGTGGTTTAGTGAAAGATGCTTATCCTCTGCCACTAATCGATGGATTGCTGGGGCGTCTCGACAAAACAAAATGTATTACAAGTCTTGACTTGAAGGACGTCTTCTGGCAAATACCATTAAATGAGGGGTCTAAGACTGCCTTCGCTGTTCCCGCACGAATGTTGTATCAATTTACCATTATGCCTTTCGGGCTTTGTAATGCACCGCAAACTAAGTGTCGTCATCGACTATCTGGTTGTTCTTTTAAGTATGTTGCAAGTAGGGTAGCAAGATAGGGATGGCATGGTGGTATCGTCGATTCATCTGAAATCACTTGTCACTAGTCACGGTTGCTTGATTTTGCCGAGCTTGATGGAAAATATGAACTAACAGAGAGATAAATAAGAAAACATTACATACATGCAAACTGTACATTAAAATTGATCAGAAGACACTTTGAAGTAAACGCGTAAAGGCGGAAGCAATAGTGGTCTATGATCCATGTCGAGGACAAACCTCATTGCATGCTAATAAAAGGAATATGGGAAGAAGGAAATTATAGGATAATTTTAACTTCCCAAGTAGGGGGAATAAAACTCATTTATGTTATATAAACACTTACAGATCTTTTTCCAAAACAATTAATTATCTTAATTGTTGTTGTTTTTATTTATGATGATGATGGTGAAGGTGATTGATTGGTGGTGATCTTTTTCCATGTTATCGAGATGTTTCTCGATCGACGTCTTACTATGGAATAGACGAGTTAATATTTTTTGCTTTTGACTTGCGATCGCACCATCTAGTGGTCGACACTAAAACCATTGTTGTTCAGCAATGTGCTGAAAAGATAATTCGTTGTTCAGCAGGTGAAGAAATGTAAATCGTGTTCAACTTCAAGTCGATCGAATGTCAATGTAATGTAAACAAACGACCGACATTGACATGTCGTGAATTTACTATGAATTTAATATGAAAACATATAATTATGTTAATTATATGTGTATATAGCTATTTTTACGGCTGAGTATTGTATACTCAACCGCTACAAAATCAACATGTGAGTAGATCGAAACTCGCACAGATGTGAAAGAGCGCTGGGCCCGCCATACACTTGTTTTTACATAAACTTGGAAGGATAAGGCAGGATATTAGTTAAATTATTGAATTCGACTCGGTTACAGACACCTTGGCGGCCAATAGTTAAGAAATATTTGTAGGGTAGGGAAAGGAAAGGCATGTAGGTAATGACACAATTCCCGGTAGCAAAATACTGTTAGTATAAGAAAATCACAATTTTACTGAACTGCTCTGCATTCTGTTATCTCTTATCAGCAATTCCAGTGTGCCACCATTCATCTGCGATCTGCAAAGGTTCCCCGAAAAAAAAATCTATTAATGAACTAATTGCTCTTAGCCAAAGGCTGTCATAAATTGACTTAACTGTCATCTGAAATTATAAATTAATTAATCTTTAATATTATAAAATAATTTCTGCAAGCCGTAGGCTGAAATAAATTGGATTTGTTTTTACCTGAAAATTCAAATTTTTTAATTTGTCCCATTGTAGATAAAAATTATTCTACGTAATAATAAATAATACAATAATAAAAAACAAAATAATATACCAATATAAAAATATAACAATACAATAAAACAATAATACGACAATATGAAAATATAAAAATATAATAATGTAATAGCACAACAATGAAACAAGACAACGATACAACAAAAAATAACCCAAGTAACAAGTAAATACAAGTTTTCATGAAAATCTTGGTATATATATATATATATATATATATATATATATATATATATATATATATATATATATATATATATATATATTCACTTTACCGGACACAATAACACCGAAACTTTTAAAAATAAGACATAATAATAAATTAATTTATATATAATAATATAATATAACGATAGTAATATAAAATTAATATAAATTAGATTTTATAAAAATTGAATAAACAATACAAATCAATTAAATTAACCGTTTTATGACAAATGCGTCATGTAATCGCCAAAAATCTAATTTATATACACTTTATTTGACATAAAACTTTAAAATTAATACAAATTCGATTTAAAAAAATTGTATACACATTACAAATCAATTGAATTAACTGTTTTTTGACCAATACGTCATGTAATCGACAAAAATCTAATTTATGTAAACTTTATTTAAAAAATTGATTAAATATTACAGTTCAATTGAATTAACCGGTTTATGACAAATACGTCTCGGTTCAAGTTTATTAAAAATGTTGACATATTGCTTTCTTATAATGTTGTGTCTTGGTGAGCATATCGCCCCTACATGAACATAATTTAGCACCAACGTGGCTTATCGTAACTATGGTAGTTCATTCATCTGTAGAGTAGAGTTTGTTTGGTACATGAGAGATAATTGATGAAATTCGAGATCAAAACCATCAGAGAAGGTGCTGGTTGACTATCGTACAATATAATCAGATGGAGCTAGGATATACGGTACTAGTCAGTAATGTCCTGTAAACACAGATAACTATTATCCATTTTACTGGCTATATGGACCTCATCATAAAGAAGAGTTCTTTAAAATCCACCATCACTAGTTTACGTAACTAACAAAGTCACCAGGTGACAGCATTTTTAATGATGACTAAGTTCTTGTTTAATAGTTTATAAGACGTTGAAATCCTAAGAAATACAAATGACATAAATTGTATGTTCAATCAATTTATGCTATTATCAACGAGCTTATAATTTATTGAAAGTTCAATAACGAATAGTTAGTTATTTATATATCGTTATCGAAAAGCGTATCGTTATTGGAAGCATCTCTTGATTAATTTGATTTTTGTTTTTTTTTATCATCAAAATTAGAATATTGACATTTGCACTTTGGATTCGTAAAACTGAACTCTTTAGAATTCTTCATGATTCACGAATTTCAGAAAGTGAAGTATGGTTTTATATATTTCATACAATAGTATAGGCTGGCCGAAGCTATGCATCGGAAAAGTAGATTCTCTAAGTGGTTTTGTTATCCGATTAATTTAGAAAGTAAACGAAGCTTTTAAAGCTGTGGTTTGCTTAACTTTTTTCACTTTCCCTAATTTTTAGTACTTTAGGTCATTTGGAAGGTTCTTGGTCATTTCTTGCCATGAAAAAATCATTGAATTTGATAAAACACGTCCTTCAAATAATTAGTAAGCACATATATATTCTTTCATCACTGAGTTTATCGTTTCTTTTAAAAGTATGATATATCCAACATAATGTTCTATTCATAAAAAAACTGCAGCGTTATCAAGATTATGCTGCAATGAATCATTTTTGGGAATTTTTACGAAATAAGTGGTGGCAAAGATTAAAATTACTTTGCGGTTCAATAGTTTTTGATTATTTTAATTTGTAATGTTATTCTCTAGCGAGTTTGTAATTATGATAGTTGGAAAGTAGTTCTTGTTTGGTTACTTTAGATATTTTCCATATTTTGGACACATATTTTAGACAAAATACGTTAAATGTATTCTTAGTAGTTTCTTCAGAATCGCTCCATAGTTGTTAAATCAAATCTGGGTCCTTTTTTAACTTGTATACTTTTCCTGACAAAGTATTTTATTTTCCTTGGGTAAGTTATTTCCTTTTGCTTTATTTTTAAAGTACTTTCCATCGTACTCGATCTTCAATTATTTGAAGTTTATCATTAATTTTATTTTGTTGGTTGAGTAAAGCTTGCAAAGTTTGTTTTAGATTGCTTCCGCGGCTACTTTAGCACTCGACTCTACCTACACTCTTAATTGGGAGACATTACTTTGCTAATTGGGTGTGGCTGTCTTCTTTACGTTTCCACATTTAATTTGTATTCCATAATACGTCCTCTATAACTACTAAAGCTTCCGTACGATGTGCGCAGTTTAGTTATTTGTATTGCGGTAATTGGCTAAACCACGTCATTCAAATAAATTATATGTAAACATATTTCATCATCACCGAGCTTATCGATTCCTTAAACAAATAAATTTCAATGACTAATAAATTAACATAAAACTGTAAACATTTAACAACTGCATCGTTATCGGGCAATTTATCGTTGTCGAGATCACGCAAAAATTAATCAAAATATTTTTTGGGGATTTTCGGAAATAAGTCAAATGGTGAGAACGATTAAAATTACATTGTGGTTAATTTTCTTTTTTTATCCAAATGTAATAACACATTCAGTTATTTTAAAAGTAAAATGTTGTCACCAACAACATTAATTTTTGTAAAATCCCTCAATTATGTTGCTGGAAATTTTTGTCGTTTTATTCATACATTTTTACTAAATGACCACCAAACTGGGTGTACTCTTTAGTCATACGATCTATTTTAAGCCATTTAATCTTCCTGTTAGTTTCTAAATATTTTTCGAAGTAAACTTGACTAACATTAACAATCAGACACTTTCTTATTACGAGACTGCTTTAAAATTAACTCAAGATTCTTTATATTCGTCTTCGGCAACAATTAAATTTTCAATGAAACGCGATTATTTATTTATTTATTTTTCAAAATTTACCTTTACGAACTTTTTTTTACAAAAGCTCGATTTATAGTAAATTTATGTTAAAGTGAAGATTTACACTTTTACAATTTAGACTTAAATTCTTGATTTATAACCCCTTTTGGAAGCTTTTATAACCTTGATAAAAGCACCGAGCTTTTATAGTTTGATTTATAAATTATAGTCGTGGTTCTAAAGTATTTTATTTATAAATCTTGTGCTCAAGTTTTTATGAAAAAGCTTTAATATTTATTTTTGTGAACCTTAAAGCTGATGATGAAAAAGCTCATATTATTTAGTTTTATGTAATAAAGTTTAAACCTATTTTAAAACGTAAATATACCAAAATTGTCTTAGTATCAAATGTGAAGCTCTTAAAAATGGATTTATCTCTTACTAAATCACAATTTTAAAAGCTTTAAAGTTAATAACTTTAAAAACCTAAAGTTGAGCTTAATTTTTTAGCAAGTTTAACTGCATAACAGTTCTAGTTTTAGAGATTTCAACAAAGATTTGGTTTACTGTACAAAACGATTTTCATTTTTGTGATGTTAAAACTTGTTGCTTGTAAAAGCTCATTTTCATATTCAACTCTTGAAAAGCATCAACGAATTATTTTTTTTGATATATAAACCGTGTCACAAACTTTTGAATCGACTAATTAAAACTGAATGCTTGAAAAATATTTAGTTTGCCGTTTTTAAATTTAATTTGATTGAAATTAAATTAATTTAATTGTTATCCCTCATTTTGTACTTAAAAAAGTTTGAACGTTAATTTATAGATAACTGATGATGATGATGATGATGTCACATTCCCCGATATGCAACCAAATATAAATTATGATTCGTTTAGACAGAACAAGTTATATATTTTTCCCATTGACAGTTTTAATTTGTGTGATATTTTGATACACTAAGTGGTTTACTTACATTGAACTATGATGCTTAGTCAAATTTGTGATGCTAAAGTAACTTTAGTAGATATAGGAAAGCATTTTATTTTTATTGTTCCATAACTTGATATTTTATAAATTTGACAACAGCATCGTTTTTATCAAATGAATCTTTTTTTTATCTTGCTGAACTTAAAGATTTTTAATAGGTTTTGAGAAATAAGTCAAATAAATTAGACCCAAATAATGATTGTTCGGTTAATTAGTTACGATTCCAGTTTTTTTGGACAATATCGTTTTTACAGTAAAAAGTTTTGTCTTTTCTCTAAATTTTATTAGTAACAATAAGTGATTTTACGAATTGCCTGCGTATTTAAAAAAAAATCGTTTTATGAACTATTGAGTGTAATTATCAAAACAAACTGTTGCTACTCCAATAATTTTAGGTTACAATTACATATCAAATTTTTAAAAAGTTGCACTTAAAAGTAACAAATTTGGGTGAATCCACTAAACCTTACGAGCTTTTCGAATAAAATTCTGGCTTTCAAATTCACAAATATTTAATTCTCACGAAAGCTTAATATAAGCTTAATATGACACTTCATTGAAAAGTTTAGACAAAGAGCTTTTCTAAGTCGATTTTTTAAATATTTATTGGCTTACTCTAAATTTAAAATATGTATATTTGATTTAAAAATTAAGCACTATTTTCACATAAAAAGCTGTTAAATACTTTTTTCACAGCTTGCATAAACTTCTGTAACCAAAATTAATAAGCTTTTCAGTAGTGCATAGAGCAGACTTGTGTTTTACTATAGGGAATAAAAGCCCTCAAGGTTTTAGGTTTAAACTTGTTAGTTATAAAATCTCAATGAAGCTTTAGAGGTTTTGATCATAATTTTTGCTTACTACAGTTCTGCAAAACGATGACATCTCAACTCAAATCTTACAAGTTTTGTGAACTTGCGTTAAACTTTGAACTTTGATAGAGCTGTTGTGTGTTTTATGGGAGAGGTAACCTCTCCACGATCATAATTTTTTGTAATGATCATATACTTATAACTATACTTTTTTAATTAACAAGTTCTTGAAATCACATATTACGAGTTTAATTTTGACATCACATATTACGAGTTTAAATATTTAAGAAAGCTTTATTTTACTCTCTAGTGTTACTATAAAGTAAAGTTCTTTTAACTATGGTAGCTAATCAAAGCTTTAAAGCTTTTGACTATTTTATTTCTTTACAGTTTTTTTAAAACTTACACCATTATATGCTTTAAATATTTGATAAATCTTCTTTTTAGGTTTCATTGTAAAACTAAGCTTTCATGAAATTGTAGTTTATAATTGTTGTTTCCAAAGCTTATTTTATATTTAAAACTATTAAACATACTTTTTACACAGCTTACGTACAACTTTACCTCCTTAAATTTTGAGATTTAAGTATTTTACAAAGCTTCTTTGTATTGTAAAAAATTGTCTTGTGTTTACTTTATAATTTGTTCAGTTTGTACAAACTTTTGCAAAGCTTTTTAAAAGTTAATTTAATTTAACCTTAGAGCTTTTAATGCTCCTTTTTTGTTTACTTTTTTTGTTTTGCTTGTTGAAACTTTAACAACACATATTATGTAGCTTAAATGTTTTGCAAAGGTCTCTCATCTTGTATAAGCGCCAGTATATTTTATTGTTGAAATGAGCTTTCATAATCATCACCTATCTTTTGAATTTATTAAATTTAAACTCTAGAGCTTTTAAATATAGTTATTTACATAATAAATTGTTGCAAAGCTTGCGTAAAACTTTAACACCACATTATTTTAATGTTACGGGTAAGCTCTCATGACCATGATTTGATTTTTTACATGTGTTGCTTATAAATCCAGTTTGTAACTTGAAAGCTTTTGATCATACAATTTAAATTAACAATTTTTGGTTTAGTTTTATAGCTTAAAAAGCCAAATATTAAATCGAGAGCTTTAGAAAGTATTTTTTACTTGACAGTTGTTTGCAAAGTTTGCGTAAAAATGGCACTACACTGTTATAAGCTTTAAATATTTTAACTAGATTTACTATATTGTATATAACTGTATTGCGTTTTACTCATGATTTGTGGTTCAAACTTCTGAGTTATAAAAGCTCATTAAAGTTATTAGATTATAATTTTTACTTAAATCGGTTCTGCAAAACTTACGTAACACTTTAACATTTGTATGATAAGTATAATTTTTTACATACACTTTTTTGTACAACTACGGTTAAAACTTTGACACCACATAATGTAACTTTTAAATAATTTACAAAGCTTTATTTTATTAAAGAGAGATGTCGTGTGTTTAATGGGAGAGGTAACTTTTATCCTTTTTTATTTAACAATTTCTTTATTGTTTCTTATAAAGCTGAGCTTAAATGGCAGATTTTAAAATATTTTATTCATAATTTGTGACGTAACTGTTTTTTGTACTGGTGACACTGTGATGTCACATATTATAAGTTTTAAATAATTTAGTTCATTAAAGCTAAATGAAATACTAAAGCTTTACACCATAATTTTTATGTGAAATCTGGCTTTGTCACCATATATTTTAAGCTTTAAATGTTTTTTAAAGCTTTCATGCATTTTATAATCATACTTGTGTTTTATTGAAATGATAAGCTCTTATCTAAAGGCTTTTCTGTATTGTATAAAGCTTTCTTATATTTTATTAGGTTTTTATGTGAATTATCGTTTGATAAAATTTGTAGCCGCTAAAAGTCTTTAGAAACTCAAGAGCTTTTAATCATGCATTTAACCTTACAGTATTAATAATTTTCAATATTTTACAAAGCTTTACTGCATAAAATGTTTAAAGCTGTTTTGTTTTAAATTGCGCATAACTTTAATAAGACGTATTAAGTGCAAAGCTTTATTGTTCTTTTGTTTTACTGTACAGGAAATTAGCTCATAAAAAAACTGTCTGTTGTTAAACTTTTAACTTATAACACCTTGCTGCAGCTTAAGAGTAAAAAGCTTTAGTCAAAGTTTTTTAATTATCATTTTTAGAAAAATTTGCTTAAAACTTTGACACCAAAGGTTATGAGCTTTGACATTTTAGATTTCAAAAAACAGAATTTGAATAAACTTTACTTCAATGATGTTTAATATTTTACAAAGCTTTCTTGTAGTGTATAAAGCAGTCTTTGTTTTAATGTAGAACTTTAACAAGTTTTAATAGACGTGACTTGTAGTTAAAAATTGTGGTTTAAAAAAGCTAATTTTGGGGTAGAGTGTTAACATTTTGTGAAGTTTTCTTGTCTTTTATTTTATTGCAGAGATGAGCTTTTATGTTCATAAGCGAAAAAGTTTATTGCCACCTTAACACTTTTGAAAATAATTTATTTTATGTGTAAAACTTTAACATCAAAGATAACGAACTTTCTTTTATCGTATAAAGAACTTGAAGCTTATAAAAACTCATTTTGATGAAAGCAGAATTTTACTGAAACTTTCACACCAATATAATCTTTATATTATACAAAGCTTTCTTACAATGTAAACAGCTGCCTTATGTCAAGATACTCTTTTATGAACATGAGGTTTAAGCTTATGAAATTCCTTTGAAATTCTAGAGCTTTAAACATAGTTTTTTATTGAACAGAATTTGGTAAAGCGTTCATCCAAATTTTGCATTTTTTCCGATTTCAAAAAGATAGCTTAAAAAAGCTGATTCCAGGTTTGATCATCATGAACACATTTTTTGTTACACATATTATGTGCGGTAGAAGTTTACCAAAGCTTTGCAGTATTTATTGTAAGATCCAATAAAGTCTTATTTTTAGTGGAAGAGGTCAGCTCTCAAAATTAAGGTCTATTGCTTAAATTTGTATCTCATAAAAGCTTATTGCAACTTTAGAGGTTTGGATGTAAATTTTGGATTTAACAATTTATTGTAAAGTTTTCGTAAAACATTTTAACTACATTTTATGAGCTCTAAATGATTTTTAGGTTTTTTGTGTATTGTTAAAGTGCTTTTGATTATAATTTTTACCTTACTGAATTTCATAAAGCTTGAACCAAAAACTGACGTCAATATATTTAATAATATTGTGCAAAGCTTTCTAGTGTACCATTTTTAATCTCTCATAGGCATGGTCAGCGATTTCAAATATTGAGCTTTTATTCATAATTTTTACATAAAAAATTACAATTTTTTTTATAAAGCTACATTAGTTTTACCCTACAAAATATTGCAAAGCTTGCAAATAATTTGACTGCAATATTTTATTTTTTACAAAGCTTTCGTGTTTAAGATGTGTAAAGCTGCCTTATGTTTCATGTTCGGCCATAAACCTGTAGTCCATAGAACTTAAAAAGCTTTATTGATAAATGTTTACATAATAAATTGTGGCTAAGCTTGCGTATAACTTGTTAAATGTTTATAAAAGCTTAATTGTATTTTTTAAAACTGTTCTGTGTTTTACTGTAGTGATAAGGCTTTATAAGAATGATCTATGGCTTAAACTTGTATCTTATGATAACTCAATGCAAATTTATAGTTTAAAGCTCTTGTCATCGTTTTTTAATTAAATTGTTTTGACATGTTGGTGTTAAACCTTAACACTAAAGTTTATGAGCTGTGATGCTTGTTTAAAATGCTTTTTGTATCGTATCAAACTAGATTATATTTTATTGTAAAGCTTTAGTAAGCTTTGATAGGCAGAATTTGTAGTTTGAAATTGTAGATTAAAAAAATCTGATTCCGGGTTTGAGCCTTAATATTTTGTAAAGTTCTTTTGTCTTGTATTTTATTGTGTTTTATTGCAGAGGTGAGCTTTTATGTTCATGATCCGATTTTACATTTTCTAAACCTTATTTTTTAGAGCTTTACCTGAAAACATTTAAATTGAATAACTGTTTTGGTTTTAGTGGTAGAGATAAGCTCTCATGATTAAGGTTTGCTGTCTAAACTTGTACTTGTATTAATTTATTGTAGAACAAAACATTTTATACTCATTGTAGCTTAAAAAAACACTTAGTATTTACTTAACATTTTGTTTGTAAGCTTTGCGTAAAATTTTACTCCACTATTATGAGCTTTATATATTTTTACTTAGGTAGAAGTAAGCTTTTAAAAGCATGATTTATAGTCAAATTTGTAGTTTATAAAAACTGGATATTATAATTTCTTTACTTTTTCATAATTTTAGGAGAGCTTTTAAAAGTTTCTTGAATCGCAATAGTGACAATAAGTTTTGCTTAACTGGTTTTTTGTTAAGCTTATATTAAACTTGCGAAGCTCTCTTGTTTTGTAAAAGCTGCATTGTTCTTTTTTGTAGAGATAAGCTCTCATGATCATGCTCTCTTGTTAACATTTTGTAAAGCTCATTGATAGTATTATTTACAAAGTACAGTGTGGGAAAGCTTGCGTATACCTTTAACACAACTTAATTTGTGCTTTAAATTTTTACGAAAGTTTTACTGTAGTGGATATGGTGTCTTGTTTTTAGTGGCAGAGTAAGCTCTCTAGAGTAAAATCTGTTGCTTAAACTTGTAAAAAGCAAAAGCTTTTCATGCAAATTTCTAATTTAACAATTTATTGCGTACAATTTTGTCACTACATTTGACGAGCTTTAAATATTTTAAAAATCTTTCGTGTATTGTAGAAAGCTGTCATGATCATAGTTGGTGGTTATTTGAAGCTTATCAAAACCTAAAGAAAATCTAGAGCTTTTGTCATAATTTTGCGTATAACCTTAACATCATATATTTAGTGCTTTGAATGTTTACTAAAGCTTTATTGGATTGTATAAAGCTGTTTTATATTTTATTATAGTGTTAGGCTTTCATTTGTGCCATGAGTTTGGTATGTTTTACCTCATTGAAACTCAGAAGCTTTTGGTCATAATTTTATACTTAACAAAATTTAGAAAAGCTTGAAAAAAAATAGGTTCCAATATAATCCTAGTTATTTTGAAAAGCTTTCTTGTAATATATACACATGATAAAACCGTTTTAAATTGAAATTTTAGAGCTTTTTATCTTAATATTAACTCAGCAGTTGTTGACAAAGCTGACTCTACTATTATAAGCTTTAATTATTTTTTATGTATTGTAATATGTTTCTTTGTTTTTAGTAAATGTTTTTCAGTAAAACTTCTTTATACTCTAAAATTTTGAAAAATGTACTAACATGTTTAGATTTTTTATCAGCGCGTGTCAAGGGTTACTTAATCGATTAATTGAACTTGAATAGAAGATAGGAATTTAATGCGATTTCAAACATAATTTTACTGAAATTAAATTAATTTAAATATGTATATATTTTATTTCAATTAAAAATTTTTTTATTCAAAAATTAAAGAGAAACTGGAACATAGCTACATAAATTATGATTAATTTAAATATTTATAATTTTCAAAAAAATTTTTGCTATTTACATAAAAAGCTTTTATCAAAAATAATTACGATTTGTTTTGCACCACTTAATTGATAGTTTTTATTTCTTGCCATGGACCACTAACATACATTTTCTAAATCTCTAAATGAAAACGACTATAAGTTATTTATTTATGTTGTTATAATTCCGTTTTCCCAGCATCCATTGCGCACTCGCATACGAAAATTTATTATCACAGCACAACAAGAACAAAATAAAAAAGCATTTTTCTCGTTTTTTCACATCACCGACATAGGCTCGTCTTTCTTCCTGACGAAGCTTTTAACATTATTTTTCACACAATCCTATTGTTGTTGTACATTTTCTTGTATATTTTCCATAACGATGTCCTATGTATTTGTTTCATCTCACGAGTTTGTGTTTTTCTTCTTTGTTTTTTTCGTTATGTTATTTTTCATCTGTTATCTTTCATTTTTATAACAATTTCTGTTGGTTGTTCATCTTGTGTCCAATATTCGAAACGACATAACACAATAAACACAGTAAAATCATTTTCCATTGAACACGATATATATATATTATGTGAAAATTAAATTTAATATATTGTTAAATGTGTTTGTTGATTTAAAATTTTCTAATTTTTTTTTTTTTAAATATTTTCTATTTATTTTTATTTTATTTTATTTTTTCTATACAGAGTTTAGTTCGTGCACATTTCGACGTGAAGTGAAAAATTTACCGTAAAAGAAAATTATATAGTGAAAATCGAGTGTCCTACAAAAAAAATAAAAAGTAAAGAAAATTTAATAAATAAAATGACATAATTTAAATTAATAGTGTTGTTGTTGTTTAAAAAATAAGAAAATTTATTTGTGATATATAAATGCAACTAATCTCGGGAAATTCATTAAAAAAATTAGTAAATTTTTCAGTATACTAATTGATGATTTTTTTTTTGAAATTTAGTAAAAAAAATTGAACATTTAATATATTCAAGTGATTGTTGTTTTTTTTTTATCGAATTCTAATTTGTTATCTATAACGTTTTGAAAGAGAGTGAAAAAGAGATGGTTGTATACATATATACAGTGATTACAGTATAGCCCACTCAATTAAACAAATACAAAAATTGTGTGTGTGCGTATACATACATATGAATTTGTGTGTGTGTGTGCCTAACTAAAAAAATAAAAATATTTATTTGACACCTCGGTATCGTGTACACACAGCAGCCAGCATCAGTACATACCCTACAATAAATTGTGAATGTACGTTTCGTGTCTGGATAATTAATTTATATTTTTTATTTATTTTGGGCTACGCTGTATGTTCGACGCATTTAAACGTTTAAAAATAAAAAAAATAATTTTCTAATAGTATATAAAAATAATTTTTATTTTTTTTTGTTACCAATTTAATTTTGGCAATGCGACACTATTGTGCTACCACTAACTAATAATAATAATTAAAAAAGTTGTGCACAAATAGAATTAAGAAGTAAACAATATGTGATTAGAAAAATAAATAAACAAAAAAATTGTCGACTAATTTAATATGAATTTAAATGTGTTATAATTTTGAAATATTTAATTTATTATTTAAAAAAAGTTTTCATTCATAAACATTAGCACAAAAAAAAAATTTAAAGTTTTTTAAAGTTTATAATTGCACAAGAGTGTAATTTTTTTGTTTCTGTTAATTTTGTTGTAAAAGTGATATAGTGAAATTTTATATATTTCTAAGTGTTTATTATATATTTATTTAAATTATATCTAGTTGTTTAATTTTGTTTATAAAAAATAAAAAATAAAAATTAAAAAAATTTATTAAGTGATAAAATATAATTAGAAAAGTGTGTGAAAATGAATGAAACTAAATTTAAATTGTTAGCATATTTTTTACTATGTTCGATCATAGTCCGTGTTTCGATATCGGCCAAAATTAAAGATAATTATACTGGATATACATCGTCACCGAATTGGATATCTGCATCTAATAATATAGGTAAAGTGATTTTATTTTTATTTTTATTTTTTGTTTTAGTGTTATTTTGCAACTTACTCTAGATCAATCGTTAGAAGGTTGCCCATATTAACCAAAGTCAGTTGCAAGAAGCTTTTTTTATATGAACGTTAGAAAGCTTTGTAGATCTAATGCTAGCTTTTGATCTATTTCAAAATATTTAAAATGATTATCTAAAACTTTGCAAAAAAACTTGTGCAATAGACAGTTAAGTTTTGGCTTTGGATGTGAGATTTCTCAAATAAAAAAAAAACTCCACCAGTGTAGTTAGATACAGCCATAAAATTATAAATTTCAAAATCAACCAGATCAAAATGATCAAAAAAACTGCCGATAAAATCCGAAAACTAAAATTCATTAAGAAGCTTTTATATCCCTCTCTTTTCGACGGGTGAATTGTATGTAAACAATTATTCCCTCTCCAATACCTATTTCATCCCCAAAAACAGATGGTGTGCTCTAAAACGAGCTTAAGTTATTCCAATAAAAAAAGAAAGATAATTTGTTGTTTAAATAACTATACTGATCAATATTGCTTTTCTCCAAAGTTTTGTAAAAGGCTGTGAAAAGTGGAATGGTTAATTTTTTAGAAAAATTTTTTTTTTGTACCCACTTCAATTTGGGTTTAGAAAAAATAAGAACATAGAACAAGCAATTTAATCAGTTATTGAACAGAATAGTGCCAGCATTGATCGACGATTTAAATCTTCTGCAGTGTTCATCGACATTTTAATATTAGTTTTTAGCCCAAACTTGTTGGTAAAGTTGCAACATCTTATGTATTAACATTGCTGAATATATTTTAATAAGCCAATATGTTTTGTTGTATCATTTTATCTTTTTTCTGTATGGTATGCTCATTCCATTTTAAATTAGCATCAAGAGTCATGCCAAGATATTTAACTTTGTTGGTATTTGCTTCACACTTGCTATTGGTATCCAGTTTTTGATTAATATAAAGTTAACATGTCGCATTTTTTAGTCCAGTTACTTCCATGTTTCGTAGTTCCTTGCAGTTTTCTTTAGTTGCTTTTTCTACATTAGCTCTGGTTGCTAGAGTTGCTGTGTTATCTATAGGGTGTTCCAAAAAGAGGTTTTATTTTGATATTAAATATAAACGAGTATTTTCTAAGATAAATCAATGAATATTTATTTCATTGTAAAGAGGAAGGTATGCCATTAACATTTGAAAACAATATCAGCCAAATAGCCGCCACGGCTAAGCTTGCAGCACCATATCCTTTTCATGAAATTTTCCATGGCCAATTCGCACATTTGCGGCTGTATGTCCTCGATAACTTCACGAATTCCATTTCTTTAAGGTCTTAAAAAGACTAAAGGTGTTAAATCACAAGAACTCGGTGGATCACCTCTTCGAGAAATAACACGGTCAGAAAATTTATCTTGCAAAATTGTGATTGTTTCGTTGCTTGTGGCATGTCTTGCTGAAAATAAACGTCGTCCACATCAATATCTTCCAATATCGACCATAAAAAATTATTTATCATCATAGCTCGGTAGCGCAATCCATTCACCTTCACGGTTGCACCAGCCTAATTTTTGAAGAAGTAAGGTCCAATCACACCGCCAGTCCAAAAACCGCTCCAAACAATGACACGTTGAGGATGGAGAGGCTTTTCAACAACCATTTTTGGATTTTCTGAGCCTCAAATGCGACAATGCTTATTAACGTAGCCTTCGAGGTGAAAATGGGCCTCATCACTGAAGATGATTTTTCGATGAAAATCCGGATCATTATCTTCGCTAATTGAATCCTTCAAATGCATCAATTTGAAGGACCCAATGATCGAAAATACAACGTTTATGGTGATCGACTGGTTTGAGTTCTTGTGTTAACTGAACTTTAAAAGCCTTACGACCTACGTCATTATGAAAAATACGGTGTAATGTCGTTTGTGGAATGTCTTATTCTAAAGATCGACGAGGAATCGATTAACCTGGGTTTTCTTCAACGCACATGGTTTAGATTCTTCACATCATTAACTTGTCCCAACAGCTCAAATTTTTCTACCAGTTTCATTATTGCTGGCCGAGAAGGTGCTTCACGAAGATCAACGCTTTAGTTTAGCAAACTGTAACTGCAAAATTTTCATCATTTTTGTAGTGAATTTTAACAATTTCAATGCGTTTTTGAAGCGTGTATCGTTCCATTTTTAGTAATGGTGTAGTTTTTGCTTGTCAAATGTCAAAAGATGACAGCTTCAAAATTGGCAGCTGCCTAAATAGCAGGCTATCCAAAATGAAACTTCTTATTGGATAACCCTATAAAAGTACAAAACTAGCTATTGTTGTCTTAATATTGGTCTGTAACTATATCTGTAATGATAGTGTTGAGTATTTTCCTGCAGACTAATTTGTCTAAACACGTGACCAATCTGAGTTAAATAGTTATAAATCAAATGGTGGAGGTATTCTTAATGCTGTTTACTCGTTCATCGTTAGTAATGCAGTTAATTGTGATCCAAATATAGAACTATTGTCTTAACTTGAACATCGTTAAAAAGTTAATATTTGTTATTGGATGATATATTCCACCGGTTTCGGAACCTAAATTGTCTACTAAATATACACATTGTATAATATTTCATCTAGAATTCTAAAATACCAGATGTCAAATGGGCAGACAATCCGGATTTTAACTGTGTTATACCTTATAACGTAACATCGTCTGTTGAAACTTTATGTATATAAATTCCTTCTTATCGTATGGATTTGTCCAGATCAATGTTGTTCCAAATTACAATAATAAATTTCTGGATCTTATTTTTACAAACTCGCTTAATTTATAAATGGTAACTGAACCGCCGGTTCCATAGCCGGATATTGATAGCCTTATTCCATATTTCTGATCAATTATAACCAATTCTGCGATTTTCATTTAATGTACACCTTGCAATCAATACCTTTATCAACATTATTAAATAGTTCACTTTCACTGGGAGTCTTTTTAGTTGTTTTGGAATCGTAACATATTGTTCCAATCTTTAAATCATATGTCTCTAAATAGGGGGGTATTTCTATACTATCAGCAACTCCAAAATTATTCGAGGTGATTGAGGCGAATGCTCAACTGGATGTTTATGACGTTAGCAAGGCATTTAATTCATACAAATTAAAATCAATTGCCATTGCTGATAGTTTGATAAAATGAATTGAATCTTATCCCATTGAACGCATGTAGTTTGTAAAAATAAATTATCGAGAGTGCTCCCATCTTGGACCCCTACTCTTCATTTTGTTCTTTAACGATATAACAAAATGTGTCAATTTTGCTCGTTGTTAATTTATGCTGATGATCTAAAAATATTCTCTCCCATACATAATGTATGTTACGCAATCAATCAAACGAAGGACCTTGATGAAATTATCAGTGAGAAAGGAATTTATTATTTTTGAATGCAAAAAATTTAAAATTGTGTCTTCCCGAATAATTAAAGTGAAGGATGTAGGAGTTTTGTTGGCACTGACCTTATAGGCTAATACAAAACGAACTATATAAAAGAGTTTGATAGTTTTTGCCTCGTTTTATCGGTCTCTTGCCCATTCTCAACTCGAATATGCCCTGTGTGTATAGTGTCCGTGTTATATTAATCAGAACTAAGACGGTTCTAACTACTTGAAATTCTCCGACAACATGCCAGTGCTATTTTCATATTCGATCTGTTAGATGGTATAACAGTTAGTCAGAATTTATTATTGAACCTTAATTTGTATGCCTCTGTAAGGAATCTACAAACTTAAACTCTGTCGAAATTTTAAAAATGTCGAAATTTTAAAATGAAGTCCGTTCCTTTATTGACTCTAATATGACAAAATCTGAAATCAGACAATCTTTAAAGAAAGGTTATTTTAATAATTTACTTGTTAATTAAATCAGAATGTTTGATTTGTAATCAATACTTTTGTTTTTCAATTAAAATTGTACCAGAACTTCTAGTGTTAATATACTCGTAGTTAATAATAGATGCAGAAGGTTCTGTTTCTGTCAAATATCTGTTAGTCAATTTTCCACCATATTTTGCTTGTACCGCTAGGCCAGACTGTAAGTTTATGGCCTAACAAAAACTCGCAAATATATGATTAGCCTGCTGCAAAAAGCCCTTTTGTCTTAGGGGTTGTTTTCTATGACCCCCAGAAAGACATTTCTTCATTAAAATCACTACCAATAATCCTATTTGCTTCAATAAATTGTTATCCTCCTTATTTAGATTATGCCTATTGGAAGACAACAAATGACAGAGATATTAAATTCCGTCTTATTATTTAACTGGATGTTAGGAGTAGCTAGAGTTGCATAGTTTCTTCTTCATTTTATTCTTATATTTATCGCTCTTCTAGCCGGATGTGGTAGGAAATATACCCACGTTTTTGGCATATGACGTTTTAATAAGATGGCTATATGAAATAAGAGTAAATTTTAATTTTAATTAATAATAAGTAAATTTTTACACTATTTTTACTTCTAAAAGATTTCTAGCTCTGGATTATGTTGAATTAGTCCATTTGCATTCCAAATTACAATTCTTAATTCTTAGTTTCAATGCTTTTCTCTTGTTAAATGCGCCGAGTGTTAGGCGCTTCGATGCTTTTAATAATTTTTTCTAGCATAATATTATTATTGATGTCTTTAAAATTTACCGAGTTTTTTAGAATTGTGCCCTGCTGCCCAGATGCTCTATCTTACAATAAGTATAAATGTCTTTTCCAACAATAACTGTCCATTAACCATATGTGTACTTGTTATGGGTGTAATAGAGTTTCTTTGTAATTCTTTAGCAACAATACAGTCTCTTTAATTTGCAGGATGATGTTCTCTGCAGTTTACACATGTTAAAGGTGAATTTTTATTTACAGGGACCATCTGTGATCTGTTAATAATTATTTTTTATCTCTGCTGCATATTCGGTTAATCCAATAACGTTAATTTTTGGTGGTTTTTCTTCTTCGATCTTGTCACGTTGTTGATCCTTCCGAGATGTTCTACGCACTGATGGTTTTACTCTTACCTTACTAGTACTTATATAGTGCTTGTTAACCACCATCTAAGTAAGGAACTTCTCATAACGGCCGGGATTCCTCAAGGTAAGGGTTTGGAACTATCTTATACCTATACGGATATTTGTATATTTTAGGTGTCGGTATAAAATTATTAAAAACTTTTAAAAGTTTTAATATTTAAAAGACATATACTGATTTGACTATCTTCTCATCATGGTGTGCCGCGCAGAAATTTATCTTAAATGTGGGTAATTGCAAAATAAGTAAAACGTATATCAATCGCTCACGTTAAGGGTCGAATTATAATAACCTTTTAAAAAACAGGATGATAAATATAGTTTATTTCATCACGGATCCGGAAACTACTTTTACTCCGAATTTGTCATTTTATAAATATATTGAAGGATCATTTCTAAGTATAGGTCTCAATGCTGGAATTTTTAAAAATGGTTTTAACAGATTTTCGCTATCCTTATGTTTTAAAAACTCTGTGTGTCGCATTTGTGCTCCGCAGCTGAAGTACTTTGAAAGCGTCCAGAAACGATTCGTTTAGTTTACTTTTCGAAGACATCCTGGAGATGCTAATCTGTTGTATTTCATTATCCTGGTATATCGTGGTAAGAAGACTCTGATTGACAGTCGGCTACATTTGCTCCTGATTTGCTTGCTTACAAAATAGATTGCGCGGGAATCTTGGAAATGATTAATATATATGATCCCTCTCTTATTTTGCGCGATAGAAGTTTTCAACTAAAATTACCGTTCCGTAATTTCAACCATTCTAAAAATGAACATGTTTTTTTGCTTATCTGTAGCTTATAACAAAGTAAGAGGTGCGTTTTTTTTTAATTTGTAAAGAAAAGCATTCACCATTTCTTGAATGCTTTTCTTTTTTTGGATACACTTATATTTTTGTAATGTTTAATTCTATACTTAAAATTGTAAGAATCAGTCATCATAATTCGTCAGATTGCTATTAGTATCATTTTAAAATCAACTTTTTGTAGTTGTTACTGCTTTTGAAAGACTTCAAGATGACCATTGATTGATTGATTGATTGAGTAGAACATACGGAAAAGAAAACCAGGAATCTGTTCCAAGCTTAATTCATTCAACCCAAAACATCTTTACCAATTCGGCCATTTTTAATTATTTTTTTCGTTCATTGCAAAACAATTAAATTATGTTGTATCGCAATAATTTATAAAACCAAATTGTAATAGGAAACATAAGTTTCTTATTCAAACAAAAAAAATGTGTTTTTCAAGTAATAACAAGTATATGGTAAGGACAGTGAACTTGTTAATTCACATTTTTATGCATTTATGGCATATTTTTTTGCCATAAATGCATAAAAACCCTCTCAACTGACCTAACTCAATAATTTTTATTGGGTTAGAGTATAATGACCGTCCCCACCATAAATTATTGATATTTGTTTTAATACATTTCTTTTTGGTGGGACGCTTTTTAAGTTTTTGGGAAACTCTGTCTTCTGGTGGTGACTTTCGGACGGGGCGGTCGTCGGACGACCGCTAAAGAAGTTGCAAGTTTTCTTTGTTGTAATTTTTTTTAATTTTAAGTTTTTTTTTTCAATAAATTTTAATAAATTTTTTTAATAAATTTTAATTTTAATTTAATTTTAATTTTTTTTATTGAGTTTTTTGTTTTCTCTCCACCATGATGTGAGCCGTTACAAGGGCTCACATTCTTCCTCTATCGGATTGGTGGTCCGAAGTTGCTTATTCATTTTTTTCTTTGAATCTATTGATTCAGCAAATTTATAATGCAGCTTATCAAGGTCGAAAAGCGACTCCACCAACACCCACGACCATATCCTCGCACTGAGCTACCGGGATATATAAAGCTGCTGTGGAGAGCGCATTGGAAAATCTATATATTGTCAGGACTCAGGTTTGCGCCTGAGTCTTCTTTATTACAAGACACAAATTTTTTATTTAATTTATTTAACTTTCTCCGTAAACGCTGTTCTCTGGCGTTCCCACTAAACGATCATCCTTTTTGCCAGTGGTCAAATATGGAAAAGGAATACGTGACCTGAAGAAACCTTCGATGAGAGCTATCACGATGGTGATACCGCAGAGCAATATCAGGTGTCTGCGAAATCAACAAACAGTTCAAAACTAAGACACCAAGCCAAGATAGGAGCCTAGGACCAAGAAGAAGTGAGAGAGAACAGATGTTTACATCTCCACCAGCAGATACCAGACGAGCTGAAATCCCACAGTCCACAAGGACAAAATCACAATCAACCATGGTCTGTTGGAATTGTGGAGATCTATCCCACCGTTTCCCCGACTGCAGAGCTCCATTTAACAAAGTATTTACCTCTAAATCGATAGCTTGCCAATCAGATAACAAGCATGCTATCAGAATAATAAATTATTTTCGTTTGCGTAAGCTATTACGTAGATCTTTTATTTCATCTGTTACCCAAACAAAGCGAGACTATCGGCCCTATACTAAAGTACTATTATGGGGAAAGCAAGTGGAAGGACTGCTAGATTCAAGAGCTAATATTAGCGTGTTAAGTCACGGTTGTGAAGAAATCCTTAAGAAATGTGTTTTATTCTACCGCCCATATAACTCTAAAGTACATACCGCTAATGGTTCACATATGAGAAAATTATAGATTATATTCACGTGCCAAAAACTTTTAACAACCAAACAAAACAAATACGTTTATACATGGCACCTATCACAAGAGCTACAGATTTTTGGGAAACCTTTGGGCGCCATTTGTAATCAACAAGACCACTTCTAATCAACAAGGCGCAAACCTGAGTTCTGACAATTACATAGATTTTCCAATGCGCTCTTCACCGCGGCTGTATATATCCCGCTAGCTCAGTGCGTGGATATGGTTGTGGGTGTTGGTGGAGTCGCTTTTGGACCTTGATAAGCTGCATTATTAATTTGGTGAATCAGTAGATTCAAAGAAAAAGGGAATAAGCAACTTCGGACCACCAATCCGATAGAAGAAGAATGAGAGCCCCTGTAACGGCGCACATCATGGTGGAGAGAAAACAAAAAAACTCAAAAAAAATAAAAATTTAATTAAAATTAAAATGTATTAAAATTAAAATTTATTAAAAAAATAAAAATAAATAAATAAAAATCTTAAATTAAAAAAAATTACAACAAAAAAAACTTACAACTTCTTCAGCGGCCGTCCGACGACCGCCCCGTTCGAAAGTCACCACCAGAAGAGTGAGTTTCCCAAAAACTCAAAAAGCGTCCCACCAAAAAGAAATGTATTAAAACAAATATCAATAATTTATGGTGGGGACGGTCATTAAACTCTAACCCAATAAAAATTATTGAGTTAGGTCAATTGAGAGGGTTTTTATGCATTTATGGCAAAAAAATATGCCATAAATGCATAAAAATGTGAATTAATGAGTACACTGCCCCTACCATATACTTGTTATTACTTGAAAAACACATTTTTTTTGTTTGAATAAGAAACTTATAGTTTTCTATTACAATTTGATTTTATAAATTATTGCGAAACAACATAATTAAATTGTTTTGCAATGAACGAACAAAATAATTAAAAATGACCGAATTAGTAAAGATGTTTTGGGCTGAATGAATCTAGCTTGGAACCGGGCCATGACGTGTTACCCGTTACACGGTTACTGACACCCAAGCGATCTATTATTAGTATTTTTTTGATGTAAGGAAAGGAAAGGTAAGTTAGTAATGACAGAATTGGTCCGGTTTCCGGGTGGCCAACGTTTAATTTATTATTAGCACAAGACAATCAAAATTTTACTGAATTGCTCTGCATTCTGATGTCTCTTATAAGCAACTCTAGTACACCACCATTTAACTCTAATCTATAAAGGTTCCCTAAGAACAAAATCTATTAATGAACTTATTTCTCCAAACCGTAGGCTGTAACAGATGGCTTTAGTTCTCACCTGTAAATTTAAAATTTATTATTTCACCCTCATGCTGCTAAAATTTGTTAAGTGCACTTTTGATTTGAGACAATACTTTAAAATTAATATAAATTAGATTTTAAAAATTGATTTAAAATTACAAATAAATTAAATTTACCATTTTATGACCAATACCGAAGATTAAGATTTGTACATTGCTTTGATCCAATTATAGAATTATATAATTTTTAATGTCATAGTTCATCCTTTACTGAAACCTTTTATATGATCTTTTAGATCATTTTTACGGTGATCTTTGTAAAGGTAGTTAGTTCAACGAAACATTTGATGCACAATCGTCGTTTTGATCAGCAGTGGGAATTGAACTCAAGACCACGGCCTGTTGAGCAAACATCTTAACCATCACGATACGACCGATTCCATGGTACACCACGGAAAAGGTGTACTAAAGCGAAAAAGTTCGGTTTAGTACACCTTTTCCGTATTCCGCACAATACCATCTCCACCATTATTCCGGAAGTGCTGGGTGTAATCTTCACAATTACTTGTTGCCCGCAAGTAAAGCCACGTACGCACCAGCCCACTCATTCGACAGGTACGATAGCAATGGTAACCTCGATCAGGCCGAATGGCGAGGCAATACAATTGACGAAACGCTACATCCGCTGCAGTTGGTCGCTACACAAACAGAGGCCACAGTCGACGCGAAAAAGTTTCAGAAAGAGTTCGTCGACTGCTTTGTCGAGGAGAGTGAAGTGGAATGGCAATACAAAAACATTTGAATATTTATCACGTAGGATTTTTTTTCTTTTCTGCAATAAAATTCTTTCATTTGAATTTGTGTTTCGTTTTATTTATTTTAAGAAAAAAAAAGAATTTAAATTTTGCTTCGTCGGCTAGTGTCCTGGCGACAATTGTGTTTCGTTTTGCTCGATTATCGGCGAAACAACGATAGTAGATGGGTCGATATAACAGCCATTTTTATCGACAAATTGAGGCAACAATCTCAACAGTTCATGATTTAATCTACGTTGCACGAATGCTCGTCAGTCAGGCGAAGGAATCGCAATTCGCTAGCAATATAATTACCGAAAGCACTGAATCTGTCGTCGTGTTCTCTGAGTGAATTCAGTGCATTGAATGCCATTTCTCTCATCAAATTATTGATAAATGTAGATGATGGCGGTGGCGTAGATCTTGAAGTTTCACGACTGTGCCCTGCCCCGACTTTTTCAAACGATACTTGGTCAAGTTATTTTTAAAAGTAATGCGCAGATTCATCCACTTGGCTTTGCCGTCATCTACTGTGGTGTTGCCAATCTTATCTGCCACCTCCTTCCAGGCCCTAGTTTTTGGTAGTTCATATTCTGGCAGGCTGAAATCCCACAACACTCGCCGCTCTTCGACAGTCACAATCAACCGCATGATTTCGTCATGAGACCAATCATGCTTAACATTTTTTACATAATTTCACCTTTTCGCTGTTGGTTTGGCGATTGGAACGAAAGTTGATAAATTATCTTCGACGATATTCATTTGGCTGTGTACTCATGACAAAAACAAAACAAATGAATAAACATACGGAAAACAAAAAAAGAAAATAATATCCTCACTAAAATTTAAATTAAATAGAAGCGTGCGAACTACACGATATTGAATAATGAACTGAACAAATGTAACTATCAAAACCATTTGTGTATGTGAACGAAATTTGTGTATGCATTAATTTCATGAATTTACAAATGATGTGACATAAACAAGTGATACACAAATAGTCACAAATCCATTTGTATGTCCGATCAGACTATTTGTGTATATACACAAATTTCATTTGTGTATGCCATTTGTGATAAAAAAATTTGTAGTTTAGACGATTTGTGTATTTTTATGTCATATATAAACAAATTTATACACAAATATTTGTGTATTTACAAATCTTCTGACCTTACCTTTAATATATTCGACTTACATTTACTAAAGTGAAAATGTTGTATATAAACATTTTCGAACATTTCACTAGATTTTCTTAGAAAAAAAATGTTACTTTCATGCACTTTGTTCTGAAATATGCCTGAAGCTTTGTCACTGCCATATTGAAAACCTTGAAGTTTTTATTTTCCAGATAATATAATCCAGTTCTAGCGTTCAAGTTGGTTAGGGATTCTACCTTCCACCCTCTGCTTGGCGCAGATTTATTTTCGTTTAAAAAACTCATGAATATAATGTCTGGTAATTACGGTTTAATTGTTGTAACCCTGTTACTCTATAAAAGGTTGCTAGATTCGAAAATCCCGTAGCATAAAAATATTTCATCTTTAATATAATTTTCCGATCGAAATGTTACTATACAAAACTGACAATTTTAATTTTAGGTCACACGTAATTTACATTATCTGGATTAAAAAAGAAATTCTGCCACAAACTAAACATTTTTACAGTGTTTTTGATAACTTTTATTTCAGTTACTTTAAAAAACAAATTTTTTTGTTATGTGTTTAGCTCTGGGGCTTTTTTCCGACCTAATTTCCAATATTTTCAGCATTTTATTTTTAAATTGTTGTAACATACAAATTTGTAATTGCTGTTCTAACCGGAGCTGGCTTTTCGTGGAAAAAGTTAAATATTTTGAATTAAATTATTTGTATAAAATTATAATCCTGACATGGTTAGAAAATTAAACCAATATACATATTCGACAACATATAATTGTTTATCTTATCAGTAGACTGTTTGTCGTAAACTTGTGTAAGTATTAAGTTCTTGACCTTCCTTCGATTGAGTTTATTCAGATTACTTTGTAAACTACTAAAATTTTAGTTTTTAAGGCAAATGAATATTCAATATTTTTTAAAAAGAGAGTTTTTTCTCTTTTGTATCAAAAGAGATAGATTATCGCAAATAAAGCACAGCTCGCTGAATTCAGTATTAATAGACCATCATTTTTAGTAAACCTTCCAAAAGTTGTTTAGATGGTTTTTACCACATAGGTTATGTCCTATGATGAAAAATAATAAAATATTTGCAAAACAGGGCCCTCGTTGAATGACTCTACAGTTTGGTGTTTTTTCCGTTTTTCTGCAGTTTTAACGAAAAAGTCCAAGAACTACTAGTTCCGTTTGAAATCAGATACTAATATTTATATTTGAACAATTAAACCTGACCTCCAATAAAACTAGCGATCGATAAAGAAAAAGATCAGATACTTCGCGGTATGTGTCTACCATATTTGTCCCTTAAAAACAGGCACTTTCAAATATGGTCCCAGGAAAAATGTCAGTCAAGGTCACATAAACGAAAATGAGAAAATTTAATATCAAAATTAGGCTATCAATAGCATTACGATCGTGACGTTCTAAACTCTTTAAGGAATTCATCGAAATGGTTGCAACCTCTGTGTTAGACAAAACTCTGGCTTTGTTGGTATTGGTTCTCGAATATTATCAATTAAAAAATCTCGATCGAACATATAAAAATTACCGCGGGAATTTTTTCTTTAAATATCATTACAAAACATTAAATTTAAAATTGACTTAACTCAACTGTTATTGGTTAACAAGACTATATAGTTACATTGATTGATTTTAATTAAGTCTAATAAATTTATTTACATTTTTCTTTTTTATTGTTTATCTTCAAATAAATTGTAATCAATTAAGATAAAGATACAAATTTCAGAAAGTGGTGCATGTCTATTCCGCCTCAACGCATACCATAAATAATAAAACGATTTACTCAAAAAATTATATCTATCATCATCATGTACAGCATTAAGTAAATAAGTTATAGTTCGTAAAAAATTTTGTATTTATTTTGAAATACTATCGAATTTCGAAATAAACAACTAGCTATGTCCTCTTATATTTTTCATTTTCGGATGCCGTAATCCGATCTTTTAAGTAAAAGGATATAGTTTTTATTATGTAAGGATGTAATTCATTAAATTTCAATCGCGATGTTTTACTACACATTACAAAATTAGGTTTAGGCCAAATTGTTGACCTGTCATACATATTTACTATAATATATGTATAGTGTTAATTTTACACATGTGTCGCGTCATATGCGTATTTTTAAAATGTTACGATATCTTAATTCGTTTTAAGATGTTTCGCTTTTTCTTTCTAAACAAATCGATCGTTTTAATAATAATAATCGATGATCATTTTTTTTTGTTTATTTATTTTAAATATCATAATATAAATAAGAGAGAGATCGTACGTCACCAAAATTGTATCATGATGAACTCGATATTTTCATTGAATAATTTGCGCATCGAAAGTGATTGTAGATTTTTTTTCTTTACCACCACCGAGGTTAGTTTTTGTCGGTTTTTTACTTTGGTATTGATTTAAGGCGAACTGGTTGTTTTTTATAGTTGGTTCCTCATTTATTGGTTTAATTATATATACCCCTATAGTATATACAGTACTGTGCAGGGAAATCTGGACAGCTGAAGGTTTTTATTTTAAAATAAAACACTTGCTGGGAGTTGTGTGTGTACATTGTAGATCGTCTGGTCAACGAACGATGACGCAATTACTGTATTAATGTTTTCAGAAGTAATTCCTAGTTTGCGCTAGAGGGTTGATTTGAGGCCTGTTTTGGTGGACAAGATTTTTTTTAACAGAATTTCCTGCTTAGAAGGTGTGATTATTAATATTTACATCATAATACGTTTTGGAATTAATCTTTTTCCCGATTAATCTTTTTTTTACGACTTTCCATTTACTTTTTTCATCGTAACTATAAATTGGCTTTAGATCGTTTTTAATTTAGTTGGGCAAAGTCGATTTGTAACCAGAAACTAATTAATACGGCATGAAACCTGTCCAACTATGTAGCGTAGAGTTATATGCTAACATTGCAAATGATGTGCACTTATCCCAGTTCTGTGTCTCGGTTGTGTTGTTTTGTAAATATTCACCGAGTGGTCGATATGATCGCTCTAATGCACCATTCGACCGAGGGATGGTACCTATACCGAAAATGTTCAACAAAAACTCATGCTAATGAGTCGGCGTCTGCCATCGGAGTTGAAATGGTAATTAAAAATTTCGTGAAAAAATTTAAAAAACTGTTGAATTGTGACTTCGTTTTACACCTTGTTAAAGCTAGCACTTCTTTCTCAATTGTTGCGTAGTTTCGCTCCAATCGGCAAGTCATTATCTTCCTTTTCCTGTGATAAGACTGCTCCCAAAAAAATATCACTTGCATGTTGGTTGTAACAGTAAATAATTTTGGAAAAGTTTGGGTATTGCAAAATTGGTGGACTTATTAGTTTTCCTCTTAACGTTTACAATGCCTCGTCGTAGAATGCGTCCCAATTAAATGTTACGTTTTTCCTATAGTAAATCCAAGGAATGGAAAAATGCTTTATTGGGTAAATTTTTGAATCATCTGGCTTTATTCCATCAGAAGTAATAATATCATCAAGATAGGAAAGTAAAAAGTTACATTTTTTAAGATTTAGTTTGAGATTGTTAACTATTTGTCATAGTCATCCAGGTTGTATCCGTAGATAACAACATCATCCATTGATTGATTGTTTAGAGTGTACGGCCAAGAACGAACCAGGAACTCCCGAAATGCCGAGCACCACCGTACACCCGTGTTACATATAACAAAACCGAAGGAATGGATGAAATGTTAGTTATGACCGACTTGAATGTTAGCTATGACTGACACGTAAGCGATCGATAGTTAGTATTTTTGTGGTGTAAGAAAGCGAAAGGTTTGTTAGCAATGACATAATTGGTCCGGTTACCTGGAAGCCAATATTTAAACTACTGTTAGCACTACTGTTACCGTACTCTGTAAAATAAAGCATTAGTTTTCGACGGTAATTTACAAATTGCTGCTCCATTCGGCTAAACTTTATTAAGTGCACTCCTATTTATATTTACTTAACTAGAAATAATATTACCGAAATTAATTTAAATACAATTTTAATTAATCAAAGCGCGACTTTGAAAATCCTATTTATATTTACTTAAATAGAAATAATATTACCGAAATTAATTGAAATAGAATTTTAATAAGACAATTAAATGTTCGAATTCGATCGAATTAACTGTTTTATAACAAATAAGTGGTTCAATATATAAACTATATACGGCCAGTGGATACATTTCGCTTAGTGTGATTTCGTTAAAACGACGAAAATCCAACTCTCCACTTCTTGTGACCTTCAAAAGTTGGTTTCTTAGGGACTACAAGTAGAGGAGAATTCCGTCTTTTCGGGTTTGAACAATTTTTGGGCTTCAACAATTAAACACGGTGTTATAAGAGTTCACGATGTGTTCGGTTTCGAGTCGAGTGAGTTGAAGTTTTCAGAATTAGAATTTTGATCATTTACTAAGTTATCTGGATCCCTCTTCGTTTCATTAAACATTCGTTTTTTGTAATCTTTAATATAATGTCGGAATTTTTCACAGTAATTGCTAAACAAACAGTTTCTTTGGTTTCTAGGTAGCCTGCAACATATGTCTGCTTGATGACCTAATTTTCAACATAGTACAATAATCAATTTTATTTTGGCGTAAAAGTCCCAAAACTAACTGCTAGTTATTGGCTGCAAATTTAGTGCACTCAAATTTTGCATAACTTCTACATAGTTCACACGCCCGGTTTTTAGTTGAGCAACGAAAATGAAATGACAGGTTTTTGTTAGCAATTTCGCAATTGAATCATTCGATTCATTAAAACCATTTTCTTTTGCTCTATACTTTGAGAGGAGGAGTGAGTGGCAATATGACAGATCGACAAAAGACGTGTATCTGCTATACAAAATGCCAACCTTATTAAAAATTTGACCTTGTGAGTTATTAATTGTAATAGCAAATGCAAGAATAACTGCTAAGTGAGTGCTTGAAAATTAAATGGTAAAATTGTACCTGTATAAATCAAATTTATACGCAGAATCAAAAGTCGATCACCTCATGTGCAATTCCAGTTAAAATTTGGCAATCAAACGCATTTCGAGGCATAGCTTTGACTCGTTTTGTTTTACCATTAGCTAATGCTTTTGTGGTATTCTAATTTCTTATGAGTTCAACAATATGGCGCTTACTTTCAATGCTGACCTACCTGTTGGCAAGCTACCGATACTTAAAGAATTTAACGCCTAGTTAAATGATGCATCCTCATCATGTTATCTTAACAAATTTTTGCTGAAAAAAATTTAAATTCATTGCTTTTAAATTAACGCGTTTCCTGGCGCATTTAATGCACAAATATTAAAAAAATATTTTACCATTAAAGCTGTGTGTTGCATAGAAAGTAGACCTTTTACTACATACCTTGATTTGTCTGGTCAAATAGCTAGGTGTTCCAGAAAAGAAAGTTTAAAAAAAAACATAAAATTTTAACTTGTATTTGACCTTTAAACATTTAAAAAAAAAAAGTGCGTAGTTCATTGGACAGTATTGTAAATACCCCTATACATATACACAAACATGTTGAATTTTGTACACCCCAGATTTTAAATTATCAAATCAACATTAAATCATAAAAACAAAAGCACCCTCCATATTTTGTACATAAATCTGTTATATACCAAGCCTACACCAAATGTTATAATATTTTCAATGCACTTCATGTATTCCCATAAGGCATTAAGAAATATTAATTTAAAGTTTACACCGAACAGGATTGATTTAATTTAATTTTAAGTAATGGTAAAAAAAAAAATTAGATTTAATTTAATGATATAATCTCCTTCGTCAATTCATTAATTTTCAACTAAGTTATAAAACCGTTGAAGAGGAGGGGATGAGAATATTAGGGAAAATAAAAAAAAGATTTTCCATCGTTTTTCTAGATTACAAAAAAAGGATTTCGCCGAAACAAACAATACTTAAAATATCATAATGCTTATTGTTCCGTCGTGAAATTATACATTTTTTTTTTGACAATTTCTAATTAAAATAAATAATAATTTATAATAAAAAATATTTATGTTTTGTTTTGTCTTTTCATTATAATATTAGGAAAATTAGTAAATAATTTTCCCAATTTACACAGATGTCATAAATGTATAAATATTTATTTGGAAATTTTTTTTTTACCTTTTTAACAAAAATATAATTATAATTTTGTAAATATTTTGTCGGGAAATTCAATTATGTTTACAAAATATATTATAATAGTTCTGTGTGTAATATTATATTGTGTACTGTTTGTATTGTATGGCGGGAAATTTATTTACTATCAATTTTTATTGTAAGTTTTATATAGTAGGAAAATAAAGTCGTGTCACAGTTGGGAACATATAAGGATTTTTAAAGGGGAAACGCTCAGAACTGGACTATTTACAACTGGATATTTCAAAATAGGATTTGACCAAACGAGATAAGGTAGAAAACTGGATATTTCAAAATTGGATATTTCAATACGAGATAAGGTACAAAACGAGATATGGTACAAAACTGGATATTTCAAAACAGAATATTTCGACATGTGTTTAAATTTAAAATGATTTTTTGGGAAAGTTCTGAAATATGGCCAATTAGGGAGGAACTTGGTGATTTCTTAACCGATTTTGATGAAATTCGATGTGTAAGATGAAAATAGGATTTTAAAATGATTTGTTGGGAAAGTTCTGGAATAAGAGCAGTAAGGTTCCATACTTGAATATTTCTAAGAGGAGAAATACAATTTTCCTTCACTTAATGGTTTTTTTAATTGCTGCTTTTCTTATCTTATTAAAATAATCATTGACTTGCTTGAGTTATTTGTCAGTAAAATTTATCTTCATCTATTTTTTATTCTTCTACTTAATATAACTTTTCTTCACGTTTTTTTTTATTTTCATTAACATTTTCATCCTACAAATACGAATTTCATCATAATCGGTTAAGAACTCACCGAATTTCTCCCTAATTGGCCATATTACAGAACTTAAATAAAAAAATCATTTTAAATTTAAATCACATGTCGAAATATCCAGTTTTGAAATATCCAGTTTTGTACCATATCTCGTTTTGTACCTTATCTCGTACTGAAATATTTAATTTTGAAATATCCAGTTTTGTATTATATCTCGTTTTGTACCTTATTTCGTTTTAAAATTTTCAGTTTTGAATTATCCTGTTTCGTTAAATCCAGTTATGAAATATCCAGTTTCGACCGGTACCCTTTTTAAAGCTGTATTAAGTTATATTTAGGATTATTTCGATTAGTAATAATCAGTTTTTATATAGGACAATACTAACCCGTCCCGAATCAACAATCTAGTTCCATCGATTTCAATCCCTAGCTCTTTGTATAGTTCTAGAAAAACAGAAGAAAAGGGGCTCTCCTCTCTGGTGAGATTGCTGCTCCATCTATTTAGAGTATATAGGCCGTAAACGTATCCTACCGTCTTTACCATCATTTATTTAAAACTTAAAAGTTCTCATAAAATCATACAACTTATCTATTTTATGAGTAAGTCATGGTGTAACTTTTCGAATCAACACACGGCTAGTTAAAATAACGACGTGTACTTCTAATCTAGATTAGTGGACAATAATCTTTTTTAAACGAAATGCTTGTCTGCGTATTTGACACTTACTAATCTGGTTAGGATTACAGCCTAATCCACAATTCACGATAATCTCTAACTTTTAGTTATAGGTTTAGTTAATTAATTTTATAAAATTTTTCGGTTGCTATTCTTTTTTTGATAACAAAAATTCTTTAAAATGTAATACACAACTAGAATAACCTTGTTAAAAATGGATCAATTTTAGTAAATGTAAGCCATACATCGAAAATGTTTAAGTCAAGGTCGTGTATAGAGGTCAGATTTAATATTAACGTATATATTATCGTCACGATTCTATAATCATACATATTCTAATTAAAGATGAACTATTACTATATTTTTTGAAAATTTTCACCTTCAATACATTTGTGGTAATTTGAAAACGATTGGTTTGTATATAACCAAGTTTCTCCTACATCAATTTAGCTGCAAGCATTTTCGTTAATTATAGATAAATAAAAAGAAATAAAGTTTTTATGTTTTTTTTTGTCTTTCAAGTGACCTTGCTGAATGGTACTTTAGAAAATTAGATCCTGTAATTTTACAATAAATTTATCTTCGTAAAGTTAACAATATTACTTTTTGAGGAAACAAGGGGTGCACCGTATATACAGAATGCCTAAAATGTAAAATTTTTGAAAGGTTTCAAACCTTATTCCTATTAAAAAATTTAGATCGGTTTAGATTACCTTCCTACGTTTGAGTCGTTTGATAGTAATTATACAGTATAATTAGCAAAAGTTCCTATAAAGGTTGTTTCGGTTGTTGGTACATCAACAATGTAAAGTAGATATAGAACAGGGCCTAATACGCTATTCTGTGGAATTTCTGCTATGGCTTGGTAAAAGTTAGAGTATGTTTCCTCAAGTGATACTCTTTCGTTTGAAGAGATATGATACATCAAGAAATACTGCAGAGTAATCTTCCATCTCTTCAAATGTTTATTCTATATCTTGGTCAATGCTGAACCTGGTCAAAGACCTTGGAATGTTTATTTCTGAATCCCAACTGGAAATCGTGTCAGGCACGTATATATGAGACGAAAACAAGTATTTTTTGATAACTCCTTAAACGGACTTGGCGGACTCTCAGGTGGCTTTTTGGGATTCAAGTTTTAATCTATTGCAAGTGCTACTTCTTAGTAGATGCTTGACACTTCGGATGTTCTTAAAGAACTTCTATATACCGGTTTAGAATTAATTATAGATTATATATCGTGTGATTTAAATACTGCTGCCAGATGATATGCAAAAAGCTAGGCTTCTTTTTGATCTCTTAAATATTCTAGTAACTTTCCAAAGGGAGTAGTTTTTGTCTTGGTTAAATTCCTTTTGTCCTCTTCCTTTTTCGTTTTTCTACGTCTTTCTGTTACCAGTTCTTGAATTTTTAGAGGGTAGTTAATCTTTTCTTCAAGATTTCCTCCTAATACTAGTGTGGCCTCTTTAGCTGCCTTACACATTAAGTATCCAGCATGCAGTTTAAATTTTTCTTTAGTTTAAAGATAAAATTTTAGCTGAAGCAGGTTGTTCAATTTTTCTCTAAATAACTCTTAATCTGCTAATTTGTTGGTGAGGTAAAATTCGTATACCTGGTAAAACCGGTATGTGGTTGAAAGTAAGGTCCCCAATTCCTTCGATTTCGGTTATTCGATTTTTTTTTTAAAGGATAAGAAAATTAAAAAAAATATTAACCAAACAATTGTCGAAGCCCGGGTAACTCTTGAATTCAATTGGTGGTTCTAAGCAAGAAAATCTCTAAGGAAAATATTTTGCAATGTAAAGTTATTTTCAGAGATGGTTTAATGGTGTGTCTATAAAACTAAAAGTACAAATTAAAAAGTACAAAAGAGTATAAATTAGTTTTCTAATCGGAGTAGCGGAAATTTATAAAAAGTATTTTATAGAATGCGGATCCAAGCAAAATATTCATCAACTGAAGTTTATTTTATCGGACTACTTTAATTCGGTTATATATACTGGAATTTATCCAGAATGCTTAGCTGGTCAAAGTTGTGCCAATTTTCAAGGCAGGTGATAAATTTGATATCAATAATTATTGGCACATTTTAATCCTATCTGTTTTTGCAAATTACTTGAGAAAGTGTTAAATACTAAATTTACGAACCTTTTTATGAAAAACTATTTTTTTATACATAGATTTCAATGTGGTTTTCGTAGTGGTGTTGGTATGGAAGTAGCATTTATCGAAAATGTGAAAAAAAATTATAAATCTGCAGCTAAATGTAGCTATGGTCTTGATGGTAGTTCACTTGTTTTCATTGGTTCTAGTGGATCAGGAGTCGACACTCTCAAAGAGACGCAACATTGTTTGATGTATTTTTCAATATCCTCGCCCATTTTTATGCCACCAAACTTTACCTCGCATTCGACTTTTTTATTACACTTTCACCGGCCACCGGGGTGTCCTTCTTGCCCTAATTACACTATTTGTTCACGTAAGATCTTTAGAACAGCAATCCTTTCACCTCTTAGCAGAATTTTCCCAAACAAACAAAATTCTTTCTGAAAAATGATGTACGTTACGGGTACATTTTCCTAAATCTTATCATACAAAGCTTTCTTCACCAATCAAATTTCCTCATCCTGTTCTGAACTCTTTCAATATTACCGCTGAAGATTTGGCCAATTGAACGATACTGTTTATATAATGCTCAGCGTTTTCATCGAATGGTTCATGATCCGGGTTGTATCCACATGCCAGTAATGGGTCTGCGATGTTAACTTTGCCTGGTTTATATTTTATCGTATAGTTATACGATTGAAGATGTAAGACCCAACTTTCAATTCGGGCACACGGCTTGCTTTTCGGTTCAAACAATATTTCCAATAGTCGTTGGTCCGTTATTAAATAAAAATGTTTCCTAAACACATAGTAGTGAAACCGGTCAACTGCCCAAACTTTGACACTGTTTGACAGTATGTTTTCTCAACTTATGACAACTTTTACTTGCTTATGAAATAATATGTGTTCCGTTAGTTCCTTTTTGTACCAAAACAGTTCCACTAGTGATGCATCTGCAATAATTGCGTTTTCAAAATTGCCTTATCCGATATCACATTCTTGAGTTTTTTAAATGTTTCTTTTTGCTTATTCCCCCAAACGAATAGCTCACCTTTTTTTCACTAATAGCCTCGAATCGAAATAATTCGATCGAAATAATTCACCAACCCCAAAAAATGACGAACCTCTTCCTGATTCTTTGGGTCTCTAAACTATTTTACAGCATTTAATTTTGAAGAATTGGGGCTAATGCCTTGTTCAGACAATTCATGGCCAAAGAACTTTATTTTTGAAGCTGATAAAACGCATTTCTCAACATTTTGTTATATTTCTTTAGCTTTCAATATTTATAAAACCTTTCCAATCGACTATCATGTTCCCCTTTGTTTCTTCGATGTACACAAATATCGTTCATAAAACTCACGCAACCCTCACAACCAGCTAATATTTGTTCCATAATTTTCTGAAATATTTACCAAACATCAAACGCTTTTACCTAAATAGACCTTTTTACGTAATAAATGTTGTAATTGGTCTGGATTCGAATGATATCTCTACCTGATGGAAAGAGTTCCAGACATCCAACTTTGAAAATATTTTAGCTCCACCGATATGTGGTAGAAAGTCGTCAATAAGTGGCAAAGGATGATTTTTCCGTTTAATCGGTAAATTAGCTCTTTTCATATCAACACAAAGTCTTACCTCTTCACCACCAAATTTTAGAACTATAACTAATGGAGATACCCATTCTGAAGACCTTTCACTCGTTCAATAATATTCATCTCGAGCAATTCCTCAATTTTACGATCCATAGCATCTTCTTGTGACACTAGAACCTGACTATAGCTCACTATAGCTTACTAATATTGAAACTCACTATAGAAACTTACTATAGCTTACTAATATTTTCTTTATTGAAATTAACCGCCAAGTCCTTATGGTGAAATGGTCTGATCAAAGATTTGGCTTGTCTGCGGCCGGGAATACAGCTCCAATAGGAACCAGCACTGTTATTCTTCCCATTTACTGATTGTGTAGGCTGCAGATGCCCACGAGATCAGGGCCAATGAGTGTGGTCGAGGAGTCTACCCGTGCTTGTTCGTTAGAATCCAAGCAGTTACAAGCCAGTGCTTTCAATGCTGCTTGGCTGTCGGAGAAATTGTGGAACATCACAATTTCTACAAATATCTTGGAGTCATTTTTAACTCAAATCTAACAAGGCATTGTCATATAGAATATTTATGTAAAAAATTAGTAGGTTTTATGACCGCACTATTTCCCAACTCTCATAATGAGGAATATATATTTTGTGTTCGTTAATTTAATTATTGCTTATGGTATTGAGATTTATGGAAGCTCTGCTAGATCTAAATTTATTAAACTTTAAACATAACAAAATAAAGCACTTAGTGCTGTTACATATTCTCACTTTTATTTTAAACTCTCCAGGTGTATTCTAAAACAGGAAAGTTTATTTTACCTAGTATTTTATAAAAGCATTTCCTGAGTATTACAGCTTAAGTCCATAAGGTTTTAAATTAGCTGTGCAGCATTTCTGTTTTTCCAGTATTTTACATATTTACAGTAGATTATGCAGTAATATTTATTATGCTTCATCCGTAGAGTATTAAGTGTATTGCTTTGGTAACACTGCCGTCTTAAAATGGACAGTACATATTTGGTAGGAGGCTTACGCTTCTATCTGTTATAGTTCCTAAGCTTCCCACTACTAAAGCATTGCGGTTGCTAGATATTGATGACTAGAACCCCGCTCGCTAACTTGCCAATTGTTAATCGGGGTTTCTTTCCCTAGTCAGCTATGGTCCGTGGAGAGTATTTTATTTCGTACTTACCCGCTAGGAAGCCGGTATCTTTGAAAGTGATATTTATTTAAGCAAAGGTTTATTCTAAACTTATAACCAATAAAGGTCAAAGTTGTTTCAAAATACAGTTTTGGTGAAAAAAGGACTAATCAGTGAAAATAAGTTAGCAATAAACTCTACCTAGTGCATCTTAATTTTGTGTGGGAAAATTACTTTTGCCACCTGCTCTGTAAAAGTATCACCTATTTTTCTCAAATAAAGATTTAAGGTTTCCCAAAAGTCACAAAATTTGCCAACCATAATGTGTTTGCTGTTTGCAAATGATCGTATACATTAGACTGATCACTATCGTAATTAATTTCAGTATACGAGTATCATTTGCCAGGATTTTGAGGGGCATTTGACATACATTTATTTGTCTTTACTGGATAATTGCATTTTTCGGTATATTAAAAACGAAATTCATCATTAATTGACTTTAATTAACTACAATTAATCAATTGTGTTTAAATTGAATTTGACGTCGACGATTAATCAATTTAGTTAAACGGACTGTAAAGTATTTCTGCAATCATATAATTTCACATGGCTAGTATTTAGTTTTAGTTAGTACTTAAATACTTCCAGATATTTAAACACGTTTCTGTTGATTTAAGATAAAAACCTTATGGTCGTCACATATACATTATATATATATATCTAAGTATAGGTGTTGTTTGTGAACTAATATACCTTTTCATTCTATCACTATAGACAATATCTAAAATAAATTTCCTATTTCTTTTCTAATATTATCTATTCTGTGTGTATAAAGAGTGTCGTAACCTTTACCAATTTATTTATAGATTTGCTATACAGTAGGTATAATACACATCCATTTCTTTCATATTGTAACATTTGTCTTAATATTCCAGACACCATTATATTTCATTTTGATAACCAAAATGCTATTATTCTAAATGTTTTTTTGTTTTGTTTTTTTTTTTTTTATAAACCGAAGATGGTGAGTATCACCTTTTATCAGTTTTGATCTCCAGACCATAAGGTGTTTCAAATATGTGGGTAGTCAATTTCTGTTTGTTATTGATTGGGTTTGCCAGCTTAGACCAACAATTGTTAAATTAATATAATTATAATACCCATCATGTTTCTCAAAAAATGTTAACCTTTTACATGCTTAAAGAATATTTTGGATTATACATGAACCCAAACAACAAATTACCAAATTAACTAACAATAATATTCATAATTTCTAAGAAATTTTACCAAAGATGTTGTTTGAAAAGTATATCATTACAAATTAGTTCACCCAACACAGGTTTTTAGTAAAGGGAATGATTCAAATGTTTACAGATCATTGATGTCACATATAACTTTTCAATCAATACCCCTCCATTGATCTCGCACTGATTCTAGTCGCAGGCCTGCATTTGTGTATGACTGCAAGATTCAAAAACACTATATTTATATTTCAGATATTACCCACATGAATGAAAATTGATTATTGTGTCTCAAACAATAACAACTTTTTATTTATCAACTTACTTACGTTTATAAGTTACAAAAATCTTTAAAGGTTTTTTGCAATATTTGCTTAACTATACAAAAACTACAAGCGACACCTTTATTTACAGTCTTATTATTTGGTTAACGATAAAATACATTTCCGGCCACCACACTACATTTTTAATATTTACAAAGATTCTTTTTTAAGTGCGTCACATATTTTTGAGATTTCTGACGTCAACAATTTTAACAACAGTATCGATTAATATTTATCATTTTTTATATCTTTTGATTTATTAGTCGATTTTTCAATTTTTGTTTTAACTGCTTACGACTTTGGGATCATTTATTCTGTCAATTTATTGATCCGCGAAATCGGATTAAATCGGCGAGCCGTCTTTTGGCCAAAAAAATTCAAACAAATAAAAAATTAGTACTGCAAAATTCACAGTATTTTTTAGACATGGATTTACTTTTGTAAATCTAACATGAAACTAAATGAAAATTGGTGTGAAGCCTATTTATGTCTCTACTTCACAGTGCATATAATAATAAATCGGGTTTTACAGGCTAGTACTGGCTCGTATCGAGTCAGGTCTTGCTCAATCGGCTTCAATCCCGATCTTGTTCTTCGTGTTGTTTTAGGCAACCCGAAGAAGACAAGACGTCCCCGAAGAGCCATCGTCTAACAGCGATCTCTGCGCCTATGAAATTGCGGCACTCTCAAGGATTGCTGAACCATTCGTTTAGGATCGGCGCGCGGAACGTGATTGAGTCAGTGAACTCGCTGTCCTTTTATTTCATGAACGAGGTTAGGAATTTTCATTGAATTCCCGATCTCGGGGTTGAATACGATTCAGTAAGTTCCGTCATCGTCGAATTAGGGGCTTTAACCTCTTCTCCACGATTATCATGAGATACAAGGGATCTCAAGTATCGGAAACTTGCCACTCTTTGGGGTGGTCACCACTTTACTAAAAACCATTGTGTCTTGGTCTCTTAAACCAGTGATCATATATTTTGTTTTGGACTCTTTGATTTTGAGACCAACAAGTGGATCAAGGAGTTTTTTAACACCGTAGTCATTTAGTCGAATTACAAAGATATCATCTGCGTATGCCAAAACCTGATTGGACTGACAGTACAAGATGTTGTCCTGAGGTGTTTCACTTTTACAAAAGATGAATATTAACATGAGATTAAGGAGTATCGGGGACAAAGCATCCCTTACTCCAGAGCTAATTGCAAAAATTCCTGATAGCTTGTTCTCAATCCGTAACGTCACGGGAGGTCTCGTAATATTTAAAAACAATCATCCTAAACGAAAAAGCTTTATCAGTGAATGACCCATTCAAACGAAACCCTCCTTGGTAGTCACAAATTTCCTTTACCAGAAGAGTGATGCGTGAGTCATCTCCACTGTGAAGCAATGTATATCCTTGGGCCACATAGTCTCGTCTTTTTTAACATCGAGTTTCCTGGAAAGCAACGAGTTCCAAGCGGTACTCTTTCATGGCTGAAATAGTGCCATTAAACGTGCCTGATTTTCTTAGCGATTGCACATTCTACGTATAAATCCTAAACTCCGTGTCCTTTAACATAAGTGGGGGTCTGGTTAAAATTTGGGGGTATCCAGATTTTCTTTTGTTGAATTTTTTAACAAAAAAGTTTTTTAGGCATGCGAGTAGTCAACCCAACGATCCAACCTTTGTTTAGGTACGAAGTTAAGAAGTTTAGGTAAGCCAAAAAGGCTGTGGTGGAAACATAAGAAAAATCAAAACTCAAAACAGTGTGATTTTGGACAGGTTTTATGTTGGCAGAGCTCTTAATATAGAAAAACTCAACCTAAATCACCGTGCAACTGTTAGATGCAAGTATACAGTCTTTTCATGTTACTTTTAACTTGAACTAGCTGGCTACGCAGGGCATCGGCGTGGAATTAGCACATCGTTTCCTTTGAATTCGCCCCTGATGATTATTGCCACGATCAAATTTGGTGTCAGTTTTTGATGATCAATCTAGTTCTGTTGCACAGCATTGTCGCGTTTTTAAATTTCGAATGAGTCTAACCGGCGTTCTAATTTTTAACGTCAATATATGTGGTGGCACTGCTGATGGCTCCATCGAATGTGAAATGTGAGAAGACTTTGTTTATAATAACGGATTGAATATTTGGCTGCATTTGTCATAAGTTGGGCGGAAATGAAATTACATTTATTGTGCGATAATTTAAATTTTGCCGTTTCCAATGTCAAAAAGTTGTTTAGAAAATGTTTGGACAGAGGCTTATTTTAGCAAATTCTCTGCAAGTAGTATCAAAGCGCCTTCCATCGGTTGGTTTCTTTCTCGGAAATCACGTAAACTCCGGCCAAGCGCCTTTAACGATTTTTTATTTTCCATATGATGCATTCATCCCAAATGATGACTTTGGATGAAAGATTGGAGCCATTGGTGCTACTGTTTTAGGTTGGTGCTTTAATTTGTTTTAAATTCAACGGTAATTTGAGTGCTGAATGGGTTTTTCATCTACTAGCATTTGAACTGAGGCCAGTATTAAATTAATCAAAAAAGTTTTGCCGGTGCAGTCTGGAGTCGGTGCAATCTGCCGGTGCAGTCTGGAAAAATCCGGTATTTCCACTATCTGCACAAATTTAGTCGTAGGCATTTTTGAATCAGCAACTAAAATTTTTGTTTGTGTTTCCTCGAAATGTCGTTTCTGGTTTACATCGAATTGCAGTTCTCGCACCAGATATCTGTCTCTTACGTAATTTTGACAGTGCTTGTGTATCCACCATCATGCGGTTTCTTTCGCTTATATCAGTTATAGATTCATTTATCAGCTCACGTATATATCGCTTTTATACAATTGCCATCATTCATGAATGATGATTTTGAATTAAGTGTTCTTAGTTTGTATCAAAAAGATTTTGATACATTTGGAAGCTTTTTCTCGATTTGGAAGCTCAGCAGAAATCACACTATCAATTTGTGTTGGTACAATTTTTTGATTTAACCAAATCGAAATATGAGCGTGGAGAAGGACACGTTTTTGCCATTCAATTGAATACATTCAGCATTGAGTTCTCCAAAAATATGGTGCTTAGTGCTGAAATCCATTAGTATAATTATATTTTTCTTGAATACATGTGAAGGTGATGAATAGAGCTAGACGTCCATACTTTTAAACATACTTCGTGTCATCTTGTGCTTATTACAAGCGGCCTCTTTATTGACAATTGCATCACGTAAATGAACAGATTCTTCAACACAATTTTCGCTTATATGTCCAACTAAATTTTAAAAGTTTCAATGGCATGGTTAAGCGTGCAACTTTGAAATTACCCACTATAGTACTATATCTGAAACAGAGCCCTTTAAAATTATAAATATTACTAAATTCCAAGTTGTGTACGCTCTTCTTATACTACTTGATTGACTGTCATTAACAACTTCTTTGCCAGTTTAGTTTATTGTGAACATACCTTTGTATGAGTATCTTTACCATATACTTACTATACACATTAATTTGCATAATTTAATTTTTTTCCTCCCTCTTCAAAGGCAACAAAATTGCTTATTCATCATTTTAATCGTTTTTTTTGTTGTCATTTAGCCTCATTATTTAGTGTGTCTTTTTATTAATGATAGCATTCAAAAGACGATTTATTATTTGTATCATTAAGATGTTACAAAATTAAAGCAGAAAGTAATTAAGTTTCAACGGACTGATACATTAAAAATATCAGTGTTACTCAGTGTTTAAGACGAGGAAGTGTTTTAAGTAGCCAAATGTATTTTCTAAAATCCTGCAATCAGTTGAAATATGGTTGAATACATAAAAAAAATCCAAATGAATGTCGTATATATAAAATCCATTAAGTATTATGATTTATTTGTTTATAATCTTTTGAAACTCAGTCTGTAAGAATTCATTCGTCTTATGTACTAAATAAATGTTAAACGAAATATAGCATTAAGTCAATGAAAATTATTATTGCTTGTCTTATTTCACTCTCGTTTTAATAGTGGTTTTCAAGTACATGAAGCTTAAATTTTACAGCCAGGTAATGTGCTGGTTGTTATCTATTCTAGGATCGAAATTGTAAAGCATTTGACTTTATTTCTTTGATTAACTTTAATTGCCTTAATACTAATCTCTAAATTACTTTTTCTCTTAATTATACAGATGATCCCATCTTATCATTTTCTTAAGTATTCGCACTCACCCTATTTTGAAAATTTGTCGGAACTTTTAGAACTTCTTGTTTAATTTTCATTGTATTGTTTGGTAAACTAAATCTGCCTAAAGTTTAACGGTTAGCTCATTCATTAGCCTTTAGTCCATATTCAAGCACATTTTACCTTTGTAGGTCCACCACAGTACCATAGTGCAGATGACTGGGATCATATTTCTCTTACAATTAAATGGTAAATTATGGGTTATAATTTTATTGTGGGTCGATTATCAAAAATGATAGAAAGGGGATCACACCAATGTTGGTTTTGTGTTTTAATTATCTTTATATAGAGCATGTAGCTCTTTAACTGTTTTGAATACCCAAGTGCCCTTACTTTACCTAGAAATTGAAAATGTTCACTTTTTGTAGCTTATGTAATTTTTATTCCACTTTTTCAGCTTCCTTTAAACTTAGAGGATTTGTTTCTGGAGACGAAGGTATTTTGGGTTTCTGCTTTCCAAAAAAAAAAAACTCAATTTATTAGCAATAATTGTATGTTAAATAAAGTGACACTTTCTCTGCTCAACAATCCTTAAAATGCTCCATCATCCTTGATTTTTTTGAGTGTTGCTTTTATCTTGAATTCTGTATGGAAAAGTTTCGTCTTTTCAATTAGCATTGCTCCTGAAAAAGGCAGATAAATCCATTAATAGTTTATCTCTTCTACCAGTGAAGGTTCTGCGAAATAAGTATTAAAATGCTTACGGACAATCTTGTACCGTCAGCCCAACTAAACCCTGTCATATGCCGATGATTTGTGTAATTGAGCTGAAAGGCAAATAACTTTTGAACCTACTTGTATGACTCTCCGCTTCCGTCAGTCTAAAAATCAATGATACCAATAAATATATATGATCACTGATTTTAGACACCAAGAGGCAATAAATATGATGATTAGAATGAAACTGATGATGTAAGGAGAACCGTTATTTGGAAGGTGCAGAGGTCGTTTCAGTGACGTTGGCTTCTCGGTGTTGATAAAGTCTTGATTTCTTTGTCCGCAAAAACAGCCAGTAATTGTCATGATTTGGATGTAAAGACTCAGATTTTAGCCCTTCGAATTTCATCATTGGCATCGAAACTAAAGATTCTAAAATTTGTGAAATTAGTGCTAATATCATTGGAGTTACAAACAATTTGAAAATCATAATTCAATCGAACAGTTGTACAACACTAAACGTGCAAATATTACCAAAAATATCCATCTATCAGCCAAACATTCCAATTGATAATCTAGCGTCGTTGGGAATTTCGGGAAATATTTCAATTATTCATATTAAGTTTGCTGACCATATGCCAATGTTATACCAAATACCGTATTGGTAAAATGTTGGAAGACGCAAAATCTAATTATGTTTGTCATGTATGACTACTCAAGGTTCCACCACCCTAACCGATTAAATTGATAAATTGGACTGATTAAAATCGCCCTCACTCCAAGAGTCTGGCTACCCAAAGACTTCAAAATTTAGAGAAGCATCTTCATCAGTCACCAGAGTGGATGTTCAGTTATTCCAAATTTATTGACGGGATGAAAATTTATCCAAATTTATTAAATGAAAAAATAAACGGAAGTACTACCACGGGTGGCAGACGAGCAAATTCACTCTTTAAGAATGTCGATCCCATAGATTCCCGGGGTGAGCTCAATTATTGCTTTTGTCAGGAAATTCGAAAAATTTCAGTAGGAGTAAAATTTTACAAAAAGCTCCACTGTTAAGATTATCATAGCAGAAACGACTACATTAAAACTTCGAATACAACAAAATCAATATTAACGAAAACAAGTGTCATCTTGAAACCAGCAAAAATTAAAATTGATGAAAATTCTAGGCAAGTTTTTAATTAGTTAATGAAAATTACTGTAACGGATCAAGGTGCAAGTCCCATTAGCGTCATTAAAAACGACACAATTGGGATCCGCACCCCGATAGCGTTAGCAGAATTCTTCCAGCAGAGGCCTTGCTGCGGTATGATAGCCGGCTAGAGCTTAGGGTGGGGCGTGGGGTTTACAAGGCATGCTTAGAAGCTGGAATAACCGCAGGATAGGATAAGACGGGAAGGCGGGGTCACTTGAACAAGTCGGCACGCAACCAGACTTGTAACCATTACATCACCAGAAAAAAAATTAAAGCAAAATAATTGACCTCATTACAGTTACTTTAATAAATAAAATAAATAAATAGAAAGCAAAAAGAAACAAAAATGAATTTAAGAAAAACAGAATACACTAAAATCTTAAATAACTTAACTACACAAAATTTTAATTTAAACTACAACAAAAACAAACTTAAATTACTTAATTAAATTTACAAAAAAACACAAACTTAAATAACAATACTAAGTCTAACTTACCCCGCCACCAACATAAGCCTTAATATTATTTAACAAATTTTGTTTTACGGTGTGATTGTTGTTGTTGTTGGGGTGATGACGTCAATATTGATTTATTATTTACATTATCATCATCATAATTATTGGCTAGCGGATCGATTTTGGAACTATTAATATTATTATTATTATTTGGAGCCCACGAACTTTTAACAATCAAATATTTGATTAACAATTTCATTATTATTATTATTAATTTTTATTGTAATTTTTTTTACTTCAACACCAATGTTGACCACGAGTAAGCGCACCTCATCGGCCATTCTTTATCCATTGTACACCAGACTGTTCGGCTGGCAAATTATTATGTATTTATTATCGCTGTTACCAATTATCCGAAGAGATTATAAACATGTTACACTGTGCTCTGTACCATTTGCACGTGCTGTTGTCTATCATTTTGTTGGTCTGCCGACATATTTGTAATAATATATAATTTATGTTTGTCTTTTTAATTACACACTGAACGTCTTATAAAAATTTCAATACTATTTTACAGATATCACGATAAGATTTTATTTTTTTATTTTTCTATATTACAAAAATTATTTATTAAACTAAAGTTCCAAATATTAAAACGAATCACAAAAAATTAATAATTCATAATTACAGACTGTTCTCACAAATAACAAATTAAAAATACTTGACCACATTTCTGATTCAAACTGTCCTCTTGAATCACACAAAACACGCTTTATATACCCACTCATAACCCGTTACACAATTAAAAAAAATTAATTTAGGGGAAATGAGTAGGTATACAACAACACTACATACAAAATAAATTAAATAAAAAAAACGAAACTGGTGTGGACAACATATATCAATTTTTGTTCCAGGGGAACGAGCACAACAAAGTCGCTCGTTACATTATTTTAAAGATTAAGGAAAAGTTGCACAGGAAATCGATTTGATCCTGCTAAAAAAGATGACTAAAAAAACGCGAACTAAGCTCTAAGAGCTAAAAACGAAAAACGGGAGGAAATCCTGAGACTTCTCCGCAGAATCAAGGTAGAGTAATATAGCCATACATAAGAGACTAAATGAAAACAAGGCTAAAAAGGAATTTGTAATTGTGCTTAGTGAACTGAAGAATTAAAATAAGTAACAGCAGCTTTTTACCACAAAAAAAGGTCTACCGCTGTTTATGGTTATTTTGGGTAATCTACAAAACATTGAAAAGATTTTTGCTAAATCACTAATGGGTGTTATTGTGAAGATAAAACCTCTTCGGAAGACATCTAACAAGATATCTCAGTTGCTAAGTTTTTGGAAACACCAGGCCCCGAAAATCAAAATTCAGAAGGTCATATGACCATACACCATTAATACTAACATTAAGTGAAACAGTAATGGAGTAAGAAAGCCTCCTTACGATCACCAAAAAAAGAACTAACTGTAAGACATTTAAGCAATTAATTAAAAATCATTGTATTTCAATAAATGCAAGATGATAAGTGGATTGGAAACCCGAAGCTGAAAGCTGATATATTTGAAGATCACCCGTCAAATGTTTTCCAAAGCTCAACAAAGATGATTTTAGCCTCTTCGGCATAAATCAGATGATTTTGATACTGACCTAGGCTCGTAAGCCAAACAATTTATTGAACGATTAGTTTCTAGATCATTTCTCGCTGGTTTCAATATCAAATAAATTTTTTTTTTTGATAACCTTTATATTTCAAAAGGAGTTTATTGAATTAGTTCTAATACTTGCATATGCAATACTTATGAGAGACACGTCTCTTACAAAACACTTATACTTTAGATTTACGACCGTTAATAAATTGTCAAGTCGAAAGTATTTACGTTACCCACTCGCCCTCCAACGCAAAAAACATTAATAATAATGTATAGCTTAAGGTATTTGACAAAAAAAAATATTTTTCTATTTAGCATCCGCCATTTCCTCAACTAGCCGCAATAAATAATAAAATGTAAAATAAAAACGTAATTTCATGTTTTTGTAGACCCTAAAAACAAAACAATAAAAAATTCAACATATAATATACACAACACACCATAATTCTTTAGAAAAATTAATTTAATTAATTTTCATTAAAAAAAAAAATTTTCCTTTTTGCTGATACATTTTTTTACGGGGTACAAGGCACCCAAACCTAGACAAGAAAATATTGTAAAATACATATTTTTTTTACACATTAATACATATACATACAAGGATAAATTGCAACATGAATTTTATATTATAAAATGTAAATTGATAAAAATAGGACCTATCTACCTACCTAGCGTAAAGTTTTAATTTAGGTATATATATATGATAAAAATTAAAATAGGCCGGTTAAATTTATTAAAATACAAAATTTCAAGGTACTTCGAAAAAAATAAAATGAGATCCATTTAAAATACCTCTCCGATTCAAATTAATTAGAATCACTCAACGCAACAACAACAACAACAAATACTTAAACGACTGGCTGGATTAATCGCCGATTACGGAGAATTAACATTAAAGAAATCCAATTATAATTTTTCGTTGTTTTATAAAATTGTATCGAACCAAAATATAGATAATCTTATTGTTGATTAGAATTTGTGTCACAGCCCATTGTCTTTTGGCCAAAAAAATAAAAAATTTATAATACCAAACATAATCTAATCTTAAATCCGGACGAACGAACAAAATTGGATAATATTTAGCCCACCAAATTCTATCGAATTTTAAAACCTAAAATTTAATAAGCAAATTTTTAATTAAAAAAATTTATTATGATAATCTAATCATAGGATTTAAGTGGTGTTGTTGTTGTTATACATTGATTACATATATCATTTTATGTATGCGACTCAAATAAAATATGCGTGTGTTAACATAAAAATATCATATTTTTGTTATACATTTATATATCGAGTATTAATTTTCATGTTATGGATTATGGTTTGTAGAAAATTTTTTTTTGTTTTTCAAATGAAATATGATCTCGTATCAACAATAATGTAAAAATTATTTTTTCTTTCGTATGTAGAACAGTAAAAAATAAATAAACAGATGTAATGCTATTGATACAAAATTGTAACAGATCAGCAAAAGCAAAATCAAACATAAATCATAATTAGATAAGGAAACATGAAACATAGTACTATTATATATAAATTCATCATGATTGGGTTAGAGTTCAATAGAAATGAACAAAACCATTGTCATTAGTTTAATTCAAAATACTTTAATTTAATTTTTTAAAAATTGACCTGCTTTATCAGCGCTATAGTGCTGATCAAACTTTAAGGAGAAAAACCAGTTTTACTAGCAGTTTTAAAATTTTTCAAATATTTATCTAGTATGCCTTTGGAAATCATAAAAATGAAAAACAATTGTTTGCAGTACTTAGTTCTAAAATTTTATTTAATATTTAATCTAGTAGGCCTTGCAAGGCAACAAATGACGAACTTATATGAGCCATAATTGCATCATTGTTAAGTTTACATAAAAATAGGGATACAGTAAATAGTTTTTGTGGTATTATTTGTACAAGTGAATATTTTCAAGTTATATTTCAAAAACAAAAAGTTCCAAAAGTTTGGTACTTACCGTATTTCTGAACTTCAATCAATTATTAAATTTAAAAATTATCAAGAATATTAAACCAATTACCTTAAAAACACTGCTTAAAGAGGTACCGTTATAATTAAAAAGTGCAAGTGCCATGCACAACCTAATAGTGAAATTGCAAATAGATTAAGTAAAATGAAAAATTTTCAAGCTGTAAAACAATTGATTCTGGATCAAGTAACTTTATTCTATCCGAAACAACGAATTCGTTAAGTTCAAGTAGTAACTATGCCAGTCGTTATATTTATTTAACAACGTCTGTTAGTAAGGTGTTAAATAGATGGAACAGCAATATTGAGCTGAGCGCGTCATGGAAATTCCAACGAATATACAGCTGGCTGATTTACACTTCGACTCTCCTCAGAAGATTTTTTTATTTTTTTTTTATTTTTTTTATTTTATTACGACTAAGTTGTTACAACTCATTTAGCAATTTTTCTTTCTTATTTTAATTCTCTGTTATTTGGGCTATAACACAGTAGTTACTCCCAGTGAGCTCAGTACTTCCGGTTACATCAGCAACTTTTAGTCCTGAGGAACTAAATCAAGCAGCTTCGTTCTCTTTAGCCGTCTGATTTCTGCGCTATCGACGTCATTGACAATATGTTGAATATCCGTGTTTTCATGGAGCTGTAAGCGCCGAAAATATTTTCTGGCATTTTTTTGATTTCTTCGTTAACGGTTACCATCTTTAGATCCCTTTCTTGATTATCGTTTCTAATAAACCAAGGTGCATTGACAATGCAACGTAGTTTTTAGTTCTGGAACGTTTGTATAATCTTAACGTTCGTTTTCTTTGTGCATCCCCTAGCTGGATGCCATAGTTTCATACAGGCTTAAGTGTTTGTCTGTATAAACGCAGCTTATTGTGAATTGCAAGCTCACTGTTTTTTTCCAATAAGCTAATACATTTTTCTGAACTTTATATTCAGTTCTTGCCTTTTTTTCTTGACATGCTCTTTCCATTTTAACTTGGCTTCGAGCGTCATATCCAGGTATTTTGCCATGTTCACATGTGGTTTTCTGCCTATTTATGTAAATAGGTAGGTGATCTACTTTTAGATAGGTGAAGGTTGTGTGAACTGATTTTAGCTCATCCAATTTTATTCTTCATTTTTTTTGTCCAATGGACAATCTCATTTACAGTGTGCTGTAATTTACTGGTTGTCTCTTCGATTGTACTTCCAAGCGGCAAAAACTGCTGTATCATTCCAGTAAAAGGTATGTCATTTGTATAAAGCAATTATAATAATGGTCCTAGCACGCTCCCTTGTGGAACTCCTGCTTCAATTCTCTTGAGTAGGGAGAACTCTCCTTCATATTTCACTCTGAAATATTTCCCTTTATTGAATGATTTTAATATCTCATAGAACTGCTTAGAACTGCTTAGGGTCACGATGTAATTTATATTCCAGTCCTCGATGCCAGACTCGATCAAAGGCCTGGGCAACATCAAGGAAAACTCCAGAACATATCTTATAACGGTTAACGGTTACCATCTTTAGATCCCTTTCTTGATTATCGTTTCTAATAAACCAAGGTTCATTGACAATGCAACGTAGTCTTTAGTTCTGGAACGTTTGTATAATCTTAACGTTCGTTTTCTTTGTGCATCCCTCTGATGAAGAGGATAGTAATCCTCGAAATTAATCCCGTTAAAAATAAAAAGAATAATTATATTATAAAAATTTTTTAGAAAAATTTTTTCTTTTTAGAAAGAATTTAGATAAAAAATTAATATAAAAATTTTTTATTATCACATTAAAGAAAGTTTTACTTCTTTGCTGTAAATAATTTTTAATTTTTATATATAAAACTAAAGTATTGAATTCTTTGTTTTTATTAAAACAAGGTTTCCTTATTTCGTTTTATTAAAATTAAAAAAAGAATAATTTACTTTTTGTATGAGAAAGATGTCTTCATCTGCTGTTTGTTTAGTCAAAGGTTTAATCGTTTCTCCCAAATGTTCAGCAAAAAATCAGCTTTATCTTTGGGGCTTTTGGCCCAAGTACCATCTGCTCTTTATATTGATGGTATCTGCGCTTTTGTTTTTTTTAGTTCTTTTGTAACTTTCCATAAAGAATACTCACTTTCTTTGTGGCCAGACAGACTTATTAAATATTTGTTGAAGCTTACCGCTTTGGTGTCTTGTATTAACTTCTTCAGTTTGTTTTTGAGCTGATAGAAAATAGTTTTGTCCTCTGGTGCACAATTTGTATGCCAGATTTTAGGAGCTTTCCGCTTTTCTCTGACTAGATTACTTATTTCCTGTGTATATGTTTCATTCTTGTAAGGTTTATTTTTGGCAGGAGGATTGCTTTTCCATGCTGCGATCTGAATATTGTTTATGAGCAGCTCTACTTCTTTTACAAGTTTTGTTTGATTTTTAATTGGGACTTGAAGTGATCTTCAAGTCCCAATCAAAAATCAAACAAAATCTCTTATCAGCAAGTCTTATCTCCAGTGTGCCACCATTTAACTGTAATCTGCAAAAAAATTCCCTAAAATCAAAATCTAATAATGGCTTAAATTCTCCAAGCCGTAGACTGTAATAAATTGGATTAGTTTTTGCCTGAAATTTACAACTAATTAATTTATTACATTATTAAAAATATAAAATTATAAAAATTATAATATAAATTAGATTAAAAAAAATTGATGAAACATTACAAATCAATTGAATTAACCGTTTAATGACCAATAGGTCATGCAATCTTCGAAAATCTAATTTAAATAAATTTTATTTGACAAAAAACTTTAAAATTAATACAAATTAAATGTTAAAAAGTTGATTAAATTTTTCAAATGAATTGAATTAACGGTTTTATAACCTCATGTAATCGCCGAAAATTTAATTTATATACACTTTATTTGAAACAAACTGTAAGATTCCTGGGATGTCAACAAATAATCATCTCGATTGTTTAACCATTCTCCTAGAGGATAAAAAATGTACTTAGAGTCGGTGGACGTCTACAATTCTATGCAAACAAATTTACATGCAGGTCCACAGGCATTAATTGCTGCCGTAAGACAAGCATATTGGTAAATATAAAGAAGACGACTTTTTCAAAGAGTGTTCCGGTGTTGTATTCAATGTTTTAAACCCAGACCAACTAAAGTTTACCAAATCATGGGAAACTTGCCTCGAGAACGCATCAAATTCTCGCTACCATTTACGAATTTTAGCGTGGACTGTTGTAGTCCAGTTTATCAGTCCATACTCTGGAATCAGCAGCAGAATAAGCTACTTCTGTTTTCAATATTAGTGGAAAAGCTAATATTTATTTATTTATTTATTTGTATTTAGAATTTAGATAAGAGGAAAGCACATATGGAAGCAAATATAAAAACATCAAAACCGACAATTGATTCCATTAGGCATAAAAACTTCTTAAATTTTTTCAAAACAAATTCATCCCATAAAGCACACCTCATTTTGATCTAGAGCTCATTTATAATGAAATGCGCTACACGGGATGAAGTAATAATAATAATAATAAAATAACAAGTAACATAAAAAATTTTAAAAAAAACTACGAATTGCCAATCAGCCACGCCACTCTAAAAATGTTGACTTAAATAATTTGGACGAACCTAGTCTTTTAATTACAAGTGGAATTGAATTCCAGAGAGAAATTCCTCTAACGAAAAAGGATTTGTTTAACGATCTACACACATTTTTTGGTGGAGGTAACCGTAAGTTAGCCGAATGAAACCTACTGAACAACAACTTTCTATACAAATAAATTGGCTGCTTAGTTTTAAGAAGTTTGAAAATAAAAAGACAAACGCGAAGTTCAAAAAAGGTAGATAAACTACATCCTAAAACAATATTAGAATAAGGAGAAATATGATCGAATTTTCTAATACCAAAAATAAACCTAGTACAAGCATTGAAACATCTTTGGAGAATACTCATATTCTCCTGAAGTAATCCAAACAAAACTACATCACCATAAATAAAATGTGGGAGAAGATAAAACAAAAACATTCTTTTCTTAAATTGACTATCCGAAAACCCTACCACTTTGTACAAACAACTAAGCATGCTAAACACCCTTCTACTAATATTAACTAAGTGGTCACCCCATGTAAGAGATTTATTGAAAACTAACCCTAAATCTTTTACAGTATTTGAAAATGGAATAAGAGAATCACTTAGATAAATTCCAGGAAAGGACGAAGTATCAAGAGGTTTCTTATATATTAGAATTGACTGAGATTTACTCGCATTTAATCTAAGCCCATTCAGTATCGAGCAATCAACTATACTACATAAATCATCATTGATCAGAAAAATATTCCTAACTACAGAGTCTTGATCTAAATGACTGTTTCTATATATTTGGACATCATCAGCAAAAACATGTAAAGAGCAATTGTGAATAGAGAATTCTATGTCATTAATATACATATAAAACAATAAGGGACCCAGCACTGATCCCTGAGGTACGCCGGAAGTAACTGGAAGGAAATCAGATAAGCTATCACTGAAATAAACTGCCTGAGAACGATTAGAAAGGTAATTGAGAACTAATTTGGCGGCGGAAAACGAAAATCTAAATTGAGAAATAAGCTTATTGAATAAAATACCGTGATTAACCTTGGCCTTGGAAAAATATAACAAAGTTAAAGAGGTCACATCGCTATTACTCATATTACGCCTAATATCGTCACATACGTTTAATAACGCAGTGGTAGTACTATGATATTTTTTAAACCCAGATTGAACACAGCTAACTAAACTATTGCTATTAAGATGTACCTGAATTCTTAACAACTATCTCAAAGGCTTTAGAAAGAGAACTTAGCATACTAATTGGTCGAAAATGAGATAGTTCAGAAGGATTGCTAATCTTCGGGATAGGAATAATTTTACTAAGCTTCCACTGGTCAGGAAAAGAAGAGGGCATAAGGATAAAATTAAAAATATGTAACAAGTACTTTGAGACGAAATGGAAAATTCGTTTTACGAATTTTAAAGTGATATTATCCAAACCAGAGGATTCCGACTTAACCTTCCAAATAGCGAAATGTAACTCATCGTGCGAAATATTTAAGAACGAAAATGAATTAAAGGACTCGTCAGAAAGTAATTCGATTGTATTACTACCAGAGTTCATATTGGAGCTAAAAAACTATTTAATTCATTTGACTTGAAAACCTCATGAATAATACTCCTGCATCTACCAAGTCCCAAATTATCAACATTACGCCAAAAGACCTTGGAGGGAGAGAGGGATCTATCTTATCTTTAAAAAACGTATATTTAGATAACCTAATTAATCCTACAACCCTATTACGCGCCTGCTTATAATCAAAGTGGGACTGGAAATTTGGATACTGTTTTCATAAACGATATTTGTTAACCCTAACGCAAATAGCATTAGAAATTTCCTGACACCACCAAGATAGAGATTTTGGTTTTAGAGTAATGGGTCTCAACGGAATACAAGACTCAAAAACGAAACCAAGATAAGCGTTGAAAATTTCGATTTGTCTAGTAGAAGAACTAACAGAAAAGACATCCTCCCAAGGAACCGAGGTACAAGCTAAATAAAAACAGGAATCATCTAACCTAGAATAATCCCTAAAGCTAAAGCTTATATAGACTTTGGCGGAAAATAACAATTAACAGAAAAAACTAAAAGATCATGATGGGAGCCTATACCGAAGATCAACTGATTGAAAAAACAAATAGGGCTATTACTAAAGGTCAATAATATAATAAGAAATACCGCTAGAGGTTGGACAGCAAAAAGTTGGTGCAACAGTGTTAAAAACGGATAAGTTAAGACTATTTAAAAGATTCAAATAATCTCTAGAAAATGTAGAATTTTGGAGGAAATTAAAATCGCCCGCTATATACATTTCATCGAACCTACAAGAGAAATAATCAAACAAACTTTCTATGTCTACAAGGCACTTTTTAAATTGAGTATACGACCTCTTACTAGTTTTTGGAGGTTTGTAGACCGTACCGAATAAGATTTTACGACCGTTTACAAAAACATTAACAAAAATAAACTCTAAACTAGAAGAAGGTACACTCACTAATCTAGCCTTAATATACTCACCTACATACACATAAACGCCGCAGTAATTAAGAAGAGATACCATCCTATCCTTTCTGAAAATATTAAAACCCTCAATAGCCAAAGCCAAATTATTAATAAGGTACTACTTTTTAGGAATAATCCAAAATAATTAAAAAATTCGGTGGCAATGGCAACAAATAATAATATATAAATAATTTTTGTATAAAATTATTTGAGTGAAGTTACGGCAACAGAGAAAACTCAATAATATTTGTGGAAGGCAAAAAAGTCAAAAGAACAATAAACTCGGGTCAACCGATTAGATTACCAAGTGGCAATTGGGCCTGGAAAAGGGTTAAAACACAATTAAAAATGCTATAAGTTCGAAAAAAAGCACTCGGATACTACCTTTTTATTGAAAATATGATAAGAAAACTACCAGACAACTGCATAAAAATGACAACATTTAACTTCAAAGTTGGTTCAACGCGATCATGCGTGATATTGCCTAAAACTGGACGATATCATTGATCTCAAAGATACGAATATATCCGAAAAAATTAAACACATATTTCCGTTGAGCAAGTACACAGAACTGTAAATGCAATCAAACACATCTTAACAAAAGCAAGTATGTTCTGCTGTTTTCTTGAATAACGCACAAGACATTAACAAAGTTTGGCACGATAGAAAAACATCCAAAATTAAAGAGCTTACTGCAAAACTTTTACTATACTAACAAAGCTTTAATATAAACATTTGCGAATGATACGCAGCCATCGTGACGTCGCACAAAATTTCTCAAACTGCGTCAAGGGAATTGCAAAATCATTAGAATTAAATAGAGAATTGACTAAATAACAATAAAGGTTTACACCTATAGAAAGAACTCGACAGACATTAACATATTGAAGCGAAGCGAATTTAACATTTTTTTAAATATATTGGCTGATGGAAAAAATAACATAAATTATGTATCTTTAAACAATAAAGTCTTACTGTACCTACAAAACACACATCATTCACTAAGTTTTCGGTTTTGTTCAGTCATTTTTTCTCATGTCTCGAGAGAATTTCTCTCAAATTTATAATATTGTATATCGAGTTTAGGTGACAATTGATCAAATCTATATCTTTCATTCTACTGGTTGATATACACACAAAAAAAAACTAATTTTAGAAAACACATAAATCAAAACCTACGCTCATATAGGGTTAACAATAACACCAAAGTGTTAAAATAATGATCTTGGATCAGAGATTTATTTTTATCTTACATAATACGTAGAATCGATTGAAATTTTACGGCATCAAACAATATATACGGAGTAAATTTACGCGTTAACAAAAACAAATAAATTATGATTATTAGTACAACTCCCTCCCTAAATAAGATTTAAATATTAAGTTTGGCTTTAGTTTTCATTTCAAATAAATTATGTATATCAGAGGTGTCTAACCTAATCCTAATTCCTTAGTCGTCATCAACATGAAAATAATTTTATTTATATTGATAATACGCGCACGCACCCGGATATTTTCACAATGACCAGTAACATATATTATATGATTGATAGAACAAACCTCTTCAAACACACCATTAATTTGATTAATTATTTGTAATGACCTTTAATGGACCCGTGATGAATACCAGCAGTTTTTTTTTGTTTTTGATTGATTGATAGATAGATAATATAGATTTTATTTGTGTGTACAATATTTTTATAAATTTAGTTCAGTTTGACATTTTTGTGTGTTACAGAAATACGATAATAACTTCGGAAACTAATTGAATGCGGCAAACGGATCTTCAATATAGTACTATTGCGTAAAAAACCAGAGTACGACAAGTTCAGCTATACCTTTGATATTATAACAAATTAAATTTGGAAATTTTTCGTTTTGCTTCTGATGTTGTTGACATATATTTTTTTATGTTTTGTTATTAACTTTTAAAGTGTCAAGTTTAAAATTAAATATAAAAAAAATCATATTCCCAGGTGATGCTAGGGATGATATTTTAATTTTTCGTTTTCTAAGAAATTTTGGGCTTAGAGTGAGGGAGCTAAGTTTAGTAGACTACATTTTACTCAATTAGTAGATTGACAAAGCATTTATATATATATATATATATATATATATATATATATATATATATATATATATATATATATATATATATATATATATGTATATATATATATATATATATATTTATATATACACACATATAGATACATATACATATATACATACAGGTGTCCCTCGAGCTATGCGGTAGTTTGGTTCCGAAAAACAGAGCATTATTTAAAACCGCATAATTTAAGAAAAGTTAGAAATAAAAATTCGAAAATTAACGTTTCAGAATTATTTAATTTAATTTTATTTTAATTATACAATAAATTATATTAGCACATATTCAATATCACAACAAAATGCTACGCAAACAAAAAATTTGAAATCCATTATTGCCAAGGAATAAGAAAAAAACAAAAGTAAATCTAAGTAATATCCAGCTCCATATTGGCATCATAAGAGACTGCAGTTGATGTGCTAGTTCGATTGTTACTCCTATGGTTTTTTAAGGTAAAATGAGGATGTTCTATCTCAATGTCACCCTCTGCGACACTGGTTTCTTCGGTGTTGTCATTTAATAAATCTCCTAAATCTTCTTCACTTAGATCATCGTCAATATCAAGTAATATGTTGACACCAACTGATTGCGCCATTTGCAACACACGTTCTAATTCAAATTCGCTATCTCTTGTATTATGTTTGATTGTGAGTTGACTTTTGTAGCTCTTCAATTGCTTGCCCGATAAAATTGACGTAGTTATAGAATTGTGCACTTTTTACTGATTTGATTTACTGATAAATTTAAATCCTCTTTCATCTTATCAAGAAGAAACTCGAACACCAGTCGCATGAATTAAAAGTTGAAATAATTCCTTGATATTGAGACTTAGTGAGAGATGTTGTATTTGGAGGGCAGTAAAATTACTTAAACGTTGGTGTAGCTTAAATCAGCTGGATTGCTTCTTTTCTTTAACGTAATGTTCAACTTCAGGAACAAATATTTTTAGAAACTACTCCAGAAATAAAATGGAAGTCATTCATGCTTTTGTGTTCGCTTTCCAAAATACAGGAAGCCGATTTTTTAGTGGTGCTTTTAAATGCACAAGGGTAAAACCTTGCGCAGTTTTTTCTTGCTTGAAGATGTATGCATGATTTGCTGTTTTATTCCAAAAGAGACAAGTCTCATCGGCATTAAAAATTTGATCCGCCACATATCCGCATTCTTCGATAATCGGTTTAAGCTCGTATGGATATGATTTCGCAGCTTTTTTATCAACTAATGCTGTTTAATATAAAAAATAATAACAATAGCTTATCGTTATGTAAGGAATTTTTTTTAAACATTTTCCAGCTCTTCTTTGCTTCCAGAAAATTCTGGTATTTGGCGAGTAAGACTGGATGGTTTATTTATTTTGCTATGCTAACCAAAGGCATATCCTTCTGGTTTTTATCGCTTATCCATATCATCAAAAGCTTTCTCATTTTTCCCATTAATGAATTTCTGGCTAAAAGTGTCTTAGTCATGCCGATTGTTAAATCAGCCTCGACCGAATGTCTTATTGTATTTTTGTTCATCTTATTTGCATGTACTGTTAATTCACCCATTCCAAAATCGCGCTCTATAGCCGTAGGTCCATCATCTTTTTTAAATCTTTCTAGAATCTTGATTTTGATTTGATAAAATGTTTTACACATATATAGTTATAAATACAACTCTAAATAATATATACAAAGTACCGTTAAACAAAAACACTTTTAGGCCCGTTGCACATTTCAGCTAAGCTAAGTGTTGTGAAATATGTTATCGCTAACCGGTATCACGTATCACGTATTTAAATGGATCGTTGCACCCTTGAGCTATAGGAGATATATTTTTTGTTTCGAGCGATGAAAACTAACTTAATTTGCGTTGTACTTTCCTTGCTAATGTCAGCAATATCGCTCACACACATACAAGGAAATTTTTATATATTACATCAAAACCTCCTATATTACAATAAAATTTAATTTTGTTTTTTATTGAATGTGCGTCAATTACATCCATGTATGTGTGAGCTATGTTATAGTTGGAATGTGCAACGTAATGAAATAAGCGAGATCTACCAAGCTATTATAGTATTTATTGACTTAGCGACGTAAGTAAGTAGTTAGTAAAAACAAAAAATTTTTTTATTAAAAAATATAATGCATGCATACGTCAAAATTCAAGGCGCAATATTTTAACTCAATATTTTCAGACAAAATTTCAAGCTGTATAAATCAAATCTGCATAAGTGAAATAACGCAAATTCAATGGACACCTACATATATATATATATATATATATATATATATATATATATATATATATATATATATATATATATATATATATATATATATATATATATGCATATATATATATATATTTATATTTATATATATATATATATATACATATATATATATATATATATATATATATATATATATATATATATATATATATATATATATATATATATATATATATATATATATATATATATTATAGTGACCATACATCCCGTATTACGCGGGACTGTCCCGCGATCGAAAGTGTCCCGCAAAATGTCTTGCATATTTCCTATTTTCCAAAATCTTTATAATATTTCAAAACGTATAACACTCCCCAATAATATAGCTCAGTATTTAACAATAACAGACATCATACATTATAAAACAACGTCAAACGTGTGGTGAACGCATTCTGTTCCAACTTTAAACTACAAACTACGGATAACTGCAACATTTAAAACTGCAGCTAACTTCATATATTTTTTTTCAATACAATATTGTTTTGTTTATTCATTCTAGAATCTAATTTAGAATCGTTATATAGATTTGGTTGTGTCTTTTTTTATACAATTAAATAAAAATAAATTTATACATTTTATGGTATTATGATACTGACTAGTTTTTCAAATTAACTAGTGCTACAAATCTAGTAAAACCAAACAGAGACAAACACTTATTTCGGTTGTAACAACGCTATATATATTTGTTAAATGTCAAACAATTGTTTTCCTATTTTTTATATTATGTTTTGAATTTCAAATTGCCTCATCGCATTATCTTTGGGAAATTAAAACGTTGTTTTTTGAAGAAAAAAATCTTCATTAAAAAAGGAAGAACGGATTTTGACGCGCAATGCTCAATATGTAAGTGCTCTGTATTTTCTGTTTCTGCAGGAGGAAAAATGGTATAACTAGGCATATTTCTAGTGATATATACAAAAAATCGTTGCAAAGTTCTATCTCATCAAGCAAATTGGTAAATTTCTTTCGCAGAACAGTCATTGGAGATAGAGAAAGACAGCTGGCTCCCTCAGAAGCTGTTTATACTTTCATGCAATTTGCCATCATCATAGTTTTAGGTCCATGGATTGCACCTCAAAACTCATTAAGCAGTTATTTAACAAACAATTTTCTTGTGGTCGGACTTAAACTGAAGAAACTTCTTTGCCTGGAAAAACTTCAGAAATTATAACTAATTCCATTGTGAATTTTCTTAATAAAAACAATTTACAACAAAAAATCGTGGCATTTTGCGGAGATAACGCAAATACAAATTTTGGTGACATATCAAGAAAAGGAACAAACGATATATTTAGTAGATTGAAAGCTAATCTTGAACAAAATATAATTGGCACTTTTTTATATATACAGTTAGAGTAGAAACTTTAAAAAGCTTTTGCGATGATGTAGATACAGAATACTACCGTATACTTGGCTATTGCAAAACTAGGTGGTTGGCTTTATTACCTGCTATTGAAAGAGTTTTAAAATTATTTGAGCCATTAAAATCATATTTTCTTTTAATTGAAAAATGTCCCAAAATTATTGAAGTCTTTTTCAATAATCCAGCTTCTGAATTATGGCTTATGTTCTTGCACAATCAGTCAGCACTATTCCATAATGCTGTAAAATCTATAGAAGGAGATAAAACAACTATAATGGAAACCGATAAAAAACTAAATAAATTAAAATTCGCATTGATGGAGAGAATGAAATGTCATTTCTTATCAACTCCGCTACGGCATATTCTAAACAATTTGAATGAAAATGGACAAATTGATAAAAAATGGTTTATATTACATACTACGAACTTTTATACTAACTGTCTGGACTATTTGGAAGAATGGACATTAGAACTTTCTTATGCCAAAGTTTTTGAATGGGCTTCTTTAACAAAATGTTTTGATTTTGAAGATATCAAGCCCAGTTTAGATTTTATTTCAAATCACATTCCACACGAAAATATCGTATATTAAGTTATAAGTGGATAATGGAAAAATAAATAAATGGATAGAAGAACATTTACCAATTGATTTAAAGTGGGTAGACATATTTACCCATTTCACATTAAATCACATTCCATTTCAAAATATCTTAAAAATTATAAAATTTATTTTGGCACTACCTGGAACAAACGCAGCTACTGAGAAAATATTTTCAGTTGTAAATAAATTGTGGACAATAGAAAAAATGGAAATATGTACTGTGGAAGCGATATTTTTATTAAAAATACTGCACTATGACAAGTCATGCTCAAAAGTAATGGATGCAATCTCAAAAATATTCCTAAATATTTAAATGCTACTTTAATTAATTAATTATACTTTTTATTATTTTGTTTTGTATATTTTATTTTATTAAGTTTTTTTTAATTTTAAATGAATTTTTGTGAATTTAAAAGAAAATAAATGTGAATTATAAATTTTTTAGACTCGTAGTATGAGTTTCTAAATTAAAAAGATAACATCCCGCAACAGTATGAAAAAGATATGGTCACTATAATATATATATATATATATATATATATATATATATATATATATATATATATATGTGTGTATACACTAGTTTTTTATTGACTTATCGATTTATTGCATGCTTAGTTACTTATTTAATGATAGTTTAAGTTTTTTAAGATGATAATGAGGATTATTGAAAAATAATAAATATCCAGTTCTCTTTTTGCAATTCCCTTTCTCACCTTTTACTGATTTTTAAATCACGGAAACGTCTTTAGCTTTAAAGAACGCATATAGTCTATACTCGTCGTATTAAATGGTCAACAGCAATTGATATAGCGGCTGCCAAGATGTCATGTAAATTACAGTTGGCCATTTAGACTATGAATATCCTAGACTATCTGAGTCTTTTAAAGCTAAAGACGTATCGGTTAACTAAAGCGTCACATTTCGGGTTGGTTACGGAGTGAAGTACTAAGAAAACAAAATATGGGTTGGTGAATCGACAATAACCAAGATTTGTATATACTACACCTTCTTACAAAAAGTGGCTTTTAAGTTGGCTTCCATATTAGATGTTTAAAATAAACTAAATTTGAGCTTAACTCGATACATGGCCGTACACTAATTAATTTGTATTATTAAAAAAAACTAATTACAAGGTAAACCTGATTGTATTGGAACGATTCGAACCTAGAACCAGCGAGATGAAAACGAGAAGAGTTTTAAACATACAACCTAAAACTATTGGTAAAACCTAAATACTCTAACTTCTAAAAATTTTTAAGCCCTGAGAATGATAAATGCCAGTTACCGGTAATTTAACTTCTGAGAATTTCTATATTTTTCAAAAGAGGGAACTACATTAAGAATACTTCACCTTTTAACAAAGAATTTTTGTTTAGCTATCAACATGTAAATGGTCAAAGCCTCCTATATATACAAGGCCGCAATGATCAAAATCGAACTTAAAATAGAGGTGGTAGAAAGAAGTAAAAAACTTTTTTCTTCATACAAATCATGAAATTTTTTTTTTAAAACGTGTTTTTTACTTGAAAATGATCCTAACAATTAATTTTAAAGGCACATACATTTAGAGGAATAGTTAAAATTCGTTTTATATATCATATATAAATTCGTTTTATATATCTTTAATTAATATTTTTAAATTAGGGTTTTAAAATACCTCTATTTACAAACACAACTATAGTCCGTGACACGCTAAACAAGAAATTATAAAACATAATTAAAGAACAGAAATTATAAAATAATCTCTTTATTTATGATCGACATACAAAACTCTCTATTATACAAGCCGTCTTGTAACTTTCGTTGACACGGATAAACAAAACCTACATACCAAAACCAACACAAATGTTTTATACAAGCCGTGCTGTCAAAACCCTCTTTACTGCAAGCCGTATTCATTGCATACTCATGCTATTTAATCATATATACATGAGAATGTATTGTAACTAAAAACGTGTCAATATATAATTTAGAATAAAGTGTAAGTAAAATAAACATTTCCATACTATAAAACAAAAGAGAGTAAAAATTGTCAAAAAAAAAAAAATTAAAATGCAAAATTGATGTTATCTCTTTCCTCTACAAAACACAAATAACCAAAAAAAAAAAGACGAAAAAATTCTCAATTATCCATACACATTAAATAGTGTGCTTTGTATATATAGGAAGCTTTGATATGGTTCAGTATAGATCACCTATACAGAGTTGTAAATACTACTAAGTGCCTTTAAGGAAAATAAACATCATTTAGCAGTTTTCTTAAATATAGTGCAAGTTTTCGACAACAGATGGCTTGAAGATAAGTTTTGAAAATTTTGTTTATATTTGATACTGGTAGATCAATCAATGATTTTAATTATTTTGTTTAGAGCGGTAGTTGAATAAATCTATAGGTTATATGTGGTTAAAGAATGTTGTAAATTGAAGTTAATTTTTAAATTTGCCGAGATCTATTTATTTTGTAATAAATTCATTTATATTTTGACAAATATTTTTAAGCGCCTACTAAATTCAAATAACCGAAAAAAGTAGACCTAGACTTTCGATTATATTGACAATTCGATATAAGTAGTTGGGCCATATAAAAAAAACTTGAAATGTGCGTTTTTTTCAAAGAAATTGTCATCTGCAATTTTTGAATTGGGTGAAATAAAATTGTTAAATCTAAGTAAAGAAAATTAAAAAGGAATAATGGAAAATACACAGAAAAAGATTGTACGGTGTGGTTTTTGGCCTAGTGGGGACTCGATCTTATTTTTTTAAATTAAAAATGGAATTGATGTTGTTGTATACCAATAGGTTAATGATGTTGAACTATATAAATGCAAAACATTAGATTATTGATATAGTACTGTATAAATGAAGAATGAAAATACTGTAAATGAATAAACGTTAAGATGTTGCTGTTGGTTGATAGAAATGGTGTGGGTGAGGATAATATTTTGTATAATTTTAAATTTCTATTCCACTATTATTGGGAATTCCTCCGAAAAATTTAAATAATTGATACTGTAATAATCATCTTCAGTTTGTTCATGTACAGAAAGTCTTGATAAGGCATCGACATTGCTCATTTTTGAGGTGCTTTTAAGATTTAAGTCTTAATCATACATACTAAGTATGACAGACCAACGTTGCAATCTGAATGTTGCCACTGCCGATTTTCCTTTTCTTGGTTGAAATATTTCTTTCAATGCCTGATTATCACAATAAATTGTAAATTTATGTCCATATATATATTTATGGAATTTACGTACTTCAAAAATAATTGCAAGGGCTTTTCGGTGAAGTTGAGAATAGTTCTTTTCAGCACTTGATAAACCGCTAGAAACGAACATTACTGGTTTTCTTCACCTTTTACTAAATGCGAGAGTACTGCGCCCACTCCATACGGACTAGCATCCATCGCTATTATAATAGGTTTTCCTGGAACGTACAACTCAAGAATATTATTTTGTAACATTAACGTTTTACTTCTTTTAAAACTATTTTCTTGCTCGTTTTTCCACTCATATGGTTCATCCCGCCGTAATATTTTATATAGGTCTGATGGCTCAATGTTTGACATTCTTTGGATTTGGTGCTTCTACGACCGCTTTAAGTTTTTCAGAGTTTGGACTCAAACCATCTGATGAACTTATATGGCCCAGATAAATTACGGATTTTTCAAGATATTTAGTCTTTTTTAGATTTATTTTAACTTTATGCTCATTTAACCGTGCTAATATTTGAAACAATTTTTCCTTACATTCTACCTCTGAATTACCGCCAACGATAATATCGTCTAGAAAGCAAAATATTTTTTCGTTGTATGCTATAATCTGGTCCATCACTGCTTGAAAAATCGATGGAGCACTAGACACATCGAAAGGAAGTCTGTTGTTATGAAAAAGTCCCTTATGTGTATTTGTCATAAGACATTCTTTCGAACTTTCTGAAATAAGGAGCTGTTGATATGCTCCTGCTAAATCTATTACACAAAAATAATTGCAATTAGATAGATTAGCAAAAATATCTTCTATCTTGGGTAATGGATAGTGTTCAGTTTCAATAAATTTATTTATCGTAATCTTACAGTCTACACAAATTCATAAATCTCCGTTTGCTTTTGGTACAATAACTATAGAGCTAGCCCATCGGCTATGCTTTACTCGGCTTAGAATATCTTCATTGACTAATCTACTTATTTCTTTTTCAACCCTATCTATTAATTTGTAAGGAACACTGTATGCTTTGGAAAAATTGGTGTTGAATTATCTCGCATAAGAATTTCCGCCTTACACCCATCAATTGGATTTATCAACCGATCGGACTCGATATATTCAAATTTAGTTTTGATTTCGTTAATTAAATCAATATTTTGTATATTTACCACATTTTTAATATCGCCTTTGCAAATTGAGAAATTTTTCTCCAGTCGGGGTACAGTACCTCTAACCATGATCTGCCTAAAAGTGGTTTAAATTCTCGTTCTGTTTTGTTCAGTTCTAATCTTTTTTGTTCATTTGCAGCCTCCACTGTAACCATAATTTTTCCCAATGTGTTGATCATACCTGAAACTGAGAAAAAATGTTTGGTAATCTGAACTAATTTACAATTTTTAAATAAACTATTATAATGTCCTTCGGTTATTATAGATGAGCATGCGCCAGTGTCTACCTTCATTTCCAAATACTGTCCGTCAACCTTTAAGCTTACTACTGCTGGTTTCACTTTACCCACCGATACACTTTGAATATACTGCACTTGCTTGCCTCTAAAAAAACATGCGCAAACCTTTTACAGATATAGCACTGTATTGTTCGGCAATTTTCCTCATGATGTTCGCCGTTACACTTTGTAGCGACATCGCTACACACACAATTAAAAATTATTCAGATATTTCGTGCAAATCCATATAATTCGCTAACGCTACATGTACACTCTACATAAATACATATAGAGCGTAAAGTAGCTATTACACATAGCACTCGGTCGCCATGGCCTGATGAGATGACAATTAATTTTTAACAAAATTATTTACGTTCCTCATCAGATCGAAACTGAGCTTTGCTTTGCACAACATCCAAATCTGAATAATTAAAAATAACGACACAACAACCGCCGTCATTATAACTTTCTGCAAAATGACCGCTGCCTTGACCTTCCATATGCTTGAGGTTTATTCCACGATGGGTATCTTTGTCTACATCACTTTGTTGTACTACTAACTGCAAACTTGGTTGAATCGCCTTTATTTCTCGTTCGCTCATTTCCATATTTAACGCCTTTACACAATACTGCTCAAAGTCCAAGCCGTCATCGTTTAAAAGTGCTTGCTGTATGGATTCATTTCGGATACCCACTATAAATCGATCTGTTAACGAGTCATCTATTGCTAAATTTTTATATTTTTTCACGATTTTACCGTATTCTATTTCGACTACTTTTGGATTACTGTAAATAATAGAATTTGCGGGTTCAGCAATCATGTAAACGTATTATTTTGCGGTCTAGTTCTTATGATCTAACACGTAAATTTTTTTCCTAAGGGCTATTTGAAGTTGAAACTCTATGCTAAATCATTATTAATTGCATTTAACAAAATGAGCCGCCATTATACACGAAATTACAGTAAAAGAAGGTCACTTATAAGATATTTGTATTACAAACTTAGTGAAGATATTTACTACTTTTCATATTTTAAATATCTTAATACTAAATAATTGCATGATAGTGTGCAATGAACGACGATTTATATTTTATTGTTGTAAATAAAATTTCAATAGAAAAGAAAAAATCTTATCAAAATCATAATAACATAATAATATGTTTTCTCAATTGACCTTGCAACCAAATATTCTCATTGTATTAAATTCATATTTCAATCTAATTAATTCAAGTGAAATGAATAACAATAATAATTTTGTAGGCGTTACAATTTTCCATGAAAAAGATGATCGTGGGTTTATTTTTCTTTTCATTCACAATACAAAAAATCAATATATTTTTAAGTATACACGTGGTTGAATCAAAGTTGCAAAAATACCAAGTATTAGGAAATCTAGTCCTACATGTTCTGATTTAGATAAACAGTTATTGTTACGATGCTACTGTAGCTAGACGACCTGTTTGGTGATCCCAATTTTTATTTAGAATCATTTGGATAAATCATCGTCCCTGCCAGTTTATTTTGGAACATTATTTTGGAGAGCCATATAGAGTGCGTGCTTCGACTCACTTTTGTGTTTCACACCACAACACAAACTTTAAAGGTTTTTGACACTCTAATAATAGTCATTACGTACCCCAGAGATTTTGTGTCTTCTATTTATACACAACAAAAAATCCTACGACATATTGCTAGTTAATTGATAATATCTTGAACTAACACAAATGTCTATCTATATGTACACAATTTCTTTCAATTAAAACTTATATATGAATTCAATTTTATATCGTTTTATTCTGAATTGTGCGCGAGGGTCATAGGTCATGAGAACCATATGCGAACAATAAACAATCAAATCTGTAACCTAATTACTACCAACCGAAATTAATTTACAATTGAATTTAATTTAATTTTCATGTTAGTATTTTTTTAACATAGAACTAACAAATTTTTTCCATTTTGATAATTCAGATGAAACAATTTTCCTTTTACATCGTTGGTATCTTTTGTGTTCCGTCTACTTCAAATGGCACATTTATTATAAGTAAGTTTAACCAGACTTGTTGGTGTTATCTTTTAATTTAATTTCAGTTATACATAAAAAAGTTGCTTATGTAATTTAAAAATGTAAAGAATTATTTAGAGTGGCATAAAAGTTCCGGGACTTTTAAATATTTGGGAGACATTAAGTTCGATGTATATAGAATACTAAGGTAGTAGGGTTTGAAAAAATAATATATACTTATGTTAAATTAGAATGACCTTGGAAAATTTAATCAAGGTCATAATCTAATATTGTATGTCAACCAATAATATAAGTATACCTGGTGCTTATTATAAGCGCAATAGCAGAAAGAAATTGACCAATATTATTATTATATCCCAGATATCATCTGCATATGCCAGAACCTGGACTGACAGTAATAGAAGATGTCAACTTCTTAGCTCAAATTGTATATTTCGTTTACTAATTACAAATTATGAATGAAATAATTTGGAATCAAATTATTTTGGTAATTATTTTGAATGAAATAATTTGGTATGAAATTATTTGGTAATTTGGTATCATTAATTGTTTATAATAATTCATTATGCACAATAGAAACATAACTATACAAATTATTTCCCGACCCAAGTCAATGACAGTAAAAAACAATTGATTTTTACACCAATACCTCGATTTGTGTTATCTCGAATTGCATCGTTTCGAAGTTGTATTTGTATGGTTAATCATCATCGAGATATTTATTCGGATAGTTTTATCGTTTTCATTTTTTTTATTGTTTTATGGGTGCGGAGAATCACAATATAGATTCCATTACACCCCCAATTATTAGGGGATTCCCCATTTAACTTGTATATACATATCTCATATTTTAAATAAAAATTACAAATAATCATTTTCGTCGTCCGAAATTACGATATCGTGTCTAGATGGTAAACGAATTCGGCATTCACACTCAAATTTTGATGACTTTTTAATCTTTTTGGTTTAAGTTGTAGTTGGTATTTTTATCAAAGGATTATTATTTCTGAGCTCATATATACATAAATACTACATACATATACCATCATTTTGTTTGGCCGAATATTGTCTTTGAATGAGGTAGTTTTCAAGAACTACATGGAACTTTCCGACAGAATTTCTTTTAACTTAGTATATAATCTTCTACGCCAAACTTTGTCAAAGACATGTGCAATATACAAAAAGATGGCAGCACAATCCTGTGGAGTCTCTGATTTAAGAATAAAAAACAATTTTGTTCACGTGACTCCCTCTGTTGACCTTAAAGTAAGCCATTCTGTTAGTCTAGTTTTCAAGACCTTGTTGATGATTTCGCCGCCTATCTCACGAATAATAGAAGCAATGTTATGTTTAAAAGCGGGAATTGTCTCTGAAAACTCCATAGTAAAAAAGTCGAATGGTCATCAAATCGCAGCTCCGCATAAGCTAATTGATATTTACAAAATTGCTAATTATTCGGTTGACAAATTTGGTGTGCAAAAACTCGAATGTCTGTTGGTTTGTATGTCATGTGGCGCCATATAGTTCAAACCAAATGTCATTCACATTCATAGCGTCAATTTCAGGTCATCAAAAAATGGTAAGTATGCCTCTGCCATTGATGGTAACGGCGTTTCCAGCAGTTTTTTAAAAAAAATGGCCGATAATGCCACCACTCCAAAATTCACACTCATATTTGTGGATGTGCATTGTCTTATCTACTATTACTTGTGGCTATTCCAAATCCAAAATGGGACAGTTCTGCTTGTTATCAAAGCCCCCGAAACCGAAATACACTTCGTCTGAAAAGATGACTTTTCGATCAGAATCTACGTCATTATCAAGCTGGTATATGGCCCATGCAGATAACTCATATCGAATCCGGATGGTCATTTGCTTTCAATGCCTGAGTCATCTGGACTTTGTATAGGGTAATAATAAAAGGTCTTTGTGCAGTATTCTCCTCAGGCTGGTGCGACTAATGGACAGTTGCTGCGATCGGCGCCGAGTTAAGGATGAATTCTGTACTGCACTATGGGTATAGCAGCTATATTTCTGGCACTGAGAAGTGCACACTGCCCAAATTTGGAACGTTCAACTTCCGCTTAGCAGTCTAATAAGGGAACATGTGCTAGCCGGTCTCTTGCTTCACACAAATAGTATTCTGTTCTCTCTGATGCCAAGAGTTCGTACATAAATAATTTTAAATATTTTCGTTTTGTTCTCCACTCAGAAGTAGTCAGAAGTAGTTTTCACTGAAACTCGATTTAATTTCCATTATAATTTTGGTGATCTTTGTGGCCACTGCCTTCGACATTTTTGCTTTTCTTAAATATATTCGTGAATATTTTTAGAAAGCGGTTTCACGTTTACAAAAACACTGGCGTCAGGAGACGAGTTTTCTGCTGATTATACCTAAAAGTTATGTTGTCGCACTTTATCAATATTTGCTGGTGTGCTAAGAGGCAATTCTCTTCAATTTATCTGATACTATTTTGATCCCATTTAGTTTTTTTATTTGATCGATGCAATACCTTTAGTTTTATTATAACTGTATATGGAAATTTCGTTTTATCCGTTGGCCAGTAAGTAAGATGTCCCACTGATAGATGCTCCAAACCCTGTTGCTCCGCATAGCTTTATAAAGTAATTTTTGTTTTGGAGTAATTACAACTTAGTGACGAGTGAAAGTATACTTAGCCATACTCATAAATTCAGTAGTTCATCGTTCAAATAATAGGCATGCAACAGTGTTATGGGCAACTACATCGAGCCCTTTATATCGTGTAAGCTTGGGGTTAAATCGTTTTCGAAAAATATCTGTGTTTGTTAGATTTGCAATGCACATACGTGACCGTTTCGCTTAGGTACAGCTAAAACTGCCGCCATAAGTGAAATTTTTGAGTTATTGAACACAAATTTACGAAATAATTATACTTCATCCGAATAGGATGAAGTATAATTATTTTTCTGAAGTAGTTGTGGAGAGGCAAATATTTCCATTTCGTGACATATATCTTTATAATGTGATTTGCTATTGTGTTATAATTTATTTCATTTATTTATTTTTCATAATTATACAGGTTGAACAAAATTCACACAGTACAAGTCATCTAAGCCAGCAAAATATGGCATCGTTTGCTACGTCGTTCTATAATGCGCCAAATAATGTGTTATTGCTATCACCTCAACATTATAGTGAAACAGTAATAGGAGAAAAAAGGTTGAATTAACCGTTGTATGACAAATGTGTCATTTATCGCCGAAAATCTAATTTATTTACACTTTATTTGACAAAAAACTTTAAAATTAATACAAGTTAGATTTAAAAAAATGGAGTAAACATTACAAATCAATTGAATTGGCCGTTTTATGACCAATACGTCATATAATTGACAGTAAATGTTAATGTTACGACAGTAAAATGTTTTAAAGAATATTGCTAGTTGATATAAACTTTCTTTCATTTAAAACAATTGACTTCCAAATGTACACAGTGCACATTTTAAAAGATATTTAATCGTTACAAAACTTTTAGGACACTCGTTTTAATTTTATCTTCAAGCTCTTAAATCACAGAAAAAAGTTTAATTAAAAAAACATAACAAAAAAAAAAAAAAATATGGAAAATTACATTATGGTTGTGAGGGAAAATTTAAAACATACAAAAAGAAAATGATTTTGTTTGAAACAAAACAAAAACTTTTAAATTCATTACAGTACGAGAAAGATGAGAGCATCAATTTTATTTTGAGGATAGTCTTTTGAAAACCCGTTTTTATGTTTTGCATAAAAATAAAGAATTTTTTGTGTTATGATTGATGAAGTGGTTTTAGCTCAGGTATACTTGGCTATGTCTTTGCCAACTACTTGCCTATATAATACGATTATGGCAACTAATCAATGGAATTGACGACTTTTATCGTTTTATTATCCATTTATATATAGGAGTAAATGGCTCATACCGCAATTTCGCATAACATATTTAATATGTCCATTAATAATTTACTATACAACATAAAAACTAAACGGAATTTAATGAAACATCATATTTTGCCATAAAAAAATTTCCTTTTTATTTTTTATACTACTACATCATGAAAATATGTATTGTGGATAGCAAAATAAAAAAAAATTGAAATAATGTGCGAATAATAGTATTATTTAATATTTATCACCATATAATAATAATTGACGACAATATTAATTATAAAAATCGTTTTATAAATAAATAATAAGAATATTTTTAACGGAATCATTAAAGCGCAGGGCCCCCACAAATATGGTGACCCATAAAACTTTAATACGGGTTTGGAAACACTTTTCAATATAAGCAAACACAGCTTTAACCACTGTAGCATTGACCGCATTTCAACACGTGATATAACAAAATATATATCACAATTTTCAAAAATCATAGCCTACAAGAAAATCGTGTAACGCCTACGCAAAAAATGTTGTTGAAAAGCATTTGAGTTGAACTAATTAAATTTTAGGATTCACTCAATTGAATGGAGTTGGTTTCAAGAGTAATTAAAGACATATATTTTTTGTTGAAATATTTTTGTGAAAATAGCAATAATAAAATAAATTCCCTTAGCAACAATTGTTTTTTGTAAGGCACTCAGACATAATCTTTTCCCGATTTTCTTAGCAAAATGAAATGAAAAATAGAAAAAAAAAGAAAAACCACCTGCGGGAAAACTATAGTTTGCACAATGGTTTGTTGGTTTAATGAGTAAGAGAGTGAAGAATTAAGGTTTGGTTCTGTCTACAATGTTTGAAACAACCTTAGCTCTATTCCAAGCCATCAGAGCTGTACATCAACTATTTTTAGGATTAGATAACACTTGTCAATTTTCGTGTTATCCGAGAGGCTGTGTTTTATTCGTATATTTTTTTTTTGCTAAATTTGCTAAAGGTTAATGTTTTTTTTAAATGTTCTTTCCATTTTTACGTAAGTTAACGTGAGTTGGTTTTTCTTCATTTAGCTTGATTTGCAATGTTTTGGTCCAGTTACTTACTAGGTTCTTAGTCTTTCCAGTGGCATCCACGTAAATATCTTTTATTGTCTCGTTTGCATTGTCACTTGTAACAAGTAAATACCATACAGGCCACGGAACGCTACCTATATACCCCTGCTTATATTTGTCTAGTTTGGAAACTTCTTTATATTTACTACAAAAGTCGCGGTTATAGTAATAATCGGTAAGTTTCGGTACAATTGATATTTCAACCCAGAATGCCATACTTTATCGAAGTCTACACATTTTCTATAATGTTCGTGATACGGTGGACTTGTTCAATGGAAGAGTGATTTTTTGCTTTTAAAAAAAAGTTTTTCTTTGCTCAGGTACACTTTTCAGTCAAAATAATGCGTTGATTATAGAAGTTTACCGTTTTCTTTCTCAGTAAGTATACTTTCACCATTTCACAAAAAAGCAAATCAAAGCCTAGTGATTTTTTAGTACCTAAGTTATAATTAATTTCACCTTTTAACTCTCGAAGTGTTACGGATTGTGTTTCTTCAGCGTAAGATTCAAAATGTTATGCTTTTTGTGGTAAAGCTTTATATGGTCATTTGGGCTATCGGTTAACTCTTCTTGAGTATGGCAAACTATTTGAGAAGTTTTATACCAAATATGGCTAAAATATCTGAACCATTAGGAAGATTATTACGCAATGACACGGAGTTTCAGTGGACGGATGCTCAAAGTAAGGCGATTCTAATGTTGAAAAACAAAACGTGTGAAGCTCCAATATTGAAGCATTTTGATGCGAATCAGAAAGTGGTAATACAAACAAATGCTTCGAAATCAGGTATAGGTTGTGTGTTACTGAAAAATAAGTGTCCAGTTGCATATGCTTCTCGTAGTCTCACCGACACAGAAGTTACCTATGCACAGGTAGAACAAGAGATGACATCATTATATTTACGGTAGACATATTGAAATTAATACAGATCACAAGCCTCTTGTAGGAATTATGAAGAATGAAATTCATAAAGTTAATTGCTCTCGATTAAGACGAATGAAATTAAAATTGTTGATTTATGACTTAGAAGTTAAATATGTTCCTGGCAAAGAGTTACACGTCGCAGATCATCTGTCGAGGTCATATCTGAGGGATGAACCTGCATATGAATTTAAAGAATATGCAGAAGTTGTACATTCCGTCGATTTAAGTAAACCGAGGAAGAAACAATTCAGAATAGAAACTATTTGCGATCCTGTTTTATCACGTCTTACAAAAATTTATCAAGAAGGATGGCCTCCTGATAAGAAAAAAGTGCCCGAGATAGTAAAACATTATTTTAAGTTCAGAGATGATATTTATGTTGATGACGAGCTTGTATTTTTCGGAAATCGTGTGACACTTCCGCGAACTCTAATAAACTTCAAGAAAAGCAATATTGGAATGGCAAAGTATAAGCAAAGAGCTAGAGACATTCTTTATTGGCCCGGTATCGATACCGATATTGAAAATTTTATCAGCAATTATTGGATATGCGAAAAATGGTTACCATCAAACGCAAAATAGCCTCTGATTCCTCATGAGGTGCATGAGTATCCATTTGAGAAGTGACATTTTATATGTTGATGGTCGTGATTATTTAGTGGCAGTCGATTAGTTCTCGAAGTGGATAGAAGTATTAACACTGAAGAATAAACAAGCATGTGGAATAATAAAAAATTTGAAAATAATCTTTGCAACTCATGGCATACCAAAGACAGTTATTGCGGATAATATGCTGTTTAATTCAAAGAAATGTTTAAAATTCAACAAAGAATGGAACTTTGAGTTTAAAACTTCAAGACCAACATATGCAAGATCAAATGGACAGAATGAAAATGCAGTACACATTGCAAAAAATTTGTTCAAAAAAACTGTGGCAGACGATAAAGATATTGAATATGCTTTGCTTGAATACAGGAACCATCCTGTGGTGAACCTGGGTGCATCGCCATCACAAATTGCTATGAGCAGAATGACCAGAACAAAAGTTCCGGTCAAAAATAAGTTGTATCATGACAAAACATTAAAAGAAAGACAAACATTTCAAACGGAACAAAATGTAATAAATAGGTATGAAAACACTTGGAGACCAGCCAAGATCGTAGAGAAACATCCTAGTCCACGATCATACATATTAAGAAACGAATCATACATATTAAGAACCCTTGAGAAATTTGAAAAATGAGCCTAATTTCAAATACAACACATCGGACACTGGTCCTGTAAAGGAAGATGGGTTTGGTGGCAGTAGTGAAGGTGGTCATCGTTTTTTACAATCGATGTCTCCTAGGGATGTTGACAGCACAGTAACGTATAATAATCAAAATCGTGCGGGTATCACTAAAACAGGTCGTATTTCTAGACCACCCGTATTTAAAGACCTTTAGTCGAAATTTGATGAAGAGGGAGAGTGTTTATTGTTAATGATATATGTTTGTTTTATATAATTAAAATTTTGTTTTGAATTATTAATATAAATATCTGAAATAAATATAAGGTTATAAATTGAATTGATAAGAGATAGGTGACAGGTGTAGTTTAAACCATCCTTTATAGATATTGAGATATGTTGGTAGCACTGGTTTTTGACAGGCATTGTTTTTTGGACTAAAGAATGAGTACAACACATTCTTTAGCTTGAGTAATATTTAGTTAATAAAGATAATAATTAAACATATTTAACATATTAAATATCGCTGTAATCTAAGATGTTACAGTTCTTACTTCGAAATTTAAACATCTTCTCATCTATAGCATCTTAACGACACAGCGCTTCGACTGAGTATTTAAATGGCGTTGAGCTTTGTCGTTGGAAAATGATTTCTGACTATATTTTCATTAATGCTTTCTGAATAGCGAATTTTAATTTGTCGAACCTCTCCATTATTGCTAAGTAGGAAGATATTCCATCAAGTTCATGAATCTAAAATAAGCTTTACTATTTATGCGAGCCGAAAAGTTTAATTACCTTTTCTCAGCGTGAGGTTTTCATGTAAAATTAAGGTCGTTTTATGAACTTTATCGTCGGATGAATCACTGTGATTATAGCTACCACGTCATTTTCTAATAATAGGTTGTATATTAAGACCTTTTCGTATATTAAACCAAAAATTTGCAGATGGTATGCTACCTATTACACGGACATGAACTAAATTCTGAAATTTGCCGGAGAATTTAATTACAAATTTATTTAAAAAAAAAATCAAAAAAAAATCTGTAATAATCGATTATCGATTAGTTGGTTTTAATTGGAACAAAACTTGCTCATATCTCCTACTAACTTAATTTGAACTGCCTTAACTTTGGGTCATATAAATAGACAAACATATGATTTATATAGTTTTTAGACCTGGTCCTTTTGTTAGATGATTTAATTTGTTCCAGCGAAGTCTTAAGTTTATCTCCACTAATTTGTAGATAAAATTTGTGTACAATTGCTCTAGTCGGTTTTTGGAATAATTAAAATCTTTCAGTAATTTCTTTAGTCAGGTTCAGTCTGTTAACTAATGTTACTTTAAACACCTATTGACGTACTTCCTCTAAATGCCCTTTACTATTAACTTTTGGTGTTGGCCATTTATCCTTTCACAAACCAAGTAGGGCCTTTCCACCAAAGATCGAAGTCTTTTAGTTGTTTCACACACAAACATCAAGACGCACAATCTGCTGGGTTACCAGTCGAACAATTGTGTTGAGTTTTTCTTAATAAAAATAATCAGCTTGAAATGCTTTTAAACTTTCGTGTAAAGTCCTCTATCGCACTAAAAGATCTTCCTTCAATGGTTTATCCCAATTTTACTTGGCAATCCAGAGATATTGCATAAATATTTTAATTATTATTTGTATTAGTGTCCATTGTACCGTTGCCCTAATAACAAGGCGATCATTTAACAACACACTGTTGGTCGTCTTCGATGATGCATCGAACCCGACATTCAGCTTAGCTGTGGTGGATTGCTTTAAAACTCCATGAAGAGGCAGGTACACTGTAAAACTGTCTCTTTTCTCTAGTTTGAATTTTTTCATGTAGCTCAATTTCTCATAATGATTCAGGATAGTTTGTATTTATCATAAAGGTTGGAATCTCTTTGAAAACGTCGTTTCATGTATTGAAGTCGTCGAATAGCAAGTGATAAAGAGGCTCCAAATTCCACTCTGTTTTCCTTAAATGGTAGCTTCGCTATGTATCTACCATCTGCTGCATTTATAAGTGCATATTCTTGAAACAAAACTCTTTATCACTGTATCCTATTGGATCAATCTCCTCTATCTTACAGAATTGAATTTTTGTAGGGTATTATCAAGGTTGCTGGTATTTCCGTTGGCGACTCTGAAACCGTATGCATAGACATCGTTCATTTCGTGCTATTTGAAATTTTTCCTGCTACTACCCAACCAATCACTGATTATTTTGTTTTGCTCATTTTGCAAAATCTGGAAAAAAATGTTCGGCTTCAATTAAGGACGCTTGCAAACCTAATTCTAAGAGTGCCCGACACGGGAACACTTTACCATACTAATTAACTATATTTACTATCGCTTTTGGCATCACTGTCTGCAAAACATGGTTGGACGCATGTGCCCAAATCTGTACACTTGGTTTATAATCATCTGATTTGGATTTTAATTCCTCATCGTTGACCTTCACGCGAAATGTGCTAATTGAAGGCGACGGCTCAAAATGCAATATCGCTATGGCGACAAATTTTGGAAACTGGCAGTCATTACCAAGTAGAAATTATTGCCACAATTTCCACATGTCTTACTGTAACGTGTGTTGACTGAACTAAATAAAGATAAATTTAGCTAGGAAACAGCGCAGATGATAACAAAGTCTGGCAAGCGAAAATCGATTGTAGACCATGCCTTATGTTTTTTAACAACAGGTTATTTCGGCGTAAGTAATCAGCTTCCTAATTTATATAGCTATTTTCTTCGGCACATTTAGAAAAATATATGACTAGCCTTCTATTGACTTTTTGTGCTCTGATATCGAACGTTTCTTGCTATGTAAATAGTTAAAGCATCCCAAGGTTTTGGCAGCTTACTAATAATTTTTTAGTGTTTATCCATAGTCATTATACTCCTATTTAGTCGCCCTAAGACATGCTTAACTCGTGTTGGTAAAGAAAAACGAAGAGCGCATTGATATTTTGTTTAGAGCAAACATGGAAAGATTTACTTCGAAATTAGATGAGGCACTGTTGGGTGACAAATTAATTTATAAGAAAATTTAAAAATCGCCTTGAAACTAGTATTTTCCTTCGTTTTATACCTGCGAATAGGTTAATATCACCTTAACAAGTCGAGGTTATTTAATTGTTAGCAACTGCGTTTTATTTGCTCGGTCGGTTTGTATCGGCTTCTAAATAGGTAATCTTATTATGAAAGTAGCAATCTTTCAAATTCCTCACCAATTTAATCTACACGCTCGCAGGAAACAACAATTTGAAATATTTTCTATAATTTATATTAAAATATATCATTATTATTTTAAATATTATTCATTCATAACATAGATTTAATGTAAATCCTACATTATGCTGATACCATTACACCTACAACTAGCTTAATACCAACAACGAGATAATCGATGGTACTTAAAAATCTGTTTAAAATCTGAAATTAGATCAAAAGGTTGTATATACCTTTTAAATCGAAAATTATAGAAAGGTAGGTGTATCATGTATCCACAGAAGTTATGTAAGTATATAAACGTACACATAAAATCAATAAATTTTCCCAAAACGTTATATTGTTTTTCCAACAATAAGACCATTTTCTCAAAATTTATTATCTACACCTGCTACACTCCAAAAATTCATATTTTACGAAAAGCTTACATATTTTCCATGTGCTGAAATTAACTTGCAAATAATTATAAACAACTTTAAGCCAACTCTATCCAACAGTTCGTTAACGTTTATTACCATTTTCGTTCGTCGTGAAAAATTAGTGTGGTTTTTTCTTCTAGTTCTTAGTTGGTATATTCATTCATATACTACATATAGTGTACGCTTCCATAAATAGAATATATTCTTGTTAAATTTCATAAAGAGCCATTCACACTTTTAATTTAATGCTATTCCACGAAATGTTTACGTCTGAGCTATATTTACAAGATAACAATTTTCTAAATTTGAACACATAAATTTATCTTAGAATTACACCCTCCTTATAATTATTTTTTAATCAAATTTATTAGAATTTATTCGGTCTAGAGTATTCCCCTTATAGAAATAATCGATTGTAAGATAAAATTGTACGCTCTGTGCATAAATAAAGTTCCATTAATAGAAAATATGTATCTGGAAAATACAGAAGGATTTGTAAAGCACGATGTTTGATATTTTCATTTTATTATTTCAATTTCGGGATTAATTCTGAATTACTATAATAATATAATAATATAATAATATAATAATATAATAATATAATAATATAATAATATAATAATATAATAATATAATAATATAATAATATAATAATATAATAATATAATAATATAATAATATAATAATATAATAATATAATAATATAATAATATAATAATATAATAATATAATAATATAATAATATAATAATATAATAATATAATAATATAATAATATAATAATATAATAATATAATAATATAATAATATAATAATATAATAATATAATAATATAATAATATAATAATATAATAATATAATAATATAATAATATAATAATATAATAATATAATAATATAATAATATAATAATATAATAATATAATAATATAATAATATAATAATATAATAATATAATAATATAATAATATAATAATATAATAATATAATAATATAATAATATAATAATATAATAATATAATAATATAATAATATAATAATATAATAATATAATAATATAATAATATAATAATATAATAATATAATAATATAATAATATAATAATATAATAATATAATAATATAATAATATAATAATATAATAATATAATAATATAATAATATAATAATATAATAATATAATAATATAATAATATAATAATATAATAATATAATAATATAATAATATAATAATATAATAATATAATAATATAATAATATAATAATATAATAATATAATAATATAATAATATAATAATATAATAATATAATAATATAATAATATAATAATATAATAATATAATAATATAATAATATAATAATATAATAATATAATAATATAATAATATAATAATATAATAATATAATAATATAATAATATAATAATATAATAATATAATAATATAATAATATAATAATATAATAATATAATAATATAATAATATAATAATATAATAATATAGTAATATAATAATATAATAATATAATAATGTAATAATATAATAATATAATAATATAATAATGTAATAATATAATAATATAATAATATAATAATATAATAATATAATAATATAATAATATAATAATATAATAATATAATAATATAATAATATAATAATATAATAATATAATAATATAATAATATAATAATATAATAATATCATATTAATATCAAGTATACAATAACATCTATATAGACAACATTGTCATGTCCAAAACCTTTGGAGCCGGAATAAAGTTGCTTTGACCTATTAACATACATCAAGTGGTTCGTTTGAATAACAAAGCTATTAAACTAAGCTGGTTTTGTTTACATTAGATAGTTCGCAACTCTTTGACTGATGTTCTGCTTGATTTAATAATTACGATTTTGGTTCAGTCGCTCTGATTTTTGAAAATACTTTAATTTCTGTGTAAATTCAAACTCTTCTATAAATAAACCAGGCGGCCTAAGTTTTAAATTTATTAAAGCTGAAAAAGCTAATTCATTTTCAAAACTCAGGCAGTAAGAGACATACTCCTACTGGCCATCATTTTTCGCCTTTGGTTTTCTTGCGTTGATGATTTTGCATTAGAAACTTAGTTTTTTTCGATGTTGTAGCCGGTGATAGAATTTTTGGAGGCATCAATGTGGTAGTTGTTTCTAATTGGTGGCTGTTAAGTTGAGCTTTAGACCATTATTGTGTAATTCATTGTTCTTCTGTTATCTTAGGGTGAATAGACAATGCATAAATGGCTTTATTCAATATACTATCCTAAGTTGATCCTTTACTGATTTTATGATGGTATGATGGTAAAAACCCATTAACTGATAAGAATTAGGTCATCACCAAACTTTTTAATAATTTGTTAACCTGTGGAGTATTTCACGATGAATTAAAATTCCAAAAATTACACCAGTCAAAAAGATAAACTAACAATTTTCGATGTTTGGATTTGTCAAACAAAATGTTGGGCCAATTTAGGGAAGAACTTGGTCTATTAACTTAATTTTTTTGCATAAGTAATAACTAATGCAGTGGCTTTTTGTATTGACCAAAATTCTGTCAAACTGATTCCGGTTTCCAGTTAAACTTTTCTGTGCTAAAATCGGCTAAATAATTCTAAAATGTATATAAATTACAACACCAAATAAATTATTTAGCACGAAAATTAAATGAAATAACCGTTAAATAGACAAAATTCGTCATAACGTTCTTTAGACACACAAAATTCTCGTTTTATACGTCACGTGACAATTGATTGATTGATTAGAATGTACAGCCAAAGACAAACCAGGAACTTCCGGCATGCTGGGCATCACCGTAATAAAACCGCAGGAATAAAAGGAATGTTAGTTATGACAGTCTCGATCCAAGTCAAATTTTTAATTTACACAAAACTTAAAAATTAATACAAATTAGATTTTAAAAAAATTTATTAAACATTACAAATCAATCGAAATTACCGTTTTATGACAAATGCATCCCTAAAATAAATACTGTCAGTTACGTCCAAACCAAACATTTTTGACTACATTCACTTTTAATCCATCCTCCAATAAGCTATATTTGAGTTCTATTGTGCGGCGATGTTGTTGATTTTAGGAGAGTCATGCGTTTTTTAACTTCAACGTCAATAAGGCTCGAAATTTAAACAGTTCTCAAATCAGGTTGGAAGAATATTTGTTGAAAACACACAGTTGCTGCGCTCATATGTTATTATTCAAAATAAGTCATTGATATCATTAGAAGAGTTAATCCGATATATTTTCACTATGTTTTCTGATCAAAATGTTGTTATCCTAGCGTCTGGTTCATACTATAGTTTAATATCTGAGATTTTAGCTTAAAAATTGCTCTAGTATTAATATTATTATTATACCCCTGAATGTATGCTATATATGTTTTGACAACGGTTTACCCCTGAATGTATGCTGTTTATATGTGTATAATAGTTAAAATTTATACGTCACGTAACGATTGTACAAAAAATTAAGATATTTTTTGAATTTATTAACTAAATTAACCATCGGCTTTCACAAATGGATTCCGATGTTGCAATGTATTGTACACTAAAATATTTTCCTCAGCATTTTCTAAGTTATTTTTCATATTATTATTTATATGAAAATATTTGACCACCAATCCAAACCTATATCGAATCGAATGTAATATAAAAATAGAATTTCCCGACAAAACCTAACGTTCTTCTGGTATCATTCTTACTGTGGATGTGAGCTAAAAATGTTATTTTTAAAATGAATTAATTTGTTATCACACTTAAAATAAAATAAAAATAACAACAACACAAGTAAAATATGTAAGAAGAGATAAAGCATCTAAATGAGAATATGATACTCGTTCGTATCCTTAACCTACCAACACCGCAGCAAAATAATTAAATAAAAAAGGTCTGAGTGCTAACACATAATTTTCACATTTTCCAAAAGCAAACATAAATAAAAAAAAATTATTATTTTATATCTTTAATTTGGTGAAAATATTAATATTATTTTTAAATTTCCTTTTTTCCAGGTAAACCACTATTAATATATATATATGTTACACCGGTGAAAAACTATAGCAAACAGGATATTCACGAGGAAATTGAAGGGATAAGTAATAATATTGGTTTAAAACATTAATTTAAAATTTCTACTGTCAATAATATGTAGCTATACGAAGGCCAAGTTATTTTAATGGTTGAAAATATTTTGTGGAAAACCAAAATATGCTCAAATTTTTGTTGTTGTTTTGTTGTCTAAATAGGATTTTCCATTTTTACCAAAATTTATGTATAGTTATGGTTTTAATACAAAATTTAAAATTTAGTTTTCTTTTTTTTTTTTGTTGAGGTTTTTATAGTTTTGATTTTTGGAAAATTAAATGTCTATTGTTTTAAATGTTTTTGAATTTGGTAAATTTTTATGGCCGTGATTATACGGCCTATATGTACTATATATGCCCCATTTATTTATATTTATTTAATGCAGTAGAGATCATTACGGTTTTTATTGGCATACAAATATTGAAATTGGTTTTATATAGGATCATTTGGTGTTTCCAACTATCGTGTATCGACTATTTTGTAGTTAATAGTACCGTAATGCTTAGTGTATGTAACTGGCAATTTTAGCTACATCAGTTACGTACTAAGCCCATCGTTATCACAGATTAACTGTGGTCTAGGCGCATCCAATATAGTCGATCATAAAATTAGCTCGTAGCATACTGCCTTTTTATCAAATTTGTGATTTTATAAATGAAGAAAGATCATTACTTGCATGATTCTCCGTTTTAGAGACCAAGACGCAATGAATTTTGATAGTAGCCACCATATATTTATAGGAGCGGCGGGTTTCCAATACATCGGATCCTTTGTTCTTATATAGCTATAAACCATGTTTTCTATCACCTATGTTAATTGTTAAAGTCTAAATGCTTTGTAAATGTTGACAAGTTTAAGTTGTACAAGGTGTTGATCATACCCATTTATGGGTGTGATAGTTGGATTCTCATGGATGAGTATGAGAGATGGCTAATGACATTTGAGAGATGAGTCGTGTGCCTGATAAATGGCGCTAAACGCGACGATGAGGAAACTTACAGCATTATATTCAATCCCTAGAAAATTTATGGTGTCGCCCATAACGTAAAAGGGTACCTAGTATGGTGGCTCGGTTATTTTCTACAAGCTGATTCTAACTAGCTGGTGCAGAAATTTCTTAAAACCTTTTTATTATTGTTATTGCTTGAACCTTGGTAAAGAATATCAGTAAAAAATACCGATCTATGTTCCAACTTAAACTAAGCACCAACTTAAACGAAAAAATTACTAATAATTATGAGCAGTTTGAAGGAGACAACTGCCGTTGACTTTCTTCCTAAATAATTTATACTTTTTTATGTTACTTTGAGATTTTAATCCTTTGTTAGTCACGTTTAAAATAGCTTCTATAGGTTCTCTCCAATTTGATGCATTCTTTTTTCATAACTTTACTTTGAGTAAAGTAAGCATCAAAAGGGTTTTTGCAAATAATGCAAAACACGTTCTGCAATCTTCTAACATGCGGAAGAATACATCAGCAGATGGACCTGTTGCGTATAGAAACAAACACCGCAAGTGAATTCATTTCATTACATTAATATTTTTTGACTAATGCTAAATATTAGTTGTGCCACAGAATACCATGTCAAACTGGAATATCTATTAGGAAATCAATTTACTGGTCTCCGGATTTTGATCTTAACCATTTTCCAGTAATTGACGATAAAAATTGACTTTTATGTTTTTTGATTTGTAGTCAATTTAGTGCGAGCTTGTATCGAAGTAAGATATACTTAAAACGTGAAAATTTTTAAAGCATACGTCGATTGCCTTAACAATTGTAAAAATTATTTTTAAAAATCTTAAACTAAAGTAATTCCCTAAAACAGTTGCAAATTGTAAAATTAAAAAGTAATCACTTTTAATAAAAGATTCATATTTACAACTTTAGTTGTAATATTTAATTATTTAATTTAAAATGTATCCAATAATACGTAATTATATATTTTTACGTAAAAACTTGTAACAAAATGTTACATCATCACATTAAAAAAGAAGGGTACCGGTCGAAAATGAATATCTTACAACTGGATTTGACGAAACAGGATAATGCAAAACTGGATATTTCAAAACGAGATAAGGTACAAAACGAGATATGGTACAAAACTGAATATTTCAAAACTGGATATTTTAAAACGAGATAAGGTATAAAACGAGATATGGTACAAAACTGGATATTTCGACTTGTGATTTAAACTTAAAATGATTTTTTACAGAAAGTTCTGGAATATGGCCAATTAGAGAGAGATAGGAATATGTAAGATGAAAATGTGATATTAAAATGATTTTTTCAAGTCAATGATTATTTTAATAAGATGAGAAAAGCAGCAATTAAAAAAAACTTTAAGTGAAGGAAAGTTCTATCTCTCTGCTTAAAATTATTCAAGTATGAGACCTTATTAGCTATATTCCAGAGGTTTTCCCAAAACAGGTTTTAAAATCAAATTTAATTATGCAATTAAAGAAAAAAAACATTATGTGAAGGAAAATTCTATTTTTCTCCTTAAAAATATTCAAGTATGAAACCTTACTGGCCTTATTCCAGAACTTTCCCAATAAATCATTTTAAATTTCATCATAATCGGTTAAGAACTCGCCGAGTTCCTTCCTAACTGGCCATATTCTAGAACTTTTCCAAAAAATCATTTTTAAATCCCATTTTCATCTTACATATCGAATTTCATCATAATCGGTTAAGAACTCGCTGAGTTCCTTCCTAACTGGTCATATTTCAGAACTTTCCTAAAAAATCATTTTAAGTTTAAATCACATGTCGAAATATTCTGTTTTGAAATATTCAGTGTTGTGCTATATCTCGTTTTGTAACTTATCTCTTATTGAACTATCCAATTCTGAAATATCCAGTTTTGTACCTTATCTTGTTTGGCAAATCCTATTTTGGAATATCCAGTTTTGAAATGTCCAGTTCTGAGTGGTTCCCAAAAAAGAAATAACTAAAAAATGGCTTCTTATATTGAAATCAAACAAACACACAATTGCTCTTAACTAGCGTTCTATTCAAAATGATGCCGAATAAAATTTTAAAATATAAAACCAAATAGTTATTTTAACTGAAATATCGTTGTTCCACAAATATTAACTGTACATTTGACTAAAGATTATGTGATATTCACGAAAAATTAATGAAAATCATTACTAATCTAATGAATTTAATAAATAGTTTTGTAATTTTACTATAAATAATTCGTGATATAAACTATCATAATTCAATGTAAAGTTTTTCTCAGGATTATTTATAATTATGGTTTTGATTTTTAGGAATATTATTATTTTAATAGAACCCCTAAGTTTTGGAGGGTCGCGACTTCTTTGTACTTTCATTTTTTAGGTGAATAATCATGTTAATTTTGTGTACAATTAGATGTCGTTTGTAGATCATTCGAAGTTAACATTACATAATATACATATTCCTATAAGTGGTACAGTAAAGTTTCCTTGTACTCCGAAACTTAATAATTTTTAGTAGCAATTTTAGATGCTACGCCTCTGATTTATGTAGGTTAAACGTCAAAATTGATCTTGTTGATCGTTTCTATGATTTATAATGATGTGAAAAAGTTCTAAAAGACAAAAAATGTGATGATTTCCTTCGTTTTGTGTATAAAAATCATATATCCTCGATCCAACAATTGGAAACATGTAATTTACATGTATTTTTTTGATTTTTTGGTCTGATGGGTTCACTTCTTTAACATTGATAAAAAATATCAATCAATAGCGTCGACATCTTCCTAAATCATCGTGTTAAAAAAAAGGATTAAAGCAAACAATTCACTAAACCCGATTTTATGAAATTCATAATTCCGAATAAATAATTCAGAATAAATACAAATCAATTTATTGTGAATATCAGCAAAAAAATTGTGAATCTCAAGAAATATTTGTTGAATTACACAAAAATAGTTTAATCGAAACCATTTTGTGATTTTAAGCAGATTATTTTTTTACTATAGTAATTCCTATTTTTGCGCTTGTAAAGTATGGAGTTCTTCTGTCCTAGTACACGTTCCTTTTATGATTTTGCTGATTTGACGCCAGCCTCCGCTAAAGATACCCCTCAAAATTAGATGCGTGTCGTAAAATATAATGCCAAAGAACCTAGTAGCTTTTCAAACTAGATTGAGCGCCAATAAGTCCAATATTATTTTTAAAGAAAATATTTATTTTTTTTAACTTTCGACTGGCACCTGGGAAGTTGATGCCATTATCAGAACAAATTTGATACAATTTCTATGTGAATTGACTACGTCTTTGCTTTAGATAAGTATTAATGGGACCCATTGGGTATTAATGGGAACCAACTCCAAGCCGATATTTAGAAACAAACGAATCAATTATTTTCTCTTCTGAAGGGTGACTACCCATGATTTGATATTGGGTCGTTGCTTGATACAAAAGACACATTTTCGATCAATTAATTTGATTAAGTTCTTGCCTTTTAAGATATATTACTTTCTTCAAAATAGGCTTAGAAATGTCGCACAATATAAGCGTATTCTGCTAATATTTTACGACATGCACAAGTAAATCTCCGAATTACCAGCAACATGCAAATCAACTTGTCATATAACTGGAATAACTGCAAAACTCTTCTTTAAGTGGTTTTAAATTTTAAGTTTTTTATTTTTCGTTTTAATTTTCATGAGTGGTTTTTAAACTTAAAAATTTTGGCCCGTTCTACCTGAGTTGTTGAACTTTTAAATCGTTCAAAGTTTAATCTTTATGCCCCTAGCCTTTCTTTAGAAAGAATCTCTAAAACCCCACTTTTCTTTTGGGTATGTGTATATATGTTTTCCACATACGTGGCGGTTTGGAAAGGTAGGCAAACATGATGGTGGAAGCAGTACATCCAAATAATTGGTGATCTGGGACATTTTTGAACCTGCTAAACATGTTAAGGCAATCTGGCTAGGAGTAAAGTACCTTTTAGCCCTATACAGGGTACCAAGATATTTCTGCCATTAAAGGGAGGAGTGTTAAACTTTAGTAGATTGACTTCCACCTTTGACTCTCACGTTGTTGAATTCACTTCAGAGCCTCTGCTTGTTTTAATTGTAACTTCAATTACAATTAACCTACATTTGAATGAATAATTTATGATGACTGTAGTGATAAACGGTAGAATGCATAACCTCGTATAAAATATGGTTCCAATTCTACTTCTAATCACTGATTGGTATTGGTCATAAAACTGCTAATTTAATTGGTTTGTAATGTTTAATCAATTTAAAAAAAATCTAAGTTATATTAATTTTAAAGTTTTGTATCAAATAAAGTGTATTTAAATTAGATTTTCAGCAATTACGTGACCTATTGGCATACAACGATTAATTCAATTGATTTTTAATGTTTAATCAAACTGTTTGAAATTTAATTTATGTGCATTTTAAAGTTTTGTGTCAAATCAATAGTACACTTAATAAATTTTAGCAGCATGAAGGTGAAATAAGAAATTTGTAATTTACAAGTGAAAAATACGGTCATCTGTGATGATGAGATATTATTCTATTTTAAAGACAGAAGGTGTTGTGTGTTACAAGCTTTATTTTAGAATCAGAATGATGTGATGTGTCATTTGGCGATATCACATGATACATCACATGATGGCACACTGGAGTTGCTGATAAGAGACTTGAGAATACAGAGCAGTTTAGTTAAATTGTGATTGTGTTGTGCTAATAATAGTTCTGTCATTACTAACTTACCATTTCTTCTCTACACCACAAAAAATACTAATTAGCGATCGCTGAGGTGTCAGTAATCCGTCTTATGAGTCCGTCATAACTAACATTCAGTCAACTCCTTTGGTTTGATTATATGTTACACAGGTGTACGGTGGTGCCCGGCATTCTGGGAGTTCCTGCCTCGTCCTTGACCGTACATTCTAATCAATCAACCAATCAATGGCTAGATTGGTGATTTTAATGCAATCGTTTTGATGATTTTTTTATATAGATTTCGTGTTTTTTGTCCTTATAGTTTTTTAAGTTGTTTAGCAACTTCACAACGTTGATAATTAGCCGGATACTGATTTTGTAAATCTTCTTTTATTTATTTATTGGATCAAATGTGATGCAGACCTCTCTCACTAACTTTTCGAAGTAAACCGTTGATACTTTTTAGCATTCAATTTCATTAAATATTTGCTTCTGTAAATATCTGAGTCCGGGGTATTAATTTAATAGGGTCATTGTTTAGCGATGTCACCTTATTATACTTTTTATCAATAATCGATTTCATCAGTGACGGAATTTTAGGGTAACTTGTTACGCCCACAATATTTATTGGCAGTATTCTTGGTAAATTCACTGCCTTTTGGTTAGTTATCTCAGGTCGCATTACGTCCTATTACGTCCTATTTTGTTTTTTACGTCCTATTCTACTGTCGCCAGCCAAATTTAACCCAGCGTAACATTTTGTTTGTTATGTATATTGGTCGGTCTAAAGAAGGTATGTTATTTTTTTCCTAGCCTCCAGGTGCAGCTGGTGAGCATTCTCTTATTTGCCTCACGAGAACGTGCTCGATGGGGTTTCAATTGTCTCCTCACGGGCTAAAACCTGATAATTTTTTGGAATAACTTCAAAACTTGCTAGTGGTTATGAATTGGCAATTTTCATGACGAATGTGAGCCATCAGTCTAGCAAAATCAATACACGAATAAACAAAATATTTTATCAGAAAGGCAGAATAGTTTTCAGTTACTTCATTTTCTTTTGGTTGAAAAGAAAAGTGAATACCATGAATTTTGAAGTTAATACTACTATAAAGCAACGGTAATTCTACCACACATTCTCTTCTTAGATTGAAACATCAAATTTTTCTTAAAAAGTTGGCTACATATTATGCCAAACAATGAATTGGGGCATAAACATAACATAGACATTGAAGTCGAATTTAACTGCAAGATTGGAACACTAAATAACATTTTATTTCCCAGATTTAATTGCTCATGAAACCCTCTAAAAATCATATTATAATTTTATTTTTATATGTTTTCAAATAAAATTTCAATTAAATTTAAAAAAAAAAAAAAAAAATTTAGTACTTTTTAGTACTCAACTAAGCAGCACAAATTTTATGTTTGTTGTTTGATTATTGAAATAATATACATAGCTACATACATACGAGAAAAAATAACATTATTTTTAGTTTTTATGGCTTTTTGGTAACTGAAGAGGATCTTATGACTGAAGTATATAGATTTACAAAAACTATTTGTTTGTGGCTATAAAAATAAAATTTTGTTTTTGTATATTTGTTTAACACAATTTCCCTTTTACGATTGTGATTTTCTTTTCCTTTTTTTTAGATGATTTATATTTATGTATTTATTTTGGGTTTTGTCACCAAACTGAATGTCTGGCAAGGAAATGATAAGAGACATTGTCTATTTATTAAATTTGAATATTTTATTAAGGGAATGTACAGTGGCGTGCAAAAAAAGTGGGATATTATTTAACCTCCCGTTTTTCTTCAGCAACTTCTCTGAATTTAAAATTTATCAGCCAATTTGTCAATGATTAAAAAAACTAATAACGGGTAGTTATTATTGCCCATCACTGTACATTGGTTATCAATTTACGAGACGGGGATATTACTATAATATATAGTTGATCATAAACTTTAGAGTTATGCTGTCGTAATGCTTTTCAAATTATTCCAATACCTTATTTAATGACCGTGTGTATAAAAATATATGTATATAGATAGAACAATTCGGACAGATTTAATCGAATTAATTTTACTACATCAATATTAAATGGCGCCATAATACTAGAAGCTGTAATAAAAACGTTTTACGTACGTTACGATTATGTAAACCTGACGAATAAGTTTTAGTATTTTGTCGTATATAGTATTATATATTACGCTGAGCTTTTAATTTATTTTATTATACCTGATTAATATTAATAAACGGTATTTACAGGCCATTGTTGGTCCCGACAATATACAGTCAAGCTTCATGTTTTCCGAGGTCATCGTATTCAAATCAAAAAAATATAAATTATAAGTGATTGAAGAGGACCGAAAACATTGGAGCCGGTTTGTTGATTTTGTACGGGTCTGCAATGGCCTTGAAAACAGATTAATATAAATATTAGAATATTTGTACCTTCCTATTTGCAAAACACCATAATTTTTTTCGTCCTTAAACAAACTGTCTCTGTTTCTCTTCTGCTTCACTCCTGCTATCTTCACATTTTAGTTGCCAATTCTGAGTCTCATTTAGCGGTGCGTAAGCTGGGCTTAGATCCTTCCTTAAACAAAGAATGTTGTGATGGATTATATGAAAAATTCGAACAAAGTTCTTAAAACAAAAAAATTTCATAATGCGAAAGATAAATATACTGTGGCTGACATTGACACAGTGAAATATTAATCATTTCATTTTCCAATATTGTCAATTTTTAATATCCTTAATCTTTTATTTATTATTTTATCAAAAGCTATCTTATTTTTGGCCTATCTAAATATTTTTGTATATTCTTTTTTTTTTATTGTAAAAGGACTTAAAGATTAAACGAATAAAGACCATGATAAGCAATTTAATTCATTTTTTTTGTGGTAGCTAACTTCTGGTACAAAAAAAAGGAGGATTTTTAGTTGATTTATCTCCATGTATGTTCTAAAATGTATACATATAAAAAAAAATTAACACATGAACGAACAAAAGTCCCCTTATGCCAAATATATTGATCATAAATTCTTGTATGCTAATTAACTTAATATAATGTTTTAATCATTTAGTAACATACATTTTTACATACGTAAGTTCAGAATCAACATATTTTTTATGCTTTATCTTCATCCTGCAACAACCGTATCCGCCACAGCCATCATAACTACGACCATCACCATCGCCACCACATTTTTAGCCATATAGTAGTTAAATATGAATTTGCTTTTTACTGGAAATTTTTATAAAGCGTTTGTTTTTTTTTTTGCTTTTTGTGTTTATTCTGCCATCATCAACCGGCAACCATATCAGAAACATAAAAAGGACTAACAACAACAACAAAATATAATAATAATTGTAATAAAACATAAAGAAAAATGGAAAATAATTCTGTTGACCTAAAAATAAAAATGAAATCATACAAAATATGCTTTTTCATTTTGAACATTTTCCTATGTATACCTTGGAAAACAATTCGCCATATTTTGTCTTATCGAAAAGCGAATATAGGTAGGTAGATGCGGAAAAATGAAACCAATTTTAAACCCTTTAAAATGTTGGTAGTTTTCTTTTTATTCTTTCTATTGGACAATGAAAAGTATTGGGATACGTTTTTCGTTATAATCGAAATCAGGCTAATTGTAATTACAAATTTTGTTTATCTTAGCTTTGGAACACGTATTTTGGAAAATTAATGCACGTCACAAATTTTATTTTGAAATTGCTTTGTGATAATCCTATAAAAACAACTATTGCTAAACGTGATCCTGGTACTAAAACGTATTAAATATGTTATGATTACTTCGGGGCTAAAACGTAATGAGTTTTTGGTTGGGTGGGGGCAAAAATTGGATTACAATTTCTAAGATCGAGCTCTGAATTTATTTATTTTTATTTTTTTTAGTATAAATCATCTAGTAATTTATCTTGCTTATTCACTGATTAGTCCTCAAATAAAGTTGAAACGTCAAAATCTGTTTTCAATATTTTATATTTTCACGACGCAGCTAATAGCCGATTTACCATTAACAAATTTTGTCATTTTGAAAAAAGAGACACTAGATTGAAAAACTATGCAAGCCAAACCGAGAAAATTTTTTTAAAATGTTAAATAAATTGTTTTATGTATTTCTAGGTTATATCTAAAATTGAGTCGATTTATCATATAATTTGAGTGAAATATTCAAGCATGTGCTTGTTTTAAATTTAAGTGAAATCTCCAAGGTCAGATTTTAACTAAAATTACATTTTATAATTTACAATTTGAAAATATTCATTCAAATTTCAAAATCCGCTGTTGATTACGATTTTAAATATTTCACTCAAAATACATTCAGAAAGCTTCATTCAGGTTTAACTGTCTGTTTAGTATTTTTAAACTTATTCTCGAATATAAATTCCAGTCATTTCTAAAAATATTTCAAATCATTGAAATGATGCTAAACTTACTTCTAATGCATTAGTATATATTAGTATATATTCAAGCTTGAATATATTTCTAAAACATGAATTTAAAATCTATTGCTGAAGTTGAGTGGAAGTTGAAAAATAATTTGAATGAAATTTTCTTTAAAACTTTTTCAAATTATTTTAATTTTATATTTAAATATAAAGTCAGGTAAACGGTCAAAATTGAATGAAATTTAAAAATTATGAAAATGTAAAAATGAATACCCTAAAAATTTACTAGACTTGTTAAAATAGTCAGAATCAGTTTGAGTAAAAAATTAACCCGCTTAAACATTTGTCAGTTTTTAAATTATACCTTAAACTATTCTACAATTAAATAAAACTTATTTTGAATTTTGAGCGATATTTTCGATTAATTTTCGATTATACGTTTGAAATTACATTACATTTTTTCAAGTTTGATTCTAATCACACCTAAAAAGTTCATTAGTTTTGTAAAGCCATTTTCTGCCAAAATCTTCAAACTTGAATATATTTCTTCACGAATTTAAAATCTTTTAGTTAGAGTGCAAATTGAAAAATCTTTTGAGTGGAATTTTATAGTTTGAGTGAATATTAATTAAATTTATAATCCGGTAGACGGTTGAAATTGAATAGATTTTCCAAAATAACTTGAGTAAAATATTCAAACCACAAAATTTTTAAATTTTTTAAATAAAATTTAATAATTAATTTTATCAAAATTAAATAAATTTTCTATTTAGGTTTAAAATGTTTATCCTATTTAAAATCAGTTTGAATAAAATATTAACTTTATTTTAAACTTCGCTGCCTTAAAATTTAACTTAATACTAATTTTAAATTTTAACTAATTTCGAAAGAAATATTTCGATTATCAGTTTAAAAAGTGTCAGATTTTCAAGTTGTTTAAAAATTTCCTCACGTTTAGAAACATATCGCACTTTAAAATTATTATTGAATTTAAGTGAACAAAATATTTTGAGTGGAACTTTATAGTTTGAGTGAAATATCAAATTAATATTTTTTTTAACTGTCGTGGTTTACTTAAATGTTAATTTCACTTAGTTTAAATTACTATGCCACATAGATGGTTGATTTTTGCTAAAAAATATAATTATTTGAGTCAAATAAATGAAGTTCTCGGTTATAGTTTAAATTAAGTGGGTTTGTAATTTAGTTTTGTAAGGTATCATCTTATTCGTTATTAGTTTACAATAAAATAAAATTGACGTTTTAAACTGAGTGTATCTTTTTGAGTGGAACTTTATAAATTCACCTATGTTAAAATTTAAATCAATTCCATTTATAGTTTAAATCATTGTAGGCTCGCAAACTGAGTAAAACCAGCTACATTGTAACTGGAAAAATTTCACTCAAACCTTAAAATCCCTTTTTGAATGCTTCAGGGAAAGCTAGGTTGATAAAAATTTAAATACATATGTACTTTCATACATTAAGTGAAATATTAACCTGCAGGAACATTTATGTCTTTAAATATTACCTAGAACTATGCTACAATTGAATAAAACGGATTTTGAATTTTGAGTGAAATTTTTCGATTTTCCGTTTGAATAGTTTTTCAGTAGTTTTAAAATAAATTTTCCTACATTTTTAAAGTTTGATGTCAACCACACCTATAAACGTACAAATTCATTTATTCACTGACACAACTTCCTGCAATGAGTTATATTTGAAACTTGAAAATATGTTTGACGAATTTTAAATCTATTAGTGTATTGAGTGGAAATTGAATAGTTGTCTGGCTTGATTCTTGTTAATCAGACTGCAAGGCTACCACATTGCTTGAATTGCAGTTTTAAGTGACCGTTTGGTTAAAATGTAGTAAGGTGTAATGAAACCCTCTACAAAACTTACATCACATAGATTAACAATCAAACACTAGATGTTTTAGATTTAAACAGTTAATATACGTATTTACTGCCTTAATTTTTTGTAACCTTGATACTGTGTAAAAAATTGTTGTTTCATCAACCAAAAATTCGATTTCCGTTTAGAGTTCGATTTGTTGAAATACCACTTAGATACCACTTTGAGATTTAAATGCGAAGCTACATTGTTCGATTGAATATGATAAATTAATTTTTATGGTTTGATAAAAAATGCAGCGAAATACGTCTATGTTGGAAATTGATGGGGCTGAAGATGTTCTTTCCATTTGCCACGTGTAATGTTATCAAGCTTACAACTAAATAACCGCAATACACAAAAAAATTTTTCATCACTTGATTATGAACGGTGATGACGATAAATACAACTATGATTCCCTGTTGAAGGGCAGAATCCATTGGCCGAACTATTGTCCAGGCTAGCTAAAGCAATGCAAGGTGCATATGGATTCAAAACGAACCTGTACTCGTGCGTCTTCGATTTGGCTGGAGGCAGCGTAAAGTATATAGGCCAATAAAAATTAACCAGGAAAGAGTTGGGTGATCTTCGCTACTCAGAAAAGATAAGAGGGATTAAATAAAAAAAAACAACTAATAATTCGCCTGTGTGGCACTGAAAACCGTATTTTTCGATACCGCTCATAGAGCGTTCACTTCATCAGAACGGTGATTGGTTTCCAAACTGCTACTGTTAAAAAGATTTTGATAAAAAATCTTTTAAGTCTAAGTTTTCCGCCAGAAAAATATGTTTTTTCTACTCTTTCATTTCCAGTTATACAACTATTTCAATCAAGTTATAAAACTGTTGCCTAATTTAGCTTAAATTTGGGTTTAATGCTATTTGTAAGCACATCACACTACTTAACGAACAAACAATTTTGTAAATCTTGTTTTATGTCTTTGTTTCACTCCGTCGATAGCTGTATGTTGTAACGAAAAGTACTATAAAAGAAAACAAATTTAAGTTTTTTAATTAATTTTCCTGCTTTTGGTAAAATATCCGGAAAGGTATCTAAAAATAATTTATCGGTAAAAAAATCGATTTATGATATTATTAAAGTTACATGAATTGAGTTTGATGCGAAATTGATTAACTTATTATTAGAATTTGAGGGAAGGGAAATTTGACAACCCTGCGTGTTTTTGATCTGCAAAGATCATTTAAGTTCATCAAACTTAAATTCACTCCTGAAACTCTCCCTTTTTCGCTATCAAACTATATATAGAAACGGACATATATCAAACTTGTATTATATAAATCTTTATATATAAAACGGAAATTAATATTAAAAGAATTCATTACAAAATACATAACAGGAAAAACTGTTTCCTTCTTTTATATTATCTTATATTCACGTATATTTTTAGAAAACTTTCGAAAGATTTTTCTATCGGTGTTATTGATGCTCTTCGCATCATATTGTTATTAAATTTATAAATTAAAAACTTTTAAGATGTAAAAATTTGCAACAGATTTCTTTTTTGTTGTAAACTTTTGTGTTAAAACTTTATTTTAATGGATTGGAAAGTAAAATCTTATTTAAGGCTATGACAATATAATTTGATGGACTATTATTGACAGGATTGTCCGGTACTTTTAGTATAATTGCAGGGATTCATTTTTTTGTTTAAATTAATGGAAATTACAATAATTTGAATGGAAATGTAATTTTTAGCTCACTTGATTCATTTTACTGATTAAATTAATGCTTAAACTAATAGAGACTAATAGAGATGGCAGGCGTGCTTTCATTTGTGCGGGAGAATACTTCAACCCAGCTACAGGCGTATTACGATAATTTAGCAGCATTAAGTCTAAGTCTAAGTCACCTTCATTGCTTCCCGTAAATATTTTAAGCGTAGCCTTGCAAATATGAACAGCTTTTTCGGCCAGGCCATTTGATCGTGGATAGTTTGGACTTGAAGCTGTAATTTCAAAATTCCAAGTTTCACTCAAATTTTTGAATTCGTATGATGCAAATGGCATGTTATCTGCTGTAACTTTTGATGGAGTACCATGTGCCGCAAACACTTTTTTAAATGCCCTAATAACCGAATATGACTGTTTCGATAATAACGGTTTTAATTCGATCCATTTAGAAAGATAATCCACTGCAACTAAATAAGATCTTGTTCTAAAATCATATAGATCACAACCAATAATTTCAATAGGTAATGTAGGAATTTCATGCTGAATAAATGGTTCCTTCACATTATTTGGTTGACATTTTTCGCAAATGTGACATTTCATGATAGTATCTTCTAAACTTTTATCCATGTTTGGCCAGTAAAGCAACGAGCTGGCCTGGGTTTTGGTTTTAGTAATACCTAAATGTGTCTCATGAAGTAGATCTAGGATAGTTTCTCTAAGATTATAAGGCACCATAATACGGTTCTTGTAAAATAATAAATCATCAATTAGACTAATATCCTGTCTTTTGTTGTAATAGAATTTCAAAATATCAATTGTTTTGTTTTTAGCGTTGGGCCACCCGTTTATACAAAAAAATTTAATTTGCTTAATTTCGATGTTATATCGAAGTAATTTTAGTTTAATTTTTGGAAGTCGAGGAAAGGAAATTTTACTTACTTCCTTTTTATTTAGTGAAATTAATTAATGGTAGGTAGGTGATCCGAATAAACTTTCGACAAGCAAAAAGAACTGCGAGATACTCTTTTTCGATGGCTGCATAATTTTTTTTTCAGCGTCACTTAGAGACTTTCAAGCATAACAAACAGGTTTATTATTTTGCAAAAGACAACATCCTACTCCTATATTTGATGCGTCACATTGAATATTTATATCTTGAGATGGATCAACATTTAAAAGAAAAGGCGCCCTAATCAACATTTGGGTAATTTCTAAAATAGTCACTGTGTGATTCGGCAACCACAAAAATTCTGTGTTATTAGCGCCCGCAACGGAGCTGTTTTGTCTGACAAATGAGGTCGAAAATCTCTTAAATAATTAACCATACCAAGATAACGTTGAATAGCCCTTTTATCTTTTGGCATTTCATAATTTATAATAGCACTCATGCGATTTGGATGAGGAGATACACCATCATGTGAAAAGATGAGGCCTAAGTATTCTACTTTATCAACAGCTAGGTGCATTTTTTTAGGATTGAATCTTATACCAGCTTCTCTGGCACGTTGTAATACTCTTGCTAGATTCTCATTATGGTCGTCCTTTGTTTTAGCAAAAACCAATACATCGTTAATATAATACTCCAGGCAGATCATTGATTATTTTAGAGTTAAATCTTTGAAAAACTTCGGCTGCTATACTTAACCCAAGTGGAAGCCTACAAAACTTATATCAGCCGAAAGGTGTTGATAAAGCACAATCGTCAAGTTCGATTTGCCAAAATCCGTCTTTTAAATCTAAAACTGTAAAATATTTTTGGCCATATAAATTTTCTTCAATATCATTTAGATTTTCTTTTACGAATTGTTTTCCTATTTTCCGATTAAAATTGCTGCATACTGTTGCAAAATGACCTTTTCTTCCACAACTACTACAGTATTTAGTATACGCTGGTCATCCCTTATATGAATGATCATAATTACAGTAACGGAATTTCTTTTTACTGAGTGTTGAAAATTTCAGACGCCTAGGTGATTCAGCTTGTTTACTGGTGCCCATGAGGTGATGATTGAGCTCGAGATGATGATGATGATTGGACAGGTTTACTAATTTAATTCGATTTATGTAGTACTGTTGTATTAACCGTTGTCAACGAACGACCTTGAAAAACTTTTATTTGTGATTCGGTAGTTTCGGTTATTCTGCAGTATTCAATAATTTTTTCGAGTTCGACATCTTTATCTTTTAACTTTAAAATTTTCTCTTTTAACGATTTATTGCGTAAACCCAGTACAATTCTATCACGTAAAATTGAATTTTCTTTGCTCGCCAAATTCACCATCTTTCACTAACTTTTTGATCTCAGTCAAAAAATAATTAAATTGTTCTATTTCGTTATGACCACGAGAGATATCGTTGGTATAAAATATGTTTACGTGGATTACAATATGTTTGAAACGGGTTCAGTATTTCTTTCAGATTCGCATCTCATAAATTTATAGTGTTAAAAATATCGACAGCATCTTCACCGACCACATTGAGAAATATTGCGACTTTTCTATAAGACAACAATCCATTATATCCCGATGCCTCCATATATATGTTGAACTGTTGTTTAAATTTACGCCAATTTTCACTTAAATTCCCTTGAACAATTAAAGGATTCGGTGGTTTAAAACTATTCATTTTGAACAACACTTCAGACGACAATAACACTTCACTTACGTGTGCTTTCCTTACGGTATTCAATTTCAAAGCTTAACGATATACCATTGTTGTTTATCATTCATTCCTGGCCACCACCATGGTTTGATAGATGATAATTTTTACCTAATCTAACTTAATTTCCGTGATATGTGACCAACCTTGTCACATATTCAACTTTTCGGGCCTGCTGCTGCTTCCATTGTCTTTGATGCATTGCCGATGATGTTTTCGATCATTTTGTACCGTCTTGTTGGCTAACGCGCAACAGATCGTCTCTTCCAACGGTGCTTTTAGAGACAATACAACAGCTGTTCTGATCTCGAGATCTCGTACGTCAGTTAAAGCATTGATCTCGATTGCATTGATCTCAGAAATAAAATCTGTGAGCGCAAGGCAGACTGCTTGGATGGTTTCGAATATTTTGTCTTACTTTTTTTTCAGTTATATTATTGAGGTTAAGTTTAATGAGGTTACATCATGTCCCTTAATATTCCGAACAAAGTTTGGCCAAAAAGAATCACACGCATGGATCGAGTTCATTGCATTGGCAAATATTTACTATTTAGTTAGTTGCATTTTAGATACCTTAAGAATAATTTAAAGAATTTTTCTCTTGTGCTAATGGCGCAGTGCAGCTCGAAAGTCACCCATGGTTGCTTAAATACTGATCGTCTGAGTAGAGTTTTTTCCTCAGTGTGGTCAATGACTAAATTTTCTGTCCCGGCGATGTACTCATCCAATCTTGTACCGTTAACCGAATTATTTCTGCAGGTACTTTTTGCAGCTATAAAAAGCATAATAAAAAGTTTTCCTGTTTTGGAATTGGGTACACTTCTCAATCTGCTGACCCACTTTTATTTGGATTCCTTAATGGTCCGAGAAGAAGACATCTTCTAACCTAACACTGTTGACTAACCCAATTCGATTAGTTAACGGACACAATCAATCAAGGTCGAAGTAGTAGATGATATGCGTGTTAGGTAATTCAAGTCTATTTTGAAACCATTTGTATAGGGATTAAGTCTAACCTTTCACTAACTTATCCTAAAAATATCTATGTGAGAGCTAGGACTTTTATATATACAGTATAGATTTACATTTTGACGAACTAGCTTAGAAACTGCTTCACCCATTACAACAACTAAGGAACACATTATATTGCGGAAAATTTATCAAACATACCTAATTGATCTTCTTCAATCCAATAATTTCTGGTGAATGCTATTTCAAATTATAGCTTGAATATGCCAAACGACGTTGTTCCATTAGAAGTTAGAGGTTTCAATTTTATTGATTGAACATGTAGAACTACTTGCGATGTTATTCTTTTTTTGTACAGTTTTGGTTTTTAATTTTTGATCTAATTTTAATCATATGTTTTAACTTCCTAAGTCTCTAAATTATTCATTTGACTTTAGTCAATAAGTCATAATTTTGTTTTGTCCATCCACGATCGTTTTAAACTGTCGTTGGTTAGACAATTTTTAATCATCTATTTGTCCCATCATTTGGTTCATTCTTCTCTGTTGATGCTATATCATTTGTCATTTTCTGTTTCGAATTTATATTTTTCTGAGTTTAAGATAGCTTTCTCCACAGCCTCACAAACTCGTACCACCAAGGTCTCTTTATTGCCGTTAGTTAGTAAATCTCATCCCTTTAAATCTTTTTTAAATTTTACAATTTTTAATTCGTAGTAAATCATCATTCTTTTATTTTTTACAATCCCACCGTTGCCACCAATTGTTACGTTTTTGCCAATTCCGCGTTTTTGCCTATAACTCTTATTATTAATTTTTTCTTGCTATGATACTCACTTAAGGTGTTTTAATTATTCGATAAAATTTTTAATTTGTTCTGTAAGACTAAAAGTTCAAGCCTACCACTACTTAAAGCGAATGGTATTGTATCTGGCTTTGCTTTTTTATTTTGACATTGATGTAATGCAAATTAAGATAAATTAATTTTAATCTTTTTATGTAAAGTGACTAATGTTACGTGTTTTTTTTGAAAAATGAAAAATGATTCCATCCGGTTACAACCTAAATCAGTTGATTACTTAAATCTTGGCTTCTTTCAATATAGTTTAAACAAAGAAGAAGTAAACTTCACCATTAATGACAAAAATTATGTAAAGTCGAATTTAGAAACAATATACATTATATATATATAAATATATATATATATATATATATATATATATATATATATATATATATATATATATATATATATATATATATAACTGACTGGCGCCTCAAAAGTGTAAGTTGAGTTTTCCACTTAAACCGTACCCACACAATTTGTTACATACATGTGTTTTAAGAGCCTTTTAAATTGTTTAGATATATAATAAAACTAGGTCATTCAGTTTACTAATTAAACAAAATTTAAGTTTTTTAATTGTTGCGCCACAAACCCCATATATGGCCCCTGCTTAAACTTATCAACTATACAGGGTGTTTAGTTATATGTAAATCAAGAAAATTTTAAGTAGGCTCTGAAATATTTAAATAGTTTCCATTTAATTCTTATTTTTGGAATTTTGGAACATCTGTCCTTGATTTGATTTTCAACTGCGTAAAGTAAGAGACAGGTGATACATATATCAAAAATGATACATATATCAAAAATGAGCTCGCTAAGTCAAAACAATTGAAAAATTATTTCAATAACGATGAAGTCAATGTTAACGTGATGCTTTAATACTAAAGAAGAGGACAAGTTACAGATGTTTCCGACAAACAAAAGCAAAAACATCGTTTCACAATCATTACAAATGTGTAGACTAACTACAACAGCCTATTTACGAAACTATTTTTATTACAGAATCTGCTACAGCTTTTTAATAGTACAAGTGTACACAATTATTGAGTAGACATTTGTTGTGTACATAGAAAATTGTTTGAAACTCTGATAGATCAACTTAAAACAGATGGTGACATTGACAATGTAATTGTTAAAATAATTTGAGATGTTATTGTTACAGAAAAGTAAAAGATGTAATCAAATCAATACAGTGAATAACTGCAGCTGTCAGTTTGTTAATGAGTCTAGCATACACTGTGCCTCCCACAATTAGTCGATTAAGCTAAAACGGTTATCATTTATTTATTTTATTAAATTATTTATGATGCTTTACTGTGGCACCTGACTTGTAGCGTTTCGTATCCGAAATTAAAACCAACTTACATATTTCATATTTTAAAGAGCAATTGACACATTTGTGTAGGTAACATATTAGTATAAATGTATTGTAATATTATTATAATAGATGAAAGCACTATAAACGGTAAAGTAATCGCTTTACGAAAAATATTTTAAACCTACACATTTGTGTCAAGTTAGGTCAATGATCGATGTGCATAATATAAACTATTATATTATAACAATTGCAATCGTGATACAATTGAGTAAGCTTGATTTTTGTTACGATCTAATGTTATTTAATATAACAAAATACATTTGTGTCATTTTTATTTTACAACACATTTGTGTTGGTAAGGTTTGTATAGATTCGTTTATTTAGTGAGAACTAGCTCGGCTAGTTATGATCTCACATCTTGAGCAATCTTAAACTAGAAACGACTTATAACGTTTCGTGTCTTGCCTACACAATTGTGTAGTTACATTATGTTTGCTGAAACGAAAGTGAACGAAAATTATTTACTGATCAAATTAAAACTAATTTACATATCTAATATTTAAAAGTCATATTTGAAATATGCATTCGTGTAAGTAACTTTAGAAAAATCGTGGACTTAGTAAAATACGAATTTTTATGCATTGTCATTGTACGCAAGGTAATAATTACATAACTATTGATTTAATCGATATGGTTTATCACAAAACATTTTGTTATAGAAAAAATGGCTTCCACACATTTGTGTAGGTTAGTCAGAAACTAATGTGAGTTATATTATTTTGAAAACCAAAGGCAGATAACATTTATAATTTAATTATTTTGTTTATCGATTAAATTAATTACATCACATAAGATCACATTAGCCATTTAACCATTGGTTAAAAATATGAAATAGAGAAAAATATTTGTTTTTACTTGAAACTGCGTAAAACAGTCGTTTTGCCTAAACCACGTAAATAAAATGTTGCATTTATCGCACCGTATAAGCATGCAAGATCATTCATCATGGTTTGCTAAAACAAAACTAAAAAAATATGTATTTTGTCGAACCTACACAATTGTACACAATTGTTGTTTCTTTATATATCCTTTAATAATATGTGAACTCGTATTACTTAATACTTAATTTTATAGGCCATATTATAGAAGCTTTACAAAAACATTTCATACCTACACATTTGTGTCAAGTTGGTTTATGATCAATGTGCATTTAAAATATTATAATTAAATATTACAAAGGTCCCACAATTGTGTAAATTAAAAATATGTTACAATGTTTTTTTTATAAAAGACACTAACTTTTTTACAGTTTTATTTACCGACCGTTTGGACCCTGAAAATAATTGTAAACTGCATATGACTCGTTCTCGGTGTAAATGCCAAAATTTGGCTATCTATAATAGTACGAAACTGAGAATCAAAACCAAAGAATCCTGATTGTCAATTAGATATGGGTAAGTAATTTTTCAGTTAGTTGAACCCTGTATTCTTGATAAATTTATCTTGCGTTTATTTTCGTTCTCTAATCGTTACAATTAATAAAAAATAAAAAAGTCATTAATTTATTTTAATTGGATTTTTAATTCCAAAAACATAGTTTTGTTATTTTGGTTCTAAAATTAAGATGTGTACACTACACAATTAAACAAACTAGATTTTGCTGTGTTTGCGATTTAGTAGAGTTATATGTGTAGTTTGGTGTAGTTAAGCAGAAGATCGAATAACTACATAAAAAATAGAAATTTAAAATTTAGATTAAAAATGATTACCCACAAGGAAGATGTGTGGGTGGTTATATATATATATATATATATATATATATATATATATATATATATATATATATATATATATATATATATATATATATATATAACATAAAATAATAAAATAATTCAAATAAATTAAATTTTAATTCTTTTGGATAAGATGTGTCCTGTTGTAAATAGAAATGTTGTAGATTTATGTATAATGGATTTCCAGAAGCAAGTTGTAATCCTTGACTTCATTTGGAGTATTTATATGTTTTAAGTTTTGTTCTCTCGTGTCATTTAATTAAAATGGAAAAATTATCATAATCCTTACATGTATATTTGCCATGGATATTTTACAAATTGTGCTTGAGCAGCTTGTAAACTGGTCGACACCATCCCATAAATTTTAATTATTAACTGTATTCACTAAATATGGAAATAATGAGTCATCAGCATCGCTAATTTTGTTTTATCTTATCTACTCGTAACTATATATATATCCAAACATCTTTTGTTGAGGATGTCTTATATATTTTTCGATCAATAAAATCATGAATAATTCATTCATTTGCCACAACTATAATACCATTCCTCGATTTTACGATATTAACTATTCACCACTACAATATACTCTTTATAGTTAAGACGCAAAAAAATTGTGAATGCAAATCGTTAAATAGAATATAATTTGGTTTCGTTTTATATTAAAAAAAAAAATAAAAAATTATTATTATGAATTTTTTCTTAATTACAAATTTGATCGTCTTATTGAAATATCGATAAGAATATCAATAAGATAATTATTATGTAATGCGTTTAATTTAAGACTGTTAATTATAATTAAATTTTTTGTTTTGTTCATGTCTAGACAATCAATAAATATTTAAATAGGATATATTTTTTAAATTTAGTCCCTGTATAGTCGCAGGGGTATCCACATGACTCGTGTTTAAAAAGTTGAACACTTAATTTGGTCTTCTAACGTTTTCTTTGTGTTTATCTATCGAAATGATCAAAAATCGATTTGTCAAACTTACGGCTTAAAATTGCCATCCTGATATCCCAATGCAGCATTTAACCAGTTTGGCACTTGCCCAATCTCATTATGATATTATGGCATTGAGTTCTTAGAAATAATCTACAGGAAATATTTTGGCAGCAATGAGTTCAGTATAAGTTTTAGTATTATATGTTTCTTGACAGTTTTTTATTTTTTGGGACAAACCTTCTCTAAGTTCTTCGATTTTGCTCCGGCAGCTAGAAGTGGTCATCAAATTTCTTAGAACATAACTAGTTCAAGGATAAACCAGAATCTCCCAGAATGCTGAGCACCACCGTACAAAAATTTGGATATTCATCGTAGGTATGAGTGACTGACTCGATAGTTGCGATCGATAATTACTGTTTTTGTTTTTTTTAAAGGGAAGGCTAGAAAAGGTATGTCATTATGTTCATTATGCTCTCTATTTAAGTGAGTCAAGTCATCATTTCTTTCATTGTGAGTGTTGATTCGCCAAATACTCTTGTTAGATGAAATTTCATGGACTTGATGGCAGATACCCAGATTATACCAAAATGAGCTTTAGGATTGATTGATTGAATGTACGGCCAAGCATCAAGCAGGGTATCTCGGAAAGAACCGTGCCCACCGTACACCCGTTTTCACATACACTTGGAATGATCAGGCAGGATATTAGTTAAATTATTGAGATCGACGCGGTTACAGACACCTTGGCAGCCAACAGTTAGTAAATGTTTGTGGGGTAGGACAAGGAAAGGTATATCAGTAATGACAGAATTGGTCCGGTTTCCTAGTAGCCAATATTCAAACTATTGTTAGCATAAGAGACTCACAATTTTACAGAACTGTTCTGCATGCATCTGTAATCTGCAAAGGTTCTCTGATAACAAATTCTATTAATTAGCCATTTTATGACCAATACGTCATCTAATCGACGATAATCTAGTTTAAATACACTTTATTTGACACAAAACTTTAAAATTACCGAGCAATTGGCACAGTGGTTAAAGCTGCGGTGTTTGGAACTGGAGGTACCGGGCTCGAATCTCAACAGTGGAGGGTTGCAAAAGGTATTTTTCATCACCTGATTTCGATCGGTGATGACGATGAACACAACTATGACCCCCTGTTGAAGTGCAGAATCCATGGGCCGAACCACCGTCCATGTTAGTGCAGGCTGGCTGGAGTAATGCAATGTGCAGATGGATTTAAAATCGAACCTGTATTCGTGCGTCCTCAATTTGGCTGGTGACGGCGTAAGGTAGGACGTTAAAAATTAACTGCGAAAGAGTTGGGAGAGCTTCGGCCCCAAAACAGATTGCAGAGTTTAAAAACAAAAAAAAAACTTTTAAATTAATATAAATTAGATTTAAAAAAAAATTGGTTTAATATCACAAATCAATTGAATTAACCGTTTTATGACATTCGATTTTGTGAATTCAAGCAATAAACATCGAAAACAAATCAGTAAAATATTGAAGAAGGAGGATGCGGAATTTTTCACATATACTCTTGAAGAAAATAAAACTTCAAGGTATGTTCTCTTTGGATTACCATCACTTCCAAAGAAGTCGAGCTATATATAAAAGAAACTGGGTTTACTCCATCAAAAGTAACTAAAGTATTACCAAATAACACTAGATCAAATAACAGTGCTTTATATTTCATGTTATTCTCAAATACAACCACACTAAATCATCTAAAAAATTACCGTACAATTGGAAATATTTCTTGCAGTTGGGATATTCCATATAAAAGAATCACTCAATGTTCCAAATGTTTTATGTTTGGACACACTACCAGCAACTATAATATGAAGCGTAAATGCCGATATTACAGTCTCACCCGTCAAGATGACCAAGAATGTGCTAATAACGAGGTTGAAATCAAACATCAGTGTGCCAATTGTAATGGTAATCACACTGCTAACTCAGTAATTTGCCCAAAGTAAGCAGAATATCTCCGCATCGGAGAAGAAACTAATCTAAAATACTTTTAAGCCATTCCCAACATTTAAGCTTGCAAACGCAAAATTTCCAAATCTTGACAACCAAGAACAATGTCATATGCAGAGTACATCGATGCCAGTGCCTATTATGCAACTGCTTTATTCCAGCGTTCTAAAAAGCAACCCTACTTCTATCAACATACATCCTGAAGATCAACAAAATCTTATTAAATTATACTCATCAAATAAATTGTTACTTATTTTTGAAAGCGTTTTGGATGGGTTCAGAGCATGCCGAACTCCAGGGGAACAAGTTCAAGTTATTTTAGCCACAGCCATAAAATATGTCTGCAAATAATAATATTAAATTCTGTACCTGGAACGCGCGTAAGGTTACTTGCTGCTACATTTCCAATTCAAACCACAAGAATTTGAGACATGATCTTAACCGGTTGACTGCTAGCAATTACAGCTACATTACTGGGGGCGATTTTAATTGCCGTCATATTTATCCGTACTGAAGTAGAGCAAATAAAGGGGACGTATTATTTTCAATTTCCTTAATAGTAGATCAGACTCTGCTGTGCACTTTCCAGATACATCTACCTACTATCAAAGCAATAGATCTAATAGCACAATAGACTCCTTTTTATCAAGCAGTTTATTTGCAGTATCCCGAGTTGATACAAAAAACGAAATTAACTCTGATCATCTCCCTGTACTATGTACAGTTAACTTACGTACAATTCAGACCGATCTGTCAGCTAAATGTCATGACTTCAAAAATGCAGATTGGTATATTTACCAAAAAATTATTGATAACAAGCTCAATGCTTTTCATTTATCTGAGTCTACTCCTGATATTAGCCATATCAATTTCGCTATAGAGTACTTAACAACTTTTATTAATAATGCGGTAAATTTTACAGTCCAAACTGTAAGCTCATCATCAAAGTATAAATTAATTTTATCAGACGAAGTTTTATTGTTAATTAGACTTCGCAATAGACGACGTAGACAATGGATGAGACAGACATATCCTTACCTTAAAAATATAGTAAAACTTCCAAATAACGTAATCAAACAGAAAATCTACGATATAATTAATTGCAAATGGCAAAATAAATTAAATGATCTTGTTAAAGGATCTATACCATATTGGCACACAATATGTTCAAATGTTAAAGAAACTGATGACATAAAATCTAGCATCCAATCTACTAATGATTATGTTGAACACGACATTTCAAAATTTATTGTATCTGCTGAAGAAGTTAGAAATTTTATATATACCAGTCGTTCATTTAAAGCTCCAGGTCCAGATATCATTTTTAACATTGCTTTGGAACAACTTCCGGAATCAGGCGTTTTACTACTTGAATGTATTTTCCATAATTTTCTCAGACTTGGTTACTTTCCTTCATCCTGGAAAACATTCAAAATTATAGCAATAGCTATACCAGGAAAAAATCCCAGTAAAGTTAAAGTTACCGACCCATTAGTCTGCTTAGTTCGATAAGCAAAATCTTCGAATGAATAATGAAAAATAGAATAAACGATCACCTTGAGCTAAATAAATTGTTGATCCCGCAGCAATTCGGTTTTCGATATCAACACTCCTCCATTCATCAAGTACATCGTACAATTCAGGATATTAAAACACAAAGAAACTATAACAAATCCACAGGGATGGTCCTACTAGACTTAGAAAAGGCTTTTCAGTTTGGATAAATGGTCTCTTACATAAATTGGTTAAGTACAAGTTCCCTATGTATTTAATAAAACTATTGCAATCATATTTTAGGAATCGTCACTTTTATGTTCAGGTACTAAACTCTAAATCAAGTCTAATGCACGTTTCTTCCGGTGTCCTACAAGGATCAGTAATTAGTCCTGTATTATTTTGTATTTTTCTAAACGATATACATCAGACTGACCAATGCAATATTGCACTGTTTGCTGATGACACATCAATTTACACTTCTGATGTACTTTCCCAGGATATCATAGAGAGATTGAATGACTATATAAATATTTTAGCCAAATAGTTTCAAGATTGGGGACTTAAACTGAATAAGACTTGTAAATTACCTCAATCAAATATAAATATAAACGGTCAAAATATATATTGAGAAAAACAGGTTAAATATCTAGGTATTCTCCTGGATCCTAAAGTAATCTTTCAAAATCATATAAATTTTGTTGTAAATAAAGCCTCCAAATTATTTTTTGTATTATATCCAATTTTAGACAAAAAAGTAGCCTGTCTTTTGAAAACAAACTTCTTGTTTACAAAGCGGATGTTTTGAGTATAATCTCCTTTGTGGTGGAATTCGGCAAATACACATAAAAAAAAGTACAAATCATCCAAAACAAATACCTAAAACTTATTTTAAAAGTACCAAAAAGAAATCAAACTACAAGGTTACACTCAAAACCCAAAATTAATTTCATAAATGATCTAGTTTTCCAACATTATAACCGGTATAAAAATAAATTACCATTAATAGATAATAATTTAATTCAAAATCTAAACTGACAATAATTCAAACTTGTAAATATTTCTACATCAATTTTATATTTATTATTATATTATTATTATAGCTAGTTTAATTAAATAGTATTTAGATAGGTATCAAGGAATTGCTAGATCGTCCTTCTTGTAAATATTATATCGTATATAAAGACACTAAGTTAAATTTTACTGTTATAAGCATTCACTCAACCGAAGCAAAGTTTAGTAACACTAATACTCTATTGTTTAGTAACAATAAAGTAAAAAAAATACCGTTTTATGACTAATTCGTCAGGTGATCAACGAAAAACTAATTAAATACACTTTATTTGACACAAAACTTTAAAATTTATATAAATTAGATTTTATAAAATTTGATTTAACATCACAACTCGATTGAATTAACCGTTTTGTGACAAATATCACCAAAATGAGCTGCATGAGGATGTATAAAATTCCATAAAAATAAAAAATGTTATTTGATTTTTGAATACAGGTTTCAAATGGAATTTGTAGTTGATTACACCAATGAAGTTTAAATTATTGCACTGAACACCTCTTCACAATATTCTCGTTAAGCTAGCTAAAAATGTATCGCTGTTTAAATCGCTAACTAATTCGATGTGCACTGTTTTGGTACTTAAGCCCTTAATAAATAAATTTACATTTTGTGTTCCTTTTGGCCTGTTAAATAATTTAACGGATGACTTTCGCACTAGGTATCCATTATTATTGTCGTGAAATCGCTAACAAGGATGTGCCAGCATGTTTATAATCTTTGTGCATTTGCTAAATTAGAAGTGTGGTTATGGGTTAATTGAGTGACATGATTATTTGATGTTTTGTCGAAAACGGCATGTCTAAGCATGCTTTTCGATGACCACCGAATATAAGTACCCTAAATTCATCAAGAAACGGACAGAGTGATTGATTTTCCATTCTGTAGCTTACAAATTTCTTGAAAGAAAAATTGGTTTGGGTCGCCTGCATAAATTTTAAAAATTTTTTCGTTGATTTTTTTTCCTTTTAGGAACAATTCAGTGCTTCTGATTGCTTTATGTGCTTTCTATGATTAGTTTATGAAACGATGAGTATTTCAATTATCTGAAGATCAATTATTTGAAGTGACCACATTCTTCTGTATGGCGGTTCATTTAGTTAATCAATCTAATACGATTGATGAAGTTGTCCTTAAATATATTTGCTAAATTGTTAGGCTTGTTTCGATTTTTACTATATCCATTAGCTCGTTAAATAAGTGAACACTGCAGAGTTCCAAGCGTGGAACTGTTGTTTGATTGGAGAAACCTTTGTTTTGGCTGTCAATAATTTCGTATGAATTCCTCCAATTTTTGTAGTGACCCTGTACTATATAATAGCGGCATACGCGTCTTGACGTCAAAAAATCCTTGTAACTCGATTTTTGACACTTTCACTGTTAAAGAAAATTGTTGAATCGTTATTTTTCTTCAATCCTAGCAGTGCTACTTGTATCTTTTTCCACTGATTAGCTTCCTTATCAGGCAAAGGATCATCCCAGTCTAAATTTAGAATCCATGGCTGTTGAATAAATAATTTTATTTTGATGCTGTTGGGTTTTATCCACAATGTGAATATGCGAGAATGTGAACGCATCAATGTGTGAATTCCTGCACATTCCTAATACCTTTATGTTGTCAACTTGTTCATCTTGGCTGCACAATTTTTTGTTGACAGTCGTTCGATCTGTGATATTTATAGTGTTAAGCGCTGCCTATGGTTTTTCCTATCATCTCGTTTCTTTAATTTGTTTAAAGCTCCAATGTAATTAGCTTCCGTGACATTTATGTGGCGTAGTAAAGTGAAGGCTGCTCCTCGCAACAATCTTTTTAGATATTGGATTTTTTGCAATGCATTTAGAGAGGGAGAATCATGAATCGTGGCATTGTAGAGGTCAACAAATAATTGTCATTCTGAATACTCTCCCGAAAATGGCGGAACACTGATTTTAGGTAGGTTACTACCCACATTAAGATTTTTATCTCTTATTAGAGTATTTAAAGCTGCAACTGCATTGTAATAACATTCCTCGTAAAAAGGCCCAACGCCCTTTTAATTTTAATCCATCTCGAAGATTGTGTTTCCTGCCTCGGTGAGCTCATGCATTAATTTCCCTCACGATTTAGACGTATACGTGTAGTAGTTTAAGTGAAATATTCAGATAACCTTCTCTTGCAAATTATGTTGGTTAAATTCCCTTATTTGCGGCTTTTGGTCTTTTAAGCGCTGCGAGGTCAAGCATTTTTAAAGGTAATCTTTTAACCACTTGCACTTTAATCACTTGTACCTTTGTGGTAATTCTTCTTTCGCTACATCCCATGAAGGGTTTTAGCCGCCTCCACGATGCTTCTCCAAATTTTGCGATCCGTCACAAGAGAACGCCAGACACCGATGTCCGAGTGCGTTCAAGTCTTTCTCGACGTCATATTTCAAACGAGTATGCGGTCTCCTACGAGGACCCACTTTCGTTGGTGCCGACTCCCAGGCCTGTTTTGTGGTCTGATTTTGTGAATGAAGAAAGTGTTCAAGCCATCTTAATCTTGGTGATATTATGATTCCGATGATGCCGAGTTTATCGAGATAATTTCTGATCTCGTGATACATTCGCATTCTATACATGGCTTCCTCCTTGATAGTACCGAGAATAATTCGAATAATCTTACGTTTTGTTACAGAATAGTCTTACGTTATGAACATTTTGTGCTGTCAATGTCCAAGACTTCCAACCAAAGGTGATCACTGGTTTTATCAGCGCTTTATAGATATCCAGTTTTCCTTTGCGCAGTATATGTAGAGACTTGAAGACTTTAATATTGATTGAAACTGCTCGGTAGCTTGCTGTGATTCTTGATGATATGTGGATACCATATCCCAATAATAGGTTGAAGAAAATTTGTGCTATTGGATCTCTTTGCCGCACTTCAGATGATGTCTCGAAGCCATCCGAAATGTTACCTTCAAAAGCGTGCCCAGAGAGGACAATACGTTCCATAGCGTTCCTCTTAATGATGTCGTATGCCTGCTGGATGTTTACGAATATACTTTGTACCGTGTTGTCTTTTCGTAGCACTTCTCTAGGACCATCCTCAGAGTGAAAGTTTGATCAGTCGTTACAAGTTCAAACATGCGGTGGAATATATAATTGCCGCCATATTTGCGCATTTCGTTGCAGATACCGTCCTCACTGGGTGTTTTGTAATTTTTCCTGTATGTTGATGGCGGTGGTGAGGTTATCTCGAAGGCAATATCAGATTGACGCAAGATAAATTGTTGCTAGTAGGTGGTGTCTGTCTATTTAGAAGCGAACAGAAATAATTCCTCCACACTTCTAGGATAGTTTTAGTGTCCATTTGTAACACTTCTGTTTCATAGCGCTGCTACGTGGATTGAATTCTGTAGCTATCGTCCAGCCAAAGATTTTTTGGTCTGCGATTTTTATGAACTGTGGCCATAATGAACATTGATGCATCGGTTGCTGCTGTTTTAAAAATGTTCCATTGTTCTGGAACGGAGTCAGAAACTGGTTTGCCTTCCAAGATTCCTGATATAGTATAGTCTTAAAGGTGGTACGAGTAACTTCGTTGTTTAATGCTTTTGTGATCTACCGAGTGGTACGCTGAAAACGTTGATTGCATATATGGTTGACAGAAGAAATTTTAATTCAGCAACTACCAAGTGGTCTGAATCGATGTTGGCCCTACGTTTAGTTTTGATGTCGTTGTGTCCAGAAAAATGCCTTTTGGACAAGAGGATGTAGTCTATTTGATTTACCGCTGCCCTTCGTTTAATTTCGATGCGCCTTTATGAATGCGCTTATGTGGGAAGAATGTACTGGCGCAACCACCAAGTGATATTTTACTCAAGACAGTTTGGAGTTCGTCAAAGAAACTATCCTTTATTTGATCTGGTTTCTCCTCTGTAGGGGCATGAACGTTCACAAACGTAATATTAAAGTGACGTCTATGAAATCTGAGTGTGCAATTCCTATTATTGATAAGTTTGAAAGCAGTCACCATAGACGACATCGGTTGTCATTCAAGAAATCGACGCCAAATTCATGATTATCTATGTTATTGTTTTGACAGAGAGTTAATCCGTAGCGACTGTAATCGACTATAGCATTGCCGATTAGTCTTGTTTCTTGCAGTGCCATGAGGTCGAGCTTATACTTAGATGCTTGTTCGAAGAGTTGATGGAGGACTAAGTACTTTCCGTGCCTCAAATTTTAAATCGTTGTCCTTATATCGTGTCCAAGGTCGTTGTTGTGAATTCAAATTTATCTGAGGTTTTGTAACAATGTGATTTTACAGGTTGTACTGTTAGCCCAACGTTTTACAGGTTGTACTGTTATCCCCTGTATGTGGACTGCACTCCTCAAACTTTAGCCTACTCTTTTAACGGAGTAGTTGATAGTGACCACCACGAAGAGGTGAAGTTACGGCATTAGAAGCGAGTTTTGTGATTATCCTCCTGCTTACACATCAACCTGACCAGATTTGTACTATTTAGTACTGGACTTTTATTTTGAGTTAGCACTTGGAGTTTGCCACTTAATTATAATTAAAAACCTCTACTTATTTGATCAATTGTTTTCCACACCGCAATAATGGAAAAACTTCAAATTATCACGTTACTACGATGAAGTTGGAAAATTTAGTTTCGGCAGAACTGCAAAAATCAGCCATATTTGAAACAATCGCCTTTTTAAAAATTCTTTTTAGTTATGTTATCCTAGTCAATATCTAACTTAATGCTATTAATGGCTAATAACTTTGTATGGCTCCTGATGCATTTAATTACCAAAAAGTTCCTGCTCATTTTAAAGTCGGTAATCTCATGACGTCATTAAAAGTACTAAAAGGCTACACTAAATTTAAATTAATATCTAATTTGAAGTAATGCACATTGACACTTACATTGGTGGAAACTTACATTTTTATCGATTCGTTAGTCATGAGTTTTGGGACCACTTAATCAACCAACCAGATAAAATACCAGCACGTGTAAAAATGTTAAACATTCACCCCATTATTTTAATTTAAAGTAAAAAATATTTATAAATTATAAACTATCCTAGGCCAAACTTTAAACTATGTTTAATAATATATTTTTTCTACAAAATACATTAAAAGGACAATGTATATTGAAACTACTTTACAAAGTATAGTAAATAAATGAAAAGGGACAAGTTTTTTGTACTTATAGAAAAAATATAGTGGATACCCTTTTTTGTATACTCATATTTTATTTAATTTTGATTTTTTCTATTCAACTCGTACTATGGTATAATTCGTCTTTAAGAGTTTGCTTAAGAAGAACAAATTAAAAATTGAAAATAGTTTAAACTGCTTCTAATGCTTGAATATTTTGTATATAGATATACGAGCAACTTGTACCATAAATATATATTTACTGTATAAGTTTTTTAATACTTGTTCTTCTTAAAATATTCGTAAAAAAAAAAGTTTAAATATTATACGACGGATTGTAATTTTAAAATAAACAATTCTACTTAAAAAAAACTTGTATTAAATTTTTCAGATCAATATTGCAAAAATATAACTAGAAAAAAGAAAATCGTTATTGTTGTCGAGGAGCCATATTTTTACTTAGAAATTAATTTTTTCCTTGCATTGGTATTCTGGATTTATGATTCTAGCTTCCAATTGTGGTAGATTGATTGATTGATTGATTTAACGAACGAAATGCAACCTTACGCAACACTCCGATACGCAACCCTAAAACAAACAAAATTCTAAAATGTATATAAATTACAAATAAAAAAAAATGATTTACCACGAAAATTAAATGAAATAAGCTTTATACAAACAAAATACGTTATTGTAATAAAAAAAATGTACACATTTAATTTACATAAATAGATTGAAGGGATATTGAATTCGTGAACAAAACAGAGGAAATCATCAACCACAAGAAGTGTAATTGAGAACAAAAAATTTCCAATCCAGTGACATCTGTGAACAGACATTGCATATAGTGGTAATAAAATATCAACCACAATAATTTTAGTACATAATTAGTATGGTAATTGTTGTGAGTTTGTGTAATTGTGGGGGTTATGTCAAGTGGGGTGTATGTAGGTTGGATTTTCGGCGATTGTATGACGTGTTTGTCGTGGGGCGGTTGGTTCAGTTGGTTTGTAATGTTTGGTGAATTTTTTAAAAATTAAATTTGTATTAATTTTAAAATTTCTTGTCAAAAAAAGTGTATATAAATTGTACAGTAAAATTTTTTATAAATTTTAATTTATATAATTTTTATAACTTTACATTTTTATCCTGTTTTGGTCAAAGTACTGGTTTTTGAAGCTGAGTTTTTGAAATCCTTGTTTTTAAATCCTGTTTTTTCCAATCCTGGTTTTTCAATTACTGGTTTTTAAAATGCTGGATTTTCAAAAATCCTGGTTTTTATTCAACTACAATAAAACCTGAAATTTTTAAAAATTTCGAGAGTATAAAGCAAAATTATAAAATATAAAATATATCCCTGTAACGTAGTTCTTTTCAATCCATTTTCCTAGCTTCCGGATCGAAGGTTTTTGCTAGTTCCTTATAATACAGTGAGACTTCCTCGGGTGGAACAAATGCTAAACTTGTTAGCATACGAATTTGTGGGCTAAAACATTAATTATTACCATGTTTAGTTGCACATCCTTGGGCCTGATGATTTGACTTTCCGGCAGATGATTTGTGCGAAATGAAACAAAAATTCTTTAAATTATTCATCCGGCAAAACATTTTTAGAGCCGATACGCTAGGTTTCTCGAAGTCTGATACTATCGCCTTTGGGTTTAAATCTATTTTGAAATCACATGCTAATTTGCTCATTTCGCCGAATAATTCAAAATATGCATTTTTACTTTTGGAACTTATCATTACACAAAATAGCAAAGGTACCACTTCACTACCGATTTTACCGTGGATATTAAGCTGTTTAGCTGTCACATAAAACTTGGCACTACATTGAACGTGCCGTCAATTAGCCAAAATTCGAATTCACTAAGAAGTTTAAAACTCGATAGTGTTCCAAGGAGTATATTTTTCTCTCCAGAAAAAGATTTTTTGGACAGCACAAATTGTTCTCCTTCGAGAAATTTTAAAACTTTCAGAATTTTAATATTAATAATGCTGTCCGGTTGCTTTAGAGCACTAGATCTGACTTGACTTATTTTTTGCTTCTGAGCCTTGTTTTAGGTAACGTGTAGATTTAGCAGCTTCTGATTTTAAATCGGCATTTGCTTGGAAAAATTATATTTCAAAAGCGAATGAGTCGTGGGAATGACTAGAAGGTTCTTTTTTTATTTTATGCAGACCATCTTGACAAACTATTACTACTAGTGTTTTGCATAACAAAAACGGTCTATCTGCAGATAACCATTGAAATGTTTTATTGTTCCATTCTAAATGATACGAATATCCATCCAAAATTATTTTAGGTTTACCTTTATTTGATGGGACAATGAATACCTCCATTATGCAACTTTATTTTGACAGTTTAAAATAATAGGTATTTTGCACGTTTGATAATTTATTACTTTTTTTCACTAAAACCACCACTTTCAAATTTAGTCTAAAATATAATTAAGCTTATTTTTTATAGCTGAGTTCATAACATCGGATAAATATCGTAGCAATTTTTATCCATGCTCTTTATCTTAATTTTTTATTTTTATTTTTTGTTTTGTAACTTGGATCATTTACTCGACGACAAAATAGTTTTAGCTCAATTGGGGCGATCATGATCTGAGCAGAATACGCTAATTTTATATATATATATATATGTATATATATATATATATATATATATATATATATATAAATAATATATATATATATATATATATATATATATATATATATATATATATACATATATATATATATATATATATATATATATATATATATATATATATATATATATATATATATATATATATATATATATATATATATATATATATATATATATATATATATATATATATATATATATGTATATATATATAATAAAAATATTGTATAAATCATATACTTTAATTACTTATGTCAAAATATTGCTTCTTTGAAAACAATATTTAAATTAGTAGCTCAATTTCATTAAACAAAGGAATTATTAATTTAATTATAATTATTAAGTTGTTAAAATTGCACCTTATAACATAAATTGTTTAAACTTTTCGACACAAAATTCTTTCAATCAGTTGCTCAATATTAAATCACACTTAAATTAAGCAATTATGTCACACTTAATATTAAAACCATATCAAATAATTATTGAAGAATGCTCCTATTAACAGCGAACTGTCCAGTTTATGAAACTGGCAATCTAATCAAGCGAAATTTGATTAATTGATCAAGATTTTAGTAAATTGATTAACCAATATTTTATTATACTTTATTAATGTGAATAACATCTGTGTTTTAAACTAGCTCCGTTATTAACATTTTTGTACATTCATAACAATATGAAATTTTTTAAAAATAACGTAATTTGTTTAAGTACGAGTATATGATGTATGTATATGTATTTAAAACTAGGTTTAAGTGAGCTAATTTAGTATTTTCTAAACATGAAAATTGAGCAAATTTCTGTAAAATATTAATCAAACTTTTTTTAAAGTGAACTGGCTTAAAATAGTAGCTCAATTTGTATTTATAAACTTAAAAACAATTAATAAACTTAAAGCCGATGACCCTAATCGTTAAAATTTCTAAGCAAAAAAATGTTTTACCATGTAAAACCTCCAAAAATATGATGGCTATGTATAATCGATGCGGAACATCAATTACATGGGTTCTGCGATTCTAGTGAGATTGTATTTGCAGCGTCCGTTTACTACGTACATATCATAATGGCCATATTATCACTAAATTGATAGCAGCAAAGACAAAGTTTGCTTCCATAAAAAATATTACTCTACCACGCATGGATTTAAACGGAGCATTGCTGTAAGCCAGATTGGTGAGACGCATCCAATCCATATTCAACGTTGCAGCTAGTCAAATTGTTTGTTGGACTGATTCCACTATTGTGCTGGATTGGCTGTCAGAATCCCCACGTAAATGGAAGACATACGTAGCAAATCATACCAGACACATTTTAGAAGTACTGCACGGGACAAATGGCGACACATTAAATCATAGCTCAATCCATTCGATTGTGCAACGCAAGGATTGAGCCCAAACGAATTAAAAAATCGTGTACTGTGGTGGAACGGACCTAAATTTTTAAGAGTCGAACCCAAATATTGGCCAATTCACCGAAAGCCACAAGATACAAGCAGTCTAGAACTGCATATGAAACTGCAGGTGATGACCACCATCTGTCTCAACCCATCGACCCCGCACTAGTCGAAAAATTAATCAACAAATACTCCAGTTACGACCAAATGGTAGATTACAACCAAATTAGTTCGCAAATACCATAGAAGCCATTTACACTGTGGTCCAGCGTTATTGTTTAGCAGTATCAGAAGAAAATTTTGGATCGTCCACGCCAGAAACACGGTAAAATCTATCGTTCGGAATTGTGTAGACTGTATCAAACAACGAACGCAGACTGAGAACCAAATAATGAGAAATTTACCGACGGAACGAGTAGAACTAATCCGACCGTTCTTAAAAATTGGTATTGACTTTGCCGGTCCCATAAAAATATTTGAAACGCGGACGAGGGCAACGAGTCAACTAATCCTATATCTGTGTATTAAGTTGCTCAAGTATCAACGCGATACATTTGTCTCGTAGGAGATTTAACCACCGACGCTTTATGGCCGCGCTGAAGAGAAGTTTTACGAGAAGGGGTGTCAGTACAGACATTTTTTCTGATGATGGAACAAATTTCCGTGGTGCAAGTCATAAATTAAAAGAGTTTTTAAGAGTTATCAAATTACCTGGCATTTCAGTCCAGCACAAGCACCCCATTTCGGAGGAACTTTGGAGGCAGGCGTCAAATCGTCAAATCATCAAACTGTGTCGTTTACCTTTATGTTGAAATCGGATGATCTTCAAAGCGGCGGTAGTGTTCGAGACTAGCTCTAAATGAAAATCGAAACGAAAACAAAATAATGAATGAATTTCATTTTGCTTCTTTCTTTGTGTTTTGCTCATCCATGTAACAGTTTAAGTTTTTTGACTTTTTGGATAGTAACGATTACGGCGAATTATTCAACTGTTATATATATTTTTGGAGATGGCAGTATTTATTTAGTTTTTTGTGTTTGAGCCCATCGATTAAGTTACTAATTTAATTGATAAGTTCATACCGACTTATTAGAGCTAGTATTGGACCAATGTCAATTGGATAAACAGAGTAATACAGTCCACTCAGATTACTCGACTGAGACAAAAATGATTGTGTAGAAAAATAGCTTAACTATAAATTGAATAACTGCAGAAGTCATTAGAAATAATTTTTTTATTAAAACCCTTCCGGGTTCTTTTCCACCAAGAGGTCAGGATTTTCCTGAAAATTCCTAATATTGTTAAATAAGTAGTGGTCAAACTAGGAATTGTCCTTCCTCATAGTGTATAAAATTTTTTAATGGAGTAGTGCCTGCGCCCTCTAGGAAATAAGAGGAAGCATTTTTGTCAAATAACTGCTTTACTGACGGTTCTTTAAAACAAATTATTATTGGTTATTTTAGAATGAACAATCCTTATAAGTGAACAATACAGAACTGAACCCAAAACTATTTTACACGACCACTATAAAAAAAAAATTACAAACCTAACAATTCCAAAATTCCGGTCCAATCATTTTGAATAAGGAATATGAAGAAGATAAAAAAAAATTGAAATCGGTGAGGTCGAGTTTAGGATTCTGCTGAAATAAAATGTATATATATATATATATATATATATATATATATATATATATATATATATATATATATATATATATATATAACACGTGTGAATGTAATAAATAAAATATAGGCTGGGAAGATGTTAATCACAAATATTTCTTCATTATCGTAAATTATATCTTATAACACAAAATTAATTTGAAAATATTAAGATACTCGTAATATGCCATTACTCGTGTAAAACGATACATTGGTATTGTTCGTATTTGATTTTTGCTATTTAGTGAAATATAATACTTAAATTGTTTTCTGCCAACAAACACATAATTAAAACTAATGTCTTTGGATCTCTGCTTATGATACCACTACAAAGTATTGCATTGTCTTAGGTTTGTTATAGAGACAAAAGAATATATATATTGACATTAGCTTAATAAGTCTAATATTGGTTTACCTAATTTAGATTTAGATCCAAACTCTATACGACGAAATACTAATCCTCTAAAAATGAAATGCGCATACTTGGTTTTGTTCTTTTGTTTTAAGTTCAGGCTATTGTTGCTTGTTGATAAGCAGTGATATTATTTTTCAGTTAAAATGATGCAGTAGTATTGGAAAGAGTTTGAGCATAGATTAAGATATAAAAAGATATGCCAATTAGAACAAAAAATAAAAGTAAGTGGTGGGTACCTCTAATATGCTAACGGGTACTACTAGTTTGAATAAAAAATTAAAATTATTTTTTGGTTTACTGTACAAAGTACAGAGTAGAGAAAGGCTACTAGGTTTTATTTTTTATTTGAATACAGTAACCAAGAAAATTGGCTTCTTTTTATTTTTACAATTTCTATTTTTATGTCTAGATATAAACTTTTGTTTGCGTTACATATACATACATTTGTCATCGTAACTCCAGCTCAAGTTACACGTTTGTGTAGGTTGAGTTTAAGGTCGAAGCGACCGACAAAAGTTATTTCAAACGTACACAAACGTGATTTTGTTCATGTTTGCATCATTCCATGACACAATTGTGTAGGTTGAACTTTAGTTCCGTTAAAATTTTTAAAATAAAGTTTTTACGATATTATTTATTTTTTTGTGCATACTGAGCTTCTGTTACGAGGAACTTATTTTTTTCCGAACCCGAAAGGGTTAATCAGTATAGAGATATTAAATGACATTTGACATTTTTTTTTTGTTGTGGGAAATTTTCAAAAAATATGTAGACATTCTCAGCTAAGCATTTTACAGCTCTTTAGTTAAAAAACATTTAAATTAGTAATTAGGATTGATCCCTTGTTTTTGACTTGACCTTTGATGTTTGATGAATTTTACTAAGTACAAATCATTTTATAAAACATTTAAAAATATTTTATATCCATTTAACTTGCATAAAATATTATGTTTTAGTATTGCCTGATGAATTTATTTTTTATTTGTTTTGGGATGAAATACAACGATACACCACAAATGTTTAATAACATAGCAATAAAAACTAAAAAAAAAATTTAAAAAAAAACTGGCAACCTTTACAACATTTTCGGTCATGTCAATGTATTATGCTCAAACATACAGCTTCACGTTAAAATAACGATATTGCTGGCAAAAGGAAAACATGAATTTTGTTTTTATTTTTATATCAAGACCAAGTTTTATTTTTATGTTTTTCGTTTTTTTTTTCAAATGGTTATGATATTTATGCAAATTTGGCAAAAAAATGAAAATAAAAAACAACAAAAATGGGTTTCGCAAAAAAAAAAAATCGAAACGAATCGTTTTTTATAGTTAACATTTTCGACAGTATAAAGTTTTATTTTTGTAGCTTTTATGGGATATTAAGCTATGGCCGCTGATTTGGAAACTGAAAGAATTTTTTTTCTTGTTTTTTTTTTTGCTTTTTTCGCTAAATCAATAATCAAATAAAAAAAAATAGACGAACAAATTTTAGCTGTAAACGTCTTCAAACAATTCTTTTAAGCGATTGGCATATACATACATAATTTGATGAACTAAGAATTTCCGATACATAAGCAAAAAAAAAAAAAAAAAAAATAGTAAAAGTTTAATTTTCACATTTAAACATAACGGCATAATGCTTACAAATTCATAAAACATAAATTGCTGCGGAATAATTTTATTTTATTTTATTTTATGACATTTTAACTCTTTAAACCGATGATAACCATATCGAAATCTGGTATTGTGTCATGTCATTTATGATTAAACTTTAAAGAAAATTATTTACCATAAAAAAGGGAAAATCAAAATATAATCAATACATGAAATTTAATCTAAAATTGATATGAAACAGAATTCGATTGTTTTTTTTATCGTAGGTTGAAATTTGTATGATAAGTAGCTGCCAAACGAAATTGGGTTCAAATTCGTAATTCGATTAAACGCTAATCAAAGTTCTTTGCTTCAAAGACAAACAACGCAAATCTCAATCAAAAACACGAATCAAGACTTCAACGTCTTTGCGAAGCGTATTCTTATCATTTTTTACAGTTAACAGATTTACAGAAGGTCATCAAGATTTTCTGCTATGAGACTTGTAAAATCTTCCAAAAGCAATGCTTCCCTAATTAGGTAGCAAAATATCGACTGTTGACTGCAAAGTTCTATTTACCTCCGGAGCTGATGAATAAAATCAAACTGCTCGTTTGCCACCATTAGTATTTAAAGAGTAAAAAAAATCTAGAAATCAAAGCTTTGAGCCAGAGTGTCGACTTTTGTAGCGCGTGATCTATTTTGTCAAGGAGATCAAATTTTCAAGCAGATTTGATCAATACAGTTTTAAGCGCCCTGCTACTTTATTTGATCTCGAAATTTACGAGGTCAGCGAAAATCTACCTATTATATGGGAAAATATAAAATAAATAGTTACTGAGATTCTAGAGTATGTAGATGTAAGAGGGGATCATAATGCACAACTAAATATTCAGGACATTATCCGCGTTACCCCAGCAAATCAAGCGGATGGAGCTGAAGAGCAAAACAAAGCTCCATTACACAGTGCTTGCGTGCAAATTATCCTTTTTTTCGCATTGTATTGGTTTTGTGGCTTCACAGAAATGTGGTTATCTTCCAGTTTGAGTTCCCCGGTCGGCAACACTTTTTGCAAATTTGATTCTCGAGCTGCCATCCTTCCTCCTAGTCCATGGGCTAGTAACGTTATGAACAGGAGCATAATTGAAGACGATCACCTATATTCAAAAATTCAGTAGGATGTGCAGCATGCTGGCGTAGAGCTCATATGACTACGAAAAGCATTGCTAATTGCAGATGGAACACCAGATGAAAATTTTAACCAAATTAGCGTTGATAAAGCACTACGTCTAATCGTGCATTATACTGTTATGATTAACGGCCATTTTTATTGACGATTCAATGTCTTTATGAAATTAAGCAAAAATAATGGCAGGCTCCTTGGTTTGAAATCATTCTTTGATTCTTGACTTGGAATTATTTAGCACGAAAATTAAATGAAATAACCGTTAAAACGTAATTTTAATTCAAAGAAAATCTAATTGATACAATTTTGTTGAGTTAGTCAAAAAATAGCCGTAAAAAACTTACCAATACTCTCAATAAACAAAAAATTTGAAAATGTATTATGAATTACAAATTTTAAAAAAATAAAAAATTATAGCATGACAATTAAAATAAATAACCGTTCAATGGGTACCGGTCGAAACTTGATATTTTACAACTGGATTTGCCGAAACAGGATAATTCAAAACTGGATATTTTAAAACGAGATAAGGTACAAAACGAGATATGGTACAAAACTGGATATTTCAAAACTGGGTATTTCGACATTTGATTTAAACTTAAAATGATTTTTTGGGAAAGTTATGGAATATGGCCAATTAGGGAGGAACTCGGTGAGTTCTTAACCAATTATAATGAAATTTTATATGTAGGATGGGAATAAGATTTTAAAATGATTTTTTGGAAAAGTTCTGGAATATGGCCAATTAGGGAGGAACTCAATGAGTTCTTAACCGATTATAATAAAATTCCATATGTAGGATAGAAATGTGATTTTAAAATGATTTTTTGGGAAAGTTCTGGAATATGGCCAATTAAGAAGGACTCAGTAAGTTCTTATTCGATTATGATGAAATTCTATATGTAGGATGAAAATGGGATTTTAAAATGATTTTTTGGAAAAGTTCTGGAATATGGCCAGTAAAGAAGGACCTCGGTGAGTTCTTAACCGATTTTGATTAAATTCGATATGTACGATGAAAATGTTGATGAAAATTAATTAATTTTTCTCACATAGACTCTCTAAAGTGAAGAAAATTTATATTAAGTAGAAGAATAAAAAATAGATAAAGATAAATTTTACTGACAGTAAACTCGAACAAGTCAGTGATTATTTTAATAACATGAGAAAAGCAGCCATTAAAAAAAACATTAAGTGAAGGAAAATGCTATCTCTCTGCTTAAAATTATTCATGTATAAAACCTTACTGGCCATATTCCAGAAGTTTTCCCAAAAGGTTTTAAAATCAAATTTAATTATACAATTAAAGAAAAAAAACATTAGGTGAAGGAAAATTCTATTTCTCTCCTTAAAAATATTCAAGTATGGAACCTTACTGGCCTTATTTTAGAACTTTCCCAACAAATCATTTTAGAAACCCATTTTCATCCTACATATTGAATTTCATCATAATCGGTTAAGAACTCGCCGAGTTCCTTCCTAACTGGCTATATTCCAGAACTTTTCCAAAAAGTCATTTTTAAATCCCATTTTCATCCTACATATCGAATTTCATCATAATCGGTAATGAACTCGCAGAGTTCCTTCCTAATTGGCCATATTCCAGAAATTTCCCAAAGAATCATTTTAAAATTCCATTTTTATACTACGTATCGAATTTCTTTTAAAGCAAGGAAGCTATTGGTAGTAAAATTGCTCACTGCCTCTATTTATACCGCCTTGGTACTCAAGCAAACGAATATGCACACATATACACTAATCCACACTCATATACACTAATCCACAATTAATGTTATTATTTACCATTGTACGTCATACTATTTTACTTCGGACTGTGTAGTGTTTTATTCTAACGATGCTTGTGAGCAGCCTCACTCCAGAATGGTTGTAAAGAACGTGTATATCCCTTACTATACATTTGACAGCATGATCTTCGGTTGGCAATATTACTAGATGCTTTACGCTGTATGATGGAAGTGAATTATGAATACGCTTTCCCACCCGGACGATACTAGTATCGTCTATACCGAAGTCAAGGTTATTAGTTTACTATTCTGTGGTAATGCCAGTTTGGGCTTCAACGTATTTATAACGACGGCGGATGTTGTGTTGTTATTTTAATTATTCGGTTCTAGGTGGTGTGCGAAGCAAAGCTCGGTTCGATCTGATGAGGAATCGTATTAATTTGTTAAACATTAATTGTCATCTCATCAGGCCATGGCGACCGAGTGCTATGTGTAATTGCTACTTTACGCACTATATATGTTTATGTACAGTGTTCATGTAGCGTTAGCGAATTATATGGATTTCCACGAAATATCTGAATAATTTTAACTGTGTGTGTAGCGGTGGTTGCTACAGATTCGTTTCAATACTGAACTCTGATTGTTGAATTGTACGTAGAAATATTATCTCATTAACTTCTATCTCATCTCTATTTATCTGTGTTCCGCTAATTTTTCAATTATCTGCTTTTGATTCCGTACGTACTTTATCGATCAACAAAAGAGGTCCACGGTTCACACCACCATTGGTCGTTGACCAACTCGTCTGTGCTTATGCCCCGGCGCATGATACCACGTGAGATTTGGATGTAATGATATGTTCCTCCATTTATGTTTACTAAAGCGTATATTACTGCGGTATACGCGAGCTCGCTGGCGTGGCTTTATCCGATTAAGCTTATATAGTTGTTATAATGCAGTCATCTTGGAATTCGCACCTCTGTTATTTCACGTAAGTCGTTTCTGATTTTCCATGCCTTCTGTATGCTTGGAAGAAATTCATTCATTTTCCTAGCCGAAATTCTCCATCCAAAGATTTTGGATTAATATTTTTACCCGGATTATTATATGAACAACCAATTAAGTGAATCAAACGCGCAACTGACATCAGACTGATGTGCGCTTGGTGTTTGTCGCGTTCCGATTATTCGACGGTTAATTTAAAAAAGTCGTCAAAAAATGTGAGCCCAATTGTAAACCCAATGCTCTTGGTATAACCGACGGCTCTCTGATCACCTTAGCTTTATTTGAGTATTGGCTTGTATACATAATTGAAGTTCTTTACTGTTGGTTAATAATTGCACCTTAAGGTGCACAGCTTGCACCTTAACGCGTTCTATAAAATTAGCCGGTCATAATATTGTCAACGTACATAGATCGCATCTGGTAGACTAGACTGCATTTCCATTCCAATGCTCTTTAAATTACTATCGCTCCTCGTACTCTGCCATTAATGCCTTGTATAACCTCCCAAACTCGGGGTTACGCTCAAATTTTCGCTCCATTGATTTCAGGCAATTTAGTGGAGTATAGTGCGATGTTCTATGCAGACTACATGATTGCTTAAACGGTGATTTTACTACAAATTTGTTATCCTTGGTTTTTTGTCGTTTCACAAATCTTCAGCTAACTAGCCTTCTGCAGTTTTCCTAATGCTTTTTATTAGCTATTCTACTTTTTTAAATTCCCGCAAAGATTTGTCGATATCTAGCAGGGCGTTGACATTTTCAGTCATGCTCTTCGTAATTTTTTGGTTATTCTCCGCAATTTTCCAGGCAAATATCCCCCAAAAAATTGTTCGAACCGCTATTAAGCTATACTTGGCAACTTCAAACTCTCAGATTCTAGTGCCCCAAAAAGGATATCAACTCCTAATAGCACCTCAATGGTTTAATGGCTAGGTTTGGTATTTATTGGATCAGCCAGCTGCAACCTATTTATTATTTTACGATCGATATCAGATTAGTTGACTACATTTGTGGTGCTAAAAAGTTTTCAATTATCAATTTATAAAGTCGTCGTTTTATCTGTTGATGCAATTATTAGTTCGGTGGAACTCTAGTTGTTCCACACCAACTTCTTCAAGCCCTTTCACTAGAATCTTTGCGTTTGTTTGGTTGAGCTGCAAGTTCCACATGCATGACTCGGTTAACCGTTAGATGACGGATTAGTGATGCTGCTTCTCCCTTCAATAAACCTCTAAGGAATGGAAACTTTTGACCTCTAGTCAAATGGTTGATCTATAAATATCAAAAAACGACTGCCACTCCATATAATTGCGCTCGAATGTTGGGATGTTAAGTTTTACCAGTCGCACTTCGACTATTGAATACTGAGCAACGTTCATGAAATTATCTTTTTGCTACGTTGACAACGATAGACTTTGTTTTCGAATAGATGCGTACAGTCTTGTAAGTACTACCTTTAGTAGCTGTGATCAAATTCGGAAAAATCTTATTTTAACTTGCTGTCTTGATCAAACATCTCGCTTCTGTGCTCTGTTAAATCTACCTTTATATCATTTGAACTAGCGGCATCTAATTTGCCACGTACAATGATTACTAACTAGCTTAGTTGTAGATTCCTTAATAACTTCTCGCTGCCTCTTTAACCCCTCCATTTTGCACTGTTTTATTATAAAACACTATTACTGTATTACTGCACATGCTCACTGAATGTCACTCAATGTTAGAATGGTACGAGTAAAATTCACTGCCCTTTGACCACTTAATTCACACTCGTTGTGTGAAATGCAGATTATGACCCAGTTTCGGCGCCAATGTTTTCTATGGGTAAATGTTGTCTGCACTCCGTTCTAAATAGTTTTTACTCTCCGATATAACGAATAATAATAATAACAATCATCAACACTTTAAGTAGTTTTTAATACTTACATAGTTAAACACTTCCAAATATGCCCCATTTTTGTGCTAACATAAGCAAAACTACTTTCAATTTCATAAAGGTATTCAACTATATTTAGATTTAAAAGTCACGCATATAGGTACGGTAGAGGTTCGTTTACAAGTAATGTTAATTTAGCTTGCTTGAAAATTCGGTTCTTTCTTAGAAAGTACCGAAAGTGTTCTTTCTTAGAAAGTAGGCGTACGAATTCTTTTTTATTCCTTAACGGATATTTACAATATTGTGTATTTCTATTACCGCTTCAAAGAAAGAACACTTTTAAGGTTTTATAGATGTATAAATGTCGAAGTGATAAGATTTGTAATTTTTGAAACAATGAAAAACTAGGATCCAAAATGGTTTTCCTACAAATAACCCTTATGGAGTATTTTTAAGCATTTTCCAATGGATTGATTGTATTTTTATATATACCGTCCCAGCAACAAAGTCCATAGCTGATCTTACTTTGTACAAGTCTAGAGTACACTAATATCAGCATACTTTTGAGACATGAGTACCTCAGTAAATACAGCTGCCTATTGCAATAAACTAAATATTTGTTACGAGCGACTTTTGTGCTCGTTCCCCTGGGACCTTAAATTATTATATGTTGTCCACGCCGGTTTTTTTTTATATTAAGTATTTTATATATTATATTTTAGTAGGTTAGTGTTGTTTTATACCTACTCACTTCCCCTATATTAATTTTTTTAATTGTGTAACGGGTTATGAGTAGGTATATAAAGCCGTGTTTAGTTAATCGTGATCAGTAATTTTTATAATTTTGTAAAATTATATTCATTAAAAATTGTAAATAAAAGTATATTTTGTTGTGAAATAAATAAATTCGTTAAATAAGAAGTTAGTTAAAACGTAAAAAATAGTAAAAAATTAAGTTAAAAGTTAAATTCAAAGTAGTCAAATGTTTTTGCTACCATTATTATTGAACCAAAAATTTGTCAAATGTTGCTTCCATTATTATTGAACCTCGGTTATGATCCATTAGAAGATGCATTTTATGATACTCATAACCCAGCTTGGTGAATTCAAATTTGTTACCACGAAATCACAATCGCCAATGGGAAGCATTGCAACGAAACGAGCGCAATAGTCAAGCGTCCAAACTTTTTTTACAACAACAATAATGGAAAAACAAAATTTAGTTAAGTTAAATATTTTTTTTTTGTTTATATTTATTATTATTATTTTTTTTTGTGTGTGTGTAAAGTTATTTATTTAAGTTTGTTTTTGTTGTAGTTAAAATTAAAATTTTTGTTTAGTTAAGTTATTTAAGATTTTATTGTATTCTGTTTTTCTCAAATTCATTTTGTTTCTGTTTTTTTTTTTTTTGCTTTCGGGTATTTAATTTATTAAAGTAACTGTAATGAGATCAATTATTTTGTTTTTATTTTTTTCTGGTGATGTGATGGTTGCGAGCCCGGCTGCGTGCCGAGACTTGTTCAAATGAACCCCGCCTTCCCATCTTTTCATTCTTTGCGATATTCCAGCTCTCAAGAACGCCTTGCGAACCCCACCCCATCAGCTCCTGAGCTCTAGTCGGCTATAATACCACAGCAAGGCCTCTACTAGGAGAATTTCTGTTAACGCCATCGGAGTGTCGTTACAATGACACGAATGGGACTCACACTTCGAAGCGTTACATATTTTCTCAGTGTTTCAATATGTAATTTCCAATCGAGTCTACTATCAACATTATAATCTAAATATTTAAATGTTTCCACTAATTTGTTGGTGACGCAATCATCATTAAAAATAGACCTTCTGTCTATATTATCAAAATGAGTGCAAACAGAAGAATGATACATGATGTTACACTCAGGCTGCTTCTCATTTAAGATATTAAAAAATATTTATTTTTACATATACTTGGAGGGTAATACAGGATATTAGTAAAATTATTGAGATCGATCCGGTTTCAGACACTTTGGCGGCCTATGTCTAGTAAATTTTTGTGGGGTAGGAAAATAAAAGGTATTGCGGTAATGACGGAAAAGGTACGGTTTCCCGGGAGCCAATATTCAAGCTATTGTTAGTATAAGACTTGATTGATCAAACATTATAAGTCAATTGAATTTACCGTTTTATGATAAATTCGTACGAAAATCTAATTTATATACACTTTATTTGACATAAAACTTTAAAATTAATACAAATTAGATTTTAAAATAATTGATTGAATATTACAAATCAATTGAATTTACCGTTTTATGACCAATACGACCAAGTGACCAAAAATATGACTATGGTGAAAAATAAAATTGATGTCGTTCCAAAAAATTTGTTTTTTGGACAAATATTTATGATACGACCCTGGTTTACTAAACCATACAAAATGCAAAAATCATAACATAATATATTTATTGTATTATTGTTGATGTACTAAAAATCTCATCACAAATCTATGTTTTTTTTATTAACTTTAACATAGAACAAAGACATGTTCGATTATAGACATTTGATTATATTTCTATACACTTTAAGAAATCTTAATGTTTTTCATTTACATAAGATTAGATACCTAGAACCTAGAAACCTAGAACGAGTACGATAACCGTAATATAAATTTAAATATTTGTCAATCAAAATTACGATAATCTTTTCTATTTTTTTTTCTAAAATTACATCTAAATATCTAATCTTAGAAAATTTATACGTACATAGATGAATACTTAGTACAGATAGTATTCCCCCAAAGGGGTTTTATCTAATAAAATTTGAATGTTTAATTACGCATGCATATAGAGATAAATTTTCCAACAACTATTAGTATGTGTGGTGGGGTGTAGGGTAGGTTTTATTATACTGTATATGTACGAGTGTGTACATATATAGAAACTTGAAATTTCCTTCTGATTAGAAATTAATTTATTCGTGCAAGAGATAGAAAATTATTTTTTTTTGTTTTTATCAAAAATATTGTTATTATTAATATTTTCGATGTATTAATTAAAACAAGTAGTTTAGTTTTTATTATAGTGAAATTATTTTTATTTTTATTTTTATTATTTATTGTTCATAAATATATTTCGGAAATAAAATTTCCATCATCAGTATTGCTTACTTGATTGAGAATTAAATTTAATTTTTTCATGTTTATATACAAAATTTAGTCGTTGTATTTCAAAAATTGATCGTTGTAATATTAATGGGGTGTGGCTTATTGTCGTCGTTTTTTATTATTATATAAAATCAGTTCGTATAATTTATTAGTCGTGGTATTAATTTTATTATTAAGTAGGTTTTTACTTTTTCGATTTTTGTATATTTCGAATTCTTCGACTCTGTTCATTTTATCGCCTTTCTTCATTTTGTACAGAATCTTTAGGTTTGTATCCATATCCATGTAGTTATGCTGGGTATCATTTATGTGGAGAGCAAATCTTGATTCGGTTCTTATTTTACCGATGTCTTTTATGTGTTCCTTAAATCTTTGTTTAAAGGATCTACCGGTTTGTCCTATGTAAAATGAAGGGCAATCTGAGCATGTCAGTTTATAAATTCCTGTGTCTAAACTTGTGTTACTGTCTGGTTTGACTAATTGTTCTAATTTCTGTTGGGTCTTATAAGCAACTTTATATCCAAAGTGCTTAAATATTTTTTGGACGTGTTGACTAGTGTTTCTATCATAATCTATTGTAATAAATTTAGGTTGGTTCTCGTTATCGATAGAAACACTAGTCAACACGTCCAAAAAATATTTAAGCACTTTGGATATAAAGTTGCTTATAAGACCCAACAGAAATTAGAACAATTAGTCAAACCAGACAGTAACACAAGTTTAGACACAGAAATTTATAAACTGACATGCTCAGATTGCCCTTCATTTTACATAGGACAAACCGGTAGTTCCTTTAAACCAAGATTTAAGGAACACATAAAAGACATCGGTAAAATAAGAACCGAATCAAGATTTGCTCTCCACATAAATGATACCCAGCATAACTACATGGATATGGATACAAACCTAAAGATTCTGTACAAAATGAAGAAAGGCGATAAAATGAACAGGGTCGAAGAATTCGAAATATACAAAAATCGAAAAAGTAAAAACCTACTTAATAATAAAATTAATACCACGACTAATAAATTATACGAACTGATTTTATATAATAATAAAAAACGACGACAATAAGCCACACCCCATTAATATTACAACGATCAATTTTTGAAATACAACGACTAAATTTTGTATATAAACATGAAAAAATTAAATTTAATTCTCAATCAAGTAAGCAATACTGATGATGGAAATTTTATTTCCGAAATATATTTATGAACAATAAATAATAAAAATAAAAATAAAAATAATTTCACTATAATAAAAACTAAACTACTTGTTTTAATTAATACATCGAAAATATTAATAATAACAATATTTTTGATAAAAACAATTAATAAGTGAAATAAGCCACACGAAAATAATAAGAATTTATAATGAATTCCTATAATAATTTAAATAGAAAATTAATGTATGCTTTTTTTTATTTTGGTAATAGGGGTCGTGATCGATCTTCTGCTACAAAAATAAATTACATATTATGTAGATGTTGATTTTATCATTCAAAAATAATTTTTAAATTGAGCGTGTAATTTATGGATTACATAATATAATGTTAGGTGTCTTCAAGGTAGGATTTTATTTTGATACGAGAAAATGATTTGGTGGCAAGAGGTGTACATCATTTATTGATCTTAACGTATAAAATTATGTTTATATATATATATATATATATATATATATATATATATATATATATATATATATATATATATATATATATAAATATATATATATATATATATATATATATATATATATATATATATATATATATATATATATATATATATATATATATATATATCAGAGGCGGCGGGTCGACTTTTGAACTTCGGGATAACGATTTTATTATGTTTGTTTTATTTTAGTGAAGTAATATTATAAAAAAATCAGTCAGATTCCAACACTCACGATAAATGTGTGAATCAATTTAGCAACAAGTGAAAAAAGTCTGATGTATTTTTATTTTGTCACGCTGACCCTAGTTTTTATTTCCTAGTTGAAATATACCGGAATTTCGACCGTTTGATAATTCCGTATTATTCATAAAATGACCTAAAACAGACATACTATTTACTATACGAAATAAACTTTAAATAATCATCCCGAACAAGTGCTTTTTTTAAACATCACAACAACCACAATTTTTGTGTATTTTACGTGGTAAAATATATTGGAACTAATTTTCTAGTTGCTTATTGAAGAAATTTATCACTGATTTTGTAAAATAAGTACGTTAACGTATTTGACAGTTCTTGTTTAATTATCAATAATTAATTTAAAATTAATTAAAATTATCTTTTAACAAAATAATTGCTCATTAAAATAAAAAATAAAAATTATAAAAAATTTTTTTTGCCATAATAAAATAATTTACAAATACTTATTGTATTTACTCTATTTACTGCAATTCTTATTGTATATGTGTATATGCGAGAATATTATTATTCTTATCTGGATTTTGTTTCCAATATGATATTATGAAATATGAGTAATCAACAAACCCGTCTTCAATCATTTATAGGAAGCTCAAATGTACTCATGCATAAGCTGTAAAAAAATGAAGAAAATGTAACCTGTTGAATGTATTTGTGGTTTATATACGATTTTAAATACAGTGTAGACAAAATAAAAAAACAAAACAGTAAACTAAAGAGGAAACAAAAAAACAATGAGTGAACTTGTATTTTTTTTTTGTTTTATTTAAATTTTTTTTATATTTGGGAAATATAGAAGGTTAAAATAATACGCTCTCACTACCAGTGTTATAATTTGTTCAAATTTATATGACGTTATGGTAGTGTGGGTTATCTAAAAACGTTCAAACAAAATTAACACAAATGTTTATACAAGCCGTGCTGTAAGTTTCGTATGCAGATACAACTAAAACAAACGGTACACTTCAAAATTTGTATTAGTAAAACAAACGTATATAAAATGCACTCACACTTAAATAAAACAAAATAAAACGAACTGTTGTATTGCGTTTTTGTTGCGTTTTGTAATTACAAACCAAATAAAAACTCATGCAAAGCAACAACAAAGTTGTCGTTTTTTATTTTATTTTTGTTGTTTGTGATTCATATTAAAAAGAATAACATTACTGTACTTTTTTATTTATTTTGACACTAATACACTTACTCCTATTGTATTTTTTGTATATCATATATAGTGGTACAGCACGGCTTGTAAAGAGTGATTTTTTATCTATTTTCTTTTTTGGAACACTGATTTTGACAACTCAAGTATGTTTCGTGTTTTGTGTCACTTTCAAACATCTTCAGTTTCGTCTATACCATGAATCGTCTTACAAACGAACAACGCTTGCAAATCATTGAATTTTATTATCAAAATGCGCTTCTTCCATTTTATGGTCAGTTTAATCGACCCACTGAAGCGACTGTTCGGGCTGTTATGACAAAATTTCGCATCAAATTTACATTGTTGGACATTAAATCACCAACACGCTTACGTACAGTGTGAACTAAAGAGAATATCGCAGCTGTATCGGCCAGTATTAGTGATGACCATCAATTATCGATCCGGCGCCGTTCGCAGCAATTGGGCCTCTGTTACTCAACAACGTGGAAAATTTTGCGGAAAGATTTAGGTGTGAAGCCTTACAAAATACAGCTGGTGCAAGAATTGATGTCGAACGACCTACCACAACGCAGAATTTTTGGTGAATGGGCTCTTGAAAAGTTGGCGGAAGATCCATTTTTTTATCGAAAAATTGTGTTCAGCGGACAAAGTTAATTTTTGGCTGAATGGGTTCGTAAATAAGCAGAATTGTCGATTTTGGAGTGAAGATCAGCCAGGAGTATTGCAAGAGCTACCAATACCTCCAGGAAGAGTTACTGTTTGGTGCGGATTATGGGCTGGTGGCATCATTGGACCGTACTTCTTTAATGATGATGCGAATCGCAACGTAACTGTGAATGATGAGCGCTACCTTGAGATGATATCCAACTTTTTTTTGCCCAAAATGGAAGAGCTTGACTTACAGGACATGTGATTTAAACAAGACGGTGCCACAAGCTACACAGCACGCGAAACAATGAACCAATTGAGAGGCAAGTTCGGTGAACAACTTATTTCACGTTTGGGACCGGTCAATTGGCTGCCTAGATCATGCGATTTAGGGCCATTAGATTATTTTTTGTGGGGCTATGTTAAGGCTCATGTCTATACTGACAAGCCAGCTTCAATCGACGCATTAGAAGACAGCATTGAAGCATTTATTCGTGAGATACCGGCCGAAATGTTGGAAAGTGTATGCCAAAATTGAACCAAGCGGATGGACCATTTGAGGCGCAGCCGCGATCAACATTTGCATAAAATAATCTTCAAACATTAAATTATATGGACCGTACTATCGATTCTAATAAAGATTTCATGCATTTTTCTTAATTTTATGTGTCTTTTTTTGGTTAAATTTTCTATAGCTATTAAAAAATCACCCTTTACTAAACAAATAACTTCTATAGAAGCAAAAAAATTTAAAAATCACCGTTATGTTGTTGTTTTAATACAATTCAACTAGTTAAGTCAACAAAACAAGATAAATGTCAAAAATACAAAAGTACAATAATCACTCTGAATCAAAGTATGCATTTGCAATCGTTTACGAAAGAACAAGCAAGCCACTTACAAAATAACTGCAATCTGACACTATTGGGAAATAGTATTATCACAATCACTTCATATCTCTTTTGAGTTTTTGCATCGATGCGAGCCAACAGTATGCAGTAGAACTGGTTCAAACCCATTTATAGACTTGTCCTCGAAACAAGAGATGAAATCTGAGGGCACACTGACCGGAAGACCAATAATCAAAAGAAAATAGTGTATTAGAACAAATTTAAAAGTTATTACGGCTCCGAGAAATGCTAAGAAAAAGGTAGGGTCTATCAGAAAAAACGACGAATGGATGGAACTGGTGAGGATATTGAAAAAATTATCATTAATATTTCTCCATTTGTGAAACAAATATGCGACAATTTTAATCTTAGTTCGCAAGCTGAAGCCATTGTCATCAGGTTAGTAGTGCTCATTATAGACAAAATGTAAGCTTTTCTACGCGAAATGTTGAGCTCTATCGTGTCACTAGTATTGTGAAGATTTTGATGCCCGACAACAAACATTTAAAACTTCTACAATGGGATTGCCGAAACAAAGCCCCCAAAAAGAATGCATTTGAACAGCTCTTAAATGAGCAGAAAATTCATATATTTTGCCTCTCAGAAACCTGGTTACTATTATTCGTCAGGATAGACAATATGGATATGGAGGTGTTTGTATAGATATTTGACAAGGTATCGAATACGAAGTTGTAAAAACTACCAATTGTACGTGAATTGAAGTTAGTGCAGTTTTATTGTACCCAAATTATTGATTTTATCAATTTACATATCGACATCAAACATATTAATTTCTAGTGAATTTATTTGTTTTATCGACCATCTTCTCAGCCCTGAAGTACCAGAAATTTGAAATTTATGTTTGTGTTTCTCCTTGAAAATGTTATAATCGTCAATTCATTATATAAAACTCGCTAACTCGTCAGAAATGCAAGTGTCTGATGCAAATTGCTCTAATAATTCCATTATTGGTTGAGATCCTTTTGAACCAGGAAGGTAAAGTACTCAACGTTGCTTTCCTGGAAGGAATTAGAATCAATTGTATGTTTTACGATGTGAATCTGATGCCAGATTCTAATCTGTTTTACGATGTGAATCTGATGCACAACTAAGCAGGTAATAATTTTTGAACGAGACGCAGAGATATTGACTGTCGAGAGTAAGAATTCGGTGCTTCAGGAAGAGAATGTAACAAGCTTTAGTTCAATTTGATCAATTGGATTTAATTTGCATTAATGATAGCTCAACAACGAGAATCGCATCACCGCCATTTTGTATTAGTGTAACAGATTTATCTATTTGTTCAAGTCAAGACTGGAACAGGAATTTAAATTCTTGTGCCGAACGAAAAAAGAATAGCTGGAGGGAATTTTGCTCTTCTCGCCATAACCAGTCTTCACTGACTAAAGTATGAAGAATGACAAACAATTTCAAGAATGCATCAAGCGTAATGGAACCCGCTAGAAAATCAACCCCGTTATAAATACCAACTTTTATGAAGAAAAGCTCCTGATTTGGTTCCCAATTTGTTTACAAAATAGGACAAGATGATAACCAAACTGTGAGTTGAATGATTCAGCGGTTTGAATTCGTCGAGTTTGTAAATGCATTGAGTTAGTGCAACAATACGTCGCCAGAATTGGATAAAATTAAAGAATTTCCTCCTCATTAATTTACTGCAGTATTTGGTAAAGAACGACTACTTGTAATCTCATCGGCTATTTTATCATGTGTGAGAATAAAATTATATCTGAATTTCAATATGGTTTCAGTAAATCTAAAAGTAGAAGGAATTTCAATATATATTAACATATCAGTTTGTCAGAAGAAGGAAGTATTAGCTTGTTTCTTAGACGTATCTTGAGCCTATGATAATGTTCAGATTGATCCCTTTTTTTCTATAATATTTACACACGTAACATTGAGTCAGTAATAAATCAAGATTGCAGGATTTTACAATGCGTTGATGACGTTTTGATTTACAAGTTAGGGAAAATCATGCACCACATGGAATCTTCTAATGATCTGGCTACGAAACCGTCAATCACGTACTGTCAACTATAGTTTCAAGAAAGGATGTTCTTACACAACTCTACCAGATTCCCAGAGTTATTGAGAATATGCTAAATGTTTATTTTGAAATCAGAAATCAAATTTTTTCTTAGGTTCCCTATATATATCGAGATTGACGATATAATCTCCATGACTGTAAACCAACAGTGCACAAGGATTTGATTATGTGATTTGAAAACATACAGCTGGTAATTAATAGCAGAATTATATTAGAATTATATATATACTCCGAACGACATGTTTGTTGCTGTTATTCTTTTAACCCAGTTTGGAGTGGCTGTGCTGAGTGAAAAAGGATATTAAAATTTTAAAAACTTACGTAATGCATCCATTAGACAATTTTTTGTAGCTAATATTTCCTTGCTTCAAAACGTCTGAGGCTATTGTAGCACTTTTAAAGGGACTTCTAATTAATATTTCAGCAGACAGGATAGTGAGATATTACGCGGAGTCTAAATAATATTCATGAAAAATCATAAAGTTTTCTTCGAAATGTAAAAGAATATTTTGTAGAAGGAAATATAATTAACGAAGCCTTAAAAGTTCTTGATTACATTACAGTTGAAAAGCATATTTTTAAAAAAGCTATTTTAGAAAAGTCGAAAGAGTCGTAGCCAATAATTCTACTATTCTTATAATAAGCAGTGATTATAGGGAGAACCATCACCCAAATCTTTTATAATCCTTTCCCAAACAGGTTTATTTTTGATCTTTAAAATGACACCACGCGATCGACGTATCACTAATTCTAGTAGGATGTGTATGAGTAGTCACAAATTCAACGAATCAAATATACTCCGTAAATTCCCAATTGTAACATCACTCATTAATATAAAAATATCGTTATATTCTTTATAAGCATATAACAGCTCCAAGAATTCATCCAATGAAAAAACTCGAACATGTACATATGCTACATAGACAATAACTTTAGTTTGGTTTATAAAAAACTCCTAACAAAATCATTTCGCACATAACATGCCACTCCACCTGCTCTTCTATCAAATCTATCATCGCTCATTAATTTATAGCCCGCATCCATTTTCGAAATCTTCAATTCAAATTATTGATCACACATACTATAACAGGTATACCATAAAAAAGTAGCAACCTCCTTTTTCGCCAGTTTTCTCTCTTGCTACATTTAACTACCTGCTCCTCCAGGAGCTTGGTGCACTCTACCAGCTACTCGTTTCCAGAAAATTGGAAACTTTCAGTTACCATGATTATACTATTTTTAACAATGATTCTTCGAGTATGTCGATATTACCGTTTAACAGTACTGTCAGTATCGCAAAGCAGCATACATTTTATTTTTATTAAACTTTAATCCAAAGGTATGAAGGGTAATTTAAAATTATACGATGACATATCATTGACATAAAGAATACCCATATACGAACATAAACAAGTTTTTATTCAAATTTCTGGTTATACAAAACCATTCTACACCGGTTTTGTATAACCAGAGCACCTCTTCGCTAAAAGGTGGAAATACAATTTTGGGAACATACATAAATAAAAGTTTGAATATAGACGTACTTTGTCAGTTTAACGGTTATTTAATTTAATTTTAGTGTTAAAAATTTGTTTTCATTCTAATTTATGTAAAATTAAGAGTTTTGAAGTATTAAAATGTATTTTAATTCAATCAATCGCATTCAAATAAAATTTTAACTGTAAGTAAGGTACATTAATATCTTTAATGGTATAAAATCAAAGTCTTGATTTTGATGTGCAATGTGGCGTTGAAACCGTAAAAGCGGAATAATACAAAAACAAAAAATTTTAAATCTTAGCCCATTTAAAATTGAAGTTTCCGATTTAAAGTTTTGGAGAATAATAGAAAACTTCAAGTAAATATTAATTTGGTTATATTTAGATTGAGAATAGTAATTGAATATTATTTTTATTAGTTAAGCCTTGAATGTTTTGCCAATTTACTTTATTGTGACATTAATAAAATCTAGTTTAGACCAGACTATTTTATAATACATATAGACGAAAGATAATAATGAGTTAACAACATTGTTTTTTTTCATTACAGATGTGAAACCACAGTGTCCTGAGCGGCATTTTCAATGTGCCGATGGTAATTGTAGGCACAAAAGTTTTGTTTGCGACGGTGACTTCGACTGCGATGATAAAAGTGATGAGGATCCTGAAATGTGTAAAACAACAGGTATGTACTGATTATATTTAAATTCGATATATATATATATATATATATATATATATATATATATATATATATATATATATATATATATATATATTATAATTTCTATGCTATAAACACTTCAATTGATCGTAATTTACAGAGTCTCTGAAGAGACCTTAAAATTATAAAAAGGCAGAAATTAATCCTGAACTATATTTAACCCGAATTGTCCCCGTGTTGCCATATGGCAACAAAAATTATATCTCATTTTGTGTTGATATAGAAAGAGAATCAAAAAAGTTAAAAACGTTTTGCCGTTAGTTTTGTTTTCTAAAGGGACAACAGTTACTTGGCTAGAAAAATTATTTTAGTTGTGCTTTGGCTCTTACTGGAAGAAGGTTCGAAAATTAAGCAAAAAAAAAAAAAAATTGTGAAAAATGTTAAAATGGACTATATGGAAAAGTCTTTTTATTTTTAAGTTCCGTTATTTTTACTCAAAATATTTTTAGAAAATAATCCAGGTTTCTTTCTGCTAATCAACCCTGAATGTGCTATATGAGGTTATCAAAATTATTTTAAAGGGTTTTCACCAGTTTTTGTGCCAGTTGCTATACAGCAACACGGAGACATACGGGAGCCATAAGGAGCCTCCGTGAAATAATGGGTTCATAAGCAGGCAGGACGATGGCGAAGATGGGTTGTGCACCATGTGTCCCATTATTTGCTGATGTACACGAGCGTAGTTCTCCAGCATCAAACGAACTATCGACTTCAGCTTCAATTGAACAGCCGTATAGAAAACGGAAAATAATATCTAAAAAATGTAAATTAACTATAAGAATTGCTGCAATGTTCACCTGGAACGCTGACGACAATCCTACTGCCAAGACTCCAATAATTCCTGAAGAGAATTATGAAGATTGCCGCAATTTTAAGCCGCATGAACAATTAGAAATATTTTTTGATGACGAGTTGATGCAACTTATAGCAGATGAATCAACCAAAAATGCGGTGTTTCGCGGGAAAGGCAATCCTACAATTACGGTCGCTGAACTACGAACATTCATTGAAATTCTTTTGATCATTGGTTATAATTATCACTCCAGTCTTCGGAGTATGTGGAGCAACGATGATTATTTGCGGAACTGTCTTGTGTTCAACAGCATCCGATTCAACGAAAAAAACCGATTCAACGAAAAAACCGATTCAACGAAATTTTGCAATTTTTCCATTTTGTAGAGGGCAATCATGCCGACTCAAGTGAAAACCCGAATCCAGATAAAATGTGAAAGCTTCGTCCAATTAGGGACCGTTTAAAATCCAAAATGTTGTTACTTTTTCATCCAGATCCAAATTGGTCATATGAGGAAAGTATGATAGGCTACTTTGGATTTAGACACGGATGTAAGCAACTTATTAAAGGAAAGCCATTGCGGTTTAGCTACAAAGTCTGGCCATTATGCACACCATCTAGATATATGGTGAATTTCAAAGTGTATCAAGGAGGAAATTCTCGTACGAATGTAGACTACGAAGAATAATATGGCAAATGTGCTGCACCATTCGTTTTCATGATCGACGAAATACTTGAGGCTACCATAAATTTGCCATTTGCATTTTACTTCGACAACCTATTTACTGGCTTGCATCTTGTAGAACATTTGAAGTCACGCACTGGCAGTGGAACAATCCGGGAAAACCGTATACTTAAATCATGTCCACTCCCATTGAAAAAAACAGATGAAGGAGAAACGCAGCCATTGCAAATCAGAACAATAAATGAAAGTGGAGTTCGTTTAACAAAATGGGACGATAATAGCGTCTGGCTTCAACCACTTTTGAGACAACCGTATTCTAACGCGTTTCGCTACACGAAAGAACAAAAGAGCAAAGTAGTTGTTCCTCGTCCTTGTGTTGCGATGGAATACAACAAATATATGTGTGAGGTCGACCGTTTATATGAAAATGTGGCTCTTTATCGCACTGCCTACAAAGGCAAAAAATGATGGAGCTCTATTTTTTTCTACATCGTTTGGGTCAATCGAAAATGTCGCAGCTCGAGCTCAGAAGACAAATACTATTGTAAACATAACAGTGAGAAGCCAAAGCGACCAAATCTATCAGTCAATCCGAAGTGTAAAGTTAACGAAACGTATTGTAGAAACAACAATACGTTTCAATGGAATTAACCATCTAGTTATTCCCATAACGAATAATTATCTATGTATGTTCCCATGTTGCCATATAGCAACGAGGGGTTTCCTGAAAATTACAAATGAGGTGGACGCCCCAAACATATTTTCCAATGTTTTAGACCCCAGAGACGTTGTGTTTGGGGTTTAAACCAAAAAAATCGTTAAAAAAATTCTTGGACAATTCGGGTTAATAAATCTATAACTAAAGACAAACTTTTAAAATTTATTACACTCACAAATTTTAGAAAAGGGTCCGCAATTTTAAAATAAACATCGCTTACACTTTTAAAACTAGAATGGCATATAAAATTTTGTAATTCTGAAAAATAATCAATAGCCGGTGATGTATTTGTATCTCATTCCTGCTAGTGAACTCCTAAAATTTTTTTGGTTTGAACTGCCACTATTGGTACAATTGTAAGTGCCACAATTGGATACAATTGTATCTGGCAATTATAATCATGCGAATGATTTTCGAAGTTTTGAAATTGTATATTCTAATGTAAGTGTTTTTGTTCTAATGACTTTGTCTTGAAAAAGAATCTGTGATTATTAATAATTTCTATCCATCGGGCATTATCAACGTGAAATCTGGACCAACGTTTTTATTTTATTTTGCCATGGAAATAAAGTACACTTTGGAGGATCTGGAACTTTAACAACTAAAAAAACAACGGCAAGACCACCTCTTTTCTATAACACTATAATTATGTTCACACTTTGATAAGGTTTATTACAGAAAGTTGTATTCCGTTCTTACACGAACAAAAGATCACCCCAGTTCTACCGTAACTCGAGTCGTCAGTTGTAAGAATTATAGGTAATGATGGATCGAAATATGCCAAAACTACTTTTTAACTTATTTCACTTTTAATATTTTTAAAACTTGTATGACACTCTAAATTCCAATTAAAATTTAACCTTTTCTTGTAAAAGCTTAAAAACTGGGTATATTTTTATTGCTAAAAATTTAAAAATTTGGCAAAAATTGTTCATAATAATTTATGAAACCTGAAAATTCTGATACTTTTTGAAATATTTGCAGGCTCCCGCTTAATCTATCCATACTTCATTAGCATCGAAAAATATCTCTAGTTAATACTGATATAATGGCCTTTTGTCATTTTCACAATTAAATTCAAGAACATGCATTGATTTCGCCATTTTGAAAAAAATGATATTTTTTAACTTAACCTTTTTTGCGAGAAGACTTTTACACCGACATGCGATTACAATGTTTTACAAATATGTAGTAAAATTAGATAGTAACAGCATAGATAAAAATAATAGATTTCTCATTTGATGTAATTGTACTTTTTGAATTTTCTACTATCGAATAAATGTAAAATCACAAATACAACGATAAGATTAGAAACATCGGAAATTTGATTTTTTTATTTTAACTGCGCAAATGAGAAATCTATATTATTTATCTATGGTATAAGTATCGTAATTACTGTACATGTAGTTACTCGACTATCACTAAATTTAAAATGTTTTAAAAGAACCGATATGCTTTGTTGATTGACTGATTAATTGGTTGGACTAAACTCTGGGCCCATCTTTTGGAAGCGCCGGACCTATTTTTACAGCATTTTTACATAAAATCATAGGTAAGGTATTTAAATACATCCAAATGTATGAAAACGTCCGAACAAGCACATTAGAAACATACACAAATATAAGTCATTATATAGCACTTCAATTGCCCCCCAACAACATGGACTACATATATATTGGCTACAAACATATATTTTAATTGACATTAATTAAAATCCATGATCGTTTAGGGAAGCGAAATACATAAAAAATGTTAGCTATTATTACATACAAAAGATTTGATTGCTATTTAAATTAAATTTAAATTTTATCGTATCACATATAGAAAAGCGACAACAATGAGACGTCCTCGTAAATACACAATATATACAAAAAAAAAATCATCTTCAAGACAAATCCATTGCGAGATGAATATCTTTTGTAAAAAAAAAAAAAATAAATCAAATAAAATTTTCTTCATTTTCTTCTTTTTCCATGTTACCATTTTTAATATTCTATTCAATAAAACATGATAATCATAATCATAATACAAAGTACAACAATAATAAAATAAAGGAAGAAGAAAAAAGGATCAAAGGATTTTCAAATTCATTTTTCTCGTATTATTGAAATCAATTCAATTGGTGGAAAAACTTTTTCTTTTTGCTTGGGTGCGAAAGAGTATTTTCATTATACATATATACATATTTTCAGTATTATAATCGCAACAACAATTACTTCCGAGCGATAGGAGAGAACGAGCAAGATAGCAACAAAATAAAAACTGAAAGCTTTATGATTAATGTTAAACTTTTATTACACAAAAAAAAAAAATAAAAAAAAATTTCGCTTTGATTTATGTAAGGTGTGTAGGGTAGGTCTAGATTATTTTCCAGATGAATTATTCGGTTACTGAAATGTATCATAATTAAATTCAAATCTGGCAAGTTAAGTTGACAACAATTCGTATTGCCGCTTTTTTTTACACATAATAAAATTTGGTGCTAGATCTAGAAATAAATCTCGTTCTGCTTGGTTCTACTATTTCTGTTTACGTAATTTGAGTGTATGTGTATGTTTCGCCGAATGTGGGTTATTAACCTTCGATACGTTAAAAGAAAAATTTGTCGTGTTTACATTTTTTGTAATTTTTTGGCACATTTTGCAACTTTTATCGATTTTGATGTTGTGCCATAAAACTTTCACTGTCTCATTCGATTACCTAACATGGATTAAAATCAGTGATTGTTTTTTAGTGATACTATAATTTAAAATGTTGTGTGGCTTATTTAAAACGAAAAAAATAATTTATTTTTCTCTTTTTGATTTAGTTTTAAAATGATATTACATTTTTGGCAATAGTCCAGTAAATTAATGAGGCAGATTACCCGACCGGTTGTCGCAATGTATTTACAATTACTTTGTATAGTTAAATACTATACCGCCATTACATCCGGTCTCTTTGCTACTTTCTCTTACTATACTTTCTTTATTTATTAATTGTTTCATGAGGGGTCCTCTACTCTGAGTTATTGCTTTATTGCTGTCAATTGAAATTTGATGATATCAAAATATCAAAAAAAAAAAAATAATAAAAGTACTCCTTCCACGTTATGCTTCACTATGTTGTAGGTTACATATTTTACTGAGTTTTGCAGTTTTGGTTGTTGCCTAACCCTAGCTGTCTGCTGTTTAGATGTTTGCAGGTTTACTCCCCATATTTTAAATCACGACATTTTTTGACTGGCATTCCGACATTATCTTAGGCAATAATACCGTTCAACCGTTTAATGTTTTTAGTGTCGGTTGATTCTCAAATTTATATGTGTGTTCAAGAACGTTTACAATCAGTATTATTTTAACCTATTTGCCAAAATTTCAGCATTTTTTTTGTCTAAAACACCTTACACAGTTTTTCTAATTTTATTTTATAACAATAATAATCCGTTTTTACGGTTCATTGCTGGTCTGTACAATCAGGCTCCAACAATCTCGAGTTGGTTCCTCGTATTATTGTAGACAACCAGAAAAAGATAATACGGTCTCTAGAGCAAAAGGCTCCAGTCAGATGGCGGCTCTCCTTTTGGAGATCTCTGCAAGATCCGCATTTAGGTTTCTTTTTCTATTTCATTAACTACATCAGGTATTTTCCTGGCCTCCGGAGAAATAGATAAGTGCCGTTTTCGTTGCATTTAGAGCCATGACATCAAACGCATGACTCTTCTCCTAAATGTCATAAGCCATAATTTTATCCGTCAAATTCCAAGCATTGAAACGGAATCAAGGTGCGAGTATAGAGCACTTATCTAGCATAGAGGTATTAGAGGATAAATCTAATCCAGCCATTATGCTGATATTAAAAAACCAAGTTCAGGAGTAAACATTACAAGTCAAGCAATTAAAAATATAACAAAAGCAAAATGCACCGCACTGTAATTTACCAGGTTCCTTTCATGCGTATGTTGAACCAGATAAACCAAAGCCGCAAAATAAACCTCTACAAACTTCTACAAGTTATCTTTACACCAAACTTATTTACAATCCAATTCTGTACAAAATCCATCGATACATGGAATGTGTCATTTGATGATTCTTCTATTAGTTCTCCAGCCAAAAGATTTTTTTCAAAGTAGATCGTTTGGCTAAATCCAAATAGAGTTCTTCGAATCCATTTAGTTGCCGAGTTAAATTATTTACTTATAGGTAATGCGACAGAGTGGTATTGGAATTATCTGGAAAGGAAAGTCACTATTACTTGGGAAATGCTGACTTCATAAAACGGTTTCAAGATCGCAGATCGAACTTTGAATTAATTCGTTGTTTTGAAGGTAGACATCGAGTTTGAAATGTGTAGGGTGCTAGTTGGAGATGGATGATTCACTCCTGACAGTTCTAAAGTTGATGCAATAAAATTATATCCAGTACCTAAAATTATTCGACAACTCCGAAGATTTCTTTGTATGTCTGGGTGGTATAGAAGATTTTTACAGAGATATGTTTGCATTTTTAATCCTCTTACCAATTTATGGAAAAATAATCTGAAATTTGAATAGAATGACAAAGCTCACGAAACATTTGGGCAATCAAAAGTGGAACTTACATCTGCACTTCTATTTACCAATCCATATTATAACAATCATCCCTTTTTTATTCAATGCGATACTTCGAGACCGTTATAGGAGCTGCACTATTACAATAATCCTCCAGCCTATATTTCACAAAATCTTAATGCAACTAAACGGAACTACAGCGTAACTGACTTACTGAGTTTATTGCGATATGAACTAACAAGAATTCCAAATAGCGACAATAGCAGGCTGATAATGGTTCCGATTTGCCGGTCTGGATACAGAAAATGTTAAATGTGCGGAATTAGGTGAGCAATGAGCACATTGCTCACCTAGTACCGCACATAGAGGCGTCTAAAAGACGTTGGAAGTTATACTTATTAGCTATATTATTGGCCAACGATAATAAAGGTTGTTCAGGCTGGTGTTAAACAGTATGAAATCTGTAAGGCTAGTAAATCGTCGGATATTATTACACGTCCATCAATGAGGAATTATTTTGAAATGTGTTGCTACTGACAAAAATTATATATTGATTTTATGGGACCGTTCTTCCGAACACAGTCAAGTAACTGTTATATTTTATGGTATTCGATACCTTTTCCAAATTTAGTCCTTTGGAACCAATGCGTAATCCAAATAGTAAAAATGTACTAAAGTTTCTCGAAAGTAAAGTATTTCAGGTCGTATCGGTAGCTGAAATGATTTAAAGCGATAACAATGCGTACACTTTATCGCAAAAACATTTTTTGTGTTTCTCTCTAAGTATACTATCAGTAATATTTTATCAGCCAATTATTCTCCTCAAGTTTATGCCTCAGAAAGGGTGAACAGATCGGCACTTGCCACAATGCGTTCCTATATACGACAAAATCATACCGTCTGGAATAAATATAGTATTATTGCAGCAGGATTAAGAAACACCATTCATGATAGTACTGGGAGTTTATCTAGTTTTTTGTTTTCGGCAAGCATCATATTGAACACGCCTCCGATTATTCTTTGCTCCGTTAATTACACAGTTTAAATGATAATAATGTGTGTAAATTATAATTCTGATCGGTTGTCTTTAGTCCTTGAAAAAGTACGACACCATCTGAGGTTAGCTTTTGAACGAAATGCTAGTATATATAGTTTACGTAGCAGAACTCGCACGTTGCGTGTTGGACAAGAAGTTTTTGTACGCAATTTTACGCAAAGTAACGCTATAAAAAAAATATAACGGAAAATTAGCAACTAAATTCCAAAAAGCGTTTGTAAAGAAATTAGTTACCGAGCAATTGGCGCAGTGGTTAAAGCTGCGGTGTTTGGGACGGGAGGTACTGGGTTCGAATCCCAACAGGGGAGGGTTGCAAAAGGGATTTTTCATCACCTGATTTCGATCGGTGATGACGATGAACACAACTATGACCCGCTGTTGGAGTGCAGAATCCATGGGCCGAACCATCGTCCATGTCAGTGCAGGCTGGCTGGAGCAATGCAATATGCAGATAGATTTAAAATCGAACCTGTATTCGTGCGTCCTCAATTTGGCTGGTGACGGCGTAAGGTAGGACGTTAACTGCGAAAGAGTTGGGAGAGCTTCGGCCACAGAACAGATTGCAGAGTTCAGAAACCAAACAAAAAAAAAATTAGTTGGCAATGTCGATTGGTAATTGGTTAATTATAAAAATGTGGTACTATATGTGCGTGTTTCATATCAAAGATATTAAGTCTTTAAACCGGAATTAAAATATGTATGATTCATTTTGGTTTGGTTAGTTTTACCAAAGAACATATACTATATCATAAGTGAAGACACAAATAAAATAGTACGGGCAACAATATTTTTTCTGCAAAATCCATATTTTTTAAATCCATCTAGTGAGTAACTTTAATTTAATTTATATAAAGTTACAATAAAGCTTGAATGTAATAGAATTTTTTTATGGAATTTGTTTTATTGTCATTTGTTTTTCTTCAGAGTCACATGCATATAAAATATACTTTATTTATATAAAAATACTAACACAATTGTTTTTTCGGTTGGTTTTCGTTATTTCTTGGGCGATCGCCGATCACAAGCTATGTTTTTTTTTAATTTTGTTTTTTTTTATGTTGTTCTACGAATACATGTAGTAACATAATATAACAACAACAAAATATTATTTGTTCAATATAGATGATGCGCTTAAAATCGTTTCCTTTTGTTATTTAAATTCATATAGCAATTTTTTATATTTCTTCAATTTGGAAATGTTGGCCTTTCTATTTGATGGTTGATATATTTTAATATAGAGGCACAATTTTCTGATTCATACCCATAATATTATTTTTCCGAAACTAATGAAATTTTTCATTACACGGTGTAAATTACCAAACTCCATTGCGTCTTGGTCTTTAAAACCAGTGATCATATATTTTGTTTTGGACTCAATGATTTTGAGAACAACAGAAGCTGATAATCTTACAAGTGAGTTTAGTAGTTCTTTGGACTCTATTCAGATTGTCCATTCAGTCCAATTACACTGACAGTGGTTGGATTGACAGTACAAGCTACGTTAACGCATGCGGTTAGCATGCAAGCTGTCAATCATTTGTGTTCATGCGTCCTTTGAGTTAAGCCACCTGAAAACTGATTTTACAATAATTTGGATAATGTGATGCGATCCAAAATTGTGATCGATAATGACTAGCGATCGATAATGGGGAAAGACTGATGTACTTTGCGATCACGCATGACTTCATTGTGGCTAGCACATTCTTTTCTAATAAAAATATACACTTCGAAACATGGACAAACCCTCGTAATAGTCCCGAAGTAAAGGCGACTCTAGGTATGGTAAAAATTAAATTGATCAATGATTGGTTTGATGCGGCGTGTCGTCTTGTTGTCGAGCAACAGAATCAGTTCAAAAAGAAACAGTTCGCTTGTGGCTAATTGCATTTATTCCGAGCTCTTGATATTTGGAGGGGGATACTTTGTGGAATTGTCTTTTCGTCCTTTTTCGATTAATATGGCAAACCGAAGTTATATATCTGATGAATGGAAAGTGGCCGCGTTGTGCAGTATCCTTTAAAAAGGAGACCGCTTAAAATGCGAAAACTATCGCGACGTATCTCTCCTGTGCACAGCATTCAAATTACTGCCTTACACATAGTATTGGAAAGAATCACTCCTCTGACAGAAGATTGTAGGTGACTACCAAGGAGGATTTCATCCGAATCGATCAGTCACTAATCAATTGTTTTCATTAAGGATGATTCTTTCTAAATATTACGAAAAATCTCGTGACGTATATCTGATTTTCTTAGATTTCCAGCAGGTCTATGACTCAATCCATCAGGATAGCTTATGGTTGGCTTTGCGATATCTGAGATTACCTAACAAATATGTGCGTATATGTAAATGATATCAATGTAGTCACAATGTTGTGTCAAAGATGAGAACAAGTTATCAGGAATTTTTACAATTAGCTCTGGAGTTCGGCAAGAAAATGTTCTGTCCCCGATACTTTTTAGTCTCATGCTAGAATTTATCTTTCGTAAAAGTGGAACACTTCAAGACAACATCTTGTACTGTCAATCCAACGACTGTCAGTGTAATTAGACTGAATGTAAACGGTGCCAAAGAACTCCTGGACTCACTTGTACGATTTTTAGCTTCTGTTGTTCTCAAAATCAATGAGTCCAAAACAAAATATATGATCACTGATTTTAAAGACCAAGATGCATTGGAGTTTTGTAGTTTACACCGTGTAATGAAGAAGTACAATTTTTTCTGAAAAATAAAATTATGGGTATGAATCAGAAAATTGTTCCTCTATATTAAAATATATTTATCATTAAATAGCTATGGGCATAAATTAAATAATGAAAGTTAAGATAATGTCTTTACTTTATACTATGGGTCACAATTTCTAATTTGGAGAAAAATAAAAAAATTGCTATATGAATTTAAATAACAATAGGAAAAGATTTAAAAAAAATTCTATTACATTCAAACTTCATTGTAACTTTATATAAATTAAATTAAAGTTACTCACTAGATGGATTTAAAAAATATGGATTTTGCAGAAAAATTATTGTTGCCGTACTATTTTGTTCGTGTCTTCACTTCTGATGTAGTATATGTTCTTTGGTTTTACTAACTTCTGGTTAGTTTTTTAATGTGATAACGTTTTTAAACTCAGAACTAAGGCTAGCATGTTCAGAAACTCGAATGAAATGAAATGTGCCCTTGTTTGCATGGAGACTACTCATTAAGTATAAGGAATTACTTCATTCTAAATATATCGTTACGTAGGATCATTTTTAATCTCGATGCACCATTCTTTGTATTTTCACAATCTGGTCAACAGGAGGCGAAGGAGGGCATCGCAAACCTCTGATTAGAGCGATTTAACATGCTAGGGAGAGAATGCATTAACTGATCGAACCAATTTTTGTGTCAAAATTTGCGTAAAAAACAGTGCAATTTAATTAAATTAAAATTAAAATAATTAATATCCACATTAATTATAATTAAGAAAAAAAACATAAATTCCAAATTATTCAGTCTGAATGTCTTTCTAATTGCCTAATTATTGCAATTATTTGTTTTCAAATGAAAGTTGGTATTACAATAATGCATACATTGAGGCGAATTACATAAAAATATGTGTGAAATGAAACAATATAAAGTAGTACATATTAATAGTAATAGATGTCACTTTACATCTTCAGTGTAGTTTCACTGAAATACTAGAATCGTTCTCTATGCCGCTTTTTATGACTATGACAGAACAGTAGCCAATTTCAAAATTTCAAAAAAAAAATAAAAATTCGATGCCATTTGTATTTATTTGAAATTAAAAATAATAATAAAATAAATAAAAATTAAGTAAAAATAATAAAGGTAAAGATAGTAAAATTAGCACTAAAAAAATTAAGTTAAATACCAAATAGTGTCTGTTAAAATTAATTAATTTATTATATAGCATCATGGAATGGGATTACAGTGAGGGTAACATAAACCATGAAGAGATTACAACAAAAATAAAAAAACAACAAGATAGATTTGTAATACTCAAATTGTTAAATTCGAAACAAGAATCTCAATCAGAGGCGTCTCACACGACGAGTTTGGGAGGTACTTGCCTCGATATCACACCACAAGGAACATCCCCGCAGAGACCTTGCCCTTCATATCGTATTTCTAGTACCATTGACCAATACTTAATCGTTTGTACACCGCCGATGGCGCGGTTGCTAAGTAAAAAATAAATCGATTTGAATAAATCCATACAGTCTATCATTTCTCATACTACATATTTACATTATCACGTATCACTAAGGCCGTGCAGACGACACAGCCACCTCGTTTTTTTGTTGTTTTTTTATTTGAGACATTTCTCCTGGGTCATCGGTCGCCCCCACGATTTGTGGAGATTGCTACTGGATTTTTGAAAATTAGCTTTTGGCACTCTGGAGTAGCTGATAAGAAATGACAGGATGCAGAGCAGTTCAGTATAATTGTGATTGTCTTATGCTAACAGTAGTTTGAATATTGGCTACCGGGAAACTGAACCAATTCTGTCATAACTGACATACCTTTGCTTTTATTACCTCACATAAAATGTACTAACTATTGGCCGCCAAGGTGTCTGTAACCGGGTCGATCTCAATAATTTAACTAGTATCCTGCCTTATTCTTCCAAGTATATGTAAAAATGGAGTAAGGTGGGCCCCGCGCTTTCCGGGATATACTGCTTAATGTGTGGCCGTACATTCTAAATCAATCAATTAAATCAATCAAACTACAGATACATCATTTAAAAATTCTTTGGTGGTTCCAGAAAAGAACCTGCCTACTACTGTCTTTCTAGCAGTCTGAAAAATGCTGTCTGGATATAACCAACAGAGAGTCTGAAACGGGATGTTGCTTGCATCACAGGTGGTGACGGTCACAGTCCATTACAGTCTCACCCCATAAATGACAACGATTCTGATCAACACGTTGTATACAACTTCAGCTTGTTAGCTCTTGCTAAGTATTTTGACTCAAGCAGAAGCATGCCGATCCTACTTTAGTAGAGCATACAAAGTACGATGGCTAGTGACAAGACGTCCTTTTTATTTTATTTCTCACAATTGTCATGCGTGACAAGGTAACCAAGGTATCTAAAACCCGTCACCCTTTCAAATGTATGGTCAGTAAAAATTGTATATTGCTTATTTATGCAGTGAGCACTGGTAGCTGGTTCACTGAAATATGAGTCTTTCGGTGTCCATGTTACATTGTGATATTAAGGGCTGTATTTCTGTTCATTAAGTTAGGATCACTGTTACCACTCATTTCCAGACTAAAGTTACTCAGTCACTATACACTAGCTGCTATCTTTTTAATAGTAGTTTTTCAAATTTAGAAGATTCATGAATTACATTACACGACCTCTATATAAGTTATACCTTACATAAAATTAAAACTAATATACGGCAAAACAATAATTAACATCAGTTGGGAATGTGGGACATTAAAATAAAAACTTTTTAGACCGTACCGTAATAGCTTTCTCGTCCTTCGTTTTATCATGTAAACTATTAAGTATATATACTTACTAACAACATTGAAATATTATTATAAATTTAACTTTTTTTACAACTATGCATATAGTGATAGTTTTTATTGTGTTTGATGCAACATTGTCTTTAGTACACGAAGAGACGATAATAATTTGCAACTTGAGAGTAATTTTTGGATAACATTTTTTTTTGTCTTCTAATAATATGATACGTCTTATAGTTTTGTAAAGTTATATTTATTATTCGACACAATACAGCGAAAATAGGATGATCACAATTACAAAAAACAAAAAATGAAAATGGCAGATGTAAACATAAGAAAGATAAATAAAAGAGGCAACAAAGTTAGAAAAATGTATAGTAGAATACGAGTAGCACGTTGTATAGTAGGGAAAGAACGAAATTAAGCTTTTCATGTTTTTGTTTGCTTTTGATTTCGTTATGAAAGATAAAAGCTTGAAAAACAGTGACTTCTTATTAATATTCTAGCCGAAACCTCCCCATTCACCCGTCGCCGTCTTCCCACTCCGAAACAAAAAAAAAAAAAAAAAAAAAAAAAAAACAGAACAAAACAAAATAAAAATGTCTGTTTGTATTGTGTATTGTGTCTTGTTTCGTTTTCCCTTTAGTTGCGAAAAATTGAAGTTTGGGTCTCGTTGTATTTTTGTTTTTTCGTTTATCTATCATCTCCGGTACCAAACGCTCTTCGTATTTCAATCCTTTTTTACGTCCTTTTGTATTGCTGGTTGGATTCTTGGTATGTTTCGAAATTAGAATCGTACAACAACAACAACAACAACGACGACGACAACATTTGATGATGTTAGAATAATTGATTTTTCCGAAGATTATTATTATTCAGACAATTAAGTTAGCACACAACAAGACAAATAAACGAAAACAAACGAAAATCTTGATAAATTGAACGTGAATGATGTGGCAATAAGGATTTGTAGTTTAAATTTGAATAAATAATTTGAAGAAGTTATCAAATTTTGTACAATGCTTGGAAAATTTATTTCAAAAATGTTGTGTCGCCATAATTAGGCGATAAATTATTGAAGCTCCTAATTTTATGGCATATTATACATATAGTGAGACTTTCTTATAATGTCGAGAGATACGATAAATATATGTCTTTTTTATGATAATCTCGGTTTCTATTCGAAATTCAATAGCTGTGTAATTAATTCAGAATAAAATAATTTTTCTGCATGAATACAACCAGACGTCTGTGATGAAATTATATTCCGGAAGTATAGTTGAGCAGATCTTTATAATTTTTAAATTAATATATCGCTATTACGTTTTTGGGTATTTTGAAAAGGCACAATTTTTCAGGAGCCAAGTTGTTAACTACATTTCGATTACTCAGACTCTGTTAAGCTTGGCAATGTTTTGAAAGGGCCGGTTTTATTTTGTTCAAAAAATCTTTAATTTTCTTCATTGGTAAGCCAGATTGGCTAAAACTTATCATCTTGTCTGTAGGTACATATATTATTGAAACATAAATATTTCCTCCTGGTCGGAATGGAAACACACATTGATTCCGAAAAACATAACTCAAGTGTTTGTCGCAACTATACGATATTTTGTGTAAAACTTAGGTCGCAGTTCAAGCGTTTTCTTTGAAGCTGTAAGTTCCAAGCGTAAGCTGGAATAATTTACACTTGTCGGCGCAGGATATCAAAGGCAGTTTGCCAAGATGATTTTCGGAATAAAGATAATTTTGCTACGGTTGCCTTTCCGTTATTTTTTTGATTGAGATTGCAAAGCAACATGATGATTGTGCCATGCTTAAGTGCCATAATATGTGAGGTACTTGGAGATTTTATTGACGTCTAGAATTATCCACGAGTAGTATTTCCTCCATATATTTATTTTCCAGCATCACTTTTTCGAATTGTGTTCATATTTTCCTGGCTTATCTCTTTCGTTTACCTACACAAATGTGTAGGTATATTTTGATTGCTCTAGTGAGAAATGTCGAAAGTTATTTTAAAATAAAATTAAAACCAACTTACACATTTGTGTTTGTATTTCAAACCTATTCACTCGAAACAAAAGTAATCATATTTAAAAACCAACTGACACATTTGTGTAAGCAGTCACTTTGTTAGGTTTCAAAACTACAATTAAATATTATTTTACCACATCAATTTTGACATTCTAAATTATACCAATTACGTTTCTAGTAGATTAATTTAAAACCATTCGATTAAAAAACAAAATTTAATGCCTACACATTTGTGTCAGTTGGTTGATGATCAATATTCAAATAAACTGACACATTTGTGCCAGTCGGTTGATGATCAATAATGAAATAAAGTATTATATCACACTTTTAAAAGGTTACACAATTGTGTAAGTTGGATTTTTGTTACGATGATATTTTATATAGTAAAACAAATTTTTTGACATTTTTTTACAAACACATTTGTGTGGGTTGGGATTACGATAAAGTTATTATTTTTTTAGTGGATACAAAAGGGTGTTATGCATTTATAAATACATAAGCAAATATTGACAACCAAAACGAAAAGCCACTCTGCTTAATGGAAAAAACCTAGTGGTTAAAAGGATTACTAATGACAATTTAAAAATCTCGGCAATTTAGTAACATAAAGCATTAAAGTTTGATTAATAATGGTCTATTAATCCATTGGTTTAGTGATGATATGGAGAAGTTCTCATTTGCCTTGTTCCTAGAATTAAAAACAAATGACGAATCATAAACGACCCTGTTGTTATTATGCTAGGAGTGCCGTATCATGATATCCAAGTCAAAAGTTGTGCGATCAATAGTGATTACCGTTAAAGATTGGTATTAAATCGACTTTTATGTGTAAGAATTGGTATTATGTGCACGAATATATCGTTAAATCTTGTTAAATTATAGCTAAGTACTTTTTAATCCCGGGACAAATGTAACACAAGCAATCTTGTGGTTGCAAGTTAACCTGGATGCACCATTTGGTGTATGAACTGAGTGACAATTCGTTTTACTCTGGCTATTGTATGGACTATTGTCTGGCTATTGTAAGGATGCACGTTGTTTGTTAAAGAGCCTAGTAATGGTAGTCTTAGGTTATGTTATCAGGATGGACACTGATGTGGTGAAATGCTTTTTTCAATTCTATCTCTGAGAACATTATTTTCCCAAATTAATGTGCAGTGATATCCTGTATGCGGGTATTGAATAGCGGTTACGTAAGGTTTGAACGTAAACGGTTAAACTCTCCAACGGTAAAAGTTCGGTTTGCAACCATGTGTCAATGGTGAAATTGGCCTTGTTTTATTATAAATTAAAATTCGGCTCGTGAGGCAGCTAATTTAGTGGGGTTCAAACATATAGATCGTAAAAATGGGTGGCTTGTTATATTGATGTAATGACCGATTTCCGAATTTCTCACTTTTGTTTGTTGGGAAGCGTTAAATCACTGAATTCGCCTAATAATCTTGCAAATCTACCTGTTCTATCAATACTATTTAGTGATGAAGCATATTAATGTATCGATTTATGCGCTTCTCTTTTATTTAAATTTCACGATCTATCAGCATGTCTTGTTTCTTCTTATGATCATTTTAAGCCTAGCTAGTGCCTAATTGTGCCATTTGTTGATATAGGTGAGCCATTTGCAGCATAAAGTTTAATTATTCCAAGAGTTAGTTTATTTTGATATGGTGGTAAAACAGAGACATCGGGAACAGTGTCAATGAGGAACGAAAATCTGCGTGTTTTCGGTCAAAGATATAAAATCTGAAAATCTGCACAACAAATTCATTAAACAAATTTTTTATGAATTATTTTGTTATGAACCACCGGCAAATTTATCCGCACATAAATTTTAATGTTACATGTAAATTGCCCTTGGTAGGAAAAACCACCAAAACTGCATTAAAATAGTTTTGGCGGCTTAACAACTGCCAGGTATTTGCAAGAGAATAAAAATAATACACAAAACTTATACGCTAAATAGACATTTAGCATATTCACAGATTCCCAGTAACTCTGGGGATTTGGTAGAATTGCGTAAGTGCATCCTTTCTTGAACGTATAGTTGACAGTTCTAAAGTATGCGATCGAATATTTAATAGCCAGACTTACAATCACACATGAAGTCGTTAACGATGTTGACTCTTTGTTTGTTGACCAATGTTTGTTAGACACTCTCGGAAACATTAAGTTTCCCATTTCGTCAGAATACCATTATGTTTGCCAGTTATGTATTCTATAAAGAGCTGCACAAATAATCTTTAATCATAAGAAATGTTCGGCATATTCGTGAGCCAATCGGTGAGCCATTTCATTTCCATAGATATCTATATGAGTTGAAACCCATCTTGGTTAAGACTCTAAGTTTTTGGCAATTCCTCATTTTGAAGGAAAGAAGACTTTCTGCAATCCATTTGGCATGCGATGTGATACTACACTGTGCGATGTGATCTTGGTAGATGTTGTGTTAAATCTGGAAATTAAGTGTTAAGATAAAAACTTTCCGTGTTTTGTGATTGTTTTGTTGTTGTCTAGTGGGTTAATTTTTTGTTTCTGTTTCTGATTATTAGTTGAAAAACTGTCTAAATTTTGATAATGACATGGTTTTAGTCTATCTATATAGAGACTTTAACCAAATTGTCCTTAGTTTTGATGTCATATGATTTTTCGTCTCCTTTTACTACAAAGCTCTTCGTAAGGCGTCTGTTCGTAAAAATACGTGTGTTGTGGAAGCTTGGACACGAAAACTTTGTCAGTGTTATGCTTTTGAAGCTGGTGTCGGTCGTATTTCTTCAAAATGTTTCTACAAATTTTTTACAAAATCATTTTGGAAAATTTTATTATCTGAATTTTGTTGTAAAAATTGACCGGGTACTCGTAGAGAACTTCCATATACTAATTCTGCTGGTGTGATAAGAAATTCTTCACTGTAAGTTGTACGAATACCAAGCAAAACTTTTGGTAGAATGTTAGTCCAATCAAGGCGATTATGACTCATGATAGCGGTTTTTATTGTTCGATGACATCTTTCTATCATACCATTGCACTTTGGATTATAGCTTGTTGTGCGTCTGTGTTCGAAACCTAATAATTTTGATAATTCGGTAAATAATTGTAATTTGAATTGTGCCCTTTGGTATGTAACAATAAAGTCTGGTATTCCGAATGGAAATGGCTATCCAGGTTCGGAATACCAGACTTTATTGCAAATGCGACTGTAGCAGCAGTTATGTCTTGTGCTGGAATCGCCTCGGCCCAAAGAGAAAATCGATCAATATCAGTTATTACCGGAAATTGGAAGTAGATCAATGATGTCAAGATGTATTTCTGAGAATCGTTTCGTTGTAAGTTTAAAAGTATCGAGAGGAGATCGAATGTGCTTTGTAATCTTAGATTTTTGACAAGGTATATAATTTTGAGCCATTATTTTTGTATCTTTTGAAATAGAAGGCCAAATGACATTTTTAGCCAAAAATTTGACGCAAGCTTAAACATCTGGGTGTTAAAAAAATTATGAAAAGATTCAAAATAGATTTCCGAAAAACTACTGGAATGAACGGTCTTGGTATATTAGTTAAAATGTCGCAACAGATTGATTTGTTTGTGTTGGACGAAATTCCGAAAATTTCGGAGTTCGTTATAATTGACTTGAGCATCCGCTAACTTTGTATAATCAATACTTTCAGGAATAGAAATTTGATTTATACAGGAGAGTGTGTCTAAAACGACATTATTTATGTCGTAGATATGTTGAATATTAGTGGTAAATTGACCGATAAAACCAAGATGCCGAAATTGGCGCAAAGATGCTTTTTCTGAATTTTGTTGGAATGTATAGATTAAGGGTTTATGATCGCTGAACAGGATAAACTCACGACTCTCCAACAAACATTTAAAGTGGTTAATGCCAGAATAAGCTGCAGGTAGCTCTATGTTATAAAAACTATACCGTTTTTGTGTCTCGTTAAGACATACAGAAAAAAACCCGAGTGGTTGCCAAATGTTAGAGATAAACTGCTGAACTACAGCCCAGGTGCAGAATCCGAAGCGTTAACCATGATCGCGAGTCGTGCGGATGGAGATGGATTGACTAGTAATGTAGCATCACAGAGTTGCTTTTTACATTTATCAAAAGCAAGTATTGATTCCTTTGACCGCTGAATTTTGACTTTACTGTTGTTCTTGTAGCCGTTTAGGAAGTTGTTTAGTACTGACTAGCTGCCGCGTGAGGAACAAAGCGCCTTTAAAAGTTAATAATTGCAAGAACTCTTTTGATACCACTAACTGTATCAGGGCGTTCAAAATTTTTAATAATTTCAATGCGGTTTTGATTTGGGAAAATACCTTGTTCAGTGTCCTAAAAATTGAATTTTTTTTCGCGAAAAAGCATTTGTCTAAGTTAATGACAAGTCCGTGTTGATTTTGAAGCAACCAAAATGTCATCCAAATATACAAAACAAATTTTAATCCTAGCAGTACTGATTCATAAGTTGTTGAAAAGTCTGTGCAGCATTACGAAGTTTATATGTCATTTTTGTGAATTCAAAAAGGCCAAAAAGAGTAGTAGTTGCTATTTTAGGTATGTCCGTCGGTTCAATGGGTATTTGATGGTACGCCTGGACAAGGTTCAAAGTTGAAAAAATGTTACAACCTTCAAGCTGAAACGAAATCTTGAAGATACGGAATTAGGTATCTATCTGGGATTGTGATGTTGTTTAATAAACGATAATCACCACACGGTTGCCAGGTGCCATTTCTTTACTAAATGTAGTGAACTAGACCAAGCACTATTACCTGGCTGTTACTGCTGTTATTTTTGAATTTGAGAGTTTAGTAACGATTTATCTTTGAATGATAATCCTGGAACTAATTTATTTGAAATTACCTTTAACATTCAACGAAGTTAATGGACCTACAATTTTTCGTCCTTGGATTCTACTAGCAAACCTTAATGTTTATGAAAATCTGCACCTATAATGGTCAATGATACATCTGCGATGACGAATTCCCATTTAAATTCTCGTCTTAGTCCAAAATCTAATTTTAATATTTTAGTGCCGAAAGTTTTGCTGTAAAAAATTTGCAGGCCACCGCTGATGGTAAACTTTTAAAATGTTTTAAAGGAATAACTGACACGTCTGCTCCTGTGTCAATCAAAAATTTTAATTTTGAAATAATGTCGAGTATTATTAGACGATCAATTTTAGCCGTAATTTTTTGATGATTATCTAAAAAATTTTTTGGAACGGTTTCTGAATTTTTATTAAAATATTTACAACCGGCAACACATTTGCACCGAATTTGTAATGGTATCCACATTGATCATATTTTTTATTAATGGTATTTTTTGAAATAGATCGTCGACGATTTTGATTGTTTGATGATCTAATTTCAGATCTGGAACAGGAATTCTTAAAAGTTCTGCAAAGTTCAGTAATCAAACCAGTTAATTTGTTTAATTGATTCGTTATTTCTGAATTTTATAAAGAGGGTGCTTGTGGTTTATGAGCAATACTGGATGTTGATGATGATGTCATACTTGATACCGCATAAATATTTGTCATTGTTTCTAGTATATCGTCTCTAGCTGCTAAAATTACTAAAGGCACGTCATTTTCAAAAGGAGTTAAAATAATTTGAACTTGTTTCTTGACGAAGTGTATTTTCATCGAAGGTTTTGAGATGGTTTTTGATCTCCCAGTGTCAATCCGTGCAAAATATTGTTGAGTTTAGAACGTTTAGATTCTCCCAACACGCGAATTATTTCTTCTTTAAAAATCGAATATGGCATGATTCTTTTATCTCAATAAGCTCAGGAAAAGAATCATGATGTCGAGCACCTAGCGCCACAAGGGCATGAACATATTTAGTTTGTTCTGCTTTAATGTTTGCTAACTTGAAAGACCGCTCTAATATATTAAACCAAACAATCGGATTTTAATTTTGTAATGGCTGAGGAGGTTTAAATGCCATTGAAGCGACATTTTTATTATTAAAAATGTTTCCAAAAACTCCATTCTGTTCATAATTCATGGTTAAAGAATTAGAAGGGCCTCTAGTATCAACCTGTCTTAATCGGACTTGTTCTTCCACGTATGCTTGGAACTGTTCGTCAGTTAATGTTCTGGTCGATGACGTCTGGTGATTGATCGAACCTTCCATGGGACTGAGAGTACTGTCGGTATTATAAATCATTTAAATTGGCGTCTATTTAAAAACTAGATAAAATAATAACAACCAGAAAAAGAAAAAAATAGCGATTAAATGAACACACCAAAGAAATGAAAGCCGCAAGAAAATAAATGAAATGCTAGAAAATATTTTTAACAATTATCTTTGCTCAACCAGAAAGGAAACTTTCTGCTTTTCGCGAATCCACGTAAACAAGTGTTTTACGACTGCTGATTGTATGGTTGCTGGTACAGATGACGAATACTCAGCAAAAGTATAATGATAAAAATCGAATACTTTATTGTGTTCATTTGTAAAGACCGAATCTGTCATTAAATGACAATTTTAAAAATAATAAATGTTAAAACTGACTTTGCCACAGACCGAACTTTTTTTTGTTTTATATATACTACTCTGGAACACGCCCATCAATCTGTCAGTTATCAGTTTCCCGAGTTACTTACCCTGGTAACTTGACTGGAAGTAGTATGGTCGGCCTATAGGATTTTGGGTTGAGAGAAACTCGTTCACCTCCCTTCCTAATAATAGTTGACGTTTTCCATGCCTTCGGAAAAACTATTCTGTTTAGAGAGTTGGTCAGGATGCGCATAATACCAGGCCCTTTCATACGTCATGGTAACTTGCAATATTGATAGTAAACAGTAAAAGCATTTTAACCATCTTTAGTTTTGTCACATAAAAATATCAAATATAGGTTACCCGTATTAAAAAAACGCTATAATAGCTGATGAGAAAGAAACCCAAGCGGCAACCAACATAAAATAAAAACATTGTCCCACAACAACAAAAAAGGTAGGAATTTTTATGTTTTTTATGTTTCTGATAACTAAATCCCTTTTAAAAAACAAATTTTTTTGGTCACATAAAAAAAATGAAAATTGGATTATCCCATGTCGCATTAGATAAACTTAATCTAAATACTTAAAATATTTACATATGGCTAACAAACAGAATTATAGAAAAATAAAAATAATAAACCAAAAACTCAAAATTGTCACCGTTCAATCGTTCATTTGAAGTGCGAAATTTTTTTGCATTTAACTATGAAGTACTAAATCAAAATAAGTGGCAGAACTTGGGCGCTCGACTATAATGTACGGCAAAATAAAAAATAAAAAAATAAAAAACAAAAAAAAACCGTTATCGCTTATTCGATAGATAATCGTTAAATCTAGCGTAAATATTTATAATTAAAAAAAAACATTTATGTTATTCCTTAATGTGAGATATAAGCTTTCAAAAGGCTTAACTTTAACTCATTAATCGTATTATTTCAATTCAATTAATAATAAAACAATTTCCTTTTCGAGTTTTCATTTTCCATCGTTGATTTCTTTTATAAATGTTATTGCAGCAATTGATTTCATTCTTTTCGTATTATAAAGTTAAAGGTCATCGTTGTTTTTTTCGTCGAGTGGATAAGATCAGCAAAAAGTAGGTATGGGTAAAAGTAATTTTTTCTGTTCAGTTTTGTAAAAGGCCTTCCAAATAAAATCAAAAAAAAAATGTTATTTAAAAATAGATCACATGAGTGTAGCCAGCGCACATTAATTACATAACGGGAGAAAAATCAAACATAAAAAATGATAATCAGAAAATAATTTCACTTGATTTAATCCTTTTTCATTGTGTTGTTGTTTAGCAGATATTCGCGCCAATAGACCAAAATTCACTGAATGTTTAATCATCCTTTATTAATTTTCTTCGGAAAATACTTTTTTCGAATCTCTCCATTTTATCTCTGTTATACGTTCATTTACTTTGTTGTCGTTTTATTCCATTCGATGGACACAAAGCAAAAAAAAGAAAAACTAAGAAAGATTTTTGTTTCCTTGTACTTCCGTTTTTGTTATGAAAAATGATTAAATTGGCAAAAAAAAAAAAACAAAAAATGGAAAAGCACAGTTAAACAAACACAAATGGAAAACAGAAATGAAAATGAGTTGTATTATTCATTTGAAAATACATAACAAAAATTTTGTTGTTTGGATTGGGTAAAAAAAAAATTCAAGATTGGATTAAATTGAATTGTAATTTTTTTTAGTGTGCGCCAACGAAAGAAATTTTACATTTTCGTTTTATTTGTTTGGTGGGTGGTGGGTGAGTTGCACTGGACAGTAATGTATATTTGAAGATTTCATTTTTACAAGTTCTATGCTAATTTTTTAAAAATGTTTTATTATTTATTCATGCAATTGTTATCGAATTTGAATGGATAATCAGTAAACATGTATATATTGGATTTGAGTCAATATGGCAAAATTAGTATGCTCGCTAGAAATCCGTTCTAACAGATAAAACGTAAACACATCTTCGCGAAGATTACTGAAATTGATTCGACATGTATTTGAAATCAATTTATATATATATATATATATATATATATATATATATATATATATATATATATATATATATATATACATATATATATAAAGGCCTATAGGAGGTGCACTACTTACATATGTTTGTGCCGGATGAGCTGATAGAATCGATTGTCACACGTATAACAAGGAGATCTCCTTTAAAACAGAACAAAAAAGCTTACAGAACTGTATTAATAGATGCAGTTCCTTAATTAACCGACGTAATACTAATTGATATATTGTTGCAAGAACAAAGTTACTAGACATGAACTAAGTAACCTGCAAAGCATTTATTGCAATGTAGCGAGAGCGATTGATTAATTCGATGAAGGGTGCTTACTTTTATTTTTCTTGAAAGCATTGAAAAGAGGATGGATGGCTTGCGTTTGGTCCACCATTTTCTCAAATGCTTTTAACGCAGCATGTCAAAATAGTATCTTACCACTTAAGCGAAACGAGCAGCATAGTGACGTAAAGAATTAATTAATTATTTAATTTTTGACTGAAAAACAATATTTTCAGATCGCGAGAGAAAAAGTGAAAATCCATAACCAACTCTGGAGAAAAATAGGAAAAAAGGTAAATTAACACCAGGAATTACTAATAAATGAAGTTTAATTCTTCTGAAAAAGAATTTTCGAAGAACCTTTTATTTTATCTTCCGGCTAAGAAAATTTGAATCTGAAACCTGAGTCGCTTTTAATTAATTCAGATTAACTTTATAACTCTATAAGTTTTTCTTTTGCTTTGTACTTGGAATACAAAGGTGTTGCCTTGCAGCCATCTAAATAATAATTTTCTGAAATAATATGAGGGTCCAACGAACTCTACAGAATAGTGTTATATTAAAATATATTAGTTATATTAAATATATTAGTTATATTAAAATATCCTGTGATTCACATATTTATTGCAGTCTGGTATGATAACTTCAGTTAAAAAGTTTCCAAAATTATTAAAAGCTCATGATGGTTAACCTATCAAAACCAGGTTATATTTAAGCAAGTTAAAAAGATTCCAAAATTCTCATAAACTCATAAAAGTAAGCTTCTCACATTTGGGAAATATTAAGGCTATTTAAAAAGTTTACAAAATCCTCAGAAACTCATGATGGTTAGAATTTCAAAATTGGGAAATATTATGGCAAATTAAAAATTTCCAAAACTCTCCAAAACTAATGGTGGTTAGATAGCCTTTAAAAATTGGGAAAAATTTATGCAAATTATAAAGTTTACAAAATTCTTTAAAAACTCATAATTGTTGGCCTTTAAAAATTGGGAAAAATTTATGCAAATTAAAAAGTTTACAAAATTAATAAAACCTCATGATAATTAGCCTATCAAAATTGGGAAATATTTGAGCAATATTTAGGGAATAATTAAGAAATATTTAGGCAAATTCAAAATACTCGTAATGGTCAGCCTTTTAAAATTGGGAAATATTTTGTCAAATTAAAAAGTTTCCAAAATTCTTAAAAATTTATTATGGTTATGCTATCAAAATTCGGAAATATTTAAACAAATTCAAAAATTTCCAAAATTCTCTAAAATTCATAATGGTCAGCCTTTTAAAATTGGGAAATATTTCAGCAAATTAGAAAGTTTCGAAAATTCTTAAAAGCTCTCGATTTTCTTAGAACCTGTCAGATTTCGTTAGTAATACGGAAATTTTCTAGCTTATTATAAAAATATGAGGAAGTAAATAAAGAAACTATATTTGACAGAAAGAATTAAACATCTAAAAATTTAAAATTTAAAAATTAATTTTTTAGAAAAAGATGACAGAATAAGGACGGTGAAAAAAATAGGACAAAAAAGTTTTCAATGCAAAAAAGAAAAAGAGAAAAACGTGCAGTTTTTAGATAGAAACTTGTCCTCTAAAAAGAGGACTGAGTGTTGACGGTTTCAAACTTGATGAATTTAAAATTTTTTACTTATTTACCAATTGACAGTTTTGATGTCCGTTCACATATGTATAGTATTGAATGATAGATAAACGTAACAGATAGAAGTTAGAGAAACGAATCGCCCAAATTACATCAAAAAAAAATTTCAGTTTCGAGCTTCTTTAATGTTAAACCCTTTTAAATAGTTTTACCTCTGCGATTTCACAGTGTACAATATGTATGATTGTCGAGGGATGCATAATTGAATAGGATTTTTTTCATTTCCTGTAATCGATACAATTTCATAGTTTTTGTTGTTGTTGTAAATTATGAATACCTTTATACTACTTTATCCTCTTAGAGAATTGGTTCCTTTTATTAGATTAGTTTCGTTGTATCCTTTTTTCGTCGTCTTCTTTTGACTGTGCGATGCCAGCGTAATTGAAAGGATATATAGCAAATGGTTGTTGGTTCGTATATAGGGATGAATTTTATGTCAGCTCTAGAATTTGTACTGTAAATACATTTACTAATGGGTTTAGTTTTTTTAATTTATTTAATCTACGGTCGAATGTAAATACCACATGCTATCCCAATTTGGTACATTACTTTAGAGTATTACATATATATAGTACTGTATAACCCATTTATTACTGACAGATGTGATATTTGAACTGGCAGATTATTTCTTTGAAGCTGAATTGTGCAGCTTCTCACCAGTTTTAAATCACGTAACCACAGAATACTACCATAGTCTCCTTTGCTTGTCGCAGGAGAACCGGTAACCGAATCGGTAGACGAAAAAAATGTGACTGATGGAAGGCTGAATTCAAAATGATACAATAATTCAGCAAAGAGCGCTGTCCACATAAATTTAAAAGAGCCACCGGACTGCACCTTACCTTTAGGTCTAGGTATTTTGCCATTTGAGATCAGGATAGAAGCTTCTGTGTTACATGGATGTCGTACTCGGACACTTGGAACAAGCAGTTGTCGTATTTACTAGATGTTCAAAAATGTAAAATACTGAATTTGAAAGAAGCCAAATATAGACTTAAGTGGTGTGGATAGAGGATCCATCCTACGAAAAAATCACTCTGTCCATACAAGCCTATGACTCGCTAAAACATGGTTTGCGAGGAATACCTGAAAATGACACTATTATTAACACAATGCAATACCCTAAAAAAATAGTACAGTGGTGTTAAATGACACGAACGCAGTTAACCAATCAGTTGACAGGTTTAACCATTACATATGGTAATACCATTTAATTGAGTAACATGAGTTACTCCGTTGCTTGTAACGTTTTCACTAGCATCATTTTTGAACACATATGGTCCGATTATTCCTTTGACCTATAAAACACACCAAATCGTACTGTGGGTGTAATTGATTTTTAACAATAGCTCGGGGGTTATCAGTACTCTAAATACGACAATTATGCTTGTTGTTATAGGCATTCTACCAAAAAAGAATATCACTAAAGACAATGTTTTTTATTGGAAGTTTGTATCGATGTCAATATTGACTTAAGCCTATATTTACTGAATTGGCAGTGCGAACGATAGTTGTATGGTTTTTTAATTCGTGTTCAAGTTGAATTTTGTACAAGCATCTAAGCCAACATCCTTACGCAAAATTTTCCGAAACGATGTTGGATTAAGTTCCAATTGTTATGACGAATCGATTTGTTTGCATTCTCTTCAGTTCTACAAAATTAGGCAGCTGTCATTGCCTGTTCGGTGCGCGCTAAATAAGGTTTAACGGGACTTGTATTATTATTTAGTGTAAACGTGGTGTGCAAAAAATGTTACAGATTTACCGGACGACACGTTTCAGCACGCCGTTGAGAAAATAATGGAATTCGAAGAATTGTATTTCAGTTTGAACTCTCAATTGAAATCACATCACACGGAATGTACAAAAGGTGGATTTGTGCATAAAAAAACTACTGTAGATCCTATGCAAGATGATGGCATGCGATATGGGATGTGTACAACAGCACCACGATTGCCAAAATTACCTGAAACTAAAATCAAACCTTTTGATGGAAATCAAACAGATTGGCTAACATTTAAACAAAAATTTATTTCAATAATTCATACCAATGTTTCACTCGACAATATTTTAAAATTTACGTAACTCGATGACCTCATAATTGGAGAGGCAAAGGATATCATCAGGCATATCACACTGTCGGACACAGCTTACACCGACGCATGTGATGAATTAATCAAGCGTTATGATGATTTCCGAATCATCGTTATTACACATATTGATGACTTGTTGTTACTCGAGCCAATAAAAAATAATCATAATGAATTGTTACATTTGCTGAATTCATCGAACGCTCATGTATCTTCATTAAGATCTTTGGGTGTTCCCTTTAACAAATTGTCTGAATTATTCATTATTAACATAATCGTGAAGAAGTTTACACAAAATTTAAAAATGAAATGGGAGGAACGAACCATAACGAATGTTCATCCAACATGGAACGAATTAAAGTCGTTCATGGACACTGAATCAAGAATCTTAAAGGCCAAGGACTATCCAGCTCAGCTCAAGGTGCTAGCATCACCGCTAAAAGGTCGATTATAACAACGAAACAATCATCGACATTCGTTAGCGCAAAATCAACAGATGACCGGCATGGATAATTTAAACTATCACGCTCATTCAATTGGAGTCTATGTTCATTGTGTCAAGGAAAACGGGACGCATTATATAAATGTGAAAAATTTGTTAATAAGTCCCCAAGCGACAGACATGATTTCGTTTCAAGAACCAACAAATGTTTCAACTGCTTTGGAACTGGTCATTCCAACAACATTTGCAGATCGAGTATGTGTAAGCTATGCAACAAAAATCATAATACATTTAGGGACACAGTCCAATCGGACTGATAGTGGAACACAGTCAAATCGAACTGAAGTATCAAATGAATTCAAACAAAATTCATCAGTGAATGCTGTAATTTCTAATCTAAATACGACATCAGACAACCAAAAATTAACTTTGTTTGGCAAGAAATGTAATTCAGCATCGACAAAATTATTTGCAACAGCAATAGTAATGGTTGACGATGGTAGTGGTAAACGGCATCATTGTCGAGCTTTTGGATAGTGCAAGTTCGAAAAATTATATAACACATCAGTTGGCGCATTATTAGAAAATTAAATCGTCACCAAACAAAAAATCAAGTATCTACCCTCAATGGCGGTACAGTGAATATTTCAAGTTGCATTACAGCTAATGTAATTTCAAGAATGAACAATTATCGTGAAATCTTACAATTTCTTATGGTCGATACAGTTGTAGAACGTCTTCCAGCACAAAATATTGATGTGTCTCGTTGGTTTATTTCAAATGATGTTATTCTAGCTGATCCCGAATTTGGAGTTTTAAGGCAAATATACATATTTGTTGGGATTGGAAACATTTTGGAACATCATCGGTTTTATAAAAATTCAAATTAGCGAAAATTTGCCATATCTAATCGAATCAAAATTCGGATTTATTGTTAGTGGTGCATGTTTAAACTCAACTGATCATCACTTAACAGCCTTTTGTGATCAACATTCGAATGAAGAAAAAATCAGCACATAGCAGGAACTAAACGTTTTTGGGAAATTGAAAATCTGCCTGGTCAGACGAAGAAAAATTCTGTGAAGAAAACTATGTTCAAAACGTCAAAAGAAATCACGAAGGTCGTTATTTTGTAAGCCTACCATTAAAAAATAACATAACGTAACTATGCGATACAAAGCAATGGGCGCTAAAACGATGTATTGCAATGGAAAAGAAAATGCAGCAAAATCCTGAATTCGCAGAGCAATATTGTAAATTCATGACAAATTATAAGGATTTACGAAATATGCAAGAAATCAACGAATTTTGTGACAGTAAGCAACAAATGAGTGAAAACTACTTACCGCATCACGCAGTGTTAAAACCGACAAGCAGTAGTACCAAACTTCGTGTGGTGTTTGGTGTGTCGGTAACCACTGGTAATGGCTTGTAATTGAATGAAGTACTGTGCGTTGGTCAGACCATACAATCGGAACTTTTTTACATAATATTACGGTTCAGAAACCATCGTTACGTTATCACAGCGGATATTTCAAAGATGTATCGACAGATACTGGTAAATCCAATGCCAACCACACTTCAAAGGATATTTTGGCGTTTTAATCCAAATGAAAGAATTAAAACATTTGAACTATTAACCGTTACGTACGGCGTAGCCTCGGCACTTTTCTCAGCTTTTGGTACTTTAAGTCAGTTGGTGGATGATAAATGCAAGGGAAGTGAATTGGCAGCAATCGTAAAGCGCGATTTTTATGTTGATGATATATTGACTGGTGCAGATAATGTTAACAAATTGCGTGAAACAGTGCAACAGCTACGTAGTGTAGTGGCCAAGGATGGATTCCAATTACACAAATGGAGGTTAAATAATGATTTAGTATTACAAGATATCCCACAATCTGATCGTGAAACGCTTTACAATGAATTTAATGATATAGGCTCGATCAAGGAACTGGGTCTTTTTCTGCAACCACCAGACGATCAATTTAGGACTATCTTTGCTAGCATATCAAAGCTGTTTGCTCATTACATATGCTTAGCTATAAATAATTTAAGATTTGTGGAAACGGTACTCAGTAGAATATTTGCATACACTGCAACAAAGTCATAAATGGAAAATAAGTGGTGATAACCTGAAAGTTGGTGATGTAGTTTTAATGTTTGATGATAACTTGCCATCTACACAATGGCGTATGGGATTGGTGGAACGTGTGAGTCCAGGGAGAGGCTGGAAAGTTAGAGTAGCGGACGTTTATACTGTCGGAAATTATAATGTAATCGAAAGAAGAACATAAAGCAAAAACATTTGTAAAAAAAACATAAGCTTTACAGAATATATGTTACAATAAAAATTAATAAAGAAACGATTCCATTTTTTTTGGAATTATATCAGTCCACAAAAGGAATAAATCATCAACAATTATGTTATTATATTGTGGATTAATTAACCAGAGCATTTCTGTCATTACTGACATACCTTTTGTTTCCCTACACCACAAAAATAGAATAGAATTGTGCTGTAATCATCATGAGGTGTCTGAAACCAGGTCGTTTCTATAATGCATAATACTCCTATCTTACACCAGCGTTAACCGAAACACTTGACAAGCGCTTGGTCGCACAGTCTCATCGATCAATCGATTGTCATAATGAGCTGAATCCGTTTTAATTAGAAAACTAAACAATCAATTTAGTAATCATTACGATCATTTGTTGACCACTTTCACTTTTAAGTAACGCAAAAAATTAAAGCAAATATAAGAAACAATACGGAAGCAAATTATTTAATGTTTGTGGCATAACTAGCGATAGCTTAGGACTAATAAATTTTGGAGTGCAAAATAAAGATTTCTATATGAAAATATAAATTGATCTTCATACGACCTAAGAAAGGTTTCCTTTATCAAAAAATAAAATATCCATGTTTTTGTAGCATTTTTTTATTGACTTTCAAGATGCTTGCCTTAATTTAAATGACTACTCCACGAAAATATGATGTTTTTAAAACTTTTAAGACCTAAATTCTTTTAACAAAATGTACTAGTTCTAATTACTTATTCTCCAACATTTTGTTGATGCCAACGACCTCTGATATGGGAACTAAACGATACATTTAAACCAAAATACTCTTCTCATACTACTCGATGTATGTTTATGTGTTGACATTAAAAGGCAATCAAATTATACACCTAATATTGCCCCCATGTTATAAATTAAAACACTTCATCAGTGTTGCTAATTACGATTTTGCCTGTCTGAGATATTTTGAAAAATGATTGTTCAATTTATTTGATACCTACATATAATAACAATCAATTTGAATTTCTTTTTTTGTCGTTTTTATTTTTAACCAACAAACAAACCAGCAGCCAAAACAAATAACAGGGCAAGGAAAACCAAAACTAGAAAAATTAGAAGACATTTAATTTTATTGAAACCTTTTTTTTCTGTTTTTGTGTGTGTGTGTATTTTGTTGGGTTTTCCCCCTGTTGTTTTCATTTATTGTTAGCCCCATTCTCGAGTCTAAAAGTGAAAGAAAAAACATTTTCTTTTCATTTAAGAGGTATATTGTTGCTGGTTCTTGGTCTTTTGATTATTGTTATTATTTTTATCATTGTTGTGCTTGCTTTGTATTACCATTTTTGTATTGTTGTGTGCTTTCTTCTAATAATACCATAGGACTAATATTTTTATTTCGTAATAAACGGAAATTAATTTAAAGTAAGTTTTCTTTTTTGGTTATGTCTTTGTTGTATCTACATCACACATTTATTTCGGTTTATCTTATGGACTTTTATTGTTTGAGGGTGTTGAAAAGTTGCGAAAGGTCAAAAGAATGTTTTTTAGTAAATTGAACACATTTTATTTTTTTAAATGGCTACCACACCAAATTAAACTTCGTTGACTTAAAAACCATTTTAAAGCTAAACTTTGTGTAACAATGATATTTACACAATCATTTTTTCCGCTACTTTGTAAAATGAAAATCCAAAACAGAAAAAACAAACGAAGAAAAATGTCTATCCTATACAATCATTTTTTTTTTTTTACGAGTTTTATAAAATGCCTTAAGTTATATTACCATCTCGTTCCTATCGTTTCGACGTAACGCACCCCGAAAAAAATTTATATCAAATTTACAACCACAACCAAAGTTTTTCATACACTCGTCTACACACAATTCGATATTTTTACGAAAATCGTACGAGAGACGATGAAGAAAATATGGAAAATGGAAAATAAAAAATAAAAAATTTTTTTATATATAAATTAAGTTTTTTTCATCCCTTAACCACAAAATAATAATAATTTTCTTGTTAAAAGATAAATAAGCGAATAGCAAAAACAAAATAAGAAAAATGATTTTCTTTGCTCGAAAATTTTATTTAATTTTTTTTTTTATTTTTAATTTTAATGAATTTTTATTTTTTATTTTTATTTTAATCATAAAATATTATATAGAACGAATAAAATTAAAAAACAGAAAAGAAAATTCACGAAAAACGTTGCTATTCCAAATTACAGTATAATTTTGGTATAATCATGAAAAAACTATAAAACAGAAAGACGAAACTACTACATTGTTATGGCAAATGATTATCATCTTACAGAATTCAGTATTTTTTGGCTGGTATATAGAATATTTTAAAATTTATCTGTGTCTTGATATACGATGGCAGTTTATTAAGTCTATGGCAAATACAAGATTGCCAATTGTTTCTTGATCTAAAACTCATATTATTTTACATCGTTTTACAATTTCCTGAACACTTCCTAAAAAAGGGTTTAGGTACCTATTAATCTAATATGGCAAGTCACTATTTGAAATTCAAAAACAGGAAATAATCGCTTGAAGCAAATCAAATTTTCTTGGTTTGTTTATTGTTTGTTTGTTTATTTCTATGCAATCTGTTTTGGGGCCGAAGCTCTCCCAACTCTTTCGCAGTTAATTAACGTCCTACTTTACGCCATTACTAGCCAAATCGAGGACGCGCGAATACAGGTTCGCGTTTTTTCAAATAAACATCTGCACATTGCATTGCTCCAGCCAGCCTGTACAACGGGGGGTCATAGTTGTGTTCATCGTCATCACCGATCGTAATCAAGTGATGAAAAATCCCTTTTGCAACCCTCCCCCGTTGGGATTCGAACCCGGTACCTGCCGTCCCAAACACCGCAGCTTTAACCACTGCGCCAATTGCTCGGCATTTTCTTGGTTGAAATGAAGTTTTTTCTTCACCAAATGTGGTGGTTATATTTTCCGTTTATTGTTTTCTCGTTTTCATGGTAATCATTTTTCTCACTCTCTGGCTTTTCAACCCATGAAGGTATATTGCGAACTGCAGGGTCAATCTCTATTTATCGATTTATATAGAATATTAGATCTTCTCGAGTGTAAAGAGAATTATATAGTCCTTGAAGGTCGATGCCCAAATTTTCTTTAATGTAGATGCTCCTAAATGTCCTCAAGAACTACTATTCCATATTCTAGAATTCAATCCAAATTTGCATTATATAAAGAGACTAGTGTCAATGGAATGCTAATAGGCATGTAAGATCGGACCAAAAGTGTCTGAATAAAACTTCGAAGTACGTAAGAATCAACGATATACGCTCACCATCTGCATCACTATGTGGTATCTCATCTCGCATTAGGGGTGCTTATCGGTATTGGAGTCGTCTTGACCATACGGCACCTTCGGCTGAAACATCAGTAGCTCAAAATCACCATTTACTTCCATCGTAGTTGCCCATTTTTTCCAGAATTTAGTCCGTATATTTAGTCCTTCCCTCGTGATAAAAAATCTTTGGAAAGCGCTTACGAATCCTTCAGATGACAGATCGAAAGTTACTACGATGTGAAAGGTTTTGGTGATCAGGCAGATGAATATCAAGATGTAGCTTTTGTATAACTTCCTTGTCCTTTACTCATCCGCAAATTAATAGGCGCTACATCATAAACTCCTGTTTGAGTAAAAGGTTGTGACGTCCTCGAATAATTCAAAACTTGCAACGGCTTTATGATAGTGTTAATTCGTTACTTCCGAGTAATGTTTTTCGGTGTGCCCAGTCCAAGATTACCTTGATAAGTTATTTTTTATACGGCCTTCTCATTGGTTGTCATTCTTCATATACCCGTAAAATGTGAAATTCCTCTAAGAAGGATCGCAACTTCTCGTAAGAGAAGTTTGGTCCATTCCACCAGCGATCCTTGACATAGAATAGTTAAGTAGTTTTTATGGGCGTAACTTTAGATTTCGCAGTCAAAAGACGTAGTTCCGCACTTTATCGCTGCTGATGATTTTGCTCTAGAACGCAGCTGCGTAAGCGTACTCCGAGGCGTCGCAAAATCCATGAAGTTTAAAGACGCAGTTGTTCGTAAGATGATATATCGTGCGATTTGCCTTAACTGAATAGACCTCAGCTCCAGATTAATTCGAACCAACTTGTCGGCGAACTCTGTTGGTAGCAAGTCGTCACAGCTTATAACTAGACTCCACAATTTTTTGATACAGTATGTTACAGCGAATTTTAAATGGCCTCAGCTACCCCAAAGGTCGAAGATCCTCGATCATTTCGATAAAAATTATCGCTTTGTAATTTCGTTATTGTTGAGTGGTGGGTCTATGTCTTCTGCTGACTGACTGACATTAGTTGCCATGTTCTAATTCCCAAAACCTATCCATACTTTTGTCCATCTTCATAATGCTTTGGGCTGTGATCAATAGAGGCGTGGTTTCTACTTGGCTCGGTCCTGAAATCATCCAACCGAAGTTAGTCTTAATGGCACTTGGTTTATTCTTTAATATTTGATTGCTGATAAAATCGCAATACACATCAGCCTTCAATAAAATGTCAATAGGAGCAGGAGTGTCGAACCTTGGGTCAGCCAAAACTAATCGTTTCCATTTGTTCGTGGTTGGGTTTTGTTTAATTTGCGTTCCGGGGCATCCATTGACCAGGATGTTTGATGTACTGATACTCTCTGATAGATACCTTTTAAAGGTTAAATGTCTTGTGTAATATTCTTGTGTGATTGTCCCACATAGGACGTTAAGTCAACTGCGAAATAGTTGGAAGAGCTTCAGCCCCTAGAACAGGGGGCAGGGAATAAAAAAAAAGCTCCCCAAAGTTGATGCCGCAGATTGATCGATGGGACTTATTATTGTGATAAAATACGTTGAATCCAATAAACCGTTTGTTATTGTACCTGGTTTCCTAGTATGATGACCTGATGAGTTTAACCCCATCTTGTTGTACATGTGCTTTTTAACAGCACATTTTCTCGGTTATTGACATTGTACTTTTTTGAGCGATTTTTGTAAAAATTTTCTGAAATGATAGCCATTTCCCGTAATCCCCACAGATATGGAGAATCTGTATTTTATAGAGCAGCATTCTCGAGTTGTCACCGATTCCGAAGGTTCATTAAGCAGGTCTTCAGTGATCTGTTCAATTTTTCATCAAAGCGTAACTTCGAGAGCATTTTTTGGCCTCCCAGTCTTGGTTGATGATGTCGAGTATTCTGTATAAGAGACGCATATTTATTTCTAGCTGGTGGAGCATCTCCTGGGTTGGGTTATCCTTGTTTGGAGCGAATGGTCTCAAGATCGAGTCATTATTGTCTAGCTTAATTAGGTCTAGACTGACGCCTTTTTACTGTCGATCGTACTTGGTGGACGAGATTAACTTTTGCTCTGCCTTGTTGAGGATCGAAAAGATGTAAACATCGCCTTTTAACCGGTTTAGATGTTATTAAAAAAAATAGTTTACCATTCCCGTTTCTGATAGTGGTGGATCTATTAAGGATGTTCCATATTAGCAACTTTTCATGCAGTTGCTCTTTATTTGCAATGCTAAGAATCACTGGTTATTATGCCGTTCTTTGCCAGCTCTCGGTGTTTGTCTTCCAATAGTCATTTGTGCTACGTTCGTCAAGGCTGACTGTAATATTTGCCACTGCTCCTGTATATTTTTAATCTAAATATACTGAAGCAACCACCTGCGGTAGCTATTCCGTAAGTCATGATGTTTTCATGCAACGACATTCCAGCGTACGGTCTTTTTTGAATAGGAACAAGATTGATGATCTTAAAAAAATTGTACGTCAGTAATGCTTCTGAAGTGTCTTTTGGAAAAAAAAATGTGATCGTTTTGATTTGCAGTTCTTCGACTAGTCGATCTCCACGTTACTTTGTGAACGCAATGGGGAAAAAGAGCTTCTATAAAACACAGAAAATGTAACGGCACCAAATCCGTTATTGTAATGACAAGCTTTTTGGTCGGATATGTGTTCTTGGTCGGATATGTGTTAAGTTCTGTACTGATTTGATAATTTAAATCGCCTACTTATGCCCTCTTCTAGCTCGGCAAAGAACAAATTTTTGATATCATTTGATTGGTCTTCTGTGGGTGCATCAATGTTAACGATAATTATGTTGAATTTATTTATGCAAATTCGTATTGTTAAAATTCGCAATTTAATTTGATTTGTGTTCAAGCCGAAGCTTTAACTACGGCGCCAATTGTTCGGTTTTTAAGTTATGTTTTGTGTAATATTTTAAATGGACTTTCTGTTCAAAAACTTGTTACTTAAATCGAACATAAATAAAATATTCGATCAAATATGTGCACATTCGATAGAAATGTAGTTTCCTTGGAAACGGGATGCTAGAAACATAAAAATTTTATATTCATCTCGTATGCATAAAATATTTTATAAAATCAATCGATATAGTATACATATTCTCTTATTGTTGTTGTTGTACTAAACGTGCAAGGACATCATAACGACTCCAGCATACAGTTTATTGTCCAAACATATTATTTTACACCATATACTAGATAAATACCGTCGCTAATATTTACGTGCATCTATACAATATTGTGTAATGTAATTCGGAGAGTTAATATTTTAATACTAAGCATCCATAATCAATGCCCTTTGAATTGTTAGCAATTTATTTATTGATTTGGAGTGAACGACAAAGCATTAAGCTAGATTTGCATATACTTTAAAGGATATAAGATAGGCTGAATAGATATATTATTAAGATCGACCCGGTTACAGACACCTTGGCGACCAATAGTTGGTAAATTTTTGTGGGGTTAAAAAGGAAAAGGAAATGTACAGAATTGTACAATAATGACAGAATTGGTTTGGTTTTTAGTCTGGACAAAACTGGAGCAATTCTGTCATTACTGACATAGCTTACCTTTCCCTAACCAAACAAAAATTCACTAACTATTGGCCGCCATGGTGTCTGTAAGCGGGTCGATCTCAATAATTTATCTAAAATCCTGCCTTATCCTTCCAAGTTTATGTAAAACGGGTGTACGTTGGGCCCGGCCATATATCAGGGAGATCCTGCTTAATGCTTGGTCGTACATTCTAAATCAATCAATCAATCAATTACAAATTAATTGAATTAACCATTTTATGACCAATACGTCATGTAACCAACGAAAATCTAAGTTATTCACACTTTATTTGACACAAAACTTTAAAATTAATACCAATTAGATTTTTAAAAAATTGATTAAAAATTACAAATCAATTAAGTTCAATTAAAGCTGCGAAAATAGCTTGAGATACAAAAATTACAAAAAAATTACAAATATATATTAAAAATATTGGGGAGCTTTACATTCAGCACTGTGCAGTAGTTTTTTCCTTAATTTTTAGATGATAAAATGTTTGCAGTTTGCAACAAAGTGATTATTGTAGGTTTGTAAATTTTACTAATGAAAGTTGAATCATTCTACTTAAAGAAGATTTACGTTCATATAGTGCTGAATTGTATAATAGATCCAACATTTTAGGACTGATAAGTTTTGCAAGCTAGCAATAATGGAAATAAAAATGAACTTGAATCCAAGCGTCCTTAATTTTAATGTTTTGATTTCATTGAACAGTACTGTACTTAAAAAAAAAAAAAAAAAAAAAAAAAAAATTTGTGGAAATGGTAATCAAAATGAAATCATCGCTATTGATACACACAAAAAACAATGGTGGAAAAATAATAACGACTGAAAATACGAAATAGAAAATTTTAATTCCATTATTATTTTCTCGTTTTTCATTTTGGCTTGATTATCGTCGAAAAAGAAATTTTCTTACGAAATAAATAAAAGTACAACACAAGTTAGATTTTTTATTTATTTTTTTGCAAGATTAGCTGCTAAAGCTCGATGTGGAAAACCATTTTAAAATATTTTCGATTTTTTGATCGAAACTCGTAACTGTATTACAAAAACATAAAACTTATCGAATCAAAATTAATTGACTTTTTATTAGTTTTGTAATTTTGTTTTATATATATATATATATATATATATATATATATATATATATATATATATATATATATATATATATATATATATATATATCGGGATTAAATAGTTTTGGATTTATTTTAACGTCGAAAAAAATTTAATTTGTTTTTATGTATTGTGGAGTTTCCGTAATACGTTTAGACAAATCAATGTAAGAAAGCCAAAACGTAAACCTTTTTCTGCTTTATTACGATTAGCAAAAGTAGATTATAATTTATCTAATTTGCTGCCTAATTAGATTATAAAGTTTTAAAATGATGTTTTTTTTAAATCGTACGAAACAACTAATTTGGGTACTGAATATCTATATATATATAATGTAAGCCTTATAATTTTTTGTGTTCTAATTATCCTCTACACAGTGATTTTAATTATAAACACTTTTTTCTCGTTGTATTTCTTCGTTCTGGCACTTTCTAGGGAGATTTCTTTTAAAAAACAATTAACCCAAAACATAAATTTCACCCTTGTGAAAGATACCAAAAATAAAAAACTAATATCTACAAATGATGATACTACACTCACACACACACACATGTATATATATATATATATATATATATATATATATATATATATATATATATATATATATATATATAAATATATAAACATGAAGACCTTTATTATAAATCACCACACATAATACTGTTTAAATATAAACTCCCAAAAGGATATTTAAAAGCATACTCAGAAAAAAAAACTTTATTTTCCCTTGCCCCGAAACCCACGTCCATTATTTAATTAAGCAAGACTTTCAACATTTCATACTCTACCAATTTGTGTAATACATAAAATAAAAGCGCAAGTTCAAAACAAATAACCGCAGACAATGTATGGTACTAAAGCATTTCTTAAATTGCACAATTTTTCAAGCTCCATATTCGATTTTAATTTTTTTTTATTTTGTTAAGCATTCGAGAATTAATTCACTAAATTAATCGGGAAGAAAATTTTAAATTCACAACATATCTAAATGCTGTTGAGATACACATTGCAGTATGGTACAATAGGGCAACAACATCCATTCCATAATGAGTTTAAACTTTTCCTTGCTACTGACGACAAAAATGGGTGAAATTTTTTTTTTCAGTTATTGTAACAAAACTAAAGTAAAATCTACTACAGTAACTGTTGTTGGTCCAATATTGTTTGTGTATACGTACGAATGAAAAATAATAGTTTGTCGTCGCTTAATAATGCTTATGGATTTTTTATGTTCATTTTTTTTTTTTTTTTTTTGGGTAAGATAAATTTACACATCAGTACATTTACATTTGAACAATTATTTTGTAAATTAGGTTACATTATTTATTGTTTAGACGTACACAAAACTGCCATTACAACTCCATTTGGTCTATTCGAATTTACCCGAATGCTATTCGGACTTCGTAATGCTGCTTAAACCTGCGATTTACGAACGAGGTTGTTCGAGATTTAGACTTTGTATTCGTCTATATCGACGACATACTTGTTGCTTCTAAAACTGAGGAATATTGCCGTCACAAGAACGAATCAGTGCCATCGCGAATTTCCCAGCTCCAAGTAATATTAAAGCTATTCAGCGTTTTATGGGTATGGTGAATTACTACCAAAGATTTATACCAATGATCGCACATATACTCTCACCTATACATGGTCATTTTGCAGTTTTATTGCGTAAGCCTAAAACTCCCAAGAATTTCTCTTGGAGTGACGAATGCAATACAGCATTTTTGTCATTAAAGACCGAATTAGCGAGATTAACATTATTATGCTACCCACTGAGTGATCAACTATCCATCACGACCGATGCATCTATAACATCGCAGTAGGGGCGGGTTTGCTACAACCACGTAATACTCAATGGGAGCCATTGGGTTTTTATTCAAAGAAGCTAACCGATGCAGAGATTAAATGTTCTGCATTCGATAGAGAATTATTGGCAATCTTATCTCTGACGAGAGCTATCCATGCTAAAGCTGAACGTAATCCAAGGCAATCTCGTCATTTAAATTATATTAGTCAATTTACGACCGATATTCAACATATTCACGGCCAGGATAATGTGGTAGCGGATACCTTATCCCGCGTAACTAATCCAGAACAATCCGGGATTATCCTTCTTGATTACAATACGATAATCGAAGAGCACAAGAAAGTCATTGAACTATAGATTTTATTATCTGGTTTTAGACATCATCAGTCAGTTATGAGACTGGAACTTTTGAAGCTGCCTGGGCTTCAAATACGAACCATTGCGACCACGTTCGTAAACAATTATATATCTCGGTTTGATGTAACTCTTCAGATTACAACTGATCAGCGGTCACAATTTGAATCCAAACTATTTACGAAATTAAAAGTCTCCTTGGATCCCACCGGATACGAACCACTGCTTACAATCTTAAAGCAAATGGCATGGTTGAAAGATTCCATAGACAGCTAAAAGCTGCACTTATGGCCAGAAACAATACTATACAGTAGATCTTTGAGATTCCAATAATTTCACTAGCGATTCGAGCCACCGTTTAAGAGGGTTTGAAATGTTCACCAGCTGAAATGGTGTACAGGCACATAATTAAGTTACCCGGAGAATTTTTCATTGAAAATCCCCGTTGCTCCTGTTTCTAATCATAACACAGTTGTCGACCAATTACGCAATACTAAGCAAAATCTTATACCTTCATCGACACGTAAGTCGAATTAAACGGACATTTTCATTTCAAAACTGACATTTTCATTCCAAAATTTGGATACGTGTGAGTACGTTTTCGTATGCGATGATAAGGTACGCACTGGATATCACCTCCATACGAAGGCCCATATAAAGCTGTGTGCCGTCTTCGAAAATCGTTTGTCATACTAAAAAAAACAAACAAACTATTTCGATCGACAGATTAAAGCCAGCTTACGGTTTACAAGATAAATCCATGGATGTTAGATCTACTAGATCTGTACGTATAGTTGAGTAGTTTGTATCAATAATAATTTTTATGGAGGGGGGATTTACTGGCAGGGAGTCATGTGGTAGCGCGATTGTATTCGCTATCCACAATCATTTTAACATTTTATTAATCAGAATAAATTTATTTTAACAACTGATAAAATTGAAATTTATTCTACATATGTTATCTGTTAAATAATTATAAACTATGGCAGATTTATATTTCATTTTAGTAACTCACACTGGTCTCTGCACAATATAATTTGAACTACAAATTATATCGTTGGCAGAGACACGAACCGGTCATTAGATATGTGTAAGTTCAAAATATTCCAGGTTTGAGTCTGAAAATAATAGTTAATTATTTCCATATTAATGCCTACGTTAAATTTCGATTACTCGAATTGAGCTATACTTTATAAAATACGATCACATCCATTCGCGGCCATGACATGACGAAACAAAAATTATCGGCCATTACCATTCATTACTTTTTCACTTTTTTGCAATGACGACAGTACGTTTTTATCAACGAGCAGATCATCAAATAAATAATAATCACATGATGAAAGGTCGCAACTAGCTCCATGTGAACCGCCTCGGTAGCCAGAACAAATATGCATATATGTTTTTGTTGTCAGTTGACCTCAAATATTCATCAAATATGATGAACAAAAACACGACCACAAAAGTTCATTACGGTAATATAAAACTCTGATGCGTACGCACTAACGACAGATTTTTTTAGTTACCTGCGCATAAACCGTTTATTGGCTAAAACTGATTACCAAAACTGTAAAGCTTAAGGTCCTACATGTAGATTCTTTATATGTAGATATGTGAGTAGCAATTCTGTTATGAAATGCTTAGGAGAGAGTAGAATGGGATGCTACGTTAAATAAGCCCGTGATGATATTGTAGTCGGCCTTCAATCTGAATAATGCTTTCCTTATCTGGAAAGAGCAATAGAGATTTCAGGTTTACATTATTATTGAGTTACCCTTGTTTAGCTTTACATCTTCGTATCAAATATATACTGAGTTCTACACCAGCATCATATCTCATTGTGTCGACCGGTTAGCGCATTCGATTTTGAAGCGACTGACACAACATCGTATTATTGCAACTTTTCGACCACTTTAGCTGCTTTCTAGCGAGAAGGAAAGTAGGAAATTTCAAAGCAACGGGAGAATAAATTTACCATGAATTGAAATCCTGATTCAGGTAGGTGTTTAAATAGAACATTTTTAATTTGGTCTAGACCTGGTGCTTTAAATGGGCGGCTAGTGAGAACAACACCCTTTACTTCATGGACTGCTATTATAAGCTTGTTCGAATCGTCTTCAATTGTTCGTATACTGTTTCTGATATCTTCGGTTTCAACTTCATTAGAGGAAATATCATATGCTTGTTGAAAACTATTTCCAAGTATTTTGCTTTTATCACCAGTATCAATAATTTTAACTTTATCATCATCTGGATTTTTTAATGGAGTAAGGGTTTGATCCTTTCATTAATTTACTTAGCTTATCTTTCCACTTAGCGTTAATAATTTCGTATATTTTTTCTCTAATCACGGTATTGAGTAGTCGTACAATATTATTAAGATAGGGATCCCTTTTCCTTATCCATTGTCTCCTACTGGCATTCTTTAGTTTAATTAGAGATAAAATTTCATCTGAAAGGATTAATTTGTATTTACTTGTAAAAGTGATTTTTGAAACTGACCGATTGCTGTAAACATGACGTAAAATAGTCTATAGCGCCATCAATATGACTATTTGATGGGTAAATTTCGTTGAAATTAGAGTTCTGTAATGTCTTTGGTGGAGAATGATAAATCACTGCCAAATTAATACTACACAATACTGGGAAATGGTCTCTGTTATGCTCATTTTTAGCTCCAATAAAATTTACTGGAAGAGCCTCGTTTGCTAGGAAGATAGATTAGAACAATGTTTGCAAACTACATTTTCCTAACTTATTTGTTGCACTGCCCAAAAATTCTACAAATCGAATTTTATTAAAATAATTAAACAATGGAATTCGATCGAATCTACCGTTTCATAGCAAAGCCCAATGTACCGATTCTTCTGGTAGTATGGTCGTAGGTGGGACTACTAGGAAAATGTATAATGCAATTTCTTCTAAAGCTCAAAAAATCAAGAATGTACGTCCACCTTTGTCTGATCTAACAAAATTCCAGTACGAGTGGCGACAGTTGAAGTCACCCCATATTAAGTCAGAGATAGTCAGGATAGTTAAAAGTGTTAAGTTTATTCAACTCAATTCTAAAGTTAGAATGATCCGAATTAACAGGAACATGACAGGAGCTAATTTTAAAGGTAGGATTTGGTAATGTTAACAATATAGATAGATATTCGATGCTTTGAAACCTTGAAAATGGTAGTAGTACTTATTGAATTTTATATAATAAATTGTATTAATTTATAAATTATATTTATATTATTGCACGTTTATTTTAAAGCTGAAACTGAAATTCCAAAAACTGGTTTTAATCGATCAATTGATATGGTAATATTTTTATTGTTTTTAGAACAACAAAATGTTTCCGGAATCGACGTATTACCTTATAAGGAGAATTAGACCCATTGTAATTTTATCAACCCTTTGATAAAAAGTTTTTGAAATGGTTGGTTTGCTTACATTGTCGACCGTCAGTTGGTAACAAAGTTTGCATAGTACTCCGCAGATGTTCAATTAAACTACTAGAATTATCAGCTGTATCGATTGTAAATTGACAAATAAGTTCGCCAGGCAGTTTTAAAGTTGGTCCATAAACAAGCTCCGCTGGTAAATATTATGTGTCATCTCTAACAGCTGCACGAATTCCATGATGCACAATTGCTAAATCCGTACTCCAATTTGTCGTATTTGTTCTATCCTTTAATGATGTCTGGAAATGCCGATGAAACCGTTTAATCATACCGTTGGCTTGAGGATGATGGTGGTTTAGTTCGAATTCTATGAGATCCAATCAGTTTAGTTATCTCTGGAAAAAGTTGTGATTCAAACTGGGATCCTTGATCAGTAGTTAATTTTCAAGGAACTCGGAATCGGGGAACGTATTGTTTTACGAAAGTATTGGCTATTGTTACCGCCGTCATATCCGGAATTGGATATGCCTCGGGCTCAGTTTTAAATGATAATGCGTACGACAATGGTTTGTGATCATTATACACAGTAAAATCACGGCCTTCTAAAAAATATTTAAAATGTTTTATAGCCTGATACCTTGCCAACAAATCTCTATAAAATGCAGAATATTTAACTTTCGCTGGAGCTTTTTGATGCTGGAGCAATGATAGGCTTAATAACTTGGGCCACTATAAAATAATGTGTATAATTACGACGTAATCCTTAAATAACGTTCAATAATCGCGTGCCGTATGTTTTAATGGTCGAACCGTTTGCCACAGTTAAAATTAAACTGTCATCATGAGATGTATTACTCCAAAAGGGGTTTTTAAATGGAACTCTCGATAAACCTGCACCTGTGTCAATGAGAAATGATAATTTGTTATTAGTATCTTGAACCGTTAAACGACTGCTAAAATTTAATCGCCTGTCCACCGTTGCAACAGTCGATTGTATGATTTTAGGCTATTTTCCAAATGTAAATTTGATGTAGGGCTAAAACTTTTGCAAAAACATTTATGAGCGCGGTCTCCAAACCTTTTATGATACCAACAAATAAAAGTATCCCGACCAAAACTTCGCGATCTAGAAGGTCTATGCGATAAGGATCTGGGAATCATAATTGAAATCGACGTGAATGTTCTTTCGTGTTCATTTGCAACATCATGCACTCAAGGCTAGCTTACCTGACATGTACAGAACATGTAACAAATCTGACATGTACAGAACATGTATAGAACTAGATCCTTGGTTGTGTTTGTTTAAATTAAATTGGCTAACTTCAGAAATATTATTATTATTGTTACATGACACTTCATATATTTTATCAGCTAATGATCCAAGGACAACTATCGAAAACATAAAGCCGATTGGATCGAAGACTACTTTCGAAAGCGCAGTACGTTTTGTTAATAATCTCAAGGTTTTGACGAAGGAATTGTCATCATCATTGAGCTCTTTTTACATTGTGACTCTGTAATGTCATGAAGTACCGCGTTTGAGTTTAAGCACCATTTTTGAAAAGTCATGGCACCTGAATGAATAATTGCAATCCAACTTGTCTGTACAATTTGACAATGTAAGTACTGATCGCGTAGGCGCGAGTCCTAAAATAACTAAGAATTAAAAATAAATCGGTTTGCACTAAAGGCCCTACTAATATTAAATCGTTGAGCGAATTGCTATTTGATAATTTTGCCACCCCAACGAAAACCAGGTGCAATTTGGTGGTAGTGCTTTAACACACAGTGATTCGGCAAATAACATTTGGTTAGAATAATCTTGAGCTCGATATCCCTCCAAAAATTTATGAAAATTAATCGTAAGTCTGGATGCCTCAATAGGCGTTTTCCGGTTCTGAAAAAATGTAATTTTTCCATGTTTGATGAGTTACAAAGGCTAGCAGGAGTTTTTGAACGGTAAATCTGCCATCAATATCTCTTGGGTGTGTGGCCACGAAGTGTTTGTGCTAACAGCCTTGGTACCTTCTGTTATTTCATCTACCTTCCAAAAGCAGTCAATTTGTTCGTGGATCGCCGGAGTCTATAATGCCGTAAGTACTAAATTGACAGATGAACTTGTAGCGCTAAAAATTTTTCCTGAGATTATACCCAGCGAAGTTGCGTATTTTGTTGGACTACAAGATGTTTAGCCAATTTGATTTGGTCTACTGATAATAAGTCAATGTACATTGATGCACCCAGGAACTGTACTGACCTGCTCCTAGGCGCATCAATGTACATGCTGTGAAGTATCGAAGTCCGGATCAGCCAACTGTGGATTTCCAGGAATATTAGTTTTAGAACTACTGATTGACCTGCATAATTAACAAATATAATGTATGGCGACCTTCTTGATGACAATGCTACACATGATGAAACGAATTTCCTTGTTATTAATTTTGATGTAGACTTTGAAGCTGTTTTTGCTGCGTCAGCAGCGAGTTTTTCGTGTTCTGACACCATCTAAATGAAGTATTGTATGATGGCGGCTGTAACTGAACTTTGTAGGCAATTAAAACATAATTTCGATTGCTTAACAGCTTCTCGCCTTTTGGGAATTTCTAGAGCCTTGAATAGTTTACACTTGAAAATAGAGAGACGACATTTTCGTTGACAATGAATAAAACGAATGGGTTGGGCCGAGCCCTTGCACTGTTGATTACAATGGATCGTGCTTTAGAGGTTGTCTGACTCTGGTGGGCAATAATTGGGGTTGATTTGCTTTCAAAGAATAAATAGCTGACTGACCCTTTAATTCAATGAATCTTTTAGTGATGAATTTTCCGACAAATTTTTGTTCGCTTAATTAGAAATGCCTTTAAGATGCAACCAATGATATGCTACGTAGGTTTTAGCTAAATAAAGGGGTTTTCAATAGGAGGTTCATTTTGATATTAAAAAAAAACGAGTATTTTTTATGAGAAGTCAATGAAACTTTATTTCATTGTAAAGAGGAAGGTGTGTCATTAACATTTGAAAACGAAACCAGCCAAATGGCCGCCACGACTACGCTTGCAGCACCATATCCTTTTCATGAAATTTTACATGACCAATTCGCACATTTGCGGCTGTATGTCCTCGATAACTTCACGAATTCCATCTTTAAGGTCTTGAATCGATTGTGGAGCATTGTCATATACCTTATCTTTCACGTGGCCCAAAAAAAAGACTAAAGGTGTTAAATCACAAGATCTCGGAGGCCAATTGTGATCACAATTGGCACAATCGTGATCTTCGAGAAATAACATGATCAGGAAACTTTCCTTGCAAAATTGCGATTGTTTCGTTTCTTGTGTGGCACGTAGCGCCGTCTTGCTGAAAATAAACGCCGTTCACATCAATATATCCCAATTTCGGCCATAAAAATCATTAAACATGTCTCGATAGCGCACTCCATTTACCGTAACAGTTGCACCAGTCACGTTTTCGAAAAAGTGAGGTCCAATCACACGGTCAGCCCAAAAACCGCACCAAACAGTGACACGTTGAGGATGGAGAGGCTTTTCAACAATCATTCTTGGGATTTCTGAGCCCGAAATGCAACAATTCTGCTTATTAACGTAGCCTCCGAGGTAAAAATAGGCCTCATCCGGATCATTTTGATGCAAAATTTTCACCAATTTTGTAGTGAATTTTAACAATTTCAATGCACAACGCATTGCAGCGTGTATCGTACCATTTTTAGTAATGGCGTAGATTTTACTTGTCAAATGTCAAAAGATGACAGCTTTAAAATTGACAGCTGCCCAACTAGCAGGATATTCAAAATGAAACTTCTTATTGGATAACTCCAATAAGATTTGATTCAATGTAATTTGGGCTCAAGCCAACGAGAATCCGTCAATTCAATTTGATATTTAAATATAAATAATTCGGTCATTTCATCAGGCCTTTTGCCATTTTGCAAAAAAAATTCATGTCTTTTAAGCAAACTCAAATGGCTATGTATCCCAGATTAACCAAAAATTGTACATCAAAATTTTAATCTCCGAAATATTTTTCGTTACTCTATTTTTTCGTTTTATGACTCAAAAAAATTATTTACTCAATTTTGGTCATTATTGCACCAATGTTATAGTTTTTGTGCATAAAAGTAGATTATATAGGTACTTAAAATATAGTTTATCTAAAACTTAAAGTAAACTTCATGCTACTAAAAGGTAAAGTTGTAAATTTATTTATAATTTTTATCCAAATGGATTAGAAAAAACTTTATCAAACTGGTGAAAGTTAAACAAAAATTGGTAATAGTTTTGAAACTATCTTATGTTTTTAATAAGGATTAATATTTCTACTCGTTCCAACTATAAGCTGTATACACTGTATAGTATCAAAAAATATTGAATTAGCAACATATAAGTTTCACATTCATATACCTTATCAGATCATTTCCAATATCACTTTTCACCCATCAAATTAACCTTTTTATTACATTATGGCTTTTGGCGACTTTATGATTAAAATCGCCCCGTGTGCACAGATCTAATTTCATGAACTTTACATAAAATTTGTCTCGACTAAATGAGATAAGTTAATGGAAAAATGATTATCTTTCACCATTCACCACGAAAATGTTTGTTGAACAAAGGACTGAAATTTTCGTCTACACATTGTAGCTAAAAAAGAAACACTATATATATAATAAAAATGGCGGTTTTTATTGTTGTTAACTTGAAAGAGTGTGCATGATGATTCAGTTCATGGAAATAACAAGAATAAAGTGGTGGGCAGCAAATGTTACAGTGGAATGGATGAAAAACTTTTGTTTTTATTGAATTTTTATTGCTGGAAATGTCGGATATTACACCAGAGCGTACAATCCATCTCGGTTCAATTGAAATGGTCAGTTAAACGTGGATAATAAATTGCGTTACCAAATTCTAATTAGCAACGGCATTGTGGATGTCAACAAAATGACCTCCTTTCTTGTAAAAATCGAAAATTAGTTTTTTACATATTTGGAAGAAGGATTATTATTATGAAAAAAGAACTACCAATCTCAATTTTAGTCAGTAGGTACAAAAAAAAGCAGGCAATAATCACGTGGGAAGAAAAATATCACACGCAACGTTGTGTAAACGTGGTCTAAAGTTTAATTCCCGTTATGAGAACTTTTTAAAATAAGTTTTTTTTTTTTATTTATTATTAACTGACTTATTATATAAGTCATCTAGCAATTTTTCTATCTTAATTTAATTCACATTTTTGGGATAAAGCCCAATGGCAGAATGGACATTCGCAGATTGTCCGGGTGGTGGTTGAAACGTTTCTTCGAGGTGTCTCGCAAACAGATCCACTTTTTGCTTACTACTACAAGCCCACGTACCGTAACCTTTTCTAATAGTTGCTGTTGAATTTTTTGGTCTTTTGATCGATTCTGTTGCTTTCCATAGGGAGTATTCAGTGTCATTTTGACCAGTAAGTGAAGATAAATATGATTCTATTGTTTCACTTTTAACTTTCCTGATATAGATTTTAGTTTTTTACATAAGTTATATTAAGCTCGGTTTTATTAGCTGAAGTTCGATTTATTTGCCAGAACTAATGTGCTTTACGTTTCTTAGACACCAGTTCTCTTACTTCGAGTGGATAATTTTTACCTCTAATGTTATTTGCAGGTTCGAGTGGAGTGCTCTGCCACGCTGCGTACTGTATATTTTCAATTAGTATGACAATTTCCTCTTAAACGTGCATAGATCTTCTTATTGGCACTTGCAGTTTGATATTTCCATTTGGTATTTCTTTTGTAAAATCTTACCCTTCCGATCAGTGGTTATTTTTTTGGCGTTACCTAAGATGCAGCGCGAGTAGCTTATACAACCGTCGCACCCTAAAAATACCCTTAAAATAATTCGCACATTTAAAATAAGTGAAACCTTAGTTAATGTCCTTTGCACTTTACACATGTTGGAGGTTAATTTTTATTCGTGTTGCACTTTACATGTGTTGAAGAGTGTCTTTCAAGTCATTTTACACATCTTATCCCTCTGTTAAAATATTTTTACTGTTGACATTGTAGTTATAGTTCAGTGGTCTTTTTTGTATTAATATACGAAATCCCACGTTGAAGATGGCGTCAATATTTTCTTTGTTACTGAAAGTAATCATTAATAAGCGAAGACTTTTTTTCAGTCTTTCCTTTGGCTTTCTCCCTTGACTCTTTTTAAAATATTTGTTGTATTTTCTACTTGTAGCCCCTGTTGTTTGTTTTTTCCTTTTTTGTACCGGTTAAATGAAGCTTCCTTGCCATAACCCCTATCGGCGGATGTTTTTATTTTTGAATTTGTTCCATTCGACTGTCAAAAATAATATTACGCTTTATTCCAGATCTGTAAATTATTTCAAGATTTAATAAAACGCTGTTGAACCTTCTGAGGTGTTCTGTTTGTTTTCTTTATACTGACAGTTTAGAACTGGGAACTATACTAGCTATTTCTGGATAGTATTACGCTTTTCTTTTCTTGCTTAAACGTTTCTTCGTTTGGACTATTCATTATTTTGCTATCTATCTTCATCAGTAAGCATCTCTAAAAATGCGTGTGAATCTAAGTCGATATGAAAAAGTGGAATTTGCAAATCATTGTCCGGATTTAAAAATGTGAATTTAAAGAATCGAAATAAGATCATGAGAGACTGCCAGGCACTACGTTGAGAGAGCTTTTGCGATATTTAAAGTTAAAATTAAATTCTTTCAATTTTAGGCTCCATCTCGCTAGGCGTCCTACTAAGTCTCGTCTCCATTAGCCATTTTAGACTTGAATGGTCTGTTATGATAGTGAATACCATACCTTCAACGTACGGTCTAAATAGTTTTATGCTCATGGGCGCAACGAGAGATTCTAACTCAGTCACGCTATATTTATTTTGTGCAGAGTTCAATTTATAGGAGAAAAAAGCAATAGGTACTCACCATTATCATCCGTCTTCTGGAATAATACGCTGCCAATTCCACAATTGCTAACATCACACTGAATAATAAATTTCTGATTGAAATTTGGGTTACGAAGGACTGGCGCTGTAGTTTAAGCCATTTTAATTTGGTTAAATGCATCAACTGCTTGATCGGACCAAATCAAGTGGAGCAGCAAAACCAGCATAGTTAGCTATAAAACGCTGATATTCGAGTTAGTTATAAAACGCTGAGATACCCTATTTTGTCGGGTTCTATGAGAATTATCTCATTTCCAATAACATGCCCGAGATATACTTCATTTCTGTCCCATTGGGCTGAGTTCTTCTGGTTACATCAGCAAATTTTCGTTCTAACAAACTAAATTAAGCGGCTTCGTTCACTTTAGGCATCTGGTTACAGCGCTACCGACGTCATTGACAACATGTCGAATATTCGTGTTTTCATGGAGTTGTAAACGCTGGATATATTTTCTGGCATTTTTTTTCGATTTCTTCGTTAACGGTTACCATCTTTAGATCCCTATGTTGATTATCGTTTCTAATAAACCGAGGTGCATTGACAAGGCATCGTAGAACTTTGTTCTGGAATGTTTGTATAATCTTAACGTTCGTTTTCTTTGTGCATCCCTTGAGCTGGATGCCATAGGTCCACACAAGCTTAAGTATTTGCCTGTATAAAAGCAGCTTGTTGTGACTTGCAAGCTCACTGTTTCTTCCAATGAGCCAATACATTTTTCTGAACTTTATATCCAGTTCTTGCCGTTTTTTCTTGACATGCTCTTTCCATTTTAACTTGGCATCGAGCGTCATACCCAGGTATTTTGCCATGTTTGCATCTGGTATTTCCTGCCTATTTATGTAAATAGGTAGGTGATCTATTTTTAGATAGGTGAAGGTTGTGTGAACTGAATTTGCTGGTTGTCTCTTTGATTGTACTTCCAACCGCCAAAATTGTTGTATCATCCGCAAAGTTTGCAATATCTTTTTCTCCAGTACAAGGTATGTCATTCGTATAAATTAAATACAATAATGGTCCCAGCACGCCCCCTTGTGATACTCTTGCTTCAATTCTCTTGAGTGATGAGAACTCTCCTTCATATTTTACTCTGAAATATCTCCCTTTATTGTATGATTTAATTATCTCATAGAACTGAATAGGAAGGTCGCGATGTAATTTATGTTCCAGTCCTCGATGCCAGACACGATCAAAGGCCTGGGCAACATCAAGGAAAACTCCAGAACATACCTTTTTGTTTTCAAGCGTCTTCTCAATCATGTTATTGACTCTGTGTACCTGCTCTATGGTGGAGTATTTCTCTCTGAAACCAAATTGGTGATATGGCAACAGGTGTCTTTCTTCAATCAGAGGTTTCATTCTTTTGAGGAGTAATTTTTCAAACAGCTTGGACAATGATGGTAATACAGATATAGACGTCTGTAAGACGTTTTCTCATTAGGTGGTTTATTAGGCTTTGATATCATAATAACTTCTGCTATTTTCCACTGCTGAGGAACATATTTCATTCTAAATACTGCTTTGATTATATGTCGCAACTTCTTAAGACATTTTTCTGGTAATAAGATCATTTCCAGGAGCTTTTTTTGTATTTAGGTTATGTTTGATTTCATTTTTGATTTTTCCTTGTAACTGGTCGTACGTCTAACTCGTCTTCTTTTTGCATTAGAACGGTATTTTCATCTGCAGTTTCTCTAGTCGAAGGTTTAAACGTTTCTTCCAGATGTTCAGTAAAAAGATCAGCGTTACCTTTGGGGCTTTTGGCCTAAGTACAATCTGCTTTTTTGATTGGTGGCATCTGCTCTTTTGGTTTTTTCAGTCCTTTTGTAGCTCTTCATACAGAGCAATCACTTTCTTTGTGGCCAGACAGACTTATTAAATATTTGTTGAAGCTTACCGCTTTGGTTTCTTGTATTAACTTCTGCAGTTTGTTTTTGAGCTGATTGAAAATAGTTTTGTTCTCTGGTGCTCGATTTATATGCCAGATTTTGCGAGCTTTCCGCTTTTCTCTGACCAAGTTTCTTATTTCATGTGCATATGTTTCATTCTTATGAGGTTTATTTTTGGCAGGAGGAGTGCGATTTGAATATTGTTTATGAGCAAGTAGAGCTACTTCTTTTTCAAGTTGTGTTTTGTTTTTGATTGGGACTTTAAGATCAATACTTTCCTCAATTTACAGTGCGAAGGTTTCCCAATTGGTCCTTCCGCTTGTTAACCTTGGAGTCTTTTCTTTTTCAATTACTGTTTCACTGATAGTAAGTATGATTGGAGAATGATCCGAAGATAAATCTTCATTATTTTCAATATGGATATAATTTTCTGGAATACCTTTAGCTATAAAGAAGTCAATCACGTCTGGTATTTTGTTTGTGTCCATTGGCCAATACGCAGAAATACCACTTGAATGAAACTCGCAGTTTATTTGATATCCAGCTTCTAAAATTGATACAATTTGCATTGTCTCTATTTCGAGTTTGACATCTTCGAAGTGTTTGAGGTTTTCTCTGATAAAGATAGTTGCTCCAACGTTACCTCTTTCTGCTGGATGTATAGAATGGTAACAAGAATAATCTTTTAATTTTGCGTCAGACTTTATAGGGAAATGGCTCTCCGCTATTAAGCATATATCAATTTTTTCTGTATTCAAAAAGATTTCTAGCTCTGGAAAATGCTGTAGAAGTCCATTAGCATTCCAGGTTAATATTCTTACTGTTTTATTCATTTTGTGTTGTTTAGTGTGGGATTTTGTTGTTGTTCAAGATTGACACCTGTCTTTTGTTTAGAAACTCTATATTTTCTTCTTTTTTAGAGAGACGATTGACTGAAGCTTGTTGAATTTCAACATTTTAATCTGATGGCCCGCAGGTAGTCTTTGTCTTGCTGCTTGTGAATATGAGGATCCCTTTGTCACTTTCGCACTATGAAACATAGTTACAGTTTTTGTAGGGATTTCTTTTTCGTTAGTTGCTCTCATTGGTTGGATTTTGTTTGTCCTATTTCGTATGTTTTGTAATGTTTTGGCTATTTCACATCCTCTATAGCTAGCAGGGGGGCAGTAGCCACATTTTGCTGAGTGTTCTTATCTATCACGCAGTTTTTTGTATCATGCTTTCCCGCACATTTTACACATCTGGTTTCATGATTGCTGTATTTTTACGTATGGTTGTATGTTTGACACTTTTTGCATTGTGGTATGATCTCTGTCGCTTTTTTCAATGGCTCCATTCGGACAACCATTTCCAAGATGTTCCTAGTGTTAAATATGTTCTCAATTTTCTCTGAGTTTGCAAAGGTCAGAGTGAATAGTGGTACCTTTATTTTGTTAACAGTACTCTCTACGTTTTCGGTGGGCTTCCTTTCAGTTTTAAACATATTAACTGCATCTAAGACCATTAAAATCTTTCTTTTGAGGTCTTCAATTATCTCATCTGGCGTGCATGTTTGATGTAGACCCCTAGCAACTACTCTAATGGGTCTGGAATTTTTGTCTTCATGTGTATACTTTATCATTCAATGTAGACCTTTATCATTCAATGCAGTTGAAAGTTTTCTGTAACCGTCTGGATCAGGCGTATTTACCCTCCAGACTTTGTTGTTCAGCGATACAAGCTTATACTCTTTCTGGCACTTCTTTCATTAACGCTTGGATAACGCTAAATTTATCGACATGTGTGACATTGATTGGTGGTGGAGGTTTTTCTTTCTTGGTCTTGCTGATAGTTGGTAATTGGTTTACTTTTGCTCCCGATATGTTCACACTAGTACTGATTTCTGGAGACGACTCAGCTTTCGATTTACTGGAAGAATTTACTTCTTGTGTTTCTTGCTTTTTTAAAGCCCTTTTTGATTTTCTTATTATCCAATTGGTTTCTCATTCTAAATCTTCCTCATCGGTTTGGTACTCGATTGTATTACCATCTTTAGTTTCTTTTTTATTGTTTTCCTGGTTCGGAACTTCAGGCCCAGTTTGATAGTCCATCTTTCGGTTATTTTTAAGATTTTTAACTTTCGTCTTCAATAAATTGAATATGTAAATTAAATTGCTGAATTTAATACTTTATTTTCTTGTCTAGACTCGGCTATAGAGCTTTGATTACTTCCTCAGATAGAGGATATGTAATAGTTACATGGCGCGCAGTTGCCACTGCCGCCGCCGTCTCTAATTGTAGCGTACAACTACTTACATTTGGAACCTTAAGGGTTGGGTATCTCAACATTAACGTGCTCTTAGGGAAGTTGCTCCCTTTATTTGGCAATAGTTGGTCCCACTAAGGATTCATGGTATCGGCAACCAAAGGATGATTGATTTGATGCTGTAAGAGACATATCCGTCTCGTTTTTTAATATTTTATGTTATTATTTTTTAACATTTTAATTCCCACAAGTGGCACGAAAAGTAACGGGCACTCATGCCGTTATCATAGGAAGGCTAATTAAAATGTGCTATACCCTAAAAACTAGGTCATTAGCACTTTATAATGTAAGATCACTATTTTTGTTAACACTGCACTTTTTTATAAATTTTTATTTTCTTATTTTTTTTTTTTATTTTTTATTTTTTCACCACAATATAAAAATGTTAATGCTTGCGGCTCAATGGTTTGTGATCGATCAAAAAAAGGGAAGATGATTCAATTTAAAAAAATAATAAAGAATGAAGAACCTAGAACTTTCTTTTTCAAATGGTTTTTTAAAATTCCAGTGACGATGAGATCTACAGTTTGACTTGATATTTTTGTTGAAAACAAACTGACACGTACGATTTTCTATAGATAATATAATGTTTCGTAAATTAGTAGTTTTATTATGTGAGGAACCACAAACCTCCTTAAGATTTATGAAATTATTGTACCGTATATTTACAATACCGCTTCTTCGACTGATTTCCTGGAAAAACTTGCATGAAATTGAACGCCTCCAGGATGCTTCATTTCCTCCATCTGGTTTCCCAAAACATTATTTCGACAATTTGTACAGTTTGGTCTAGTTGTACTCGGTTGACAACATCCATAACAATAAACTTCAGTTTTTCGATAATTGGAAACATTAGGAAGATGGTTCGGTTTTCTGTTGATACCACAAATACTGTGTTTTCTGTCAATAGGAACGTGCGACGCGTCCACCATATCTTTAGGTGAACTAGCAACTAAGCTTTCCGTTAGCTATGCAGCTTTTTGAGTATGCGGTTCCATCTTAGCTTTGGTGTCATGCCGAGTATTTGATTTTTTGTCTGCCACATTCCTCTAATTCAAAGAAATCCCCATCCGTTTAGAATTTCCATTATGTAATAAAATTATCTCATAAATTATTTTAAATTTTTACATGCACGGATGTCAAATAAAATACTCAACTTTAACGAATTAATCATAGCACATAACCTCAAAATTACACCTGCAGCTTGATTTAAAAACACAACTATGGTATGTCACGAGGATATAAAGAATTTTGAACAAAAATACCAAACAAGGATAATCAGAAGGATGTTATACACCAATGATTTATAGGCAATATGACACCAACCGAATACACACAACCACACATATATCTATATATATATATATATATATATATATATATATATATATATATATATATATATATATATATATATATATATATATATATATATATATATATATATATATATATATATATATATATATATATATATATATATATATATATATATATATATATATATATATATATATATATATATAATTTGACTGTAGACTACGATATATACAGAATGAAGTTCAGCATAGCACCGACATAAACATGATGATTATACATATTTTTGCAAAATAACCATATAAATCAGCAACAGCGATTACAACAAAATGAGAACGGGAAAATGTTTTTTTTTTATTGTTGGCGGTAAAAATCTAAAACAAGAAAATTAAATGGAAATGGTTGACATTATTTTGATGTATGTCATTTAGATTGTGTTTTTTGATAGCGCACACACACACGCACACAAATTAAAGCTTATTCCGAATCAAACATTTCTATCGTGAATTCACATTTTATTTTTCTGTTTTAGGTTCTTCCATCTTATATACGACATATCTTTAATATAAGCGAAAGAATTTTTTTTTTGCTGTGCCAAGATAAAAGTTTCGTTTAAAACTTTTTCTTTTTTATTTAATGTTATTCTTCTAATTTCTGTTATTTTTTTTATTTTTTTTATTTGATTCAATTGTTGTATTTTGTTGTTGTTTTATTCAATTATGTTTTTCTTTTATGGAAAATTTAGGAAAGTAAAGCTTTAAATTTTTTTTACGATTTTTTTTTTGTTTTCGAAACAAAATGAAAGAGATTAAATTTTATCTGGATTTTTGTTTTATATAATTTTGATTTTTCCTAAACAGGCGTGAATGTCTTAGAACCTAAATACTGGATAATACTCTACTTTGTCGACTTTGATGTATATGTATATGTATATTACAGGGTTGTGCTTTTTTTTTTTTTTATTTTATCTCACTTTGTCAAATCTTGAGATTTTCATATCATTTTTGGTATGGAGATTTTCCATTTCGTTAAATAATGCTTTTTCTACAGATCCAAAAAAAAAAAAAGCCGAAAAGGTACATAAAAATGTATTTTCGGGTATTTCTTAATTGAAAAGTTCATAATGATAATCTTGAGTTTATATAGAGATGCCTGTTTTGAAAGGTAAAGATCTATGAGGTACTCGTTTCAAACGATACAAAATATTCAACTTTTTAACATCTAGACGTGTTCATGTAAGCATTTTAAAAGGTACCTTCTTTAAGATGCGCAAAATATATGTAAAGTGGTCAAATTTGCTCATTCTATTTATAAAAAGAAAGGATCAAAAATTAGGAAAAGATTTGGGATCGACATGTAAAAGTTTTCAAATAGATACCGTAGAAGTGTGTTTCGAAGATCAAACTTCCAAAAAATATATACAGGTCGTAAGCAGATTGCAGTAATGAGGAGAAAATTATTCGTGAATGTAATGATTATTTCTGTAATGAACAGTTTAAAAGATCTTTGAAAGATATTTAAAAGAAAATGCATCTGAATGTCCACATAATTTAGGTTAGGGTAGGTTACGTGGCCGTCCAACAAGGACGAGGCATAGACACATGTGGTCCATAGCCTTACCACAAAATTTTCTTCTCCGCACTTCCTTACGGAAACCAGTTTGAGCTTCTCACGAAGCGGTGGATATCTTAAACACTCAAATTACTGAAATCCGTTAGATCCGTTAGGAAACGAGCTCCAAAAAACTTGAGTCGGTTTCGAGACAAACAAGGACAGGTGCATAACAAATGAAGTATTGTTTCCTCTTCTTCTTCGTCGTTGCAACTTCGACAATAATCATGTGAGAAGACGCCAAGTCTACTAGCATGCTTACTTATAAGATAATGACCAGTAATGACACCCACGATTGTGCTGATGTTACACCTTTACATAGACATTAATTGGTTCGACTTTTTAAAGTCTATAGATAAGGCCAAATCTGCCTGGTAATTACACAAGAGGTACAATTTGCCTATCTATTTTTTGTAATTTTATAAGCTTCCTCTTTAAGGAGCAGTTTGCACGTAGCAAGTTGAACTCCAATGTTCATCTTGCATGGTAATAAGAGGCAAGTAGTACCTTGCCACGCAAATTCATCGACTTTTATTTTCCCCGTAATATTGAAATGCCCTGGCGCCCAAATAAGATGGATGTTGAAATGTTCAGCCATCTCGTCAAGAGATGAAAGACAGTTCCGGGCTACTTTCGACGTGATATAGCCTGATTGTAGAACTTTAATTGCAGCCTGACTGTCCGTAAAAATGAGAATATCTCTCGCAGATATTACATGATACTTCATCCAGTCTATGGGTTCCTTGATTGCTATAAGCACTGCCTGAAAAATACTGCAATGATCAAGGAGGCGGAAAGAGAGGTTTACATTTAGTTCTTCGCGGAAAACTCCACCAACGACCTTTCCATTAATTTTCGATCCATCTGCAAAGAAGTTAATAAAACATGACTTTGAAACTGTTTCACTCACCCAGTCCTCTCTGGAAGGAATATCAGCTAAAAATTTAACTTCAAGGTATGTTGTCGAGATGGTATAGTCAATAGATTTGAGAATTTCTTTGTTCGTAAGAATAGACCATAATGTTACAGGACCACAAAGTAGTTTTTTTTACGAGTTTTTTTTTAGTTTTGTTTTCTTTCCATAATATTTGGCTTCCAGCTTAGTTTGCTGTCCAAGATAAGATCTAAGAATTTCACTTTGTTTGCGATGTTCAAAACAACTCCATTAAAAGTTGGAGGGTCGAAAAGATGTTTATACTTCCTGGAAAAAGAACCATTTCAATGTTCAGTGGATTAACACTGAGACCACAGCTATTGGTCCATTGAGTTAGAATGCCAAGAGCATTCTGCATAACATCTCTTAGGATACAATAATGTTTACCAAAAGTGCCAATAGCAACATAATCCGCATAAGCCACCACTTTGAAGCCAGTTCCTTCCAGGTTTAAAAACAAGTCATTTATGACCAAGTTCCAAAGAAGGGGGGATAATACACTGCCTTGCGGAGTTCCCCTCCTTACAAATTTACGGATGGATGATCCACCCTAATTCGCCATTATGACCTTGTCTTTGAGCATTTGATCAATCCAGCTTCTAAGTGCCCCATCCACCCCAAACTTGAAAGTGCTTGTGTGGTCGCCTCTGGTTTGACCTTTATAAAAGGCACCCTCAATAACACAAAAGGTCACCAAAGAGAATTCCTTATATTTGAGAGACTTCTCTATAGGACACAATAGGGAATGGAGAGCAGTTTCTACCGATTTCCCTTTACAATAAGCATGCTGAGACGTTGACAGCTTTACAGGCTCGATTGAGCCCTTAAGGTAAGCCTCTATCTGTCTTTCTAGAATGTTCAAGAAATAAGAAGATTAGCTAATAGGCCTTAAATCCTTGGAATTGCAATGAGAGCGTTCTCCCGCCTTAGGTATAAAAATAACGATTACTTTAGTCCATTTTTTTGGAATATGACAAAGTTCGAGACTACTTTTAAAAATCACCTCTAGCCAGGGAACAGTTAGGTCAGCGGTTTTCTGAAAATCGGCAAGAATAATGGCGTCCAGACCTGCAGACTTGTAAGGCTTGGAACTGTTAACTGCCAATAAGATATTTCTCCTATTGACAACTTTCCCCAGAAGGCTAGTAGTCTTATTAGCCTTTAGCAAAATAGGAGGAGCATCAGTACAACCCGGAAAATGAGTTTCCAAAAGAAGCTCCAGGATTCTTTACCCGTTGTAGTCCATTGGCCATCTGATCATTGAAGATGATTTGGAATGGCAGGACAATTTGATAAAACCTTACGTAGCCTAGTTGCTTCAGAAGAATTCTGTATTTTATCACAAAAGAGTCTCCAAGAGTTGCTTTTGGCACTTCTTAGTTCATATTTATACGCTTTAAGAACTTTCTTGTAGAAGTCCCAGTCCATATCAGTTCTTGTTTTCTTCGCGATCTTGAAGCCGCTTGCATTTTAAGCGTGTTACTTATAGTTCCTTCGACCATCATGGTGGACGAGGTTTTTCCTTAGGTCTACTTAGAGGACATGAACTAGAGATAGCTTTATTAAAAGCATCCGACACCTGAACTACTATGTCATCCAACTCCCGTGTTGATTTCGATATTTAGGGACGACTGGTAGAGAGTTACTTAAAACCGTCCTGAAAGTATCCCAATTGGTCTTCCTTCAGTTTCTAAAGGTTGGAGTTTTAGAATTTTTTATATCCAATCCGTATTGAAGATAACAGTGATCAGAAATGGAGTGTTCCTCAGACACTCTCCAATTAATTACTCTATTTGACAGGAAATTCGCAATAAGGGTAATGTCCAAAACTTCCTTTCTATTACTTGTTATAACAGTAGGCTTACAACCCACATTATAAATTGATAGGTTTGTACTAAGAATGTAATCAAAAAGTGACTCACCTCTCTTCTTTATATCAGTGCTTCCCCAGATCGTATGATGTAAGTTCGCATTACAACCAAGGATGACTCCAACTTTCCGTTTTTGAGCATCCAGGGAGACTTACTCCGTCGTGCGGCAAGTACGCTGATATCAGCCAGAGGTTTTCTTTTCCGATCTCGATGCTAGCTGCTACTACATCTGCGTCGCTGTAATTTGCAAGCAGGAAGATATTTAGTTTGCTTATTGCAAAAATGCATGAACGAATCTTACGTTCTTGCTGTACAAACAGTAATTTGTAATTCGGAGCTCCGAGCCCAAGAATCCGATCCTCTTTGACCCATGGTTCTTGAGCCAAGACGACATCTACGTCATCTTTTGATATTTGGAGCAACAGGGCAGCTGACGCTGCCTTGCAGTGATGAAGGTTGATTTACATGAAATTAAGCATTTTAATGTTCTATTTCAATATCTCCGCTACAGTGGACCAAGATTCTGGTTTTGATGCCCCTGACTTTGCAGCCCCATCCTTTTTGTAGACTTTGAGAGCTACAGTGCTAAATCCATAGCTCACTAGACCACCTGTCTTGGCTAGTACATCCAATGATTCGGTGTTAATAATAATGACGACTGATCTTTTGTCATCTCTTGCTTCCTCCACCTTGGCTATCTTCCAATTTGAAGTTGATAATTCTGGATTGCTGTTTTGCAGCAATTCTAAAATGGTTTTTAGATTACTCGATTCAGCCGGAACCCACACACGAGCTCTCGGCCTACTGGGAATATCCTCCAACGGTATTACCTTAAGCTTGGCTCCAGGCCAAACCTCTCCTAGGCTGCTAATCGCCTTCCTATAGAGATCCAAAGATCTCTGATTGGCACAGGCTGTTAATTTTACATGGTTCCTGTACTAACCTCCATTTCGACATGTAAGAACCACACCAGGGTTCTCCCTCATAAATGTGAGGAAAGAGGAGCCTAAGGCCTTTTCCACCTTCCTCCAATAAGAGGGAGTGATGCTACCATCTTCCTGTGCTCCATCAATCACTGCTATTACAAGTGGATTAGTTCTTTTAGTTCTAAAAAGTGTTCCGTCCATCGCATCACAAATATTCGACCCTCTGGGATGGTTAAGCACATTTACGATGAACTCGAAAATATTTCTTGGCATGATATTTTACCTTTGGACCTACAGAGCTCATGGCAGCAAATTTGACATTAATTTGAGCAGCTGAAGAATATTCATATACCACAATTTACTGGCAGTCTACGGATAAGGTACAACTGCAAAAGATAAAGTTGCTCCAATTAAACAAGTGAGCTTACCACGGCTTGAACGTTGTGGAGCCTACTTGCTATCAAATTTATTGAGCAAAGTTATCGATGCGTATCAAATTAATGAAGCATCTTCTTAGCTATGGGTTGATTTAACGATAGTGTTATCCTGGTTAACGGCCCTCAACTCAAATGGAAGACATATGTTACAAATAAAGTATCCGTCACTTATGAATTGATACCTGGAGCAATTTGGCATCAGCTGATCGAGGAAGCACTGCAAACAAGCTAGTTCAGTTATAGTGGAATAAACCAGAATGGTTAAGTCGAAGTGATAATAGTGGCCATTAAAACATAGTGCTTTCAAAACATCACAAAAAATGGGAAAAATCGACACCCAATCTTCCGGTTGATTCTTGTCAAAACACGGTCCAAGTTGATTTGATAAATGTCTCAAGTGCTGCAGATTTAGAAATAACGTAGATAAAAACTTAACAAAGTATGTTACCTTAGCCGAGCTTTATGAGGCCGAAATAACCATTATCTTGAGTTAGTGGACGAACACACCATGCGCAGTGCACGTATTAATTGAAGCATCCTATATATAATTCATTTTTGTAAATGAACTAACACAACGTAACGCCTAGGAGTGTCATCCGAACTGACAACCGCAGCATTCCTGGCAGTTTCAAGAATATTATCAGTTGATGTTGCAGAAGAGTGTAAATCAAAACTAATCCTGGGCACAGTTGCAAAAGGAATTCGGTGGAACTACATTCCACCGCTTTTCTTGCTTTTTGGGGAATATGGAAACGAGCCGTTAGATCAGTAAAATCTCATCTAGAAAAAAAATGTTAATGCTCGACCATTGTGTGTGATTCGAACCGAAAATGCCGACGGCATTGACACTCTAACGCCACATTCCTTCACATTCTTCATTCCAATTAAACTTTTCACCTTTTTTTAGCAAGGCATATAATGGTGTTAGTCTACCCGACAAATTTGGGAGAAATTTGCTATAATAATTTATTAAGCCTAAATACGATTGCACTTTTTGAATATTCTTAGGTGCTGGAGCTTTACGAATAGCTTTAATTTTTTCTTAATTGGACCTAATACCTTCTTTTGATAAAGTATGTCCCAAATAACTTACGTGGTCTCCGAAAAATTTCGAAGGCCACTCACTATTTCTTATTGACACTAAAATATCTTCGCTTACTAACCTATTCAATTCCTTATCAACTCTATATCTTTAAATTTGAAAGGAACCGCGTAAGGTTTAAAAAAATTGGACCAGGGTTATATTTTAAAATGATAGTAGCCGTATAATTTGTTAAGGGTATAGCAGATGGTAAAACTCCTGCATACGAGTGTTCAATCAAATTTAAAAGAGCTTCATTTGGCTCAGCCTTAGTAGCATTTTCATCAACTTGTACTAATAATTTTCCTCTCCATCTTGGTACTAACACATCTAGCTAGGTACGACCAATGGTTTAAAATGTTTTGATGATTTAATAATAATCATCTCCAAATTATACCGAACACCACAAAATCCGACCAAAACTGATACACTTCCCAGAACCGATACTGCCTGTAACTGAAAAAACAGAATTAATTTCCGAATTAATTTGCAAATGCGAAAACTTAGAAAGATACGTTGCCTTGCTTAAAATAGTAGCACATGCACCGGTATCTAATTCCATGTCTAAATTGTAGTTTTATACATCTACTGGTGCACCGCTAATGAATTTTAAATCCGCATAATTTAAATGCTGTTCTTCGGATGCACATTGCTGCAATATGCCTTTTTCTCTGACAACTGAAACATTTCCATTTTATTGCTGAACAAACATTACTCTTGTGGTTTTTTCCACATCTAAAACACTTATAGAACCCTTTAGCTCTATTAGTTGTTGCTCGAGAACTGTAATCTGTTGAACCTGATTTGAGTTATTACTTTGATTGGACTGACGACTGAAATAAAATGCTTTTATTATTTTGTATGTGTTTTTTTCTCATTAGACTTGGCAATAACGGTGTTCGTTCCTCGATTTGTGTTAAAATAAATTTTATGCCTGTTCTCTTATGATTCAAGAGGTTTTCCACTGAGACGGAATCCTCATAACTGTTCGTTTAGTTTCCACTAAAGCTTTATATATACATAAATCAAATAAATGCAAAATTAACGGTTGCAATGCATCTATATATAACGCATCTATAACTTAACCAAAATGATCAATTCAATTCATTTTTTTTTTTAACATGTTTCCAATAAGTTAATTTAATGAAACTTTTTCAGTTTAACGACCCAACGAATTATTCTTCTATTTTGACTATTTTTCAAAAAGTAACAAATCGTTTTATTTAACTGCGCTCAAAAAAATTAACGAGTATTTAACGAAATACTAAAAGTTTTAAAAAGGTAAATTAAAATTATCGATCGAAACAATTTTAAACTTCAAGTAATTTACGCTCAAGGCATGGCCAATTATTTGATAGATTTTCACTTCAAACTATTACTATTACTCGGGAGGCTAATTTAAGATGAATTAATAATTGTATAGCCAATAAAGTAATCCTATACATCGACGAAAAGTTTAACGAAATTGTGATAGAAGTTGACGACCGATATCAGTGTGATATTAATATCCTTATACTTATTTCTGTTTGGACAAAGACTTAACGAAAACAACTTAAAAACTTAACGAAAACAACTTTTTTTAAAGCAAAAAAACAAATTAAAAATTAGCAATTTAAATCATAGATAAATCAAAGGTTATTTGTATCATTAGTAATTTATTTAAACCATTCAATTTGTGTTCGTTACGTTAACTTGCCGAAACTTAACGAAACAACGAATAATTTGTTTATTTCGATTATAACACTATTCAAAAACTAACCAATAAAAATTAATTAAATTCTACTCAAATAACTTTACTTAACGACTATTTAACGAAATGCATTTTACAAGCTTTTGGAAGTAAATTAAGGAATTAAGAATCTGAATCACTTTTTACATACCAAGTATTATGAAGCTATAGAATTTAAAATTAATATAATTTGAGAATAAAATTTAAGCAAGGTCATACAAACTTAGCATGTTTTTCTTTTCAACTCAATGTATTGCTAGGAGTTTAGTTAAAAAAGTCTTACACAGCAAAACAAGATTGTAATATGTTTTTATATTTTTGCCATTTAGACAAGAATGAATTAACATCAAACTTAACGAAACTAAATTAACGAAAATTATCAATGTCGATTAAACACTTCATTAAAAAGTAATTCTTATCGGTTTTTTAAGACATTTACGTTAATTTAACTTAACGAAGCTTTTTAACGTAATGTTTTTCTATTTTCCATCTTTTGTCACATAAAAGCTCACCACATGTGAGTTAAAATCTCTGTACTTTCTCTTGTTAAAAATTGTTTACGTAAGAACTGAATAAGCATAAAATACATATAAACTTTGAAAAGTGTCAAAACTGACAAGAAATCTACAACTTTGAACTGTATAGCCTACATCGAATATTGGTCTACTTTTAAGTAGCCTACAGGTTCCCGCGGTTCACATATTAAAAATACAACCTATTGACCGTATTAAGTTTTATGTATTAAATTTCCATATTAACTGTGCCGCGCCCCATTATTTTGGCGCCCGGTTATACTGCACCATCTACACCTATGAAAGCGCCGGCGCTGGAGTTTGGTTACCAGTTATCACCATTTGATTAACAAATTTTCCTAGCGTTTTCATAATGAGTTGTTTCACATCAGAAATTTATATCTTGATTATTCCTCACCAAATTAACCGTTGCTCCGTTTGCCGTTTTTCTGCGCTGGATATGGTCTCCGTCAACAGTTTAAAATAAGAAATAAGAAATAATTGTAAGTTTAGCTTTGGCGTAATTTTAAGGTGTTGCCTACTAAGCTCAGTTAAACTGAGTAAACATTTTTTCCATTCTAAATGACATGTCATGGTAACAAGGTCCAGCTTTCCATACTTTCTAGCAGTGTTACCAAAGCATTATTTTATTATGCTGTTGCATATAGCATACGTACTGCTCTTCTCTATCATTGAAAAATGGTAATATATATTACTTCATAGATACTCGGAAATATGAACTGGTACTTTATGATATCCAAATGAAGATAGCAAAAAACTACTCGTTTAAATGTTCTTAAACTAATCAGCACGTATAAATTAAATAAAAATAGCTCGATAAAACGAAGATCCTCCATCTTTGCTTCTAAACACTATCGCTATTTCATTGTTATCTAATTTTATCTAATTTTAAAATATAACTAATTAAAAACTTTTATTTTTATTTCCAGGTATGTATACACAATTAAAGTGTAGCTTTAAAAATGACATTTGGTATGTATACTTATGTAAATAAAAAAAAATGAGCAAATCATAGTCATTTAGGCGTTATCTCAATTATTCGCAATATCAAATTCGCTTCGACGTAATCCATACATAGAGCAACAATTATAGAAACTTGATAAAATGTTAATGCCATATTATAAAGCCTACATGTTTACTAAATAATTTATTTTTTATTTTTTATGATTTTACATAAACGTACACGTTCGTAATTTACAGTCATACAGTATTGTGTGTTACTGACATTGTACAGTACCCTTTTGCTCTAAAATTATAGAATAGAAATTTTTAGAATTTTTTATTTTTTATGTTTTTGATTAGAATCGAACAATAGAAATATTTGAATTTTATTTGTAACCGCATAAAAAAAAAAAAAATTCCAAAATCTATTATACGAAAAGAAAAATGATTTCATTTTTCATATTATGGACCAAAAATTTTACTATTCACAACACGAAATCGTTTTGGTTTTGTACCGAAATTAGATAAGACTGTTCTATAGATTATTTTTTATTTTAGAATATAATTTATATTTTTACTCTATCATAATGTTTTTTGGTTTATAAATTATATATATATATATATATATATATATATATATATATATATATATATATATATATATATATATATATATATATATATATATATATATAATATATATATATATATATATATATATATATATATATATATATATATATATATATATATATATATATATATATATATATATATATATATATATATATATATATATATATATATATATATATATATGTAGGATTTCCTCAAATATTTATGTTTACAGTACCACAGTAGCAGAACAGCGCCAAATCCCATCTTAGAGGCATCTGTATGGACCTCTGTCTCGGCATCTAGATTGAATATTCCTAGCACTGGTCTTTAACACAAGATAGCTTTAAGTTTGTGAAATGATTCTCGTTGGCCAGCTTCGAACTGAAATGAAACATTATTTTTTAGAAGATCGGATAATGGTTTTGCGATTATCGAGTAATTCATGACAAATTTCCTAAAATAGCCAGTCAGGCCGAGGAAACTTTGAACTTTATTAATTGTATTGGGTTCTGGAAATCTTTGAACGGCTTCATTTTCCAGAAATAACGGTTTAATTGATCCTGCGGAAACTTCGTATCCCAAGTAGTCTATTCTGCGACAAATGAACTGGCATTTCCTTCATTTAAATTGTAGGCCGTATTTACTTCCTATGTTCATTACTCATTCGATTCTGTCTCCATATTTTCTGATTCGGTCATTGCAGGAATTATAAGGCCTTCCATATAAACAATTATTCCGTCTTTCCAAATCATATTCGTGAAAACCATATTGACAAATCTTTGAAAAACTGAAAGGCACTGCCCGAAAAGAACAAAATTAAATTCGAATTGCCCATTTCGTACTATGAACGACGTATATTTTTTACTTTCCTCATCGATTGGAACATGGGAAAATCCGTTTTGCAGGTCCATGGTAGAAAATATACTCGCTCGATAAAGTTTGTCGATCTGGTCCTTAATTAATAGTAAAGGGTATCTGTTCATCATCATAACCTTATTAAGATTTCGATAGTTGTATCTTTTTTATTAGCGAAAACTACTAATACGCCTAATTTTTGGCTGGCAAACTCCGATTCGCTTGGTCTTATTATACCCTTATCTAACCACTCATTAATCTGCTGGTCTACAATTTCTTTTTTGGCTGGAGCAAGGCATCGTGGGGACTGGTAAATCGGCGTTTCATCTTTTAAAATGATTTTCATTGTGATCGGCGAACATTTTTGATATTTTGGTTTATACTGGCTAATTTATTTTTATTTAATAGGAATGAAGTCTTTATTCCCAACGATTGGATTTTCATCGACTTCCAATAACAAACACGAGAATGGAAATGTACGTCTGATTCTAATTTCATCTTTCCCTAGCATGATTTCAGTCCCGACAAGAACATCGTTGCATATGATCATTCTGTTACTTATCATCGACTTTGAGACTTCATCAAGTTTGGCTGCGAAACATTCATCGTCAATTAAAATGGTTGAATTAAAGTACCCTATAGTTTTTATACGGTTTTTAGCAACTCCTGATACTTGTATTGGAATTTCTATTAACTTTGGCGAGCCTATTCTAACATATTCTTCATCTAACATCATGGTAATATCTGCGCCTGTATCGATTAGTGATTCGATTTTATAGCCTAGGACATTTACAAAGCAACATTTGCAGTGGGACTCTTTATTGGCGTAAAACCTTCTTTTTTTCGGACATTCAAAAGTTTTGTGACCGAATTGGTTACAATGAAAACATTTAGGGCTTTTGTTTTATTCCGAGATTTGTTCGGATTGTGCCCTTCCATTCGGCAACTGTAACAATGACCACGCCCACTGATTCTGGTACTCTGTTTGTTTTATAATCCATGACTATTTGAACCACTAGGGCACTTTAACTTAAAAACCGTATATAATTCTAGCTTGGATTTGAATTATTTGAAATTACTTGCCCCATACAGCAATATTTTATTGCTTTCGATATCGCTTATACCGTCGATAGTATATTGTATAACTGCAGCTTCTTCAAGTCCACCCAAAGAACCTAACTCTCTCATCGCTAAGGAAGTAATCGTTGAGAGATTCGTCCTTCTTCTTTTCCCGTGACCTCAATTGAAGGTGAATATCCGCTCTATTTACTTTGATTGTAAATTCCTCTAATAGGAAATCTTTTAATTTTTCCCAACTATCAAGATCGTTCCTAGTTCGGAGTGCTAGCTTGACCGTACCAGTAAGTACACGTTTAGCATATATAAGGGTACCTATGTAGTAGACCATTTAAGCAAGATTGATATGTTTTCGATTTCTTGAATCCATTGTTCGATTCGATAAGGGCCGATTCCATCAAATTCTGGGATTGAACCCTCGATATCTTTAAATGAAAATGAAGGAATGGCGCTATCTTGAAGGTAACTAGATGTTATTTTGGAATTTTTTCTCTGTAAGTCAGCATTTTCCTGATTTAAGCTATGGGCACTTTCCCCGGGGGGAGTCTGGGTATTCCCTTTATCCTCTAAATTCTTTGAGGTTAATCTTAATTGGGAGATTTCACTCCGTAATCGAGCTTTTTCTTGGCTTAAACCTGAGCTACCCTCTCGGGTGTTTATACTGGCGCTTTCCTTATCATTTAAATTCCTCAAACTTTCTTGAAATCCTTTCAAAAAACGCGTGAAATGAAGGTCGTCGTCTAAAGTCGAGTTAGCTTCAGATTTTTTTGAACCTTTACCCATTTTAAAACTAGTTTCAAAACTACGGTAGTATGGAGAAAAAAATCTCGAAATATATCACCAATACGCGAAGTTAAAGTTTATAGACACAATGTTACGGTATTTTAAACTAACAAAAAAAAAACACGTGCAGAAAACTAAGAATTTTTTGTAACAATTTTCGTAAAATTGTTCCACTATTATAAAGTTCACTCACTAAAGTTCGAACACTTAAAAACTAGTTGGATCTTACACAATTCGTTTATCCATCGGTGCGAACTCAATCGATGAAGCGTGAAATCTTTGAAAAACCTCGAACAAAAATGCGAAGTTGTATTTAGATTGCATAGGTATTTAAATCCCTCGTTGTAACCAATCTAGGATCCCTCGTTTTAACTAGTAAACAATCCCTCGTTTTAACTTGTATCCAATCCCCCCAAATTTGTAGGATTTCCTCAAATATTTATGTATTTAATTTAAAGTTTAAAACAATTGTCCAATTATAAGTTTTTATTTCGCTGCGCTCTTTCCAAAATCTCGACATCCAGTGATTCTTCAAATCAAAAAACGTGCAAAAATTACAACTACATAATACATTGTCATAATACATTAACGGGAATATTTTATAACCCAAAATAATTTGTTAGACAAAAAAGATTACAGGGTGTTCCCACATAATATATATGTGGGAACACCCTGTAATCTTTTTTGTGAATAAACAGTATGAAAACCAATTATTTAATCGCTTGAACGATTTGTTATTGACGAGTGAACATAATTGTTTCTCACTTAAGATCGATGAGCAGCCCGAGCTAAGATAAATTTTCCATACTAATGTGTCATAAAATTTAGCTAGCTAAGAGAGCGATACAAAATTTTCGCACACAATTTCGCTCACCGGTCGCTGCTTGACGTGACAAAATATTGGAAAATATAGTTTGTCGGATTGTATAATAGATGGCACTATAAAGTATCTATAAAGTATCCAATATTTTCATGTCGATTTATAGCGCGGTACATTAAATTAATGCGAAAATTTGACATTTCATTAGGATTTTATTTTAAGGTTTCATGGTTTGCTATATTTTTTTATAAATAGCAATTGATTTTATAGAAATTGATGATTTCGATAATGTGCATGATTTCGGCTTACCAGATAAAAGTGAAGAAGAAAATTACCAACCAAAGCCAAAAATCTTAAAAAGCACTAAAATCAAAAATAAAATTTAAAAAATTTGAAAACATAACACCATTAAAACCGAAAGACACGTCAAATTAGGCAAGTCAAAATTTATCTCTACACTTTTTTTTTAGCTCGATATTTATCTGTAGATTTGTGGAGACCACGTTAAAATTTAGCTTCGCTCGAGCTCCATATATTGTATAATTTAAAATACCTCAATAAAAATTTAGTACAATTTTTTTTAGTTTCGGTCATTGTTTACCCAGAAAATAAGAGATAAAGATAGTCGTACTCATTTTTCCATGTCAAAAGTAGAGTAAACAATATTGAAAGCAGTTATTTTTTGAAATGTTTTTACACCAAACAAGCATCTCTTGTCAGCAACTCCAGTGGGCCACCATTCATCTCTTATCTGCAAAGGTTCCCTGAAAACAGAATCTATTAATGAATTAATTTCTCTTAGCCGCAGGCTGTAATAAATTGTATTAGTTTTTGCCTGAAAATATGAAATTATAAAAATTATAAAATAATATAAATTAGATTTAAAAAAAATTGATTAAACATTACAAACCAATTGAACTAACCGTTTTACGACAAAAACCGTTGTTATTTAAAAATGACACCATAACCATATAAACGGAATAATATAAATATGAACCGAACAAATATAATATAATATATAATCTAATATAATATTTATCTTATTTTGGTTTGGTTTTGTCCGCGCAGCACATGCCATCATCTTATCTCTGCTGTCTTTGTTCTTTTCTGCTGTCTTTCAAAATTTGAAAATCCCTTCTTCCATAATCTTCCTGTGTCCTTCCCTATTTCATATACTCAAACTTTGACGTTTGGTTTCATTTCCACTTTATCCACTTTATGCACATTATATTAAGTTTCTCGCCGTTTTCACTTCCTCATATTGTCATTATAATTTTCGCAACCGTCCGAAGACGAGCAAGCACTTTGTTTTTCAAATATTAACTATTAACAATTACAAACTAAAAGATGCACAAATTGTATCTTATTTGTTTTTATTTTGGTTTACAATTTTGACATTCACAACGATAACTTTAAAATATAGAATAACTTTTATACTCTACTCATTTGTAGATGGCAGTCGTGTCTGCAAAAGTAAATTCTATTTTACATGAGAACAAAGAAATAAAATATATTAATTATTTTTTAAATTAATTTTTTTTTATTTAAAATAATTTTTTACAAAGTAATTAGTCATTTTTGATTCTAACAATATAATAATAAAGCCACTCCTATATATTCTTTCCATAAAGTTTTGTTCTGGTTGATTTTGCATTATGCGCACTACTCAGGTAACTCAAAAGGTTTTAGGCTTTTGAGTCTTTTTATAATACCTTCTTGATGAAGTAGTCTTCCAGCTTCAATATTAGGGTGATGATGGAGCATCGCCTGATGTTTTTGAGCACATTTCTTGATTTCACTTGCGACTGTGTCTATTCCGAGATCTCTATGAAGGTCACTATTACGAGTGTACCAAGGAGTTTCTTCCAATTAACCAGTACATTTTTCTATATTTTAACTGAAGCTCTTCTGCTTTCTTTTTCACATGTACTTTCCACTTTAACTTTGCATCAAGGTTCATACCAAAGTGTTTTGCTTGACTTGCATGCGGTACAGAGATATTGTTGTGAGTCACAGGTAAGTGGTTCTATTGACCTATTAGTGAGGTTAATGTAAGTAGGACTTTGATTCATTCACTTTAATTCTCCACTTAGTTAGTCAATCTTGTATATTATTTATGGCTATTTTTAGTTTGAATGTGACTTCACCGATTGTGTCACCAACAGCTAGAATTGCAGTGTCATCGGCAAACGTGGCGGTAGTTGTATTGCTCGTATGTGGTTAGTCGCTTGTTAACAGTACAAAGAGGAGTGGCTCTAAGACACTCCTCTGCGGGACTCCTGCTTTAGCTTCTTTTATGCTGGAGTAAGTTCCTTCTTGTTTAACTTTAAAGTATCTTCTTTTCAGGTATTTACCTTTAGCAGTCCGCAATACTTCAATGACAGAGTTTTCTCCAATTCAAATATTAAACCATCTAGCCAGACTTTGGCAAATGCCTGAGCTTTATCCAGAAATATGGCGGAACAAATCTTTTTCTTATAAGGAATTTTCTATTAAATCAGTTATTCTATAGACTTGATCGATTATGGAGTGTGTTTCTCTAAATCCAAACTGATGGAACGGAACAGCTCCTGATTTCATAATTTTTGGTTTAACTCGTTTTGATAATAGTCTCTCAAACAGTTTTGACATATTGGGAAGAAGTGATATTGGCCGGTACGAGGTTAATTCACTTGGTGGCTAACCTGGTTTAGGTATCATTATCAATTCCGCAAATTTCCAAGTTAGCGGGACATAACGGAGTCTAAGGTAAGCATTAATCATGTCCGATATTTTTTAAATAGCTTTATTAGGGGAACCGCTCAGAACTGGACATTTGAAAATTGGATATTTCAATACGAGATAAGGTACAAAACGAGGTATGGTACAAAACTGGATATTTCAATACAGGATATTTTGACATATGATTTAAACTTAAAATGATTTTCTAGGAAAGTTCTGGAATACAGCCAATTAGGGAGGAACTCGGCGAATTCTTAACCGATTTTAATGAAATTCGATACGTAGGAAGAAAATGGGATTGTAAAATGATTTTTTGGGTAAGTTCTGGAATATGGCCCATTAGGAAGGAACTCGGTAATTTCTTAACCGATTTTGATGAAATTCGATATGTAAGATGAAAATTGGATTTTAAAATGATTTTTTAGGAAAGTCCTGGAATAGGCCCAATTAGGGAGGAACTCGGCGAGTTCTTAACCAATTTTGATGAAATTCGATACGTAGGAAGAAAATGGGGTTTTCAAATGATTTTTTGGGTAAGTTCTGTAATAAGGCCAGTAAGGTTCCGTACTTGAATATTTCTAAGGAGAGAAATAGAATTTTCCTTTACCTAATGTTTTTTTTTTAATTGCTGCTTTTCTCATCTTATTAAAATAATCATTGACTTGATCGAGTTTACTGTCAGTAAAATTTATCTTCATCTATTTTTTATTCTTCTACTTAATATAACTTTTCTTCACTTTAGAGATTCTATGTAAGAAAAATGAATTAAAAAATTAAAGAAAAAGAAAATAAATTATAAAATGATTTTCAGTTAAAAGCCAGATTATTTGATTATTTAATATAAACAAGATCGAGCTCTAAAATGAACATTACATTAAAAATCATGTGCATAATATAATACATACATATTGGTATTTAGTAGCGATAGAAAAATTCCAATCTTGAACACTTAAAAAAAGTAATTATTTACGATTTGGAAATTTCTTATTTTTTCACTTTTCGATACAACACAGTTACAACCTACAATTTTGTTACAAACTACAATGCCCATCCTACATATAGAATTTCATCATAATCGGTTAAGAACACGCCGAGTTCCTTCCTTATTTGCCATATTCCGGAACTTTTCCAAAAAATCATTTTAAGTTAAAATCACATATCGAAATATCCTGTTTTAAAATATCCAGTTTTGTACCGTATCTCGTTTTGTACCTTATTTCGTTTTAAAATTTCCAGTTTTGAATTATCCTGTTTCGTCAAATCCAGTTGTAAAATATCCAGTTTCGACCGGTACCCCTTTATTAGGTAGTTGTTTAAGAATATCTCCAGTTATCAAGTCATCTCCTAGTGATTTTTTAAGTACTACATGTACTCTTGCTTCACTACTTTAGCACTAGTTAATGGAATTTCCTGTCTCAAGATGGTTGTATGGTTTTTAATCAGTATATCCTGTAGATTAAGTGTTGTTAAATTGGGATGAAAGGTACTCTTGAGATAATTCGCGAACCTTTCTGCTTTTTCTTCTTTGGTTTTGGCCAGGCGATGATTATTTGTTCTTATTGGTGATATATGTGCATAACTGGCCTTTTCAGATATTTGGTTTCTTTCCACAATGAAAGTCACTATCTTTATCATAGATCAGAGATTGTAGGTATTAATTTTGTTGATTTATTTTTAAATTCCCGTATTTCTCTGCGTATTTGTTCTGTACGTTGCCATTCCCTTTGGGCACTTCTTTTCTCTATAACTAGTAATTTAATTTTCATTGGATAGCATTTGCCAGCTATTTTTTTGTTTGTTGTAATAGTGCTTTTCCACGCTGCTTGCTATTTATCTTTGACGAGCTTTTCCACCTCTTGTTCTAATGTTTCTTTTGATGAAAGTTGTGTGTTTAAACTGATGCTATTGCTTAAAATTTTTCTAGTCACTATATTTATTTGTTAACATTGGCTGCTTGTCATTTGTAATTATTGTTTCACTTATTATCATTAAAAAAGAGGAATGGTCAGATGTGGAGGCAAATCCTTCCCGCACTTGTATACAATCAAACGGGATTTTTCTTATTATCCTAGTAGAATGCCAGTTGTAGTTGTATTTAATTATTGTTTGATGAAGCTCTTAACCTTTAGGTGTTGTTAGTATTGATCTCCAGTCTGTATGTTTAGCGTTAAAGTCACCCCCGATTATGCATTTTTCACCTAGTTGCTTGAAGAAGTGTGTATAAACATTCTCTTTGTTGCTGTATCTAGGTGGGCAATATATTGCGGCTACCACTACTTTGTGGTTGCGGGTATTAATGCTAACGCTAATTGCTTGTACTTCATCCCTTTCAAGTTTTAGTTGTAGATCGTATTTAATATCCTTTCTTAAAATAAAGGCACTGCCCCCTCGTGCATTATTATTAGGATATACTACTGAGTGAACTTCGTAGCCACGGAGTTTTATAAGACTCTGAGTAGTAAAGTGTGTTTCAGATAATAAGCATATATCTAGGTTTTCTAAATCAAGAAATAGTTGTATTTCATTTTGTCGTTGCAATATACCATTGCAGTTCCATGCAAAATTTTTTAAATTATTTGCCATGTTAATTAGCAAAGAGAGGCTACCTCTAATGCTGTTTGACTTTTTTATAGTAGAGTGAGCCTTTGCATGATTGATATGAGGGCTCTTTGTTGTTTTTTTTTTTCTTGTGATCTAAGTCTATTAAGAATATCTTGTTGTATTTTATTAGTTTGGTTATTATTGCATAAAATAAATGAAAAGAAATTTCCTGATGCAAAAACTAAAACACTTATTTTTCGAATTACGCTCGTATTCAAAACACAAATTTACTACAGAAGCGCTTGCTCGCCTTCACTTTACGAAAAGTACAATTTAAACGGAAACCGAATTGCACAAACAATTTTTATATTTTTTTAAAAGTAATTAGGCAATGGTGCGTCTCAACACAACCACCATTTTTCAGGGCTAAACACCCACCTTAATAAAATGTTCACTAACTTTTGACATTAAAATTTGAATATTTTTTCCATTTTCTTCTAACTGTAAATAATGTTAACGATTGATTACTATACTATATTCATATACTTTATTAAGTTTCTAGTTTTAAAAATAGAAAACAGAATTGAAATTAATCCTCAATAATAAAAAAAATATTAATCCAGCCTTTACATCAAATAAAAACATGTGGTTTACGTGCCACCTAGATGTTATAAGAGAAGTAGAGTGGCTAGGAGCAACGACAATTGAAGAAACAATTGTGTCATAATAAATGTAACAAAATGTCACAATTGAAAGAAAAAACTAAGGTTACTGTGTGAATTTTAAAATATATTCACGTCAATTTTTGAATTACCCGATGCAGGGGTGGAATGTTGTAAAATCACTATCGATACTATCGAAAGTGATGATCACATCACTAGTGATTTAAGTTGGTATGTTGTATCATTTTCGACAGATAATCGATAATTGTAAATTGCAACACTTTTTTTTAACTTGAAATGACAATAGTACGATAAATAATTGAAGCAATATTAGTAAAGTAATTTTGTTTGTTTTATTGTTAATAAAAAGTTCCGTCATCATCAAAACCTCAAAATACATTTTTAGAGTGTCGTATGCTAAGGGACAAATATTTATGACACCTAATATCGTATATTTGGATATAGAAATTGCATCTCAGAATTTTACTTTGTTTTATAATAATATTATATGTTTTTATAATATTATAATATAAACAAGCTTATTCTTAATTTTTGAAAATTACTATTAATAAATTTTAATTAAATTGGATTAATATTTGTTTTCCTTGAAGTCTAAACATATATCACTCATATTTCTGACGAGTGATGAAACATCGAAGTTTTCACTTGTCGAAATTGGTACAACATACCAAAAGTGATAATTTATAGAATATCGAAAATTGTGATGTTACAACATCCCACCCCAAATAACTTTAGTTTTAACGTACACCGCGATCTTTTTGCTGACTTGGCGCTTCTTTAGTAAACTTTTATTTTCGGTAATACCTTAGACACATATCTGGTTTCGTAACTAGGATTATGAAACTATGTTTTGCGAGATGAGATTAGATGACACACTATAGTTCTCATCTCATTTGACAGTTCGTCGTATTTCATTAAAATTCATTAAGTTGATGGTTTTGTTTATAAAACTGAGTCAGAAAACTTTGTGTTTGAGTGCTATTATTTACAAATGCCGAATAAAAAGACTGTGTTCATTAATTATATGCAACAACTTTCAGAATATAACATTTTAATTAATATAATGGATGGGGAATCCACGCGATTGAGGAAGAAAGCGGCTATTGCGAGAAAACGTCTATTTACAATTTAGACAATTGTAAACAATATGTCTCATTGTTGATGAATAAAAATCGGGTTGTAAAACATAAACGAATGCGTTTTTGGTTAATTGTCGAGAAATTAGGTTCATCAGCGGAGTACAGAACAATAACCTCATTATTTGGAGTCAGTCGAACAACAGTTGGGGAAATTGTTCTTGAATTTTCTCAAGAAATTTTCAAACAATTTAAAGCAGTATGCTTTAATACGTTTACACCCACTCCCGAGAAAATTGAAGAAATAGTTCGGGGTATAAAATTCTCGAGTTTCCTCAATGTTTTGGTGCTACCGATGGCTGCCATATTGAAGTGCATCCACCCAAAGAGCAGGCCACTGATTACTATAATTTTAAGGGGTGCTATTCTGTAATACTGTTGGCTGTTGTGGACTACCTATATAGATTCACTTATTGCAACATATAATCACTAGGAAGGATGAATGACTCTGGAATCTTTGAAATGTCTAAGGTGAAAGCAGAGCATCTGTGTAGCCTATTGTTTCAAAGCAAATATAAATTAATCGAAGAGGTCAAAGTTCTAGTTCTATTGATTGGAGATTCCGCATCTCGTTGTATCATAATCTTTCCAATATTATGATGACGCCATATCTTTATTCAACAACTCAGTTTTACGAGGAAAAATTATTTAATTACCATCTTTCAAAATGCCGCAAAGTTGTTGAAAATGCATTTGGCCAATTTAAAGCGAGATTTCGAAGAATCGGAAAAGGGTTAGAAGTACACGTCGACAACGTCAACGTCCTTATAAATGCCACAACGATACATGTAATCAGTCCTGGTTTAAAGATTTGTCAACTCAATCTGCTAGATTCAACCGCAAACTCGAACAAATTTAGGAGATGGTGTTGAATCAGATGGCAACAGAATTCGCAAGGCAATTGAAAATTCAAGTTTTTTGGAAATCTATATTAGCATTGACAAAACTGTCTACTAATTTTAATTTTTGATTTTCAATTTTGTTTGCCTCTGCCAATAAATTGTTTGATCGTTTTAATTCATCCGCAACAGTTTGAGATGATTTCTCCATTAGTTTTTTAATTTCTTCGTAATCATTATTTTTCCGTCTTTTAGCTCGTGGGGATGGTGCTGGAGGTGATATCGATGAAAATGGTCTTCTTACTGACCCAAACGCCGAAGTAGATGGAGTTGGAGATTCTCCTAATATATCACTTATATCTGAAATCTAAAAGCGCATTGAATTATGTTGAATTAAAACAAAATATAAATAAAAAACTTACCAAACTATCATTTGATCTCGCCAATGTTTGAACCTGTCTATAAATTATAGTTAATTATATAAATTATCGATATACGTTGGGTGTACATAACAAGTTTCCTCCGATAGATCGTCCGATAGATCGTATATATATATATATATATATATATATATATATATATATATATATATATATATATATATATATATATATTAATATATATATATATATATATATATATATATATATATATATATATATATATATATATATATATATATATATATATATATATTTATATATATATATATATATATATATATATATATATATATATATATATATATATATATATATATATATAATTTTTTTACCGGTTTCTTTTAGTCAAATTATTTATTTTATTCTGCACTTCTGTTGTACTGATGTTTATGTTATATTCGGCTAGTTGTTGTGCCATTTCTGCCATAATGTGTCCATTTCGTTAGGCCTTTCTCAGCTTTTCAAGGTTCTCGCCCCAAATATCAATAAAGATATTATTTCCCCCCTCCGACCATATTTTTCTATTTTTATTTTTATTTTTCATTTAACCAGTATTAATTATTTAGGAATTATTATTATTATTTATTTAAAAATATCCGTCAGTTTATTTTGATTTGAAAACTGGAATATAAAAAATGGTTACATGTTTGAAGATGGTTACATGTATTAAAACCAATATTTATAGTTTTAGGTACTCACTAATTGAGCAACTCGGCGCTGTCATCACTAAAATGCTATGGGATGAGAGAAAATATCTCATCCCGAAACTACGTTCAAACCGAGTTGCAAACCATGGTTAGGGGTGACACATTACAACGAAACCATGGTTAACTCGAAACCATAGTTATGAAACCAGTAGTGTGTCTATGGTATAACTCAATTCTTTATCGAACTTTTTGACCGATAGGATTAATTAAATTCTAAACTTAGCGTTCAAATCAAATTGGTTTCAATTTTTAGTTATATTTTATAGTTTAATTAAGATAAAAGTTCTAAAAAATTATCTTAATGTACAATAAAAAAAACTAAAAATATGATTTTTGGATAGCAAAAAATTGTATCGGACAAAAAGTTTGTTTGGTGTGAAAGATGCGTTAGCATTGAAAAATATATTTTTCAGTGTTTACTCATTCTTTTGAAGCCGACTGTATACAAGTTTTGGTACATTCAGATGATGGAATTAAAAAAATATTACATCATCTACTCTGTACTATACACCAGCAAATTAAATGTTTTATTATGCTCTAACTTTCTCTCCATCTCTTTTGCTTTATTAGTTATAATTTTCATTTCAAGTGCATATAATTATTAAAAAATTAATTTGGTTGTAATTTAAAAACTAACTATATGTGTTTATCGAGAAGAAATAATACATGATGCAATTTTATGATTAAATTGACTTAGCATAAAAATGCAAAAGTTGGAAAAACAAGTAAGACAAATTGGCATTTTGTGTTGAAATCGAAAAGAGATAAAAAAAATTAACATTTACACCAACTAGAGACAATATTACAAGCAAAAAAAGTGGTTTTAGCTAGAAAATAAATATAATTATACACCCGGGGTTGAGGTTAATTAGACTGGAAGTGAAAAAAAAAAATTGCTACTACAATTTAACAATTTAGGAGCGTAGTGCAGCTACAGCTTGTAAAAACATTAAACTCAACTAAGCACACATTGGTGACTTTGCAGACTATCACTATTTTTTTTTATTTTAAACCGGACATTAATGATTTTATTTCATTTAATTACAGATTTTTTTTTATATGTCTGTACTACATGTCATGAATTATAATTAGATTATAATTTATAACTCGTATACCATAAAACGAATATTCGAAATGGGCACCGGGTAGACAATAACATAAATCATAACGATAACACTGAACATGATGCAGTTATCACCTTTATTAAATAAGTGCAGTGAACCATTTTCTTTGAACATGTACATTTTTGAAGAGATACCCAAATGTTTTTTTTATTCGCGAGATATTTGATTAAATTCGTCCAAGAATATTTTTTTAAATTTTTATTTTAATAATTTATATTCGTTATGCTTCTGGTGATAATATGCCCCAGACATAAACTATTAAATATATATATATATATATATATATATATATATATATATATATATATATATATATATATATATATATATATATATATAATTATATATATATAATTCAGGTTTCATGTTTTTGTTTCGTTGAGTTTTTTGTTTAACAACTTGATGAAATCAAATCAAAATCAGCATCATATTATCATTTCTCTTATTTCAGTTACTGAGTATTTCTTGTTTGAGCTGCTACCCGTATTTCAGCTCTATATATATTTATATATACATACATATGTATATATATATATTTCAACAATATCGCTGATGTATTATTTTTGCTATATTTAATCTAATCTAGACAAAATAAAATATAATGAAACAAAAAAAAAAACTAGGGAGGAAAAATCATCACCATCAATCAATGTCAAAAAAAAAAAAAAATAAAATAAAATTTCTGTTTCGTTGGGAAAAGTTAATAATATTATAGATAAAAAACAGATACAAATTTATGATTTTAATTTATATACCTTTAATTTAATTAGTATTTTATTTTTTAAGTTATTAGGATTTTTTTTTCTAAATTTATATCAATTAAAAATTTTTATTAATTTTTTTCATTTTGCAACTTGCCAATGATTTTGAGCACATTTTTATATATTGGCCAGAATATATATATATATATATATATATATATTATATATATATATATATATATATATATATATATATATATATATATATATATATATATATATATATATATATATAAATATATATATATATATATATATATATATATATATATATATATATATAAAAGAAGTGAACATTTTAATTGTCACTCCATAACTCGAGAACGGCTCAACCGATTGCCATAACATTTTTTAGGGAAGGAGCAAGAAGGAGTGATGATGGTTAGTTGATTAAAATCCAAAATCGGTTTAGCCATTCTCGAGCTACGATTTTTTTCCTGAAATGAACTCGCTCTTTGTAAAACAACAACAAATTCACGTAAAATCGAAAAATTGCAAATATCTGGAATTATTCTTTAGTTTTTTTTGAATTATTCTTAAATAAACAATCCTTAATTCATATTGAATAATTTCATTGATTTAGAAAAAAAAGCCACCAACAAGACGATCAACTATAGATCGACGTACGCGTAATTCTACCTATAGATTTAATCAAAGGAGAGCGCAAAGTTTAGAGTAACACTCACAACAAAATCAAGTACCACCATTACGAAACGCACGTTGTCATAGATCGGCCGATCCAAATCCATTAAATCCAGCATCGAGACGAACGACACGACTTTCACGTCGTGTTGTGCAAGAGATGGAATATGCTGCTTTCGCTTACAATAGCGAAAATGATTATAGTGAACATGCCAATATTGGTAGAATGACGGTGAGATGTCCACATTGTGATGCAGCCAAATTCAACGTGAAACGCCTGGCATGTGTTGTGCTAATGGCAAAGTGAGACTGCCATCATTTGAATCTTATCCCGATCCACTTCATTCATTCATTTTTGGAACGTCGCAAACGCCTAAGCATTTTTTGTCTCATAGTCAAGAATACAATACATTTATTCTTGACTATGAGACAAAAAATGCTTAGGCATTTCAAATGATTTCTTTTGGTGCGACCAAAATTGTAAGAGACAATTTCGTGCCGACGTTTAAGGTGGAATATCATATGAAAAATGCGTCATGAGCAAAAATTTTTTTGATATGTTCAAGAATTCTGACAGATTTAAGGTCAGATTTATCATCGAACTGGTTCTTTATTGCTATATCCTGATGCTGAACATCAATTTTTGCAAATCTATTTTATCAGGATGCAAACCGTATATTGGATTGGCGTTGTACAATTGCTGCGCGTGCAAGGCGACAAAAATCAGCACAATGAATTAATTTGATTGTTCAAAACCGCTCTCGGTTGTATGCCATCTGATGATCACAGAGTCGTTATCAGGGCTGACAAAACGCCCTTTGGAGAGCATGCGCGACAATTTAATGCACCAACCATTGAAGAAGTAGCCATTGTAATTGTTGGAGACCAGTTTCAATCTCGCGATATTGTGCTACATCGAAGAAATGAAGAATTACGGCGTATTTTAGAGCTTCACCGTAGCTATGATGCATTACAATATCCGTTATTGCCCTGTATACGAATGATAGATCCACGAACCGGTAAAATATATATGAATTCAATTTATTTATTTCAAAACAAGAAGACATGATTTTAATTTTCTGGTAATGTATTCATCATAGGTCGTGAGGTAGAAAAAAAGTTAGTGGGATAAATTATTATTCGTATAGATTCGAGATTCGCCAAAAGAAGACGACTTTATTATGCGATGTGGCAAACTTTTCCACCAATACGCAGTTGAAATGTTTGCGAAAATTGAAGCATAACGCCTTAATTAACTTCGATTCAATCAAGCCAAATTGCGATCGAAAGAATACATACACTTGCGAGATGCAATAGTGAATGATGGTAATGTTAAAGATATCGGACGTTTAACAATATCACCATCGACATATGCTGGCAGTCCGCGCCACATGCACGAATATACGCAAAATGCAATGTCATACGTTCGCAAATGTACCCATATGTGACCTATTCATAACGTTCACATGCAATCCATAGTGGGCTGACATAAAAAACAATTTATTTGATGGTCAGAATCCAACCGATCGACACGATATAACAGCAAGTGTATTTCGACAGAAACTAAAAGCACTGATGCATTTGATTATCAAATTGCGAATTTTTGGAGAGGTGCGTTGCTGGATGTAATAGATTGAGTGGCAAAAGAGAGGGCTGCCGCCCGCGCACATCTTGATATGGCTGGTTCGTAAAATAACACCCGATCAAATTGATAACATTATATCAGCTGAAATTCCATATGAAATCAGCGATCCAGAATTATTTGAAGTTGTTACGAAAACTATGATACATGGCCCTTGCGGTCAAGTAAATATGAATTCACCATGCATGATCGATGGAAAATGTACAAAACGGTATCCCAGAGCATTAACTTCGTATACAATTACAGGTGACGACGGATACCCGCTGTACCGACGTCGGTCACCGAAGGATAATGGCCATACAACAACAATTAAAATACGCAATCAAGATATTGAAGTTGATAATCGTTGGATTGTGCATTATTCTCCACTATTGTCAAAAGTATTTCAGGCTCACATAAATGTTGTGTACTGTAATTCTGTGAAGTCGATTAAATGCATTTGCAAATATGTGAAAAAGGCAGTGATATAGCTGTTTTTGGAGAAGCTGGTGACAATAGCAATGATGAAATCGGCCAATATCAAATGGGGCGCTATATTAGCACTAATGAAGCTTTTTGGAGAATTTATTCATTTCCAATTCATGAGCGATATCCTGCTGTTGATCATTTGGCTGTTCATCTTGAAAATGGCCAGCGTGTGTATTTTACCGATGCGAATGAACATCAGAGAGCAGCACAGCCACCAGCAACAACATTAACTGCATTCTTTCAATTGTGTAAAAGCGATGGATTTGCCAGAACGTTGCTGTATTCAGAGGTAACGCATTATTTTACTTGGACTGCAAAGAAATGGCAACGACGTAAACAAGGAACACTTGTTGATGGCCATCCGGGTGTTTTTTTGGCAGATACCATGGGAAGATTATACACAGTTCATCCAAACAATGCAGATTAGGTTTACTTGAAAATGATGCGCATTGGGATTTAACGCTTCATGATGCATCGATTGCTTCTCCTCCACATCAAATACGTATGTTATATGCCATAATCATATCATTATGTTTTCCATCAGATCCACTTGAATTGTGAAATAATTACAAAGATTTTATGGCAGAAGATCAATTATCAATTATCAATTTCCCGTTGTAATGTTTACACTCTATCACAACGTACTTATTGTACAGATATACGAAAAGTGGATTTTTAATAACTAAATGCTGTGACATGTATTTAAATCAAGAGACAATACAAAACAAAAGGTTTACTTAGGGCCAGCAAGGCGGACCGGGCTCAGCTAGTATAAATATATATATATATATATATATATATATATATATATATATATATATATATATATATATATATATATATATATATATATATATATATATATATATATATATATATATATATATTTATATATATATATATATATATATATATATATATATATATATATATATATATATATATATATATATATATATAAATATATATATATACATTTATTGAAAAAAGGTCTTTCAAATTAGAGTTTACTAATCAGGTTTTTAAAGGTTTTGAAACTTGCAAGCAAACTGTTTATTTTAATTGGTTACCCTTATATAAGTATTTTCTTTCTCCCCGTTAACTTTCCATGTTCAGTTGTTTTGAACGATGCGCTTTCAACTTTGGTTTTTTGGAAATGTTATATTAATATGCACAATTTTGTTAATATAACATTTGTTAATCTAAATGGATTTGATCTTTCATTTCGTCTGTATCTTAGATGTTTTATATCTGAGTTACAATCTAAGGCTCTTGGTCCTGATAATTAGCCGATTCGTTTATACATTCGAAAATTTAAAAAATTATAACATTGCCTTCTCGAAATTATGATGAAGTTTGAACATTAAGGTTCTGTAAGATGTGTATAAAGCAGTGTTGCTATTTACTTTTGGGATACTTTAAGATCAAAAAAATATTTTTTGGTACCTCTGGCAAAATTGAAATTTTGACATCGAAGTTTATTGGGTGTTTTTGTAAAATTTTAAATTTAGTTGTTTATAAATCCAATCAAGCTTGTACTGATGATATTACTTATTTTCAAACGATTATTTCAAAATGTTTAACTAGATTAGATATTATTATAAACATAATATTATTTCCTCTGGACAGCTTAATGCCATCAATTATGAGGATTTTATTAATTATTTCTTTTTATTAGACTGGTTTAATCTTTGTTTCTATCCTAAGAGATTTGGCTTATAAAAGATTGGAATTAGAACTAGATTTGAAATAATTTAAAAAAAACTTTTGAAGCGTTTCATGTACGTCGACTGATTTAGTCATTAATTTTTTGCTGATGATATTTTTGTCCAGGATCAATAAACCTAGTGAATCTTATTTCCTAATAAGTGGGAAGTGTGGCTTCAATTATTCCCCTTCCTGTAAAGGATCTGCTATCTTTTAGACAAAGGTTATTCATTTGCTATTTTAGTCCTTTTAAACTTTTAAGTTGTATTGCAAATTTTTCAACTTGGATATTTTGATGCTTTATTCATATTTGAGTTTTCGTAAGCAATCCGTTTTGCCCAGTTGACTACCACATATATCTTGTTAAAATTTTATACCAATTTTCAGGCGAGGTTAAAATTTGATCATGTATCCGAATTTAAGAATTCAATTTTTGGATGCGGCTTGTTTGAACTTTACTCTATGAGAACTGATGTTATATTTTGAAAATAATTAAGTCAGTTTTATATTATACTTGCATAAGATGTATCATTATCATAAAAATGTTATTGATTGATTGATTGATGAGACTGTGGGACCAAGTGCTTGTCCAGTGTTCCGGTTAACGACGGTTTTTACATTTAACAAACGGTAGGATAGGAGGGATTTTCATATATGTTTAACCCGGTTTCAGACACCTCATGATCATTACGGCACAATTATATTCTATTTTTGTGGTGTATGGTAAGGAAGGTATGTGTATGATAAAATTGAACCGGTTTCCTGGTAGCCAATATTTAAACTACTGTTAGCACAAGAAAATCACAATTTTATTGAACTGCTCTGCATTCTGTTTTCTGTATTCTGTCACCTCTTATCGGAAACTTCAGTGTGCCGTTATTCAACTTAATCTGGAAAAAAATTCCTAAAAAACAAAATATATTTATGGGTTAAATTTTCCAAGCCGTACACTGCAATAAATTAAATTAATTTTCACGTGAAAATTATAAATAATTATGCCATCGTCTAATTACATAATAATATAATAATATAATTTCTACAAGCCGTATGCTGTAATAAATTAGATTAGTTTTTGCCTGAAATTTACAATAAATTAATTTATTATATCATTAAAAATATACAGTTATAAAAATTATAATATAAATTAGATTAAAAACAATTGATTAAACATTACAATCAATTGATTTAACCGTTTTATAACCAATATTTCATGTAATCGCCAAAAATCTAATTTATATATACTTTATTTGACACAAAACTTTAAAATTAATATAAATTAGATTTTAAAACAATTGATTAAAAATTATAAATCAATTGAAATAACCGTTATTAACCGTTTTATGTTATTTGTATATACTTTGTTTGACACCAGTTGATAAATTTAAAAATGTTATATTATATTATATTATAAAGTTCGAATTGGCCCAGCAGATTCTGTATGAACCATTGATAATAAACGTAACGAATTGAAATTTGGTTGCCTTAGGAGGGTTTTTTGTATTTGGCTTGCAATATTTCTCAAGTTTTTTCATAGATGACACCTGTTGTTGCTAGTTGATTGATTAGTCAGGCTGGCTCTTTTGTTTTTTGCGATTTAATTATGTCGTTTTTACCATCATTAGATAGCCAGTTTTTTCGTAGATTAGCCCTGTAAAGTTATATCTTTGAAAGACCTCTGTAATTCCTTAAAATCCCGATGAAATGTTGGTAGTTCGACTTTAGGGTGCTGTACCTTCATCGATTTGATGGGGGTTGTTGACTTGCGTTGTCTTTCATGCAGTCAATATATCAAGGAGTCCAGTCTAAAAATCGTTTTAGAAATGATCAGTTGTTTGTTCTTCCTCCTCTTTTCTTACCAAAATTAATGTTATATAAAGTGAATCAATCTCTTCCAATTCCTTAGCCAATTGATTACTTTTTTGGTTTAAAATCTCGTTCTTCTTCTTGTTGAGACAAATGGTTCTTGCATCGGAAAGTTATGCATTTTGAACAACCTGTCATTGTTAATGTCTTCCATTAAAGCTTATGGTGGCTAGCTACTTATGTTTGAAGACAGCTGTAAATTTTCTTCACTCTTAGCCCTATCTTTTATTTTTCGATTCTTTGAGTTGTTGTGTAGCATAGTTGACTCGTCTAGTATGAGGGTCATTAGAATTTGCAGGTTGATCTTTGGTATTTTTATTAATAGCATATCAGGTCGCCTCTTATTTAGCCACAAGTTTCCGTGATTCAATTAAGAATGCCGGTTCTAAGTAAAGGTCTTACTTCTCCTAGGATGATCTCATCGATGATTAAGTATTCGCTAAATATTCATTTTAGTTTAGAGATCCTGGTTTCGAGATAGATTTTTGTCTTTCTGCTATCTAAGTGTTGCAATTTGCGTTTATCTGTGTCAGCTGATTCCCATTCTCTGCTTGTTTTTGGAAAAGTTCTTTCATTTTGGTGGTTTGTTGAAGCATTGATTAATGATTGATGGCAATTGACGATGATTGTTGATGGTCCGTTGACGCAATAGTGTATATTATAGACGTGAACAAATTGCTCGAAAGATCAATCACTGATTTGAATGGGGTGTTTATAAAAAACTTAGTTATCACTGGTAAAAAGCCCCCGTTTGATATGAAATACTTAAAATTTAAGTTTTATTTTACATTTTTAGAGAACGAATCATGGTCATTTATGTTTTCAAACAACAGTTTTAACCTAATGTACTATCTACATGTTTTCAACTCGTGATGAACTACCTACAATTTTTTGTTCCTAAGGCGTGTTTAACTACATTGACGATCATATGAATTTTCACTATAGTGCCATGCTGATTTTAGCATCCAAATTGATGATCTGGTATAGCATGCCGTTCTTTTAGTACTTTACTGTCAGTTTTCTAAATAAAATTAATTCAAATAACTTTGAGATTGTGATATCTTCCATATTTGGGGAATTTACCCTGTTCGCATGATTGCGTTAAAATTATTAGCTCAACGCGTTTGTCCGATAATTCTTTTATCATTTTACTTAATAAAAATATATGAATATATGCAGGAAATCGCTTAAAAGTAATGAATTGACTACGGAAATGGTAGAATGTATAGTTGGAAATTTTTTTGTGAAGTGAGGATACGCCATATTGTTGGCGAGATCTTTGGTTTTCTTATATCACTTCTCACCCAATTTCAACTTGTCAGTCTAATGGGCAAATACTAGTTTACCGGTCTCTTAAAATATTTAGATGTTTTCCACAAAGTGTAGTCTGTTCTCTCTATTGCAAAACCTAAATGATTTTGGATAACTTCAATTTATTCTTTTCTCAGAGCTATTCTCCGCGGGTTTTAATTGCTTGATGTAATTTTCATTTTAATTTTGGTGATCTTTGCTGTTGCCACTACCCTCAGCATTGATGCTGTTTTGAATTAATTTTAGGATATTTTCAAAAAGCGTGTGCTCTTTTTCCAAAATAGTGATGTCACGCATTGCTCTATCTTACTTTGCAAAATATATGGTTTTATGTAAAATGATAGTGATGCAGTTAGTATGTTGTGTTAAAGTCGAAAACAAGTTATCGCAGAAATGTTTGCAATTACCGCTGGTCGACAAGTAGATAAACTTTTATGGACTATCGTCCATCAAAAAAAATTTAATTATTAATTAATTAATTTTTTTTTTAATTTGTATGTCCCGATACTCTTTGTGAAACAGCTCCGGACAACATCTTGTACCGTCAGTCCATCCAGTTTCTGAAATATGCATACGCTATTTGTAATTGTTGCAATGGTGTACAAGAACAACTCGAGTCCTTTACACGATTCTCATAGCCTCCGTTGGTCAAAAAATTATTGAGTCTAAAACTAAATATATTATTACAGGTTTTATTATCATAGAATTCAATGGATTTTAGTAATGGTGGTCACACATTTAAAGCAATTACGTTTTTCCGGAACTTTAGATCCCATGTTATTCATGATATTTGTCGCATGCACAATCATGATTTGTATTACCTTCGTGAAGTGCTAAAGTCCAATTAATGTACATATGCCGAAAAGCTAAAGTTGCACAAAGTGTTGATTACCTTTCTCTGCAATCACTAGATCATGAATTTAATGAATATCCCTGATGGCGTTAATAAAGTACAAGTACAGCAAGTACGCGGGCTCGGTCACATTCTGTAAACCGATCTTAACCGGATGGAACAGTAATCAATGAGAAGACAGCCACAATGTGCTTATTCCACTTTCTTATTATCCTGGAAATTGATTTCTTTGATGAACGCTAAGTAGTTGCCACATTTTTGTGAATTAGGGAAAAGTGAAAATGTTTTTAGTACTGGTAATATTAGTTTTTTGTTACATCAGACAGTGCGTATTATAAAGCCATAATGATGTTTAATGATTAAAATGCGATTGTATAAGTATAAAAATTATGCATATTTCAATAAATTTATCTACGACTACAATATATTGACAACAAAGTAATTAAACAATTATAACATTCTAATAGTTATTAATTATATTAAAAAAATATATATATTTTGCAATTTTTATTGCGTATTTCGAATTAAAATTAAAAATCATAAAATGCACTAATAAAATTTTTAATGATCACAATCATTCTCCAAAAAACAAGATCACATTTTTTTTTGTTTTTGTTTTATTCTCAATTTTCTTATAAAATTTTTATTTATAATCGCCACTCACCGTTATGTACACAAATATAATTGTAATACAGGGTTTACTAATCGGGGATCAATTTGATGTGCCATTATTAAAAAAAAACTGTTATCTGCATGTTTTTATCTGCGTGTTTAAAATGTCACTTAACTCCATTATATCAAAATTACATGTATATGTATCTCGAATATAAAATTTTCTATTCTTTCATTCTACTATTCGAGATGTCACTACGTTATTCTTTTGTTTTTCGTTTAAAGTATTTGATGAATTTTTGTTAATGCTAATACTACTTGATAGATGTCTCTAGGTATAACTTTAGAGAATTTTTAAATCATTCAATTTCGTTATATCCTAGTAGGGTCCTTCCCATGCATCTTTGGCGATAAACTTCCGTGTGGATTGCGACTCCATGAATTCTTCTTCTTCAAATACGTTGTTATTGGCTCGTGCCTTTATCTTATTACTAGAAATTCATATTATCTTGTTCACATACTCCTGGACACATTAAGCTTCCAAAGTTCTAGTCCTCTTGCAGCAGCAAATTATTAGGAACCAGGAGATCTTCCGATCATGGTTTCATAAATCTCTTCACAATGCCGCCTGATTAAGTCGTTCGAGTTTTAACCTCCATCGGTGCTTCTTATCGACTGATCCCATTGTTTACCACATCATTCGTGATAGTCGTCGTTCCCTGATTTCGATATTTCATTTATTTTATTTTTATTTTATTTGTATTTGTTAGTTGTAATGCCACATTGTACTGACTGCTATCATCCCAAACAATAAAATCTTTCTCGTATTTTGACTAACTTTTTAATGATGCTCTTTGTTACCCTATAATATCTGATAAGGTATGTGTGTTTCCGGTTCATTTCCCTTTCGATAATAAATTTTAAAATCGTAGCTTTCAAGTTGTTTGATCCATTGCTAATCAATCTTCCGTGAAAAAATCCCCCTAGGCCACAACAAACCTTGTGCTTGGTACCGGGTATGTCAATACATAACCGCTTTTTAAAATATTGAATGCGCTACCCTATTTATCAGCTCAAGCTAATCCCTTGTCCCATCTGGCCAGCTCAAGCTCTGATTACATCAGCAAATCCTCTTCCAAAGACACGGTCAACGAAGCCATCGATCTTTATTTACAATTTTCTAAAAGTAAACAGTCCAGAACAGCTTTTTCGACGAATATAGTTTCTCCTGCTTAAAGGTCGCTTGGACACAATATTTACATGGAAAACGTGCCAAATATAGAAATGCTTTTGTCCGCAGTTGGTTTATATCCTTTGGATTTTCAGTCTAATATCTCTTCAGTCTCTTCTGATGCTGATGTTCAAAGTGGTCTTTTTCCATCTCTCTTACGATCCTAAATACTTCAATTATGTTTTAATATCAGTACCAAACTGGTCAGTAATAGTACCAACAAATCAGAACCAACAAATTTGCGACAACTTTGAATTATAACCCCAATAATTGCGAAACACTTTCAAAACTCGCATAAAGTTAAACAAATCTGTTCTCTTCTCTTCCAGATCAATTAGAAGGACAGGCGATGTAGCCAGCGCCTTTTTTAAAAGCACACATAATATGTCTGTGTCTGGTCCGAATTTAAATGTAATATCTTCGTAATAATATGCTTTACGAGTATCGTTGCCTTACATTGTGTTAAATAGCGACTTTTTCCTTTTGAAAATGGAGTGACTGTATATTTTGGATAGGAGAAAACGTTAGAGTTCCCGGAATAAATAAAGTTATGAGGATAACAATTTTTAAATGAAGTTTGAAAAAAAAAATGATATTGGTCGTGCGCCCTTATTGAAAAACTCTTTATGTACCATATTATAGCTCAGCAACTTTATTATCTGTCACAGCAACTGTTGTGCTTTTATTAATAAACGCTTGTTTGGAAAATAAATTTAATTTTATTTTCAGTTGATAATACAATTTTTGATCGATCGGTCTTCGATTACAAACATTTTTGTTTAGTGATATTATTTAGTGTTTTTTTTTTTTGTGCAGTGATTACACGTGTTTTTTTGAGTGCTTTTTGTAATACGTACTGTCTATTCGAATATAATAATAATATAGATTCGATTGTAATTTTCATGAAAATATTTTACTATACTCGGGAAAAGTCATAAATAAATTAGAATTTAGAATAAAAATTTTCTTTTTTTTCGGTTACTGTTATTGGTTTTTTATATGATATTTCGCATTTATTTTTTTTGCTGTGAACAGGAGAAAATAATCATAAAATAAAAGAAAATTTAATACAAAAAATTTCCAATTTTATTTGCATAACAAATTCATTGGAAATATCAATATTATATTATATATATATATTTGATTATATTTGAAGAAAGAAAGATATACTTTAAGGATTGTAAATATCAAGGATATTTTTTTTGTGTCTTATCTTGTGAATAATAATAATAATAATAGTAATAATACAAAAAGTATAATAAATTTTATAAGAAAAATGCGACGAAAAATGTTCATTCATTTTAAATGGATTCAATTTCTGTTTGTAATAAAATTGGTGTATTCTCTCAGAATTCCACCGAAGGCCATGGATAATTCAAATGGAACAATAACTCCGGCTGCTCTAACAACAACTACGACGGGTACATAATTTTTGATTATTTTTTAAATTTTATCATACAATTTTTTATTTTAAAATTAGTTTTTGGTACAAAATTTGATTACTTTTGCTCTATTTTAAATTTTATCAATTTTTATAACTTCATAATGGTTTTTAAATTATCGGCTAACTGTGCGTGTATATGTCGCGTTAAATGATTATATAATTATCGTTTCGACTATTTACATTTACTGGTTTTTTCTTGGATTTGCTTCAAGATGTGTACAGTACTGTGCAATGTAACACGGACTACTAAGCATTTTCTATACTGAATAACAACATTTTTCTAAACGAATTATAAAAGCAACGTATCAAAAAGATCATAATCCGTATACTTAGTTCGTAATTAATTGATTAGTTGGTTGGACTGTCGAACCAAACTCTATGGTCATCTCCCGGATAACGCTTGGCCTAGTCTTAGAACGTTTTAATATAATTAGGTACAGTTTGGTATGTCTAGTGTATCGTCAGGTCGATCAAAAAAAATTATTTAACTTATGCGTAATTGTTTTTCCAATTGGACCGTTTACGTTGCTAATTAAACTAACCGTAGAATCCATCAGATGTATCTGGTCTGCTAATGATTTATTAGAATATTCCATGATTTCAATCCTATCTATACCAAATGAATGTAATTGGCGGTAATAAACGCCAGATCGTTTCTGATGTTAAATTTATTCATACACTCCTTTACAATTTTAATGCTGGTTGATTCTTCTTCATTATTTTTAACAATTTGTCCTAATTGTTGCTGTAGTATTTAACGGCACTCAACTTCTCCATCGGGTTTTAATTGGCTTAAGCGGTAGATCTAAATTTGGTTTCGCAGCCTTAAAAATCTGAATTCGCGATGGTGCTTTTAACAAAATGTTTTTTACATTTGATACCAAACAATTGAGATGCATCTGAAATAAATAATAAAATTCGATCTCTTTCAAAATTGTCTCTTAATTTGATTGATTCATCAAATAATATCGATATAGTAAAATGGTTTGTTTTTTTATCAATTCGGCGACATTTAAAAGATATTTTCTAAATGAAATATTAGGGTCGCTATCTAAAATCCCTAAAATAACATATTGGCAATATATTTGCCGATACTATCTGTTGTCTCGTCAATAGAAATCCAAACGTATTTATGTTGAACTGTTACTTTAATTCGATCAATTTTCATATCGTCTAGCTGTTCCACATAATTTCCAAGTTTGGTTAGTGGGATACGGCGTTTTCAAGTTTGCGATGTTTTGCACTGTTTAAATGTTGATCTAATTGCAAATTTTGTTGAACAATGACGGCTTTTTCATAATATTTGTAAAATAATACACATCCTTAGGTTATTTTAAACACATCCTTAGGTTCACTAACTATCATTTTTAATTTTCCGTTTTTAATAGTTTTGTAGGTTCATACAAGATCAGCAGTCAAACCAAGTTAAATTTAGAGCAAGAGAACATAAACAAAACGAACACCAAAAAAAAGAATTAATAATATATTTTTTTGTGAGGAAGAATGTTGTGTTCGATTAAATTTCTAAAATATCGAAAGAAATTTTTTTTTTTTTTTCAAAAAAATTTGTTGAATTTCGGTAAAAAAAATTGGATCCCAAAAATGGGATGACGTGTAGAACAAATTACAAATATATAGTAAAACCAAAAATACAAATATAAAAATCCTATTGATATACTTTTCAAAACACAATCATCTATATAAATTAGATTTAAAAAAATAATTTAGCGCCGAAATCAAATGAAATAACCTTTAAACTGACATAATACGTCATTGGGTTAAAAGGATTTTTTTGTTATTATTTAATTTTTCATTTAATTTCAGAGTTAAATAATTTTTTTTGTGCGTATTGAAAAGTATATTACGAGAATTTTTTATAATTATAATGACGTATTTTATCAGTTTAACGGTTATTTCATTTAATTTGTGTGTTAAATATTTTTTTTTAAATTTTTATTTATATATATTTTGTGTAAATTAAAATGTATATCAATTGGGTTTTAAAATAATGTACAGTTATTTACATACAAAACACTAAAGTTAGAGATTCTGAAAACAAATATTTAACATCAAAAATAAAAGAAATAACCGTTAAACTGATAAAATATTTTATTGTAATTACAAGAAAATCTAATTGATTTACAATTTAAAACACACTAAAAAAATTAAGGTAAAAAAATTATTTAACACTTAAATCTAAGATAAACCTTGAAACCCATCTGTGAGATTTAGAAAAGGCATATTTTGATTAGAATCTTGAATGAAAATTTTAAATAATATTTAGTATATTTTACATAAAATTTAGAGCTTCTGATAAACCAAGCGCAAGCATTTATTTTCGGTCGAAAAAACTATTAAAAAAGTGTTTTTTAACAAAATCTTTGAAGGTTTAAGGCTCAGGCGAATTTGATAAAAAAGAAATATTCAAATGTTTAGAAATGATTTTGTTGCGCAATATTTTATCAGAAATCGATGATAGTAGTCTATTTTGAAAATATGGTTTTAGCAAATTTTAATGCAAAAATTGATAAAACCAACATTTGGCAGAAAAATTAATATAGAAATGTAGATTTTGATAGGTGAACCCAGCTGATAATTTGGGGTCAAATATGGAATGAATTTGAAATAATCACCTGTTCGACTTATCTTGGTCAGTTCCTCCTCGTTGGTATATTCCTGGTGCGAAAAAGGTCGGTTTGGCTAGGCCTGCATTTTTAATTTTTTTAAAGCCATGTTGGTCCGCTCCACCAAAGGTAAAATTTTTGCAATTGTCATAGTAATAGCCCACAAGAGAGACAACTCCAGCTGGATTTCATTTTGTGATATACCTCCAAAGTTTTCTTGATGTAGATTCGCTAATTTTGTGATTGGCGACAAAATGTTTCCAAGATCGTGTCCAAGTAAAAACCCAAGGCTCTCATGCTTCAGTAATTCTACCTCGGTTTTCATTGATCTGGTTAACAGGAGCCCACCAAATAGTTCCAAACGTGGAATGAATATTTATTGGCAAATCTAAACTTTGCACAAACTATACCTTGATGATTCATCTAAAAACCGGTATATTTGGAAATTTGACTGTGCTGTATCCTATCATCTGGAAATAGTTATTTTGTGTTTTTTAGTTATATGCGGGAGTAACGGGTCATGCAAATTAAATTTAATATCCTTAGCGATTAGAACAATATTATTTTTGACCATAATCTTGATAGAGATAGCCAACCGAACGGGTTAAATATTATGGATTCTTCTGGCAACATTTCTCGTTTGAAAGTAGTATATTTTTTGGGCACAATTCCAAACCTAATAATTTGACTAAAGAAATGTATAGATTTATGCAATGAAGGACAAATTGATGTCCATTTTCTCAAACGGATGCCGGTGAATTAGAATATCATGATGATTTAAGCCTGATACTAAGAAAGTTTCTTTTTTGGAATCTGCCCCTGATATCAAATCGTTGACGTACAGATCATTTTTAATAGTTTTGGAAGCTGTTGGAAATTTGCATAAAATTTAAGCAAAACATTTAGTCGTTGTTTCTCATTGGGTATTGCCAGCAATTATCCATCCAAAAATGCTGTTTTGCGTGATGGTTGTATTTTGACCTTGATACACTGTTTTTTCTGTCATCAAATACCAAAAAAAAAATTACTCCTAGTACAATCTAGAGTATTTGACTCCTCAAATACAATATCAGCTAACTGGAGCAACTTTAACTGATCCATAAACTATTGATTCAGGTTTACTGGTGGAAATATTGCAATTTTCGGTAAGATTAACACAGTAACTTAGATTCCTTTGTTTGGTTGGTATCTCGATGAAATTTCAAGGCGCTGCTGATAAGTGAGTGGGGAGTGCTTTGGTGTCTCTTACACCAATAGTTAAAACATTTATTTAGTAAGGATAAGTTCAGATGGGCACAAATGATGAAGACTGAAGATCACGTAAATTAAACAGAGTTTCAAACCGAATCCGAACGCAAACCTGAATCCGTTCCGGTTCAGAGATTTTTTCATAATTCTTTGAACCCGAACCTGAACCCAATCAAAAATAAAAAACAATGAATTTGGGGAAACAATTGGGGAAAATATGGAAGTTCCTAGAATATTCTCCAGTTCATCGGATGATGAACATGACCACGACATGTTGAAAGAAATATTTAAGGACCAAAGAAAATAGTTTGATGGCAGCTACAGAAAAAGAAGAAAATGATAGTGCCAACTGCGTTGATTTTATTATAAAAAAGAGTTTGCTGCCTACATTTCTAATTAAACCGACTAATTCACCTTTTGAAAAGCCTTTCAAATACTAATGTTTAACTGATGATACTGATACTGATGTCTGCACTAATCTCAAATTCGTCCTTTTCTGGATATGTGTGGATGGTATCGACGTTTCATAAAAAAATGTTGCCGCATTAGTTTCCTTTCATTGACTTAGCTAAAAAAAACTGAAAAATTTTTTTGGAACCATGAGGTAATGCATTTAATTCGCTTAAAGTTGCGTTGTTTTTGGACCAGTTTTGGCCAACACAGATTATGGTAGTCCCTTCTATAAATATGATGCCAGTACTGCCATCATAGAAAGCTTCGTTTTTCAATAACCGATCTGGACGGTAAAGAACATCTAATCGGATACACACATTAAACAAAATTATTCGATGGTGGACTTCAAGTACTACGCCGCAGTACTAAGCGTTAAAAAGTATTACCTGTTATAGAAAGGTATCCTTTCATCATATACACGTATCATGCTAAAACTCGCAAATTGGAGCTTAATGCTTACGACTTTCATATAGGTTATCAAAATGTATCGATTATTTTTATATCAGATGCCTAATCAATGATTTTATGTGAAAAACTATCTTTTTAACCATTTTTAAAATTTGCTAGTATTAATTTTCTTAAAGATTCGTGTTCACATAAAATTTGTCCCATTATTTTACTCTTCTTAATCTATATGACTTATGGTTCCGATTACATTGCACAGTACTGTAAATCGATTATACACTATCTTTCCGACGAGAGTACATTTATAATTTATTCGTCATAATATTATTACGTCCAGTTCGTCTATAAAACTATAACTGAAAGTAAATGAGGCATAGTGAAAATGCTATTAATTAAAATAAATTTTCTTCTTATACCTTGATCATAATAAATCGAGAAGAAAATCTTGTAAAAAGTTTTTTTTATACACACTATCATCATCTAAATGCTAGACATAAACTTATAATCATAATTTATAATTTGATTTAATCAGTCAGTAGTTAGTTTTGCTATTTTCTAAATCGTGTATGTAGTGCGTATTAAATTATTGATTGAAACTTGATTGTGGTTTTTATACGTGCATAAAGTTGGTAACTAGTTTTCTGGTAAAGTTGTACTGGTTTTTATTTGATTTGTTTATAAAATAAAAATAAATACTGATAAAACTATGATTATATAAAAACTATAAAGTGGCAATAGCTGAACGTTAGAAATGTTTGTCTGGGAAATAAGAGTTTATGTTACAATATTATGTCTAACATTTTATGTATTATATGTTTGACCTTAATTTTTATTTATTTGCTTTACAAATCTGTTTTGGGTCTAATGCCTATTTAACTTTGATTACATTTGTCATAAATAGGTATATGCTTTTACCACGGCACCCATTGATCGCGTTCATTTAAGACAACGATTCAGATCATAGTTTCCGTTATTTAAACAATGAATTCCAATGATTTCAAACTCAAAAGAAACTAATTTGTGGCTCCATTCGAACTATTACCTTACTATCAGAAAGGCATCATTTATACAGACATCATTTATAGTATTAATATTAAATTCTTAAATATATCGCAAGATAATCTTTTGTATGTTAGACAACAAAAATTTATTTTGCTATAATTTTAATAATTTTAATGTTTCGGAAAATAACCGTTATACTGTATAATACTATCAATCTGCAATAGTCTGCGACACACTAGTTTTTTTTTGGATTGTCTGGAATGCACTTATTGCCAAATGATATTTTGGCATATTCAATGAATATTTGGTATTTTCAATTATTAATTGAAGCAACTGCTACTGACATTTATAAAATGAAAACTTTAACAAAAAGTAGCAGCATGGTTTCCTCCTCAAATATCAGTACGAAATTACTCAAAATCGCTATCTCATTCCAAATAAGGCAATTAACTGATGTAAGAATCGTTTTTATGGCTAAAGTGAATTTGAAAATGTGTTGCTTATAAAATATGGTTTGGTATTGTTTTATGGACAAAAGATGTATAGTATCAATGCATAGTTCTTTACAAAACAAAATGGTGAAAAAACTTTACTCTTAACTTCATAGCCAGCGGTAATTAATTCCACCAAATTTCACTTTGCTATATTTATTGTAATCCAAGTCATTTGTAAAATGTTCAAAATGTTCCAAATAATAATAATAATAATAATAACAGTTTCGTACCGAATCAACCATCCGCCTCCAATGGTTTCAATTCCGAGCTTGCTCATCGTATTGTTCTAGACAACCAGAAGGAGACAAGTCGTTATCTATTACAAAAAACCATTGCCGCCGCAGTGACCTCTGCACCTAATGATGACTGTCCTCTCAGTGATCTTTACACCATCCGTTTAGGATCAGTTTGCAGAACGTGATCGAGCAAGTGTACTTTTTCTTTTACTTCTTGAACGTCAGCAGGAATTTTTATTAAATTCCTGATCTCGTGATTGAAAAAGGTTTTGGTAAATGTCACTATCGTCGAGCCATACATCACGTGGGCGGCTCTTCTCTCAAATGTTATCAACCATCTTTCACGTTCATCTGAAAAGGTAAAACTCTCAAACATGACTACTTCAGCTTTTTGCATTTGCAAGCTATTTTGACCTTATCAGTGGAAATAGAGTATCCAAAGCATTAGGATTAGTTTGAGTATTAGTTTGAGCTGGTTTTCATACTGTTCGGCTTCTCGTTGTGATAATATTCCGGAAATATCCCCTAAGATATAACTGATGTTAACGTTCGGCATTAAGGGTTCATTGTCCTGTTTGATGTTCGAAAATTGCCAGTTTAGTTTCTGCAGTATGACATCGCATTTGATGGGTGCTACATTACTGCAGGCCTGCTCGAGTATCTCAAGACCTGTCGCAGCGTTCTGCATCTCTTGCCAATAGTTGAACAAGTTGTACCGAATTATCAGTTTTCAATGGGTAGGGTACCACATCTATGTGAAGCTCATTATGCATAGGAACATCGTTGCCTGACTGGATGTCTTTAATCCGACCTAACTCCCATCTTGTTGGTATTTGTAATTTATCTCGAAATATAACAATAACAACAGGTGTTAGGCTTGATGTGTCTTGATACCATTTCGGACGATGTTGTAGACGATTTAAATAATCTAACATCCATTTTTGCCACAACTTTACTCGAATGTTTTGCACCACTTTCCTTCGTAACTTCAGTGGTGAAAAAGTGCCTTATCTGGTGGAGCGACTACTGGTTATCTCCGATTAAAATGTTCCTCTGAGTCAACACCGCTAGTAATTCGGGATCCTCCGTTAGTAAGCAGAGTGGTCTAGAAATAAGGCAGGCCTCAATCTGGGTGAGTACAGTTGTCATCGCAGGCTAGTACGGTGACGCCTATACATTTTCTTAGGTCAGTTTTAATGAATATTAGGCTTGTTTCCAATAATCGGCTAAAGTATGGAGTAGACGGTGGGATGAAAGGCACCTACAAAATTGGTGCCAGTATCGCTGTATATAGGGACGACATTTCCCCGCCTTGAGATGAATCTACAGTGATTCACTCTAATCTCGTTTATAATTCGTGTTTTAGTGCTCTTAGCAAGGCCTTATCGTTTTAGAAGCTAACAATTTTAGAAGGCATTCTTAGTTAAACCAATTACTTTTGGTTTTATTAGCTAAGGGCAAAGCTTGACAGCATTGAACATTTTTATGTCCTTTCGTTGATCTTTCTCCTTGTCAGGATGATCAGTGGTTTCCATAATGTTATTGTTAGCAAGATATTTAAGTGTGGATTTTCTTATCTTGATATATCAAAATAAGGAAATGGCATGCGTTCTTACAAAAATCAGTTAGGTATCTGCCAGTTCTAACATTAAAGTCTTACAAATTACTATTTTAGAGTGGGATTTGGTAACGATTTGTATCAAAATACATTTTTTAACAAATTAAAAATGTTACTGGGGTGCTTTCGACGCCCAAAATATATTTTGTGTCCTTAAAAATACTTTCAATTGTCACTGTCAAAATTTAAATGTTTTAAAAATTGGGAGCCGGAAAGTAGAGTTTGATGATACTTTTTTTGCTTGTGTTTCTATATGAAGTTTAAAACTTTGTATTTTAAATTCAAATACTTAGGGTCAGTCCCAATCACCGACTATATATCACCGACGTATTTACATTGAAAACGTGTTATTTTTATTGCAAACGTATTGCATAATCGATGCATAAGGTTCTCAGTAGGACAAATAGAAAAAAATTGAAAACTATATATTCCAGCGCCATCTATCATGAATCAAAGTTCCAGACAAATTCTACATACTTTTTTTAGCCGCGGAATCCGAATCTGCAATAAAAAATAGGAGTTCCTATTTAAATTTCAAAGTTACCCCCACCCACTTATAAGGAGGGGAGGGGGTATTTATTTTTGCACTAATGTATTTCCCTGTGAAATGATATCATAGACATTTTTTTCGTAGGGTGCTTATTTTTCGAGATTATTTCTAAGTCTGACTAAATAAAAAAGTCGGTGATTGGGACAGACTCTTGGAAATAATGTTTGTAGATAGTCTCTAGTCACTTTACTTTATAATTAATGTGAACGTCACTAAAATATTTAATAGTCACGAATATTGTCTCGGCGAAAGGAACAAAATTATTAGAAATTCCGAATTGTGACAAACAGTTTTAGGGTTTAAGAAGATTATAGTTCGAAAATTGAATTAGGCAACAAGAAGAAACTAAAAATTTCGTAGAATTTAGAAATAATTATATTTCCTTGGTCAGTAACTGACTGGTTCGGATGAAATGCCCTTTCCTATTATGATTCATCTCCTTCAGAGAGTGTGGTATTCTTTTCAATACCGTACTCACAGGAGAGCTAAGCTTTGATAATTTTTACATTTTGAGCGATCAAATCGTAGGGATATTTAAAAGTCCGGCTCTTTTTGCATTTTTTTGCTTATAATATATTATTATATTATTTACATAATATTTGCATGTCGACATTTCAATTTTTCTTAACATAGATAAACCCTATTTCCATCCTGGAGGTTTTCATCCAATATATCTGAAAATATATCAATTTTATCATCATAGTATAAGTATACTTTGGTAATCTTGTAATGTAATCTTGTAATGGTAATCTTTACTGTAATGTAATTAATAAAGGAATCAAATGATTTAAGGATAGATGGCTTCCAAATTTTACTGATTTTCATACATTTTTTTTATGACGGTGGTACCTTAAATCCTTTTAATTGTTTGAAAGTCTGAAATTGAAGAAAAATTACGTATTGGTAATAAAACCTTCTGTTAGAGTTCTTCTGTTAGGAAGACTAAAACTATATTGGCGATTTTCATGCCAGCCTCCTGCATCATTTTATCTTTCACCTCATTTAATATTTGCAAAAATAAAATTTTTGAAAAAATGTTCGGCCAGATTTTAAATAAATTTAAAGATTTTTCAGGATAGAAATCTTCAAAATTCATGTGAATCTTTATAAAAGTATGTGTCGTAACGGCAGAATAACCAGACTCTCAAATATAGGCCATGATGCGAGAAAAAAAGTCTTGAAGCATATAACTTTTAAAATTTGTTTTTTCCTAACGTAAATAGGATGTAAGATAGATTTACTTGCACTACCCCAACAGGATAGTGAAAGTAAATCTACAGTATACGTAAGACATACAGTTTCCTAGAGACCAATAATAATCTGTTAAATAATGTGCATTTCCCAGTTTAAATCACTGTCAATTAGAACACCTAAGTATCGAAATTCTTTAACAGAATTTACTAAAAAAACAATTTTCTGTAACGCATGGAGTATTTCTGCTACAGTCAAACGTATGGCATCTTGCCGGAATAGGCATTGCCTGAGTATTCCGAAAATGCAGTAATTTAGTTTTGTGGCTCAAAACAAAGTTATGAGCTTTTAGCCATTCTGATAAACAATTTAGATCGTGTTCCATGAGAGTGACATTCTCTTGTTGGCTGGGACCAGCATATGTAAATGAGAAATTGTCAGCAAACGCAGTCATATTTTTACAGCCAACCGGGTTTTTAAGCATAAGCGTCGCTGGAAACGTAAACTTGTATTCCATTGTGGTATTTTCAATGATTTCTCCAGCGATCGATTCTGAGAGCCTCCAAGGATTTCAAACTCCCTAGATAAATATGCTATTATTGCGCTCACGAAAATCGGATAATATCTCATTAAGATAATTTTGGCTGTTTGAAAAACCTTTTTTCATTTTAAAAATACCGCATCAATGCATCACTATCAATTTGTCTGTTAACTTTGACTAAAATCACGATGTCAGGTGAACCGGTCATTAAATCGTCGTCGTAATAGTCTCTAAATGACACTTCTGCTGCTTTTAAAAATTTTTCCGTTTCGTGCTAAGTGATGGATGATATGAATTGTCAGATAGGGAGCGCTGGACGTGTCTTAAAAGACGTTGAATAATTGAAATTCTCGGATTGGTCTTCTAGAGAACTCCTCCATAGGATTGACTGAGAGTTCCTATCTCGAGCTGCATCGGATCATCTGCTAATTGTCTGATACGAACACGACTTTATTTTTACGAAAACCAGTTAGGATTCCGAAAATGTTTTGTCGAAGTGTAGTGCTGTGTATTATGCCATGCATCGAAAACCACACGTATAGTTTTTGTTATAGTTTTTGTTGCCTTACACCGTGATAAAGAAACTAACACATTTGATCAGGCGAATCGTTGTGGTTGTTCTCCAGGGAGCTAAACATTTTTGTGCTAGGTATTGTAGTCTCTGCTGTGCCAGGTATTGTAGTCTCAGGATTGCCCTATCTCGTGACTTTTCAAGGGATGATGAGTTGTCGTTGAATGGCAACAAGACTGTGTAGCATCCATCATCATTGCGTTGCGATAGTGTGATGATCTGTAATGTTTTTTTGATCCATCGTGCATTAGTTCTTGTTAGTCTTTGTAAGGTGAATGAACACTCTTGATGTCCCAAAAAACGGAGTGTGCTGTTGATGGTGTCATAATTTTCAATTTTCAAGCTCAAATGTCTTGGCTGGCGTGCGATACGATGATGATTGCTTTGGCGAGAATTACTTGTGACTCTTTTGAAAATACGGTACAAACTGGATCAGCATACCGAACTATCATTGCCTATGCACAATCAATTGAAACATAACCTCCACGCGCAAACGAGGTTTGACTTTAGTTCGAATTCCAGTACTGGATTGACATATGTTGTGATGTGAAATTTACTCGGGTTAATGATATCTCCCATTAACTGTCGTAATTGTCGATTCAAACAAACTTCCAGAGAAACTCAAAACAAGTTTATTGAGTATCCAGTAAATTTAATAAGACGTATGGTATGATCTGCTACCTTAAAATTAGTTACTTCGGTACAACTACTCAATATTTACACGGCCTCTAAATAACCTTGAACACGTTAATCATACTCGTTTTCTATAGTTATTAGGTTATTTCACTTTTACGAGACTCACCCTGTGTTTACATTTTAACCGTATACCAAGAGATTTTCACAATCAGTAAAGAAAATTTATAAATTTATGTACTTATATACACCACAAAAGGTGTTGTTGTTTGTCTTATGTTGTTCTATAAGCAAGGATCGCATGGTAGTACATAAAAGATAAGGAATAAATGCAAATATTATTTTGTTAAAATCAACAGTATACACAGCAATACGATTTGGTTGTTTTGTGCTATTTTTGTATTAAAATTTATTATTTTAATATAAAAAATTACAAAACCGCCGATGTGGATTACGTAAATTTTATGTCTGCATAATTTTATCATCATTCGAAAATTAGATATGGTACACAAAATGGTATTGTCTACAAAACAGCGGTTACATATTTAGCGGCCGCATTAATACATAAATTCGTTTACACCAAAAATAATATTCGTCGTACGTATAACAAAACCAACTAGACGAATATAATTAAAGCAATTATATTAAGAAAGTCATTCAAAAAAATCCAATCCAATGGCAGTTATAGCACAATTAATTTTATAGGAACTATACACAATAAAAATAATTATGGTCTACGGTACAGATAATGATTGGGTTTTGTTATGTCATTTATTTAACCAACACAACCTTGTTTTTCATGTCCAACATTTGATCAAATTAATTTTAACTTGTTTCACTTCATTTTACTATATAATTAATTTGATGCCTTGTCCGTCATTGCCACCATGAGTGTTACAACATTTGGTCGCATGCACAAAATTGCAGCGATTTTACTGAATATTTTTATGACAGTATATTGTAAAAGTTCAACAAATTCAAAAATAAAAATAAAAAAAATGTATCATAATTAAATAATCTCCGAGGTCAAATGACACCGAAAAAAAAAATGTATTATTTCGGGCCATCCCGTCAGCCGTAATGTATAAATTAAGCAGGAGATTAGATTAATTATATTTAATGTTTGAAAACTAATTAACAAAATAACAATATTAAATCATATAAATTATGATTGCTTCAATGTATGACATTATCAGTTTTTTTTCAATTTTATTATGCTACAGTTGAACCTATCGACATTTTTTTGTGTTGATTCAAGTTAATTTTAATTTTTAATTCAATTGTTTTACACTTAGGAGTTGACTGAGCGATCAGGTGGTGAAGAAGTTTAAGATTGCCACTTAAAATCGAAAAGCAATCGAAAATCGTTTACAAATCAAATTTTATAAAATCTAATTTTAAGTCGTATTTTATTTGATTTTTTACAACAACAATCCCATATATCGAATTCTGTTTTGGAATTGGTTGAAATCTTTCTCTATTGCTGATATTGTTAAACAAAAAAACCGGGTGGTTTTGGTTGTCCTCAGGAAATATGATGAGAAAAAAAATGAATACGTTATTAAACGGTTATAACAACCAAGGTCAGTCAAGCTCGGGTGATCGTCGATCACCTTCCCGGCAAAGTCGCAGTGGTTCGCAATCACGTACATTCGCCAATTAATTGTGTCTGTTTTTATCACGGCGAGTACGGAAAACGTGCACTTAAGTGCAAACCTCCGTGCAAGTTTAGTCAGTCCACATCGCCGACCATCGTGAAAGGCGATAAGAATGAAAAAAACTAATAAGTCCTCAGGTGGGATCGGCGACCAACAACGTATTGGGTTCTCGTCGATTATTTATTTTCGATAACAATAACTACCTAACTTATCTAATCGACACGGGTGCTGACTTATCAGTTATCCCGCACATTAAATACATAAAATCACTAGACATCATGAAAAAATCGCATGATCTAGTTCTATCGGCCGCCAATGGTACAACCATTCACACTTATGGCACAAAATTGCTTCAAGTGGATCTTGGGTTGAATCGAGTATTTACGCATGCTTTCACTTTAGCTGCAGTTAGCCGTCCAATCATCGGCGCCGATTTTCTTAGTAAATTTAACCTTCTTGTTGATCTCAAACGAAAATGGTTAGTTGATTCAACGAATTTGCTGTCAGTCAACGCCTCAACAATTCGTGTCGATACACCGACACCGATTCATTTCGTTATCGAAAAAGGTTATGGCGTCCTGCTTAAGAAGTTTCCTTCGTTTACAGCAGAGCCTAATTACAATTTACCAGTTAAACACAACGTTGTTCACCATATCGTAACTGAAGGTCATTTACCAGTATATTGACCACGACGATTAGATCAACTGCGTCACAAAGCAGAAGCCGCAGAATTCTAGCATATGGTGGAATTGGGAATCTGTCAACCATCGGCATCTCCCGTTTCGTGTCCTCTTCACATGGTGAAGAAAAAAGACAATGATTGGAGACCATGTGGGGATTATCGTAGGTTAAACGCCATCACAACTGCTGGTCGTTACCCGATACCGCACATTCTGAATTTCTCCATGCATTTGCATGGGTGTCAATTCTTCTCCAAAATCTATCTTGTCAGAGCATATTATCTTATTCCCATTGCTTCGGAAGACGTGCATAAAACGGCAATAACATTCGGCCTTTTCGAATTTACTCGAATACCATTCGGTTTACGAAATGCGGCACAAACCTTCCAGCGATTTATGAACGAGGTCGTTCGTGACTTAGACTTTGTTTTTGTCTACATCGACGACATCCTTGTCGCTTCGAAAACTGAGGAACAACACAAACTGCACTTGGAACAGTTGTTCCAACGTTTAGTGGAGTTTGATGTTCATATCAAGACAGTCAAATGCGAATTTGGAGTAAGAACTTTTAATTTCCTCAGCCACAAAATCACACCAGATGGTATTCTCCCTTCGCAAGAACGAATCAATGCTATCGTGGATTTTCCAGCTCCTACAAATATCAAAAGCATCCAAAGGTTCGTCGGCATGGTAACTTACTACCATCGGTTTATCCCGAAGATCGCTGATATCCTAGCTCCAATTCATGGTCATTTGGCAGAATTACAACGTAAGCCCAAATCGGTCAAAAATTTCTCATGGTCCGAAGAATGCCAAAACGCATTCTCGTTATTGAAATCAGAATTGGGAAGAACGACATTGTTATGCCATCAATTAAGCGAATCCAAGCTTAGTATCACGACCGATGCATCAAACATCGCGGTCGGCGCAGTACTTCAACAGTACCATAACAGTTGTTGGGACCCTCTAGGATTCTTTTCAAAGAAACTCTCCAATACAGAAAAGAAATATTCTGCATTTGACAGAGAATTACTGGCAATATATCTAGCTGTAAAACACTTCAGGTATTTTGTCGAAGGGCGAGATTTTAAAATCTACACCGACCACAAACCTCTGACTCGAGCAATTCAGTCTAAAACTGAACGTAATCCAAGGCAATCGCGCCAATTAGATTACACTAGCCAATTTACAACCAACATACAACATGTTCACGGTCAGGATAACGTCGTTGCGGATACCTTATCCCGCGCAACCGATACAGAGCAAGCAACAGTTGAAAAATCACTCGATTATCAAACGATAATTGAGGCACAAAAAATTGACAGTGAGTTTCAGAATATGCTTTCTGGTTCACGTCGTCACACTAGTTCCAAAATGAAACTAGAGCTTTTCAGATTGCCTGGTCTCGAAGTTTACTGCGAAACATCATCAGGGAACAATCGCCCTTGCATTGCAGAACCACTTCGTCGAAATATTTTCGATATGTTGCATAATATTTCACATCCTGGTGTCCGTGCTACGCGTAAATTGATTAAAGCTCGTTACTTTTGGCCTAGTATAAACAAAAACGTAACTCAGTGGGCTCAGTCGTGTTTATCTTGCCAAAAATCAAAAGTCCAAAGACACACAAAATCACCATATGGACAATTTAAAGTTCCTCCTGGGCGATTCGACCACATCCACATAGATATCGTGGGTCCTCTCCCACAATCTAATGGATATTCGTATCTCCTTACCTGTGTTGATCGTTTTACTCGTTGGCCAGAAGCATACTGCATGACAAATATGTCAGCTGCAACCATTGCCACTACATTTGTAAATAACTACGTATCTCGATTTGGCGTTCCGGTTCAGATTACAACTGATCAGGGATCGCAATTTGAGTCGAAACATTTCTCAGAGTTAACAAAACTACTCGGCTCACATCGAATATGGACAACAGCTTATAATTCAAAAGCGAACGGCATGGTTGAACGTTTCCATCGACAGCTCAAAGCTGCTCTCATTGGCAGAGGCAATACAAATCACTGGAGTTCGGAGATTTCAATCGTCCTGCTGGGAATCCGAGCTACGGTAAAAGAAGATCTGAAGTACACACCAGCTGAAATGGTTTATGGACAAACTATCAAGCTACCCGGTGAGTTCTTCGTCGAAAATCCTCTTTCACCTCTACCAGATCAAGACACAGTCGTTGACCAACTGCGACGTACCATGCAAAACCTTATCCCATCACCGACTCGTGTGGCAAATCAAACTGACGTATTTGTTCCAAAAACTTTGGACAAGTGCGGATACGTTTTTGTAAGGGATGACAAAGTTCGGACAGGTCTTTCTCCTCCTTATGAAGGCCCGTATAAAGTAATAACAACGGCTGACTTATAAATACGCTTTCTACCACTATACGCGATATCAGGTTTTTTTCTCGTACCGTCTTATACATATTTATTTATTTAATTTCAATAAGCCCCTAAAATAGCTGGTAAGCAAGAGCTACTATATTCGAGGGTATCTCGTTATATCGAGCTGCTAATAGCGGCATAAAGCGTATTTATAAGTCAGCATATAGTGTAGCCATTCCTACATTTTTTTTTATCATTTATAATCCAAAATTGTTTTGTATCGTTCTTGTTTCTATTAAATTCGACATATATTTTAATTGATAACAAGCCAGATGGGCCAAGATAGTGACAACAAAGTTCCACTCGGGGCGTTAAACGGCTGACTTATAAGCCTGTTATATTATTTTTATGACGTATTTATTTTTAGAGCATAACTAATAATATTATTGGGTCAAACAGTAGTAGTAGTTAATCGGATTCAGATGGGTCTTCATCAAATGTATCTACATTAAGCAGTGAGTCAGATTCATATACCAAGCATTATCGAGTTTCCAATTTTATGGAAACCATAAATAACTATGACGCCATTGATTTTAAGCATCATTTTCGATTTATTATTTTAGAAACATATGAATCCTCGGATGTATGCTCCAGTTATAAAAGCGGTTGTGAGAACGTATAGGTAGTGTTAAAGAAACTTACGTATTCTTATGGTATGTTGCAAATTTGTGATAGTACCGCGTGGGATATTGCAAATCGAATGTCATCATGTATGGTCTGTCGCAGATCGATTTATTAAATGGTCTAGGTCTCACGGAGGAGTACAAATTACTTCTGGATTCGAAAAAATGAAAAGGATCGTTGGTGTTCTTGGTGCTATACAAATTAAAGTTAAACCACCAAAAGAAAAAATCCACTTGTACTCTAACAGAAAGAAATATTGCAGTATTCTAATACAAGGAGTGATGGATGATGAAAAAAAATGTATTGCCTTACATTGAGGCGAGACCGGATCATACCATGACAGTCGAGTTTTACGTCGATCTCTATTGTTTAGAACAGCTTCTGAGTATTTCCCTAATAATACATTCTTACTTGGAGATTCTGCGTATGGTCCAAAATGTTGGTTGGTACCATTCAAAGATACGGGTAATTTAACGGCGCAACAACATAAATTTAATTATCTCCATTCAGCTAAACGCATGGTAGTAGAAAATACGTTTGGTTTGTTAAAGACGCGCTTCCGACATCATTTCAAGGAACACTCCAATATCCCTTCTGTTATAAATATAACAATCGCTTGTTGTGTTCTTCATAACATGTGTATAGACGAGCATGATGAGTGGAGTTACGACAAAGACCATAACGATGATCACGACAGTGAAGTGACACAAATTCCAAATTTAGATGTAGGAAATATAGTAGTTGTAAGAGATCTTTTAAGCAAAGGACTGTTAAATAAATAATTAAAACAAAAATAATTAATTTTAAAATATAAATATGGTTAGTTCAGACTTCATTAATAAATTTAAAATATTTAAATTCTTAAAACTATTATTAAACCTAAATAAATTCATACATTTTAAAACCAATTTTTTTTGATAAAATTTCAATCAATTGGTTATGCCATTCCCGCTTTTCTGCATGCTTTTTCTCTTCCTGCCTCTCTTTCTACAGCCCTTTTATTTTTATTGTCTCCTTTTGATTCGAATATGCTTTTGTTGAAATCCATTTTTTCTCTAACAACCTTTCTTTTTTTGATAATTTTCTTTTTTTTTCCTGAATTTACTAAAGTTGTAGGTATTTCTGTTTCGGTACCAGGCCCATTTATTTCATCAACCTCTGGTATCGATACTTCAATCAATGACTCAAATAGATCTGGTGTAATTTAAGGTTCCTTACGGCTAAATCCCTACAGAACGCGCTTAAGATTCCCCATTCTCAGGTACGGCATTGTCAAAACCATAAATTTCATCCAATAACTCCATATAAGGTGCTATGGACGGAACAGCTTCGGTACAGTTATTGCTATCAATTACCGTTTTATAAGCACTCTTCAGAGTTTTTATTTTGTTTTTAATTTCGTCAACCGTAAATGAAATTTCCTATATTTCAAAAAAATTACTAGGTACATAGACTTAACATTAAAATATATAACGTACCGAAGTACCACTCGAAGTGAGATCTTCTAATAAATGATCGTACACATATTTTTTTTTGCAATAAGGTGAAATTCTTCTGTACAGTCGTTACTAGCTGTACAGAAGACCAATAGCATTCTCGTCTCTGTTCTAGACCATTGTCTTCTTGAGGAACTGTAATTATAACTGTAATTAGTATTTAACAAATTTTGATTGTACGTTATTAAACCTAAGCCGAAATTGACGATTTAAATAATACTCACTATGGTTTTCTTATAACATTATTTATTTTTTCTCCGTTGCTTGAAATTATAATCAATTGAAATATTAATAAAAAATTATATATTGGTAAAAATTTAAAATTTTTGATGATTACCGAAAGAAACTATTTGAGAAATCAAATGTAAAAATACACAACGTACCAACCTGTCGTATAATGATAGTGATATTTTAAAAGTTATTTGATGTAATAAGACAATGTTACTTTTTTAATACTTTAAACCATAATTTTATTAATTTTTAATTATAATATTTTAATCATAAAACAATATGTTAATTCAAATTTATTTTTACTAGTAATAATAATAGTATATTTAATTTTACTAGGAATTACAAGAATTTATTTGGTGTGTCTTTGGACTCGCAGCTTTTTTTGGAAGTGAAAATATTTTTTTACAAAAATCATTTTGTTTTTTTAGCGCCTTTGATTAAAAAATTTATTCAAATAATTTTAAATGAAAGAGTTGATTTTTGTACTCAGCTATTCTTTTAAGTGCAAAGTAGATTTTAATTAATATGAATTTTAAAACGTACAGTATGATAAAGGACGCCACAAACCTTTGAAAATAATATCCAATTAAAAAACAAATAAAAAAATAAAACCTATTTTATTTGAATTCTAAATCCAATTCGAATACCAAAATCAAATAAAATTCGACTTATATTATAATTTGTATAATTTTATATTTTTAATTATGTAATAAATTAATTAATTTTAAATTTCATGCAAAAACTAACCCAATTCATTGCTGCGTACGGCTAATAGGATAGATTTGTTTTCAGAGAACCATCGCAGATTACAGTTGAATGATGGCATTGCATTATCATTGTGATTGTCTTATGCTAACAGTAGTTTGAATATTAGCTACCAATTCTGTCATTACTGACACAACTTTCTGATATAACGCCTAACTCCGCGATATCCCGCTTAATGCAAGGTTGTACATTCAAAATCAATCAAACAATCAACGATATATTTGAACTATACTATATTTGTGCCCTACAAACGAACAAACGATATAAATATTTTGCTAGATTTACTGCGCCAGATATATAGTGATTATATTTCTTTTTAATAATCCGGAAGGGATTATAAATATTTCACCTCATAATCCATACATCAAAAAACTTTTAAAACACATAACATAGAAAATATGTTGGTAAAAATTGGAATACGCTTAATTACTATCGTTTGCAATAATTTATTTTGTATTTTACTAACACAAAACATTTTTCAAAATGCGTACAATTAAAATGTATAAATTACATTTCTCTATAATATGCTATATACTCGTCATTATACTTAAAATATATCTGCGACTACACCATATTTACGTCATATATACATACTGTTAAAAGTATCTCTTTTTGCTACCACACCACCAGCACAACTCATAAATATTTGCGGTTATTATATTTGAGTTTGACATTTTTATCAAAGGGTTTAAACACTTAAGGGTTAATTTATGTTGTCATAATACTACCCATAAAACGTATTAATAACAGTATAAAAATGGCATAAGAAGCATAAAAAAAAAATTATGATTTTTGCTTCTTTCAGAAATTTCCTTCCTTCAAAATGCTTCATTTTATTTTATTTTTTTTATCGTACACCATCAACTGTTGTTAGCACTTTGCTTTACTTTTATGAACGTTTCGATGTAATCTATGTATGCATAATGAATAGAGGAAATTTTCTTTGTTTATAGAATTTTCTATAGAATTTTTGCGTTTATGTGGGATTTGGGGGGTCAAGGGAGGAAATAGTAACCATTTTTTTTTCAAACGAAATCATTTTGCAAGTTGGTAAAAAAATTGATATACGATGTTTATAAATTTAAATCGCAATACAATGTAACATAATAGAAAAATACATAACCTAAAAATTGTCTTAGTGGTCTAATCGATCAAAAGAACAGTTCAAATAATCCTAATAACATTTTGGCCATTTGAAATTATAGTAACACAAAATATACTTCGTTTTAAAGTTTTCAAAAATGTTCATCAGCAGTTACTTTAACCTTGACTTAACCTTGAAATCAAAAATAATTTATTTTATTTGAGTCACACCGAAAAGAGAGGAATATCTTCATAATTGCAGGACCAAAACATAAACAACCAGGATGCGATTTGAACTGTTTCAAAACACTTGCGAGAGTGGGGCAGTTTGCGTCTTATGTGAGTTCGAAATAGTATTTAAAGTAAAAGAGAAAAGCTAGTAAACGGTACCAATAGGCTATAATTAGGAATTGACTATTTGTGTTACTTCCAAAATAGGGCAATCAAATATTTAGAACGCACAAATGTCTTTGGAACAGCTAAGAACATATATAGATATCTAGCATACTTAGATAAGATGTACAAAATTGTTACTTCGTTGATTCTGCAACCGGAATATCACCTGAACAATGCAGTTATATGAGCAATATGAGGTAATTAGGTATGATATTATCACAAATTAAACTATTAAAGGATCTTTTCAATCGGTACTGGAGCTGTTTGCTAATGTTTCGATCCATTATTAAGCTCGTTTTCCTCAAATATTTGAAGAGGAATATTTGAGCTTTTACCATATTACCAAAGGGTAAAATACCCCCGGAAAATCAATCATTTCACAAATCGATATGTATGCTTGAATTTGCTTGAATGCTAGAATAAAAAGATAGTTGTAGTTTCCGGTGACATAACTTAACAGTAGTATAGCTTTAAAAATGAACCATTAAACAATTGATGCCATTAACTTGGATGAAAATATTACATCGCAAATGGTATAGGAAACAAAATCGTGTTGATGATTACAATCAGTCTACAATAGGAAGAGCATAAGGCAGAATCAAAGCCTATCACTAGTAAGATGGCCAAATAAGGCTATTTGGCAATATACCACTCCCGAAAAGATGGTGCACTTAATGTTTGGATCGGAGGAAATGTAATTTGTTAGCTGCAGAAACATTTGTAAACTATACAAAACTGCCATCATGGAAAAAAAATTTTAAGTCAACTTTGCAAACATCAGTTATGGTATAATGACTGGAGATCGTGGTTGTGTTAGGAAATTGGTGATGGTTTATTAATGCAATAAATTATATACACATAAAAGATTTTAAAATGTTTTTAGTCAGTTCCAGCTGAACTGTATGTTATTTTTGAGTTTTTTTTTCTTTATCTCCAATTTAGGAGCATAGGGCGTCCACTATTCTGAACCATCTTACTCTGTTTAGGGCTATTGCCTTTATTTCCGCCCATGATTTTCCTAGGTGTTTTGCCTCTGCTAGCATCGTTCTCTTCCATGTCATTGCTGGCCTTCCAACCTTTCTTTTTCCTTGTGGATTCCAGTCTAATGACATCCTCGTTATATCACTTGATGCCTTCCTCAGTGTGTGGCCAATCCATCTCCATTTTCTTCGCTTTATTTCGGTCTCAATGTCTGTCTGACATGTTGTTATGTGCAGATTGATGTTACTAATCGTGTTAGGCCAGAAGCACTTAAGTATTCGTCGAATACCTGTAGCTTCAGTATGATTTTTCCTGTATGCTTCCATGGCTCACACCCACACAGTAGTACCGATTTCACATATGAGTTGAACATTCGTATCATGGTACTGCGCGACAGGACAGAAGTATTCCAGACTTTGTGTAGCATGTTGAATGTATATCTGGCTTTATGTATACGTTTGTGTATGTCTTCTTCTGTTCTACCTGTTTTCGTTACTGTGCAACCAAGGTATACGAATTCGTTTACATCTTCAATTTGTATGGTGTTGATGAGCATTGGTGTGGTTATATTTGTGTTGAGTCTCATCGTCTTGGTTTTCTTGATATTAATTTTGAGACTAACTTCATTAGCTAGATCTGATAGCTGTTGCACTTTCTGCTGCATGTCAGAGTGTTTGTGTGAGAGCAAGCATATGTCGTCTGCATAGTCCAAATCATTGAGTTTAGCAGTTAACCCCCATTGAATGCCATTAGGGGACTTGTTATCTAGTTTCCGCATTACACTGTCAAATATTAGGAACAGCATTGGTGAGAGTACGCAACCTTGCCTTACTCCTCGAGTGTTGTAGTATGTTTCACTTTGTTTGCCTTTGTATTGAATTCGGTTCCCAGCATCCCGATACATTTCTTGTGTGAGTTCAATTATTTTCTTTGGGATGCCCATTTCACAAAGTGTCTGCCATATTGCATTCCTGTTTATCGTATCGAATGCGCGTTCGAAATCGACGAAGAGCATAAACAATGGTGAATTCCATTCATTGGATTGCTCAGTGATGATACGGATTGTGTTGATGTGATCAGTGCAACTTCTTCCTGGTCTTAATCCAGCTTGTTCGTTTCTTAATTTTGCACTGATCGTAGGTGAGATTCTGTCAAGGATGATCATTGCGAGTACGTTTATTGTTGTGTTGAGGGTGGAGATACCTCGCCAGTTCCTACATTCTCTTGGGTATCGTAATTATCAAGTCTTCTTTCCATTTCAGTGGAATTCTCCCAGAATTCCAAAATTTTTTGGATTATTGGTGTTAATATGCTTGCAGTTGTAGATGAACCTCCTTTGAATATTTCGGCGGTTATATTGTCTGTTCCAGTGGCCTTATTGTTCTTCAGTCTATTAATGACATCTTTAACTTCCCGTTCCGTTGGTGGATGGGTGTTGACAGTTTCGTTATTGATGTCAATTGATGGCTGGAAATTTTCGGGATCGGCGACGACGTCTTCTTCGAAATATTCCTTCCATCTCTTTAACTGCGCTTCATCTGTTGTTAGTACTTGACCATTACCGTCCCTTATAGGTGGTATGTTTGTAATTTTACTAGTGACCTTTCTTACACACTGGTGTAGTACTCGCATATATTTGATTGCTGCTGCCTGTTCAGCAGCTTTGAGAATGCTTTCTGTATATTTTTTTCGATCATTCCTTGTATGTTTCCTCGTATCTACGTTTCACCTCTTCTGTGTTATGTTGGCACATTTGAAACTTAAATTGACGGCGTTTCTCAACTTTCTGCCATGTATCATCACTGATCCAAGATTTTCGATTGTATTCTCTGTAGCCGAGTACGTCCGTGGCAGTCTTGATGTAGGCTTCTTTTGCTTGGTTCCATCTTGCTTCTAAGGAACTTCTAGATGGCTTCAGACTGGAGATTGAGTTGGAATCTGTTTGTGTTAAATTTCCTCCTATTTGTCTTCGAATGTTTCACAGCTGCTGGCTTGATCTTGAATTGTGATATTACCAGTTGATGATCGCTGAGTACATCTGCGCCCCTCATTGTTCTTACATCTTGTAGTGATGTGAGGAATTTCTTATTGATCATTATATGATCTATCTGATTTTTAGTTCTGCCATCCGGTGATGTCCATGTGTATTTATGTATATTTTTGTGTGGAAACCTTCTGCCGCCTATGAACAATTGATTTGTGCTACAGAAGTCGACAAGTTTTTCTCCATTGTTATTTCGCACCGAGTCTAATGCATTTCTTTCTATGATAGTGGTTAGGTTGATGTTGTCTGCTCCAATATTTGCACTGAAATCTCCTTGTATGATTTTGACTTCATTTCTGTGCGTTCTTGCTATTGTGGCTTGTAACTGCTCGTAGAACTCATATTTTGTTGTATCTTCTGCATCTTCTGTTGGGGCATAGCACTGAATGATAGTTGTATTTCTTACTTTTGAATGGAACCTTGCCACTACAATTCTGCTGTTAACTAGTTGCCATTCCATCAATGCTTTCTTTGCTTTAATTGTTGTTAATATGCCCACGCCTTGTTCATGTGTGTCGTCTCTACCAGAGATCATATAATTTCCATTGCTCGTGTTTATTTGTCCACTGCTTTCCCAAATGCAGATGACTTCACTGAGGCCGAGAATCTCGATGTTATAACGTTTCATTTCCTTCTCTACTTGTGCCCTTGATGTTTCTGTAAGAAAAGTGTATTAAAAAAGTGTGTAAGAAAAGTGTTCCAGTTTCCGATTCGTGTCCGTGTACGATAAGCCAATGGTCGATATTTGTGTTGGTGTCCGGTTTGTGTTGTTATTTGTAATAAGTATTCGTTTCTGTGATCGTTTAGGTTTCAGATTAATGAATGATTGGGCCATTGAATCCTAGCCAGTTTCCAGGGCTGCTGGATAAGGTATACTGGCATACCGGGAAGGAGGTTCTCATTACTTTTCATGTTTTGTACTTTTCTTCTTAGATGTTCCCAAGCGGTCAACCAAATACGTACTAGCCTCGCATATGGTGTGAAGCCTCTTCTGCCTCCTCTACTCATCCTCTAGTTTTGAGCTTTAGGCTTGGTATATCTGATTTGAATCCGAAATTAATAATATGCGTTAGGAAAGACATAATTTTGAAATTTTACAACTCGAGTTTTGAATAAGTAATAGGCAGGCTTGTGTAGTTTTAATAATTTTTTTACTTGCTATTTCTTTAATCAAAAATGTTAACAGAAAGTGGTGTAAAAAAGTCAATTAAAAAACTGACGCAACCACAATAACTATTTTGTAGGTTTTGCAACCTGAATAATAAATTGTGTTCCATTTGTTGTATATTCTGCCATTTGAATTCTGTATCTATTCAGTAAATATCTATTCAGTAAATATTCAGTAAATTTAACAAATTAGATCCATTGCATTCTGATCAGTTTCTAGAACTACAAATGAGTTCTGTCCATCGACAATTTATAATCATTTTGATGTGGCACTTGACTTTAACCTCCTCTTATTTTCAAATAAAATAATGCTTTAATTTAAAAAACTTGGTTATGAAAAATAATGTACCTGAAATTTTATGATATATCACAGATAGGAAAGGTGTTAGCGGTTAACAAAATTACCGATCAGGTAAAGCAAAAAAATGCGTATTTTAATCTGCAGGTAAACCAAAAGACTTGCCTATGGATCCTATTAAATTACAGATCACATAGATTTTCATGTAACAAAAGGAGTATCAGAAAACTACGTAGTCATAGAAGACAGTGACGGACTGTCGTTATATTACTCTCCTTTATTCAGAACTGTCGATGCATTGATTATTAAGAAAGAGTCATTTCCAAATTAATAAACAATAAAACAAATTAGAAGCTATTCCAAATACTAGTCAGTGATGTCAATCTGCAAGTTTGAATTAAGAATATGGCAAAATTGGAAGAGCAATTAGAACTACTTAACAATATTATTCAACAAGCAGCTTGGGATGGTACTCTTAAGAGTCAAAAAGAAAAGTTGAACACATATCAACTTTTCTTTGGAAGTTCGAGAATTGGTTAGAGAAAAACGTAAAGAACGAAAAACATGATCGAGAAATCGGGCCCCACAAAATAAGAATACTAAATTATCTTAGTAATAAACTAAAATTAAAAAAAAAGTATAAATTGAATCATAATCACCTTACTGGTTAAAAAGATGCCGATTACTCCCTCTGGAAATCAACGAAAAGGTTAGAAAGACCTAAAACGCAAGTACCTGCAACTAAATGTGATTATGGAAGAAAAAGTTCCATCATATTTTGGAGATACATTCAGACCTCTCCCAAGACAAACTGCAGATAAAACTAGTTAACAAAATGGACAATCAAGTCATAAAACCTGTATCTTTACAAGAGTTAAAAGTTGAAATAAGCAATAACTTAAGCTCAAAAACTGTCCTGTCTATGTTTTAATTACAGGAAAAATAGTTAAAGCACTAACCGAAAAATGATTACGAAAGCTACTTCAAATAATTAATGCAGCGTTCAGACTTAACTGTGTTCCACACCAATGGAAAGTGGCAGAATTGCTAATTATACCAAAACCAAGCAAACCACCTAACGATAAAAAATCGTATAGGAAGATTTCTTTGCTTCCAATTATTTCTAAATTATTTGAAAAATTGCTGCATAAAAGACTCCAAGCTTATCATAGAACAAAGGGATCTGATCTTTGCCCACCAATTTGGTTTTAGAAAAAAATATTCGACTAGAATATAAACTGCATCGAGACGTACCAAAGCAGTTTTATCACATTCTAAAATCCTACTTAGCTATCCTTTATTTTAGGGTAAAAGGACAATAGCAGGAGTACCACAAATTAGTGTATTTGGACCAATTATTTATACGTTATATCCAAAAGATTTGCCAAATACAGATAAAACTTACAGAACAATATTTACTAATGACAAATCTTAGCAATTGGTAACAATATGGAAAAACCAAAGAGCAAAGCCCTGAGAGCCACTAACATATTGAGTAACTGGACAAGATGGCGAATCCAGCTAAATGAAACCAAATCAATTCATGTTAACTTCATCATCAAAAAAGTTAACTGAATACCAGTGGAAATCAACTCATAGCAAGTTACACATCCAAATACAGCCAAATATCTAGGCTTGCCACTTGACACTTAGCTTAAGTGGAAAGAGCATGTCAAATTGAGAACATCAGATATTAAAGAAAAATTACTATTAATGAATTGTAATCAGTTGTAATAAAACTATAATGAAAAAAAAATTAAAAAATACTTTTTCCTGTTGCTATCAAGCTGGAAATCAAAGCTAACCTTTAAATGACCTTTAAAATTTAATTGGTTATTTAAACTTAAATGACCACTCTATATATCATAAACTTTGTAATAAAAGGACTCACTAAAAATAAATCAAACTGTACACCGATTTGATAATACGACTTTAAAAAAAAGTTTGATTGATTAAAAGGTTGACTCTAAAAGATTAATACTGATGGAAATGATAGCCATTAGATTTGTACCATATTTACGAAAATTTGCATTCTCCATTTTTTTCACTATTAGAACATGAAAACATAAACATATCAATCAAAAACAACATCAATCACTTCAGATTTACATTCTTTTCTTATAGGGTTCGTTTTTTTTACCTCTTTAGTGTTAAATGTATATCAGTCAGTTTGACTAATCCAAAATATTGTGTAAATACATAAACTAAAAAATCGCTTAACACGGTGTTGGTTTAAATAAATGCATTTAAAATGTAAATTCATAGTGGAAAAACAACCTGAGTCGGAAAAAATAAGACGGTAAACGAGAAAAACAAAAAACCTATGTTTTTCTATATTATATATATAATATATATGTATATATATATATATATATATATATATATATATATATATATATATATATATATATATATATATATATATTTTAGCATTTTGTTCCGCATATTTTTTATGTTTTGTTTACGACGACAAATGCAGGTGACATAATTTTTTGCATATTTTCTTGTTGACACTAAAAGAAAATTATGTTATGACAGTTTGGTGGTTTTTGTTTTTATCTTACGAAAATGTTGGCAAAATAAGAAAAGTAGGAGTTTTCCATGCCTAATGTATTATCCCATTAGACCTTTAACTCCTGAATCGTGTTTGGCTTATTAACCTCCATAGAAAAAAGTTAAAAACGGGGCACACTCACTGCTTTGTAAATTTAAGCTTCCAGCAAATTATTTTTACAAATTTCAGCCCGAAAACTCATTAAAAGGAAAGAAAATATTTTACAAAAATAATGTGCAATTTCACAGGATATTTTTCGAATTTATTGTTGTGATCACAGCAGATATATCGAAGAATGGGGTTTTACATTTAGACCATGTTTCATATTTCTTAGCAATATGACAACAGCTCCTACTTTCAAATCGAGGTTGTGAGGTGGCATTCTTGAAGAAGTTTGGATGTGCAGCCGGTACTAAACGGGAAAATTATGCCTGTCTTTATCACTTCCATGTTTAATAATATTATCAATGCTTAGACAGGACGTTATTTGTCACAAGGATATTAAGCCAATTTACGATTAATGTCGTCAATGTCCAAATTTAACGATGTTATGATTGCTTTAGTAGCAAATTGGGCGACATTGTTTGACATTGGCCCGGTAATGTTAGTTCCTAGAATGATGGTTCGCTCCATGGATTCTGCATTCCAACGGGGGTCATAGTTGTGTTCATCGTCATCACCGATCGTAATGAGGTGATGAACAATCTCTTTTGCAACCCTCCCCCGTTGGGATTCGAACCCGGTACCTCCCGTACCAAACACCGCAGCTTTAATCACTGCGCTAATTGCTCGGTAAACAATATCATTTATTAGATTATCAAGCTTGAGAATAAAGTCAAGTCATATCAAGTCTAGGTGATCGTACATTTGCGCAGTGGTTAAAGCTATGGTGTTTGGGTAGGACGATTCTGGAAAAAGGATTTAATTGCCATCGGTGATGAAGATGACTACAACTACAATCTGTTATTATCCAGTTATTGGAACCCATGGGCTGAACCATCGTCCATGCCAGTGCCGGCTGGCTGGAGCAATGCAATTTGCAGATGTATATTGCAAGGGAACCTGTATCGATGCGTCCTCGATTTGGCGACACTATAAACTATGACGTTAAAGTAACCGCGAAAGAGTTTGGAAAGCTTCGGCCTCAAAACAAATGGCATAGATTAAAACATAACAAAAAAGTCTAGGTGGTCATGATAATTTTGTATTCTTCCGGATTCTATATCATCCTCTTTGCAAATCCAGGTAATATATGCTCTCTATTACCATTTTCCGTGGACATACCTGTTGTTCTAAAGGGGTTACTTTTGGGGTTACTCAAAATCGATTTTTCCTGTTCTTACCTTTGGAAGACTTCCCCAGTGCTGACCGATTTTGTTGGATACAGTCATACACATTTTAACAACGCATGCGACCACATATTACAGATTTTTGTACTTTTTTATAGTTTCTGCCAAATGTGCAACAAAGTCAACGTGGTACGTTTCCAACGGTAAAACACCTTTCTGAATTGGTTTTAAAAATCCGCCCTGTTTTCCCTTTCAACTATAGTATGATAGCAAAAAATTCAAGATGCACAACTGGATATTTTCTTTAATCTTGGATGTATAAAATAACCAGTTGACATAAGACCCCAAAGTGCCCAAAGAACCAAGTCTGTTGGAAATTGTATATTTTTCTATACAATTTGGTTCTCCTATATTTGGTTATTTAAATTGGCTCATGACATTGATATCTCTTCCGCTGTCAACCATTAGTTCTTTACTTTAAATCAACAACTGTTACACTTCTTTGGAGTCTATCTCATATCCTTTTTTTACCGATGTATACGCCATTATTTTTAGAACATCTTCAGACTTTAGACACTTTGGAGCTTTATACCAGAACTCGTTATAATGATAAAATTGCAAACCTTTGCCGTTGTTGGGACATTCCTTAACTTTATTCCCAAAATTGCCACAATCGCCAACATCGTATTGGATTACCCAATCACCTACTACTTGCTTTGTATTCTGTTGTTCTAGCTATAGTTGCTGTTGCTAAATTTTTTTTATTTTTTTTTTTAGTATTTTTTCCATGCAAACTGCTCTGGGGCCGAAGCTCTCTACACTTTTTCGCGGTTAACTTAACGTCCTATTTTACGCCTCCGCTACAAATTTGATGTGACGGTAAAAGTTTTCAAAGTTTATTTTGTAACAAGCAGCAATACTATCAGTTTAGCCAAAAAATAGTCGCTAACGTCACCATAGACAGTTTTTGTTGCTGGCTCAGCAAACTACAGTGGACTTCTCTGGTAAATAAAAAAGTCATAAGGCAATTTAATTTTCTGCAAAGTTTGGTGTATTTTTTATTATTTTTTTATTATTTATTTATGACTAAGCTCCAACATGTGACGAGCCATATTGCCCGATTTTAATTTTACATTTATATATAATTTTTATTTTTAAGTTAAATCTTTCCATTATATATTTTTATTTTATTTGTTCAATTTTCACAAATTGATCCGCTTTCCTACTGTCAGTTCATTCATTCTAATAAACTCACCCTTGTACACATCCATACCCATTCTCAATAATTAAGCCAAATTCCTTGAATTCATAAAGACATCGAACAATTTGTCTAATACAAACTTTTTGCATTTGATTATGACATGTTATATGTCCTCCATAACCAAGCAACTTCGCATAAATTATCCTCAGCTTAAGAGTGTTTCCTTAAGCACTCTTTTCAATCATTGTAGTATCTCATTTAATATTTTTGAAAAAGGGTTTAATTAAAGAGCCTTTTCCTCGACATGTTTCAATACATTACGTTTCTAGCAGCCATCCATTCATATTCTGTTATTCCCTCGACTGCATAACTCTTTTTTTAAGCACATCGCCTCTTTTGTTCTCCTCTATTTGTTATTGTGAAAGTATCCATTAAAGGATCACTTCACTCTCACAAGATTGAAGGAACTCATATTCCAGTCTAACACATTTTCCTAAATACCCCCACTCTGCTTTAAAATTCTTAAACCCCTCAGAAAATAAGAGAACAGAAATATTCTCCTCTTTCCGTCATTAATGGCCAACTTAATACCTTCCCACATTGCAATCACCCTGGAGCTTAACCGATAACTTATTAGTCATGTTTTTTTGTGGCTTCAAAGTTCAAACAAATCAGAAGATTGCTTGGAAGAATTTTTGGCCCGACTTGTCTAATAAGAATTTATTTCCATATTTTCCTAAATTATTCTGGTTCTTTGTTTATTTTTATAAACCATTCCTCCTCACAACCCGACGCTATCATTTCATGTACGAGAACATTATCTTTCGTCAACATTCGCACAGTCTCTCGCACAATGATCAAAGCAAAAGGGCTTTGATCATTGTACGAAAGACTGTGCGAATGAATGAATAATTAAGCGATTAATTACCCAATTCAGACCATAGAGTGTAAATAGGGGTTAAATTAATCGCCCCAATACCACTCTAGCATTCTCTACTTTCAGAAATTTGTTGAATCAGATTAATTTCTCGAACTTGCAGATCATCGGAATTTTAATGACGAAGCTCATATACAGATTGAAAAGGGTCGGCGATATTTTTCTTCCTTGCGGTAGTCCAACATTTATCGCCCTCTCCAACCTGTAATCCTTACCTAATAACAAGTTTTCTGTCTTTCATAAAATCATTCAATAGAACTGGATATACTTTCCCTGAAACCACATAGTAATATGCTCTCTTCTCTTTAAATGTCCAAAAGTACTGCCACAACTTACTTATTTTGTGTTCTTAGTTCCCATACAAATTTTTCTACACATTTATTAGCCGAGTGATTACGTCGGATACCAAAAGTAGTTTCCGGCAATAAACTATTTTCATTCACAAATCTTTAAATCCTTTCATCATACCTCTTTCTTCCACCACCCATGCACTTTACATTCACTTTTCCTTACATTCGTGCAGCACATGTCATTCACTCTCACTCTTTCTATTTCCCATTCAATTTGGTTCCCATCAACTACTTCATTCGTGTGAGAATCTCACTCATACACCTGACCCATTTGTTACTTTTAAGTACGACCTTTCTCTATGTATCCACATTTATCTGCCCTATAAATAAACATCCCCACTCAAATTAGTATTAATTACTATTACTGGTTGGCTGCCAGTGCACTAGACACGAGATTAACGTCTATTGCACTACCTCTGGTATTCACATTTGCTATCGTTGTTGCTTTCCCATCGCTCAAGATTACGAGGATGTAATCTAGAGCAAGGACAACAACAAGTTTCCGCATGCATCATCATTTATACATCCCCACATACGTGAGTGTATTCATGTTACGTTCTACAATCAAGTCATTTTTATCATTCACTTTAGCTCTATCATTAATGCATTTAACTGGAGTCACATTACATAATAATTCCAAATGTGTTGGCAGCGATGGCTTCTATATACTCAAACATAGGAAGAACTACCATTGTTAGCATGGTATTGGTTTGCGCCAATTTGGCTACTACCCCAAAACCATCGGTCCTTCGTCTAGACGGGAAACGTCTTATTCTCACGCTTCTAGACGTCTTATTCTCACGTTCCCTAATTTCATTCACAAGCATTTCATTCATATCATTATTGGCTTGATTACACCGAAGCATATCGCTCTTGGGATATATGCTTTGAAGATTTATCTGCTCAATTCTCAAACATTCTTTAGATCTTATTGGTCGCTCCAGTAATTTGAGTTGAGGAACGAGAAGTTTCATGTCCATTCACTATTCCTTCCGTGCATTTAAGGCAAACCAGCGCTCGTGTACATTTGACTTTCAATGTCCATATCTATGACAAGTGTGGCACCTCATTGGGTTAGGATAGAAAGTAGGCACTTCCAACCTCAAAAATTCGGCTTTGATGTGTGTTGGCAACTCGATCGTGTTGAATGTTTCGATATGAAGTAGGGTATCATATAACTCAATATATTACTTTTCGTTTGATCCGTTCTACTTTTGTTACGTTTTGATTCTCTATAGTTCCTACAATTTCCTCTTATTTAACCATTAACAAGTCACGGCTGAAGATGACACATTTTAGATGCAAATACACCTTTAGATGCAAACCTGTTAGAACGGTACATTTTTTTTAGTATATACAGCGAGTCTTAGCAAACCAAGTGTTAATTTGATTCGCTGTGAAATGAGGTGTTATTCCTGTTACATTTTTACTAAGACCAAGGTTATGGATGTTGTTCCAAAGATCCCTAGGTGGCAAATTGGGATCACGCATTTTATGCAGAAAAATGAATTTCGATTTTCTAATTAGTGTTTTAACTTTTACAAAAACTATTACAAAAGGATATACGGTTTTCATTCGTTTTGTTATACTTTCAAAGCTTATAGCATATTTCCTTATCAAGTATTGTACTTTCAATCACTGCACTGAAACATACAGGCGTAATTCGTTTAGTTGGAGTAAATTATTTAACCCAAACATGCTTATTAAATAAGTACAGAAGATATGCGTTAAGTATCGAAAATTTCTGGTCAATTTAAACAGATTGAAAGATGGACCCCCAATACAAATTGAGGTAGTCATTAACCAATGCTTCATGATTAATACCTTTATGGAATCTATATTGAAAAGTGAAAATAGAATCTGTTACTACGGGTAACGAATACGATAAATAGATAAAATCATAATCGAAAATTGACACATCAAGCTGCCTTTTTATTTTATCAATATTTCTTGTAAGAACTAGATCTAGTAGCGGTGCACTTTGATAAAAGTTTGAAAAACATGTTGGTTGATCATTAGGAAGGTACCCGAAATTCTGGCTAGCAAGTACGGTTTTAAAAAGATTTTTTTACGTACTACTTTGAAGCATGTTTATATTGAAATCACCAGCTATTAAAATATCATCATATTCAGAAAGTGAAGATAGGATGTCTTCTAATGCTTTCACATTTCCACCTCCAGTATTATATATAACATCAACTACAATGACAAAGTTGTTAATAAACACTTTAATAAATAAAAATTCAGTCAAGCTATGATCAGATTGGTCAAGAATCTTCCATTTCACCAAATTATTTAAATAAATGGCGACACCACTCCCACGAGATATACGATCATTTCTAATTAATGTTTAACCAGGTATACTTACAGACTTGGAAGATACTTATGGTTTATGCCAAGTCTCTGTAATGGCAATGAAGTGAAAATTTATTCCATCCATGGTCAAACTACGGGAATTAAAATATGCCATTTTTACATTACTACCAAATGGATCAAGCGAATATTTTATGACACAGTTAGCAGTTTTAATAGCTATGGAACTCAACGTAAAAGAATTAGCCAACACTATCCTTAACATACCACACCAACATCAGTTCAAGGTTAAACCAGATAAAAAACGATATCTGACATAGAACGAAGCACACACCCATAAATAACAAAATTTATTGTCAAACAATTATTGAATTGTCCAATATTTAAAAATGAAATTAAAATAAAACAAAAATAAAAATAGAATAAAAGTAAAAACATAAATACTTCACCATCATAATATGGCGCTACTGATGCCCACTATTGAACTAAGGTCATTAAGATTCGAGACAGTGAATATATTGGCCTTAATAGGTTTTTTATATGAAGCAACCCATTTCTTGTAAATGGGAACCGCTCAGAACTGGACATTTTAAAACTGGATATTTCAAAATAGGATTTGACAAAACGAGATAAGGTACAAAACTGGATATTTCAAAATTGGATATTCCAATTCGAGATAAGGCACAAAACGAGATATGGTACAACACTGTATATTTTAAAACAGGATATTTCAACAAGTGATTTAAACTTAAAATGATTTTTTAGGAAAGTTCTGGAATATGGCCAATTAGGAAGGAACTCGGCGAGTTCTTAACCGATTATGATGAAATTCGATATGTAGGATAAAACATATGTATGATTAACATGATCCTTGAGTCCTTTATCAACGAATTTTAGAATTATAGCTGGCAATGCCTTTGGATGTTTTGACGGAATACGATACATAGATGAAACGAATTTAATATCTAAATTGAAAGATATCGTCTTTGAAATTAACTTCACATAATTCATGAAATTCTCTCCATTTGTCCTGGGAATCCCACGAATTTGCAGACTAGTTGAATTCAATGACCGTTCAATAAAGTCTATACGCTTTTCTAATTCCAATGATATTATTTGACTACACTCTTCAAGAGGTTTCATTTGAGAGTTATACCTTGCTGTTTTTTCATTCATGGTCTCCTCAAGTTTATCAATTTTTTCAGAAAGATTATTAGCCTTATCGTTGATTTAAGCATCAATACTATCCAATTTTTCTTCGAATATAGATAATCGCTCATTTAATTTTTTAAAACTGTTTTCCATTGTCTTTAGCATATTAATAATTTTAAAAGATAAAATATGGTCAGAGGAGCTCTGCCTACTTCTGGTTTTTGGAGGCGATGGTGACATTTCAATAATACCAATATAATTCAATAAAACCAATAACATTTCAATAATACTAATATCGTAGATATATATATATATATATATATATATATATATATATATATATATATATATATATATATATATATATATATATAACATTAACATTTACAAATAAGTGTTGTCATATTTTATATTTGTCAAGAACGCAACTATAAGCGTATTTTGTTGAAAAAATACAGCAACAATCGCTTTGAATAACACCTCGCAATAGTTAAATAACTCCTCAAAAATTTTTGAGTTATTTAACTCTATTCCAATTAAAGTTATAATACCCAACACCATTAAAATATAGCGTTGGATATCGCTTGTTAAATTATTTTATTTATACTAAACAAATAAATTTTATACTGCCAACACATAAAAACAATTAACTCCAAAGGTCATTTTATTGAGAAAAAATAACTCGAAATTGATTTTTTTTTCAAGAAAATACACTATATATTGAAAATGTACAGTTATTTACAAATATTAAACATATGTGGGGTTGCCAGATGAAGAAAAAAAAACATATGAACATTTCAATTGGAACACTCTTTAATGTCTACAAGGGTAATTTTTAAAAGAATCTCAATTGTTTTTCATTATTTATTTATTTTTTAAATTGAGTTTGACGTTTTCTTTTTCAAAAAAGGGAAAATATTTTGAAAATAAAATCTTCAATCAAATGAGTGCAATTGACGTGCAGTCTAATTAAGAACTTTTTAAATTAAACATTTTTTTTTATTTGTAATTTTAAATAATAATATAATAATCTTTTATTTTTATTTTCAGGTATGTTCAACAATAAACTATTTAAGTGCACGTGTACTTGGTATGTACTGTATTATAAATTAAATTTAATTGAATGTTAAAGAGCTGGTTGTTTTTTTATAACAAAATGCCAAAAGGTCATTTTTTACTATACCTTGTTATATATTAATTTTAATTAACAAAATAATTTTTTTTTTGGATTTAAATATATACTTTAAACTTTAAAGTAACATAAAACACAATTAAATTAAAAGCTTTAGTTTTTAATGAGATATGGAAAAAACTAAAAACAAAATCTCTGCTGCAAAATTGAAATTTACAAAAAATAAAAAAAAGTTTTTTGTAATGGATTAATTAAGAGAATTTAAATGAAAGCTCGTTGTTGTTAAAGTTTAGTACAATGTTAGTTAAGTTTTTTTGAAATATTATTTTATTTAAATTGATTGGGGAAAACAATCTTTTGAGGGTCTTTGTTAAATAATTACAAAATTAGTATTACATTGTTGCTGAAAAGGGTACTGCTTTATACTTTGCTTTGGTTCTTGAATTCTGTACTCTAATAAAAGTCATAATCCGATGATAAGTATGCATTTACAATGATACTATCACCATTAGAGCCAAATCTCTTTCCAAAGAGCCATTTTTTCTGTTCAGAAATAGTTGGGGCGAACCACGTAATTTTCCCCAGTTTTTAATTATTTTGAATAAAATGCTTAGTCAGACAAATTTTTTTAGCATAAATACTAATCATAATGTAGATTAAATTTTCAAACCCGAACCCAATACTCAAGCCTAATCTACAATTTGTTACAAAAAATATGGACATATGGTCATAGACACATATGGTCCGTAGCCTTACCACATTAATTGCTTCTACGCAATACCCTACTGTAACCAATTTGAGCTCCTCACGAAACAGCAGATATCTAATATACGCTCAATTTACTAAGATCCGTTAGATCGCACAGGAGGTGAGCTCCCAAAAACTTGAGTCTTTTTTGAGACAGACTAGGACAGGTGCATACCAAATGAACTATTGTTTTCTCCTCTTCTTAATCGTTACAGCTTCGACAGTATTCATGAAAGAAAACGCCAAGTCTGCTGGCATGCTTTCCAATAAGACAGTATCCAGTAATGACACCCACAACTGTGATAATATTATGCGGTTGCATAGATATTAGCTGATTAGACTTTTTTAAGTCCAGATTAGGCTAAATCTGCCTAGTAATTACACATGAGGTGCAATTTTCCCATCTATTGTTTACGAGCTTCTTCTTTAAGAAACAATTTGCATATAGCAAGTGGTACTTCATTATCCACCCCCGTTATATTTAAATGCCCAGGCCCCCAAACAAGATGAATATTAAACTGTTCAGCCATCTTGGTAAGAGATGAAAGACAACTCTGGGCTACTTTCGACGTGATAAAGCCTGACTGTAGAACTTTAATGTCAGCCTGACTGCCCGTAAAAATGCCAATATCTCCTACAGATATTCCATGATGCTGCATCCAGTCTATGGCTTCCTTGATTGCTATAAGCTCTGCCTGAAAAATACTGCAATGATCAGGGAGGCGGAAAGAGAGATTTACATTTAGTCCTTCGCAGAAAACCCCTCCACCAACCTTTCCATCAATTTTCGAGCCATCTGTAAAAAGTTAATAAAGCCTGACTTTAAAACTGTTCCATTCACTCAGTCCTCTCTGGAAGGAATATCAGTTATTAACAATTTAACTTCGAGGTATGATGTCGAGATTGTGTAGTCGATAAATTTGGGGATTTCTTTGTTCGTTAGAATAGATGAGTGCCCGCATAAAGTTACAGAACTACATAAAAATTGTTTTAAGCCTTTTGGCTATACTAGCAGCCACTTGCTTAGCCAGGATATCCAGAGGGATGAGATGAAAGAGAATCTCCAGTGCTTGAAAAGGAGTGCTTCTAAGTGCACCACTAATACACAAGATGGCAGTTCTTTGCACTTTCATCAGCAAATTTTGGTTCGCCACTATATTTGAGGCAGGCCACCAAACTGTAACTTCATACATTAGAACAGGTCTAACTGCAGAGTTATAAAGCCAATACACATTGTGAGGCTTAAGACCCCATTCTTTTCCAATTTTTACAGGAGTAGAGTGCTATCGCAGCCTTTTTTACTATTTCAGAATATTAGGCTTCCAGCTTAGTTTACTATCCAAAATGAGACCCAAGAATTTCACTTTATCTGCGATGTTCAAAACAACTCCATCCATTGAGAGTTGGAGGGTCAAAGCGAGGAAGTTTGTACTTACTGGAAAAAAAGAACCAACTCAGTTTCCAGTGGGTTAACACTAAGATCACAACTATTGGTCCATTGAGTTAGAATGCCAAGAGCATTCTGCATAACATCTCTGAGGATACAAGGATATTTACCGAAAACGCCAATAGCAACCTCATTTGCATAAGCAACCACTTTAAAGCCAGTCTCTTCCAGGTTTAGTAACAAACTCCAAAGAAGGGGGGATAATACGCCACTTTGGGGTCTACCCCTACTTACAAATCTATGGATGGATGATACACCTAGATTCGCCGTTATGACCTTGCCCTTAAGCATTTGATCAATCCACCTTCTAAGTGTCACATCCACCCCAAATTTGAAAGTGCTTGCGTGATGGCCTCTGGTTTGACATTATTAAAGGCACTCTCAATATCACAAAAAGTCACCAAAGAGAATTCCTTATATTCGAGGGACTTCTCTATAGGACATAAGAGGGAATGGAGAGCAGTTTCCACCGATTTTTCTTTGCTATATGCATGCTGAGACGTTTACAGCTTTGCAGGCTCGATTGAGCTTCAAGGAGATTGAGCTTCAAGGATTTCAAGAAGCTTCAAGGATTCTCTACTTGTTGTATTCCATTGTCCATCCGGTCGTTGGAGACAACTTGGAATGAAAGGACAAGTGGATAATATCTTACGTAATCTAGCTGCCTCAGAGGACTCCTGTATTTTATCACAAATGAGTTTTCAGGAATTGCTTTTGGCACTTTTTAGTTCATATTTATATGCTTTGAGTGCCTCCTTATAGGAGTCCCAGTCCATGTCAATTTTTCGTCTCTTCACGATTTTAAAGAGCCTCTTGTTTTTAAGCGCGTTACTTATGGTTCCTTCGACTACCATAGTGGACGAGGTTTACCCTTTGGTCTACTAATAAGACATGAACTTGAAATAGCTTTATTAAAAGCATCAGACACCCGGTCTACCATGACATCCAGCTCCTGTATTGATTCCGTAGGTTTAGGAACTAGTGATGGTAGAAAGTTACTCAAAACCATTCTGAAAGTATCCCAATTGGTCTTCCTAAGGTTTCTAAAAGTTGGAGTTTCAAAATATTTTATACCCAACCCGTATTGAAGATAACGATGATCAGAAAAGGAGTGTCCCTCAGACAATTTCCAATTAATTAAAGAAATTTGAGACAAGGCTAATGTCTAGAACTTTCTGTATATTCCTTGTTACAGATTGATAGGTTAGTACTTAGAATATAATCCAAAAGTGACTAACCTCTCTCATTTGTATCTCTACTTCCCCAGATCGTATGATGTGAGTTCGAATCACAACCAAGAATGACTCCAACTTTCCATTTTTGAGCATCCATAACAAGACTGCGCACATTTCCAGGTCGGAAGTTAACCCCGTTGTGCGGCAAGTACGCTGATATAAGCTAGAGGCTTTCGTTTCCGCCCTCTTTACCGGCTTCCCTAACCTTCTACATCACTGTAATTTGCAAGCAGAAATATTTTTAGTTTGCTTTTTGCAAGAAAGCATGATCGAATCCTACCTTCATTCTGTACAAACAGTAATTTGTAATTGGAAGCTCCGAGTCCAAAAACCCGATCCTCATTGACCCATGTCTTGGTTCTTGAACCAAGTTCGAGTTGGTTTGCTGATAATATACACATAGGTCTGAAATTCGGACAGCTTTCTTCCTCACCAAATAGTGTTAGAGGAGTTTTGCCGATTACGTGAGTCAAACGAAATTTAATTTATTTAACTGCTTCTTCCCATATATTTCCAAAATAAGATGTATTGGAGGAATAAAATGCCATGCGATAAAATTTCTTGAAAGCAACTGAGAAAAATGTTTGTCAGAATGGATTTCAGGTAAAACTCCTCTCCTTCCTATCAAACTCTTAAATTTTGCAATGAAAGATTCACTCGTCAGGTACCCTTTTAATTCTAAATCAACGGTGTTATCACTCAAGTAAACAAATGTGTGCTTTGTACATTCGCTGTACTCTGCCTTTAGTTAAATGGATTAATAGTAGGCCAGCAAAATTAACTCCAGTCTTATAAGGTGCAAGCATCTCGTACTTTAGTTCATTCACTGGTTGACCAATATGCTTGCCAAAAAACGAAAGCAATAGCGCTGGCACAGTATTAGGTTATGTATTTTGGTACTGGCATCACAAAGTACATGAAACTCAACTTTGGACTAAAGAATATATCGTAAGAATCTGGGTATTGAATTTGATTGACTTCCTGGGGATCACATTTAATTTTTTCCCAAAGGTTTGCCTGCTTTGGCGGTATCGAATTAACTCAGTTTTAATGTAAAATCCAAATCATCTGCATAAAATTTTTCACTTGTACAACGAAAGGTGTAAACCAACCAAGGATTCAAAAAATCTGCTTGCTCTGAATAAATGCTTGTGGGTTCCAACTTACGCCTAAAAGTTTAAAATAGTTTTACCCGTAGTTTTGCTATCGTCTCTTTCTTGTACAGGTAGTTCTTCTAAGTCCCGGTTGATATTGATTATTTCTCGACAATTTTAAGTCTATTTCCTTAAACGACAACTTTATTGCTGCAACATATATGAAATGCATTTTCCCTTAATTGCAACCCTTCTTTGTCACTATGGTTAACTTACGATTAATCTCACTATGGTCACTATGGTAAACTTACGATTAATCTCCCATCTGAATTTCTTATTGTATTCTCCTTGAAATGTTGTTCACATATTTGTTCTCGGCAGATAGTATACATTTCGCTTCACTAATCGTTTCGATTTCCCAAACTCGTTTCAGTACGACATCCAAATTTGCTTTCGATTTAAGTTGATTTGTCGCTGGAATGCTGAAATAGACTCTTGATCCTCGCTGTATCTTTTAGTTAAAACCCAGCCGAATATTGTATTTTGAAGTATGAGGCCGACTTGATTTATTCGTTTTCTTCCATCGATCAAAATCAAAAATGATCTCCAATGGGAAATTAATTGGTTCTAGTTGGTAACATCTCGGATTAGCTAGCTGCATTGACTTTAAAATAATCGGAGAAACATCAGTATCAGTTTATGTTGACCATCGTGTAATTGCTATAATATTAAGGCGTTGACTTCGAATGTTGGGCTTTCTGGTAGTTGTACAATGCTTGAAATTAGACTTAAGTAAGGCCAAAACCACTCACTGCTATTCTTTAATTTCTTTTATGCGTTTATAGTTTTTGGACACATGATTAAGTTATAAAACTACATTGCAAACTAGAATTTAACAAGGCTCGGTAAACTTGTGGTATTCCATAAATATCTACTGGAATTAGAGCGGTTGGTTAGATTGGTTTTTGGTTGTTAAAAATGGTAATGGTTAAATTCTTTCTTTGGAATTAATATAAGAACTTTTCTTAGTTATAGAATCCGAATCTGCAACAAAAAATAGGGGTTGTTTTTTAAATTTCAGTGTTACCCACCGCCCCACCTACAAGGAAGGATGCTGGGTACTAATTTTAACACAAATATATTTCCTTCGCAGAATGGTTAAATTTTGATCGAGGACATTTTTTTAGTAGAAAGCTTATTTTCCGAGAAAGTTCTAGCTTAAAAAAACACTCGGTATAATTATCGGAGGCACTGTGATTCCAGCAGAGGATAAATTTAACATAACTCTTAATTATTTAGTGGTTAAAAATTATTTCAATGATATTCCTGATATTTGTTTCTGCTAATTTTGAACCAGCTTCAGTAATTGCTTTTGGTGTGTGAACTGTTAGATTTGAATGTCGTTTGAGAAAACTTTGAAGTGATTTTTACTTTGTAAGGGATCTAAAAAATCCTTTATTGCATTTGAAATATCAACCTTTCGGCATGGAAAATCTTTAGCGTGCCATTGACTAGCTGCCAGCAAACAATATTGTGTTCCTCGTCGGTATTTAGTACCTGTGATAGGCAAAAGTGTCTTTATTTGGTTTTTTAGGCAGTCAAATTTTTAATGTTGTCATCGGAATCTTATTATTTCTAGAATTGGCATGGATAGATAATCCATTACTAGTTTCGCTGAGGAAAATATCAATGTTGGCATTTGGCAACCCTATACTAGATGTATAAAGGCAAATGGTAGAAAATTTTATCTGATCTATAATTCAAATAGACTTTCAATAAAGGCTTATAACCAGTATATTAGAATTATGTAGCAAACCCAGTTAATGCGTCTTAGGACACCTTTCTTACGGATCTTAATTGTCCAGGCTTCTTTTGAGTTTTAAAGTTTCTTGCCAGAATTCCCTACTTTTTGTATGAAGCGTCCCTTATTGGTGGTACGTTAGTAATTTTGCCAGTGATATTTTTAAAAAAATGTTCGCATAATTTTATTTGCTGCTACCTCTTTAGCAGTATTTTCTTCGGCCATTTATGTCATTTTTTTTTTTTCAGTCATCTTCTGGACTTGACGGGCTGTATTAAATTTTCTCCTATTTAACTTACTGCCGTCTTTTTTAATTTTTTATTCTCCCCTTCGGGTACTTTTCATGTATATTTATGTATATTTTTGTGAGAAAACCTGCTGCCCCTTATGAGCAGATGATTTGTGGTTTAGAAGTCAACGAGACTTTATATGATGGTTGTTATAGGTCAGTGTTGTCTGCTCCAATGTTTGCATTGAAATAATGCCTTGCATTATTTAGATGTCGTTCTGTGCGTTCGTGATCGCACGATCAGTTTCTGTGCGTTTGTGCGATAGTTGATTGGAACTGCTAATATAACTCGTCTTTGATCAACATATTCAGCTGGATCATAGCTGGTTTCGTAGCTTCATTTATAGTTGTGGTCTTATTTTAGAATGAAATCTTTCTACTTTTTTTATAATGCTTATTGGATTATCTTTCAGAAAATATGATGTAATTGTGATTGCAATGATTGGTTCATTGGAACATAGCTAGTTAAAGTAGGATAAGGTATACAGGCATATCGGGGAGCGACTTACATCAAAGTTTGTTTTTCTTTATTGATGTTACCAAGCCCTCAATAAAATTTGTTTTAACCTGTGACGACTCTTCTATTGGATCGAAACATAATAACTAAATAACCAAATCCCCCAAAATTAATAATTAAACATCAATGTTGCCAACTTCATATTGGTTTATTACAAATTCGATTCACAATAGAATAATAGCGAAACGAATATTTTGCGATATCGTAAAAATACGAATTGCGAAAAAAAAAATTCAAAATTAGCCTACTTAAATTGAATGAATAAACGAAAATTGCAATAAAAAAATTGCCACACATTTTATGACAGACATTTCAATCAAATTTTGACATTTCGTATTCAATGCCACGTTCATAAAAGATAAATTTTATTATTCAATGTGTCCTTTATATGTCTAAGTACACAAAATTATTTACAGTGCGTGATTTTAGGATTCGCCCAAAATTGTATTTATACTATTTGGGAATATATTCTTTAGAACGACCATACATAATATACTTTGTACGAATTTCAAAGGCACTCACTGTACCAACCGAATCATAAATAGTACTAAAATTTTATTTCGCCATTGTCTTCGAAAACACAATGCTGGTGATGTGATCAATTCTTTCACTTAGACATTGTCCAGATAAAACATATCTTTTGATAATAATTACATACATAAATTTCTGGATCATCATCTTAATGTTTAACGGTTCCTTCATATACACAAAAAACAGAAACTATGTCGTTATATTATTTATTTTTATAAACATTAAATCGTTTTTAAGTAGTCAAGTTGAGTATCCCTGGCTACAAATTTTTTTTTGTCTTAAAAACGTACTTTAGGTTTTCCTTTTTACTTTCGTTTTTTTTTTGTTTTTGGTACGCTCGGATGTAATCTCATAAAAAATAATATGAAAAGCCGTGGGGGTATTTTTAGATAAGTTTTTGTTTTTATTTTCTTATCAAAACAAATGATTATGATGTTTTTAGTCATAGTGTGTGTTATACAGGATGTCAATGCGACCTTGAAATAACCTTGAAAATGACCACCATATTAAAAATTGATTACCCTAGTATATTTTAGCGAATATTTTCATACAGTGGTTTGCAATTATAAGTGACTCACCCTGTGTACTGTTTTGTTTTATTTCGGCCGTTTCTTTTTTGAGTCTACGTTTTTTTTGTAGGTTAATAGAGGAACAATTTACTTAATTTGTTAAAATATCGTTAAAGTTTTATTTTTATGTTTTTCGTCATACTGAGTTCTGACTGAGAGTTTTTATACCCATCATTCAATGTATACATTACACCATTGTTCGTTTACTTTTTTCTTAATTGTTTTAATGTAATGTGCGCGTGGTGAATATGAAGTTCATTAAAATGTAATAAAATTATAATGTTTTTTTTTTGGAGCATCAATGTTTTATGTAATATGTTTGCTTGAAGAAAATCTACTTTAATAATCGTTAACAATGACAACCACCACCGTTAATATCGTTAAAAATATGAAAAAAAAATATTATAAATGAACGAGGAGCAATGAAAGAAAATGAACATAAATTAAGAAAAAAAAAATTAAAATTTTCACTTCTTTTGATCAAATTTCCACTGAATACTTTTAGGGTTTTGCTTTTTCTGAACTGTTTTTGTTTTTATTTTCCATAAGATTTTTGATAAGAAAATCATTACCTAAATGAATTTAAATGAGTAAATAGAAAAATTCCTTCTTCTATTATTCTTTATTATATTTATACGAACCGTAAGCGGGAGAAAATGAAAATCGTATAACTTTTGTTGTTGTTTTTTTTTGTTCATCTAATTTTGTATGTTCAAAGTAGATTGAAAGAAAAAATATTAATTGATTTGTATCGCAAAATTTTCGAGGAACTAATATAGGGGATTTTAAATTTCAATGGCATAGCTACCTGTAAATTTTGGTAGCAAAAATTCGTGGCATTTTTAATTATATATGTTATTAGAAAACAGTTGCTCTTTTTTATATTGCCAACATTTGTTTTTTTTTTTTTTTTGTTTTTTGTAAAATATGTCAAAAACAAACAAATCAGCAACAATGGTGTGGGTTTCATCAAAAAAAATAGTGATATGGCTTTGACAAAGTTTAATTTCCGATCTGAGAATTTCGTCTTCTGATTTTAAAATTTTTAAGCGAATTCTCGAAGCAGTATTTATAGCTTATTTATCGTATTTATTGCAAAATGCGCGAGAACATTCTACTAATTTACAATTTTTAAATATTAAAATGCGTCAAAAATATTTCCGAGAATTCTACAATTGCTTAATCAAGTTTTTATTATACAAAACACATTATCTCATGTCATGATGTAATGATTGATCTAAATCGTTTATAGTAAACAAGTGCTAAGTCGCATCTGAGCTTATTTCCATTTATCAGACAAGCCTTTGTTTTGTCATACTAATTAGGGGAACCGCTCAGAGCTGGACATTTTAAAACTGGATATTTCATAATAGGATTTGACAAAACGAGATAAGGCACAAAACTGGATATTTCAAAATTGAATAATTCAAAACGAGATAAGGTAAAAAACGATATGGTACAAAACTGGATATTTCAAAACTGGATATTTCGACATGTGATTTAAACTTAAAATGATTTTTGGGAAAGTTCTGGAATATGGCTAGTTAGGAAAGAACTCGGCGAGTTCTTAACCGATTATGATTAAATTCAATATGTAGGATGAAAATGGGATTTTAAAATCCCATTTTCATCCTACATATCGAATTTCATCATAATCGGTTAAGAACTCGCCAAGTTCCCTCCTTACTGGCCATATTCCAGAATTTTCCCAAAAAAACATTTTAAGTTTAAATCACATGTCGAAATATCCAGTTTTGACCGGTACCCACTAATTAGATAGGGTCGTAAAAATTGTTCCACAAAGTATCCCTCCAAATATCAGGAGCATGTAGTTAATAAAATCAACCCTGGGGAAACGATTTCTTGTTAATCTCTGCATGGTCATTTGAATTCCTCGTACGTATTTGACTTTCAAATACAGTAATTGACAGATATTTTGTTCGCTTTTTTGTTCCGTACGATTGTAAAACGGTTTCATCGTTCTCTACAGCAAGACGACACTGCTTGTCGAACTTATTGGATTAAATTCTTACCTTATCTTTAGTGGAGCAGGCGGCACTGACAATTAAAATTGGCAATACCTCCTTTTGAGCGTTTAGATCATAAAAACGGTGAGTAGCGTCCATAATACCACTAAATGACTTTTATCTTTTCTCATATTCGTTTATCAGACCTTCACAGATTACCTGTAATCTCTTCTGTAATTCTTTCGATCCTTCTTTTGAAGGTTTGTTGCCCGGTGCCCTCTGAATCGCTTAAGAGCGACAATGAAAGCTTCTGACGTCATATCAGTTATGAGCCCTATGTGGATAGCTTTTACGGATAGACAAACAAATAAGGCTATGTTTACCTTAGTCACATTGCATTTCCTCCGTTCTTTTCGATCCCTGATATACACAGGACCTGCATAGTCGACTCCAGTATACAGGAAAGGTCGACCACTGCTAACACGTTCTCTTGGTAGATCCATTGGCAGGGCCATTAGCTGTTTATTCTGTTTTTTGCGTTGCATAAAGCATAAAATACATTTCTTTATGTGCCACCTCGTTATGTTGTAGCATCCCATTATCCAGAACCTCTGGCGAGTGATACTTGTTAATAATGTTGATCCAGGGTGTGAATTTTCACGGTGGTCAATTATAAGTTTTCTGTACGCATGCTTTTTTGGCAGATTTTTTGACAGTGGTGTGATGAATTTATTGTGACATGATAATTTTGTAAGAATTTTCGCCGAACTTCAAACTTATCATCTTCGAATTCATTAGTAAGGAAATCGTGACAGCATAACTTTTAGCCAGTGTTAATTGTCTTGCAATAAAAATTAAGGTCCTGTCCAACATTATGAATTTGTAATGAAAGAGTTTGTCGTCAGGCCTCTAGAAGCTGAGTCAGGTACGTAGATCCACTTGTCTCTAGGAATTTTTTCTAAAATGTGTGATGTCCTGTTGCCAATGAAACGGTTCCACCGTCGTGGAATATTTGACAACCAAGCCATTACGATTTGTGAATCTGTCCATGCATATATCGAGTTTATGTCTGATTTAACAGCGTTTTGGCACATAGCTCTTTAGTTTTTGCAGCAAGTAATTTAACAGATGGTTTGTTCTTCGAGTCCTCAACTCTAATATATCTGCTGCGCAGACAATTTGTCATCCCAGTGTATCTTTCGCAACCAGAGCTGTTGGAATAACATTTTTATTAGTACTGTGCTGGGTAACAACCTAGTGGTTCTAAGATTCGAGATGCCTTTGATAGAAACGTCCGTTTGATAATTTGCTTTGTAGTAACTTTCGCCACCCTGAAGGTGACGGCACATTTTTTCAATGTCCGCTGCAATGGCTATTTTGTGCGTGCGAAAACGTAGTAGGATAATCATCAGATCGTCTTGAATGGTTGGTCCGATTAGTAGCATGTCGTTAAGAGAGTATCCTATTGAGCTTTTGCAGGAACTGTCGAAAACAACTCGGAGCTTTGTGGTACTACTCATTTCCTTAAGCACGCAATGATGAGGTAGATGGTAGATTTGATGATGGTTCGATAAATGTTTTTTACTTTCACTTTACTCCATATGGCTAAGTGCTTCATAATCCTGCATAACTTTCACGTAATCGTGTTTTACGTGAGGATGTCTGAGGAATTATCTCTCGAGAGCTAGAAATCTTTTGTTGGCTTGATTAAAAGTGGTTCGTAAGTGTTCGAATGATGTTTTGAATGGTAACCTAATCGTATATCGTCCATCATCAGCTTTTGTGGTGTTTTCAATGTAGTGTTTTTCACACTCGACGTCTGTAGATTTAGGCATTGTTGTAATATTTACTTCCTCCAGTTCCTAAAATCGCTGTAGTAACTGGATTTCCGCGTCATTGCTTGTGACTGGCGTATGAAAGATTGAATTGTCTCTTGAGCAAATACATGATCAGCAATTTTCATTTTTCTGTGGTAACAATATTTTATAAAATATATCATTGCCGAAGATAATGTCAATGACCCTAGGCATAGCGTAATATGGGTCAGCCAAGCTGAGTTTGTTTAGAGCTGGCCAGTTGCAGTTATTTAGCTGCTTGGTAGGTAACATAGAAATTAAGTTCCTGAGTACCCCCGCACGTACGCTGATGAAATATTTGGGGTTTGTTTTGGACATAGCATTTAATGTTACTTCATCCTTAGTGGTTCCAGCTCTTCGTGATGCTAATCCACTGTTTGTGACATATGATCGTTTTCGGCTAAGCCTCACTCTTTTTACGCAATTATCACTTATTAGAGTAGTTTGAGAGCCCGAATCAAGTAGATCTCTGGCTGCATGTTTAACTCCAAATTTGTCTTGGATATAGAAAAGCACTGTTGACAGCAATGTTCTTAATGCATTTTTGTCATGTGTTGATGTAGTACCAGGCGAGTTTATGTTGTTAGCAGAACAATGATGAGTGAATGAACTTTGCAGTTTGAAATTTACTGGTTTAGTGTTAGATGGTATACTTGTTGATTGGAATTGAGAATTTGTTGATGAGTTGAATTAAGTTGATTTGTTGATTGTAGCCTGATTGTTAATTGGTGAAATCGGATATTTATTAGACGAAGGATCGTCTTCGTTGATTGTAGCAGTGCTAATACAGTTGAAGTAGTTTCATGAGGTGTCGTTTTCGATTGACGTTTTGGCTTTTATTGACATTATGACTTAAGTTTAGACAATTTATGTACAAATTGTTGGTTTCCACAAAATGTTTTCTGCCCGATAGTTTCAGATTTTTGAACTTAAAACATTTAAATATGGAGTGATTCAGAAAATTGCACATTAAACAGTTAATGGAATTGGTTGTGTCTGTATGATCTCTGGTTGGTGGATTTGGCTGACTTGAACTGGCTCGCTTAGTGGATGCTTCTAAGCCATCGCAACGTTCCGTCAAAAAATCCAGCAGAAAAGTAATTGTAGGAACCGCAACATTATTGGAATGCCTGGCCCTTGCTTGTTGTGTTTCTAGATCTAATTTTTTGGTTAAGATATGAATTACCCATAAAGATCGCGCGATTGCCAATCTGGTCCAAGAGCTTAAAAACCTTTTATCACTTCGTCGGATGTATCGCAGATTGATCTTAATTGTTTGTAGCCATTAACAGTTATGGTGGGTTGATTTAAAACCAATTCAATGAGTTCCTTGACCGAGTATTTCTTCTTGTAACGCTTTTTTAGTTTTTCCCAAGCCAATATATAGTTGGCGTCAGTCAAAGCCATATGTCTAATCAGCGATGCAGCTTCATTTTTTAGTAAACTGTTAAGGTATTCAAGTTTGTGGATATTGGACAGATTTTCTTTCTGGTGAATTGATGTTTGAAACTAGTCCTCGAAAGACTGCCATTTTGAATAGTCTCCATTGAACTGTTCTATAATTACACGAGAAAATTGGAGTTCCGATGCATTATAAGTGGATCGTTCATATGGATCGTTCATAAAATTTATCTTCGAACTCTTCAGCTTCAGATGATTCATTAGAAAGAAGCATGATTTGATGCTCAACATCGTGACATTTTTTCCATGCTTCGTTTAATTTCTCGATTCACGTTTCCAATTGTTGTTCGTAAAACCAAAAACAGTTGAGTTAACTGGGCGGCTGCGATCTAATAGCGTCTCTTTGGAAATATATTTTTTATTCTTCCCTAGAGTTTCAAACAAAACCATTCCCGTTGACCGAAGTTTTTTAACACTATTTAATATGGTAAAAAAGCAACAATCGGTGGGTCACTGGATTTAAATTTACTAACGAGTTCGTGGAGCACTTTCTCCTAGGTGGTATTTCCTTTGATGTCCTGACTCTTTTCCCGTATAAAAAATACTATTGCAAGGATAACCACTATATGATTTGCAAGCCTACCATATTTTATTCCATATCTTGCTGGCTTATACGGAATGTCCAATGTCCAATATTACAATTTAATGTAACGGCTTATAGCGTGAAATCGGTTGACTTCATTGCTCTAAACACGGAAATATTGTTGGCTTTCCATAACTCTCTTGTGAGTTGCATGTTAGCATGATATTCCCCAGCAGCTTGCAGTATACCAAAATAAGCCAGTAATTCTTGGTCAGACACATATTATGTGGTTCCATGCAATGCTTTCCAAGTTTTATCATCGTCACTTTCAATGAAGCTCAACCCTCCTCAATTAGTCTCGCAACAATTTTTAAATATTTTTGTTCTTTCTTGCATATTTACTTTAATATTTAAATAATTTAAGTGTCGACCAAATTGACATTAAAAGAACTGAGCAAAAATATTTCAACTTTACTCACTACGAAGGTTTACTCTCATTATTTTTTAAGTATTTTAAGAATATTCGCTTACTTTCTAAAATTATATAAAATTAAAAAATTGTGGACGATCAATAATCGCGTAATTCGAATACAATAAAGATCATTTTGGTCATTAATCATTATCAGCTGTAAATGCGCGGGAAAAATACTATTATTTTGTTATCTACAACTATAGTCAATGCAAAAAACATTTCCGTTAATTGTTTATCAATTTTATGTGTACAAAGCACATTAGCTCGGTCATGTAATGCTCTATTGATCTACATTATTTATAGTAAAATATTGCTGAATCGAAAGTATTTTAGCAGGACTTTGTTTTTACGAGATCAATTATAATAAATTAATTTGCTATAGTTGCGTATTTTTTTAAAATATTTGTTCAAAGAGATCTTGAGATTGAATTCATTTATTTGTCTAGTTGGTAATCGACATTTTGACCAAATTAAAATGATTAACTTTATCTGAATATCGACAAAACAGAGTCAGTCCTTTTTTCCACGATTGAATTGACTTAAAATATTATCTAAATCATTCCAACCTGCTGAAGTCCAGATTTCTGTTGGAATGGTCTAACTTGTAATCCTGCTAACGCAAAAGTCCGGTAATTTTTTGGAAAAGGATACTTGATCGAGTTATTTCTCTTTTAGATGTTTTGTTGACACATGGTTGCCCAATAATAGCAATATTAGATTCTCAATAGATGAAATATTCTGTTCAATCAAATGTTTCAAAAATATGTTAAACGTTTCTGACGTTTTCGGACCATCTCTTTCAGTTCTCTCCCAGTATAATTTTCGCGGAAAAATTAAAATTGGTCTTACGAAATTGCCAATTGCTGAAACAGCTCTGCAAACCTTTAGTAAAACTTCGTTTTCTGAAGATATAATCCCACCAACTTGTTTTACTCCCTTTTTCGCCCAAAATTATATCTTTCCTGAACACAGGCTAGTTTATTAAAAAAACTCTTGAACATTATGCTTGTTGAAATTGATTGCATAAATTTCAGAGTTTACCATTTTATTGTTGGATTTTTTATTAACGGATTGGCTAACTATTTATAAAGAATTCCTAAATTTTTTGTGTATAAACATAAAGCCAATCTTTACCAGCATACTTAGTTTTTGTCCAAGGCTCCGGATAGTTTTAGTTATATGCAATAGCACGTTCGTTAGTTAAATTTCATTCCATTGTTAAGGTAATCCCAAAATATATTTTTGAGACGTCATGTTTCCTATACTCCTCCAAGTTATTATTTCCTTCCTTTGAACAAATTACATAGCCAACATTTGCATAATTATGCAACATTATTGAAAAATTAGGTTTCATTGGATTTTTATATTTCGATATTTTTTCCAACTTGTATTACATATACGGTTTTAATATGACGGACTCTTCGTCTTACAATCCAATTGTACATGTGTAATTATGACATCCATGTGATCACGGTCAATATCTGAGTTGCTTTATAAACATAAGTTTATAATGCTCCGTGAGTGCCTGAGTTTTAGAGATCATATGTACATATGATCCTTTTGTGAGAATGATATATGTTCTGGCTATTACTTAGTGCTTCGGACACTTTTGTGACTCCCTTCATTATGAGGGCCTTTTTAGTAGAGATTGATTATTTGGAAACCATTACCTGACCATCATACCACTTTCTATGCCAAAACAGCGAGTTAGAATGCATCACATTAATAGATAAGTTCTGGTTGGATCTAGACTTTAAGATTCTGACTATATTCCCTTTATGTGGATGACTTTTTATATAGAGCTCACACTTATAACGTTTTATGAGAGTAAATAGTTAGCCAATCCGTTAACTCCAACAATAAAATGGTAAACTCTGATATTTATCATTCTCTCACTACACTAAAAGCTCTAAAATGTATATACAATTAAAAACCAATTATTTACCACGAAATTTAAATTAAATGATTGTTTAACAGAAAAAAACTCGTCCATTAAATTGGCTAGTATTTAACCATACATTAAAAAATTACTATTCTTGCACAAAAAAAAATATAATTTGTAAACAAACCAATTATTATTATTCGTGCCCAAAATAATTATAAAACGAACACAAATAAAAAAGTTTTCTGTAAAGAATAAATAATAACTTTTGAATAAAAAATAATAAATCTTGCACAAATTTTTGACCACCTGTTCAGCATTTTTGTTTGGGAAAAACACTTTGTACATAAAAATAATGAATCAGGTAGACAATTTTACAACCATTTAAAAACATTACAATATTGAGGCTAACGGTTTTGATAACTCTTAAGGGCTCGTACGATTTGTTTGGGATCATTTTATTCGTAAATAAAATAAATAAAAAATGCACAAAATTTTTCCATCCTAATAATTTAAAGTTCAGCGGAAAAATTATTTGTACACACAAAATAATATATCTTACACAAAATTTTACAACCAAATCATGTTTGCTGATCCCGGCTCCTACGTCCAGTTTTTGAACGTCCTCAAAGCTAAATTAAACGGACCTGCGTACGATATCATTAAATACAAAAATTATATTACATGGCATGAATTAAAATTTGAACTTAACAGGCAATTTTCTTTAAAACGAAGCGTACAACAGTTGTAGATAGAGTTAATAAACTGTAAACAAAAATCGGACAGTGTGATAATTTTTGGGAACAAAGTAGAAAAATTAATGTCGGAATTAAATGACGCCTGTGTTGCAAGCGAAGGAGCATAAGCGGCCGAAAATTTTGCAAATCTAAATGAGAAAACAGCTTTGCGATCTTTTAAAGACGGGTTAAATGATCCAATAAAAATAATAATTAAAGCTTGTAGATTTACATCGCTAAGATCAGCCATTTTAAAGGCAACAGAGGAAGAATCTACATTAATAAAAGATTGAACTCTCTTTATTGCGATAAATTACAAACAACCAAATCTATTCTATGTCAAATTTGCAATAAAAAGGGACACATTTCTCTTAATTGTTTTCACAGAGTCGAACAAAATAACAACAGTCGTCCAAACAATAAATTTCTTAACCATACAAGCACTTTAGAAACTCATTCTCAAAGTCCTCATATTGCAGTGATTAATTGTCGCCATTGTCATTATCCAGGTCTTAGACCTATTATAAGAAGACTTATTATAAGAAAACATCTACTAGAAATTATTTTGGAAAGAACGACGTTAAGCAACACTTAGTCAACAATACTTTGGAAAACTCCAAAACACCAAAACACTCGATTTGAATTATCAGGGCAACTCGATTCGAATGGAAAATTTAAAACAAAATGTCCAAAATCTTTAAGTCCTAGTTCTTTGAATAATGTTCCAAGAATTTTTGGAAGTAAAATATCCAAGAAATTCGTCTATACTTTTTCTCAGAGTGCAGACATCAAATATGTCGCATTAAATTTTAATATTCTTAAAGATGATATTCATTATTTTCTTGTCGACACTAGAGCAGATATCTCAATATTAAAAAAACAATATATCTTACGCAAAATACTTTGTTTCCCTAATCGTAAAATAAATGTTACTGGGATTGGTTCAGAAATAATTGAAGCACTAGCTCAATGTGAATCTGAAATAATTTTCGATGATACATTTACAATTCAACAAATAGTCCACATAAACAAATAGTTCATTCAAATAGTTCCAACAAATTTTCCTATATAATGTTCTGGAATCATTGGAAAAGATCTACTATCAAAGTTAAAATGTAAATTGGATTATTCCAATTACAAACCATGTATGCTAAATATTAGTTCGCTCCCTCAAAAAATTAAAATTCCTTCTTGTTCTGAGAAAATCGTTAGTATATATCTCAATCTTCCCGATAATGACTATATCAGTAAATCTCACGAAATTGTTCCTGGGGTTTACGCTTGTAGTTCTTTAATAACAGTCTCTAAGGGTTATTCTATTCTATCAATTTTAAGTACCAACGAAAGTGAAACTGAATTAAGTGTAGATTCAATTAGCCAAAATTATTTTACACCTTTAGATATATTATACTTAGAAAGTTGGAAAAATGATGTTTCAAACAGATTAAGTAAATAAGAATCTTTTATAAATTTAGAACACTTAAACGCGAAAGAAAAAACTTCCATAACTCAATTATGTCGAGAATTTAATTATTTATTTCATTTAGAAGGTGATAAATTATCTGTTACAAGTCCAACAGTACATAGTATTCCATTAATCCCAAATTCTAAACCAATTTACATCAAACAATACTGATTGCCGGAATCTACCAAGAATGAACTAAACAAACAAATCCAAAATATGCTTGAAGACGAAATAATAACACACATCACCAGCCCATGGAATTTTCCCTTGCTAGTAGTTCCTAAGAAGTCTTCCAATAATGAACGAAAGTGGAGAGTAGTTATTGATATTCGAAAACTTAATAGTATCACAGTTGGTAAAGTTTTTCCGTTACATAACATATCAGAAATATTAGAACAACTAGGCAAATCGTTATACTTCACAACCTTGGACCTAGCTGATGGATACCATCAGGTTAAATTGGATGAAAACGATCAAAAAAATTAATTGGATAAAACTGCATTTAGTACTAATCTAGGGCACTACGAATTTCTTACAATGCCTTTTGGGTTAAAAAACGCACCACCAATTCGTTCCAGCGTATGATGAATAATATTTTAACTGGGTTTAATTCTATACATTCATTTGTCTATCTTGACGATGTTGTTGTTTATGGTGCATCCCTAGCTGATCATAATAAGAAACTTAAATCCATATTTTAACGGTTCAGTAAATTTAATTTGAAATTAAGTCCTGCTAAATGTAAATTTGTTCACAAAGAAATTCTATATCTAGGACATTTAATTACCACTGTAGGAATCAAATCAAATCCAAGTAAATTTAATTCTATTTACGACTTTCCAATTCCAAAACCTCAAAAGGACATTAAATCTTTTCTGGGAATAGCGGGATATTATCGAAAATTTATTAATAAATTCTCACAAATTGTTGAGCTGTTAACAAAATTACTTAAAAAAAACTCCACATTTGTATGGGGTGCATTTTGTGATGAAGCTTTCGATACACTTAAATCTAAACTTAACACTGCACCTATTCTCAAATACTCGAATTATTCAAAACGGTTTTTATGTAACCACCGATGCAAGTGATATTGATATTGGTGCAGTACTTTCACAAAAGCATGATAATGATGACTTGTCAATCGCTTTTCCTAGCAGAAATCTGAATCCTGCAGAAAAAAATTACGCTACAATCGAAAAAGAGCTGTTAGCTATCGTGTGGGCATGTAAATAGTTTAGACCATAAAGAATTTACCATAATAACTGACCATCGCCCATTAGTTTGGCTCCAAAATATTAAAAATCCAGCATCAAGGCTCATCAGATGACCAATCGAGCTTGACGAATTTGATTATAATATTGAGCACAAGCTTGGCAAACTCAATTCTAATGCTCACGCGTTAAGTCGTGTTTTATCACCTGAATTCTTTAATTATAAACATCATACTAGTTCTATTCCAATTTTACCAGTTCTTACTAGATCACAAACAACAATAAAAAATTTAGATAATGTTGTTCCATTTCCAAATAATTCAAAATCTAACGACATGGATAGTAACTCGACAGATGATATTTTCAAATTAAAAAATGATGAAGTAATATCAAGAATATTACATGAATTTCATTACAGCAACGTAGGAGGACATCAAGCTTTTTATTTTCCTTGTTTTTTTTACAAGTTCGCGAATTTTGCTAAGCAAAATTATAAATATTGTAAATTATAATTATATTGAATATTGCAAAACATTTTAACTGTAGTATACTTTGTAAATTTAATGCTTTAATGAAATATCGAGTTGATATTTCATACTTCAGGGGGAAGGTGTAATGAATCAGCATTAGGTTCAATACCCCTGAATATTAGTATTTACTTTATGTTATATAAAAATACCACTTCCATTCCAGCAAGTATATAAGAGTCATAAAAGATCTATATACATAGACATATATTGATTGATTGATTGATTGATTGATTGATTGATTAGAGTGTACGGCCAAGGACGAACCAGGAACTCCCGGAATGCCGGGCACCACCGTACACCCGTGTTACATATAACAAAACCGAAGGAATGGAAGGAATGTTAGTTGTGACAGACTCGACCCGGTTGCAGACACCTAAGCGATCGATAGTTAGTGTTTTTTTTGTGGTGTAAGGAAAGGAAGGGCATGTTAGTAATGACAGATTTGACCCGGTTTTCCGAAAGCTAATATTCAACTAATGTTAGCACAAGACAATCACAATTTTGACGAGCTGCTCTGCATTATTTCATTTTTTATCATCAACTGCAGTGTGCCCCCAATCAGGTGTATCAGAAAATGTCCCCTAAAAGCAAAATCTATTAATGAAATATCTTTTCATAGCCGTAGGCTGTAATAAATTGAATTAGTTTTCATCTGAAATGATAAATTAATTAATTTGTAATATAATAAACTAATAAAAGATCTATATACATAGATATATAAATAGATATATATATTTTTTTTAGATAATTAAAAAGAGATTTGTAAATAGTAATATAAGACTGGACATCAACCAGAAAGGTGGTCCTAAATAAATAAATTAATAAATATTATTCAAGTTTAATAAATAATAAAAAGATAAACAAAAAGTTGTTCAAGTTGTAACGAACAGTAAATAAGTTAAAACACTAACGAATGTTAGATATGTTAAACGCACTTACTATCCGTTATAGATTTGGTTCATGTTCGCCCATGCACACCTGCGGTATTACTCTGGCCTTAGGTCGGTTTAGAGGAAGTTCGTCGTGGGATTTGATGTGCACGAATTTGAACCTTTTGTATACCGCACAAGGATAGGAAAAATGGTGATTCATCCTAAGATGAATCGAAACGATAACTAAGGAATATCCGTATAGGATCATAAACCAAACTACCATTGGGGATAACAATATATTACTTACCGAAAAGTACTCACCTTATCTCTCGGTCCAGGGACATCTACCAACAGTTGCCCATTTTTTTATTCAAACAAAAAAAACTACCGTACAAAAAAAAAATAAACAAAAATAAAATATCCTATACCTTCTGATATTTAAAAAACTTAAAAAAAAACACAACACCACACTCTCTCACTTCCAAAACCGAACTCCCCCCAAAAAAAAAACGTCCCACCAAAAAAAACATTCCATAGATTTCAAAAAAATTGATATAACATTACCTCAACCTTGTCCTTATGATGGAACCCATAACGCCATAGCTAATCTAGTGCACTGTATCTGCATCCTACTTTAACCATTCTATTTCCACCCGCACAATTCTTCAATCATAAATTTGAAAATATATTTGATATTAGAAAGTAACGATGACATTTAAATGATGTCGCTAGGCAAACATATTTCAATTCCTATTATTCAGCTAAATATAGCTATTTGATTGTAACAATTCTGAAGCCAATTAACCACCAGAAATACATACATCATGATGCGTCTTCATAACATTAAATCCATCATATTAGGTTATATCGTTAATGCTTCATTGCAGACACACATAACATAATATATTTCGATATTGCTTAAATCTAATCTCCGCCAAATTCTATATACGTAGTTATCAAATTTCGTGTAAACATTTTATAAAGCATTAGAAACGCTAAAACCCTACCATTTAAATCATTTTTTGTTGTGTGTGTATGCGTATGTTTCAAATAAGATGTATTTCAGATCTTATTATTTTTAGAATTTTTTTTTATTTTCATTTTATATCCATCATCCGTTCATAAGTTACCATAAATCGAAATGTGTTAGCTGAAACATATACATATATACATAAAATGTGCTAAAAAATAACATACATATCCGTATATGGTGGGGTAGAACGGGTAATGTTATGTACAATAAAAACAAAATTAAATGACGTTCCAAGACAAAAAAAAATTTTCTTTGCGATTTTCTTCGTTGTAAATAAATTATTTTCCACGACATGTACCGCGCCAACTTCATGATTGATGATCAAGGACAATGAATACTATAAAATTTAAGTAACCAAGTCGATGATTGGTATCAAAACTTTAACGCAAGAAATTATGTAAAAGGTACAAACAAAGATACCTTTTTTTGCAACCAATTCTAGGCTTTTTTCGATTGTCAAGTTGGAAAATCAAAAAAAAAGAAAAGCTACAAAATAATCAATATTTGAATGATAACAATTTTCATTTTATATTCTTTGTTCTAAAAAAAAAAAAAAAAAAAACATTGGAAACATGAAAAACGAAATAAACGAAAGCAATATGAATTCCGACTTTTTTTTCTTCTCCTGTTTTATAGAAGGTATCTTCGAGATAGCTGATGTTGAAGATGAATATAAAATGATTCTGAAGAATATATTGTTCTATCTTGAGATATGTGATTACATTATTATTCCATTATTCGTTGTTTATACTACACTTGGGATATGTATATGAATATTTTTTTTTTGTTGCCATTTTTTTATTTTTGCCTGTACGTTTCTACTGTTTAGTATAAATTCAATAATTTCAAGAGTATGATATGTGTTGTTGTACGGCAATATATATTGTATCTCGTTCACAGAGATCTAAATAAAATTTTATGCGTTTCACATTGTCATTTTGTTTCATTTTATATTAATCCACTTGAATCTGTAATATACTGGTATACATACCTGTGTGCTATCTTTTTATATATTCGTATATGTACAAAATTTTCAATATATGATCTACAACTGCTGCTTCTATTCATGTTTGCCATTTAAAAAAAAAAAAAAAAAAAAAACGAACGAAAGGAGGATTTTTATCAGATGGATTTTATTATTTCATGAGAATATGTACATATGTGTTACTTTATTTAAAATAAAAAATTTAAAAGAAATAACAGGTTTGAATAATGTTTAACACTTTAATCATGTCTTTGACGCAAACAAGCATAATCAAGCCAAGAATAGTTAAGAAACGCTTCTACTTGTTGACGAGAGTTTGTTAAGAGTATAAAACAACAAAGGTAACTAAATACAGAGAAGTTTCAATTTTATTATACACAAGCTGCTATTGTACCTGAAAAGAAAGCAAAAAGAAAGTACACGTTTTTAATAAGTTAAATTTTACAATTATCTGCTGGTGGATATCAATATTTACTGTTGTTCCATTATCTGTGTAGATATAGAAATTGTCTGGTTTGCCTACTCTAGAACACGCAACATATAATTATTCTTGTGAGAAACAATCTGTGTCTAGATCTAAAACGCACAATTCTAAAGATTGAACCAGAACTTTTTTCATGGTAATTGCAAGCGATTGGAATTATAGGAATGAGGACATCTTCACCTTTGAATGGTTCTGTCAAAATTGTCGCTTCTACGACTTCATGCCTTTGCAAGGCCTTGGGCTGGTTGATGTTTCGCAGTATGACAATTGGCTCTGCGAATTGTAGCAGTACGTGCAGTTACATCCCTGGCAGATTGAGTAAATTCAAATTAGGACATTAACCGCTTCATCTGCTTCCACAATAGTGTCGACAGACTTGTATGTGATTGCCTCGCATCGAACGATAGAATAATTAATATTATTAGGTTCGAATACGTTTCGTGTTCTTAGCGGCAAGAATAGATCATTCACTCAGCCAATTGTGATTCTTATAATTGCTCACTAAATTGCAGAAGTTATAAGAAAATGAAATTGGTCCCAAAGTCAGATCAACCGGCAACTTTCCGTTCCCAATGTCCAGCAATTGATTTAAAAATATCTCAGCTAGATATTATTTTTGCAGCTGAATACGCATATTTGTAGTTAATTTCAACGTGTTTGCCATAAAGTAGAGTAGTTCGATTCGGCGACACAAATCCTCTTATCTTTATCGACACTTTATTGTAGATTTCTGCCGTGAATTCTATGTTCATACTTGACTTTTACTCGCGTATTCGATGGAGAATATCTTCAGCCATGTACGATTTATATTTCTTCCATAACTCTGTTAGAGATAAAGGAGCGCAGATAATTAATATGATTGCAAATAATGCACGAATTTGCTGTAGATGTGACGTGTTGCTCGCGTCATTAATGCATACCTTCCATAGTGTCGGTCGTTCTCCAATAAATTCAGACATGCACTGCAGAAAGTGGCATCTGTAACGTCGTTGAAAATTCTCAATTTCTGGAAAGACGTTAGACCGAGCACATTTACCAACAGCATGCGAAGAAGGTGGAAGATAGAAAATAGAAGATAGAAGATAGAAGATAGAAGATAGAAGATAGAAGATAGAAGATAGAAGATAGAAGATAGAAGATAGAAGATAGAAGATAGAAGATAGAAGATAGAAGATAGAAGATAGAAGATAGAAGATAGAAGATAGAAGATAGAAGATAGAAGATAGAAGATAGAAGATAGAAGATAGAAGATAGAAGATAGAAGATAGAAGATAGAAGATAGAAGATAGAAGATAGAAGATAGAAGATAGAAGATAGAAGATAGAAGATAGAAGATAGAAGATAGAAGATAGAAGATAGAAGATAGAAGATAGAAGATAGAAGATAGAAGATAGAAGATAGAAGATAGAAGATAGAAGATAGAAGATAGAAGATAGAAGATAGAAGATAGAAGATAGAAGATAGAAGATAGAAGATAGAAGATAGAAGATAGAAGATAGAAGATAGAAGATAGAAGATAGAAGATAGAAGATAGAAGATAGAAGATAGAAGATAGAAGATAGAAGATAGAAGATAGAAGATAGAAGATAGAAGATAGAAGATAGAAGATAGAAGATAGAAGATAGAAGATAGAAGATAGAAGATAGACGATAGACGATAGAAGATAGAAGATAGAAGATAGAAGATAGAAGATAGAAGATAGAAGATAGAAGATAGAAGATAGAAGATAGAAGATAGAAGATAGAAGATAGAAGATAGACGATAGAAGATAGAAGATAGAAGATAGAAGATAGAAGATAGAAGATAGAAGATAGAAGATAGAAGATAGAAGATAGAAGATAGAAGATAGAAGATAGACGATAGAAGATAGAAGATAGAAGATAGAAGATAGAAGATAGAAGATAGAAGATAGAAGATAGAAGATAGAAGATAGAAGATAGAAGATAGAAGATAGAAGATAGAAGATAGAAGATAGAAGATAGAAGATAGAAGATAGAAGATAGAAGATAGAAGATAGAAGATAGAAGATAGAAGATAGAAGATAGAAGATAGAAGATAGAAGATAGAAGATAGAAGATAGAAGATAGAAGATAGAAGATAGAAGATAGAAGATAGAAGATAGAAGATAGAAGATAGAAGATAGAAGATAGAAGATACAAGATACAAGATACAAGATAGAAGATAGAAGATAGAAGATAGAAGATAGAAGATAGAAGATAGAAGATAGAAGATAGAAGATAGAAGATAGAAGATAGAAGATAGAAGATAGAAGATAGAAGATAGAAGATAGAAGATAGAAGATAGAAGATAGAAGATAGAAGATAGAAGATAGAAGATAGAAGATAGAAGATAGAAGATAGAAGATAGAAGATAGAAGATAGAAGATAGAAGATAGAAGATAGAAGATAGAAGATAGAAGATAGAAGATAGAAGATAGAAGATAGAAGATAGAAGATAGAAGATAGAAGATAGAAGATAGAAGATAGAAGATAGAAGATAGAAGATAGAAGATAGAAGATAGAAGATAGAAGATAGAAGATAGAAGATAGAAGATAGAAGATAGAAGATAGAAGATAGAAGATAGAAGATAGAAGATAGAAGATAGAAGATAGAAGATAGAAGATAGAAGATAGAAGATAGAAGATAGAAGATAGAAGATAGAAGATAGAAGATAGAAGATAGAAGATAGAAGATAGAAGATAGAAGATAGAAGATAGAAGATAGAAGATAGAAGATAGAAGATAGAAGATAGAAGATAGAAGATAGAAGATAGAAGATAGAAGATGGAAGATGGAAGATGGAAGATGGAAGATGGAAGATGGAAGATGGAAGATGGAAGATGGAAGATGGAAGATGGAAGATGGAAGATGGAAGATGGAAGATGGAAGATGGAAGATGGAAGATGGAAGATGGAAGATGGAAGATGGAAGATGGAAGATGGAAGATGGAAGATGGAAGATGGAAGATGGAAGATGGAAGATGGAAGATGGAAGATGGAAGATGGAAGATGGAAGATGGAAGATGGAAGATGGAAGATGGAAGATGGAAGATGGAAGATGGAAGATGGAAGATGGAAGATGGAAGATGGAAGATGGAAGATGGAAGATGGAAGATGGAAGATGGAAGATGGAAGATGGAAGATGGAAGATGGAAGATGGAAGATGGAAGATGGAAGATGGAAGATGGAAGATGGAAGATGGAAGATGGAAGATGGAAGATGGAAGATGGAAGATGGAAGATGGAAGATGGAAGATGGAAGATGGAAGATGGAAGATGGAAGATGGAAGATGGAAGATGGAAGATGGAAGATGGAAGATGGAAGATGGAAGATGGAAGATGGAAGATGGAAGATGGAAGATGGAAGATGGAAGATGGAAGATGGAAGATGGAAGATGGAAGATGGAAGATGGAAGATGGAAGATGGAAGATGGAAGATGGAAGATGGAAGATGGAAGATGGAAGATGGAAGATGGAAGATGGAAGATGGAAGATGGAAGATGGAAGATGGAAGATGGAAGATGGAAGATGGAAGATGGAAGATGGAAGATGGAAGATGGAAGATGGAAGATGGAAGATGGAAGATGGAAGATGGAAGATGGAAGATGGAAGATGGAAGATGGAAGATGGAAGATGGAAGATGGAAGATGGAAGATGGAAGATGGAAGATGGAAGATGGAAGATGGAAGATGGAAGATGGAAGATGGAAGATGGAAGATGGAAGATGGAAGATGGAAGATGGAAGATGGAAGATGGAAGATGGAAGATGGAAGATGGAAGATGGAAGATGGAAGATGGAAGATGGAAGATGGAAGATGGAAGATGGAAGATGGAAGATGGAAGATGGAAGATGGAAGATGGAAGATGGAAGATGGAAGATGGAAGATGGAAGATGGAAGATGGAAGATGGAAGATGGAAGATGGAAGATGGAAGATGGAAGATGGAAGATGGAAGATGGAAGATGGAAGATGGAAGATGGAAGATGGAAGATGGAAGATGGAAGATGGAAGATGGAAGATGGAAGATGGAAGATGGAAGATGGAAGATGGAAGATGGAAGATGGAAGATGGAAGATGGAAGATGGAAGATGGAAGATGGAAGATGGAAGATGGAAGATGGAAGATGGAAGATGGAAGATGGAAGATGGAAGATGGAAGATGGAAGATGGAAGATGGAAGATGGAAGATGGAAGATGGAAGATGGAAGATGGAAGATGGAAGATGGAAGATGGAAGATGGAAGATGGAAGATGGAAGATGGAAGATGGAAGATGGAAGATGGAAGATGGAAGATGGAAGATGGAAGATGGAAGATGGAAGATGGAAGATGGAAGATGGAAGATGGAAGATGGAAGATGGAAGATGGAAGATGGAAGATGGAAGATGGAAGATGGAAGATGGAAGATGGAAGATGGAAGATGGAAGATGGAAGATGGAAGATGGAAGATGGAAGATGGAAGATGGAAGATGGAAGATGGAAGATGGAAGATGGAAGATGGAAGATGGAAGATGGAAGATGGAAGATGGAAGATGGAAGATGGAAGATGGAAGATGGAAGATGGAAGATGGAAGATGGAAGATGGAAGATGGAAGATGGAAGATGGAAGATGGAAGATAGAAGATAGAAGATAGAAGATATCTTTCGGTCTGTAATATAGAACTTTATGATCATATACTATTATTTTCGTAAACCTCTCTAAAGTTCAAAGAGTAATCTCTTATGCCATTCTTTATCGAATGCCGGTGCTACAACTAGAAAGACAGCAAAGCAGACCTAGTTATTTTCTCTAAAGTACTCTAAATAATTTCAGTAATTCTATGTACTTGCATGGTTGAATATTTCTCTCTGAATTTGAACTGATGTTCCGAGATAAGATTTTTTTGCTTCCTAATTATTTTTAATCTTTTAAATACTAGTTTCTCAAACAATCTTAATGTCACTGACGACGATTTGTTCTTATTGCTAAAGCTGTTATAAACATTATTTATTTCCTTTATTTTTGGGTGTAGGCCGGATCATCCGGTTTTCTGGCAATCTGCAGGCTTGGTTTCATTTTATGTAGCTGTTTGACTACTTTAGACTTTTGATAACCGGCTGGATGCTGCCTGCAATTAATGATTTTTTGTGGTGCATCTCCTGTTAGTTTGCACATTTGTGTTGGGTGCTTCCTCGCACATTTGAGACACCTAATCTCTCGTCCACAGTGCTTTAATGAGTTGAGAATTTAGTTACCCCTACGATGTTTACCCGTGGTGGTTGTTTTTTTTGTTGCATACTCGATTGTTGCGATGTTAAGTGTTCCTGGAGAGAACTTTGCTTTCCCTTTCTTGTTTCATTTGTTTGGCTTATTTCTCTTAATGATCCAGTTGATTTTCTATTCAAATTGTACTCATTAGTTCGGTATTTGAATCTGTTAGTTACTTTTCGATTTGTTTACGTTAATTTTTTGAAGTATAATTTTCATTTGTTTTTACATTCGTTTTGGGATTCGGTTTGAGTAATATTAGCTCGTTTATCGTTTTGGATAATATGGCTTCTATTTCGCGTTATTTCTGTCTTATAGTTCTTGATTTACTTTTTCTAAATTATGTTGTCCATTCATAACACTACTAGAGTCGGCTTGATCAACTAAAGAGCTGCAATTTCTTTCTTTTGAAGATAATCTCAATATTTTTTATTTTCTCTAAAACGGATTAGATATTTCCTTATTCTGCAAAAGATAAAATAATATTTTGAATATATTATTGAATATCGTTAGGTTAGGATGTCAGCAGAATGTTTCCCAATCTAAGCCTCTATTCATTCTCGCGCCTTTACACTTATTCCTTCCTTTTGTTCTCAGTATGATTAGCCAGGTTACTTAACACGTTACCATATTCCTGCCACATGGATACGCATTTTTACGCATCTATTTTATGAATAGGTCCCATTTTACGTTTTAAGGCATATCAAGTAATCGTTTTTTCGAGGATCATTAATACTATTTACGCTTTCAAATTTCAAAGACAGTTTATGTATTTGTTATGCCAATGTTTGGAGCAATGAAATCACCAGTTATGATAATTGGAAAGTTTTTGAGTTCCTCTATCATTTATAAATCTTATTAACGTAATCCTGATGTTTATTGGGGTATTGAAGTACATAGGGATAAGATAAAAGCTATTCAGAGCAGATCTTACTTTGTTAGATTCTTAGTACCTAAGCTGTTGGTAGAGGAGCCTATGACAGGCTTTGCGTTGTCACTGTCATTATAGGGGTAACTTTGGCTAATATTGATCCAATCATTCCACTCTATCTTTCATTATGTAAGGTTGCTGCATACAAATTACATCGGTTTTTTTTCCTTGATTGTTTGATCTTGTCTCATGTCCTATAATTTTGACATTTTTATGAATCTCAATAAACAGTTTATGTGGTCTATCATTGTCATAAATCATTTTCCGTGTTAAAAATTTTAATACTTGTTTATTGAAGTGTATATTGTGTTTGTGAAGTGTGGTCAAAGGCTCGATTAGCTTCTTTGCAGCTAGTGCACTTACTTCCCTCTTTCTGCTTCCGAAGCGTAGAGTCCGAAAATTTAGTGTTTCATATTGGCGGTTTCACATTGCAGGACTTAGTATTGTACCCAAATACATTAATTGGAAACTCGACACGAAGGCCAGTTATTATATAATCCGCCTTTTTGCATCAAGGATTGCATGCGTTTGGTTACACCTAAATGCTATAATAAGCGACTTTGTAGTTTCTGTTCCTTTGTTTTGGGTCAAAATAACATCTTTGATTTCTTCTAACTTTTTTAAGTAGTTCACATCATAAAAAATGACTCTGAGTAATACGTTCATTGGTAGCGTAGCCAAAAGCTCAGCCTATTTTAACTTCTTGCTACTAAAAAAGAACTCAATCTCTCGGTCTTAGTGGTTTAGATTATACTATTGCTAATCCAAAGGACGCGAGTTAAATGTTTCCACTTTTTTTTACTTCCGCGCTTTTGTTGAAGGAAGCTTTATTACCAGCTATGGGTTGTACTTTGATAACTCAAGTTGGCTTCCATTGAGCCCTCTTGGTTTTGGTTCAAGTAAAAACATAACCAATCGATTCTTGGAAGGTAAAAATCATTGGGAATTAACGTGATGTCTGATAACTCGTCTCCGATGTCGATTTAAAATATTTCATCATAATATATAGTTTTTAATATTGTAATGTAAGTACGTCAGTTGGCAGATAAAAAAGAAAGTTTTACACAATAATGTTCAATAGATAGATCCATAAATTCAAAAGCCTAATTCGATATTGCGCTATCGACAGCTACAAGACTGGTCCTCTGAAATTTTTGTAGAATGTAACTTATTATTGGTGAATGATCATACCTGTATACCGTTATTAAAAATAAAGCAAATCCTAAAACGAACCAAAAATCCACAAAAGAGATTTGATCCGAGATAAACAAAGTTAAACAAACGCCAAAAGAGATCTACACGGCTAAAAATCAATAACATCGAGGTGACCTCTCAGAAAAATGAATGAAAATAAAAAGTGTACCGATCGACTTAAAATTCTGATCCACGTTTCTTAACTCCGAGGCAATATTTTTAAGAAACAAATTTCTCCTTAACTATAAACATTTTTTTAATACTTGCCCGAATGCACAGTAAGAGCGCTCGGCACGAAAATAACTATTTCTTATGTGTATATTATACAATAAATCACAACGAAGGTGTCGTTAGCTGCATGCATTTCAGACTTATATCTAAACCTCGAACAACTAAAACTGTACAGCTAAAACTAATTTAATTGTTTTTAAAAACTAGTAAGAGGATCACCAACCAGAATTTTATTTTTTTTATATTTTAATCCAACCATCGCGCACCATGTTACACAAAACTAAAAAAATATCACTAAAAAATAAAATCAAAATAACTAAAATTGAAAACTATTTCCATACAAGTTGTGGATTGCGTTCGCAACTAATAAATTTAATTGTAATAAAACCCCGTTTTCAATTTCAATTAAAAATAAAAATTTATTTGCATTTATTGAGGTTATGGAAACGGGAGAAAATCCAATAAACAAAAATGGAAATATCATTGGGCAAAAGATTCATTTCAATTTACATATACGAGTATGTATATATGCATATTTTTCAATTAAAAATGTATAATTCATGAATTTACCAACTGAAAAAAAAAACGGTAAATTAATTGCCTGAATTTTTACATGGATTTATTATTTTATCATATGATCAAAAGACTTTTAATTAGTAATGAATATTTTTAGAATGTGTCCCCGATAACTTCGCCTGCAGACACTATTATTTTCGAATGTTAGATCAGTATTGAGGATAAAAGTTTCAATCATTTTGTAATTATTTTGGATTATACGATATATTTCCATCTCTTCTTGGCTCCCGTTTCTCTTTCTCTTTACTTTTCACTTTCCTTATTTGTATTATATTATTATATTATTATATTATTATATTATTATATTATTATATTATTATATTATTATATTATTATATTATTATATTATTATATTATTATATTATTATATTATTATATTATTATATTATTATACTATTATACTATTATATTATTATATTATTATATTATTATATTATTATATTATTATATTATTATATTATTATATTATTATATTATTATATTATTATATTATTATATTATTATATTATTATATTATTATATTATTATATTATTATATTATTATATTATTATATTATTATATTATTATATTATTATATTATTATATTATTATATTATTATATTATTATATTATTATATTATTATATTATTATATTATTATATTATTATATTATTATATTATTATATTATTATATTATTATATTATTATATTATTATATTATTATATTATTATATTATTATATTATTATATTATTATATTATTATATTATTATATTATTATATTATTATATTATTATATTATTATATTATTATATTATTATATTATTATATTATTATATTATTATATTATTATATTATTATATTATTATATTATTATATTATTATATTATTATATTATTATATTATTATATTATTATATTATTATATTATTATATTATTATATTATTATATTATTATATTATTATATTATTATATTATTATATTATTATATTATTATATTATTATATTATTATATTATTATATTATTATATTATTATATTATTATATTATTATATTATTATATTATTATATTATTATATTATTATATTATTATATTATTATATTATTATATTATTATATTATTATATTATTATATTATTATATTATTATATTATTATATTATTATATTATTATATTATTATATTATTATATTATTATATTATTATATTATTATATTATTATATTATTATATTATTATATTATTATATTATTATATTATTATATTATTATATTATTATATTATTATATTATTATATTATTATATTATTATATTATTATATTATTATATTATTATATTATTATATTATTATATTATTATATTATTATATTATTATATTATTATATTATTATATTATTATATTATTATATTATTATATTATTATATTATTATATTATTATATTATTATATTATTATATTATTATATTATTATATTATTATATTATTATATTATTATATTATTATATTATTATATTATTATATTATTATATTATTATATTATTATATTATTATATTATTATATTATTATATTATTATATTATTATATTATTATATTATTATATTATTATATTATTATATTATTATATTATTATATTATTATATTATTATATTATTATATTATTATATTATTATATTATTATATTATTATATTATTATATTATTATATTATTATATTATTATATTATTATATTATTATATTATTATATTATTATATTATTATATTATTATATTATTATATTATTATATTATTATATTATTATATTATTATATTATTATATTATTATATTATTATATTATTATATTATTATATTATTATATTATTATATTATTATATTATTATATTATTATATTATTATATTATTATATTATTATATTATTATATTATTATATTATTATATTATTATATTATTATATTATTATATTATTATATTATTATATTATTATATTATTATATTATTATATTATTATATTATTATATTATTATATTATTATATTATTATATTATTATATTATTATATTATTATATTATTATATTATTATATTATTATATTATTATATTATTATATTATTATATTATTATATTATTATATTATTATATTATTATATTATTATATTATTATATTATTATATTATTATATTATTATATTATTATATTATTATATTATTATATTATTATATTATTATATTATTATATTATTATATTATTATATTATTATATTATTATATTATTATATTATTATATTATTATATTATTATATTATTATATTATTATATTATTATATTATTATATTATTATATTATTATATTATTATATTATTATATTATTATATTATTATATTATTATATTATTATATTATTATATTATTATATTATTATATTATTATATTATTATATTATTATATTATTATATTATTATATTATTATATTATTATATTATTATATTATTATATTATTATATTATTATATTATTATATTATTATATTATTATATTATTATATTATTATATTATTATATTATTATATTATTATATTATTATATTATTATATTATTATATTATTATATTATTATATTATTATATTATTATATTATTATATTATTATATTATTATATTATTATATTATTATATTATTATATTATTATATTATTATATTATTATATTATTATATTATTATATTATTATATTATTATATTATTATATTATTATATTATTATATTATTATATTATTATATTATTATATTATTATATTATTATATTATTATATTATTATATTATTATATTATTATATTATTATATTATTATATTATTATATTATTATATTATTATATTATTATATTATTATATTATTATATTATTATATTATTATATTATTATATTATTATATTATTATATTATTATATTATTATATTATTATATTATTATATTATTATATTATTATATTATTATATTATTATATTATTATATTATTATATTATTATATTATTATATTATTATATTATTATATTATTATATTATTATATTATTATATTATTATATTATTATATTATTATATTATTATATTATTATATTATTATATTATTATATTATTATATTATTATATTATTATATTATTATATTATTATATTATTATATTATTATATTATTATATTATTATATTATTATATTATTATATTATTATATTATTATATTATTATATTATTATATTATTATATTATTATATTATTATATTATTATATTATTATATTATTATATTATTATATTATTATATTATTATATTATTATATTATTATATTATTATATTATTATATTATTATATTATTATATTATTATATTATTATATTATTATATTATTATATTATTATATTATTATATTATTATATTATTATATTATTATATTATTATATTATTATATTATTATATTATTATATTATTATATTATTATATTATTATATTATTATATTATTATATTATTATATTATTATATTATTATATTATTATATTATTATATTATTATATTATTATATTATTATATTATTATATTATTATATTATTATATTATTATATTATTATATTATTATATTATTATATTATTATATTATTATATTATTATATTATTATATTATTATATTATTATATTATTATATTATTATATTATTATATTATTATATTATTATATTATTATATTATTATATTATTATATTATTATATTATTATATTATTATATTATTATATTATTATATTATTATATTATTATATTATTATATTATTATATTATTATATTATTATATTATTATATTATTATATTATTATATTATTATATTATTATATTATTATATTATTATATTATTATATTATTATATTATTATATTATTATATTATTATATTATTATATTATTATATTATTATATTATTATATTATTATATTATTATATTATTATATTATTATATTATTATATTATTATATTATTATATTATTATATTATTATATTATTATATTATTATATTATTATATTATTATATTATTATATTATTATATTATTATATTATTATATTATTATATTATTATATTATTATATTATTATATTATTATATTATTATATTATTATATTATTATATTATTATATTATTATATTATTATATTATTATATTATTATATTATTATATTATTATATTATTATATTATTATATTATTATATTATTATATTATTATATTATTATATTATTATATTATTATATTATTATATTATTATATTATTATATTATTATATTATTATATTATTATATTATTATATTATTATATTATTATATTATTATATTATTATATTATTATATTATTATATTATTATATTATTATATTATTATATTATTATATTATTATATTATTATATTATTATATTATTATATTATTATATTATTATATTATTATATTATTATATTATTATATTATTATATTATTATATTATTATATTATTATATTATTATATTATTATATTATTATATTATTATATTATTATATTATTATATTATTATATTATTATATTATTATATTATTATATTATTATATTATTATATTATTATATTATTATATTATTATATTATTATATTATTATATTATTATATTATTATATTATTATATTATTATATTATTATATTATTATATTATTATATTATTATATTATTATATTATTATATTATTATATTATTATATTATTATATTATTATATTATTATATTATTATATTATTATATTATTATATTATTATATTATTATATTATTATATTATTATATTATTATATTATTATATTATTATATTATTATATTATTATATTATTATATTATTATATTATTATATTATTATATTATTATATTATTATATTATTATATTATTATATTATTATATTATTATATTATTATATTATTATATTATTATATTATTATATTATTATATTATTATATTATTATATTATTATATTATTATATTATTATATTATTATATTATTATATTATTATATTATTATATTATTATATTATTATATTATTATATTATTATATTATTATATTATTATATTATTATATTATTATATTATTATATTATTATATTATTATATTATTATATTATTATATTATTATATTATTATATTATTATATTATTATATTATTATATTATTATATTATTATATTATTATATTATTATATTATTATATTATTATATTATTATATTATTATATTATTATATTATTATATTATTATATTATTATATTATTATATTATTATATTATTATATTATTATATTATTATATTATTATATTATTATATTATTATATTATTATATTATTATATTATTATATTATTATATTATTATATTATTATATTATTATATTATTATATTATTATATTATTATATTATTATATTATTATATTATTATATTATTATATTATTATATTATTATATTATTATATTATTATATTATTATATTATTATATTATTATATTATTATATTATTATATTATTATATTATTATATTATTATATTATTATATTATTATATTATTATATTATTATATTATTATATTATTATATTATTATATTATTATATTATTATATTATTATATTATTATATTATTATATTATTATATTATTATATTATTATATTATTATATTATTATATTATTATATTATTATATTATTATATTATTATATTATTATATTATTATATTATTATATTATTATATTATTATATTATTATATTATTATATTATTATATTATTATATTATTATATTATTATATTATTATATTATTATATTATTATATTATTATATTATTATATTATTATATTATTATATTATTATATTATTATATTATTATATTATTATATTATTATATTATTATATTATTATATTATTATATTATTATATTATTATATTATTATATTATTATATTATTATATTATTATATTATTATATTATTATATTATTATATTATTATATTATTATATTATTATATTATTATATTATTATATTATTATATTATTATATTATTATATTATTATATTATTATATTATTATATTATTATATTATTATATTATTATATTATTATATTATTATATTATTATATTATTATATTATTATATTATTATATTATTATATTATTATATTATTATATTATTATATTATTATATTATTATATTATTATATTATTATATTATTATATTATTATATTATTATATTATTATATTATTATATTATTATATTATTATATTATTATATTATTATATTATTATATTATTATATTATTATATTATTATATTATTATATTATTATATTATTATATTATTATATTATTATATTATTATATTATTATATTATTATATTATTATATTATTATATTATTATATTATTATATTATTATATTATTATATTATTATATTATTATATTATTATATTATTATATTATTATATTATTATATTATTATATTATTATATTATTATATTATTATATTATTATATTATTATATTATTATATTATTATATTATTATATTATTATATTATTATATTATTATATTATTATATTATTATATTATTATATTATTATATTATTATATTATTATATTATTATATTATTATATTATTATATTATTATATTATTATATTATTATATTATTATATTATTATATTATTATATTATTATATTATTATATTATTATATTATTATATTATTATATTATTATATTATTATATTATTATATTATTATATTATTATATTATTATATTATTATATTATTATATTATTATATTATTATATTATTATATTATTATATTATTATATTATTATATTATTATATTATTATATTATTATATTATTATATTATTATATTATTATATTATTATATTATTATATTATTATATTATTATATTATTATATTATTATATTATTATATTATTATATTATTATATTATTATATTATTATATTATTATATTATTATATTATTATATTATTATATTATTATATTATTATATTATTATATTATTATATTATTATATTATTATATTATTATATTATTATATTATTATATTATTATATTATTATATTATTATATTATTATATTATTATATTATTATATTATTATATTATTATATTATTATATTATTATATTATTATATTATTATATTATTATATTATTATATTATTATATTATTATATTATTATATTATTATATTATTATATTATTATATTATTATATTATTATATTATTATATTATTATATTATTATATTATTATATTATTATATTATTATATTATTATATTATTATATTATTATATTATTATATTATTATATTATTATATTATTATATTATTATATTATTATATTATTATATTATTATATTATTATATTATTATATTATTATATTATTATATTATTATATTATTATATTATTATATTATTATATTATTATATTATTATATTATTATATTATTATATTATTATATTATTATATTATTATATTATTATATTATTATATTATTATATTATTATATTATTATATTATTATATTATTATATTATTATATTATTATATTATTATATTATTATATTATTATATTATTATATTATTATATTATTATATTATTATATTATTATATTATTATATTATTATATTATTATATTATTATATTATTATATTATTATATTATTATATTATTATATTATTATATTATTATATTATTATATTATTATATTATTATATTATTATATTATTATATTATTATATTATTATATTATTATATTATTATATTATTATATTATTATATTATTATATTATTATATTATTATATTATTATATTATTATATTATTATATTATTATATTATTATATTATTATATTATTATATTATTATATTATTATATTATTATATTATTATATTATTATATTATTATATTATTATATTATTATATTATTATATTATTATATTATTATATTATTATATTATTATATTATTATATTATTATATTATTATATTATTATATTATTATATTATTATATTATTATATTATTATATTATTATATTATTATATTATTATATTATTATATTATTATATTATTATATTATTATATTATTATATTATTATATTATTATATTATTATATTATTATATTATTATATTATTATATTATTATATTATTATATTATTATATTATTATATTATTATATTATTATATTATTATATTATTATATTATTATATTATTATATTATTATATTATTATATTATTATATTATATTTTTTTTAAATATCGGAGGGAAATGCCTTATGCACTTAATGTGGGACTCGCACTCACTAAAAACCTCCTTTTTGTCAGACAGGGATCCACCCAGGAACTACTTTGGGTATTTAAGGTAAGTGTCTATGGCCTTATTAGCGATTCTTCAGAATTGATTATTAATGTTTCATGCTTTCTATCGACCCACTTAGAGATGTTTTTAATTAACCTTTATGTCCATCTTCTACGCCTTTAGTCTTGCCAATTGCTCTTCCAACTCAGCATAACATGTTCCCTGGCCGCCTTCTGTGCTTCTACGACGCCAAGTTTGCTCTTGGTGTTACGTATTCTTTTCCTTTCCTCGGCCATTACATTGATTGGCGTCAGGTCTGCGAAGACCAGAATAGCAGGTTTAGATGATGTTCTGTATGAGCTACATATCCTAAGGGAGCCACGACGTTGTACCGCTGCCATTTTGTTTCTGTATTTTTCCATTTTAAGGGTGTCATTGTATCATGCGTTCCATTGGTCAGGTCCTAGGACTCACCTTTGGGCGGCATCTCCTTTAATCTCTTTGCTGCTTTGCCTTCCGTGGCCTCAAATATTAGCCTCCAACCACAAAGGGAGGTATGAATTATCCGCAAAAGGTAGCTGGCACGTGGACATATTTGTCAACACCGACAACATATCCGCCCATCTCGCTGAATTGAAAGCACTAGCTTTCTTGAATAATGATTTTGTTCCTGTGATACCAAAAAGACTCTCATCCATTCTTCAATAGCGCCAATAGTAGATCACTTTTTCCTGAAGCCGTATTGCTTATTGGATAGGTCTCCATCTGCTTCAATTGCTGCTATGAGCCGTGGCTGTAGCAATCGTTTTAGTGATGTGCCTGCTGTATCCAACATACACAAGGCTCTATATGCCAATGGAGACATTCGGTCGTCCGTCGTTTTATTTACGAGTACCAGCCGCTGGGTTCTCTAAGTTTTTGGAAAAACACCCTCCAAAAGCAACGGTTAAACATGGTTAGAAGTAATTCAGGTTGGGATAAAGCTATCACCTTCAACGTTTCCATGGGCACTCTGTCTGGACCTGGTGATTTCTTGTTTCGCAGAGAGGAAGCAGCTTGTTGGATCTCTTCTATCAAAAATGTTGGTACATCGTCCGGTTTATCAGGGTAAGGTGGCCGGCCGTCACTTGAGTGGTCCGGAAAAAAAGAGTTTATGATAAGCCATGTTTGACTTGGCTCCATTAAAGTGCTGAGTGCCACTGTTCTTAGTTTGCGCATTACAATTTTATGGCCTTAACCCCAGGCTTTGCTGTCAACGTCACGTTTTAAGTTCCAGGGCCGTTCTTACCAGTCTGTACTCTTCATGTAGCATTTTCGCCATGTGTCTCTTCTTCTTGATCTAGGAGCTTTGCGTTTTAGGTGGAAGCAATGCTTTCTAAGGTTTGATATTTCATCAGTTCACCAATAGACAGCTGATTACCTACCCTCTAGACCATTACTGTTTCGTTTCCTGAATCAATTGTTGCGATAAGATTTTCAACACATAGCTTAGCCGCGTTCCAACCTGTTACTTGGCCTGTCACTCGACCAATGCCACTGCACGAGGATCGCAATCCGCTCCGATCAGTGTAAATGATGTATTGAAGATCGCTTCCAGCGTTATCTTCAACGACTCGCCAACCCATAATTTTGCGCGATATGGTATCGGTCACAAGAGTGATGTCGGGGATAGTCTCATTGTCCAGAATATACTGCCTCTAGTGTCTATGGAACTCATTTCTCACTCAAACACTTTTGCTTTAAAGTCTCCGGCGATAACGAGGGCACAGTCGAAACCTCGCGCTTTATGTTCTAAGGTGTCAATTTTTATTCGGAAAGCGTTCAGTGGTTCGTTCGGGGTAAAATAGCAACTGACATATATGATATCCTTAAGCTATACAGATAGTCAGCCATACAAATCCTTCTTCGGCTCCATAATTCTCAGTTGTTCCATAATTCTCAGATGGCAGATTTTCCTTGATTATCGGATAACCAGTCATCTTCCGCTCTGTTCCTATATTGCTCCCTAATGATAAGCAGGTCCGCCCCTTAGGAGGGCATCCGCGGTTCAATTTATATGAAGGTTTCCCTTAAGAACTTTCATCTTATATTTTTATATCTGGCTTGCTCAAGGGCCTGCCTATATATCTGGCAAGCTCCTGCCCCTGATGCTTGCCTGGCCCAATTTTATTTTCAGCACATAAGAAGTACTTGGTCTCTGCTTTACACTCCTTTTTGAAATGGTCTCTCTCTCTACAGTGGAGGTAAAATTCACTACGGATGGGGCCTTTGCAGTTCACCTTATGGTGAACCGTAACCAAAGCAGGCATAACATCTAACCGCTACGGTCGTACGCTGGGTTCTGCAATATAGCCAGCCTATTTTTATGCGAACTATCCTAAGCAGCTCAAATACTCGATGAGCACGAATAAGGTTTCGTAAGTGACACCTTCAATTCGTCTTTAAATTATTTAAGTTCCCGTCTGATGGCGTCTTTATCTTCCTCTTCAGAAAAGAGATAGTCTAAATCCCTGATTTGCAGCGTGGTTTTAAGTTGCAAGTTCCATACCGTGGCCATCTCTCCAAGGGCATATCGCAATGTCTCGTAGAAGCACGCTTTGTTTGTCTTTATTTGCTCTGAGTTTCAAAAGAATATCACATATTCTAGTACGGACTTAATCTCTACATTTGAAGCTTCCAGATTAACCTTTTCTATGTTTTCGGTATCTTTTCCTTCGCTTGACTGAACTACAGTCCATGCTTGCGAATCTTCAACTTCGTTTTTCCTTTTTTACCATGTTCGCTTCAACTGGGTAAGGCGTAAACATTTCCTTCTTTTTATGTAACACGGATGTTCGGTGATTCATGGCATTCGAGGAGTTATTCTAATCAATCACTTCATACAATAACAGTTGTAACAATGTTCTACAATGTAGAGTTTAGAAACGCACCCCAGGTGTGACATTTACTTTCAAAGCAAGAACAGTTCAGAATAAAAAGACAGCATGAAATTCTAAAATAAAAAGTGTAGTAGTTGAAGTTCTTCAATGGAATGTTGGGAACTGCCACTATAAGAGTACATATAGACAAAGTTCCTCGCTGGACTGTTAAATGGCGTGTTCATTGTCGTTCATACAATTCATCATGCTACATAAAAACAGTTTATTTCAGGCGGCGATTGAATTACATTAAATTTTTTCAAAATTCGTAAATTTTTACAATAAAATTTCATCAATTTTTATCGAACAATATCATTTTTGTCATTTTCCAACGCAACATTACAATTTCGCAAAAAATAAGATTATCAGCATAAAAAAATCACATTTAACCGCGAAAACATAACAAAAATGTTACATTTTCACATAAATGTTGATTTTATGTTAGAATTATCCGAACAATATACCGAAAAATCTATAATTTACATATATCCGAAATAATACTCAACAAAATTCAACCAAATACAAAAAACAAATAAAAAAGCGGGAACGGTTAAACAATACATCGCGAGAAAAGCCATCAAGAGGAAAATCGCATCGTACATGTATTCATACTGAGTGTCTAAAAAGTACCGATTACGATTAATATCCGCATATTAGAGTGATTTCAAAGCCCAATGTCTCCACCAACTAAAACTTTTCAAGTTATTTGACTGTCCCGAAACATTTGGTACACCCGGTATTAACATTTTTGCTAGTAAAAAAAGTCGCGTGTTTCCACTTTTTGTGTTATGGGTGGTCTTGCTGTAAAGAACTTGTGTGCTACAAAATTTTTATCATAGATTTTTAAGCGGAATGGGATAGCTCCGAATATTTTTAACTATTTCCATAACTGTTATTATTATTTTGCTATTTGTATATTGGGTGACTGTGTTACAGAGATAACATTTTTTTGTTGTTTTTGATTGCTTTTGTTACAAAATGATTGATTGACTTATTCGATTGATTGTGTAATGCTTTTCAGACATCTATTGTTTAGCACAATTTCAATAAGTTCAGTAATGTTTTAGTGTCTATCGATTGACCTATAATGAGCTTTAATTAGTTTTTGTTTTATTTACTGCGATAACATTTTGCTATTTGTCTTAAATTTGTATAATTGTTTACGAAATGCATCGATTACATTAAAAATTATTTGCCGGAAAATTTGTGTTTGAAAATTTATTTTAGGGGACCGAATTTTAGGGTATTAATAGTATATCAAAAATCGACATATTTTTGCAATATGCTCTTGAAAAATTTAATGAAAATCATGATGGCCTAAAAGATAATTGCACATATTTTCTGAATACCAAGATTTTCATGTAATCAGGAGGCACTTGTATGCCTCACTAAAAACTTCTAAACGAGCATATTAGGAGAAAGAGGCGACTCAAAAACGATAGATCGTTAAGCTGACTGAATACTTAGAAAGAGGATTTCTCTGATTTCCTCAAAGTTCAATAAATTTCAAATGATGTATTGCTTTTAAAAAGGAGCTCAAAAAGCTCTCCGTCACACAGCGTAGAAATTACTGACTTATAAAAAAGGAGGTCCTCTGGCGGGTAAAATTGTAGGTGTTTACCCAGAAGAAGTTCGTTCGAATTAGTCAGTCACTGATCTGTGTTTTTCAGGAAATATCAGGTGATTTTGGATTTATAGCAAACCTATGACTCAATCCATTCAGTTAGCTTAAAAATAGAATGATTTAAAAAAAATAAAGTGTTTAGTGAAATAAAACAAAGGATAAAAGGGAAAAACGACACACAATAATTAACAAAATTTTGTAAAGATAACCGTAAAATAAATAAAAATTTGGCACCAAACTATAGTAGTATACAAACAGGACTCAAAATTTTACCGAGAAATAACATAAAAAATCCCCAAAGGTTTGCGAAATTTAAACTGTCAGGTGATTGAATACCGCATAAGCTCTGGGTGGTAGCCGGTAGAATGATTCTTCTGATTTGCTCAATTTTCTAAAATTTGTAATTTCCAAGAAACTTTTTCTTTTGGAGATTTCTTACAAAATTTTTATTCGGTCGTAATATAATGAAAAATTGAAATGCGAAGTTCATATTTTAACATATATGCGGACTAGAATGTTATACTGATAATTTTTTTTTTTTAATTATTGCTTATTTGAGCTTGATATTCTTTGGAAAAATTCTTTTTGGGCAAATTATTGGTATCGTCGAATTCAAAATCAAAGAACCGAAAATAAGCAATAACAACAACGAGTATACACCGTTTTCAAAAATACTAAGAAAACCTTTGTTCGCAGTAAAATAAAATATTCAACCAAAATTTTTAAGCTTTTGATGAAAGTTCGTTGAAACATCTTATCTCATCTACATAATTAACAAGCAATTACGAGTTCAAATATGCAAACATCGTAATTTATTTAATATAATTTTTACTCAATTCTTTAAAAAATATTAAAACGATGTTTCAGCGAATTTTGTAACGGTCCCAATTAAACTAATTAAAGCAAGATCTTTCAAACAATAAATGCTTTTTTTGTAAGTAGCTCAATTTTGTTTTTCTATTGATTCTATTTCGGTTCGACGACGATTTCAAAGAAAATCAAGACTGTTATCAGACATTTTAAGTTTCTTAGAAACGACATAGGTAACAAAGAAACAGTAAGAGATGTTTACGTTGAGCAAAAGTCAACTTTATATTCAAAGTAAACAAATTGTTGTACTTTTAATAAATTATTAAGAGTTTCTGAAAATGTACATTTTAATAGATACAAAAACTGTTTAAGATTATAGATACCTGGTGTAACAACAAATATGAGAGACAATGAAGTAAAAAATTAAAAGAAAATGTAGTAGGTACTTTTAGGGCATGCAAATGCAGCACCTTAATATTACTTTTAAAATAATTCTGAAATCTCTGTAAGATTACACACCATTCACGTTGATAACCTTATTAGGCTGTTGATTGATTGATGATACTGTTAGGCCAAGCGCTTGCCAAGTGTTCTGGTTAACGCCGAGCCTATTCTAACAACCTTTTTACATTTAACAAACGGTAGGATAGGAGAGATTTTCATATATTTGGATTTCTACACTCTGAAAAAAACATAGTAATATTGTTAAAAATCAATAATAAATTGTTAGTTTTACAATATGAAAATATGCTATTAGCGTTTCTTATTAAATCATGTTTAAAAATAGTAAAACGTAGTAAAAAAAACGTAGTTAATTCTTAAGTTTACGTAGTTAAATCATAAGAGGAATATGATAATCCATTAAAGTACGTAGTAAATTCATAGCTGACTCGTTGTTAATTCCACATTTTGTCGCTGAGCCGCTATTAATTTAACAATTAAAGTAGTAAAATCAAAGGCGAATAGTTATTAGTTGAAAGACAATATTGTTTAGTAATAAAAAAAAATTCATTCATTAATTAAAATACATCTGGCAAATAATTAGTACACAATTCAATAAAATGTTATTCTTAGGGTCTGTCCCAAACACCGACTTATTTCAGACTTATTGACTTATTTGACGCCAGTTTGAATAAGTCGATAAAGCTATCGCAATTGATTTTGTTGACTTATTTTGACAGATCTATTTAAATACAAATATTTTTAAAGATCTGCTAGTTGAATACTTAAAAAAATCAACGTATTATTATTATATTATATTGATACGAAATAAGTATTTTATACGATGTTTACATTCTATCAAATAAGTTTTTTTTTTGAAACAGAGACGGAAAATAAGTCACCTCGCTAGCAGGCTTATTCAAATAAGTCTGACTAATTAAATAAGTCGGTGATTGGGACAGACCCTTAGAGAAACCGAATATAGTCAAATTTAATTAATTTTTTATTAATAATTAAACATTTCTACAAACATTTGTTTCTGAAATAAGTCTTGCCATTATTAATTTGATAAATGTGAAGAGGATAACTCGTAAAAAAAATCGATATTTTTAATATAATATTCCTCAGTATGATCGAATGGAAATGGACGTCAAATTGTCTTATTTTGATCAATTTGCATAAAACGTAAAGTATTTTATTATCGCAAATGAAATGTAGTATTCTAAATAACATTACAATATTTTCAATTTTGGATGTTAAATAATACTATTTTTTATAAGTTTTTCCTTTATAGACTATATTACTACTAACTGAAACCATAACGCAATCAACGATTTCATTTTCAATCAATTTTGAATAATAATATTGAGTTTTTAAATTTAAAGTTTCAATTTCTTCAAATTTATACGGTAAATCCAAATCGCTTTCAAAATCTTTTAAAAATTTCGCGAACTGAACTCCCGCTTTAATGGACAACGAGCGTGGTGCATCAACTCTAAGGGTAATTCAGTTAAAATAAATTTTGGCTGATTTGTGCTTTGCTTCAAATCTCATGCACCATAGATGTTTTAGAGGACCACATTTTTTTATAGAATTAACATAATGTGTTAAAAAATGATATTTCGGTTTTAATTTAGTACTAAATAAGGATATATACAGGGCATGATGTTTGCTAATTATATTTCCCAACTTATCTAATTCCTCTGCAGTATATGATGGTTTAAATCAGATCAACCATTTCAACAAGTAATATTAATAGATTCCGTGCCATCATTTCCAGGTTACAACTATTTAAATTGTCAAAATTTATTGGGGATGATATGTTTCCAATCGATTCTCCGTATGGGATACGATTTCTCTGTATGGGAATAGATATTTTCTGTTGTTTAAAACGTTTAAAGTAATACAATTTTCAGGAATTACCTTATTTAAAATATTACAAACGTCATAATGTAAAAATAACAGTTGTCTGTCACATGAAATGCTTCTAATTCATTAAAAATGCAAGTAGTTTTTACGCCAGTTTCACAAAAATTATTGATTAATAAATCTGAAGCATAGTTTTTTTTTATTTCTAAGAAACGTTACTTGTTCTAATACCTCATTTTTCATTTCAACTTTAGTTCGAGTGCAAAGTCTGCAATATCTTTTAGCATTAAATAATTGAACATAGCCTAGAATGCTGTTTGAACCTAGATTATCACTAACTATAAGACCTAAAACAAAATGAACTTAAATATGTCCATTTAGAGTACTAATTTTAATGCCTTTTTCTAATTTAAATAATTCTTGCACTAAGTATTGGAAGGACATTTCATTACCACAAGCTTTTAGTTCTTTAGTGCTTATAAAAGCAGCATTAAAAATGAAATCAAGCTTCGATAATATATATTGCGGCATAGTTGGGAAACTGTAATAACAAGCACAAATACAAAAAGTGTTTGGCCGCCTAAAGGGTTGTTAATTTGTAAATCATCGAAATATAATGTATATGGTATTACAATGTCTAAAAGATATAATTTTTTTTTAATTCAAATAAGGTTCCAGAAGCAAAATTTTTTAGTACATGTCCTTTTAAATATTTCTCGGTATTATTTATTGTTACTTCTAAAATACCAGGCAGCTCGAATAATGATCTGAATTGAAACTCTAAAGGCATTATATAAATATTTGATTTCTTTTCTGTTAATGTAGGATTCCTGTTCAAAATTTTTTCTGAAATAGTGCTATTGACTATAAAAGTTTTCGGATACTCATACAAATTAAGTTTTTTTAATAATGTGAAAAATAGGTGTTCTGTTTGTATATTTTTAAAGGGATCGTTACAGAATTCTATCTTTCACTAACAATACTTAAATTATTCAATTGAAAGAGGAGACAGAGGAAAGAAGATCAGAAATCATCTTTTGTATTTGGATCACTAAGTTTTTTGGCATTGAATTCTGAGAATACAGTTTAATTGACAAATTTAATGATTTTTTTACTTACAATTCTACATTTAATTCGGCATCTAATGCAGTTTCAGGAGTAGGATTACAAGAAACATCTTCTAATAGGGTCGCATGTGTTTGTATAGATGGTATTTTAAAATTGTTCGCACCAAACGTGCGAATGTTTGTCGAATTGGTGCGTATTTTCTAAATGACGACGGAACGCACGAAAATCATTAAATTTTTGATTACATTCTTTTTGTTTGCAAAGATTGATGTTTCGATGAAAGTAAATTAATGTTTTTTAAATGTTCGATTAGTTTTCTTTCAAACATAAAAAACATTTAAACATTTTAAAATATTATATTTATCCTTCCGTCCCTCAGGCTTCCTTAGCTGATATTCCAGTTTGTTGTTTTATGTTGTAATATAAACAAAATAGTTGAAAATTAATATTTATCTTAATAACAAAATATGTTATTTGTTACCTTTGAGGTAATTTAACAAAATCGATAGATTTGGACTTTTTATATCGTACTTTGTAGTAATATCAAAATTTTTTGTTAAAATTCCATACTCCTATACATGTGGCTGGATACTTTAAATTTAGTACTTGAAATAATTTAAAGCATTAATCTAAGCACTCGATGAATGATATAAATAATGTTTTGTCGAAAAAGATGTAAAATTTATTTAAAGCTGTAATTTCTCCACCAACTACGATTATGAATGGATGTAGCGTTACACCAATATTAAAATATTTATTAGTTAGTTCTTCTATTTGGTTCTCATAGTTATTAATTGAGACTAAATGTAGTAAGAAGCTTTCCTGGGCATCTACTATACTGACTTTTCTATTAAGTTTTGAAGCTTTATCCTTAAAACGTGCTGTTGGAAGTATTATGGAATTTAATAGTAAAGCAACGAAAATATCTTCTGAATCTGAAGTAGAAACAATTAAATAAATAAAAGCTGTTTTTTCTGGAATATAAAAATTTTCATACCAATACTAACAGCATTATTAATGTTCTTAAACATTTGCTTGCATGAAGGATTCGTAATTGACGTCGAGTAGAACTGTTTAATTTTGGTTTTGAAGTTTTCCCATTTCGAAAATAAATTGAGTTTATTGTTTGGATATTGTAAATTAAAATCTATATCGATCTGTAAATAAAAATTGTTAGTAATTGTTAAATTTTATATAGCATAACTAGTTAGCTTAGAAAGTAGTACCAATTCGGGTGCTTTGGGATGTTTAAACTTTGGCCACTCCTTTGATTTCAAGTCCCTCTGTCTAGATATAAATGTTTTACTCTGTTCAAGATGTCTTCTTAATATCTTAATATCATTTAATCTGAAATATGTAACTTATAATTTATCTTAGTTTAGTTAATGAATGTCTTACCTTTTTTCATTTTGTTTATATTCCAATTTATGACAACTAAATAATAATATTTAAATTGAACCTTACAAATGTCACTCTGTTAAAACTTAATAATAACCTGATAAATGTTGCTAGAAAATATCATTGTGTAGAATTTTGGCCATCTGCCACCAACCATAAAAACTAAATATTATACCATAACATAAGCATAACCATTGTAAAATAAAATAAATTCCTTCTTACAAAACCATCATCAAAAGCGAAAGCATCAAAATAATCAAACCTCATCATCTATATTAATCCACCACCATACCATCATTTTTATATCGAACTTCATTTATTGTTCGTGGCACCGAAGCTTGGCGTAAAACATACTCCATTTGTCGCAAATTTCTTGCCAATTGTTATTTTCTCGTTTTAAGCAATTTTTCAGAGCAGTTGAAATTGATTCATCGATTTCCTCTTCATCTTTAGAATTTTCAATAGATCCAGACGGCACATTAGACGGTGTAGTTAGTTTTCTTTTTTTTTTTGATCTTGCGTTCGTATACTTATCGTACAATTTACCGAAAGGATTCTTTCGTTTGCAGTTATTATTTCTGGGAACGTAGTAATAATCCTAGATACAAGTTAAGAAAAAAAATGTGGTGTTAAGAAAATTATAATTATTTGAAAAACAATGTATTTTACATATAAATAATTAAGAAAGTCCTAATTTAACAATTCTTGTTATTTGAAAAAAAATTAACATAATATCAATTAATGAATCTTTGTTTAAATATGTAGTTTCAAATTAATGTTATATGTATTTTTGGTTTAGTGCACCCCAATACAGAATTGTAATGTTTCCGTAGGAAAAATGGTTATTATTTGATTAGTTATATTTTGAAAGTGAGTTGGCTTTAAATAAATATTATTTTTCATTGCTTCTTCTGTTACGGAGTTTTCTTCGTAAAATTTTAATATTAGTTGTCCAGTTCTATTGTTGTTTAATATACTTCTTATGTCCTGGGTATCAAAATTTTAATACTATAGTCATTGAATAACCATAAATAGAAGGTGACACCGCTAACTTTGCAGCGACATATGAGCCAAGTGTTAATAAATTGTACTACGAAATAAATATTTCTGTGTCTTTGCTAAATTATGTCCACGAATATTTTTTATTTTATGTAATTGGTACGTTTATATTTCCAATTTAAAATTCCAATGTGTTTGTTGGAACGCATGTGTTTAAAGTGAATGTGTTTGTTAGTAGGTAGTAAAATGTGCGAAGATTTAAAAAACAAAAATAAACAAACTAACAGCATCATTTTCTTTTATTCTTTTCTTTTGATCAAAAGGTAAACATAATTTTAACTCGTAAGGAAAAAATAAAATTTTTTGGTATCAATTGATTTTATTTTTCAGCGACTTGATTGTTTTTTTTTTTGATCACACGATATTTTTCGTTAATTAACAGGATTTATATCGGTCCCTTGTGTTTACAACCGAATTTTTATCTTCATCTATGTAAGATTTCTATACATTTTGAATGAAATTTTGTTTTAAATTTTAATTTTACGTTAATATTATAAATAAAATTTGATAATTTTTATTAACAACAAGTTTGCTTTTACATAGGGTTTCGCTGCCATATTGTGCCATCCTTCCCTTTTGGCACATTCGCTTCTGTCTGTTCATCATCACTAGAATTATTTTCCTTTCACACCTTAATCCAAACTGAAATGTCTTCACGCAAAATTTAGTACATGGTATTTGGTTTCCACTCGCAAAACTAGAGATATAAACACCGACAATAAAACACCGTATGGGTTTCGAATACAAATAGAGGAGTGATGCTAAAGGGTTTTTCTATCATCCAAATACGATCGCTGATTGAATGATGATAAATATGACCATTTTTTGAAAAAGTTTGCGGTCACTTTCAAATCGGTCACTTTTTGCAGAAGGTCAGTTTACAGATATAATCACTTATACATTTTTTACTGTAATAAAATTCGGGTACGCCGCCAATTGTATTTTTTTTTTCAATCGCTTCCATTTTAAACAAAAAAATGTGTGGCACTCGGGAAGCTATCTTTTGTTTTTGACTTTTGAAATTCATTATTTAGTCTATCTTGAGATTTGATGAATTTCATCAAAAAAATCTTGGCATTGTAATATTTGCTGTAATATATCTTGGCATTGTAATATTTGAACCAAAAACGAACATAAGCTGGAGTAGTGGAGAATGCTTTGTAGCGACTTTGCTACACAAACATAAAAATCAATTATTCAGATATTTCGTGCACGTTCATATAATTCGCTAACGCTACATGTACACTGTACACAAATATATATAGAGCGTAAAATAGCATTTACACATAGCAATCGGTCGCCATGGACTGATGAGATGACAAATAATTTTTAACAAAATAAAAATAATGAAAATAACGACACGTCACCGCCATCGTTATAGCTTTCTCATCCTCTTTACCGCACTACAATGGGTGTACAGCGCTTTTATACGATAAACCGATATATCGTATTTGATAATGGGATTACTTGTGCGCAACGATTACTAATATATGTCTTGTATTGAATCGGAAGCTACGAGAGTGTTTTGTAGCTGGGGAAAACATAACAGTTGATGAACAGCTGTTCACATATCGAGGTGGTACGCATTTCACGCATTACATTCCATGAAAACCTGCCAGATATGGAATTAAAGTATGGTTGGTGTGTGACTTCACTTCCTCGTTTATATATTGTAAGGTAAAATGTACACTGGAATGACTCCAAACTCATAAAGAGAAAGTAATCAAAGAGAATTTGTTGTGAAGTATCTATGCTGCACTCTTTTTAGTAGTAGCGATCGAAATATAACATGTGACAAGTTTTTCACCAGCAACAATTTAGTTTTTAGTTTGATGCGCGATCACAATTTATCAATTTTAGGAACAGTAAACAAAAGACGGCGATTCATACCAGTAGAATTCTTAGTCGTGCAAGGCAAAACACAACCTAACGGATATTCGAACATCACAATGTGTTCTTATATTTCCAAAAAAAATAATGTTGTGATGCTTTTATCTACCCTGCATTATGTTAAGGAAACACAAGGATTAGCAAATAAACCAACAATGATTCTAGATTTTAACAGAACCAAGGGCGGCGTGGACAATATGGACAAAATGCTGGAAGAATACTCATGCAAAAGGAAGATTTGTCTTACTGGCTACCGGGTTTTTTTTATAACATTTTAGATGTGGCGGCTTTAGCAGCACGTATAGTATATATGGAGAATAACCCAGTCCTAAAAACCAACTCCAGTCACCGGCGTAAATTTCTACAACGGTTTTGCGAGCAGTTGCTGCTTATGTCTGAAATTAGTTAGCGTTCCCAGAATTACCTACCAAAAATGGTATCGAAAGTATGTTGGGCCATACTTTCGTTGCTACATGGTAATGCTTTTAGGATCCGAATATGATTGAATGGACAGTCAATTTACTGATTCTTGATTTAAACCCAACGTTTGAAATGGCAACGTTTAAAAGAATGATTTTCGATGGCTGGTTATAGCCTGGAGAAATAAACTTAAACAATCCCCACTCCAGTTCATTTAAAACAAAAAATATGGTCGAGTTGTATATCAGAACATTCAATACATAAAAAGTACAATAAATTTAACAAAATCTAAAGAATCCTTTTTGGAAAATGTTTATAACCATAAAACGCTCGGTATCCTGTTACTAAAAAGCCATGATGTTTTATTTTATTACCCTTTTTCCTATTTTAACTTGTTTTGAAAAACCCAAAACTTCATAATTTTGCATTGATACTGATGAAGAAGCCAATGAAACCGACCAACTATTCTTGGCTTGCCACGTCAATTACATATTTTTCTGGGTACCTAGCACATGCTGTATCAAAAAAGACAAATTGTACGATATGTAAAAATTTTATGTACAAAGATTAACCAACTCAACATCAAAGCTATACACATACAGAGCTTCTTATTAAAAATCGCCAGTATGAAAAAACTACAAATGGTGGTTTAGCATTAGACCAACAGAAAATTTTGTAAAATTAATAAAAAAATAATTAAGATTTTTGAGGATAATTTTGATACAATCTGTTTCAAACACAAAGTAGTTGACAAACTTTATAATTTGTGCGAAAACCAATGCAAAACTTCTTGTCGCATTGAAGAACATAAAAAAAAATTTATTATGCATACATTAAGAGTACTTTTACGTGCAAAAATCCATAGAATTAATTCTAAAGCAAAAAGTACCAAAAAAAATTAAGAAAATTTGAAATACTTAATCATTTGTAAAATATGAATTAAATGACCTTGGACATAAACATAAACATTTTGTGTTTTGTTTTTTATTTAGATTTTCCTGTTGAATTCCACTAGCTTTGTATTGACATTGGTTTTGACTGTATGTGTTTACATTCGCACTGAATAAACAATGTAAAAAAAAAATCATAAAGTTTTTTTTTTTTATATAGTTGATACTTAAACCCTTAATTTAAATTTATCTAAGATACAAATGCATACAGCGCTATAACAACTACGTAGCGGCGAAAACGTTTGGTGTCACTTCTATATATGGTTATTCAATGCTATAGTTTATATTATTAATATGAGAAAAGGATAATTTTTGGTTACCCATATTTTCAACATCGCTCTCTGTTGATGCATAGAAATTGATTTAGATGATTGAAAAAGATTTGAACTTGTCATATTTAGAAACTGAACTAATTCAGTCATTGTTTTTGAGCGAATTCAGTTTTCTAGAGTCAATAGAAATCGATATTGTTCTATTAATACTGAACAAAATTCATAACATTTGATGAAAAGGTGCAAAATTTTGCTGACGAAAATCAAAAAGTTTGCTAACCACATTAATTTTAATATATTAAAAGGCAATAATTTTCTAAATATTGCCAAGAAATGGGAAGTAAGTTGAATTTGAGATTAAATTTATGTATGTGATTAAACTTTGCAATTTCATTCAATAATTGAACTCCAAAACTTTAATTGTAACAGCAAGCAACTTACCAAAGAAGCAAACGATATACTAGTAGTTGTAAGAGATGATGACTGTGGCGTTTTAGATGATATTATTATAAATAAGGGTAACAAATATTTATCATTTATATAGATTTTAATGAAACAGTTTGATAATAATAATTAAAATTATGCTAAATTAATGCCAAATGCACATAATGTAGATTAAACGTGTATACTATAGCAACGATCAATAACTTGTTTTGCTTTTTAATTACTATCGAGATCTAGAATGACATGTCCCTGAGACACAACTAGTATATGCATTATACCTCTGTTTTTCTCTAAATAAACAATTTTTCCCGAAATTCTGCATGCAGTCCTATCGGCGGAATGGCTTTAGAAATATCTTCCTTATAAAGATATTTTTAGCTTCGATATGTGATTTGAGAAGCTATATAATAAAGAAACGAATTGTAATTTTAATAAAAAATGCACTGTAAAAATGTATTCCTAAGTCAGATTATAGAGGAAAAAATGTTTGAAAAAAAAATATTGTATAGGGTTTTGCACCACAAACCTTTTAAATATGGAATTATTATTTCCAAATCAAACTCATTCGTTAACGAGTTTAATTTCATTGTGTCTTGTTTGTCTTCACTTGGGTGCTCATTATGTAAAATTTCATAAGTTATTACTTCCTGAATTCAATTTCCTGAACTTCATTGGGGTTAATAATTTCAAAAGTTTCTAGAGCTTTTACGAATAAAAGGACTGGTCCTTTTAAATGAATAAAAATACCGGACCAGTGGTCCTTTATTATTTAAAAGAAAGAACCGGTCCTTTTTCGAGGGAAAACGGTAGCTTTGAAAAATTATAACAGAAAAAATAAGTATAACAGAAAATCAGAACGAAAAAAATGTTCTTTTCTCGAGAAAATTGCTTTTCTCAAGAATTTTCGAGAAATTCTGATAACTTATAAAAAATAGATAGACCAATGAAAATACGAAGAAATATATAATATTTAATATTCAAGTGTACATATTTATTTACTAAAACCAGGAACCGAATCTGATCTCGTTCCGGTTCAGAGATTTTTTCATAATTTTGTGACCCCGAACCTGAACCAAATCAGAATTCGGGTTCGAATTCAAGTAAATTTTTCTTTAAAAAAAAATAAAAATAAAAAAATAAAAATCAGTTCATCGGATGATGAAAATGATCGTGACGTGTTGAAAGAAATCTTGAAGCCCAAAGAAAATAGTTTAACCGTAGCTACAGCGATCGAAAAAAATGACAGCAGCAACTGAGGTGATTTTATTATAAAAAAAAGAGTTTGCTGCGTATAACTTTGACAAGAGTTTTAAAAGAAAAAATGTTTTAGAGCTCTGGAAAACCCATAAATGGGGTGAGACCCTAATATTACACGAAATTGCTTAGATTACGATGCTATTCCAGCAACACTGGTCAGTGTGGAGCGACCTTTTTGTGTTCCGTTTTTTTAACACGAACCCAAAATATTTTTGTGCAAGAATCTGAACCCGAACCTAAAATTGTCGGAGTACGAGACCCCGATTTTTTGAGATCCTGAAAAAATAATTCTTATTAAGATCTTCTAAAGCCTTTATAGAATCAATTATACAAAAAAATCGTTGACTCTATGGTATTCCATCTAGTCTTACAATCCAATAAGAGGGATAGCTTCTTTTGCTCTGCGGGTTTTTTTTAATTCACCATTCGTATAATTTTCTCAGCAGGGCAGTTTCCTGTTATTGGTATACATCCTAAATTAACTGAATCCAAAGCTCCCAAGTATATAGGTAGACGTGGTTATTATGGTTGTATTTGCTCTTGTTTTCAAAGTACCGAGATTTATGATTTATGGTTTTAAAAACCTGGTCCATTTATCAATGGACAAACTAAATTTCATATTCTGTTCTCTAAGAGTTTTAATTTTAAGAACTAGGTTGTCTTTCAGTAAGCAGTAATACATATACACCAAGTTCATGATATCTGACGGCTGCTGTGGTAAAGAAAATCCTTGTTTTTTATTTGAAATTTTATTTTGAAATTTTTTATTCTATGGCCCAAAAAATCATTTTTTACTGATATCAATTGGATTTTTGGAAATACAATGACCAATTTTTTCAGTTTAACGATTATTTCATTTTATTTTGGTGTTAAATAATTTTTTTAATTATAATTTATAAAAGTTTTAGAGTTTTGTGTGTATTGAGGTATATGTCAAATTGAATATGTCTTGTAGTTGTAACTCATTTAGAGCAACAGTAAAAGGCCTATAGAGATTCGCGTCTCTACTTTTCAGAATTGCAAGGGGATAACAAAGTGGTCCTTTCTGCGAGTAAATGGTAGAAGACTAAAATATTAATAATATAACCACTCAGAAATGTGCACAGTTTGCGTAGCTTCTTTAAAAAAGTCACCGGATTGCACCATGTCTTGAGACCTACGTTTATTACCATAAAGGATGAAACCGCTGGGTCAACATTGATGTAATGCTCGATAATTGAAAGTAGCATATCTCTGATTTAGACAATGTTTAAGATGTCTTTAATGTTGAACCAATCCTACGGGGAATCCACTCTGGTTATGTAGAGACTAAAAAGAAACCGTCCCCTTCGGATACAGCAATACCCTGTGAAACTCGTTTATTATTATTAATATTATTTATTTCTATACTAAAACCAACATCAATTTTATGTTTAATTCGATTTCCATCATGGCTGCTTTTAGGTACGAATACTAATCAAATCAACAATCTGTTTCGATTCGTATTACAATAATGATAGACAAACTTTATTCGTCTCAAGAAATATGCCAAATAACAACATCGAAGATTTCATTAACTACTGGTGAGTGTAAGATAATTTTTTTTCTTAATATTACTACTTTGTATGTATTAGGTATGGGTTTGTTGGTATAGATATAATAAACTAACCAAATCTTATTGTTATATTTTCCATTTTCCCAATAAACCAACAAATTTGTGATGAATTTGTCGTTTTGTTGTTGTTGCTACTATTGTCTTGTCGTTTTTAATATGTGTATGATGACTACATATAGCATACAATATATGTATAAAATACCCCCAATACACAAAACAGACATTACATAATTTATATTCTAGAATTCTACATCAAATTTATGAGGACCAAGAGAGGGGAAAAACTAAAACCAATTATGTATGTTTGGTATATGTGTGTAGATGTTCTTATGTTGTTTTACATATGGTAAGAAAGAATATTTGGATTTGGAAACGAGGCTATACATTTAAAATTGTGTCCTTGGTTACACAAATATTAGATTACAAGAAAAACTGAAACACACACACACATACATAGTTTTTGTTTTATGTTTAAGAAATAAATTAAAAAAAGATTTATTTGTATTTATTTAATTTCTATATGTTGTTGTTGTAGTTGTTCTGTTGATGTTGGCTGTTCCAGATTATTTGATTGGTAAAGTGAATTTAGGGTCGAAAATTTCTAATGGAATTTTTCCTTTTTCATTTTACAGCTGATGACAAAATACAAATTGAGTTTTCTAGTGAAATGGATATTTTTATTTTATTTTTTTTTTGCGTCTGTCATGTCTGCCGGATATTTTTTTTTTATAATGTTGTTTGACTTTTTTAAAACTTTATTAATGCTTGATTTATACTTATTGATTTATTGGTCGAACTATTTAAGGATTATTATCAAGGAGAGTAATGGTTAGCGGTTGGTATGGCAGGGTGAAAAGATTTACTTGGTATTTTTAACAAAACATTTTTGGAAGGCATGTACTTATTTGCATATCTTTAAAAATGTTTGAATGTGAAATGGGATTGTTATTTAAAACTTTCTGTTTTATTTTAAATTTACGAATGTTTTACAATTAATGAGTGAATTTTTGAGACTTATAGTGTTTGAACTTTTATATATATATATATATATATATATATATATATATATATATATATATATATATATATATATAATTATTGTTAAAACTTCTAATTTTATTAATAACCCCTTTAAAGTGTATATGATAGCTAACCTAGGTCTTGTACAAACAAAAAATTATGTTTGTGTATTGCTTTGGATTAAAGGATAGTTTTCAGGATCATGGATAGTTGTTTGATCAGTTCATGTTCAACAGCTTCTACTGCAAAAAAAATTAAAATTTAAAATTTAAACTTTTGAAACCCAAACTGTGCTTCATAATTTCTAATTTTAAGATTCAATTGGATCTCTCCTTAATTGATTTCAAAATCAATACTAAAACCCACATTTCAATACTAAAACCCACGTTTTTTCAGTTTAAAAGACTTTTTTGTAAATAAAATGCATCTTGCTGTAGTATATTATCGAATAAGTTTGGATGAACGCCAATTTCAAAAGATACAAAGTATACCAATTATTAAATCTTTTGATCGCCGCAATGAGAGCATTATTGGTTAAAACTGGCATTACTTGTGAATGTTGGAATGGTAGGCTTCGATTAATGTATGGAGAGGAAGACCCCATTAATTGGTTTCTGAGTTTTGCTGCATAGCGGAAACAAGTCGAGTAGGCCTGGCTTAGACTGTATCAAATATTATCGTCGTGTTTAGGTGATCTCTTCATGAAGTGTAATCTTATATTATATTGCCAATAATCAATCTAGTATACTTGGACTATTACGAGGAACTATTATTGCCATTGCACTTTTGCAGTTTTTTTCAAGTGTCCAGTTTTGATTTGTACAGTAGCTACTCTGGTCGTGTCGTCGCGCCCTAGATGAACTTAATCTATTTTTCCTATAGTAGCCACCTGGTTGATGGAAGATTTTCCTCTCTAATTAAAACCTTATCGCACTTGTTGATTGGGTTTCCTCCTGGTTGCCACTTGCTTCGTTTGTGCAATGAAATCAGCTATTCCATTTTCTATATGTTGTAAAAATGTGGGGTGATTTTGTTTGGTTGTATATATTACCTTCGTGAGAGGTTAGAAGATCTAGTTTCGGCTAAACCAGGTTGTGGAATCTGAACTGTCGGTCGCCCAATTAAAAAGGTTTGGTGCCATTGAATCGTCTGATAAATAGCACAGTGGTCGTGAATTGAGCTCTGCTTCGTTTTGACTTGCAACTGTTGAAAGTTCCTGTGAATATTGTATTGAATATTTATCAGCGACTCCCTACAAATGTTGGTTCTGCATCAGGAATAAAATACTGCATTTAATGTTCTCTGCGGCGAACGAAGTTCATTATTGGCTCCAATGAAATTGTAACCATAATCCGAATATACAAACAAATATATAGATGAATATGGTTACCACCTGTGGGTTAAAGCTGCTTCAATTTTAGAGCTCCAGCATAGTCAATACCGTCTTCTGAAATGGGCTGTCGAAACTGACACAATTTCATAGCAAATTTCCTTTTATTTGTATTCTCGGTTTCGTGTTATATTGGCAGACGTTACATTGCTTAACTATGTCTTTGACTATTTTACGACCATTTAAAATGTGTTATCGTTGTCTAATAATGCTTGTGAGTAACTCCTGCATGCTGATGGTTTTTGTTGAGGTCTTTTATCAGTAACTTGGCTAGATCGCAGTTTGGTAATATTACTGGCTACTTAGTCTCATACTCTACGGATGAATTTTTGATGTGATCACCAACCCTCAATAATTGTTGCTCATAAAAAATGAATTTTTGCTCCTTTCTGGTTGGCTTTATTTTGGTTTGATTAATTTTATTTTTGTGGTGGAGTACACATTCTATACCTAGGTATAAATTTTCGATTGGCTTGTTGCGTGTTTTGTTCTGTCGTATAGCATCAATAGATCTAGACTATTTTTTATATATCGTTTTCGGAATTTGTTGTCGCTGCTCACATCATCAGGTTTAATTTGCGCTCTTCTTTTGATAATTTATTTCATGAGATTTATTTTATCCCAGATTTAACCAATGGCCCAGGGCCGTACCACCTCACATTGGATCCGTTTAGTTCATCATTCATCGTTTAGTTCTCAAGATCATCATTCATCTGGATGCAGAATCTGCGGCGATGCTCTGATAATCGACGTAGTCCCAACATCCTCTAAAAATTTTTTATAACATGTTGGCGATGCGATTGGCGATATATCTCTCCATGACTCTCAACCGATTCCGTACCTTCTCGAAATTTTAATTTTTTTTAATTTTTTTTCCTCCAAATGAACATAAGAGACGAGCTGTGGAAGCTCGTCTCTTATGTTCATTTGGAGGAAATTCATCATCCCAATCTATGTTTAGTAACCATAAACTTTGAAACAGAATTATAATGTGCACGATTGCTGGTGCTTGCCAGCCGAGAGGATCAAAAAAGCGGCCCGATTGTGATCAATTAACAAGCAAGAAGTTCTTGCTTAGATCCGGTTAATTGCTCCTTAAGTAGTATCTTGCGATTTAAAAAGCTCGTCTCTGGCAGGGTTCCACTGTATCCTACATTCTGGGTTAATTTGTTTTAGTAATAGTTTATAATTAGATGACCACTTCCGTAAATAATAAGCCATACAATTTTGGTACATCTGTGACGGTTTCTTGAATTATTCTTGAATTAATTAGCCTCTTTAAAAGTCCGTATACAGCATTCCTAAATTTTATTGATGCTTTTGATTTACTGGTGAGTTTTACTACAAACTTTCCGCTCTCCATTCGATCCTCTCAAAATGATCGTTAAATTTTTTTTTCTGTAAAATAATTAGACGCCTTATTGGTCGGTGTAACCTTCTCCAGCTCTTTGAATGTGTACTTTAATGTATTGTGTACGTTTGTGGTGCAAAATTTGATCCCGTCTCACACTAACTGTTTCCGTTTAAGCCAAAAATATCGAGCACTATTGATGCGGACATAAATATGAGGGAACTACAGATAAATGAACGTGATTACGAAGATTGACTGGTGATATTAGGAAATTAGACACGATAGTGGATTAAAGAAGAAATATAAGCATGATTCAGCTTCGTCTAAAATCAGCAAAATCTGAAAGATGGAAAACCGCCATGTGGACTATAATCAGTACCAGTTTTCGCGAAACTGTCTTGAGGATTTATTCAGTGAGCGAATCTCCAGAGCTTCACACTAATGCGAATTTAGATTAGTTACTATCATATTTAAAAAATGATCAAACATTTCATTCTGTTTATTACTACAATAAGAAACCAACGGAATGTCAGTAAAGATGTAATAGTTACAAGTTGAAGGTTCTTACGATCGTAAGCGCGTTAGGGAAATTCAGAGTTTATTTGCTCGGGCTACAATTTACAATTGTAACAGATTGCGCTGCTTCTAACCCTACAATAAACAAAAAATAGCTGTCATTGAAAATCACAGTATGTGCATTACAGTTAGAATAATTTTAGTATACTGACCAGGATCAACTATGTAGCACGTCAATGCCCTCAACCGAAGTCCTCTTATGACAATAATAAAATATGACAAAACGAACAGCTGCGCAGAAAGATAATGAATGTCTGTATTAAAGCTACTGAATGGATCGATAGTAATTATCGCACCTAATCCAATACAAAATGAGATTATCAGAAGATACCATGAACAAGGACAAGGTCAGTTTGGCATTAAGAATACCGAAGAGCTATTGCAGCAAAAAATTGTATCCCGAAACTTGGTGATATACAGCAAAATATTGAATTTTAAATAACAATACTCACATAAATTTTCAACAAATGTATCACTTTTCTCATTATATATATTTATAAAAGATGGCAGCACTTGAGTTTCATAATTTATTATACGTTCCATATAGTCAGCAAAATTATGTAGTTTTGTTGGTTTTTCTTCTAAAAAAATTTAAAATGTATTTATAACGTATTATACGTTATACCAAAGATTAAGATATAACAAAGATAGCCCATATACAAGCAACACAAATTTTTATATAGAAATAATAATTGAGAAAGTTAAAATAAAAAGAAGAAACCGTTTTTCTTGGTTACTACATATTGAAGGTTTGTAAACTATGAATTCGGCAATGAAAGGATAAAAAAATCTTGAAATCTTTCTTGGTAGTTGAAAAATATATTTTTGATCTTTGTACACTAAACCAAAAAATGCGTTTAAATGTTTGTTCACTTACTTTTATTTTTTGTTCTACTTTAAACATATTTTTTTATCTTAATCTATGGTTATACTTAAGTGCTATATTGCCTTATTACAGATGTTTGTCTTATCTCCAAAAATGAGTTAATAGAAAATTGAAGTTTAAATTTACAAACTAGTCTTTTTTCTATTGAAAAATGAAAAAATGATACATTTCCTGAATATATATATTTTTTTTATAAATTTCAATGATAAAGCGTATATTAATAACTATCGATTGGCATCTATAGCTCAATTTGGCCAAAAATGTAGATAAGTCAAACATCTTTAGTACGGCAGTATATGATTGAAATTATTAATTATAGATGGAACAAGTTTAGGTGAAATTAATTGTGATTGATAAAAAATAATTTTCGGTGACTCCGACAGGTATGATGAACAGCAAATTAAAAAATTGTTAGTTTGGTGAAGGGTGCTGCCTTTGGAACCTGACAGAGATAGTTATAGAGATTTTGCGCTATTTTAAATAAATTTGCTAAAACTTTTAGTTCGACCACATTAGGGGAGCCATGAAAATCCAATTAACTATACGTTAGTCAAAAATTTACGTTATCTTAATACAGAATAATGACATTTACAAGATTGACAATTTACAATAGGTTGGCAATACGTATACAAGTGTAAAGAGTATTACAGATTGATGTGATGACATGTGATGACTCCACGATACTCCGTGCCCATAGTAAAAACGTGCGGGTATTACGACTCTTCTTCTTATCCTTGTATAGTTTTGATTAGCGATGGGATTGGTGTCGTTGCTGTTTTTGATGGAGGATTAGGAGGTATCCCTGGACGATCTAGAATTATAATCTCTTTCGGTATTGCTTGATCTCTAGTTTCACTTAGAATGACAGCTGCCTTCAGTCGATCAATAGACATTTTTGAACCTTTATTGTTGATTTTTGCAACCAAATATTTTTCGAAACCCTTCATGACTTCATATGGGCCTGTATATGGGTTCTGTAAAGGAGCACGTACGCAATTCGTTCTCACAAATTCGTGCGAGCAGTTTGAAAACTCATATTTGTATAAAAACATTTCCACTATCGTGATGAGTGGTTGTTGTCAGCCGAACAGTAGGCATCACTCTCCGAAATTCTTTAACAAATTCAGATTCCGTTTTTTTGTTTTTCGTTGAGCAGAAAGATTCTCCTGGAATCAATATGGTTTGACCTATTACCAGTTCCACTGAATACGCATTTAAGTCGTCTTTGTACACGACCCGTAAATGTTTGACGCCTAGAATTTCGCTCACTTCTCTGAACACTTGCGATTCGAACTGACGTCCTAAGTGTTTTTCAATATTGACTGCAATTCCGAATCTTGCTGCTGCGCCGCTGCCAAGTCTGCAAAATTTACTTCGCCCGATAAATGTACCGAACACCAAATCATTGACGTTATTTGCTATCCGAACCAGCAATGTGACGAATGTCGGTGTAAAATTTCCGATACAATCAAGTTATCTGATTTGTCGCGGTGTTGACGGTTCTTTTTTTTTGTTTGAAAGCGAAGATCAGTGGTTTATGGTCTGTATAAATACAAAACTGTCATCCTTTTAACCAATGTCGGAAATAATTTACGGCTTGGTAAATTCCAGTCAATTGCCTGTCGTAATTGTGACGCATTTGCTTAGTATCATTCCCAATGGTTGGAATTCACTCCCGTTAACTGTTTGATTTAGGTTCGCGCCAACCACTTTGTTTGATGCATCTGTGAACAAGGCCAAATTTTGCTTGCCGTTGCTTCTATCCAGTTGATTGGAGTTTAGTCGTTCTTTTTATTACCATTTATTAGTTTTTGCAAAACTGATTGATTATTGATCGCCCACGTATAAATCTCCGGTAAAAATGTATTGTAGCCAGAAAACGTTTCAATTCCGTTGCAGTTAACGGTCGTTCATATTCCTGAATTGCTCTGATTTTTTAAAACATCTGGAATAATTAAATGTCCGAGAAATGTAAAAATCATTATACACTATATATTTTTTATTGTTTCGAATGCCATATTAACATACGAAATTTATCATTCTTATGTTCTTTGTCTATGACGTTAGTCAAAAATTTACGTTATCTTAATACAGCCGAGGGATTATGCGCAGATTTTAGTGGCAAAAATTATTGTTAAACAAAGCAGATTTTTTTTATAGAAAACTGTATGCACCCAAATACTATTTTTTCGTGTATGTAACCAACCAACAAAAAAATTCCAAAAATATAAACAATTTTAGAAGTACATATCTAGGTATCGATAAAAATGCTTTTACTTTTGTCACAGATAATTATACTAGATGAATATGTTGTATGGATCAAATTTACACAACATGAAAGTTTTTGTTTTATTTTTATTTTTAAATAAAATCTTGTGCAAAAAAAGAAGAGGACGAAAATATGCATTTTTATATATACATCTATTTTTCGTTTGGTTAGATTTTGGTTGCATTAATTTGCGTAGTATGAATGTACTTGGGTAAATTTTACTCATACAAGATGTTCATCTATTATAGTTATCTGTGCTTGTGTTCTAAATTTGGTTTTATTGTCGCTGTATTTTATTGTCGATCACAATTAAAGATCGAATAACATTTTATTTCTCACTTTAATTATTTTAAAATACAATTACCACACTTATATAATATTTAAAACTATTTTCACTTCGAATTTTTGTATAAAATATTTAGAAATCAAAACAACACAACACTAAAATAATAAACGTCAAATTAGTTTGTAAACAACACACCTACTATAATAATTTTTTAAATGCGACGCACGTTATTCTACCAAAAATTATCACTATTTAACAATAATTTTTGCCACTAAAATCTGTGCATAATCGCTTGGCAGAATAATGACAATTACAAGATTCACAATTTACAACAGGTTGACAATATGTATACAAGTGTAAAGTTTATTACAGGTTGATGTGATGACTCCACATAGTGATCGTATGAGATATGTTGGGTATGTCTTATTTTTTTAGAAATATAAACCGAGAACTGCTAAAAGGCATCACCTAATGTGGCTATTACCAACATTTTAAAGTATTACACAGATCAGAAAATATAATCTAATTTTAGTGCACGCGTAAATTTGCGTAAATTTTATTTGTGATATCAACATTTAAAAAAAAAAAACAAACAGAACAGAAACATTTTCGTGAAAAAAAGAGACAAGTATAAAAAAAAATCTCTATTTGTGAGAATGGTACTTCCGATTTTTTGATTTTATTGTGTTATAATTTTTAACGGAAAATTCAATAAAAACAACGTGGCTAGTTCCTCGTCGCGCCGTAAATCTGTTTAATGCTCCGAGGAATATCTCCGTTGTGAGATTACACACAGTTTCAATGTGCACAGCCTTTGTACTTAAACATACGAAAATGCAGACGTACACTTTCATTATTGATTGACCCCTCTTTCGGACTGGACTGACTCTGAACGGTCCACAATAATCTACGCCCACTATATGAAATGGATACACGTACTGAACTCGAGCGGCTGGTAAATTTCCCATGAGTTGATTTTCTGGTGTGGGGTTTGGTTTTATAAATTTAATGCATTTTCTTATTATTTCCCTTGACACCATCTTGATCCAAATTCTTCTTCTTATCAAACTTGCTCAGCATCTATTAACCAACTAGGGCCGTGCCACCATAGATTGCTTCTTACTAGATCGTTCGTGGCTATGCCTCTTGAAGCAATATCGGCAGGATTGTCTTTGGGTGACACATGAGACCAGCGCACTTGTTTATATAATTTTACTATTTCACTGGTTCTGTTTGCTACGAATGTGGTCCATCGCCTCGTTTGTGCCGATAACCAGTCTAATACTATTTTTGAGTCTGTGAACTAAGATACATTATTTACCTGTTTGATTTGGGTCTTCTCAACTATTCTCATTAGGTTCGCCAACAACACAAAGCACCTATCAGCTCTAATCGAGGTGCACTAATTTGTTTTACAGGTGCCACTCGGGGTTTCGCTGTAATTAGGTTTGCTCTTAGTCCATCAGTCGTTGCTACTAGCGCGTATACCACCGCAGCATATGCATGTTTACTGGCATCACTGAAGCTGACTAAGCTAACCTTATCTCTCGACTGTAACCATCTTGGAATTCGCACGCTGGTAATTTCGGAAATATCTTGTCTGATATTCAGCCAGGATTTTAAAACATCTTGAGGTAGCTCATCACCCCAGCCTAAGTTTTACACCCAAAGACTTTGAAACAAAATCTTAACGCGTATGATTATCGGGGATAACCAGCCTAGTGGATCAAATGTACGGCTGGCATCAGGTAATACTGTTCTTTTGTTGTGAAGCTTTCTTGCAGGTAAATTTGCGGTGAATTTGAAAGAGTCTTCGTACGGATCCCACCGCAGGCCTAACACCGTTGGTATATTTGAATGTTCTTTTATGGTTTTGGCTTCCTTCTCCTTGCTAGCTTGCGCTTGAATAATATTTCGCAGTTCATGGTCGTTAGTCAGAAATTTTCGCATTCTAAAGCCACGGGTTTCTAATACACTTGTTACTTGTTTCATTATATTTTGTAGTTGAATTGTAGAACTGCCTCCTGTCATCATATCATCTACGTACATATCTTCTAGTATCACTCGGGCTGCGTTTGACTGATGTGGCAGTAGTTGGTTTTCAATTTCCCTATCTCCCAGAATCTGCGGAGAGAGTTATCGATATCTAACAATATATTAAAGTTATCTAATCCGTTAATTGTTGGCTTAATTTTTACACTTCCGCCAGCCACAACCCAACCAAACGCAGTGCTAATTGCTGTCAGTCCACTTTCTAGAATCAAATTCTTAGATTCCAGCACTTTAAAAAAGATATCTACTCTCAGCAGAAAATTTACCGAACCTCGCTTATTAAAGGTTGGGTTGGCTAACTCCAATCCATTCAGCATTTGAATACCCTTTGCGCTTGAATTATAGTGACCGATACCTTTGAAATTACAAATGCTTGTGTGGTCAAAACGTTGGTTCCGTCAATTGCAGCAATTACCAGCTCCGTGACGCCTTTCATCGTCCTCATTCCAGCCTCTCCCAAACCTTTCACTAAAATCCTTGCATTTTTATGCGTTAGATTTAACTCCGTGATGCATGCCTTCGATATGAATGATGCTTGGGATGCGGAATCTAGTAATGCTCGATAGATATGAAATTTACCAGCATAGTCTTTGACTTTGACGAATGCTGTTGGTAGTATGGTATGAGAATTTGCAGGAATCGTAATGTGATTTCTGATTTCAAGAACTTCGCTAGATTCCTTTATCTGTTATTGTGGGAAGCTCCACAGTATGGACTTTGGCATTCATTGGCTCATTAAATTTCTGTGATCTCCATTCGTCTGATGAACCATGCAGTGATTTTTGATGCTTCCTCTGGCACTTTCGACATCTTGCTCTGGATCTGCAATCCTGAACTCGGTGTCCCCCATTTAAGCAGTTGAAACATTTGTTGTTTATTTGTACTGCTTCTGATCTTTGTGCTGCAGACATGTTCCTGAAAGTCTGGCATTCATATACACGATGGTATTCTTGTTTGCATATTGCTCGTGAATGCTCGTGAAACCAACGTGGGAACTGAAGTATTTCTCCTAGAATAGCCCTTTAATGTTTCAACGGCATCAATACGTTTGCCAAGAAACGTTAACAGTTCTTCAAATGTAGGAAAGTCCCTTTCAGCTACCTCTTCTGACCAAAGTGATCTTGTCCCGTTATCCAATTTGTTCAGCGCCAATATATATTAGCCACGGATCTCTCTTCTCTGCGTTTGCACCTAACGCCTTCAGCCAGTTAGTTTTCTGATATTGACAGCATTTGGTTGTGATATATTTTGTTGTTCTATGAAGCCCTTAATGAAAGCGTTAACTGTATATCGCTTCCGGTCATATCTTTTCACCAGCTTCTGCAATGTTTCATTGTAATTCGCATCAGTTACCGCGAGATGGCGAATCAGTGATGCTGGTTCTCCCTTTAGTAAACCCCTTAGGTACTGAAACTTCTGTGCTGCTGTTAGGTTTCCTCTTTCATGTTTTGTTGAGTTGTAGATGTCATAAAACGATTGCCACTGTTGGCGATGTGTTCATGTTGGTGTCTAGTAATCCTAGTTTAGAATGGGTTAGGCAGTAGGCTACGTTTGCGCACCATAGAGAATAATTCAATATTAAACCATCGCGAGTTTTTATTATAAATTGAAGTATTAGAAGCAATCTTTTCAAAATCTTAAACTATTTGGATAAGGAGCATGAATCAGACTATCCCTAGAAACAAGCATAAATAGTATTTTTATGTGTTAACAAACTTGTAACATACAACATACAATTACCGTTTAATTTACATTTATTGTTTTCACGAGCTATTCGGCACACAAATCGTGTAGGAAAAATGATGTAAATTCAAAAAGAAAAACAGAAAAATTAAATTATGCGTATATATGTACAAATATAAAGTGACAACTTTATAACAACAACATCAACATGTATACATCAACATAATCAGTATAAATTTAAGACTCACTCTCCTCAAATTTTCTAAATCTACCCGCCGTACTAAATTTACGTTTACATGTTATCAATTTTTAAAATTTAAAACAGGAAAATTTAATATTTTCTTTTTATTGTTTTCGTTGTATGTATGTGTGTCAGTTTTTCCTCACGTCACACATTCGATACACTTACGAAAGCGTGTATCATAATAAGTTCTATGGTATAGGAAGTGAAGGTAAAATACACATAATTTTGGTTAACGGATATGGTATCGGATCATTGAAGGATTTGATAGAAAGCGCGCGAGCTTGAAGTGAAAATTTATTGATGACAATAAAACAATTTGATTTCTAATTTTTCCGATCTAAAAATTTTAAAAAAGAATTTTAATTAGTGAAATATTCGGAACGGAATCAATATATTTTTGTGAACAGTTCGATGAGATAAAATAATCGAATCATGTTCAATATAATCTCTTTGACGATGATGGTAATGATGATGGGTTGAAAAATTGTTTTGGACGACAATATTCGTCCATTGTAATTGGATTATAGAAATACATGAAATTAAATATTTTTTGTTGTTGTTGTTGTTCCTTATAATTTCTTATCAAACGATACTTAAAAAAATCCCAAATCAATGTCATTAACAGACGAATCGATGAAAAAAAAAATTCGCCATAAAAGACAGGAAAATGAAATAAAAGAAAAAAAAGGAAATTTCATCATATTCCATTATATTATGTGAAATTTGATTTCGGAGATTTTTTTTTTATTTGATGGTATAACCGGCCGAGTTGAATAAGAAAAAAAAAACAAATGAATAAAATAAACGGATGCGACAACAAAAATAGTGATCGGAAGATAAGGAAAAAAAAAAAGTTATGTTACTATTTTATGTAGCTCTATACACATGGAAAAAGTTTTTTTGTTCATAAATTTCCTGGCAGCATATGGTGAGGTCAAATGTTAACTTTTGGTCAACGTAGAGTAGACAATGAACTTTGAAAACAAAATTTATTCATATGTTTCATAAATAGGAGATACTTTATTCTGTGGAAATTATAGACTAGCCAAAAATACTGAGCTAAATTAAAAAGGGATTACCTTTTTTTTTAATTTAGCTCAGTATATTTTTGGCTGATATTTTCAAGTATAGAATTCAATACTTTGCCGCGAGACGTCATCATGCTGTTTAAAAATTTTTAAAGAACTGTAAAAAACAAATTTCTATTTTTACTGATTCCATTGCTGAAATCCGGCAGAACAGTACACCTTTTTTCAGAGAAGTGTTTGATTTCGTTGACACTCTAGTAAACTTGGTCTATCTTAGTCTATTTCATGTTGACTTTAGAATCATTCTTCCAAGTAGAATCTCAGATTTACACTTTTCTTGCCCAATACTTGGAAGATTAATAAGTAAAGGTTTGGATTAACTTAAGCTTTTTCAATTTGTTGGAAATCTCTGATCTCCCCTTTTAAAGATAGGGCATAACGCGGTCCTTTTTTATTCTCGTCACTTTGCTTTGTCACACTAATCATATAAGTTTAAAAAGATAGTTTCACAAAGTTCCTCTCCGAATATCAAGAATTAATGTTATTTACCCTAAGAGAACGATTGACATCATCCTGAGATGGCGAACACACAAATTCGTGCTACCAGCAGATGCGGAAAAAATGTTTCGGCAAATCTGGATGTCAATAAGAGAATACAAATCTCAATAAGAGAATACAAACTAAAAACGGTCACCTATGATACAACAGCAGCGATGTTTCTCGTTGTAAGAACATTAATGCAATTGGCAGAAGATGAAAAGAACAACTATTCGATTGCAGCAAAGATCATGAAAAGAGATTTTTTCGTAGATGATCTACTCACTGGGGTGACAGTGTTGAAGAGGTTGTAAGCATTCAACAACAAATGGCAAGACTCGCACGAAGCGGAGGATTTCCATTACACAAATGGGCTGAAATTCTAAGTAACGTTTCTGAACACCTACGAGCAAAAGGGATGGTTAATCTAAAAACCAACCACATCATAAAAACACTAGGTATTCTATACAATCCTGAAGACGACACCTTTGAGTTTGATCTGGTCAGGTTAAATCTTTCAAATGAGGAACCAGTGGCTTATTTAAGAAGCAAGAATACATTCGAGCAAGTTACAACCAGTTTGCTGGTAGCAAAAACTAGAGTTGCACCAATTAAAACATAACTGACGGTTCCAAAACTGGAACTAAATGCTCCGCATCTGTTATCCAGCAGATTTTTGCTTGGACGGACTCTACCAAAGTTTTAAGCTGGCTGAGAACTGACGTTACAAAACTACAAACCATTGTAGCTAATTGAGATTAAAGATAATTTACCTCAGCTGCAATGGATTTACGTGCGAACAGATAAAACCCAGCCGATTTAGGAACAAAAGGATTGGAAGCGTCTACCATTACGTCACAAAGCTAGACTTGAAAGGGACCAACCCTTTTGCAGGAAAAATCAGATGCATGCCCATCGACACCCTCATACAAGAGTGTGGAAACACAAGGTGGTCATGGCGAGGACAATATAAAAGATATCGTTTGTCTCACAATGATCGCTCGAGTTAAAGCTAACACGCTACATTAGAACCAACCTGGCACTTTATACCCCCTGATGCACCACACTTTGGGTGGAATATGGGAAGCAGGGGTAAAGTCAGTGAAGACTCATATGAATAAGGTCATAGGTGAGACAGGCCCAAATAGAGGCATGCTTAAACTCTCGACCATTGACGATCCTTTACGAAAATCCAGACAACTTGGAGTTATTCCAAGTAGCGCATTTTCCCATACGCGGACCAATAAAAGTTGTTCTTGAGCGTAATGATATTTACGCGCTCAGAACTCATTAGCATCTAGTGAAAAAGAATGTACACGACTTTTGGAAAAAATGATCAAGAGACTACCTTCAGCAGTTACAACAACGCATAAAATGTTAAATTACTAATTGAATTGTTTTATTAATGCTCCGGGCAAAGTGCTTCGAAAGGCCATAAGTGTGTTGAATGTCGTGCACTTCACACGCATCTTGATACTCTTTATCAAAATTATTTTCTCGGCGACTGTTATTTTGTTGAAATTTTAAACAGAGCCCTTCGTTATCATTATTGTTACAAAACGCATGATGTAGATGCAGAACCCAACGTTTTGGTGTTTCGACTAAATCGTTCTTTCCACTTAGTCATCCATGATAGCGGCTAGCAATCGTTCGGTTAGTGCCATCCGCGTTTCGATTCCTTTTTTCAATCCAGCTTTGATTTGTTTGACATTCATTTTCACACGCGCATTGTTTCAAAAAAATATTAATGGCTTTTTTTGCTTTTATTGGACTCCAACAACATCATCGAATTCTAAAAAACTAAATAGCTAATTAACATGCGTTATTAACTTATTATTAACTTCCCCCTTCTTTCGTCTTCCAATTATTGGGTGTGTGTTTCGAAAGATACACAATTTTATAAATTAAAAATTCTTAAATACTCTAGTGTATGAATTTAAAACTAATCAAACATTTTTTTTATTTTTTTCAGGTAAGTCAAACTGAGATGATAAAACGAGCTACCGTAAAATAGAAACAACCTTCTTAAATTGTACGTTAAAATTAAGTCGACTGATGTATGTAGTAACGAACCGAAGTGAAGTCAGGATTATTTATTTGTATGTAAAATAAATTATGTTTTTTGCCTGTACTAACTTTATTACTTGACAATACCAATTATGTATTTCAGATAACTTTTTTTTACATTTTTTGTTATGTACCGTCAAATTTTACAGATAAAAGGTTATACATATGCAAAATTGTACCCATTAAGCCATTTAATTTTCACAACAATATCAACATTTTCCATTTATTACGGAAATTTTTTTGCTGGCAAAATGAACATATCACAAAAAAAAATTAAAAAAAAAAACAGGAACAAAAACAAACGGGAGTACATGTCAGATTTTTAATCGAATTTTTTTTGTTTTTTGGTTATGTTTTATACATTTTTTAGTACATTTTAGAGTTTTCCAGATAATATATCCTCCTATCTTTCTAGTACACAAACTAGAGCTTTTTTACTGGTTAGTTACCTTCTCGAACAAAAAAAAAAAAAAAAAACATTAAATTAAATTATAGTTTTCTTCCGGAGGTCGAGATGATTTTAATTTGAAATTAAAGTTGGTTTATAATACAAAAGCGGAAAGATACACAGTGGAAATGAGTGGTAGGGGAAGGAAATTTAAAAAAAAAAAATGTTGGTATGAGGATATGGTTAGGGTTTGTTTTACTATGTTTTGGCTTCGAGTGCCATAGGAAAAGGTGAATTAATTTTTTTTTTTTTGCACTATTTTTAACTTGGATCTGATAATAAATTTCTGATTAAGTGATTTAAATGGGGTTTTTTGTGGCTTACAATTAGTTGATTTATAGTAATCAATAATTTTTTTTCTATTATTTTAACTGTTATAAATTTCAATTAATAATACTGACAAAAAAAGAAGTACTGATGGTTACCTTCTTCATTGATACTTTAGCACGGAAACTGTAGAGTGTGATAAATGAGATGCAGTCGAACAATTTCTGTTGTAGATTTATTGATTTATGTGGATATATATGCACAAGATTTGAAGATGTTAAATTTATTACCTGCAGAATGGTGTATAGCAAGTATGTAGCAAGTATATATGTTGATGTACAGTATGATCTGTAGAATACTTTTTTTTATTCTATATTATGACAAGTGGTTTACTGATTATTTCTTTAGTAATGATTTGCAACAGTTGATAGATCTTAATTCCTTCTATTAACGAAATTGTTTCTTTGATAAATGACTAGTTCATCTCTTTTCTTTTTAATATCCAGTTTCTACCTTTCTTTCACTTCAATCGCCATCCTTAAATATTTTGCCCAAATATTTCCAATATATGAACATACGGAGCGATGAAGAGTCATATGTCGACCAAAAACGAGATAATGCAAGGTATCGTGTATCGCATTGCGCAGAGCAGCAGTTATCTCTTGCAAATATGATGCTCACGATCATTGACGTACAATTGAGAGTTCGATTAACGTGCTCAGGGGCATTACACTGAGGCGAATAAACAGAAATAGGAACGTGATAAGATCCGTGTTTGGTCATTAGGTCTTTAAAGAAGTTTTACGTGAACTGTTTTTTTGTATCAGAAGTAATGACCGCTGGAACTGAAAACAGTAAAAAACTTAATTTGCCAAGAAGGAACACAACAAAGGAGCAGAAGCTTTCCGCATAGGTTTAATAATTAAAAAACTTAGAGAAATGATCCAATACTATGCAAATTACGGTATTTTTGGTTGTCGAACGTGGCTACGGACCCAAAAAATCAACGAACAGTTTCTAAAAAGGGCGAGTTGACACCCCAGGAGTTCTTGTAGCTGGTCTTGTGGAAAAATTCACAGCTTTTTCTTTTTAGACTAAGGAAAGCTAGCTACATATTGTTTTACTTGACTTGCCATTTGAGGTCAGTAAAATTGTCACTGAAGTTACGTGAACCTCCTTATTAAAATCCTGAATCAAAAAATCTGGACTACTAACTTAGAAGCATTACTTTGTTATCGCGTATTCGAAAATTGTGTTCGACGTCTTTTAACAACTTAATCCAGTCGATTTGTGTAAAATAGTCTGGATCCTGGAAAGAAGAGGAAGTAAGATTTATCTGCAATATGGGGGCAATATCGGCCTTAGCCAAATTGGCAATGCCAGTAGAAATCTAAGGATGTGACAAAGGAGAAAAAGATTTACCTTCCGATTGTATATCAGAATTAGGAGTGCTCTCATCTCTGGGATCATCACCACAAGAAAGGTATTGTTTGCGGAAGCATACCTTTTCGATACCCAAGCTTAAAGTCAAAGCTTGGAGTTTAAGAGTTTATCCTGATAATTGCTTCGATAGATCCTTTCGATTCTGCAACCACTAAGCTAGCATGAATTGTGTAGACCACAAAAGGATACCCTCTACATAAGGCCAGAACTTTGCACACTGAGTACCTCGGCGTAGCAGTCCAGTTCTGTCACCGAGTAGTTAAGTTGGGCTGCATTGATTTTACGAAAAATAAACTTTGTTATCCTTGGTGTCCATCTGAAACAGAACACTGCCTACTTGAACGGTACCAGCATCGCACTGTATGTAGAAAAGTTTACTGTAATTGGGATTAGAAACTGTGTTAGCAGCAGCGGACTATTTAAATTTGGAGGATTTTCCGGTAAGTTCGGTGAGAGAAGTAGCCAAAGTAACGAAATTTGAGATGAATCGGCAATACCAAACATCCCGGGATACTTCGAATTTTTCTGTTTGGCAGTTTTTGGTAAGGGGTACTTCAGAATTGCTTTACAATTTTTAGTGTTTTTAGTGCGGTGGCAACTTTACTTTTTGCTAAATTTATTATAAGACCAGTAGATTGTAATATCAAAGCAACTTCCTTCAACAGGCTGAAATGTTTCGACAAAGTGGCGAATGTTACCAAGAGATCATCAAGTTACACACACATATCTTATCGTGCAACTGGTGAGGGATTACTTGGTGTATCAGGCAACAGAGCGTTTGTGGAACGTTGCATAAGCCAAAGGGTATAACAGTGAACTCGTACAAGAGTCTCTCAGTTACCGTGGCTCCCGTTTTATCCTTGAATGGTGGATCGAAAGGTATCTGTCAGAATGCGTCTTTTAAATCAATTGGCGAGATTCTAACGATAGAAACTGTCAAAGCTCTCTCCAGGCTATTATTTTCTAAACTCAAAATTTTTTCAGTTGATTGAAATTTTTCAGCCCTTGGATTGTGCTAACGGTTAGTCCAATACTAATGTAGAATCTTTTAAATAATGGTGTGTAAATCCATAAACAAGATATTGAAAGATAAATTAAGAGACGTAACTACCGTTTCCATCTGAAATTTTTAACGGTAATTCCTTTAGGTGAACCACTTTAAGTTATAACACACCGTGATAAAGATAACCGGCCACCCATCCTACTATCTCCAACGGACGACTAGGTTACAGTGGAAATGAGGCAGTACTATGAGGAGTTTCCAAAAATTGTACATAAAGGGGAGGATTAGGAATAGTTGCCACAGTTAGAGAAGGACCATAGTAATCGGTTTGTGAATTACGACTCACAATCGATTCTGTAGCTCTTCCTATCTAGTGCTTAAGTTTGTTAGCTGTTGCGATACTGCACCTTTTTGAGCGACTAGAGCAGCCTGAAAACAATTTCAACTTCCACTTATTTTGTCACAGCTCCAAAGATTTATTTAACTTACCATTATCAGCTAAGTATATGTCTAAGGAAGATAAAATGGCCTGGCAGGAATCTAGGATCAATCAAGCTTGGATTTCGTATGTTGGGCATTAGGTGACCCGCTCCATTCAATTAGACTAAAGCTAACAGATCGACATCTGTCAGACTGTCCTGATGCTGGAGAAGTTTAGTCTTACAATTATTGAGTTCCAAGTCTGGTCTTTTACTGAACCTGGCGTGCATTTTTTTAGTGTCGACAGTAAAATTTTTTTATTCTTCTGAAACTTTTTAATTTAAAACTTCTAATGCGTCTAGTGATGGTACTCGATATCTCGCACCTCAAATTCTACTTTGAGCTCCTAAAAACGATGCATTGGGATATCAGCATGGCTTCTTTCCTTGAATAGGTTTACCTTCTTTCTCTTGGTCTACTATAGTGGGATGTTTTCGGCACCGGTTATAACATCATCTATGTAAGTGCTTAATTTAATGATTTTAGTAGCTACGGGATTTCAACAAGAACTTTGGAGCATAATTTGTTTAAGTACTGGCTAGAAAAGGCAAATTTGTTCATGCGAATATCCGGTACATTTATTCTATATCGGTGGCAAACTCGAAACGATGTTCACGAAATCGTAACATTATATGTAACATTATAATGAAGACTTAGTAGTACAATCTAAGGCCAGACAGTCATTTAATGATAGGCCTTATAAGGTTGATTCATCAATCCTTCTTCCCAGAAACTATCATAATGACCGTCTGAATAGTTTAATTGTCTGCATAGAGATTGAACATCAATTGGTGGCATATAACTAATGTTACCACCTTCAATCAAACCAAAACTGGTATTTTAAGCTTATTTGGGTTGCTCTAGATTTTACCTTTCTTCAGGATCTGGAAGAAGTGTTATATTTTACTTTTACCTTAGTTCTTAGTACTTCTTCGTACAACACACTTTTTCCAACTGACCCATCTTTTTGTGTTTTATCTAATCCAATATGTCATACCATACCACTACATAGTATACAATACCATTAATTAGTACAGTCTGTTAACAAAATACAGTAGAATTAATTCAAGTTGGCAACACTTAATTGGTTGTTCCCTTTCGGAAACGATTTATTACTTTCGATTACTAAAGTCCTCGAAAGCTTTTGAGTGGTTTAATTTTCTCATCCAAAGTTTTGAGTTCTGTCCTGTATTGATCTCCTATATTAGTGGTGCCATCTCTGGTCGATACCCCGATACCAAATACTTATTTTACAATACTTAAAAATCATTTAATTAAAAAAAAACATCCGTTCTTAGAAGGACAGGAAAAAATAATTGATAGACTTTTTTAAGAATTTTTAGGACCAAAGGCACTGTTTTGTTTACATATTTTGCGAAAATAAGGAATACGAAAAGAATATGCATAGTACTCGGTTTCTAGAAAAATACCTTAATAGTATAATAGAATTCAGAACCACGAGGATTTACTCTGCTCTTTTCCAATTCAATACATCTAATTCTAGGACCGGTTCCGTCCTTAATCTCAATACTTTCAGGCAAAGAGTTTTGCATTTCTCTTAAAAGTGTTACCAGTTAAAAATGTTAGCAACGAGTAAAAATTCATCGAAAAATATCGATGTTAAAATTTTTCTTAATTATTAACATAAAATTATAATGTAATTTGCATAAATATTTTATTCACAATTATAAGTGCCTTAATTACAATGCGAAAAAAAAATATACAAAATAAATAAATTAAAATGTTTTCTTCGTGGTAGAGGAACCTACGTTGGTTGAAATTTAAAATTGAAAATTTTATTTTTTTAATTATTTTTCGCGTGACTTCTTCTTCAGTTTTATCGTTGGATGACAAAAAGAAAATGGAAAATTCTATTAAAAAATAAAAAAAAATTAAATTAAAATAAAAAATTGTTTTCATTCATCTTAGATAAATTTCCATGAAATCAATTAAGGGTGTCGCCTTATTATTAAGAGTAATATTAGTTCTGCATGTTTGGCGATTTCAACCGCGAGGGTGCGTGTATCTTATATAAACAGTAATTTCTGTTTCGAATATATAGGGTTCCAAAATATTAGGTTGGCGTATTCACACCACCATAATTACCATAATTAAAATGTTTTTTTTTATACAAATAAATGATTTCGAGTCGATAAATAGCAGCTGAATAGAAGGAGTTTTATATAGATCAGCGAGGGTTTATGATGACAATAAAAATGATAATTACTCTGTTTGGCAATAGATGGTGTTACTAATTATATATATATATATATATATATATATATATATATATATATATATATATATATATATATATATATATATATATATATATATATATATATATTCTTTTTTCCTGCCCAAAACGGCTAGCACTGTGACCTGAAAGATCTTTTGTGCTATCGGGATTGGTTAGTCCTGGTGCTTCTCTACCTTCCTAATAAAGGCGAAAATGCTGCCTGTAGAGGCCAATCTACATTTTTCCGGGGTCAAATACCTCTTCAAAATGAAGCCACCTCAGTGTGCACAGAGCAACACACTGACATAGTATGTGTTCTGCAGTTTCTATCACTTCTAAACAGCGTCGGCACTCCGTCTTTATGGACAGGTTCATTTTGTTCAAATGATATCTCAGGTTGCAGTGACCGGATAGAAACTCACTAGCTTCCTAATATTTCCTTTACTTGAATTGACCGCCAATTACTTGGGATGAAATGGTATGATCAAAGATTTGGCATGTCTAAGGCCGGGAGTACAGTTCCAATAGGTCAAGCACTGCATTTTTCCCCATTTATCAATATTGTAGACTACTGAGGCCACAGAAAGGCTCAAGGCCAATTAGTGTAGCTGATGAGCTAAGTTCGTCGGCTATCTCATTTCCAGTGATACCTCTGTGGCCTGGTACCCACCACAACCTAACTTGGTTATGACAAGAGAGAGATTGTAGCAGTGTATAACAGCTTTTGACCGACTTTGAATCCAGGCAGTTGGAAGCCAATGCTTTCAATGCTACTTGGCTGTCGGAGAAAATGTGGATTGAGGCGCCCTTTAGTCGAGATTGAGGCGCCCTTTAGTTATAATAGTTGAGAAGCAGGTTTAGATGGCGTACACTTCGGCTAGAAAAACACTGGGATAAGTTCCCAGGGATTTCGATATTTTGCAGTTGGACCCAAAGACACCAATGCCTACTCCACTATCCATTTTGATCCATCCGTGAACCAGACTAGGCTGCTGGGTTCCACCAGTATCCCAGACGGTTATATCAAGGACTGTTACCCCGAAATTCCTGCCAAAGCAAAGTTCCTTGGGCATCACGTACGGGACTCTAAATAACATATTCAAGTCAGAGAGTTCATTCAAAATGTTCAGATGACCCATATGATCATCATGACTATATTGATTCACCAGCTGAAATCTAGCTGCACAAGTAGCAGCTGATTTGTTGACGTAAATATGAAATGGAGTGAGTCCGATGAGGGTTTCCATTCCCGCCATAGGACCTCATAGCACCTGTGGTTTCGAGAAATGCTAGCCTCTGAGGTATGCTTGTTGATAATAAATTTTTGGCCATCAAACTATGGACTCATAGATTACAATTGGCCTCACTATCATGATGTACATCCCCAGTAAATCATTTTGAGCTGAGGCCCCAAGTCCTGCCGAACATACGCCTACAGACCCACATGGCTCTGACCGCGCGTTCGGTAGTTGATTTAATATGAAAGTTCCAATTCAGTTTCTTATCTAAAACAACATCCAGATATTTGACTTCATTAGAGTATCTGATAGTAATATCATTTAGACTAATTGAACCAAAGTTCAATTTACACCTTTTGGTAAATGGTATCAGGACTGTCTTGTTAGGGTTTATCGAAAGTCCCTCTTTAGTACACCAATTCGAAATAACAAGCAAGGCCTGTTGCATGCTGTCAGACATCGTGCATTCATGCCCACCAGAGATTATGATAACCAAATCGTCCGCATAACCAATGGCGTCATAACCGAGTAGATGTAGCTCATCAAGTAACTCGTCGATCACGAGTTACCAGAGCAAAGGTGACAGAACACCGCCTTGTGGGCATCCCTTTATTGCCGTAACCGTGACTGATTCATTACCTAATTTCGATGTAATCTTCCTACTAGCCAACATGGAGCTAATCCAGTGGTTAGTTAGATCATCAATACCTCTACGCGTTATTGTCCTAGCAATTGAGTCGTATCCAGTATTGTCGAAAGCTCCCTCAATATCCAAAAAAGCGCACAGCGCAATTTCTTTCGAGCGGTAAGCCGCTTTAACCTTGGTAACAAGTAGATGCAGTGCCCTCTCTGTGAATTTGCCTTTTCTGTAGGCAAATTGATTATGATTAAGGGGTCTGGTTTCAGTCGTTCCATAGTTTTTAGAATAAATGATGTAAGACTGATAAGTCGGTAGGACATAGGGAGTTCACTTGGCCGATTGCCAAGGTTTGGGATAAAAACCACAATGACTTTGCTCCAAGCCTGTGGTATGTGACCCAAATTGAAGCTAGTTCTAAATAAGGCTACTAGAGCGGGGGTAATCAAATCTAAGCTCCTTTGGAGAAGGGCTGGGAAGATTCCATCTCCGCCTGGAGCCTTGAACGGCTAAAAGGAGTTAATGGTCCATTTGGTTTTTTCCGGAGTAAAAAGCTTACCGGATAAGCTATTAACCCAACCCACATTTGCATCCATTTGTGTACCAAATATAGGGTTAGTTGTTGTATTTGTGTTGCATACAGTGCAGCCCGGAAAGTGCACTTGAAGCAAGGTTTCGAGTGACTCTTTACGATCAGTTGTATAGTCACCATCGGATTTAAAAAAAAAGCCCAATCTCGTTGAACTGGTCCTTAGCTAGAACTTTATGTAGTCGAGTTTGGAACGCCTTAGTTCAGTATTGTAATTTGTTAGGGCTTGCCTATATTCATTCCACTCATTAGAATGCTTTGCTTTATTAAATAATTTCCTAACCCTCTTACGGATTTTAGTCAGCTGCTCGTTCCACCATGGAACTTTGCGATTAACCGCAATGTTACGCGCTACACAGCTGCTTCCGTAAGAAGATTGGAGCACATCATCTAACAAATAAGGTGCAGTTTCTAGGTCACTAATTGAACTCAAAGATGTTGGCAGCATGTCTGTTTTGATGAATAAAATATCCTTGTAGGTCTTCCATTCTGTAAAACAAGGAATACGACGCTCTGCCGCCAGAATCATCACACCCGATATATCGAACCTGATGTGCATGTGGTCCGTCAACAAAGCTTCATTTGATACATGTCAGTTTGCAACAGAGTTGGAAATGAACTGACTCGACAGAGTAAGGTCCAAAACCTCTTGCCGAATCATGTTAATGAAAGTAGGGCTAGACTATTTGTTTAAAATGTTTATGTGCCTGCTCATTAGATAATTTAAAAGGGACTCACCTCTACTATTTGTGTTGCTGCTACAAATCCTTTGCAGGATTACTGCAACCAACTCCTTAGTAATGAACTCTGGAATTGGAAGAACGTTAATATTAGATGAAATAAATATTGCTGTTCGGGTGTTTTTGCCACATTTCCTAGTAATCCCTCGAGCGCTTCTAGGCTTAATTCTCCAAGTTGGTGACGTTAATTTGGCTAGTCTACCCTGGACAGCCCGTTGTATGGTCCTCCTATTTGTTTTTACCGGTGCCAAATTAGGAGTTGGTAACTCCTTCTGAGGCTGTTAAAAAAATGTCATTGCTGGAGCTGACTTCAGTAGTTTGAGTGGTGGAGGGGGATCACTCTTTAAAATGAGTCTAATGTGGCCGAAGCGATAAGCCACATTCCCCTTGGACTCGCGCATTGTCTTCATTGAAGTATCTCTTATGGCCATAACCAAATGGACGAGAGCTCTAGTTGTCGTCCGTTGTAGAATCTTCCATGAATTTGCCGCGAGATCATTGTTCTGCGTGGCCATGGTGGTGAGAATTTTCTCGCTCGATGCTTAGATCACATTTTTAACTTAGCCTGTCAAAATTATTTCTCATCCATTCCGCTGTGGAAAGATCGGAACAAATACAGAAAAGCCATCCTGTTCTCCGAAAGGAACCAAGGAATTCAGGATGATGGGTTGGATCTTGCGTCTCAATGATAAGGTCAATGACACACTCCTATATGTTTGCCATTTGCTCCATATTGAGAGGGTTGCCACTAAGATAATCCGGTAAGATGCCTAGCCTAACACTGCCTGTTACTTGGCTGAAAGAGGCCTTGACCGGAGAAGGCCCACTTTTAGTTTTTTTTGCAGGAGGTTTGGAGGATTCCAAAGCAACCTCGAAAGAACTCTCACACTTACCACCAGACCTAATGTCTAGGGTAGTTGCTACAGGTGGCGCTCAGAGGTGCTTTGACAGGGCGCAGCAGCTAGAGCTTCCTCTCTAGTTTTGCCTTCCCTGAGCCCCTTTTTAAAACGCCTTCTTGCGAATGAGGTGAGCTGCACCCATTCACTAGAGTTGAGAGACATGTTCCCAATACCAAACCCAATGGTTGTGGTGCCCGATGTTTGTGAGATGATACTATTATTGTCATCGCAAAAGATGCCCGCCGTAAGAGTAGTGGACTGATTCATTATTTCCCTTGTCCCGGTATCAAGATATTCTTTGGAGGGGCTCCAGAGGCATCTACCATCATATCTTTCCCTGTGTTATAATCCAGCACAGGAGCTGCTTTTTTTGCTTGATGCTTTTAAAGAGGCATCACACTCTATATTTATATTTAAAGGATTCATAAAAGTCCCACGAGTATTATTATTATTATTATTATTTATTCATTCTCATTCGATTCACAACCGTATTCAAGTATACATATGTCAATCAATAGAATTTAACCAAAATAAATAAAATAAAAAATAAAAAAATTAAAGTTCAAGTTCAAGTGATATAAAGTTTTAATATTAATAGTATTTTATTGTGATAAAACTTTCTGCAATTTAGTTTTGCAAAATCTTATTGATTATAAATTGAATTATAAGATCAATTAAAAAATATAATAAAAGTGGAATGCAAGCAAATATTTGATTTTCGGAAAGACGAAATAAGAAAAAAAAAAAAAAATTAAAATTTATTTTTGTGTCTTGTACTATACAAAAGTGACATTTTCAATATATTTTTGGCGGGTTTTGACGTTACTTTGATTATTTATCTTTGTGCTCAAATAAAATGCCTTTTTTTGAGGTTGCTGTTGATGCTCCCAACTTCCACCCTAACATGATTTGTCCTGCAGTATCATGTCAAAAGGGGATCACTCAAAGGCAGGCAGTTTTTATGTGTAGTTTTTGTCGTAAGCTTTACCATCCATCCTGCAAAGGGATTATTGGAGCAGCCAAAACAAAAAAAGCAGCTGAGTCTAGTTGGTTTTGCTCACCAGAGTGTTTGAATGCTCCTGCTTCGTGTCATGTGCTACCAAGCTTACCAGTTTCACCGAATGTATCTTCAAAGACATCTCCTTGTAGTGCAGAGTCAACATGTGCTGCTGCCATAAATGGTCTAACGAAGCGGTTTGATGGCCAATTTGAAATTATACAAACTCTTATTGCTGAAATTAAAGTATCTCAGGAGTTCATCTGTGCTGAGTTCGAGGGATTCAAAAAAGAAATAATGAATTTAGTTGTCGATAATAAACGATTAACAAAAACTTGTTTGGGGTTACAAGAGACGTGTCGGAAACATGAAGAACGCCTCAACGTAATGGAGTCTCTACTGGATAAGCCTAATCAAATTGGTAACTCATCAAAAATTACTATCGTTGGGCTACCTAACCAGCATCCTGACGTGAATGGATTAATTTTAGCTACTATTAAGAATGTGGATCATTCTGTAATAGCCGGTGACATTATTTCAATTCGGCAAATTAAGCGAGGTGGCAACAAACTTCCATCTAATAAAACTAACAAAAATATGTCAGATGACGTTTTTATTGTCACATTAAAGTCAAGTGAACTACAAAATAATATTCTCGCTCTAATGCGTAAGAAGAAAATACTTCTTACCACCGACTTGGGTAGTATCTGTCCGGGTGATCATCCTGAGCAGCGCATCTACATCATGCAGCACTTCACAAAATTTCAATCATTCCTGTATAATGAAGCTAAAAATATCAAAATGAAAAATAATTATAAATATCTATGGTGTAAGATGGGACAAATTTACTTACGAAAATCAGCTGACTCGAATGTAGTACGTGTCCAGTCATTGAATGATTTATTTCGCCTGCAGCCAATTGAATCTCCAAATGTTGATGATTCCTGAAGGAAGAAGTGAAAATGAACCATTAAGTATATTTTTATTTAAATTTTTTGTAGGCTTAGCTAGGGTTATAAACTTATATTTACCATTGTTTTTGTTTACATTTGCTAAGTTAATTTTTGTTTTGTTTTTTATTTTGACACTTGTTGTCAAAACTTTTGCCACTGCGTTGTTTGTATTTTATTTTTTGTTATTTTTGCATGTTGGCAGTATACGCTTAATACCAATTAAGCAATTAAAGTACACATTACACTACAGTATTTTTCTTGTATATAGAAATTTTCGGTCTAACACGATCAATTATTTTAATTTTTTATTTTATTATATTTTTTATTTTTTATTACTTTTATATATCAAATTTTTGAGTAACTTTTTTAACTTTTTGACTTTATTATATATTTGCACTTTATTGTATCTTAATTTTACATTATTGATCATTACTTTTTTACAAAATTTGTACAGTTGGCTTACAACTTGGTATGTTGAAATGACACCAATTTTCCAATTCCAATTTAGTCTCAGTGATTTTACTGATTTGCATATATTGCTTTTATTCTTACTTAATGATGGTACTAGGGATTAAAACCAAACAGAATGATGGCAAAGTGCCAGTTGTGAATTTCATAAAAGACAATATAAAGTATAGTTTTGGTTGTTTGAATGTATGTCATTTGAATGCACGTAGTATTTCTGCTCATATTGATGAAATCTCAAATCTAGTTGTGTCGACTTCATTCCATATTGTTGGTGTTTCTGAGACCTGGCTTCGAGATGGTATCCCAGAATGTCTGTTCCAAATTCCTGGATATGTTTTAATTAGAAATGATAGAGCAAGTAGAGGAGGTGGAGTTGGATTATATGTTAGAGACAACCTGAAAGTTAATGTAATACATAAATCTCATTTGACATTCTTTGATGCGCTTTTTGTTGAGGTTATGCTATGTGGTGGTAAACTTTTAGTTGGTGTTGTCTACAATCCTCCAAGCTGCACGGTGTCGCAAGTGAACCAAATAGTGGAAGCTATATCCGCTTTGGTTTCAGATTACCATCATGTCATAATTATGGGTGATTTCAATTTAAACGTGGAAAATCCATCAACAGTCACTAAACATTTTCTAGATCTCATGACCTCACTTTCTCTTACGATTCTACCATTTTATAATACCAGGCTGACAGCTACTTTGGACCTTATTGTTGTTCCAGACTTAAATGCTGACCAAATAATCAGCTTAGGGCAAACTGCTATCCCAGGTATCTCTGATCATGACTTAATTTTTGTTAGCTATAAATACCGAAACTCCCATACAGCAGTCAACTACCAGTATGTGCGTGATTTTCGTAAAGTAAATGTGCACAAGCTTCTTAATGATAGTTTGCTACTGAATTGGTGTGGGATTTATCAATGTCCAGATGTTAACAGCAAAGTGAAATATTTTAATGATTTATTTACAAATATTCTTAATAATCATGTCCCGACAAAACGTAAATTGTGCAATAATGGGTCAATGCCATGGTTCAATCAGATGGTTGAAGAATCTATTAATAAACGTGATCAAGCTTTATTTAGGTGGCGAAAGAGTAAATGTACCGCCGATAGGTTGTCCTACTGTAGAATACGGAATAGAACATCATGTCTGATCCGTGATTGTAAAAGAAAATACTTTTTTGATAGGTTGGATGCTGGTCGCAAGGGGAGAAACGTCTGGAGTGTAATAAAAAGTCTAGGAATGCAAACAACGAATAAAAACACTGTCAACAATTTCACAGCTGATGATTTCAATAAACAGTTTTCGGATATTCCACAAAATCCAGTTGTTTTGCCGTTCGCTCATAAAGTTAAAGATTTCAATTATGAATTAAACTTTACATCGTTTACTGAAACTGAAGTGGCTTTGGCTATATTGCATATTAAGTCAAATGCTGTTGGCCATGACAATATGATACCTAAGTTGGTAAAAATGTTGCTTCCTGTCATTATTCCTTATTGTACTCACATCTTTAATTATATAGTAGCAAGCTGCACTTTTCCTGACGTGTGGAAAACTGCGATTATTACACCGGTACCAAAAATTACATCACCTTCCTTGCTATCTGATTTTCGACCGATAAGCATTTTACCATATTTGTCCAAAGTATTTGAACTGTTATTATGTAACAACATTAAGGAATATTTGAATCAATTTAATTTGCTGGATCGGTTTCAATCTGGGTTTAGGAGGCATCATTCCACATCTACAGCTTTGTCTAAAGTGTATTTTGATTTATTGAAAAGTTTGAACCAGTCAAATATTTCTGTGCTTGTATTACTTGATTTTTCCAAGGCGTTTGATTGTATTAACCATGTTCTACTTGCACAAAAACTGAAATTTTATTTTAAGTTTTCTGATTACTCAACTCGACTTATCGTTTCATACTTAACCAATCGCAAGCAAGTAGTGAAATCTTGTAATGTATTTTCGTCGCCGGTATCAGTTTTGTCAGGAGTACCACAAGGTTCTGTCCTTGGTCCTCTTTTATTTTCGCTTTATATTAATGACTTACCAGAGAGACTTAAGTACTCGAAGTATCATATGTATGCGGATGATTTTCAACTCTACAATTCTGGACCATTGCGCAATATCGATGTTACATGCCGAAGTTTGAACCATGACTTGCTTATGATTTCTTCTTGGGCCAAATCAAATGGCTTGCTTTTGAATGCAAATAAATCACAAGTTTTACCAATCTATAAACATAAGATTGATAAAGATCTAGTTAATATTGAAATTGAAGGTGTGAAATTATTTGTATCTGATGTTGCTCGAAATCTTGGAGTATTATTTAATAGTACATTAACTTGGAGTGCACATGTTAATCAGGTTTGCAATAAAGTCAACTTTGCACTATTTTCACTCAACAAATTAGGTAACATTACTCCAGTACCAATTAGGCTACTATTTGTCAAGACTTTAATTTTGCCTATTCTCACATATGGAGACATATTTATTTATAATGCTGACTCCAAGTCTAAGAACCGGTTGAAATTAACTTTTAATAAGTGCTTGAGATATATATATGGGCTGCGTAAGTTTGATCATGTATCTGATTTTCAAGACAAAATACTTGGCATATCTTTTGTTACATATCTCAAAATAAGAGTTCTTTGTTTTATTTTCAAAATATTACATCTTAAACATCCATCTTATTTGTATTCTTTAGTAACTTTTAGTTCTTCACCCAGAGTTCTTCGAATCACATCATTCTCATCTAGATTTGCTACTAGTCAGTTTACGTCTTCAATATTTGTTGATGGAATCATTAAATTTAACGAATTGCCCGAATGTATTAAAAGAAGTAAATCCGTTGATCGGTTCAAAAAAGCATGCACAGACTTTTTTAAGCATAATTCAAGATGATGTCATTTCAACTTAACTTGTTTATAGAACTTGTTCATACTTGTTTCGAACTTTTTGAACTTTTATTTTTATTTATTTAACTGTAGTGGAACACACCTATAATGGTGTTAATTTTTAATTTTATTTTAATTTTAATATTAATTTTTTTTTTTTTATCGTATTGTAATAAACTATGTATATGTAAAAATTATATTAATGCTGAGATATACTTTGAAAAGGCCTTTGGCCTTACTTATCTCAGTATAAGAATGAATAAATAATAATAATAATAATATTGACCCAAAAATCTGTCCCGTAATAAAAATGTTATAAAAAACTCTTCAGTCCCACAACTCAACACACTAATGTTGGACACCGAGGCAAGTAATTCCTAAAGTCCCTTACCACAGCATATGGTTGGTTGTCTGGTTTAAAACCAAAATAAAAAAGAAGAAAAATATACTAATTTTAAAGTCAATTAACTTAACGACCCTCTAGACTAAACCAATGAAGGATCTTCGTACCGAGTGGGGTCTCGCCTAAAGCAAAGATGCATTTGTTGTTAACCAACATTTTATGGTTGGTAAGGCTAGGATAAACTAATCCTAGCAAATTTGCAGTTTGTATTGAATCAGCGTGCAAAGTTTGAGCTGCTTACGTTTAATTTTTCAAGATTCTTTAAAAAATGATTTTGTCTGCAACATTTCTGGAACCAACTTCAATATATTTTGCATGAGCGGATTCAATAGACTTGCGCTGGACAAAACTCTATTAAAATATATTCATTCCATTTTTTGCCAAAAAAAAACTCCTGGTCGCCTAGGAGCAAATGTTATTCTCCCTCTGTTCCGTTATTCTTGTTTTATTTTTTTACATGTTATTTATTCTGCAGTCCTTTGGTGGCTTACCCTAATTACAAATATCTTGTGATGATCAGGGTAAAATTGCAATGGTTTCCTTGGATCCAAACACTTCTATTGACATGAAATAGACTATTTGAGTTTTGAAAAAAAAACTTTGCCTTCCAGTTTTGAAAATAAAGATAGTTAGAAGGTTATTTTTATGGCACTTGTTTCATAATAAAGATATTTTATAATAAGAATTATAAATCTAGTAACAACAAAATAAACTAACCTTGAAATCAATTAATGACCTTCAAAATTAACCAATAATTTAACATTTTCAAAATTTTATAAAATCAAATTAATTCTAGATTTAATATTTCTCTTTCTCTCGCTCTTCTTGGCTATACATCCCATCAAAGGATTTTGCCACGGTCGACCTTAATTAATATGAATTCGTTGCAAGTTGATTCCAGTATCACCATCTTATATATTATATACCAAGCCATCTAATTTTTATTAGATATCCAGCGATTTTGATTGGACCATAAATCGATCATCTATCATCTTTCGTGTGTGTTGATTTTTAATCTGAGTCATCTGTTATTTTGGACCAGCGGTAATTACTATTGATATTGTTCGCTCTTCGACGTTATCACAGGTTTCAACGTTTGATGCTTATTAGAAATCGATGTAGAAGTGATGTTCCGATATTGTTCACCCACATTTCTCCAAGACTATCCCGATCTTTAGGATTTGATCGGTGATTTAACGTTTGTGTCGAAATCCACAATGGTGTAACCTCTAATGATCGCTTCAGTAAAACGGATAAGTCAGGTAAAACCAAAGTTAGCATATACTTTGTATATTTGCAAACAAATTCCACAATTTCTATGGTCTCCTTTTCTATATAACGGGGAGATGAGTGCTCTTTTCTAATCTTGAGATATCTTTTCTTGATCTCAGATTGCAAGAATTAGATCTAAAAGCGGAGTTGAAAGAGTTGTTTTTCCGTCTTTAACTATAGCTCTGTGAGAATTCCATCGAGCCTGGAGCTATGCCATTCTTTAACTTATCGATAGCTGTACCTTTTCTACTGTGGATTGTGGAAAGAAATTATCCACACAAGACTGTGCGTTGGCTTTGATCGGTTTAATCTCATAAATGCAAAGTAAAAGGTATTGAAAGAAGAACTGCCATACTGAGAAAATGTCACTTTAATTTATTCTCAGTTCGACCTGTAAGAAACCCCGTGCTGGCAAAGCAGTCTCTATAGTATACTTTTACCGCATATTCGTGGAAGTTTTCGCGTTTCATTTATGGTAAAAATTAGCTGCCTAAGACACTGCCCATTCTTTTCGAGCTCTCGATGCTCGTCTTCCCATGGTTTTTTGTGCTGCGGTGGAATGGGATTACTGTAAGATTTGTCACCACTTTTTCTGGTCTTATAGCAAGCTTAGTACGTTTCATGTTCCACTTTAGCAATTCCAAGCAAGTAGAACAGATAATGGAGATTGGTATCCGACCCTAACCCGGAGAACGCTACGAGTTTGGCAACTGTTATTTAATGTCGCCATTTACTCTTAATATCACTTGGAGATCATTGGCAATCAGAATTTAAGTGAAGGACCAAACCATTTGTTCCCACATCCAATTTTAGCTTGCAATATTACATTTGTTGGATTACAAATACCGGAGGCAACAACAAGGACTTAATGGATGCAGTTAACTATGAATTAAATTATGCTAAAATTCTGACGCGCAAATGAACCCAAACCTCTACTAGAATCATAAAATCGAAATGATAAAATCATTTCGAAAACACATCTGTTTCATTTTAACTATTTCACCTTGTATCTGACTGTATAGTCAATGTTTGCAGAAATGTATAAATAAATGATTTATTTTATTTATTTATTTACTTTTCTTCATTTCATCGACAACAAATAAATAAAATAAAATTATTTGTTATTCATGAACTGGATCACTAGCAAAAAAAAAAAAAAAAAAACAAGCAGATTTGGAATGAGTTCGGGTGTTGAAAAAATATTATTACAAAAGTGGAAGACCGAAAAATTGTTTCATTTCCCTAAAGTAATATGGCAAACGAAAGGAGAGGCAGGCAGATACAAATCTATTAATCATTATCGATTTTATACGGAGTAACTTAAAAAACAAAAAAAAAAACTTATCGAACATTATCTAAAAATAAAATAAGAATTAATATCTAATTTAAGATTATTGTGAATTTGCCTTTTTGTTTATATAATACGATAAAAGCAAACAAAATGAAATTTAATTAATGTTTGTCTGTTTGATATCGAAATTTTTTTTAATTTTTCTTTTTCTCGAAATAGACGAGTTTTCAATTGGTAAATTGAATTCAAGATGTTTAAGAGCTTGCTACTTATTCGTGATGGTAAAGTTTTGGTTGTGGTAAATTGGAGTTCGTTCGGCATCGGTAAAACAATTGTTATCTATATCGAGGAGCCATTAGCACCAACATTGACCCCTCCAACTTTAGCACAGCGATATATATATATATATATATATATATATATATATATATATATATATATATATATATATATATATTTCCATTTAATATGTATTTTGTGGTGTAGAGAAAGGAATGGTATGTCAGTAATGACAGAAGTGGTCCGGTTTCCCGGTAGCCAATATTCAAACAACTGTTAGCATAAGTCAATCATAATTTTATTGAACTGTTCTGTATTCGGTTTTCTGTATTCTGTCATATCTTATCAGCAACTCCAGTGTGCCAATAAAATCCTTAAAAATAAAATATATTATGGGCTAATTTCTACAAGCCGTATGCTGTAATTAGTTGGATTATTTTTCGGCTGAAATTTACAATTAATTAGTTTATTACATCATTAAACATATAATATTATAAAAACCATAATAGATTTTTAAAAAAATTGCTTAAAAATTACAAATCAATTGAATTAACCGTTTTATGATCAATACGTCTTGTAATCGCCAAAAATTTAATTTATATACATTTTATTTAACTAAAAACTTTAAAATTAATACCAATTAGATTTTACAAAAAATAAACATTACAAAATCGAGTATCGATTTTCCTTTATAGACCTTTCATCAGAGAGAACTTATACTAATCTCTATGAAAAAATCGTCCTTAGAGAGCATGTTGCAAACATGCTCTAAATTGTTGATATTTGTTTGAAAAAATATTCCCCTACATTTCCCATTTTTTATTACGCTGTCCGAAAACTATAATACATAGCTATTTGTTTTTAAATAAATTTTTTGTGACGTGTAAAAACTTCGAAGAAAAATTACATTGAATTGTGTGCATTGTTTATTGAAATCGTCATAGCAACGAAAAAGTTCAAATGTTTCTTAAAATTTTTTTGATTGGTACTATGACAAAACTAGCTAGTGAATTTTATGTTTTATTGTATATATCCGAGTATGCTACGCGATGAATTTAGTTTTTATTATAGAAAGCTTTGGCAATTGTCAAATATAGCATAATTGTGTCAATTTGGGTGTCATTATTTTTGAAAAATTTGTATTTACAAATATTTATCATGGTTTTCGACACAGTCTAAATTAAAATATTTGCAGTTTAATCCAATGTTAATTAGTTTTACTACGTTTATATACCAAAATCTAGTTGCCTTGAATGTAAACGGAAATCTCATCAAAAGTTTCTTTTGAAATCTCTTTTTAAAATAAAATAAAAACTATAACCAAAGATTATCAAAGGTATAAAATAGTAATAAGCTTACGATTTTATACCTTTGGTAATCTCAGATTTTCCAGTCCACGAATATAACTTAATAACGCTATAATCCATTAAATGCTCTGAAATGTGCTTTACTGATTTTTTTATATTCGGCGTACGGAATTTAAACATTCGAATGGTCTATAATAATTAAAAAAATTAATATTTTAGTTAAAATTTAGACCAAACAATTACCATTTGATCAATATAATCTCTTTCGTGCAGTTTTCCGTTTACCAATTCTAAATCTTGCACACTCTTTATAGGTATTGTTGGATATATAAAGTTTTTGGCATTTGATAATTTTTTTGGTCTTTTGTGCTCCAATTATTGCTGAAGTAACTAACCCTTCTATAGCAGTATTAGTTTTGGCAAAATCATCTTTTAATTTGGCTATACAAGAGTTTTGTTCTTTAATGAGAACATTTTGTATTTTCTGTTGTTTTCTTAGTTTTTTAATTTCATGAAAAATCATAGCCAGTTTTTTCATTATATCCTTTTGATTTATTTGATCCGAAACGGTCACTTTATTTTGTGTCGATACATTGATTGGCGTTTCTAAAAAAACAGGACTTGGTGTTAAAAATGTGTTTTGCTCGTATGACACTGGTATCGGTTCATAGGCCATTCCAGCAAAATATATGTATTATCAGTTAGAATCATTGGGAACAGGAACCAGCGATACATTTGTTGCAACCGGTGGATTGCTTGATTCTACATTAAATGTGTTGGTTGCGATGTTAAACAGGTCATTAAAATTAAAAACTTCTGTTCGTCGTTCCCCTCCATCTTCTATTTTAGAACAGGAATGTTCTGATAAAAATTTTTGTTTTGTTTTGCTTCAGCGTAAGTTGCTGTAAATAAAAAGTTTACAAATTATTATTATAAATTACCATCGTTTGTTTGTTATTAAAAGTACCTAACTTATCCTTTAATACAACGCAAGGATGTTTCATCCAGGAATTATCAGAGTTTAACCTTTTTTTTAATGCCTTGTAATATTTATTTGGCCAGCTAACTTTGGGATTGTTGATCCACGAAGATAGTACGACACATACTTCCTTGTGTCCGACATTGTTTTTAGTTTCGGTGACAGAATACATTATCCCTTCTTAAAAAATTTTCTAAACAACATTATATTATAATACGAAATAAATGAATACTTATGTATGTATATACATACATAAATAATAAAAGACTTAATATTAGCCTTCAGAATGCATGAGTGGGAAAAATACATAATATGCACTCTCGGCTACGTCCTTGTTGAGCTCCGATTTCATCCCAAATAGTTTGCACTTAATTATATCTGTGCTCCAAAAGTTAACTTCATCTTCATAAATATCAGGTTTAAATATATCAAATTGACTGGATTCTATTGGAACTTACAAATTTTATTATTTACAACTGATGCGTACGCAAATTTAACAATTGTTTGGTTTTGTAATAGAACATCGCAATTTTTCGTTCCATTATCAATTTGAAAATGTTTGAAAATCAGTTTTCTGTATATGGCAGTTCCTTCGCAACTACTAATCCTTTTTTTAGTATCGGGTACATTTTACCTTTTAGTTTAGGATTTGAACTCTCCACACTATTAATTTCAGATATTCGGTTGCATATTTTGTGCAAACGGTTAGGCGCCCGGAGCATCCGTTTAATATTAAACATGAAGCTTTCAAATGAAAAGGCCTATCAATCGTCTAATTTTCCATGGGTTCTGACATCTTCCGATAAATGAGTTACGCAATGCATATTATAAGTTAAATTGTGGCTTCCATAGAGTTCAGAAACATCTATTACCAATTGTTTTAAAATTGATTCTGCGACATTAGTTTTTGTTCTGGAGTATACTAGATGCGCAAGGATTAGTATTCCAACATGTAACAATAAAACAAACAACCTTGGTAAAGGTAGTACGTGTTTTAAAACAAATGGTCTAAACAAATGGTCGAATTCTTCTTTGAAAGTCAGTTGGGTGCATTTGTAATCACGAGTAGGAATTAAATTTTATTCCAGAAGTCCACATCTTTAAAAGTTTTTTCACAATTCCTAAACATATCAAATGCAAGTAGTAAAGGAAAATGTTGAATCATTTTTATGGTGGTATTTATTTTCTTCTGATCTAAAAGATACATTTGTGCGTAATCTAGAATTAGATTTTTTTTTAAGAAAATCTAGCAGTTCGGTTAGCGCGTTTGATTCAATGTTGTATTTTATACTCCATTGCCTAAAAAACAAAACATTGTTAAATTGTCTATCATCGCTGAATTCAGTTTCCAAATCACTCAAATGGTTTTTAGAATATTCGTCATCTGAATTACTAAATCCTCCATTTTTATTTCACGCCTCTCTTATAATTGGATGTCCAAAGTTTTCATTTATTACTGTGTTAGGTTTATGTAAAGTCAGTTCATCATCACAAGATTCTAGATTTATTGACTTGCGTGTCGCTAGATTACGACGACATCGAATAGATTGCTTCGATAGTTTATACAATGACTTGTTTTTGTCATTGCTAATGCAAATCTAATATTGAAAAATTAAACCGAACTAATTTAAAATCGTATTAACATTGAAAATGTTATATTCACATATAATAATTTAAAACGGCGAAAGAAATGTTAAAAATGATTACCTTAATATTCCTTATTTACAATAAGGTATAATTTTACTACCGATAATTTACTTTAGTTTTTAGTAAACTAATACCAGAAATATTGCCGATAATTTACCGACAAAAAAATAACACCTGAAAATGTTACCGATAATATACCGATTACAAAAATAATACAAGAAATGTTACCGAACATTTAACGACACCGCATGTATATAGTATGTCTGTGAAGCTAGCACGAAAAGTTAGCACGAAAAAAACTATGGTAACACTAATGGTGTGGATCTTGAATAACCCATTTTTAGTACAAACTAGCACGAAAAAAACTTCAAATAACATATGAAAATAAAAAGTTAGCACGAAAAAAAAGAAAATTACATTTAAATGGAATTGGTTTGATAAGAAAGTAGAATTACAGCGAACTTATCACAAAAATATCAAAATATTCATATGGGTCAGAGAGCAGTATATCCTCTCGTATATCGATGACTTAAAAGTTGGAGGGAGAGTTGGAAATTGTAATTCATTACTATACAAATTATGCTCTATCCTTCATGTTAAATGCAATGAACGTAATAGACTCAAAATCGTTAATATTTTAAAGAAAAAAGAGATACAAAGTCGTATTAAGGCAGCTCAGTTAAATAAAAATGCATCGTTGGTCAACAGCTGTTTAAGTTCATCCAGCAATCCCTATATCCATGAAATTCTGCATGTTGCTGATATGGTCCGAAAAATGCTACATTATATAAAGTGAATATTGATGAATTAAAGAATGTTGTTCATAATACTAATAACAAGATTAATAATAATAATGACAATTACAATAAATAAAGTGAGAGCGATAGTGATATTTTTGAATTTACAAAAAAATCTAAATTAAATAGACCAAAAATACTTCAGTCGCCATTGAAAATGGATGCCCTACACGTACAGGAGCATTCCAGCTCCAGAAGCAATTCGTTTAAAATACAAGCTGGCGAATGGCATGATGTTTATCACCAGACTAAAAAAAAAATGGATACATTTAAGTATCCTATAGTAATATCAAAATACGCCACAATATTAACTGGTTGCCAAATAAATATTAAAGCCGTTGATTACTGTAAAAACCATTTAAGTATTCGGGCATATTGTGGGCATCAATCGATAGACGGCATTCAAAAATGTCTTATTTATATATTTGTATGTTAAAATTTTCTATAGGTGATTTTGAAGTATATAAAAGTACAGGCGAAATAATTCATCCCTATAAAAAAACTCGTCATACTTCTAAATATGCTCGACAAATTTATAAAAACATTTTAAAAAATAAAACTGTTGAATCTGCTGCCGAATTATTTATTCAAGAAGAAGATACAGCTTTTGTTACTCAGCATAACACACAAATAATTAACACGACAAATGATAACGCTCAAGACGACATTACAGATTTAAAAGTTGAAATAGAGTTGCAGATGAATACCAAAAAACAATATATACGTAAACTAGGTGTTATACCATTTTCTGTTATGACGTATAGTATGTTACAAAATAATGTACTTAAAATAATGCACGACAAATTAGTTGATACTGAATTTGTAGCATACCTAGATGGCACTGGAGGTGTTGTAAGAGAGCCGTATACAAATTGTGCTGTGGTGTATTATTATGCTCTGATTATCCCAACGTACGCCTATTTAAGTAACCCTTCTGTACCTTTTCCTGTATCTGACCTAATTTCATCTAGCCACAATGTTGACACCATAAGAGGCTGGCTTAGATCGTATCGGTTATTTCTTGAAAATTCTTTAAAAAAGTGGCCAATTTTTAATGCTGTAGTGATTGATTTTAGCTTTGCGGAGTTGAATTCAATTTTAGATGCCTTCAATCAACAAAACATTGTAGAATACCTCAACATGACGTATGAATTTCTAAATGGAAAGGATAAAGGATTATTCAAAACTAAAATTAAGGTTTATTTGTGCTGTGCTCATCTAATGAAAAATATTACTAGTGATATTGATCATTATTTCGCCAAAACATCCGAAAAAAATAAATATTTAAAGGAAATTGCTTCCAGTTTTTTTATTTGTGGGGATTTTGGGCAAATTAAGAAAATCTGGAATAACATGAGCATTTTATTGAAAAACAAGTATTTAAAAGCAATAACGACGAATGCTTTTCAAAACGTTTGCGATTTAATTTTGGCGTCACCCTCTAATTTCGAGTCATGCGAAGAATATAAAACATTTAAAATAAAGGATTATAATTTAAATTCAACTATTTATACTCAAAGTCTTTTTTTCCAAGAATTTCGCGAAATTACCGAAAATTGTGAAGTTGGTCAGAACACTGAAGGCGGTTTGAATTACTTCTATAATCCTGAGTTTTTAAATTTATTTTTAAAGAAGTATATAACTTATATTTCTCTATGGAGTGGTTTATTATACCCAATCAAACGTTATAGCAGTTCTAACGTTGAAAATTATTTTGCAATAATTAAACGTCGGTGTAGAGATTGTCCTCTTACAAAAAGAATGCCTACTAAGGCACTAAGATTTATAAAAGAAATCAATAAAAGGAATTCATTAATTTTTAAACAATTAATGGCCGAAATTCCTAAAGTTTCCCTCAAACGGCACTATCAAAAGATGATCACTGAAGCGTTGCCACCAAAACCTAATGATTTGTCTTTGATCGAATCAAAAGAAGCTGAGGAGACCTGTAAAAAGAAACATTCTCTGAATCTAAAAAAGAGTCAATCGAATTTCAACTATCGAAAAATAAAAAAAATTTCCCAATTCGATAATAAAGAAATTGAAAGCAAATTAATTTCAATTTTAGGAATTGGTTTAAAACCTATACGTGAAACACCTGTAAAAAACACAGTAGCGGAAACATCCAAAACTGATAATTGGATCTTGCTGGAAAACGGCAGCTTAACTGATAGTTTTTATAAAAATACCTGCGCTTTTAATTCATTTATTCAGTGTGCTATCATCTCCTATAATGTTAACGATTTGAGCCAATCTAATTTAAAGATATTTTAAATGCTCTAATTGGACAAGAAAAATCCTTAGCGTATAAAACTAGAATAGAATTTTAATTGATATTTACAAACTTCTGTGATTGTAATATTTCAAAAATTTCGGACTATTTTACGAAGAAACATCCTAGCGCGATTATTACATTTAAATGTTCAAAATGTCTACAATGTACAGTTGAAGAGAGGCAGTATGTAAATGTAGATGTTTTTAAGCTTGAAAAATGGGGGTTTCAAAATATACAACAATGTTTTTCGGATATCCATAAAAAACTATGCAAAAGCTGTGAAATTTACTTGAATATTACAGCAATAAATTTAATGAAGGTTGAAGTACTTCAAACGGAGTACACAAATAAACAAAACCCGATTACACTAAGTACTATTCAAGATCATATAATTTGTGAAAATACATGCTATGAAATTAATTCAATAGTGAGCTACGTACCATCAACGAGTCAACCCCATTACATAAGCTACTGCAGAAAAAAAACACAATGGGCAAAATACGACGATTGAAAATCGTTTGTACAAATAGTTAAACCAACTATAGAAAGGGCTATACCTCACTTAATAATATATACCTTGAAAAACTAATAAATAAAACCTGAAATGCTTTGGTTATACATTATACAACTAATATGTATACATAATTCAAATTGTACCATGCATAAGGAATGTAAACTTATCACAGCAAAAATAATTAAATATGTGCATAGTACAGAAGTAGTGCAACAAAATGAACAAACCCTAGAAAAACTGTACCAAGATTTGCAAAGGACCACATGCTCGCTTTAATAAAATCGATGTAGATTGCACTCTCATATAAAACTGATTCCATGCCCGACAAATGTTGGGAAGGGTCCAGCGCGAATCGTTTGTCATTAGGTTTTTACTTACATTTTGTTAATTTCAATATAAGTATTTTTTATAAATTACAATTAAAACGTTATTTTAGTGCTCATTAGTGAATCGTTTGTAAAAATTATGCAAATCGCATATTGCTGTTCTGTTTTTTTATTAATTTAAATTTCCATTTATTATCCTTATGATTTTTTTTCTCGTGCTATCTCTATCTAATACTCCAACCAACATTTTTTAGTACACAGAATTAAATGCATATTTAATTATTATGATTAAACAAATTATTTAAACTTTTAATTGAATTAGTTAAGTTTGATAATAGACATCAAAAAGCTTTACACTTTTTTAATTATTTCCCAACAATTTGATTTGATTAAATTGTTTATGCCATAAACAATAAATATTGGTTTAAATCTTTGATAAAAGTATTACCTTATGTACAATTTTAAAATAATCGTGCTAGCTTCACATCGGTGTATATAGTTAGCATCGGTTCTGTTACTTTACTTAAAAAATTTTATTAATTGTATTTATTTAATGTGATAAAACCGATATCAGTTCGAAGGATATAAATAATTAGTCACTTGAAATTAATTAGTCACTTAAAAAGTTGCCTACATTTTAAATTAGTTTTAAATATAAAAACACTTTATTTTAGTTTTGAAACACATTAGTTTAGAGCACCAACTCTGACACGTGCGAACGGTTTCGTTTTGCGTAACGATTTGAAATCGTATTATTTTTCGGAAATATTTTCGTATTGGTGGTTTAGAAAAACTTAGCACATGCGCTAAGAAATAGAAAATATATAGAAAAGGATAGAACATATTAATATTTTTTTAATGTTTTTGTTACCGTACATCGGTAACTTTGTTACCGAGATACTGATCTTGGTTACATTTTGCTTGTCAGGTTATGTATTGTTATGTAATAAGTTGATAATGAAAAACTATTGTAACCGACTCTTCTGGAAATTATATTGGTCCCGTTAGTTCACATTCAATATTGATCTCAGAGCTGCATTTTCAATAGCATGTAGGACTAAATTACAGCAAACTTTGACTGAAAATATACTTTCTTGGTTTTTGTATTTTCTGTAACTAAAATTTTAATTAGCATTAAACATAATTGACGTTAATATTATTCTCCCCGATTAGCAAAATAATCGCGCTAATGCAGAGAAAATCATAAAATTGATATCAATGATGAGCTTTACATATGGTTTTGATGGTCCGCGAAAAGTATTTTATTTCCCTCTTACTCTCTAGATCAAGCTGACGAGCATCACCCTATTCACCAACCGAAGAAACACCCGATAATGGTTAAATTACTCACGGAGATATTTGACGGTTGAAATTAAATGTTGATTTAATCTAAGAACTATGTTGATTTAAAATGGGCCTGCACGGGTATATCTTTTAATTCGTTAACTACTTATGAACCGTAATAAGTCACTGATATGTTTTCTACCAATATTATTGATGTTGGTTTTGCCAAAATCTAAACTTTCAAATTCAGTTTACAGTCGATGATACAGCGACTTTTGGATCTGAAAGGTACCCACGTAAAATTATTGGCCGAACCATCGTGACCACTTTCAATGTGCGATGTTGATCGTTTTTCCAGTTTATAAAACTCATTTAACACTTTTATAAGTCATAAACATACCACTTTGTTCGTCAAAACAAAAGCCAACATCGATTTTCTCAATATCGGAATCAAGGACATTTTATTTTGATAATGAGTCAAACAAAATCCGCAGTCACCATATGTGACCAAAATTTAAAATCAATATAGAAGTGTGATGGTGGTGAAAATGTTTCTTTTTTTCCTCAAGTATAGTACTCGAAAAAATTCGATAATACTATTTATCGAGATAAAAATAAATTGTTTTCGTCTTTGTTGCCGTATCATTTCCAAACAATCATTGAAAATTGGTAAACAAATGTCAAATTCATGTTTATGATGGTTCTCGTTTTCTATGGATTTATTATTATTGAAAAATTATCGAAATTTGAAAATGGAAAGTAGAACAACCACTTCAAAAAATAAATATTTGAATTTAACAACTTGATGTAGTCCTTTTAAAATCATTTGACTTTCAATTGAATTCCATAATTCTTAGAAAATGAATTGTTATCTCACCATGTCAACTAAGTGCTATAATACACGCAAAATACTACAATTTACATGAATTTTAGATTCAAAAAAAATTATTTGAATTTAAATGAAATAACCATTAAACCGACAAAATACATTATTGTAAATAGAGAAAAATCCAATTAGTATAAATTTGGTAAATTAATAAAGAAAAAACAGCAAAATGATCCATCAACACATTCATTAAACACAAAATTCTAAAATATAAACGAATTACAGATTCAAAATTCTTTAGCACGAAAATTAAATGAAGTAATCGTTAAACTGACCAACATGCTATATAGATTTGCTTAGTTAATAAAAAAAAAACAGCAAAATGATCAGCACTATACATAAAAAATAAAATTTAAATAAATTACGGATTAAAAAAAATAAAACATTATTTAGCACGAAAACTAAATTAAATAATCGTTAAACAGACAAAGCACGGCACAATACTATCAGATATTGGTGTAATTGAGCCCACGTAAATTATGTAATAGTTATACTCGTAGTAGTAGTAGTATTACTCGTATATTTACAAGCATAATGATAAAAATTGTTCGTCGAATATCATTTCAGAAAAAAATCAAACCTTGACTGCCCTCTAAAAATTTTCCGAGAACAGAATAAGGATATATTATTCTAACCATAAATAAACACAACTATTAGTCAGGGTTATAAGTTAAGTTGTAAATGTACATAGGAAATTAATCAATTTATCTTATTTTGGAAGCACCTTGATATTATAATTTTACAAAATTGTCTATCGCACCAACTAATTAAATCTGTACAATTTTTTTTTTATTCCACAGTGGGTTCGTGTCAAGAAAATCAATTTCAATGTAAAACAAACGGACGTTGTATACCACTAGCATGGCGATGTGATCAAGAAAAAGATTGTAAAGATGGTTCGGATGAAGACCCAGAATTATGTCGTAAGTATTAAATTTATTTCTATATATACATTTTTTATGTTGTTTGTGTGTTTCGTTCCTAAATCAATTTTTTATGTTTTCATATCCATGACGTGTGTGCGTGTGTGTTCGTCTTATATTCTGTTTTTTATTCTGTGTTGTTGTTGTTCTTGTTTGTTAAACGTGATTTTCCAAAAGAGAAACAAATCATTTATTTTCCTTAATACCTAATTTTCCATGTCATACAGATTATGTTTTGCTTAAGAAAAAAAAAAACGAAACGAAAAGATACACAACTTATGTGTTGGTGAATCTATATATACGAGGTGACCAAAAAGTTCTGGGACAGTTAAATATAACAATAACTTTGCTAATTGACAATTTGAAATAATATGACCTTGATATGATTTTTTCAAGGTCAACCCAAATATAATCATTGTTTAGACAAATCCAGAACTTTTTGGTCACTTGCGTACACATACTTATATCGATTTTGAGAAAGTTTTGGCCATTTGGAAGAACCAACATTGCTTAAATTATTAAATTGTTCATAAATAAAAAAACATTTTCCTATGGTTTTCACATTTAGATGCCATTTGATTTGGAAAAAAAAAAGTTTTCAACAACCATAAAATTGTCTGTATAATTCATAACCATATGTCTCTGTACCCACCCATACAATGATCACCTTAAGATAAAAATATATTAGAAAAGTTTATTTTAAATTATTTTTTTGTAATTAAAAAAATTTAGCCAAGTGCAACGATGAAACACATTTTGCTTGTAAATCTGGTGATCATTGCATACCAAAACATTGGGTGTGCGATGGTCGAGTAGATTGTACAAACGATGATTCTGACGAATTCGACTGTGGTAAGATGTATAATTTATGATTATTTATTTATTCATCTGACACATAATAAATAACAGATATATGGGGATAAACTTATCAAGGTGATGCATGAATAATAAATTATGATATCGTAGATTTACGTGGGTTGTAAATTTTGTGATGGAAAGGGCTTTAACGATATGTATATCATGTACATATGTGTATGGGGGTGAAAATATTATAACATAAAATCATTTTTCATACATGAGATTTGAAAAAAGCATAAAACGAAAAAACAAACAGGGAACATGATAAATTTATTAGCATGATGAACAAGTATTTACATGGCCCGAGTCTCGAATTGTAAATGATGGTCATTGGGTTTTGTTTAAATATAACAGGGACATTGTTAGGGGCGTTTAAATTATGCTTTTATTATTTTTTGGTCTTTTTCCGGGTACAAACAAACTAACCCATTCTACTTTGTTAAAAGATTTAAAATGTATGGTTAAAATATCCGGGTTGACAAATGCATGAGTTTCACAGTTATGTTTTAATGAAGGATATAATTAACACTTCTAGCAAATTAAAAAAAATGAAAATTGATTGATTAGAGTGTACGGCCAAGGACGAACCAGGAACTCCCGGAATGCTGGGCACCACCGTATACCCGTGTTACATATAACAAAACCGAAGGAGTGGCAGCACTGTTAGTTATGACAGACTCGACCCGGTTACTGACATCTATCGATAATTAGTGTTTTTTGTGTTTGGTGTAGGGAAAGGAAAGGTAAGTTAGTAATAACAGAACTGGCCCGATTTCCCAGGGGCCAACATTTAACTGTTATTAGCACAAGACAATCACCATTTTTCTGAACTGCTCTACACTCGGGCGTCTCTTATCAGCAACTCCAGTGTGCCCAACATTCAAGTGTAATCTATAAAGGTTCCCTAAAAACAAAATCTATTAATGAACTAATTTTTCCAAGCAATAGACTGTAACATGGCATTAGTTTTTACCTGAAAATTACAAATTTATTATTTTACCTTCATGCTGCTAGAATTTATTAAGTGTACTATTGATTTGACTCTCTCACTCTTTGGCTTTCACATCCATCGCTCTTGTCCTCCAGTTTCAACATCCTAACGCATGTAGATCTTGGCTGGTAGTTGACGGAACACTTTATTAGTCATTCGTTGTTGTGGAGATCGTGTAACGGGGCCGAGCCATTTGGTTCGATTGGATTTGAAGAATCCGATAATATCGCAGGCTCCAAAAAGGAGTTGCCTTATCTCGTGGTTCATACGAATCCGATATTCGTTATCCGCGACTTTGATTGGATCAGAGATTGTGCGGATGACCTTCCTTTCGAAGGTAGATAACAATCTACAATCGTTAGAGGTCATGGTCCAGCTCTCGCTTCCGAAAGCTAGCACAGGTCTTATGAGTGCTTTATAAAGTGCGAGCTTGCACCACTGCGACATATGTTTAGATCGCAATAATTTCGATTGGGCGTAGAAAACTCGATGTCCGGCAGCGGTTCGAGCTTTTATATCTGCCTGCATATCATTCGACGATGTTATAACTGACCCGAGGTATTTAAAGTTTTCGACGCTATCAAAATTATGGTCGCCAATTCCGAGATTTACCATGGAGATGTTCCTGGGTGTTGATAACAATTTGGTTTTGCTGCTGTTCACCTCCAGACCAAACATTATTGCGCCGCGGTCGAGCTGTATGAAACTGTCCTTGATATCGCTAGGCCTTCGGCCAAGAAGCACGATATCTTCTGCATATCCAAGAATTTGGCCTGATTTCTTAAATATACAGCGCGAAGTTTCAATGTTGCTTTTTCTCACTACGTACTCAAGTGCCAAGTTGAACGGCACAGGCACGAGTGCATCTCCCTGTCGAACACCAGATTTTATTTCAAAGACGTCTGACACAGACACATCTCTCTCAATTACGATTCTACATACAGACCCAGAGGTTGTTAATTTGCACAAAGAAACGAGTTTCTCTGGAATTCCTAGGCATATGGGCTCGGCCCATAAGATTTCGCGGTCTATACTGTCATATGCCTGTCTGAAGTATATATATAGTTGGTGTATGGTTATGTTGTACTCCCAAAATTTTTCCAAGATCATCCTCATGGTAAAACATTGGTCAGTGGTCGATCGGTTAGGACGAAAATCACATTGATAGTCACTAATGGTGTTTTCGGCAAGAGGGATGAATCTGGCAAGTACAACATAAGCCAACACTTTGTAAACATTGCTCAACAGAGCGATATCACGATAGTTTCCACATTTAAGACGGTCTCCTTTTTGTGCAGCGGATATATGCGTGCGGTCGAAACTGGGTGCCTTTCCATTTTTAAGCTACTAACAGCTGCATCTACTTCCTCTACTGTGGGATATTCAACAAAAACTTCTTCACTTGGAGGAGCTATTGCTCTAATGAGGGTCACTTTGTCGTTCCGATTTAGCCGATTTTGAATGTAGGTTTGCCATACTGAGAGAACATTAGCCACGTTTGTTCTCAGCTCTCCATTTCTGTCTTTGATGGCTGTACTTCTTGGATGGAAGTCTTTAGTTAGGCTTCTGACGTTAGCAAAATAGTCCCTCGAGTTTCCTTTTCCCCTTGGAAGCTGATGTTTTCGATGCAAAAACTCATCTATTGGTATTTATTCGTAGCTTTCCTAGCGCTATGGCTGACGGTATAGCATGCCACTGCTCTTGGATGTTAGGAGGAGCTTCTTCGTTGTTATTTGGCCGGTCTAAATAATTAGTGACAGCTCATTGGTAACTCTGCAGTGACGCTTGGTCTAAAGCATCGACATTCCATCGAACGGTCTTTAGTGCTTGTCTGTTGAACGTAGATGACAGTTTGCACTTATACTTAAATATGACAACCACATGATCGCTGTCCATGTCTGCACCTCTGTAAGATCTGACGTCGGATATGCTGGTGGAGTGTCTCTTAGACTCCATGACGTGATCGATTTGGTTTTCCGTTCTTCCATCATTCGATCTCCACGTTACTTTGTGGATTTTCTTGTGTGGGAAAAACGTACTTCATACAATAAGTTGTACGTTATTGCCAGGTTGGTGATCCGTTGGCCGTTGTTGTTACTAGTTAGGTGCAGGCTGTTAGGACCGATGTACGATGTATTTTCTGCACTCCTACCGATTTTTGCGTTAATGTCGTGGTGTGGTATGTTATTGATGACTTCCTCCAGCTCAACAATGACGGGATCTTTGATGTCATCAGATTCGGTGGGTGCATGTACATTAACGATCGTGATGTTGAATTGCTTAGTGCGGAGCCTGACCGTGCATATCCGCATGTTGATAGGGCGGAAGTCGATGATGGATAAGGAAACCAACTTCAAATTCTCCTCCATTCTGATGGCCGCTGTAATGAAGAGTGTTACCATTGGTGGTGTCATAGATCCCACTCCCAGACCATCTAAGCTCTTGTAGTGCAAACACGTCTAATGTGTAACTCTTTGCCTGGTTCGAAAGAATCTGAAGATCTCCAGGTCTTAAGATGCTAAGCACGTTCCATGTTCCCATTTTTAAAGCATTGTCCGTGTACAATTTCAAGGTCGATTTTGTGATGAATCCGATATGGTAATCCGATGCCTTTGATTAGGGTTCATAACTTTAATTGTTTTTATGAGAGCAAGTTGTTGGCCTGCTGCTAACTCGCTTGTTACGTGTGTGGGCCACGTACTGGAAAGAATCTTAAGGCATCCAGTCCTACCTTGAACACATTTATATAGCGAGCCACTTGATACAAGACAGACGCACGCTTCAGCCGCACCTAACCTGGAGAACTGACGCTGATTTAGTATTAGTTTTGAGGCGCCAATGACTCGCCCTGACATAGATTAACCGTTTTATGATCAATACGTCATGTAATCGCCGATCTCACAGGTATCTCCCGGTCTAAAGAAAATTTCGAAGTTTAACAATCGTCTGTAACTAAAGGGCTTGCACGAAGCAAAGTAGGAGACTGGGAAACAATTAGCAGGGGTGACAAGGATTCCGATATATGGGACGCCATTACTCTATCAAATCTGTGGTCACCAACTCACTACTACTAACAATAATTAGAGCCGTACTATTGGCATTTTGAATAGATGCATAACAACAGTGCTTTCAGTCTAAAATTCCCTAATTTAATAAACCCAGATGTCTAGTATTTCGTGTTCAAAATAAAGGAAAGGTCAAGCATAACTCGATAATTTTTTAGAAGTTACTCACCTGCTGGTTACTCATCTTTAATTTAATATTATAATGGTCTTTGAGGTTCAATGTTTTAAACCAGTTTTAACCTCTTCTCTGGTAATTTAAAAACATGTTCTTATCTCTTTTGTTATACTTTGAAAAACTTCATAGTTTTTCTCAAATAGTCATTGTGTTTCACGCCTTATATTGGTTCGAGTTTAGGTCTAATTTACTTGAACTAAAACGGTATTTATACGAGGACTGTGTGTAAGAGTGGAAAAATAAACGCGATTGATGTGTAGCAGATTTTACCGCTGTCTCCCACAAACCATCAAAGTGTGGTGAATAAATAATACACATCAAAGTGAGTGTGGTAGTATTTGCACGAACCGAATAATCTGGCAGGCTGTACTCGCTGAGCCGGCAAATTACCCATCATCTGTTGATAATGTACGGGGCGATGTCGAAGACAAAGATTAACCGAAAATTGTTGTCAAATTATCTCCAAAAGTGCCTGTGGTCTACCGTGAAGGTACTTTAAATAAAAGTGGTCACAAAGTGAAAAACCAAATTGATAATTTTTTTTTTTTTTTTTTGTTTCTGAACTCTGCAATCTGTTCTGGGGCCGAAGCTCTCCTAACTCTTTCGCAGTTAATTTTTAACGTCCTACCTTACGCCGTCACCAGCCAAATTGAGGACGCACGAATACAGGTTCGATTTTAAATCCATCTGCACATTGCATTGCTCCAGCCAGCCTGCACTGACATGGACGATGGTTCGGCCCATGGATTCTGCACTCCAATAGGGGGTCATAGTTGTGTTCATCGTCATCACCGATCGAAATCAGGTGATGAAAAATCCCTTTTGCAACCCTCCCCCGTTGGGATTCGAACCCGGTACCTCCCGTCCCAAACACCGCAGCTTTAACCACTGCGCCAATTGCTCGGTTTGATAATTTTCTTGCAATACAATACAACGTACCAAGAGTCTGCTTCCTTTAATATAAATGATCGACCTTTGCGATCGGTTATGGTATTTTGACACTTGTTTCTTGACTCTCCGTACAAATTTGCTACAATAAACGAGCGTCGTTTGAAGACCACACTTGCGATGTACAATAAAATGCAAGTTGTCCATAACTTTGCGTTTAAACCGTAAGGGATCTTCAATGCTACCTACTCCTGACAGCATGTCATCGACGTAAAAGACTTGTCGAATTGCCCTTGAACCTGACGGCATGTGTGCCTTACTTTTGTTAGGGGGTTAGATGCCGAAATACATCAAGCTTTTTGGTTGCATTAGACCTCCATAAAAACATTGCAGTTAGGATTGTTACTCATCTTATTTGAAATTTTTGATATATCGCGCAAAATAGTGAGGTCGAAAGAGAACAGAATTGGAAAAATATCATTTAATGAACAAACCAAGATCGTTTTACAATAGAAGCGTCAAAAAACAACGCGTTACTTGGTTGATGTGCTCTCAGGCTTAATAATATAGTGATGGGGCAGCTTTCTTTATTTTTTTAAAGAAATATATTCTTTTGCGCCTTTCGTCTTTGAAATTGCTTGCTTTTTTTACGACTTATTTACGTCCTATGTCAGTGACAGCAACCATAAAACATTCTGAACCATCACGTATGGTATTTTAAATAAAATGTTTTTCGCACTCTGCGAGAAGCCTTCTGTCGTTATGGTAGCCTTCAATTGACCAATTTTGTTTTATATTTTGTGGCTTGGGCTCACTGCTTTTTCCGTGCTTTAGGGATCTACATCAGTTGTAAAAACATAGTTACCAGAGTTAGCATTAATCTTACCCGCTGTGATCCATCCAGATTTGTTTAAAGAAGATTAAACGAATTGTGTGTAAGCTGCACATAGTTGGAACCCAATAACTCAAAAAACACTTCTGAGCCAATCAAACCATCGACGAGTCCCAAACGATGGAATTCGTGATCAGCCATGGTAATGTTAGATTTTTAGGACCTAGTATATCAAAGTCATTTGCTGGCTGATCTTATGTAATACTCATCCCAGACTTGAGTCTGATGAAAGCTTTGTGTTTATCTTGAGTTTTAATTTCTTGTAACCCATTGGCCACGAGGTATGGTTGCTCCCTTTCTTGATCCAAAATATAAACCAAATGCTTTCTTATAAAGCTTAGATACGATGCTGAATCGACAACCTGTGAGCGACTTGGGCTGCCCTGCTTTCGACGGAAATTGTAACATTCGATTACTGTTTACTGAGATGCAGAACCGTCTATGGGGACACTCCAGCCTTACAGATTCAAAATCGATATTTTTTTTGTAGGCAATTAGAACAACGCGACAGGAGCCATCATGTTGAATTGTTGGCAATGATAAATGTAATGGTTGACATCGTGCTAAACATATAACAACGTTTCTATCTAATCCCGTTTCGTCAATCCGGATTAGTGACCTTAGAAAATTGTCTATTGCTCTGTCACCACCAGGTGATGGTCCTGACAATTGATGGTCCTGATGGTCCTCCGGCTCGGAGGACTAATGTTTTCTCTTTCGATAAATTATAGAAAATCTTTTTCGATTTGTTCAAAGGTTTTGGAAATACTGAAAATTTAAGTTTTTCCCCACTTTTTGCTTGAAAATGTCACTTTATTTTATTTTGAGGGATATCCTCTTTGAAATTATTTTCTGCAGAAAAAATTTCATTGACTTCATCAACCGGATTTTTTTATCTAACACCTAAAGATTTATGCTTAGTTTCCTAATCTTTCTCAAAAGAGCTGCTCGTCCTGTAACGACAATATGCATTTCTCTAGTTATTACTTCAAGGGATGAAAATATTTCTTTGATATATGAGCAAAATTTAATATTTGTCTGTTGTACTGGATTTGAAATATTGAGCATTTTGAAAGATTTATTCAGAATCAAATTGCATCCTGCTCCTGAATTAACTTGAAATTGCTGGATTCTCTTTCTTCTATTTCGATTTTAGCATAATATTTTTCCGCTTGACTACTGTTATCTGAATAATTTGTATATACCTCATACATTTTCTAGACGTAATCATCATTTACATGAGTATTTACCGTACGTATTGATGTTATTCAATTTCCCTCTTGATTTCCGCTTATGAAGAATTCTGCGTAAATTGCTGAAAAAATTTGGACTCTCTGGTTTTTGGTTACTTGTGATGCATTTGATGCATGCGCTAAATATAAATTTTTATAAAATTCAAACTTCCCTGATTGAAGCAATTTTGGTCGAAATTATAAACAATCTTTGGTTATGTAGAAAATTGACACATCCGCATAAAACGTCGTTAAAATTTAAATGTTTGTCTGTTTCTAACGAATGGAGTTCATTTGTTCCAGTTTGTCCCAGAAATGTGTGGTAAGAAAAAGAAAAAAGCTTAGAAAATTTTAGCAGGTGCAAATTTGCTATACGTACCTATTTAGAGCATTGCGAATTTTGGAAATCGGTCTAAGGCTATAAATATGAGGTGAAAAAAAATACAAAGGCGCAAACTTCTTTAGCGCTTTCATATCCATATTCATATTCAAGATGCCAAAACAGCCAAATAAGAAATTTGGGAAAAATTTCCGAAAGCCGAGTTGGCTCAATTCAACAGGTTAGTTGGACGAAATCGGTTGAATGCAATTCCATGCAATAACATAATGCCAGACTTGTCAGCGTGGCACAAATTAAATGCGATTGGTTTGAAATTAGACGTCGTCAAAATGAATTTGTTTCATGAAGAGTCGTCGATGAGCAGAAGTGAATGTGTGTTGTTTGGCAAATCGAATGCATTAAACAAAAGAAGCAAAAGCCAAATGAAATTAAAAGGCATTTGGTGTTACTCGTGCAACAAAAAAGTCCATAAATCTCCCGATTACCTTGAAAAAAAAATTCATAAAGAAAAAGAAATCTGACCATGTTAAATGAAAACCCATTTTATCGAAAACTTTTACATCACATGTCGCACCGCAGAAACGGAGAAAATTCGGCTCAAAATCAAGGAATTTTATTTTTGTCGGCTACAATGATGGAAGGATATCAAGGGGTATCGAACGTGTGATGCGAACTCGAATCGCGTGGTAATCAGTCGAGATGTAATTTTTTTTTCGTATCAGTTAATTTTTCTGATTTGAAAATTAACAATTCTGCTTTACATGAAACAGACGGCAACGATGTTGATGCTGCTACAAAGAATCATTTTCACTGGGTTCGATTTTTAATTTGAACATCGATCAAAAGAATGTGATTACGGCATTTTTTTAAGGTGATGTTGAAGTACAGATTTCCAAGAAGCTACCTGGATGCTATGTTCATGAACATAAAGAGTAAGAACGAATAAAAATTAACATTCAAATCGGGCGGAAATCCAAATTAGAATTGATATTACGATGCGGATTGGGCATCAGACCTCGACTAAAGGCGTTCGTGCACTGGCTACCTCTTTAAATTTGAAAATTGTGCGATCCCAGGACAACAAGAGGTAACCAACAGTTAATATCGAGTGAGCTTATTTAATTTTGCAACCCAATAACAATTTTTTCTGATAATCAGAGACGAAATTTTAAAGGCGCTAATTATGGGGATGTTGTGAAACTAATCACAACAGGTAGAGGTATTGAAAACTTAGGCTGGCAAAGAAAAATTAAACCCAAAAAACTTCTAAAAAACATCTAAAAAAATTATTGCTCTAGATTCAAATGATAGTGAAACTAAAAATAAAAAATGTCACCTTGAATTTTAACGAAACCAATAAATTAGACAAAAACGAATTTTTAGCAACAAAAAGATGTGGACCACAAATTAAGTGAATTCCAGAAGAAATTAACTTTCACGCATATTTTCAAAATATTAAAATGGAAAATTGACGTAAACCTCAAGGTGATGATTAGGAAAGCATGCAAATATATATTTTAGCAACAACAACATAAATCGAACATAACCGCAGATCTGTTATATTAAAACTTTGGAAATCATATATGAAAACAAATATTTTTTTGCGTTACCTCGTAACACAATTCCCGCATCCACCATAACAAAATAAAATACTGAAAGCCCTATAATTTTCAATTATTCCATATATGCAAAACGTTATTTTCATTTTTGATTTATATTTAATCATGTTTTTCCACGGCAAAATATATTAAACGAACGATTTTTTTTGTTGTTGAGATCATAAACGAATCTACCGCACATACAACCAACCCTACCTATATGTAGCCATAATATAGTGAAAACATACACATAAATTTGCAATATATTGAAACTGTTACAGATTTTTGCTGTAGTAATTCTAATCCAGAAAAAAAATCTTTTTAATAACACACTCGAAATATAAATTTGCATTAACCACACAAATAATCTATTCAAAGATTTTACTTTTTTCTCATCGAATTTATTACAATTTTCATTTGGTATTATTACCGAAAAAAAAAAAACATTTGAATATCTTCAATATCATACCATAAGGCGGAAAGGTGGGAGGACGAAAAATAAATGGCATCGAAACGAACACGAAAAGAAAATTTTTATTCTGATTTTATTCGAATTCATGCAGAACTAAATTGAAAGAATTTCTTTTTAAATGTGACGTCACTTAGTAATATATTTTCTTCCAGATTTTGTGAAAAACATTTTATTTTTTTTTGCGTTTCTTCGTTACCTTTAAGGTATAAAAAATGAAAAATCAAATTGATTTTTCTTTTAAATGACGGTAAAATATATTTTTTTTTTTTATTAGCAAAAGTTATGTATGCGTTCAAGATTACCGAGTTAAATTTGATGAATTATGAATTTATGTTATTGATTTTATCAAATAATTGAAATATTTTATATGATTGAAATTTTTGAACTCAAGAGATAGTAAGATACGTTAAAAAAAACAAGAACAAAAACCTGTCTATAAGCAGTATGTACAGTTACTTAGTAAAGTAGTTCTGTTTTACTGGCAGTCTTATATATATAATAATGAGGTGTCTAAAACTTCTACAAAATTATTGCTGGAGGTAGCAGCTTTTTTTAAAGATAATCAATATATGTTGTAAAATTAAAAATTTGTTTAACCACTACATAAAATGGATTGTGACTCCCATAATTTATGAAACCTCGGCTGAAGAAAAGTTCGATTGCGAATCATCAGATTGTTAGCGGTAATATTCAATTTAGATAAAAGAACGGAGGATACGATTAGACCGTGTAGAAGATCAAACATAAAACCAGCTGAATAGATAACACGTCTAAGATGCAATGGTTGAAGCTTAAGAAGCTTACAACGCTCTTCGTATGTTATAAGTGTTCAAAATTGTTATTATTACTGCGAGAAAGGCGATAACACATTGACTTGGTGAATCTTATTTGAACCTTCTCAATTCTTTGGGAATGAACATTGTATTGTGGACTCCATATAACTGATATATATATATATATATATATATATATATATATATATATATATATATATATATATATATATATATATATATATATATATATTGGATATTTGATCTCACTAAAGCACAGTAAATAGCCTTTAATTATTCGATATTTTTGAAGGTTTTAAATGAACGAAACATGAAGCCAAGCATGGAATTTGCCTTATTAATAATTTTTTCCATATGTTCGAGGAAGGAAAATTTTTCATCAAGAATTACACCTAAGTCTTTGAATTCAGCGACTTTTTCAATTAAACAATTATTAAAATTAAAATTGGACGGCTTCAGGGTAAAAAGAAACAAGTCATTTTTGTGCACTTTTCAGGAGACACAAAAAACTGATTATTGAATTTTTTATCAAATGTAAAAAATATTTATTGAAGGTTTATACAATATAAAGCAAACAATATCATGATTCATTAATTTTTTTAAAATAATTTTGAGGTTAATTATTAATTTGTTGACTTATTGCCTGTAGCGCAAGAAGAATAACTCAAGGTAAGAGAGAACAAGTCATTTAAGGAGATAAAAACTTATCAGTTTTTACATTATTGTCCTAAATGTTTTTACAAATTTTGATTAAAATATTAAAATTAATTCACGTGAAGTATTTAATAAATTATTCCTAAAAAAACTTAGGAATTTTTTAGGAAAAAATTCACGTATCTACATACGGATGGGAAGTATTTCCTAAACAACAACAAATTTCCTAAAAATTGCAACAACAAAATAAACATTTGTATGTATGCGTAAAAACTACGTATTATAAGTACGTATTATCGAATAAATTATTTTTTATAGTTAAAAAAAAAACAAATCAAGCGAAAACTATTATTTTAAGTTGTAATCAAGACTTATTTTCTAAAACAACTTAACTCGTAAAAATGTTCATGTCTATCGGACAACAGGTATGAATGGACTTATTTGATGTAAGTTACATAGTAGCGATACATCAATTTTTCCCGATTTTTCATGGTTTTCCTAAAAAGCAGACAATCTAGCGGAAACTTGTTTTGAGTAGACAAAAGTCTAATCTAACGGAAAATTATACATATTTTCAAAATTCTAGGGGAATAGGTAGTTAGGAATAAACATTTTTGATGTAAGTTACATAGTAGTGATACATCAATTTTTCCCGATTTTCCATGGTTTTCCTGAAAAGCGGACACTCTAGCGGAAACTTGTTTTGAGTAGACAAGAGTCTATTCTAAAGAAAAATCATACAGATTTTTAAAATTCTAGGGGAACAGGTAGTTAGGAATGGATATTTTTGATACAGTGAAAGAATATATTATATATGTATAAATTATATAGGGTTTTCCAATATGAGTTTCATTTTGATATTAAAAAAAAACGAGTATATTTTAAGAGAAATAAATGAATGTTTATTTCATAGTAAAAAGGAAGGTTATTAACATTTAAAAACGATATCACTCAAATGGCCGCCACGGCTACGATTGCAGCACCATATCCTTTTCATGAAATTGTCCATGACGAATTCGCATATTTGCGGCTGTATGTCCTCGATAACTTCTTAATTCTTGGATTTTCTGAGCCCTAAATGCGACCATTCTGCTTATTAACGTAGCTTCCGAGGTAAAAATGAGCCTCATCACTGAAGATGATTTTTCGATAAAAATCCGGATCATTTTGATGCATTTGAAGGACCCAATCAGCGAAGATACGACGAATATAGTGATCGAACGGCTTGAGTTCTTAAATCGTCTAATTCCAAAAATCGGCGAAGAATCGAGAAACCTGGGTTTTCTTCAACACTAAAGGCTACAGCAGGAATATTCTCAGTTGTTCTTGAGGGACGCACACGGTTTTGATTCTTTATATCACTAACTTGTCCCAACAGCTCAATTTTTTCTACCAGTTTCACTATTGCCGGCTGTGGAGGTGCTTCACAACGACCAAAAAGTGCTTTAATTTTGAGAACTGTGACTGCAAAATTTTTACCATTTTTGTAGTGAATTTTAACAATTTCAGTGCGTTGTTGAAGTGGGTATCGTACCATTTTTTGTAATGGCGTAGTTTTTATTTGTCAAATGTCAAAAGATGATAGCTTCAAAATTGACAGCTGCCCAAATAGCAGGCTATTCAAAAATAAACTTCTTATTGGGTAACCCTATATATGTGTTTAACGCATTCTTTGAAGATGCAATTTTGTCTTTCAAACATTCATCTAGCCTGTTCTGAAACCATGAAAAATTCTACATACATCTGGTAAATTTTGGCCATTGGAACAAAATATCTATCAGTTTAAGTGAAAAAGCTTAAGTGAAAATCTGTATGATTTTCCTTATAAATAGACTCTTGTCTACTCAAAACAAGTTTCCGCTAGAGTGTCCGCTTTTTAGGAAAACCATGAAAAATCGGGAAAAATTGATGTATCACTACTATGTAACTTACATCAAAAATGTTTATTCCTAACTACCTATTCCCCTAGAATTTTGAAAATCTGTATAATTTTCCGTTAGAATAGACTCTTGTCTACTCAAAACAAGTTTCCGCTAGAGTGTCCGCTTTTCAGGAAAACCATGAAAAATCGGGAAAAATTGATGTATCACTACTATGTAACTTACATCAAAAATGTTTATTCCTAACTACCTATTCCCCTAGAATTTTGAAAATCTGTATAATTTTCCGTTAAAATAGACTCTTGTCTACTCAAAACAAGTTTCCGCTAGAGTGTCCGCTTTTTAGGAAAACCATGAAAAATCGGGAAAAATTGATGTATCACTACTATGTAACTTACATCAAAAATGTTTATTCCTAACTACCTATTCCCCTAGAATTTTGAAAATCTGTATAATTTTCCGTTAGAATAGACTCTTGTCTACTCAAAACAAGTTTCCGCTAGAGTGTCCGCTTTTCAGGAAAACCATGAAAAATCGGGAAAAATTGATGTATCGCTACTATGTAACTTACATCAAATAAGTCCATTCATACCTGTTGTCCGATAGACATGAAAATTTTTACGAGTTAAGTTGTTTTAGAAAATAAGTCTTGATTACAACTTAAAATAATAGTTTTCGCTTGATTTGTTTTTTTTTTTTAACTATAAAAAATAATTTATTCGATAATACGTACTTATAATACGTAGTTTTTACGCATACATACAAATGTTTATTTTGTTGTTGCAATTTTTAGGAAATTTGTTGTTGTTTAGGAAATACTTCACATTCGTTAAAATTATACATTGCCTTTCAAAATAAAATGATGTTTATTTAATTAAACAAAATTTTAATTTGTCCATAATCAGAATCATATTCCATGCGACTGTGACCATGAATTTGTGATCCAACGTTTCAATGCGATTTTCATACATAAGCGACAGACACATCGCTAGAAATGGCGAGTTTTTATTTTGACCGGGGCAATAATCGCTATATAATATTACGTGCTTAATATTACTGTCCAAAATCATAATCGCTTTAAAGAGGTAAGATCCAATCCCATTTGCTCCTCGTTTAGCAATTGTTTCATACCAAACGTAGCAGGTGGCTTGATCATCCTTCATGTTATGGACAGTTAAATTAAATGTCCACAATTATCTCTTATAAAAAGATACAGAAGTTTCAAGGCTTGGAGTTGGAAGGCATTGTTGTAGATCAAATGATAATACCATCAAATTTTGGTCATATTTCGCTCTAATTTTATCAGATTTTTTAGTCTCGTATGCTAGTTCAGCTTCATTATGATGATTTTTTTTGTTGTTTCGATATTTCAACTTTTGTGACATCATCTTCGGTATATTTTAGTTTTATTTTCAATTTATCACATGTTTAGCAAGTATCTTTTTTTGGACTAAAAGTCCAAATACCATAGTTAAGTTCATGAAACATTTTTGCGTATATTGAATTGTTTTCGCCAATAGGTATAGTTCCACAAAGGATTGATGACTAAAGTTGTGGCTTAGATTGACTAAATTGTGGTTGAATAAAACTGCTAGTTTAGTTGATAACAATTTATTTATGTGCCGCTATGTACGTGATAGATGCTTTGATAGTTGGGTTTAGACTTTATTAATATTTCTGATAGTTCACTTTATTTAATTTCTTTTAGATTGATGTTTTCAGTTTTGCGGTCTGCGATCAAGTGACCAAAAAATATTTCACATTATGGTTGACAATATTTGTTTCATACAATTTCATTCAGATGTCTCATTTTTAGTACAAATTTTTACTCACTGTCATTTGCAGGGTTAAATTCAAATTGACATTAGTGAGGTTTTCTACTTTCTAACATTTGTAAGGTTTTTAACATTAATTGTTTTGATTTATAATATTTGGAAATAAAGAAGAAGGTATATAATATAATATATGAATGCAATTTCATTTGATTTAAATCTACTGTGCCATCTCATCATTTTGATGGTCTACGACATACCGCACGCCTTGAATCTGTTGATTCAAATCATTGTCCTAGCAATTTGTTGGTTTGATTTTAACGCGCGAATTTCCGTTATAAAGTCGTCACTCTGGATCCATTTGATAATCGTATTATGGCTTCCTTTTAATTCATCGACTGTCAGTTCCTTCATCGATACGTCTGATGAAGATTTTAGTTTAAGTCGTTGGACGAACTTCTGTATCCAGGCCAGAACACGAACAATTTTTTGAAATGAGGACATTCTGGTTGTTAGTTGATTTAGGATGGAAAATTCATTTCTTTGAGATATTAACAATGAACAAGCTGCTGTTTTCTTCTCTTCGATTATTAGATCCTTTCTTTCCCCATCATGTGTTTGCTTTGGCCATTCCGATTCTACTTGGCTTAACCATATAGGCCCGTGCCACCATAAATTAAAATTGGCTAACTTAGAGGGCATCATTTCTCGCGATGCACAATCTGCCGGGTTGGTTAATGAATCGACATATCTCCATTGTTGTCGAGAAAATGATGTTAGTATATCAAATGTACGATTTGCTACAAAGGTATTCCATCTCCTTGGTGGGGATGAAAGCCAACTCAAAACAATTTTTGAATCTGTCCACATCGTTACCTTTAATTCTGACGATTTAAACGCTTCGTTAACCATTAGCATAAGCTTTGTTAGTAGACTGGCAGCACAAAGTTCCAGCCTTGGTATCGAAATTTGCTTAATAGGTGAAACCTTTGTTTTTGACGTTATTAAACTTACTTTGATCGAACCGTTTTCGTCAACACATCTGCAGTAAACGACGGCTGCATAAGCCTCTTCCGATGCATCACTGAAGCCGTGTAACTCAAAGTCTGTATCCTTTGTTCTATGCCATCGTGGAATATTGATTTTTTCTAAACCAGGAAGTTCCTCTTTAATGGTTTGCCACGTATGAGCTTCGTTCATTGGCAAATCGTCATCCCAGTCTAAATGCAATAACCACAAGCTCTGAAATAATAATTTTATGGTTATTACAGATGGTGCTAACCAACCTAGCGGGTCAAATATTTTTGCTGATTGAGAAAGAACTTCACGTTTTGATCCCTTTGAATGTAGTGTTGGTGATACTTTGAACTGAAACGAATCTTTCACCGGATGCCACTGTATTCCAAGTAATTTTAGACTCGTATCTGCATCTTCGTGTTGGATATTGATTGGTATTTGCTCCCTGCGTTCAGGAGCTATTTCTTTTAAAATGCTTGGATTATTAGATGACTATTTGCGGAGGTTAAACCCGTAAGCTTTTAATAAATGTGATACATCTTGTGTAATTTTACGAGCTTCTTCTAAAGTGTGAGATCCAGACATGAAGTCGTCTTCATAAAAATCATGTAAGATCCTTTGTCCTACTGATGGATTAATTTGATCAAGACTATTTCCGATAACTTGAAGTGCTCTCGTCGCTAAGTATGGCGCTGATGCCGTACCATAGGTAACAGTACGCATTCGATAATGAGTTGGTTGCTGAGCAGGATCAGTTCTCCAAACTATTCTGTGGTAATCCCTGTCAGCAGGATGCAAAATTAGTTGCCGAAACATTTTTTCAATGTCCGAGGAAAAAACATATTTGTACATGCGAAATCTTATTAATATGGATGTAAGTGGTTCATATGTAGTAGGCCCCACCATTAGCGTGTCATTTAAAGATTGTCCATTAAATGATTTGAATGAACCATCGAATACCACTCTCAATTTCGTGGTCGAACTCGACTCCCTTACTACCCCGTGATGTGGAAGATAATAAACTCCTTCAACGCGATTGATTTCTTCAGGCGGTATGATTCCCATATGATTAAGTGATAGATATTCTTTCATGAATGATTGATATGCAACTTTAAAATTTGGATCTCGATTGAATCTTCTTTAGACGGCTTGTAGTCTTCTAAAGGCTCCATTGAGTGTATTGCTTAAATTTCGTGGTGGAGATTTGAATGGTAATCTTACTATAAACTGGCCTTGATCGGAACGTGTGGTATGCTTCTCGAAATGATTCTCACACATTATTTCTTCCTCGGTATATTTTGCTAATGCGTTAGATGATGTTACTTCCTCTATCTCCCAAAATTTGCGAAGCGACTTGTCCATATCGATCTCGTTGTACAACCCAATAGTAGTTGTTAGATTTTGGTCACTTGGGTTAAATGGACCTGCAACAATCCAGCCAAAAATCGTATTTTGTGCTACCAGCCCTTGATTTTCTTCGATAATTCTTCCTGACTGCAATAAATTAAAGAAGTGATCACTGCCTATCAGCAGATCTATTTGATTTGGTTTGCAAAACTTGGGATCGGCTAGTGGTAAGTTAACTAGATGATGCCAATGATTTTTGTTTATACTTATAATTGGTTGGTGTGATGCCAATCTAGGTACGATTAAACATTCTAGGCTCAAAGCTGTTTGGTTCAAACGGGATGATATTAAACACATAGATTTGCCCCTGGTGGTTCCCGCCTGGGTTTGGCCTAGTCCTGAAATAGAGATTCGAGTACTTGTTCTAGGAAGTTGTAACCGTTGAATTAAATTCTCACAAGCAAAGGATGCTTGCGACCCTGAATCCAGCATAGCACGATACAACTGCCAATCACCCATATTATCCTTAACCTTAATTAATGCTGTAGGTAGTAAGGTATAGCAAGATGAGTTAGATGTACTCTGATGAACGCTTGTATTGAGATTTGTGCTTGAATGATTTTCCGGTGACACTCTTGTTACTAAATGCTGTTGTGATTGAGCAATTGATTTTGTATCTGGTTCATGACTTTCAGCTAAATGCACGCTTCTTGTAGATAATTCAGTTGGAGTTTGATTGAATTGAGATGCGGTGTGTAAAAGAGAGTGGTGTTTGCGACCACACATGTGGCATCGCTTTTTTGTTCGACAATCGTATACTCCATGAGAAATGTTTAGGCAATTGAAACAGCGTGCTTCTCGTTTAATTAAGTCTCGTCGAGACAAAATATCCATAGATTTACATTTGGTGCACTCGTATAATTGGTGAGCGTTTGATTGACAGATCGTACAACTAAATTGAGAATTGAGTTGCAGACTTTTGATTACTGATCGTTGTCGCGATGTGTGACCTTTATTGAACGGCTTCATTTCATCGAGTTCTTCAGAACGATGAACTAGAAAGTCATAAAACTTATGTAAGGTAGGGAATTCTTCTTCCACGGTTGACCGTTTCCATAACTGTTTTGATTCCTCATCTAGTTTATTAAATAATAGATAAATAAGCCACACGTCCTTGGATTCTGCTTGAGTTCCTAATGCCTTTAGACCTCGCGTAGCTTCATCTGATGTGTCAAGAAGCCTTCGAATATTATTTGCATTTGCTTGGTGAATGTTCGGTTGATCCATAAACAATCTGATAAATGCATTTGCTGTAACACTTTTACGATCGTATCGTTTACATAATTTTTGGTATGTTTCGATATAATTAGCCTCAGTTATTGAAAAATGCCTTAATAAACTGCTAGCATCACCCTTTAGCAAATCCTTCAGATATTGTAGCTTTTGAGCAGACGATAAATATAAATTTTTATGTACAGTGGTATCAAAGAGGTCAACAAAGCTTTGCCACTCGCGATAATCACCAGAGAAACTTGGTATATTAAGCCGAGGTAATTTAAAATCACTATTATTAACGGATTGTGTGGTATTAGTAGCGGACTCATTTAACGGTAAATGATCGGTTGTAAACATTGATTTCTTTCGTAACCATGTGTTCAGTTTCGCCGTTACGCGGTAGTACTGTTCCTCAAATTCTTCACTTTCAGAAGTTTGAGAAGGATCAACGGTAAATATTTCGTCTTCGATATTTGTGAATAATTGAAGAAGGTTTTTAGCACGTTTAATACGTTCCTTAACTTCTTCTTCACAGGAATCAGCGGAAAGTCCACTTGCATATTTATCTATTCGTGTGGCTAAACCCTTAAGAACACTTCGCCGCTTAATTAAAGCTTCCATTTTTAAATTAGTAATCGGTAGTTGACTATAATCTAATGTAATAACCTTCCTTATTAACCGTTAATCACAAATGTTACTGTAATTTGATAACCTGTAGCTCAGGTTTTAACACGTGTACCGATTAATATTAACTCAATTGAGAATAAGTTAAATAAATTTAATATAAATTACTCATGTGTACTCATCTGTTTTATGCCGTGATCCAAATGATGGTTTTCCTTTGATGTTGCAGCTCAATATTGCTCAGCTGGTGCAGAATAATCCGGCTCGAAGGACCAAATGTTTTCGCCAATAGGTATAGTTCCACAAAGGATTGATGACTAAAGTTGTGGCTTAGATTGACTAAATTGTGGTTGAATAAAACTGCTAGTTTAGTTGATAACAATTTATTTATGTGCCGCTATGTACGTGATAGATGCTTTGATAGTTGGGTTTAGACTTTATTAATATTTCTGATAGTTCACTTTATTTAATTTCTTTTAGATTGATGTTTTCAGTTTTGCGGTCTGCGATCAAGTGACCAAAAAATATTTCACATTATGGTTGACAATATTTGTTTCATACAATTTCATTCAGATGTATCATTTTTAGTACAAATTTTTACTCACTGTCATTTGCAGGGTTAAATTCAAATTGACATTATTAAGGTTTTCAACTTTCTAACATTTGTAAGGTTTTTAACATTAATTGTTTTGATTTACAATATTTGTAAATAAAGAAGAAGGTATATAATATAAGATATGAATGCAATTTCATTTGATTTAAATCTACTGTGCCATCTCATCATTTTGATGGCCTACGACAGAATAACTCACAGGTGAATCTACTGTTTCACAATACTTTTCGTAAAGTTTTATGAATGTAAACTGTGGTGACAAATATCGTTTATTTGTCTCTTTTCGGTAGTAGTAGCTGTCATAAGATGGAAAAGATGCTAGGTGTTCCTCCACTTTAATAAATTTTCATTTACTTGTTTTATTTATAGGTTTTCGTCGGCCTATTTCATCTGGAGTTTGCTGCTGATGGTAGATATTTATTTGTATTTATTCAAAATATCAAAAAATTTGGATGACTCATCGAAAATTTGTAAGAAACATTTCTTGCAAACTTTTACATATTTTCCGCTTATTGGAACGAGGTACTGAAAATGTATCTGTCTATTTTTTAGGAGTATTAATTCGTCTCTTTCTTGTTGTCTAAATTTTAGAAAAGGTTATCATACCTGAAAGATATGCTGCTCTTCTGTCGAGTGATTGCATTTTTCAATATGAGACAAATAACTTCGATTGTACTTGTTCACTCACTTTCAAATGGCACTTTCAATGCCATCCGGTAGTTTGATAATCTACGGGACGCTCCCGCTTTTAGTAATTTACCACTTTCTGTTATATACTCTTCGCCTAAATTACGTTTAGTCTTTCTTTCAAGTCGTATTTTTCTTGATCGCCCTTTTCTACCAACTGCAGTGCTAGTAGGTGGCTCCATAACATCGTTAGGTACAACATCTGCATTGCCAACCGATTATTTTTCTGTAGATGGTGAAGTAGAGGGTTGATAGGTTAGATCCTTTTCATCATCGCTGCCAGCTTCGATGCCATCATTCTTAAAACATCCAAAAAAAATCATTAAAATTAGGTAGATTAAACAACAATATATTTTTTTTTTTTTAATTTAAATAAATTGACTTTATTTATTTTATTTTATTACAATCTAGTCTCCTGGACTAATGAGCAATTTGTTTCTGACTTAATTTACTAAGATAATTATATCTATGACTCTACCCATCGGCGTTTCACAGTTTCTGGTAAGTTGTTGGTTATACCACATCGGTATTGTGGATTTAAATCAGCAAGCCGCTGTTTGCATTAACAATTAAACCAGTTCAAAGGGTTTGGTTCTTTTCAATCTGCGTATTATATTGGTGTTGGTTAACAGCTGAATTGCCTCTATATTCACTATAGAGTTGCTGGAGTCTTTCTTCGTGTTTCCTTGCATTTTTTTTAATTTCAATTGAAACGGGATCCACTTTAAGGTCTCTATGTAGAACACTATTCTTGACGTACCACGGTGCATCGACGATGTTCCTTAGTACCCTGTTCTGAAACCTTTGAATGATATTGACGTTGCTGGGTTTCGTACAACCCTAAAGTTTAATACCATAAGTCCATATAGGTTTCAGTATTTGCTTATAAAGCAGCTTATTAGCAGCTTATTGTATGATGATAGAGAAGAGTGTCTGCCTATCAGCCAATGCATTTTTTTATATTTGAGTTTTAGTTCTTCATTTTTCTTTTGACGTAGACCTGCCATCTAAGTTTAGCATCCAGGGCCATGCCTAGATACTTAGCTGTGTTCGCATACGGTATTATTTCTCGATTTATTGAAACAGGTATATGTTCAACTCGTTTGTTGGTAAAATTTATGTGAACTGATTTAGTTTTATTTAGCTTAATTTGCCATCTTTTAATCCATTTATGTACTTCGGAGATAGCTGATTGTAATTTTTGTTACAATCGCAGTGTCATCAGCAAAAGTCGCCACTGTGTTGTTTTCTAATTCAGGTAGATCATACGTGTATAATAAATATAAAATCGGTCCTAATACACTGCCCTGCGGTACACCTGCTTTCTTTTAATTCAGAATAAGTTTCAGCAAATTTAATTCTAAAGAATCTATCTTTCAAGAATGATTCCAGTATTTTAGCGAATTGCATTGGTAAGAGGTTTCTTAACTTATGATTAAGTCCTTCATGCCAAACCTTGTCAAAATCTTGCACCACGTCTAAAAATATCGTGGAGCAGACATTTTACTCTTCAAGTGCTTTCTCAATTACATTGATTACTCTGTGTACTTGTTGTATTGTTGAGTGTTGACGACGAAATCCGAACTGATGATTTGGGATTAAGTTATTCCTTTCGATTAACGAATTTAACCTTTTAATCAGTATTTTCTCAAAAAGTTTAGACATAACTGGCAACAACGAAATTGGTCTATAAGATGAAGCTTCGTATGGTGGTTTACCAGGTTTTGATATCATTATTACTTTTGCAATTTTCCACAAACTGGGCACAAAGTTGATTCTAAATGCTGCATTGATAATATAAGTAAGTTTAACTAGGGCCTTCCTTGATAGTTCTTTTAAAATTTCTGTAGTAATAAGATCATAACCAGGAGCTTTTTTCGAATTCATATTGAATTATATCTCATGCATGACTTCTTTTGGTGAAGTCAATAGAATTTCTTCACTTTCTTTTTCAGATTCCACCGTTATTATTTGAGATTCTAAAGTATGATCATCATGTGGTTGGAATATTTTTTCGAGGTGCTCCGCAAAACATTGAACTTTATCTTCGTTATTTCGAGCCCATTTCTGCATTGTTGGTCTTTTAATGTTTTTGGTTGCTTTCCAAAGTAAATAATCAGTCCTGCTATCATTAGTTAGTTTTTTTAGACAGTTACTGATTGGCTCATCTTTTACTTTTTGGATTTCCCTTCTTAACTGTTGGGTTAAATTGTTTAATTTAGTTTTATATTGAGGAGCTTGTGTTTGCTGCCATATTTTTCTCGCTCTTCTTTTTTCTGCCAATAGTTCTCTAATTTCTTTAGGGTAGTTATTTCCTTTTATTTTATATTTAATTGTTGGGGTACTTTCCCAGGCTGATTGTTGTATATCATTTACAAATTTTAGAACTTCGTTTTCTACTTGCTCCTCGTTTTTTAATGGAACCTTTAGGTTAATTTTTTCTTCTAAGGACTGCCTAAAGTATTCCCAACAAGTGCGTTTATTTATTAGGCTTGGATTTCTTTCTTTTTGAATTATTTTTTCGCTTAATGTCAAAAGTATAGGAGAATGGTCCGAGTTTAGGTCTCGACTTTCGTCTACTTGTATATAGTTCATTGATATATTTTTGATTATAAAAAAATCAATCAAGTCTGGTATTTTGTTTTGATCTGTAGGCCAGTAGGTTGGTTTTCCAGTTGACAAGGTTTCACTACCGCATTTTCTGACAGCTTTAAGCAGTTCTTTACCTTTAGTCGTTGTTAGCCTAGAACCCCAATGGACATTTTTTGCATTAAAATCTCCTCCAATTATGTATCTTTTTCCTAGTTTACTGAAGAATTCGAGATAATCTTTTTCTTTTAGCGCGTGTTTCGGAGGGCAGTAAACACTAACAACACTAACATAATTATTTTTTGTTTTGACGTTAACAACAGTTGCTTGTATTTCAACTGTTTCAGCTCTTCGTAATGGTGGAAATTATTTCTAATTATAACAACGCTCCCTCCTTTAGCAGTGTTTTCTGGGTGGTTTTATATACTTGATAATTTTTAAATTTAATATTTGATTGTCTAGTAAAGTGAGTTTCCGTGATAAGACATATGTCGATTTTTTCTATTTCCAAGACCACCTGCAATTCTTGTTGATGTTGCATTAGTCCATTGGCATTCCAGCATATAATTCTAAGATCATTGGCCATTTTTCTGTTTAGGGATAGCTCCCTTAGCTCTATACTCAAGTGTGTGTAATCGCTCATCAAACGTATTAAGTTTACTTAATATCAATTTAAGAGTTTGACTAATATCCTCACTTTGGGTAGTTTCTCTTTGATTTACTTTACTCCTTAATACTTGAGCGTAAGTCAAATTGCTCATTTCTTCCCGAGGAATTTCCGATACTTTTCGTCGTATTACGTCGGGATTGTTTTTTCGAATGGTTGGTTTTCTACTTAAATTTGAATTTTTTTCATTCATACTTTTAAACTTGATGCTTTGCAATTCAATGGCAACACTGCATCCTCTATAGTTAGCGGGATGATTTTCTCCACAGTGAACGCATTTGGCCTGCCCATTTTTTGGTAGTACGCAATATCTTGTATGATGTTTTCCAGTGCATTCGACACATCTTGGTTCCTTATTGCAGTACTTTTGTGTATGTCCATACGCTTGGCATTGATGACATTGTGGTATAAGCTTAGACCTTCTTAAAGGCTGTATAATCACTTTGCATCCGAAGATGTACTTAATTTGATATATTTTTTCGATTATCTCGTCGGCATCGAAGGTCAACATAAACATATTAAGAGGTTTTTTATCTCGTTTTTTTAATTGAATTGATGCATCAACAGCTTTAAATCACTGCGCTTTTAAGTCATCAATTATCTTGCCTACTTTACATGTGTAATGAAGGTTTTTAGCCATCACTCTGATTGGTCTAGTTTGTTTGTCTTCAAACGTGTGCCAAAAGTGCTTTCCTTCATTAAGCATTTTTGTTACTTGTCGGTAACTTTCACTACCTTTCAAGTTTATTTTGATGTTATTTCCATTCATCACCTTTGCGTTAAACTGATCTGTTGCAGTTATTTTTTTTATTTTTTCATATAGTAAGTCATAATCTTTGATTTCATTTATGACTATTGGTGGGGGTTGAGCTAGTTTTTGTGGCTTTTTAGTTATAACCTTTGGAATATTCAGTTGTAATTGAGGCGGAGATGGAGTATTATTTCGTTTCCTTTTGTTTCTACGATTTATAACTCTTACAAACTCCGTTTCCCTAGCTAGTTCTTCTTCATCTGTATGGTACTCTTGCACAGCTGTTGTTATTATATTAGTATTTTGGTTATTGACTTCCTTTGATTTAAGAGTACTAACTTCGTTTTCTAGAACTTTTATTCGCTCCTGCATCCATGTAATTGTTTGATTCAGTTGCTTGTTTATACTTGTGGATATAAATCACTGTACAGTTTTTTCTTAGTTAAAGAACGATTGCAGTTCTCTTGCGACAGTTCGTTTTTCGAGTTTTCCTTATTTTTCAGGACAGTTTGCTTCTTTTGATGCACTAATTTGATGTTGCCGTCCAAAAAGGGGCTAGTGACTTTTGTAGGAGATCGAGTTAATTTCTGACTCCTTTGGAATGGATATGAAATATCCTTTTCTTTTGTACTCAGTTGAGTATTATTATTTTTCCCTAACATATCTTGGGATTGATTGTAATAATTATAGTATAGCAATGATTGGTCTCCTCCAGAATCCATGAGACCGATCTCCTAAGAGAGTGGATTTCCCTTAGCATCAGGTATACCACCTGGGGTAATTGTTTCCTTCTTTGTTACACTCATTGCGTTTTTATAGTGTATTGGTTGCACTCGCCTCTAGTATTTAGCCGATGAGTATTCCATCGTTGCCCGGGTGTTACCACTTGGAGGTATACTAGACACATTTGGTGGTTTCTACATAGTTACAAAGTTGGAATATAAACCATGAGTCATGGCTATAAACAATCAACCCCTACCCTATTGAGACACACCCAACACCCAAACAACAATATATAATGCTTTTTTACCTTGCATTCATCAACATTTTGTTTTTCAAAAATATTTTCTTCTTGAAATTCATAAATAATATTTTGTTCAATATTACAAATATTAATTTCATCCAAATTAACTACTTCTATGTTATCTTGCATTGAATCACATTTAATTAAGGCGTGTTTAGTAGAGTCTTTGCCATTGACATCTATAAGAGTTATTATTTCCTAAAAAAATGTAACACACTTTTATAAAGTAACCGTTATAGGCTTTAAAACTCGTTAAAGAAGAAAATGTAATCATAATTAAATTAATCATACGTCACGTCCTTCTGGATTCATTGCAACATGTTGTAGTTCTTCTTGCGGTACACAAATTAAATCAATATAATGCAATATTTTTAATGGAACCTCTGTAATTTGTTTTTCAGGATTATTACTATTATTTACTGATTCTTTGTTGGCTATTTCAGCATCAAATAATATTCTAGTAGAAGACGTTGCTTTTGGTTCTTTAACTAAATAAGAAAAACTTAAACTTCTAGCAGACTTAATCTTCTTGGGTACGGGACCTAAAACATAAAATTCATCAAAGTAGTATTCAAAAATTTGCTAAATGGATTGTTTTCGTTCAAATAAGATTGACGCATCTAACGGGTCAGACCAAAATAACAGACACCTAATTTCATTTATTAATAGTTTAGAATACTAAAACTAATTAACAATATTACACAATAATATTGAACTTACCTGAATTTAAACTACAATTTAATTAATTTAATGTTAATTGTAACATTTTATTAGCTCTGCTATTATGACCAATAAATGCCATTATAACTGTATTTTTTTAAGATCATCAATAAAACTAAATCACTCATTGAAAAATATATCACACATAGAATAAAACACGTTTGGTTTTTGTAAAAATCAAATCACAACTGATTTTCTATAACTGTATCAATATGAAACAAACCTATTATAAAGAATAAATAATAAAAACAAAGGATGGATATATTGAAATCATATTATGATTGGGTAAAAAGGATCATGTCAGACTTATTCCGTTTTAATCGCAAAAAAATAACAGTTATACATATTGCAATTTTCGCTAATTTTTTTAAGAAGTACGGTGATTCATTTACCTTAAACCGTTTTATTCAGCTAGGAATAATGAGAAATACTACTTATATACACACACAAAAAACTCAAAAATTGAATTGTTACCTTTTACCCTGAAGCCGTCCAATTAAACGTTAGAAACAACTTCTTTCTATTTAGATGTAGGGCGCGACATTTATTGACGTTTAACTCCAACTTGTTATCAACACACTATTTGTAGAAACGTTGCAAATCATTCTGTAACAACGTGCAATAACAGAGACTGATCGGAAAATCTTTAAATCATTAGCAAACATAGAAAATGCTGAAAATAATTTATGACATCGTTAATAAATAACAGGAACAATTGGTACATTGGTACAAAGATGACTTCCTCATGGAACACCAGAACAAACATCATTTATATCCTAAACAAAATCGCCCAGTTTTATTGATTGGACCCGATCAGATAAATACGATTTAATCCAAAGAAGCAAACGAGCGAGAACACCAATCAGATGCAGTTTATACAAAATAATGTCATGAGGAATTCGGTCAAACGCTTTTTTTAAAATTCAAAAGATTCTATTGTGAACCCAATAAATTCCATGAGATTAGTTGCAGTTGAGCGACCTGGAAAGAATCCGTGTTGCTGTGGAATATTTTTTTTTAAATTAATTAAACATTATATCACGAACCAGTCATTCAAGGACTTTCACAACTGCAGATAAAATAGAGATAGATGCAGATAAAACCTATCAAAAATTTATGTTAAAGGAAAAGCCAGAGAATGAGCACATTCACGGAGTATAATCGCTGGTAAACCATCAGGACCAGATGAATAACTAATCTTAAGTTTACTTAGACATTTAAAAATTTCCTCAACTTCCAGTTGCGAAAAAACCGAAGCAATCGCTATGATCGTTTACTGGAGACACATGTGTTTCTGAGTTAACAAGGTATGAAAACTTAGAATGAAAGAAAGATGAAAACAGGTACAAAGATACCCAAGTTTTGAATTAAGGAAAGGCCAAAATTTTCTGAAATTGTACATTATACCTTGCTCAATCCTTTCAGCATACTGAAGGTACTTTAATCTTTTAAGCCTCTTAAATTATTTTTGAGCTATCTGAAACCATTGATTGTAAAGTGTGTTTTTTTAACCTTCAAGAGCCTGTTCATTCTATTCTTTGCAGCCTTTAATTTACTATCAAACCACAGAGGTTTACGCTGTGAACGAATATTACGATAAGGAACAAAAATATCTAAACCAAAAAATAAAACATCATAAAACCGATTAACGTTTTCGTTAATCCATATCACAATAATAAAAAAGATCAATCCAATTTAAACTAAACAAAAAAGAATTCAATTCAACGTAATCACCTTTTATAAAGCCCAAAATTATCGATTTACCAGGTAAAGTGAACTCCATGTAGCTAATATCAATACTAAGCAGAATAGACTTGTGATGCTCATCGTTCTTAACCAAACAATCGTGACTTTCGTCTAAACAATAATTAAATTCAAAGAAATTACAGGAAGCAATTAGATAATTTCCGCACCAAACCGCGAGAGCCTGGCACCCATGATAAGTTAGGCAAATTAAAATCACCAAACACTAAAACACCAGACGAATCATCATACCCTTCAGTTATTGAACTAATTATACCCTTCAGTTATTGAACTAATGTGAGAATCGTATGTTAATATATTCGATGAGGGTGGAATATAGTGAGCCCCAATAGCAAATTTCCGCTGCTTTATATAAACTTCTACCCAAACCACCTCGCAATTAAATGGATCATAAAATTCAATCCTTTTACAAGGGAGTTTAGTGCTTATTGCGATTAGGACTCCACCACCACGCAAAAGTTCTAACACATCTAAAAACCATGTACTCAGAACTAAAAAGTTCAAAATTTGTAAAATCAGCATTGAGCCAAGTTTCGGTTAGAACGATAATATCAAAGCCACATTCAACCAAATTCAGATAAAAGCTATTAGGCTCAGTACGTTATACGCGCACGATTTGACGAAACGATTTAATATTTACATGAGAATTAGAAGAAAATAAAGAATCATCTACACCAATCTTAAGGGATACGAAGTTAAATCGATTTACATCCTGATTAGCTGATGCAAGCAATCTGCAATCAAGAGCATTTTTAGCAACAGGTAGTCGTTCACATAATAATAATATTGTTAAGAGTTGTGTAGGCAGCATAATCAGAAGAGTTAGGAAAAATATTTGCAGAGAGATCAGCCTTTAACTTGGTGAACCCATCGATAACTGTGTTTGTTAGCGAAGTCACAGTTGCTGAAACTATTGCAAGCTATTTTTTTTTAAATTGTAACAGCTCTCCAGATAATTGATGGCAATCGGCACACACAAACATGGCAAACGGGCAATTTTTAAAAAATTTGAATCAATTTTCCACATAGGATCCACACATTTTGGATGGTAACAGCACTTGCAATCACCGGAATATCGCAGTATATCACGAATTGAACTTGATGTGTTAAATTTTTTGCATCGGTTAGACATTGTAAATTATTAAAACAAATATAAATTCTGCTGTTTAATTTCTTTCGCTTTCTTTCCCCACAATAGGTTCAAAACCAAAATAAATTACGAAATATTCTAATTACGGTCAAACAATTGGTTTGAGTCTTGGTTTTATAGTATATACTTTGTTTACACAAGAACACTCGTCTCTAAATAAATGGTAACAGTGCAGGCAAATCATCCTAATTGAACGAATGATTATGGTTTTTGTAACACAAATATGGTAAACTATTTATAGACAAATGTTTGCAGTTCCAGACTGGTAACCAATGTGAATTCAGATTTCATTCTGTTTGGACAAATAAAACATTAGTATTAAAATAGGTCAGATAGAAAAAGTAAAAATATTTACGATATATGATACGGATTGTTTATTCCAATCTCGCTAATAAAATCTCCCCTTAATTTTCAATCATATACGCACATATATAGGTGCAAAAAACAAGCTGTACTATGTACTAATTGATTTCCCTGCAGGGATCTATCCAAATAATAAACTCAAAAACATAAAAAAAAAATTATTATCGATTTGAAATTTATGTTTATTTATGAATCTATGTATATGTATGTATACAGGTGCCATAGAAACAAATAATTTTAAATCCTTTCGTTAAATCAAAATACATAAATATATCCTGCCTTGCCGCACCGACGACAAAAATCAACAAAACCGAATGGCAAATATTATTCACTATATACATAGTCTGAAACTCGTAATTGAAAAGCATAAAAGTCCTTTTTTGTTGTTGCTGTTGTATATTATTGTGGTAACAATTTCCTTTATATACAATTTGAACCTCGTTTGAAAAGACATTTTGTTCAATGAATGAAAATTTTATTCAAATTAACAACGAAAGAGAGAGAGAGACATGTCATATACTAAAAGGATTGTATTCAAATTTTCTGCATCATTGAAATCAAAGAATTCTTTTTTGGATTCTTAACACTTTGTGTTCTGCACTCATTGATCTTTAATAGCTTTGTGTTGGCGATGGTTTTTTTTTTGCAAACCCTTCTATCCTAAATTAATTTTGAACGACTATGACAAAGTTTGCTCATGATATATTTGGTTTGACTTTTGATGTTTCTTTCGATTGGAACTCGTTGCTTACCAAGAAATTTTATTAAAACGCTTCGAATTGTTGTTGCTGTATTATGTTTTAATTGATATAATTTGATTTTTATCCAGGTTGGTAGGTGAAACTCTAGATAAAAACTGGTTTAATTAGGACTATCTTTTAACAATCTATTCTATAATTTATTTTGTGATGGCCGCCAAACAAAATGTTACGACGTATAAACAATTTTGTGATGTTTAGTTCAAATTTTATTCAAAAAAAGTATTATCAAAAATATTTTGTCAAAGTCGGTTTGTGTATTTCAAATAGGCATCCAATCTTTTCCGGCCGTTTCGTAAGCATCCCAACTTTCACGATAAGCCTTTCTAAGCAATTTGGCCGTATATTTTATTCTTGAAAAAAGTAATATTTCAACTCACTTTTTTTATCATTTGAGAAATTTTGTCCGTATTTTCGTCACAGACGGTACGGTAGTTGCAAAATCCGGATCACCTTGAAATTGTATAATAGTGCCGGTGATTATGTAATGTTGTATATGCACCCATTTTTAAACTTAATAGACCCCAATTTATTTTCTTGAACGCGATTGTTCAATATCAAATTTTACATAAGTAAAAATAACAGTGAATTTTACTGTCCACCACTCCACGTGGTCAATTATTAATTGATTGTCCACGTGGACAATCAATTAATAATTATTTTTTAAAAATGAGTAAATTAATTAAATTTAATTTACACAACTGAACGTAGCTAAATTTATTTTTTCTCAATCCGTTTTGTTAACCAAAATTATTTTTCGGCTATCTACGAAAATTGGTCGGAGAGACAAAAGCGACAAAACTAACGACGGCGAGCATGAACACCTCGAGTGTGTTTTTATGAATATTTATGTGTTTCTATGACTGTAAACCAGTTTTGCTGGTGAACATTTAATAACTTCCTTCACTGCTGCTCGGATTCCAAGTAAATTAATGAGTATTTCCGAACTCCAGCTCACTATATTGCCTCTAGCCATGAGAGCCGTTTAAAGCTGTCGATGGAAGCGTTCAACCATGACATTGGCTTGTGGTTGTTTAGCTGTTGTACGTACACGATGCGAACCAAGGAGTTTTGTTAACTCTGTAAATAACTTTGATTCGAATTGGGTTCCTTGATCAGTAGTGATAGTAAGTGGAACACTAAACCGTGATACATAAGTGCTGACAAAAGTATTGGCAATGGTTGCAGTTTTCATGTCGTTCATGCAGTATGCTTCGCGCCAGCGAGTGAAGCAATCGACACAAGTAAGTAAGTATTGGTATCCATTAGAAATAGGAAGTGGTCCTACGATATCTATATGAATATGTCAAATCGACCAGTCGGTACTTCAAAACGTCCAATAGGTGATTTAGTATGCCTTTGGACTTTTGAGGGTTGGCAGGATAAACAAGAATTAGTCCAATGGTTAATGTCTTTATTTAAACTTGGCCAAAAATAATGAGCAGCCATCAATTTACGCGTTGCACAAACCCCAGGATGTGCAATATTATGTAATGAATCGAAGATCGTTTTTCGTAAAGATTAAGCCATATATGGGCGATTGTTCCCAGTTGATGTTTCACAGTAAACCTCAAGGTCAGGTAATACAAAAAGTTCCATTTTCCATGATGCAACTGTGCGACGTTCGGAACCAGAAAGTAAATTCTGAAGCTCTAAGCCATCCTTTTGTAACCAAGCAATATGCTGAATGTCCGTTGTAAATTGACTTATGTAATCTAAACGGCGAGGTTGATTCGGATTACTCTCAGTTTTTGAATGAATTGCTCTAGTCAGAGATTTGTAGTCGGTGTAAATGGGGAAGTCCCGACCTTCTACAAAATATCTGAAGTATTTTATTGCCAGATAGATGGCAAGCAATTCTCTATCAAATGCGGAATATTTCTTTTCAGCATCTGAAATTTTCTTAGAAAAGAATCCCAGAGGTTTCCAACACTTGTTATTATACTGCTGCAATACTGCTCCAACGGCTGTGATTGATGCATCTGTTGCCATGCTGAGCTTTGAGTCGCTCATTGAATGCACATTAAATGCGCTCATTAAATGCTGCGTTGCATTCTTCAGTCCAGAAGAAGTTACTTGTAGTATTGGGTAGCTTAAGCAAAGTGGCCAAGTAGTAATTCAGCATGCCGAGAAATCGCTGTATTGTTTTAATTGAAATGGGAGCTGCAATTGAATTAAAATGGGAGCCTTGATTTGTTCTTGTGACGGTAAAACGCCATTAGAAGTTATTTTATGGCTGAGGAAATCAAGAGTAGTTACGCCAAATACACATTTAGCAGTCTTGATATGGACATCAAACTCCACTAACTTTTGGAATATTTGTTCCAAGTGCAGTTGGTGTTGCTCCTCCAACTTTGACGCTACAAGAATATCGTCAAGATAAACGAAAACGAAATCAAGTCCACGAACAGCTTCATTCATAAACCTCTGAAAACTTTGCGCGGCATTACGTAAACCAAATGGCATTCGCGTGAATTCGAATAAACCAAAAGGAATCGTAATTGCCGTTTTATGAATATCTTCGGGAGCTAAGGGAATGAGATGTAAGCTCTGACAAGATCTATTTTGTAGAAAATTGTGCAACCATTGAAAAATTTTGAATGAGAGATTGGATAACGATCAGGTGTTGTGATGGTATTGAGTCGTCTATAATCCCCACAAGGCCTCCAATCATGATCTTTTTTCTTGACCATATGTAATGGGCAAGAAACAGGAGGTCTAAGATGTTCCACCATATGCTGGAATTTTGTAAACGCAGCTTTGTGACGAACTTGATCTAATCTACGTGGTCTAGAAGCAGGTAAATGACCTGAAGTAACGATATGATGAACTACGTTATGTCGAACTGGTAGTTTGTAGTTCGGCTCCGATGGCAGACTTGAATATTTCCCTAGCAAGGTTTGGTAGCCATTGTTTAGTGTGTAATAGATAGGAGTCGGCGAGTCGACTTCTGCTATTAAACCGCTAATCTTAAGTGTGGTCTGTGAGCCAACCAATTGCCTTCTACGTAAATCAACAAGAAGTCCAAATTTGCTAAAAAAATCAGCGCCAATTATCGGACGATTCACATCAGCTAATATATAAGCACGTGTGAAGTTTCGTTTTAGTCCGATATTTACCTGGAGCAATTTAGTTCCATAGATATTAATAATTAAGCCATTGGCGGCCGAAAGTATTAGATCATTAGGTTTGTGTAAAAATAAAGATTTTGCGAAAATAAAGATTTTCGTTCATCAGTTTTCTCATCGCAAACAAGGACGCTGTTGATTGATATTTCGCAACATTATAATTACGGGCAATCCCAGCGAGTTTAGAAATTTAATTGGATAGTTAAAGACATCATCTTGGATAGTAAAAGATTTGTACATTTGTCATCAATTCTCATGCGCAATTTCAATTTCGAAATAAAAAAAACACTTTTTGGAGGAGTTTGGTTTTTGGTTCGGTAAACTTTCAAAAATCAACCAGAAATGTAATGTAGCCAGTCGAAACGTCAACGTGGTGTATACCATTCCTATAATATCCAACAATTTTCTAGATTGTTCGTTCAACTTGACACGCTTGTTCTAGTACATTTTAAAACACTGGTTATGGTTTCTGATATAACATAGCGGCCTTATTGGTATTGAGTGACTTCATCGTTGGAATTGTCCGCATCAACTGCAATCATAGCCGTGTCATTTGATTTAGTTACACATACTTGCAGATGTATTTGAAGGATTTCACGGAATGACAGGATTCCACGTTGATGTGCACTAACAATGTCTTCAAGAGTAATGGCACAATCCAACGGAAACAATCCAACGATTAACAAATATAATGTACTTTTGAATCATTTTGACAATTGTTGATCTTCCAATGTACACAGTCTATCGACGACGGTACAGTATAGATAAGAATTATTTCCGGTAATTTTTTCGAACGACGCTTCGGTCATTTTCCGTTGACGAAACACGGAGAATTGGTATCTAATGTTTCACAAAGGCCATCATGATTCATGTTCTTTTGTCATATTTGCATATTTCTATCAACTGTGAATTGCACATGAACGTGATGGACAAATGTAGTGTGCTGTAATGGCAAATACACGACATGATATTTTAACCATATCATTTTAACCGTCGCAAACTTCAAACGTACGATGTTGGGAGAATCGCCATTCGGCCGTAATTCTGTGCGTTTCCGTCAATATTAATGGCATCTTTAAGGTGAATGTTCTCCGCAAAACGTAATTGTATTTGGTTCAAGTGATGCGATCCAGAGGTTTTTTTAAATTCCAATTTCAATACATTGTGTAAAGCATTGGACAATTGTAATTGTCCAATGCTTTACACAATGCTCATTAAAAAATTTAATCGATTTTCACGTTGTCTTCTTGCAGGATCATTCAAATTCATTGTCGCGCGATTGATTTCGACTGCCTGATGATGTCTCATTTGATGCATATCATTAAAAACTAAATATACTATAGCCCTTTCATGCCCTGCCTACACAAATGTGTAGGTAAATTTTGATTGCTCTATTTAAATATGTCGAAAATTATTTATAGATGAAATTAAAACCAACATATACTTTTGTGTATGTATTTTAAACCAATTTACTCGAAACAAAAGTAATCATAATCAAAAGCCGAAAGACACATTTGTGTAGGTACCTTAAGAATTGATCGGGAGATCGAAAAATGTAAATCTTAATGCTTTTTCACGATACGTTGGGTATAGATTATGCTAATTATTTTTGTAATAGGTGTAACTACTATTAATAAAAAATGTGTTATACGAATTGAAAACCATTCGATTAAAAAAAAAACATTTCATACCTACACATTTGTGTAAGTCGGTTTATGATCATGATTCAAATAAAATATTATATCCTACTTCCAAAGTGTTACACAAATATAGTAAAACAAATTTTTGACATTTTTATATACCAGCACATTTGTGTGGGTTGGGCTCACGATAAAGTTATTACTTTTTTTTTAATGGATATGAAAGTGATAGATATACTACAACAATTTTTCTGATATTTGATATCATCGCCGATTTTATTTCCTCTTTTTTCTTGTGTACGTGCTGAACGGGTTTGTGATAATCTATTTCGTTCAATTTCATTTCGCTTTTCGCGTGGCTCTGCAGTTCGATCAGATCGATAATTCGTTTTGTTTTTAGCATTTCAACTTCTGCGACCTAAATTACTTCGTTTTATGGCCGGCCATTAAATGGTGCCATTTTAAATCAATTGTGTCGACTGCAACATTAATTTAGCGCACTTATTGGTTTGTTCTTTTTGATAAAATAAAATATTGTGTAAACTGATTCTCATCCTGATAATTAAGCACTCAAATTTATCGCTAAATAAGTGCTTTTTGATCACTCAGTCGCAAACTCGATTATTTTTGTCTGATAAATTAATTAAAATAAAAGTTGTTTACACTACTATTGAAACGTTAAACAATACAATTATTTTAATTAATTTTAATTTAATTAATTTTCATAATTTATGATTTTATTTTTAATTCGTTTTATTGTGGCTAACTAATTGAAAATTGTTGTTCCTTTTAATAAATAATTTAATTAGGAATGTTTTGTTTGTTTTAAATAAATATTAATTAAAATTAATTTATTTTTTTTTGTTATTTTATAGAATTAAGACGGTGTACATCGGAAGAATTTGCATGTCGTTCATCACCTGGGGAATGTATACCATTAACATGGATGTGCGATGAAAATCGTGATTGTACTGACGGATCAGATGAATTATCATGCAGTAAGCATATTAACAAACTCATTATACATTTATAATAATATTCATATACATATATATATAATTTTAACACAACTAAACCTTTATATATGCACACATTAACATATGTGTATATAGAATATATGGGAATATGATACATAACCAAGAAAAATTATCGGGATTAACAAACAAAAAAAATTATTTATTTTAGAACAGAATTATATATTCAAAATAGAAAATTGTTTTTTTTTTCTATGTATGGGAGTTTGTATAATATGTCTGTGTATTTGTTGGGAATGGGGTTTATACACTTACAAAACAAAAACATAAGAGAACTTAATTTAACAGAAGAAGCTTTTAAATTAATTTAATAATAAAAAATATGAATTTTTTATGGCATGAATTTAAATCTTCTGAATTGAAAACATTTTTTTAATAATAAAAAAAAAATTAACAAATCTTTTTTATGACATGCAAAATAAACAATTTCAACGATGTCAGATGGTAAATTGAATTTTAAGATTTTGTGTATTTAAAATTATTTTACGAGGTAACATGTTTTTGTTCTGTATTCGGGTTTTTAATTGTTTTGAAATGTATTCCGTTAAAATATTGCACGGAAGTTAAAAGTTTGGGTAAATCGTATAATATTAACTTTATTTTGGGGGGTTCCGTACCATTGGGAAAATTTGAATTAATAATACTTTTATTTTTTATTTTTAAAACCTGTCAGGAGTTTATAGTTTACTTTTAGTGGGAAAAATTAAGATTTGCTTCAACTTCAATGGGCTGCAATTTATTACTTTTTGTTTATTACTTTTTAAATTATTATCAGGAAGCTTACTTTTAGCGGTAATCGTCAAACATGTTTGTATTAATTTTATTTGCTGCCTCTTACAAACGTTCTGAAGTTATTTTAATTTTCATTACTTTGAAAGTTCAGTACTTTAGCTATAAGCTGTAATATTACTTTAGCCAGAAAGTTGTTTAATTCTGGGTAGGATATATTATCGTTACTCCAAGCTTTTCTTATGTTAAGATTCTGAAGAATAGTTACGACATCCTTTTTATCGACTTTCTCTAAGCTTGGGGGCTTAGAGTTAAAATCTTTGGTTTTAGTGACCCTTTTTGGGACAGTTATCCCAAACTAGGAACAGTTGTGAATTTGGATAATAATATTAAATCCACTTGTAAATTGTCTCAACAAAATTCACAACAAATAATATTAAAAATCTCTGTCAAGACAATTTTAATGCTTGAGTTAAGTTAAATCGAGCAAAGTATCGGCATAGTTGGCTGCGGATTCTGTTTTTCTCAGTTTACGCGTTTTCGACCACATTTTTTCCCTAAAAGACTTACTCGTAATTAGCCTTGCTTTGTTGAGAGTTATTTCAAAAAATGTTTTTCTTTTAGTAAATATTTATCAAGGGCTTGCAATCGATCTGTTTTGTCTAAAAGTTATCTAAATATTTTCTTGGTTTACTCCTCTTTATTCCCATTAAATCTTTGGAACTTCACCTTAGGATTTAGAGTCTAGAAGCGAGTTATTGCAGTGAAAAGGAATAGTAACCAAATCATATAAAGTTCAAGCAACGAAGATAAAAGTAAAGTTAGTTGGTATCCTGAGAGTTTTTTTACGCGCAGTATTTTTGAGAAAATTAAACCCATAATGGTGAAATTAGAAAAAAATGTTGCTTCTTCACTTATTACGAATTGGAAAAATGTCTTACCCACCACGAGGCCAGATTTAAAAAAAAACCTCCCTCTGCTTTCCAGTGACCATTTGATGATTACTGCCTATAAATTCGGTAGCCGATCGATAACATCGTCCATCGCTCTTACCCGATTAACAGTCGTTAGATCATGTGATTGAGAGAACGAACCTATATTTTCGCATAAGTAAGCCTGATTTTTGACAGGTCTGGCAATAAAGCTACCGTCTGACGTCGGAGCACCGGTATGGTGGATCTAATTAGATCATGTAAATTGTTGTAAAACATTTTAGTGGTGTACAGGGATCTGATCTTTATTTAGTCGCATTCTACGACAAGCCAAGGATTTAATGGTGAAATTCTAAGCATAATAGTCTGGTTTATAAGACTTTTACTATAGGCATGGGAGTACTCTCTGACCGTGTTGGTACATCAACTCCATAGAGTATTAAATAGTGCATACAACTATTTATTCTGGGTCACGATTGGCAATTGCTAGCAATATAACTTTGGATATCTTCGATAAATTTGCAAAGACTCCTGAACAGTGTTGCCACACCATTTTTACCTAAAACTGGTCAGAACTTAACGGACAAAACTTAAAAAGTGAAATAATTTACTCTTTACTCCAGACATTTACTTAAATTGAGTGATGCTGAAACTTCCACTCCTAAATCAATGCTACTGAGGTCCTTAATAAATTATCAATTGGTCTAAATTTTTCAATTAAAACAAACTCCTCTTCAATAACAAAGCACTCGAAAATTACCAAATATAAATGGAGTTCTTCTCTTTGCATAATATGGACTTACGGCTCCTCGCTTTGAAATGTTTGACTTAATTTCTTGTTCATTAACTAAAATAACTTGGCCTAAAATATAATAACTTACATAAGTACTTGCTGTGGTCGATTGGAAAGCAAATAATATTGAGAAGATAATTAACTAACCGAGCATTGGGCGCAGTAATTAAAGCTGCAGCGTTTCGGTCGGGAAGGACCGGGTTCAAATCCCAACGGGCCGAACCATCGCCTATGTCAGTACATAGGCTGGCTGGAGCAATGCAATGTGAAGATGGATAATCAAAGCGAACCTGTATTCGTGCGTCATCGATTTGACAACGGCGTAAAGTTGGGCATTATCATTAAACATGAAAGAGTTGGGTGAGCTTCGCGGCCCAAAAAAGATTGGATAGATTAAAACACGAAACAAAACTGATTTGGTTTATAAAAACCTGGAGTTTTACCAAAAATACTGAAAAACTGTCGATAAGGCAACGCTGCTTCTGAATAACAAAATGTTTGCAGGGCCCCTAATATTGAAAATGATCACCGTCATTTTGTCACATTCGTACTATTGTTTCAATGGTGGTGGTTACTGAACGACTGAAGTAGTAACCACTATTTTCTGAATGGAGTAGCCATGTGGTTTGGTGTATCCAGCCTTTAATTCTCGATTGATGAACAAATGGGTCAATATTTTGGACGGCATCCATATTCCCAAAAGTATCATTGGAAGCATTCAGGGTTGGGTTTAAATTATGATGCTTGCGTTTAACTGATGGTTACGCTTTCAAAGTTGAAAACGTAACCATCAAATAGAAGCATATAGACTTCACAATACGCAAATTGCTTTAGGAACGGCGTAGTTTTATGGATGTTGATGTCGTTGAATACCCAAGTAAACATGTAAAATACTTCGATACTTTTTTTACGTCTTATGTCAGGCTTGAGAATAATAATTTAGTTGTCAAAATTTTTGCTTGCAGTTATAATAAAATTTTGACATTGACATAGACATTGACGCTACAACTTAAAAAAAATAAAAACTACAAAATTAATGCCGAAAATGTTACTAATAATCGAATTTTCGATCCTGCATGATGCCTTACCTTGATTGCGACTTGATGATTTTTCGTGTCGAAAGTCGTAAGTCCTAAGTCGAAAGTCGAAATGCTTACATAATCGCACCTAGGAATGTTACATAAAAATAGTAAAGGCTTCTCTGGATTAGCGTATTGAAAAGTTAGTTTAATGGTCGTAGCAAATGCATTATTTGAGCGAAAAGCAGCTCAAACAAAAACGAAAGTCTTAAAAATATTTTAAATTTAAATAATCAAAATGGTTGCTCTTTAAATTAGATGTAGTAGAACAAGATAGCGTGCAATCGATAAATAGCCAATTTTTTGACCACCCGGGGTTCTATTATACAATTTTTACGATTTCGTAAAAATACGATCCGCCATGAATATTCCTATAATTCATTTTTTCTTTTATCTTTTGTAAAATCCACAAAATGTAAAATTCGCGATATTCCGAATGAAAAAAAAAAACAAAATCGTATTTCAAAAAACAAATGCAAAAAATCCGACTGCTATATAGGTGACGGATCTTAGAATACAAAAAGAAAAGTAAGTATTGATTTACTTTTTAAAACGTAAATTATAATTATTTTATACAAATTGATTAATTTAATTAATTTGATAAATATTATAATTTAATTAAAACTTTTTATTGTGTTATGGGGCAATTTTAAATATTAATTTCATTGAAAATAAAAAATTCTAAAATTTAAATATGGCACAATTTTAATTTTACAAATTTAATTTATTTTATTTGCTCAAAACAATTAATGAACACGGGAATAAATACATTTACATATTAACTCGTAAATTACGCTGGTTTTCACTAGTGACAATTGACAATAAAGACTAAACTAAAGGAATGAGTTTGTTAGGGTTGTCTGTTTTCTTTTAAAAAACAACAAAATTACATTCTCGTTTCGATAAACCTAAATTACGGTTTTCGTACAGATACATCGTGGTCCTCTTCTGAATCAGATCAAACATAAAACATAGTGCAGATAATTCTAAATATTTATTTAAAGTGATATTAAATATTTGCTTCGGCAGAACAGAAATAGCCTTACCAATTCGTTTCAAAAATATGTACCTTTCACACGAATTAAAAGCAACATTTAAACGTTTCAAACATTTTTTGGAACAGTTATGACATACTGGGGCACAATATGAAATTAAAGAACCCACTAGGGTTCGAATAATGTGACATTTTACATCACTTGAAATGAATGTTGCAGTGCTCCACAAGTTACTTAAAATCCCGTATATTTTCCCACACAGATTATTTACGTGAGCAGACCAGTTTAATTTACTATCTAATCACAAACCTAAACGTTTAGCTTGGTCATAGAAATCGATTTTTATATTATTGATTACCAAGTGAACATTCGGTATGATTACTTGGTTTCTATTCGAGAGAATTATTGCTTGGGATTTACTAGGTTTAATTTGCGTAGCTTATTTAAAATTGCCCAATCGAAAACTTTAGACAAAGTAATATTTAGATTATCAATCATATTATTGATAGAGTCAAGATCTCCAAAAGATTATAATTGCAAGTCATCGGCATAGAGGTGATAGCACGTATTATTAGTTTGCTGAACGACTTTGCATATTTAATTTATGTAAAGAGAGAACTATATTGGCCCCAAAATCGAACCTTGGAGAACTCCAGATGTAATGAATTTCATTTTGCAAAAGTTTAGATAATACTTTACGGATTGCCGCCTTTGTCGCAAGTAGGAAAAACCCAATCGACAAGCACCTTTAGAAACATATTCTTTGCACAGTTTGGTCACCAAAATAGCATGATCAACCTTATCGAATGCCTCATACCAATCTTACCATCTTCTATGTTAGAGGAAATGTCGTTGACAATCTTTAACAGGGCTGTAATAGTGCGATGATTCGCTCGAAATCCAGATTGATAGTTAATTAGTAAATTATATTTAGTTAAATGGTCATTTATTTGGTATTGCATAATTCTTTCCAAAAGTTTAGATAACACTGGTAATATGCTGATTGGGCGAAATTCACTCGCAGTAACTGGGATTTGTATTTTAGGAATGGTTGTGACCACAGCTATTTTCCACGTATCTGGAAAAACAGATTTAGTAAGAGCTGAATTTATTAGATAGGTTAAATGAGGCAATATTATTGACACAATAAGTTCAACAAAAATGTGCGGTATACCATCGGATCCAGCCGTGCCTGATTTAATTCTACCAAATTGAAGAAGAACTTCATCAACAGAAACATTACGAAAATTAAAGTCATTTTCAGAACTGTATTGTAATGTATTTAAATCAAGCCTATTATCGTTTGCAAGGAATACCGATCCAAAATAGTCATTAAACTCATCTGAAGTAATTTCAGGTTTAAAGTCCGCACCAGGAGAATGAATATAAGTCCTAAAATTCCTTTAGAATAAGTTAGATGAGATGTTGTCATTAAAACGATCATTGATTTACTTTATTTCTAGCTCTGATGTATTCCAACCGATTAAATTCTGTCTTATGTCGTTTCTAGTTCTCATGAAGAAAATTACGAATATTACGATGCTTGAAATTGCATTTCAAATGCAATTACATTTTTTCTTCCAAAGCGGAGCAAAAATGTCAAGTAGTTCTAATATGAAAGCATTAAAAAGTGATAGTTGTTCGTTCACATCGCATAAAGAATAAATTTCATTCCAGTTCAAAGAGCTTGCGGCCAAAAATAAAGAATCCCTATCAATATTTCGAAAATTTCTCACAAACCTATATTTTATATTCTCGTCATTAGCCCAAATAGGAAAGGCATACGAACCATAAATCATATCATGACTAGTAGCATTTCCTGGAACTGAGATTTGTGTAAAAATATTAAAATCCGCTGGATAATTAGCAAAAGCCAGATCAATTAAAGTAGCAGAGTAACCCATGAAATTATTAGCCTCCCTTGAAATTAAACTAAAACCAAAAGAAGACTTCAAAGATTTGAATTTATTCACCTTAGGTTTCAAATTAAGATAGTTTAGATTAAAGTCTCCAACAATTATCACTTCGCCAAATTTGAGCATAATATCATTCATTAATATCATTTGAACCACAACTTTAAAATTAATACAAATTAGATTTTTAAAAAATTGATGAAACATTAGAAATCAATTGTATTTATGACCAATACCACATTCTCTTCCTGTCTGTTGTGGGGAATAGACGTGTTTGAGAACATAAATACGATTACAAGTTACTAATTAAACATATTAAAATATCAATAAAATAAATATAAAATAAAAATTATAAAAATAATAAAAAAGATAAAATCAATTATAATTGAAAGATAACACTACAAAAATGGCAAAGTGTAAAAAATGTGATCAAAAATTAGATCGAGCTCGTGATTTATCAATTAGTTGTGAAAAATGTAACGGGGTATATCATGCAAGCTGCGTGAATCTAACAAAAAGTGATATAGAGCAGTTGTTCAAAAACCGTGTTGTGTGGGGATGTGCAACTTGTGTACAAGATGGGTCAAACGCCCCAGCGCCGTTACCTGTTTCTCAAAATCAACCAATTGTAACACTGGAAATGATCCATGAGAAGCTCTTGAAGATAATTAAATCTACGGAAACCCAAATGATAAAAATCAATGAACGTCTCGATATGCATGAAAATATATTTATAACTGTAAAAAAACTGGAATCTGAAAATGTGGATTTGAAAACAGAACTAAAGTTATTACATAATAAGCAACAATTTGGTGAGCAACAAACACTTCAAAATTGTATTGAAATTTTGAACGTTCCTGTTACAAGTGATGAAAACGTATATGAAACTGTAATAAAAATTGCCAATGATGGTCTACAGTTACCTGTAAAAAAAGAGCATATTGATTATTGTTTTCGTCGCGAAAACAATAATCAATATGCTCTTTTTTCGTCGCGTAGAATCAAGCAAATAAAAACCTGATCAACACTACATCAATATTTGTCAAATTTGTGTCCCGCTATACCAAAGATGATATATTACAACAAAAGGCAAAACTAAAAAACAACATCTCGAGTAACTGTGTGGACCGGAAAACAGACCACGCTATGTATGTAAATGAGAGTTTAACAAAGAAGAACAGAGAGTTGTTGAGTAGAACGAGAGAGATACAACGTGAAAAAAATTACAAATACTGTTGGATTAGAAATGCTGTTATCATGGTGCGTACAAATGACGGGGACAAAAGAATAATTATAAAAGAGATTGAAGACCTTGTAAGTTTATAAAAATAATTTGTTAATGTTGTAAAATGGCAAGTGTTAGTGCTGGTGGGAAATTACAAGGCCAAAATAATTTATATATGTCAACGTCATTTGAAAATAATACCAGTGATACCAATAATATCTCAATCGTCTCAAATAATTTTCACATTGGTATAGTTATGCAAAATATAAGAAGTGTAAGAAAGAATTTGGATAGTTTGTTGACCTATTTAGAATCATCGAACGAAACTCCGCATTTCATTTTATTAACAGAAGTATGGATTAATTCTTGTGAGACAAATTTATATTTAATTGAAAATTATGATATCTACTCAAATTGCAATGATAATTATGCAGCTGGTGGTGTTATAATCTATAAAAGTAAAAAATGTAATCTCAAATGTGAATTCGTAAATCACTCGTTTTTAAGTGCTGATGTTATGTCTTGTAGTTTTGTGGTGGACAACGAAAGTTTTAATCTGATTTGTGTTTACAGGATGCAATTTGTACATACTACAGTGTTTTTGAATGATCTGGAAAATTTACTTACCATATCACGTGCCATAAATTTGTTTATTATGGGTGACATAAATATAAATATCTTAAAAGATACAAACATCTGTGATGATTATCAGTTATTGATGGCTACTAATGGTTTGGTTTCTTTAATAAACGTGCCTACAGGAATATCCGGATCATGTATTGTTCATATTTATTATCGGAGCAGCTCGAAAATTAATCTCGATTGTAATGTAGCAGTTTTATATGCCCAAATTACTGATCATGCATTTATTAAACTGGATGTTCAATGTAGTAAATTAAACTCAGTCAACAATGACTTAACTGATAGTCAAACTATTAGTAAAATTGACTATGATAGTTTAAAATGGCAGCTATTAAATGAAACTTGGGCTACCGTCTATAATCAAACCGATCCTAATAATGCTTTCAATAATTTCTCTGATATCCTAAGCCACTATATTCAAGAAAATACGGTAATATTACTAAAAGAGAATAAGCTAAAAAAACTGAAACCATGGATGAATGATGGTATTTTGAAACTCGTTCATAAAAAAAATAAGCTAGTGAAATCGATAAAAAAGCATCCCAGTAATGAGCGTCTTAATATTTATGTGAAGAATTACTCTAAATTTGTGAGTCGAATAATAGAAGATACTAAGAACGCTTTTTATTTTAAGAAGTTTGAAACTAATAACGGTAAACTAAGAAAACAATGGAAATTAGCGAATGAATTAATTAATAATAAAAAATCTAAAAACCACACTATAACTGAAATTATGGCCAACGATGGAAATATAATTAATAATTCATTTGAGATAGCGAATAATTTAAATAACTATTTTACTTCAATAGCATCTAAACTAAATAAGCGATTTACCAGTCCTAATTTTGAATCTTCACTTAGCGAAGCTGAACTCAATAGCTTTTATTTTTCACGCATTCAAGCTTTGGAAATTCTAAAAAAATAATTTTTGGACTGAAAAACAAATATAGTTGTGGTTTTGATAATTCAAGTAATGTGATAATTAAAAATATAGCTTAACGTTTAATTGATGCCTTAACTTTTATTTTTAATTTGAGTATAGATACGGGAATTTTCCCAGATAAATTAAAACTGGCTGTTGTCATACCAATTTTTAAAAAAGGGGATAAACTTCTATGTTCGAACTATCGACCAATTTCTTGTTTGTCCATTTTTTCTAAGATTTTTGAAAAAGCTGTAAAAACACGAATTTTAAGTTTCTTAACATCTTATAAATTTTTAATATGGTTTTAGAGAAGGTATGTCCACAGAATCTGCTTTGTTGGCCTTCTTAAATAACGTCTACCAAGAAATAAATGATGGCCAACTGGTATCTGGAATATTTATAGATATTACTAAGGCATTTGATATGGTTGACCATAACTTATTGTTGCGTAAGTTATATGATGCTGGTATACGAGGACATACTAATAAATGGTTTGCATCGTACTTAGTCAATAGAACACAAATAGTAAAGATTGGTGATGTTTTCAGTACTCCTCGTAATATCAAAATTGGAGTTCCTGAAGGATCGGTATTGGGCCCTATACTATTTTTAATTTATTTAAACTCAATTTTTTCAATTAAATTAAGTGGTAAAATTGTATGCGCGTGAAATAATTCCTAAATCAATCCTAAATACAAAAACAATGTTTAGGAATGGTTTAGCAAAAACTTCACAGGCGGGAGGACGAGTGTGAAGAATTTCTTAAATCATTCCTAAATGAAAAAAAATTTGAATGTATTTGTGTGTATTATAATAATAATAGATAACATACAGACATTTAGGCGAAATCGAATTTTATTAATTCGTTAAATTATTTAAAACTAAACCCAACCATTTGAATAAAAATGAATTAACAACTCTTATTTTGTAAACACAATATTAAGCACACAACAAACATGATGCCTGAACCTTTTCAGATTTTTATGATAGTTCTGGATCGGCCAAAATTGGCTCCAAACATGTGACTCGTTCATATCTTGATTTTGATTTATTCTACTGAATAGAACTTCAGATTTTGCGAGGTGGACGTCTATGCCACTATGTTTTTCTATTAGTCCTATCAATTACCAGTACTCAAGAATTTTTTTAGATTTTTGTCATTGTTCTGGATTGGCCAAAAATGGCTCCAAACATGTGACTCGTTCATATCTTGATTTTGATTTATTCTACTGAAAAGAACTTCAGATTTTGCGAGGTGGACATCTATGCCACTATGTTTTTCTATTAGTCCTATCAATTACCAGTACTCATGATTTTTTTTAGATTTTTGTCATTGTTCTGGATTGGCCAAAAATGGCTCGAAACATGTGACTCCTTCATATCTTGATTTTGATTTATTCTACTGAATAGAACTTCAGATTTTGCGAGGTGGACATCTATCCCACTATGTTTTTCTATTAGTCCTATCAATTACCAGTACTCATGAATTTTTTTAGATTTTTGTCATTGTTCTGGATTGGCCAAAAATGGCTCGAAACATGTGACTCCTTCATATCTTGATTTTGATTTATTCTACTGAATAGAACTTCAGATTTTGCGAGGTGGACATCTATGCCACTATGTTTTTCTATTAGTCCTATCAATTACCAGTACTCATGATTTTTTTTAGTTTTTTGTCATTGTTCTGGATTGGCCAAAAATGGCTCGAAACATGTGACTCCTTCATATCTTGATTTTGATTTATTCTACTGAATAGAACTTCAGATTTTGCGAGGTGGACATCTATGCCACTATGTTTTTCTATTAGTCCTATCAATTACCAGTACTCATGATTTTTTTTAGATTTTTGTCATTGTTCTGGATTGGCCAAAAATGGCTCCAAACATGTGACTCGTTCATATCTTGATTTTGATTTATTCTACTGAATAGAACTTCAGATTTTGCGAGGTGGACATCTATCCCACTATGTTTTTCTATTAGTCCTATCAATTACCAGTACTCATGAATTTTTTTAGATTTTTGTCATTGTTCTGGATTGGCCAAAAATGGCTCCAAACATGTGACTCGTTCATATCTTGATTTTGATTATTTATTCTACTGAATAGAACTTCAGATTTTGCGAGGTGGACATCTATGCCACTATGTTTTTCTATTAGTCCTATCAATTACCAGTACTCATGATTTTTTTTAGATTTTTGTCATTGTTCTGGATTGGCCAAAAATGGCTCCAAACATGTGATTCGTTCATATCTTGATTTTGATTTATTCTACTGAATAGAACTTCAGATTTTGCGAGGTGTACATCTATCCCACTATGTTTTTCTATTAGTCCTATCAATTACCAGTACTCATGATTTTTTTTAGATTTTTGTCATTGTTCTGGATTGGCCAAAAATGGCTCCAAACATGTGACTCGTTCATATCTTAATTTTGATTTATTCTACTGAATAGAACTTCAAATTTTGCGAGGTGGACATCTATGCCACTATGTTTTTCTATTAGTCCTATCAATTACCAGTACTCATGAATTTTTTTAGATTTTTGTCATTGTTCTGGATCGGCCAAAAATGGCTCCAAACATGTGACTCGTTCATATCTTAATTTTGATTTATTCTACTGAATAGAACTTCAGATTTTGCGAGGTGGACATTTATGCCACTATGTTTTTCTATTAGTTCTATCAATTACCGGTACTCATGATTTTTTTTAGTTTTTTGTCATTGTTCTGGATTGGCCAAAAATGGCTCCAAACATGTGACTCGTTCATATCTTAATTTTGATTTATTCTACTGAATAGAACTTCAGATTTTGCGAGGTGGACATCTATGCCACTATGTTTTTCTATTAGTCCTATCAATTACCAGTACTCATGATTTTTTTTAGATTTTTGTCATTGTTCTGGATTGGCCAAAAATGGCTCCAAACATGTGACTCGTTCATATCTTAATTTTGATTTATTCTACTGAATAGAACTTCAGATTTTGCGAGGTGGACATCTATGCCACTATGTTTTTCTATTAGTCCTATCAATTACCAGTACTCATGAATTTTTTTAGATTTTTGTCATTGTTCTGGATCGGCCAAAAATGGCTCCAAACATGTGACTCGTTCATATCTTAATTTTGATTTATTCTACTGAATAGAACTTCAGATTTTGCGAGGTGGACATCTATGCCTTTATGTTTTTCTATTAGTCCTATCAAATTACCGGTACTCATGATTTTTTTTAGTTTTTTGTCATTGTTCTGGATTGGCCAAAAATGGCTCCAAACATGTGACTCGTTCATATCTTAATTTTGATTTATTCTACTGAATAGAACTTCAGATTTTGCGAGGTGGACATCTATGCCACTATGTTTTTCTATTAGTCCTATCAATTACCAGTACTCATGATTTTTTTTTAGATTTTTGTCATTGTTCTGGATTGGCCAAAAATGACTCGAAACATGTGACTCCTTCATATCTTGATTTTGATTTATTCTACTGAATAGAACTTCAGATTTTGCGAGGTGGACATCTATGCCACTATGTTTTTCTATTAGTCCTATCAATTATCAGTACTCATGATTTTTTTTAGATTTTTGTCATTGTTCTGGATTGGCCAAAAATGGCTCCAAACATGTGACTCGTTCATATCTTGATTTTGATTATTTATTCTACTGAATAGAACTTCAGATTTTGCGAGGTGGACATCTATGCCACTATGTTTTTCTATTAGTCCTATCAATTACCAGTACTCATGATTTTTTTTAGATTTTTGTCATTGTTCTGGATTGGCCAAAAATGGCTCCAAACATGTGACTCGTTCATATCTTGATTTTGATTTATTCTACTGAATAGAACTTCAGATTTTGCGAGGTGGACATCTATCCCACTATGTTTTTCTATTAGTCCTATCAATTACCAGTACTCATGATTTTTTTTAGTTTTTTGTCATTGTTCTGGATTGGCCAAAAATGGCTCCAAACATGTGACTCGTTCATATCTTAATTTTGATTTATTCTACTGAATAGAACTTCAGATTTTGCGAGGTGGACATCTATGCCACTATGTTTTTCTATTAGTCCTATCAATTACCAGTACTCATGATTTTTTTTAGATTTTTGTCATTGTTCTGGATTGGCCAAAAATGGCTCCAAACATGTGACTCGTTCATATCTTGATTTTGATTTATTCTACTGAATAGAACTTCAGATTTTGCGAGGTGGACATCTATCCCACTATGTTTTTCTATTAGTCCTATCAATTACCAGTACTCATGAATTTTTTTAGATTTTTGTCATTGTTCTGGATTGGCCAAAAATGGCTCCAAACATGTGACTCGTTCATATCTTGATTTTGATTATTTATTCTACTGAATAGAACTTCAGATTTTGCGAGGTGGACATCTATGCCACTATGTTTTTCTATTAGTCCTATCAATTACCAGTACTCATGATTTTTTTTAGATTTTTGTCATTGTTCTGGATTGGCCAAAAATGGCTCCAAACATGTGATTCGTTCATATCTTGATTTTGATTTATTCTACTGAATAGAACTTCAGATTTTGCGAGGTGGACATCTATCCCACTATGTTTTTCTATTAGTCCTATCAATTACCAGTACTCATGATTTTTTTTAGATTTTTGTCATTGTTCTGGATTGGCCAAAAATGGCTCCAAACATGTGACTCGTTCATATCTTAATTTTGATTTATTCTACTGAATAGAACTTCAAATTTTGCGAGGTGGACATCTATGCCACTATGTTTTTCTATTAGTCCTATCAATTACCAGTACTCATGAATTTTTTTAGATTTTTGTCATTGTTCTGGATCGGCCAAAAATGGCTCCAAACATGTGACTCGTTCATATCTTAATTTTGATTTATTCTACTGAATAGAACTTCAGATTTTGCGAGGTGGACATTTATGCCACTATGTTTTTCTATTAGTTCTATCAATTACCGGTACTCATGATTTTTTTTAGTTTTTTGTCATTGTTCTGGATTGGCCAAAAATGGCTCCAAACATGTGACTCGTTCATATCTTAATTTTGATTTATTCTACTGAATAGAACTTCAGATTTTGCGAGGTGGACATCTATGCCACTATGTTTTTCTATTAGTCCTATCAATTACCAGTACTCATGATTTTTTTTAGATTTTTGTCATTGTTCTGGATTGGCCAAAAATGGCTCCAAACATGTGACTCGTTCATATCTTAATTTTGATTTATTCTACTGAATAGAACTTCAGATTTTGCGAGGTGGACATCTATGCCACTATGTTTTTCTATTAGTCCTATCAATTACCAGTACTCATGAATTTTTTTAGATTTTTGTCATTGTTCTGGATCGTCCAAAAATGGCTCCAAACATGTGACTCGTTCATATCTTAATTTTGATTTATTCTACTGAATAGAACTTCAGATTTTGCGAGGTGGACATCTATGCCTTTATGTTTTTCTATTAGTCCTATCAATTACCGGTACTCATGATTTTTTTTAGTTTTTTGTCATTGTTCTGGATTGGCCAAAAATGGCTCCAAACATGTGACTCGTTCATATCTTAATTTTGATTTATTCTACTGAATAGAACTTCAGATTTTGCGAGGTGGACATCTATGCCACTATGTTTTTCTATTAGTCCTATCAATTACCAGTACTCATGATTTTTTTTTAGATTTTTGTCATTGTTCTGGATTGGCCAAAAATGACTCGAAACATGTGACTCCTTCATATCTTGATTTTGATTTATTCTACTGAATAGAACTTCAGATTTTGCGAGGTGGACATCTATGCCACTATGTTTTTCTATTAGTCCTATCAATTATCAGTACTCATGATTTTTTTTAGATTTTTGTCATTGTTCTGGATTGGCCAAAAATGGCTCCAAACATGTGACTCGTTCATATCTTGATTTTGATTATTTATTCTACTGAATAGAACTTCAGATTTTGCGAGGTGGACATCTATGCCACTATGTTTTTCTATTAGTCCTATCAATTACCAGTACTCATGATTTTTTTTAGATTTTTGTCATTGTTCTGGATTGGCCAAAAATGGCTCCAAACATGTGACTCGTTCATATCTTGATTTTGATTTATTCTACTGAATAGAACTTCAGATTTTGCGAGGTGGACATCTATCCCACTATGTTTTTCTATTAGTCCTATCAATTACCAGTACTCATGAATTTTTTTAGATTTTTGTCATTGTTCTGGATTGGCCAAAAATGGCTCCAAACATGTGACTCGTTCATATCTTGATTTTGATTTATTCTACTGAATAGAACTTCAGATTTTGCGAGGTGGACATCTATGCCTTTATGTTTTTCTATTAGTCCTATCAATTACCGGTACTCATGATTTTTTTTAGTTTTTTGTCATTGTTCTGGATTGGCCAAAAATGGCTCCAAACATGTGACTCGTTCATATCTTAATTTTGATTTATTCTACTGAATAGAACTTCAGATTTTGCGAGGTGGACATCTATGCCACTATGTTTTTCTATTAGTCCTATCAATTACCAGTACTCATGATTTTTTTTTAGATTTTTGTCATTGTTCTGGATTGGCCAAAAATGACTCGAAACATGTGACTCGTTCATATCTTAATTTTGATTTATTCTACTGAATAGAACTTCAGATTTTGCGAGGTGGACATCTATGCCATTATGTTTTTCTATTAGTCCTATCAATTACCAGTACTCATGATTTTTTTTAGATTTTTGTCATTGTTCTGGATTGGCCAAAAATGGCTCCAAACATGTAAAACTCGTCGAACGTCATACATTAAATAAAAACTACAACAATATTTGATTAAAAAAATTAACTTGTGATTTCAAATTCACATACAAACGATAGCAAAAATCAAAAACACATTACACAAAATAAAAGAAAATATCATACTTTTAGTACTAGTATGTGTACCTTATGTTTAATTTTTGTTAGTTTCCGTTATGATCATGCATTTCATTATAGGAAAGGCAGCGACAAAAAGATTTTAAAAAATATTTATTATAATATAATAAATAAGTTTGTACAATTAATTTAATTAAACTTTAATAAACTATAAATAAACAAATAATTTTTATGAATATAGATTAAATTGTAGTTAAAAATTGTATAGAAAACAATAACAAAAAATTATAGCCATATGGAACATTTCGATGCAGTCTTTAATAGATTTTATACAGTTTTTTTTTTCTACAAAATGATAGATGGAAAATTCAAAGAGATTCTTTTTGTGGATGACCGATATTTTATCTGCAATTGAATTTATCTTAACGAATAAATTCAAAGAGATTTCGGTTTGTGGATGGCTGATGTTGAGATTTCGGTTGGTGGATCGGTTAGTGTAATATTTATTTAGGCATTATTTCCATTACTCACAGAATTTGCATAACTGATCCATTTTTGAAAAAACTTTGTATTCGTTTACGTTACAAGCTTCATGAACTTTACGCAGGCACTGTGAACATTCAACAATATCGCTATCCGATGTTTCAATTTGTTCAAAACATATCAAACAATTCATTTCTACGCTGTCTGAACTATTTGCTATTATTTCTCTTAGGTACGTGCGATACAAAGCAATATTTTTTAAATATACATCTACATTTTCGGAATGTATATTAGCTATATAGTTATTATTTGACGTCAAGTCAATGGCATAAAGGACTAAGGCTCCACAATTGTGTCCATCTCTTTGACTAGGAAAAGAATATGCTGGTTTTGCCCGAAAATTTTCTTGTTTTTCATCCCAATCCTTTTTCAAATCATTTACGAACTGCTGTGACCTTTTAATTAGAGTAATTACCTTTTTTTCAGGAGATAGCGGATCATAAGACGTAATTGACTTTTCCTGTAAATCGACTATTAATAGCACAAAATGGTTGTTTTCACAATGAGGAATGTAAATCCTACGTTTATTTTTGCAAAGCAGTAGTTCAGGATGTTTTTTTATTGGTAGGGCAGGTGTAGTAAGTCGCATTACTTGATATGTTTGATATGGATCCAAGCAAATATCATTCGTATTTTTAATTAAAATACTTGCAGCGGCATAAATTAGATCGGTGGTCAAATAGTTGGTTCCATTTAATGAGGAATAACAAATATTTGTTACAGCAGTTTCCCATAGACCGTTAAAGTTAAATTTAAAAATCTTTAAACAAAATTTATACTTTGTAATATTATCATAATATTCATTATTAACGAAACTTAGTGATTTCGAAATAATGTAACTCGAAAGAGCTGTTTTGCCAGAGTATTTAGTCTTGTGACGAGTTTTTTTCTGCCAACTCTCCTGAATATTTGGGTCAAATGGATCAACCTCATCTTGTTGTATGTTTTTTCTGGAAGTTGATACTGATAAATCTATACGTGAAGCATGTAATTTGGATGGTTGTTTACGTTTTTTTGAAATCAAATGAGGAGCCAGTTCAATTGAATTATAAATCAAGTTAGTTTTTTCCTCCAGAGCATCGATAAACCTTCCCAATTTTTGATGAGGTTCCTTAATTAAATTATTTTTCACTAGGTTGAACCAATTTTCAATATTAGCGTTTGATACCCTTCGGGTTTCATCAAAATATTGAAGAAATACTGTGCTCCATAATGGAAGGTATGTGAAATATCTTTTTGTACAAAAATCTATGAAATCCTTACAATAATAGTCATTCAATAAATTATCGGGATTTTCCGACATTTCAGGATTTTCCGAAATCTGTTGAAAAATAGCATTAAACCTTTTAAAGTATAATGATTCAGAGATTTCGAAAAATGTGTCCATGCTATTGCTATCAAATAAGTTTTCGCCTGTAGAATCATTTTGCAATTTTTCAGTAGGTAAAAATTCATCTAAATTATTTTTTATATACTTCAAAAAGTTCCTATAAGCTGTATTAAACGATGAATTTTTATATTTGCAACAACAAATGGTACACAAAATTTGAAAAATAATGTCGATATTTTCTAATTTTTTAGAATCAACAATTAAAAAAAATGAAATCATTATAAGTGTCCGCAACTTTTTATTGCAATTCGTAATTTTTGATTTTATCTGTCGAATAATAATTGCTGCAAAATGTGAACAGCAAATAAAAATGCCTGTTAATTTTTCAATTTGTTTCTGTTCTTGGACAATTTGATAGGAAGTATTAATATATCGCATGATATTCATTTCATTGAATATGAGGGTAATTGTGTTTATAAATACCCAAGACCAATCGGTTACAAAATACCTGGGTAGAGGTACTTTGGGCTTAACTCGCTGAATTTCACATTTAAAAGAACTTAAAAAGCTAAGTAAGGCATGAGTGTCATGACGATGCGAAATCAGTTCCGCAATAGGAATTAAAATATTATTGATCTTTACTACGCAAGCATAATATAATATTCTATTAAAATTATGATGTACGCAGCATTTTGGATTTCGTACTACTCCACCTGTGGCATCAATGTATACTACATTTCCACCAAATTCTCCCAAAAGTTTTAAAAAAGAAGGTCTCATCAAAATGAAATATAGCGGATCACCAGCAAAATAAATGTATTTGTTGAGCAAACTATTTGCTTGTCGGCGGGAGGCATCCACCAAATCACAATTAGCTATAACGTCTTTCAACTGCAATTTTTCAGACCGAACTTTGCGCAAAACATCAGGCTTACATATTTTTTGTGTGTTTCCGGCTTTTAGAAGCCCTACATCTACCTGTTTAAGACTCTCCAGGTTGACCAAGTTAGGACATTTATCTTTTAAAATGTCCTGCATTTGTACTCTTTCGATACCTCTAATTTGGGAAAATTCCTTCACATTTCCGTGATATTCCATATCTTCTCCTATAGTATACATTTCAACTGTTTCATTTAAAGAAACTACAAATTTGTATTTTTGTGCGTGAAGTTTATATTTGCAGATGCCATACAAAATAATCATTTTATCAATTTTATTTCTGTTTATTGTTTTAAAACTAAGAACACACGTGTTTTTGGCAAAAATAAGGAAATCTCTTATTGAATTTCTTAGTGTTTCGTTAGTAACCGTATCTTTAAACAAAATATGAAAATTCCCACGTGACCGCCATTCGGATATATTTATATTTTCAAATATTACAGGAATTTCAGCAAATTCATCATGAACATTTTCCAATTCAGGAATATTTAAAGAAATTTCATTATTTATACTTGGATGTATGACCATGTCTTCACTGACTAATGGCGTTGGGATTATACAAATAGTATTCATTTTGTTTGCTTCTGGTGTCGTTGGATTGGAACATGGTTTATTCACCATTTCAAAATTAATTTTAGTATTTCTAGTCCACAACTTATAAATTTTTAATCTGTTAGAACTGTTGTTAGCCACTTTTAATAATGCACATAGTTTGTCCATAACAGGCGAATTCGAACGAGGTAATTTTATATATTCAACTAAAGAATAATTATGAACCATCAAAACTGCATTATAAACTGATTTTTCATTCAATTTTTGAAGGTTTTGTACAGTTTTAAAGGTTCTTCGACCCTGAAGCAGCTTGTTTGTTCTTGAGACATCCATATTTTGGAATCTTGGTTTGCGAGGTCTGCAAAAACCTCAAACTTAAATTATTATAAACAGAGTTTTAAAGGATATCATAGAGAAAGCAAAGGTCGATATACAAAAACTTTTAGCAATAAATAAATTAAATCAAAATTTTATAGGATGTCAAATACAAAGCAAAGGTCGATTATATTGTAGTTTTAAAAAAAACTGTTATTATAAAATAGCAAAACGAATTAAAATTATCAAAACACACAAGGCGATATGCGAACAGTACAAAGTTTGAATAACGAATAAATCAAAAAGGAAAAAAAATCGTTTATATACTCTCGCTTAAAATCTCATTTTTTCGGTTTTTTGGTTTTATATTTTAATGAAAAAAGAAAAAACGCTCTAATGCATAATACTTTGAACGATGAAAAATTTAAAAATTTTCAAATAAACATAGTGGGATAGATGTCCACCTCGCAAAATCTGAAGTTCTATTCAGTAGAATAAATCAAAATTAAGATATGAACGAGTCACATGTTTGGAGCCATTTTTGGCCAATCCAGAACAATGACAAAAATCTAAAAAAATTCATGAGTACTGGTAATTGATAGGACTAATAGAAAAACATAGTGGCATAGATGTCCACCTCGCAAAATCTGAAGTTCTATTCAGTAGAATAAATCAAAATTAAGATATGAACGAGTCACATGTTTGGAGCCATTTTTGGCCAATCCAGAACAATGACAAAAATCTAAAAAAATTCATGAGTACTGGTAATTGATAGGACTACTAGAAAAACATAGTGGCATAGATGTCCACCTCGCAAAATCTGAAGTTCTATTCAGTAGAATAAATCAAAATTAAGATATGAACGAGTCACATGTTTGGAGCCATTTTTGGCCAATCCAGAACAATGACAAAAATCTAAAAAAAAATCATGAGTACTGGTAATTGATAGGACTAATAGAAAAACATAAAGGGATAGATGTCCACCTCGCAAAATCTGAAGTTCTATTCAGTAGAATAAATCAAAATCAAGATATGAACGAGTCACATGTTTGGAGACATTTTTGGCCAATCCAGAACAATGACAAAAATCTAAAAAAATTCATGAGTACTGGTAATTGATTGGACTAATAGAAAAACATAGTGGGATAGATGTCCACCTCGCAAAATCTGAAGTTCTATTCAGTAGAATAAATCAAAATCAAGATATGAACGAGTCACATGTTTGGAGCCATTTTTGGCCAATCCAGAACAATGACAAAAATCTAAAAAAATTCATGAGTACTGGTAATTGATAGGACTGATAGAAAAACATAGTGGCATAGATGTCCACCTCGCAAAATCTGAAGTTCTATTCAGTAGAATAAATCAAAATCAAGATATGAACGAGTCACATGTTTGGAGCCATTTTTGGCCAATCCAGAACAATGACAAAAATCTAAAAAAATTCATGAGTACTGGTAATTGATAGGACTAATAGAAAAACATAGTGGGATAGATGTCCACCTCGCAAAATCTGAAGTTCTATTCAGTAGAATAAATCAAAATTAAGATATGAACGAGTCACATGTTTGGAGCCATTTTTGGCCAATCCAGAACAATGACAAAAATCTAAAAAAAATCATGAGTACTGGTAATTGATAGGACTAATAGAAAAACATAGTGGCATAGATGTCCACCTCGCAAAATCTGAAGTTCTATTCAGTAGAATAAATCAAAATCAAGATATGAACGAGTCACATGTTTGGAGCCATTTCTGGCCAATCCAGAACAATGACAAAAATCTAAAAAAAATCATGAGTACTGGTAATTGATAGGACTAATAGAAAAACATAAAGGGATAGATGTCCACCTCGCAAAATCTGAAGTTTTATTCAGTAGAATAAATCAAAATCAAGATATGAACGAGTCACATGTTTGGAGCCATTTTTGGCCAATCCAGAACAATGACAAAAATCTAAAAAAATTCATGAGTACTGGTAATTGATAGGACTAATAGAGAAACATAGTGGAATAGATGTCCACCTCGCAAAATCTGAAGTTCTATTCAGTAGAATAAATCAAAATCAAGATATGAACGAGTCACATGTTTGGAGCCATTTTTGGCCAATCCAGAACAATGACAAAAATCTAAAAAAATTCATGAGTACTGGTAATTGATAGGACTAATAGAAAAACATAGTGGGATAGATGTCCACTTCGCAAAATCTGAAGTTCTATTCAGTAGAATAAATCAAATTTAAGATATGAACGAGTCACATGTTTGGAGCCATTTTTGGCCAATCCAGAACAATGACAAAAATCTAAAAAAATTCATGAGTACTGGTAATTGATAGGACTAATAGAAAAACATAGTGGCATAGATGTCCACCTCGCAAAATCTGAAGTTCTATTCAGTAGAATAAATCAAAATCAAGATATGAACGAGTCACATGTTTGGAGCCATTTTTGGCCAATCCAGAACAATGACAAAAATCTAAAAAAATTCATGAGTACTGGTAATTGATAGGACTAATAGAAAAACATAGTGGCATAGATGTCCACCTCGCAAAATCTGAAGTTCTATTCAGTAGAATAAATCAAAATCAAGATATGAACGAGTCACATGTTTGGAGCCATTTTTGGCCAATCCAGAACAATGACAAAAATCTAAAAAAATTCATGAGTACTGGTAATTGATAGGACTAATAGAAAAACATAGTGGGATAGATGTCCACCTCGCAAAATCTGAAGTTCTATTCAGTAGAATAAATCAAAATCAAGATATGAACGAGTCACATGTTTGGAGCCATTTTTGGCCAATCCAGAACAATGACAAAAATCTAAAAAAATTCATGAGTACTGGTAATTGATAGGACTAATAGAAAAACATAGTGACATAGATGTCCACCTCGCAAAATCTGAAGTTCTATTCAGTAGAATAAATCAAAATCAAGATATGAACGAGTCACATGTTTGGAGCCATTTTTGGCCAATCCAGAACAATGACAAAAATCTAAAAAAATTCATGAGTACTGGTAATTGATAGGACTAATAGAAAAACATAGTGGCATAGATGTCCACCTCGCAAAATCTGAAGTTCTATTCAGTAGAATAAATCAAAATCAAGATATGAACGAGTCACATGTTTGGAGCCATTTTTGGCCAATCCAGAACAATGACAAAAATCTAAAAAAATTCATGAGTACTGGTAATTGATAGGACTAATAGAAAAACATAGTGGGATATATGTCCACCTCGCAAAATCTGAAGTTCTATTCAGTAGAATAAATCAAAATTAAGATATGAACGAGTCACATGTTTGGAGCCATTTTTGGCCAATCCAGAACAATGACAAAAATCTAAAAAAATTCATGAGTACTGGTAATTGATAGGACTAATAGAAAAACATAGTGGCATAGATGTCTACCTCGCAAAATCTGAAGTTCTATTCAGTAGAATAAATCAAAATCAAGATATGAACGAGTCACATGTTTGGAGCCATTTTTGGCCAATCCAGAACAATGACAAAAATCTAAAAAAATTCATGAGTACTGGTAATTGATAGGACTAATAGAAAAACATAGTGGGATAGATGTCCACCTCGCAAAATCTGAAGTTCTATTCAGTAGAATAAATCAAAATCAAGATATGAACGAGTCACATGTTTGGAGCCATTTTTGGCCAATCAAGAACAATGACAAAAATCTAAAAAAATTCATGAGTACTGGTAATTGATAGGACTAATAGAGAAACATAGTGGAATAGATGTCCACCTCGCAAAATCTGAAGTTCTATTCAGTAGAATAAATCAAAATCAAGATATGAACGAGTCACATGTTTGGAGCCATTTTTGGCCAATCCAGAACAATGACAAAAATCTAAAAAAATTCATGAGTACTGGTAATTGATAGGACTAATAGAAAAACATAGTGGGATAGATGTCCACCTCGCAAAATCTGAAGTTCTATTCAGTAGAATAAATCAAAATAAAGATATGAACGAGTCACATGTTTGGAGCCATTTTTGGCCAATCCAGAACAATGACAAAAATCTAAAAAAATTCATGAGTACTGGTAATTGATAGGACTAATAGAAAAACATAGTGGGATAGATGTCCACCTCGCAAAATCTGAAGTTCTATTCAGTAGAATAAATCAAAATTAAGATATGAACGAGTCACATGTTTGGAGCCATTTTTGGCCAATCCAGAACAATGACAAAAATCTAAAAAAATTCATGAGTACTGGTAATTGATAGGACTAATAGAAAAACATAGTGGCATAGATGTCCACCTCGCAAAATCTGAAGTTCTATTCAGTAGAATAAATCAAAATCAAGATATGAACGAGTCACATGTTTGGAGCCATTTTTGGCCAATCCAGAACAATGACAAAAATCTAAAAAAATTCATGAGTACTGGTAATTGATAGGACTAATAGAAAAACATAGTGGCATAGATGTCCACCTCGCAAAATCTGAAGTTCTATTCAGTAGAATAAATCAAAATCAAGATATGAAGGAGTCACATGTTTGGAGCCATTTTTGGCCAATCCAGAACAATGACAAAAATCTAAAAAAATTCATGAGTACTGGTAATTGATAGGACTAATAGAAAAACATAGTGGGATAGATGTCCACCTCGCAAAATCTGAAGTTCTATTCAGTAGAATAAATCAAAATCAAGATATGAACGAGTCACATGTTTGGAGCCATTTTTGGCCAATCCAGAACAATTACAAAAATCTAAAAAAATTCATGAGTACTGGTAATTGATAGGACTAATAGAAAAACATAGTGGGATAGATGTCCACCTCGCAAAATCTGAAGTTCTATTCAGTAGAATAAATCAAAATAAAGATATGAACGAGTCACATGTTTGGAGCCATTTTTGGCCAATCCAGAACAATGACAAAAATCTAAAAAAATTCATGAGTACTGGTAATTGATAGGACTAATAGAAAAACATAGTGGCATAGATGTCCACCTCGCAAAATCTGAAGTTCTATTCAGTAGAATAAATCAAAATCAAGATATGAACGAGTCACATGTTTGGAGCCATTTTTGGCCAATCCAGAACAATGACAAAAATCTAAAAAAATTCATGAGTACTGGTAATTGATAGGACTAATAGAAAAACATAGTGGGATAGATGTCCACCTCGCAAAATCTGAAGTTCTATTCAGTAGAATAAATCAAAATTAAGATATGAACGAGTCACATGTTTGGAGCCATTTTTGGCCAATCCAGAACAATGACAAAAATCTAAAAAAATTCATGAGTACTGGTAATTGATAGGACTAATAGAAAAACATAGTGGGATAGATGTCCACCTCGCAAAATCTGAAGTTCTATTCAGTAGAATAAATCAAAATTAAGATATGAACGAGTCACATGTTTGGAGCCATTTTTGGCCAATCCAGAACAATGACAAAAATCTAAAAAAATTCATGAGTACTGGTAATTGATAGGACTAATAGAAAAACATAGTGGCATAGATGTCTACCTCGCAAAATCTGAAGTTCTATTCAGTAGAATAAATCAAAATCAAGATATGAACGAGTCACATGTTTGGAGCCATTTTTGGCCAATCCAGAACAATGACAAAAATCTAAAAAAATTCATGAGTACTGGTAATTGATAGGACTAATAGAAAAACATAGTGGGATAGATGTCCACCTCGCAAAATCTGAAGTTCTATTCAGTAGAATAAATCAAAATCAAGATATGAACGAGTCACATGTTTGGAGCCATTTTTGGCCAATCAAGAACAATGACAAAAATCTAAAAAAATTCATGAGTACTGGTAATTGATAGGACTAATAGAGAAACATAGTGGAATAGATGTCCACCTCGCAAAATCTGAAGTTCTATTCAGTAGAATAAATCAAAATCAAGATATGAACGAGTCACATGTTTGGAGCCATTTTTGGCCAATCCAGAACAATGACAAAAATCTAAAAAAATTCATGAGTACTGGTAATTGATAGGACTAATAGAAAAACATAGTGACATAGATGTCCACCTCGCAAAATCTGAAGTTCTATTCAGTAGAATAAATCAAAATTAAGATATGAACGAGTCACATGTTTGGAGCCATTTTTGGCCAATCCAGAACAATGACAAAAATCTAAAAAAAATCATGAGTACTGGTAATTGATAGGACTAATAGAAAAACATAGTGGCATAGATGTCCACCTCGCAAAATCTGAAGTTCTATTCAGTAGAATAAATCAAAATCAAGATATGAACGAGTCACATGTTTGGAGCCATTTCTGGCCAATCCAGAACAATGACAAAAATCTAAAAAAAATCATGAGTACTGGTAATTGATAGGACTAATAGAAAAACATAAAGGGATAGATGTCCACCTCGCAAAATCTGAAGTTTTATTCAGTAGAATAAATCAAAATCAAGATATGAACGAGTCACATGTTTGGAGCCATTTTTGGCCAATCCAGAACAATGACAAAAATCTAAAAAAATTCATGAGTACTGGTAATTGATAGGACTAATAGAGAAACATAGTGGAATAGATGTCCACCTCGCAAAATCTGAAGTTCTATTCAGTAGAATAAATCAAAATCAAGATATGAACGAGTCACATGTTTGGAGCCATTTTTGGCCAATCCAGAACAATGACAAAAATCTAAAAAAATTCATGAGTACTGGTAATTGATAGGACTAATAGAAAAACATAGTGGGATAGATGTCCACTTCGCAAAATCTGAAGTTCTATTCAGTAGAATAAATCAAATTTAAGATATGAACGAGTCACATGTTTGGAGCCATTTTTGGCCAATCCAGAACAATGACAAAAATCTAAAAAAATTCATGAGTACTGGTAATTGATAGGACTAATAGAAAAACATAGTGGCATAGATGTCCACCTCGCAAAATCTGAAGTTCTATTCAGTAGAATAAATCAAAATCAAGATATGAACGAGTCACATGTTTGGAGCCATTTTTGGCCAATCCAGAACAATGACAAAAATCTAAAAAAATTCATGAGTACTGGTAATTGATAGGACTAATAGAAAAACATAGTGGCATAGATGTCCACCTCGCAAAATCTGAAGTTCTATTCAGTAGAATAAATCAAAATCAAGATATGAACGAGTCACATGTTTGGAGCCATTTCTGGCCAATCCAGAACAATGACAAAAATCTAAAAAAAATCATGAGTACTGGTAATTGATAGGACTAATAGAAAAACATAAAGGGATAGATGTCCACCTCGCAAAATCTGAAGTTTTATTCAGTAGAATAAATCAAAATCAAGATATGAACGAGTCACATGTTTGGAGCCATTTTTGGCCAATCCAGAACAATGACAAAAATCTAAAAAAATTCATGAGTACTGGTAATTGATAGGACTAATAGAGAAACATAGTGGAATAGATGTCCACCTCGCAAAATCTGAAGTTCTATTCAGTAGAATAAATCAAAATCAAGATATGAACGAGTCACATGTTTGGAGCCATTTTTGGCCAATCCAGAACAATGACAAAAATCTAAAAAAATTCATGAGTACTGGTAATTGATAGGACTAATAGAAAAACATAGTGGGATAGATGTCCACTTCGCAAAATCTGAAGTTCTATTCAGTAGAATAAATCAAAATCAAGATATGAACGAGTCACATGTTTGGAGCCATTTTTGGCCAATCCAGAACAATGACAAAAATCTAAAAAAATTCATGAGTACTGGTAATTGATAGGACTAATAGAAAAACATAGTGGCATAGATGTCCACCTCGCAAAATCTGAAGTTCTATTCAGTAGAATAAATCAAAATCAAGATATGAACGAGTCACATGTTTGGAGCCATTTTTGGCCAATCCAGAACAATGACAAAAATCTAAAAAAATTCATGAGTACTGGTAATTGATAGGACTAATAGAAAAACATAGTGGCATAGATGTCCACCTCGCAAAATCTGAAGTTCTATTCAGTAGAATAAATCAAAATCAAGATATGAACGAGTCACATGTTTGGAGCCATTTTTGGCCAATCCAGAACAATGACAAAAATCTAAAAAAATTCATGAGTACTGGTAATTGATAGGACTAATAGAAAAACATAGTGGGATAGATGTCCACCTCGCAAAATCTGAAGTTCTATTCAGTAGAATAAATCAAAATCAAGATATGAACGAGTCACATGTTTGGAGCCATTTTTGGCCAATCCAGAACAATGACAAAAATCTAAAAAAATTCATGAGTACTGGTAATTGATAGGACTAATAGAAAAACATAGTGACATAGATGTCCACCTCGCAAAATCTGAAGTTCTATTCAGTAGAATAAATCAAAATCAAGATATGAACGAGTCACATGTTTGGAGCCATTTTTGGCCAATCCAGAACAATGACAAAAATCTAAAAAAATTCATGAGTACTGGTAATTGATAGGACTAATAGAAAAACATAGTGGCATAGATGTCCACCTCGCAAAATCTGAAGTTCTATTCAGTAGAATAAATCAAAATCAAGATATGAACGAGTCACATGTTTGGAGCCATTTTTGGCCAATCCAGAACAATGACAAAAATCTAAAAAAATTCATGAGTACTGGTAATTGATAGGACTAATAGAAAAACATAGTGGGATATATGTCCACCTCGCAAAATCTGAAGTTCTATTCAGTAGAATAAATCAAAATCAAGATATGAACGAGTCACATGTTTGGAGCCATTTTTGGCCAATCCAGAACAATGACAAAAATCTAAAAAAATTCATGAGTACTGGTAATTGATAGGACTAATAGAAAAACATAGTGGGATAGATGTCCACCTCGCAAAATCTGAAGTTCTATTCAGTAGAATAAATCAAAATCAAGATATGAACGAGTCACATGTTTGGAGCCATTTTTGGCCAATCCAGAACAATGACAAAAATCTAAAAAAATTCATGAGTACTGGTAATTGATAGGACTAATAGAAAAACATAGTGGGATAGATGTCCACCTCGCAAAATCTGAAGTTCTATTCAGTAGAATAAATCAAAATCAAGATATGAACGAGTCACATGTTTGGAGCCATTTTTGGCCAATCCAGAACAATGACAAAAATCTAAAAAAATTCATGAGTACTGGTAATTGATAGGACTAATAGAAAAACATAGTGGGATAGATGTCCACCTCGCAAAATCTGAAGTTCTATTCAGTAGAATAAATCAAAATTAAGATATGAACGAGTCACATGTTTGGAGCCATTTTTGGCCAATCCAGAACAATGACAAAAATCTAAAAAAATTCATGAGTACTGGTAATTGATAGGACTAATAGAAAAACATAGTGGGATAGATGTCCACCTCGCAAAATCTGAAGTTCTATTCAGTAGAATAAATCAAAATTAAGATATGAACGAGTCACATGTTTGGAGCCATTTTTGGCCAATCCAGAACAATGACAAAAATCTAAAAAAATTCATGAGTACTGGTAATTGATAGGACTAATAGAAAAACATAGTGGCATAGATGTCTACCTCGCAAAATCTGAAGTTCTATTCAGTAGAATAAATCAAAATCAAGATATGAACGAGTCACATGTTTGGAGCCATTTTTGGCCAATCCAGAACAATGACAAAAATCTAAAAAAATTCATGAGTACTGGTAATTGATAGGACTAATAGAAAAACATAGTGGGATAGATGTCCACCTCGCAAAATCTGAAGTTCTATTCAGTAGAATAAATCAAAATCAAGATATGAACGAGTCACATGTTTGGAGCCATTTTTGGCCAATCAAGAACAATGACAAAAATCTAAAAAAATTCATGAGTACTGGTAATTGATAGGACTAATAGAGAAACATAGTGGAATAGATGTCCACCTCGCAAAATCTGAAGTTCTATTCAGTAGAATAAATCAAAATCAAGATATGAACGAGTCACATGTTTGGAGCCATTTTTGGCCAATCCAGAACAATGACAAAAATCTAAAAAAATTCATGAGTACTGGTAATTGATAGGACTAATAGAAAAACATAGTGGGATAGATGTCCACCTCGCAAAATCTGAAGTTCTATTCAGTAGAATAAATCAAAATAAAGATATGAACGAGTCACATGTTTGGAGCCATTTTTGGCCAATCCAGAACAATGACAAAAATCTAAAAAAATTCATGAGTACTGGTAATTGATAGGACTAATAGAAAAACATAGTGGGATAGATGTCCACCTCGCAAAATCTGAAGTTCTATTCAGTAGAATAAATCAAAATTAAGATATGAACGAGTCACATGTTTGGAGCCATTTTTGGCCAATCCAGAACAATGACAAAAATCTAAAAAAATTCATGAGTACTGGTAATTGATAGGACTAATAGAAAAACATAGTGGCATAGATGTCCACCTCGCAAAATCTGAAGTTCTATTCAGTAGAATAAATCAAAATCAAGATATGAACGAGTCACATGTTTGGAGCCATTTTTGGCCAATCCAGAACAATGACAAAAATCTAAAAAAATTCATGAGTACTGGTAATTGATAGGACTAATAGAAAAACATAGTGGCATAGATGTCCACCTCGCAAAATCTGAAGTTCTATTCAGTAGAATAAATCAAAATCAAGATATGAAGGAGTCACATGTTTGGAGCCATTTTTGGCCAATCCAGAACAATGACAAAAATCTAAAAAAATTCATGAGTACTGGTAATTGATAGGACTAATAGAAAAACATAGTGGGATAGATGTCCACCTCGCAAAATCTGAAGTTCTATTCAGTAGAATAAATCAAAATCAAGATATGAACGAGTCACATGTTTGGAGCCATTTTTGGCCAATCCAGAACAATTACAAAAATCTAAAAAAATTCATGAGTACTGGTAATTGATAGGACTAATAGAAAAACATAGTGGGATAGATGTCCACCTCGCAAAATCTGAAGTTCTATTCAGTAGAATAAATCAAAATAAAGATATGAACGAGTCACATGTTTGGAGCCATTTTTGGCCAATCCAGAACAATGACAAAAATCTAAAAAAATTCATGAGTACTGGTAATTGATAGGACTAATAGAAAAACATAGTGGCATAGATGTCCACCTCGCAAAATCTGAAGTTCTATTCAGTAGAATAAATCAAAATCAAGATATGAACGAGTCACATGTTTGGAGCCATTTTTGGCCAATCCAGAACAATGACAAAAATCTAAAAAAATTCATGAGTACTGGTAATTGATAGGACTAATAGAAAAACATAGTGGGATAGATGTCCACCTCGCAAAATCTGAAGTTCTATTCAGTAGAATAAATCAAAATTAAGATATGAACGAGTCACATGTTTGGAGCCATTTTTGGCCAATCCAGAACAATGACAAAAATCTAAAAAAATTCATGAGTACTGGTAATTGATAGGACTAATAGAAAAACATAGTGGGATAGATGTCCACCTCGCAAAATCTGAAGTTCTATTCAGTAGAATAAATCAAAATTAAGATATGAACGAGTCACATGTTTGGAGCCATTTTTGGCCAATCCAGAACAATGACAAAAATCTAAAAAAATTCATGAGTACTGGTAATTGATAGGACTAATAGAAAAACATAGTGGCATAGATGTCTACCTCGCAAAATCTGAAGTTCTATTCAGTAGAATAAATCAAAATCAAGATATGAACGAGTCACATGTTTGGAGCCATTTTTGGCCAATCCAGAACAATGACAAAAATCTAAAAAAATTCATGAGTACTGGTAATTGATAGGACTAATAGAAAAACATAGTGGGATAGATGTCCACCTCGCAAAATCTGAAGTTCTATTCAGTAGAATAAATCAAAATCAAGATATGAACGAGTCACATGTTTGGAGCCATTTTTGGCCAATCAAGAACAATGACAAAAATCTAAAAAAATTCATGAGTACTGGTAATTGATAGGACTAATAGAGAAACATAGTGGAATAGATGTCCACCTCGCAAAATCTGAAGTTCTATTCAGTAGAATAAATCAAAATCAAGATATGAACGAGTCACATGTTTGGAGCCATTTTTGGCCAATCCAGAACAATGACAAAAATCTAAAAAAATTCATGAGTACTGGTAATTGATAGGACTAATAGAAAAACATAGTGGGATAGATGTCCACCTCGCAAAATCTGAAGTTCTATTCAGTAGAATAAATCAAAATAAAGATATGAACGAGTCACATGTTTGGAGCCATTTTTGGCCAATCCAGAACAATGACAAAAATCTAAAAAAATTCATGAGTACTGGTAATTGATAGGACTAATAGAAAAACATAGTGGGATAGATGTCCACCTCGCAAAATCTGAAGTTCTATTCAGTAGAATAAATCAAAATCAAGATATGAACGAGTCACATGTTTGGAGCCATTTTTGGCCAATCCAGAACAATGACAAAAATCTAAAAAAATTCATGAGTACTGGTAATTGATAGGGCTAATAGAAAAACATAGTGGGATAGATGTCCACCTCGCAAAATCTGAAGTTCTATTCAGTAGAATAAATCAAAATAAAGATATGAACGAGTCACATGTTTGGAGCCATTTTTGGCCAATCCAGAACAATGACAAAAATCTAAAAAAATTCATGAGTACTGGTAATTGATAGGACTAATAGAAAAACATAGTGGCATAGATGTCCACCTCGCAAAATCTGAAGTTCTATTCAGTAGAATAAATCAAAATCAAGATATGAACGAGTCACATGTTTGGAGCCATTTTTGGCCAATCCAGAACAATGACAAAAATCTAAAAAAATTCATGAGTACTGGTAATTGATAGGACTAATAGAAAAACATAGTGGGATAGATGTCCACCTCGCAAAATCTGAAGTTCTATTCAGTAGAATAAATCAAAATTAAGATATGAACGAGTCACATGTTTGGAGCCATTTTTGGCCAATCCAGAACAATGACAAAAATCTAAAAAAATTCATGAGTACTGGTAATTGATAGGACTAATAGAAAAACATAGTGGGATAGATGTCCACCTCGCAAAATCTGAAGTTCTATTCAGTAGAATAAATCAAAATTAAGATATGAACGAGTCACATGTTTGGAGCCATTTTTGGCCAATCCAGAACAATGACAAAAATCTAAAAAAATTCATGAGTACTGGTAATTGATAGGACTAATAGAAAAACATAGTGGGATAGATGTCCACCTCGCAAAATCTGAAGTTCTATTCAGTAGAATAAATCAAAATCAAGATATGAACGAGTCACATGTTTGGAGCCATTTTTGGCCAATCAAGAACAATGACAAAAATCTAAAAAAATTCATGAGTACTGGTAATTGATAGGACTAATAGAGAAACATAGTGGAATAGATGTCCACCTCGCAAAATCTGAAGTTCTATTCAGTAGAATAAATCAAAATCAAGATATGAACGAGTCACATGTTTGGAGCCATTTTTGGCCAATCCAGAACAATGACAAAAATCTAAAAAAATTCATGAGTACTGGTAATTGATAGGACTAATAGAAAAACATAGTGGGATAGATGTCCACCTCGCAAAATCTGAAGTTCTATTCAGTAGAATAAATCAAAATAAAGATATGAACGAGTCACATGTTTGGAGCCATTTTTGGCCAATCCAGAACAATGACAAAAATCTAAAAAAATTCATGAGTACTGGTAATTGATAGGACTAATAGAAAAACATAGTGGGATAGATGTCCACCTCGCAAAATCTGAAGTTCTATTCAGTAGAATAAATCAAAATTAAGATATGAACGAGTCACATGTTTGGAGCCATTTTTGGCCAATCCAGAACAATGACAAAAATCTAAAAAAATTCATGAGTACTGGTAATTGATAGGACTAATAGAAAAACATAGTGGCATAGATGTCCACCTCGCAAAATCTGAAGTTCTATTCAGTAGAATAAATCAAAATCAAGATATGAACGAGTCACATGTTTGGAGCCATTTTTGGCCAATCCAGAACAATGACAAAAATCTAAAAAAATTCATGGGTACTGGTAATTGATAGGACTAATAGAAAAACATAGTGGCATAGATGTCCACCTCGCAAAATCTGAAGTTCTATTCAGTAGAATAAATCAAAATCAAGATATGAAGGAGTCACATGTTTGGAGCCATTTTTGGCCAATCCAGAACAATGACAAAAATCTAAAAAAATTCATGAGTACTGGTAATTGATAGGACTAATAGAAAAACATAGTGGGATAGATGTCCACCTCGCAAAATCTGAAGTTCTATTCAGTAGAATAAATCAAAATCAAGATATGAACGAGTCACATGTTTGGAGCCATTTTTGGCCAATCCAGAACAATTACAAAAATCTAAAAAAATTCATGAGTACTGGTAATTGATAGGACTAATAGAAAAACATAGTGGGATAGATGTCCACCTCGCAAAATCTGAAGTTCTATTCAGTAGAATAAATCAAAATCAAGATATGAACGAGTCACATGTTTGGAGCCATTTTTGGCCAATCCAGAACAATGACAAAAATCTAAAAAAATTCATGAGTACTGGTAATTGATAGGACTAATAGAAAAACATAGTGGCATAGATGTCCACCTCGCAAAATCTGAAGTTCTATTCAGTAGAATAAATCAAAATCAAGATATGAATGAGTCACATGTTTGGAGCCAATTTTGGCCGATCCAGAACTATCATAAAAATCTGAAAAGGTTCAGGCATCATGTTTGTTGTGTGCTTAATATTGTGTTTACAAAATAAGAGTTGTTAATTCATTTTTATTCAAATGGTTGGGTTTAGTTTTAAATAATTCAACGAATTGATAAAATTCGATTTCGCCTAAATGTCTGTATGTTCTCTTTTATAATTATAATACACACAAATACATTCAAATTTTTTTTCATTTAGGAATGATTTAAGAAATTCTTCACACTCGTAAAATTGTAGCATTTGCAGACGATATGGGAGTAAACTACTGTGCTAAATCAGAACGACATCTTTTAGCCCAAATAAATGCTGATATGAAGTTACTCAGGCTATGGCTCGATACGCAACATATGATTATTAGCGATAAAACCAAACTAATTAATTTTAGTTTAACTGGAAATAGAGTTTGTAATGAAATTATATTTCATTCAAATCATACGAATAATAGCTGTGATTCTATTTGTTTTGTTATAGAAGAAGTTACTAAGTTTAGATATTTGGGTTTACTATTGGATCATAAATTGAGCTGGAGAGACCATTTAGATAATCTTAAAACTAAATTACGAATGTCTTTGAGGGCTTTTTATTTTTTGAGCAAGTTATGTCCCTTCAAAGTTATGACTTTCCTTTATTTTGGATTAATTGATTCAAAATTACAGTATGCCATACCTTTTTGGGGTGGCACTTATGATAACTCTGTTAAGCCTATTGTGGTTTCTCAAAAACATTTTGTTAGGATAATAACTGGAAGCAACAAACGATCGCCGTCATGGCCCTTGTTTAAAAAACTTAATGCACTCCCCTTTAAATATTTATATGTATTTAAAGTATTAAAACTATTTTTCAGGATGAGTGGTCATTTAAATATTAGAATTTGTGATCGTTTTAATTTACGAAACAAAAATAGAATTATTATTCCAAGATCAAAATCAACAAATTTCAGTAAATATTTTCTTTGTACAGCTCCAAATCTTTTTAACAAGTTACCTGCTAACATATCAGATTGTACTTCTTTGGCACGGTTTTCCAAATTATTAAAACAATGGTTATTTACTGTCAGCAATATAGATTCATTATTTGAAATTATTTCATAAGTTTGTTGCATGTTGAATTTTTGTTTTTGTTTCTTTCAATTTTTTTTGTAATTTGCATAACTATCAACACAACTCCCCCTCAATTTCATTATAAATATATTACAATTATTTATAACGTTGGAACATTTAACACTAAACCTTTGGTTTATAAAATGTTCCTAATTTTATTCATCACATTTTGTTTGTTTTTTGCCAGTAAGTTTCTACCAGTATATGTACTATCTGTATCATTATTTAAAAATCAAAAAATCTATGTAATGAATGAAGTTATAAAAAAAAAAAAAAAAAAAAAAAAAAAAAAATACCGACTGGCACTGGAAATCACTTTGTAAAAAAGGAAACACCGAAAGTGTCTTGAAAAACTGAACCTCCTGCTATGCGTTTGCTTTTTATTCTTTATCACAAATGTTAACAGAGTTGTTTTGAAAACAACTCTGTGGGTGTCCTAAAGCTGACGCAAGAAGTAATGTTGATAAAAATGATCAAACTTTTTATAAATACATAAAATATATATTAAAAAGTTATTCACATATAGGACGACATATCAGATAAAAGGCCTGCTACGCTTTGTTGTCACATACGCACTCTGTTACTTTAACTTTCCTCTTAACCTAAAGAAAAAATTAACGGTGTTAAATTGCACGAATAGGAAACAACTGATACAGTATTTGAATTGTTTCTAATCGTACTGTCGATATTCATATTTTGCAATTTAACGCACTTCCACATGCACATCTAATCACAGACGTTTTCTATAATTAGGTTTTTGATGCCACATGAGTAAACAAATTACCGCCATTTTTTTACAACAACAATTTTTATTTATTTTTTGTTATTTGTTTTTGACATAACCGTTATGACAATAGAGAAAAAAAAAAAATACAAAATATATTAAAATCAAAAATGTGAAAACAAAACAAAAAAATAAAATAAAAAAACAGATTACCGACGTAAAAAATAAAGTCGGAAATTTTGGGCGAGTTCGGAAAACGTTTTAAGATTATAAACAGAAAAAATTATACCATTTAGTGTTTTCACTAAATGGTATAATTTTTTCTGTTTATAATCTTATAGTATCTGTTTCTAGGAACGGAAAAACAGAAAAATCAAAATTATTAAATGAAAATTGTTAAATTATTGAAAATATATTGTTTTAATAATTAAAAATGCATATTTTTTATAATTTTTCATTAATTAAAATAAAAAATGTGGATTTATCCAGCTGTCAATTGAAAATCTGTTTTTAGTAAAACGTCGTTATTTTTATCATGTGGCAACGCCTTAAAGAACAAAACCTGATTATCATATCGTGGAAGTAAATAGAATTAGCTGTTATTTCCTAACCATTCGCATTTTTGACAAATAATGATCTGTTGATAACGTCAGTTCAAATTCTGAACTGAACAGTGACATGTTGTGGATGCATTTGTTTCTCAACAAGTAATTGTGGATATTCAATTTTGACGGTTGACCAAACCATCAAAATGAAAATGAGCCTCATCATTGAAAAAAAATTTATTTGAAAAATGCTGTATTCAATTGTTGTTGTTTCATTTAAGGTGCTTTTATGGTTGTGTTCATTCGTTCGTTTATCCGTTCTGAATTGGTTTTAAACCAATCATATTATCTGATAATGACGTATTTGTTACTTCCTGTGAACAATTTTAACTTCATTTTTTGACCAAACGAACATGGAGTAAAAAAACCAAAGCAATATAAAATAAACGAGACAACATAATTAAAACAAATGTCAACAGTTTTGATTCGTTCGGCAATTTTTTCACCAACCATAACCATCAAAATAATATTAAATAATGAACGATCGATAGCAAACCATAGTAGGCTTCAGTTTTGAGTCTATTGAACTTTGTAAGTATGAAAGTACATTTTTCGGCCAAATGGCGTATTGCAGGCAGCATTTTAATATGTTAAACACTTTCACGAACTACTTCGATATTTTGTGTTTTGAACGACTTGTTGAAGGACGACGACTGTGTCTAAAATTATTTATTAATCTGGTCTCCAGACAAAGTATATAACTGTCAAACTTTCGATATTTTCAAAATATTGCAACAGTGGCAACGTAGGATGAAATGACTTCATATGGATGATTTGATTGGGTAAAGAGCCTGGATAGAAATTCTAGGATATTTATCCGATGGCATGAACGTAGCTTTCCGCACAATTAGAGCAAAATTCAAATATTTTTTTACTTATTAAAAATGTGAATAACCAATTGGCAATATTGTTTAAAGAAAGATGCCAATCTGGTGGCCAACAAAAGCTGACGACTTACTGTTTTAGTTGGTAGTTGTAACAATATAATAGTATAATAGTATAACAATAGAATACTACAATAATATAACACATGTAACAACATTATAATAGTAATAGAAATAACCCATGTAAACACTACAGGCAACATGAAGTTACGAAATGGAATAAATTAGTTTTTAGAATAACGTCAATACATAAAGACGTGTCTTTTATTTACCCTCGTCACATGGTGTCAGAAGATGGCGAATGAAAAGAAAATTAATTAAGGTGTTGTGTAAAAAGTAAAAAAAAAGTAACAAAGAATTAAAAAATCATTACATTTAAACCAAAATAAGTGGGTAATAACAAATATTAAACGCCGATGATTATCAATACCATCAATATTTCGAGATTATAAAACTCAAACCACGATGATAAACAACATCATCGAAAATTAAATTTACAAAACGTGTTTGAAAAACAATCAAAGCACATATAAAACAAAAAATATCTAAAGAGAGTAGATAAGAGACATCGATGATAAATAACATCATCAAAAATCGAAAATAAGAAATAACATAAAAATAAAACTCAGTTTATAAAAAAAAAAAAAAAAAAAAAAAAAAAAAAAAAAAAAAAAAAGAAACATTGAGGTTAGAAATCAACCAGTGCCACATCATACAACAAAATGGACGGGTTAAAACCACCAAAACAATTGATCATCAACGACAACGTAGAAAATGAATGGAAAAACTGGCTGAAACAATTCAATTACTATACAATAGCATCAGGATTGGACAAAAAAGAAGAAAAAATTAAAGTCGCAACTCTGATGACCTGCATCGGCACCGAAGCAAACAAGATAGCAGATACTCTAAATATTGAAGAGAACGACGATTTAAACAAGGTAACAAATAAGTTCACCGAATATTTCACACCGAGAATTAATTATTCATATGAGCGATTTGTGCTCAATAATTTAAGGCAAGAAACGGGTGAAAGATTCGACGAATTTCTAACTAAATGTAGGTTACAGTTAAATAGATGTAATTTAATAAAAATAACCCCAGATGATATCTTGAAAGACAAGATAATAATGGGTATATCAAAAAACGACCTGCGACAGAGACTGTTGTCAGACGACAAGTTAACCCTTAGCGATGTCATTAGTAAATGTAAAACTGATGAAATCACACTTCAACAAGTGCAATCGTTTAAAAACGAAACGATACATTTAGTCAGAAATAAAAAACCCAGCGTAGATAAACAAAGTAATACTTTTTCTTGCAATAGGTGTAAAACTACGCATGGCCCCAAAAGCTGTCCAGCTTTCGGCAAAGTGTGTGAGTTATGCAAGAAAAAGGGACACCTAGGCATAGCTTGTAGAAGTAAAAACAAAAAAGTTACTCATGATAAATATAATAATAAATATAGCAAAGGTAGTAAACGAATAAGTTGTCTAACAGAGGAAAACAACTCCGATACGATGAATTATGGGTCATTGGAAGCGTTAAATCTCACTGTGCTTACAGTTGATGAGGGCACAGACGATGGTTGGTACGAAGACATAATAATAAACAAAGTTACTGTTAGATGCAAAATAGATACGGGTGCCATGTGCAATGTATTAGACAAGACATTAACAGACAAACTCGGGTTAGAAATAGACACATCCAACACAAGAAATCTAGAAGCGTTCGGAGGAAGTCTAATCAAAGTAATTGGCGAAACCAAAATTAGTTGCACAATTAGGAATAAAAAACATATAGTCAAGTTCAAGATCATTAACGATGAAGGAATCCCAATAATTGGCCTTCATACCGCAAATGAGTTAAAATTGGTCAAAAGAATAGATGGGAATGACAAAGAACAGTCAAACAAAATATGTCAAATAAAAGACGACATCTTTAGAGGTGTAGGTAAAGTAAACCACTTCACCTATGACATAGATTTAATTCCAAATCCCAAATTCGAAATATCACCTCCACGTAGGATAGCATACTCGATCAGGGAAGACGTTAAAAAGCAGCTAGACAAAATGGTAGAATGGGGAATAATTAGGAGAATATCAGAACCAACACCAGTCGTCTCACCATTAGTGGCAGTAAAACAAAAAGGAAAATTAAGGATATGTATTGATCCATCTAATTTAAATAAAAACTTGCTCAGACGTCATTATCCGTTGAGAACTATAGATGAGATAGCGACAAATATAAAAGAATCAAAATATTTCACATTGTTAGACTGCCTTAAAGGATTCTGGCAAATCCCAGTTTCCAAAAGGACAGAAAAATATTTGGCCTTCGCTACACCCTGGGGCAGGTATACTTGCTGTCGACTGCCATTTGGACTTGCATCAGCTCCGGAAGTATTTCAGGAACTGATGTCCGGGCTTTTTGAAGGAAGAGAAAAAGTAGAAGTGTCAATGGATGACATTCTTATCCATGACTCTACACTCGAAGGGTGCCAAGCAAAAACGGAAGAAGTAATCCAAATCATGAGGAAATCGGGGTTTAAACTGAATAAAGAAAAATGTCTATTCAACGTAACTTCGGTCAAATTCTTGGGGCATAAGATTTCAGGAAAGGGTTTACAAATTGACGAAGACAAAATATCGGCAATAACAAACATTAAAATACCGACAAACGTGAAACAAGTGCAAAGACTAATGGGTATGATTAATTACGTCGCAAAATTTATCCCACAATGCTCCGAGGTAACAGCGCCAATCAGAGAACTTCTAAAGAAAAATACGGAGTTTCATTGGGACTTCGATCAGCAAAACGCATTTAAAAATATAAAAACCTTATTAAAAAGTACGCCAGTGTTGAAATATTACGACACTAACAAAAAGGTGAAACTATCAGTAGATGCGAGCAAATCAGCATTGGGAGCGGTTCTTTTACAGGATGAACAACCAATTGCTTACGCGTCAAGGTCATTAAGCAAAACGGAATCAGGGTATCCGCAAATTGAAAAAGAGGCTACGGCAATTAGATTCGGATGTAAAAAATTCCATACTTACATATATGGAAAGCAGTTGGAAGTTGAAACAGACCACAAACCCCTGGAGACGATATGTAAAAAACCGATAGGATCAGCACCACCGAGACTACAAAGAATTTTATTCGAAATAAGCCAATATAACCCAAAAGTGGTTTATAAAAAGGGTAAAGACATACCAATACCAGACTTATTGAGTAGAGATGTAGATAATCCACCATATGAAGATGAGGATGAACAACTCGAAATACACTTGCTAGTACCAATGACCGTAAACGCGGCAGAATTAATGATTCAAGACTACGAGAAAGAGTCGTACTATACAACATTAAGATCATACATAATGAATGGATGGCCGAAGGACGAACGAGTAATTCCAAACGAGATAAAACACTTCGGAAAGTTTCAAGACGAACTTTCGGTATACAATAAAATCATATTCAAGGGGCATAAGATAATAACTCCAAAAGGACAAATTCAAAAAATTATAACTCAAGCTCACGCCGGTCACCTAGGACAGCAGTCAACAATCAGACTTATAAGACAAAGTTTTTACTGGAAAAACTTGGATAAGGACGTGATTGATTACATAGAAAAATGTTCAGTCTGCGAACAAACCCAGAGGAATAAAATCAAAGAACCAATAACAATGAAAACAATACCAGAGTTACCATTCCAAATAGTTGGTACAGATTTATTTTCATATAATTCAAATACATACATTGTCATAGTAGATAGCTACTCAGGATATATAGATTTTAGCAAAGTCAATTCACTGGATTCCAAAGAAATAATAAAAAAACTTCAGAAATGGTTTTCGGTTCACGGTTGTCCTGAAATAGTAGAGTCGGATAACGGCCCGCAGTTCTCAGCACGAGAATTCAGACAATTTTCAAAAGACTGGAATTTCGAGCACAGAACGTCCAGCCCGCTATTCCCTAGATCAAACGGATTAGCCGAAAGAGCAGTTCAGACAGTAAAATTGTTACTAAAAAAATGTGAAAAGGACAAATCAAATCCGTATATGGCAATGCTCAATCTACGAAACACACCAAAATCAGGTGACTTAGGTTCACCCAATCAAAGATTAATCAGCCGAATTACAAGATCAACATTACCAATACCCAAAAAACAACTAGTACCAAAAACTGAAAATCAGGTAGCTGCCCAACTAAAGACAGCCAGAAACAAACAAAAAATGTACGCCGATAAAAGCACGAAAGAAGCAACACCAATCGAGTTAAATGATAGAATCAGAATGCAAATAAAACCAAGAGAATGGGTAGGTGGACGTGCAATACAATACGCAAATGCGCCAAAGTCGATACTCGTCCAAACGGACGACAACAAAGTTTACAGGCGAAACTATCATCACATACAAAAGACTAAGGCGGAAATACCAGTACAGCAAAAATCATTACATTATGACGACAGATTAAAACCAAACATCGTCGGTGAACACATCAATGAAGGAGTGTGTGACGGCGAGATTCAGGTGACTCAGTCGGGAATGTCGGCTAGTGAAGGAAACTGCAGGTTTGATCCAAACGTGCGACAGTCCAGATATGGTCGCATAATCAGACCGATAGAGCGCTTAAACTTATAAAACATAACTTTCGATTAAGACGATATAAGTTATACCTCAAATTTAAAGTTGAGGTTCATGAATTAACGTGTACTAACTTAGTGCTTATGCATTATTATGTTTATTATGAGTGAATTTATTAGTAACCTAAGATTGAAATTCGGTTAATGTAAAATAATTATAAGTTATAAGTTTATAAATAAAAAAAAAAAAAAAAAAAAAAAAAAAAAAAAAAAAAAACGAAAGATGTAACAATATAATAGTATAATAGTATAACAATAGAATACTACAATAATATAACACATGTAACAACATTATAATAGTAATAGAAATAACCCATGTAAACACTACAGGCAACATGAAGTTACGAAATGGAATAAATTAGTTTTTAGAATAACGTCAATACATAAAGACGTGTCTTTTATTTACCCTCGTCACAGTAGTTGCATCCCTTTAAATACTTTCCTGGTAATTAAATTTACTGCGGTAAAAAGGCTCGTCAAATATAAACTGCCATGTTTTTGTTGGCATTCAAGGTAGATAAAATGTTTTAATATAACGAGATTGAAAACATATTTCCTTTCAACTTCCATATATTTATGATATCTATTCATTCCCCGTTGACTAGACAAGACTCGTGTATTCTTATTATACGAGTATATGTATAAATACTTTAGTGTAGCTGCAGGCATCCTCAATATACTCGTATTGATCCCACATAAAAATGAATATTTTTAAATTTTAATCTTTGAATTGAAATAATTTTTTTTTTTTTTTGAGAGGGAAATTTTTTTTTCTTACATGCTTATCATAAGTTGCTATACTCCTCTCGAATCTATGTACATGCAAAACAAGTAAAATGTCTAAAAATAAAATTCTATGCTAGGGATGAGTGGATATGATCATAAACACACTATGTATGGCATTATATATAAAAAATAATAATAATAAAATTTACAAAATATGTTCTGACGAGTTTCAGTATCCCATTAAAATTCATAGATTTTTTTTGTCTATATAAAGATGAGAGCAAAACGGGTTAACTTACGAAAAAAGCTAACAATTTTTCAATGTTCGAATATTACAATTTAAATGGATTTTTTTTTTATGTTTGTACGACAACAATCGAATTCAATGATTGCAGTACGATGGTATACGCTTGGAGGATTTCGCACAAAACATTATTTGCTGCAACAATAAAAATTCATATTCATTAGGTTTACAAAGGCAGAGTAGCCAATTTTAACAACGTATGTGTATACAGTGAAGTGGAATGATATTCGAAACGTTGGGAAAGAATCGATTTTGATGTGGCGAAAAACTTTTTAGGATTTTATAACTATGCATATTTGTTCTAAATCTATGTTCTAGATCCGTTGGAGGAATCATTTTTTGGCAACCGCTACCTGTCAAAAATAAACTGTCAATATTGTTTCAGTTTCATTGTTTCTCATCGTTTGATGATAAATAATAAAACTCGATTAGTCAAAATGGTTACAGATTAAACGACAGGTGCTGACAATTAAAATATTATATGTCCGATTAAAAAAGGCAGGCGTAAGAAACTCTACTTCATCATTGCTGAAGTGATGAAAATTCTTCCAAGGTTAGTATTACGTCACCGACAGTTCTGGTTAGCGGTTTTTACTGATTTCACAGCGCTTTCCCAAAGGCCACCTTGAATAGGTGCTGGTGAAATAAATCGCCATGTAGCTTTATCCTTAATTTATAAACTTCTTCGAGATAGTTTTTATTGCCAATAAAATTGTAACTGTTGACACAGTATATAGTGTGACACAATCCTCGTCTGCTTGTGAATCGTACACATGTCGTATATCGTTCCCTATCTTCAGGTAACTGATCCATTAGTAGACCCATCAATTTTGATTTCTGCTTCAAACACTTTTTAAATTTCTGTCACGTCTCTGCTTATGATGATCCAGATGAAATATATAGTCTAACCTAACTTAACAATAATTGTGTACCGGCCTCCAACTCTCATGATTCCATTGGTTTAAATGGATTTAGCTGCCGCAGACAGCTTTTGACTGGTATATTTTTGAAATTTTAAAGGCTGTGGTCCTTCTCCGGAAACTGCTTGGTTTTTTCGATTCACCGTTTCAAGTTCTTCCGCAATGTCAACATTCCAATTAGTCTCTGTAACGGGTGGCACTTCTATGTAATTGTCCATAGCACAGGTTTGCACCTGGGTCTTGGTCAATACACCTCCTTTCTTTATCCGTTTCAGTTTCCAAATTATTGAAAAATCTGAAGACATAAGGCAATATCCTTTTTAGCCTAACACAACTGGAATATTTTTTGCTTAGTTAATGAATTACATCCTGTGGTTGGGCGGTATCATAGGTGACACTTATGATATTATAGACGTCGATTTTGATTTCTTCTCTTGTTTCGGGTATTTTACTTTGATCTGGGCAACTTTGTTCGGTCATTACTGGCTATACTGGTTCGTTCCATCACAGCTTGTTATTTACAATTTCTCCTGCTGATCAACCTCTAGTTGTGCACTCTGTTTGGACGCTATTGAACTCATCTATAGATGCCTATGATTTCTGCCGTTCGATTACCTACAAATGTTGTCCAACGCTTTGGTTGATTGGACAACCAATCAAGGACGATTTTCGATTCATAAAAAACCCGTGCAACGTTATACTGTTTAACGTCATGATACATCGGGGAATCTTAATTTCGAAGTTCTATCCACGAGGATTGTGTTCTTGCTGGCAGCTCACTAGTCCAAATATTTTTTTTTTGGTTTTGAACCCTGCAATCTTTTTCTGGGGCCGAACCTCTCCCAACTCTTCCGCGATTAATTTTTAACGTCCTACCTTACGCTGTCAACAGCCAAATCCAGGACGCACGAATACATGTTCGATTTTAAATCCATTTGCACATTGCATTGCTCCAGTCAGCCTGTACTGACATGGACGATGGTTCGGCCAATGGATTCTGCACTCCAACAGGGGGTCATAGTTGTGATCTTCGTCATCACCGATCGTAATCTGGTGATGAAAAATCCCTTTGGCAACCCTCCCTCGTTGGGATTCGAACCTAGTACCTCCCGTCTGAAACAACGTAGCTTTAACCACTGCGCCAATTGCTCGGTCAAATAGTTTTCTGCTACCACAAGCTTTGCAACAGAAATTTTATTCTTTATGGTGATCGGAGAAAACAACCTCAGCGGATTGAAAATTTTACTCGTTTCGGATAAATATGCACTTGGTAAATAAACTGATCAGTATTTGCATCCCATGACCGGTTCTATTTGTGGATATTTTCCTTTAATTGAAGCACTAAATTTGCTGATACATATTTTAAATATCTCTTACAAGTACGTAAATATGCTGCCGAAATCGAATAAGTATTTGGAATAAGCTTGATTGGATGGAGGGACCTGCCATGCGATTTCAGTTTAAAGACACACCGGTAGTTTATTTAGCTGACGCGTTAGAAACTACGCGTAATTTGGTTATGTTGCTACTTCCTTTGAATACTCCATAATGTGGCAGGATATATGATTTTTACAGTTATGCGCTGTTCATATGAGAATTTTTTTGCTCATTTTGCTTTAAATCTCCTTTCTACGGCAAGTAACCTCTCTAGTTAATTTAACCCTTGGGATTTCAGTGTTTCCTTAAATGGCAATTTTGTAATGAATCATCCATCTTTCGTTCGTTGTGTGGTTGCGGTAAACCATTCTTTACAACTCTGCTACCTTGGTCGTGTGGCTGGCTTGTGTGACTTCTTGGGCTGTCCAAAATCGTTGCAACGTAATATCTATCTCAATAATGGTAGCAAATGATTGAATGGCTTCTTTTGTACTATTTTTTAATGCACCTCCTACAATCCAGCTCAATGGGATTTTATTTGCCCAAAAACCATTTCTGCTCCATACAAATATCAATTGTTACTGTTTTGTAAAAATTAGGATCCGCTAACTCGATATTGGATAAACCTTCCAAACTGCTGAGATTTATTTCGACAAATAAATGTCCGCCGCTTTCTTTACCAATTCCTGGTAACAAACTTCTGCAATTTTTTCTTAGTATAGCCTTAATTTTTGGATCATCGATTTGATTATAAAGGAGGCTTGTGAAGCTATTTCCAACTTGACATGGTCTAGACATACCCATCTCGTTCAATATGTCCACTACTACTGTGGGTAGCACGGCATACACTTTATGCAGAATGGTCATGCGTAGGCTCATTTGCATATCATTACGTCGGTAATGAGTTAGGGTTATGGTTTTTGTAGTTTTTCAGGTTGCATCATTATTTATTTCTGCATTGGCAGGAACATTGGTGGCACCTACCTTTGGTGGCACCTACCTGAGGCATTTCAGGTCCTTGCCACCAAGAATGCAGATTGTCTAGCTTTTTGGGATATATATCTTTGGACCCATGATCTGCAGGATTGTCGACAAATCTTGCCTTAACACTGCCCAGGATTTTTTTTAGTATTTGGCATGTTCTGTTGGCTACAAAAGAATTCAATTTTGCAAGTTAACACTATAGAAGAATCTGTCCAAGCATAACATCTTGAGGTAGGATCTATTGTTTCTTTCACCGTAAATATCAATTTAGATATTAGATAAGCATAAAGCACATAGTTCCAACCTCGGTATTCACAGCTTTTTTAGTATTTAGGTATTTAGACAGCCTTTACTGACATGAACAATGGTTCGGCTCATAGATTTTGCACTCCAACAAGGTTCATCGTCATCACCGATCGTAGTTAAGTGATCAAAATCTCCTTTCGCCGGAGGAAACTCTCCCCCGGTGGGATTCCAAATCGGCCCCTCTAGATCCAAACAGTTTTAACCACTACACCAATTTCTCAGTAATTTCAATATGTTCAATATGTTCTATTTTGTTTCTACATGGTCAATGTGAATTCCTCGAAGGATGTCTCCCATATGCTCATCTCCGCAGTCTATATTTGACCACTTTTCTAAAAGAAAAGTATTTGAAAAACTTTCATAACAAACAATATTATATTATATTATTATATATTATTTTACCAACTTATGTATTTTTTAGCCAACTTATGTATTTAGTTTGAGGTATACAGCAAATATGGCAGATTTAAAAAATTCCAAAAGTTAGGATCTCCAATTGCTTTTATATATACCATGCTATATCCGGATGTAGTTCCCATTAAAATATTTCCTGTTTCCGAACTGGACAAAATGGTGGAATAATGGTGGTTTCTTTGCAGGAACCCATGTTTAGTTCATATAACTATTTTAAAAAATGTTATCTGTCCGAATTTCTTCACACAGCACTGTACAACGGTATGTTTATAGGATGATTTCATTTTTTTTATTTTTATTGTTATACACATTTTTTTTTACCAAACTTATTACCATTATTTATGCTTTTTATGTTGTTTTTTATGTATATACGTGAGATAGTTAGCTTTTATGTTTTATGATATTCGTTTGCGCTGAAAAAATAAAATAAAATAAATTCTATATATACAACAAACGTATAATTGAATTTGCCAATTTCATTTTGTGAAAAGCACTAAACATTTTTTTGTTATCAAAAGCTCATATTTAGAATACAAAAATATCGTAGATGATTGAACGATTCGATAAACGATAGTTTACAATAAATTAATTAAATTATTGCATTCAATGAATAAATGTAAATGTGCCATAAAAAAAAGTTGAACTATTTTCAACTATAAATATTTGATGCATGATTGAACTATAGTTAAAATGTATCTGTTCTTGAATTTCTATAGATTGCTTTCAACCATTGAGTAAATTTTGCATAATATACTCGTATATAATAACAAAAAAATGGTAAAATAATGTCACTCTTCGATGTGTCGTGACAAAATGGAACCGCAACGGATTTGTAGGGTGTGTGTGTGTGTAAAAAAAATTAACATCATAAATTAATCAAAGCATAAATTTCATAATTTTAATTTTTATACCACCCCCATTTCGTATATGCAAATTTTCTAGAAATGACGATGAATATTTTATAAATTTACATCAATCATATTACGTAAACAACCCTTCATCGGTGCTCATACCCTAAAAATAGGTTCAATGAACAAATTATTTTTCGTAATCAATTAATTAGAAAGATACACACGCAAAAAACAAATACACCCACCGCAAGTAAAACAATCGAAAAATACATTAATGTGTTAATTACCATAAGACCGAGAAAATTATATTGATCACGCCGAAGTGACAATTGATAAGGTCGTCGAATTAGCACGATACATCATAATTCAATTTGAGATCAATAATTAGAAGTCGTTATGTTAGTGCGTCAAATGTTAACTTAAGTTTTGTGGAATACTTCCAGTGGGAAAAGTATATAAAATTTTTATTTGTATTATTTTAATAATTTGTCATGAAGCTTGAATTTACCGAGCAATTGGCGCAGTGGTTAAAGCTGCGGTGTTTGGGCCGGGAGGTACCGGATTCGAATCCCAACGGGGGAGGGTTGCAAAAGGGATTTTTCATCACCTGATTACGATCAGTGATGACGATGAACACAACTATGACCCCCTGCTGGAGTGCTGAATCCATGGGCCGAACCATCGTCCATGCCAGTACAGGCTGGCTAGAGCAATGCAATGCACAGATGGATATTTAAAAAAAAACGCGAACCTGTATTCGCGCGAGCTCGATTTGGCTAGTAATGGCGTAAAGTAGGAAGTTAATTAACCGCGAAAGAGTTGGAGAGCTTCAGCCCTAAAACAGATTGTATAGGATAAATACTGAAAAAAGGTTGAATATAGTGTTCCTCATTAAATATTTTATAAATTTCAGTAGAATACTTTCAGTGAACTGAAATCAAAACTGAAACTTTGTTACATTCTCAGAACACTTCCAGCAACATTTTAGTGCCACTTTCAGGAGCATACTTCCAACGGTAAAATCAAGATTTTTTTAAGGAACAGTTTTTTGAGGGCAGATTAAACTGTTGGTTTGCAATTTGACTTATTATTCTATGTATATACTTATCAGGAAGCTTAAAAAACATTGTTAAATACTAATTGGACTTTTTTATATACTTCCAATGGAACCTAAAATTGAATTTAATTCTCAATGAAAATTTTTGAAAATTTTAAATTTTAAATTCACTAAAAAAGTTTTTTTTTTTTTGCCAATAAAAACCTGCTTTAAATTTGTTAAATTATTTTTAAAAAATGATAAATATTTAAATAATTTCTGTAAATTACTTCCAGGGCATTGTCAAAATTAAAATTTACTTTGTTTCCTCAGAACACTTGCAGAGTCTTTGTCAGAACCATTTTTTTCACAATATTTTTCGCAGCTGCTTCACGGTGTATGAGCGTTTGTTTATCATGATCATGCCGCTCTTTAATAATCTTACTATCTTCCAGTGCAAGATTAAATTTATTCTGGAAAATACTACTGCGGCGTTTATTCAAAAGCAGAATAATTCATGTGGTGACTTCTTTGTTACCGAGTTTTTAGTCGTATTATTTTTCTACTGTATTGGACGAAGTTTTGATTCCCAATTTTGTTTGTTACTCTCACTTATAATCGTACAAAGTGCGATTCAACAAAGCCCAATTTCTTCGTTTTACTTGTCCATACAAAGTTTACTCCACATAAGATGAAATATACTTTTTGACGTAGAATCTCATTATTACCTAAGCCAAAATTGCTTCCTTAAAATACCAAGAATCTTCTCAGCACCAAAATGTCCAGATGAATAAGCTCTCGTTACCACCCAACTGCGAAGACATATACTCGGAATCGTTCCACGGATTCTACAACTGCCAATGTTTCCAACTCATAACTGTGGTAATTTTGTTTCATGACGTTCATCTTCCGGCAAAAATAAGCGACTGATGTTTTAACTCTTTCTCGCATTTCCAAATTCGCGTAATTTTTAATATTTTATCTGCGATAGCTTTGCATATTAATGCCAATTCCCTTTCTAAATCAACGAATTAAACATAAATAAATCATTCTAGGTTTTTTTAATTTGCAAAACACTTTGACTATATTCTTAGCTTCGATTGTCAATTGTCATGAAACTTTGACACATATCATAATATAAACACAAATAGTACTACCATCATAAGAGAAAAACAGTTTACCCATTGATGTTCCAGATGTCGGTCGATAGAATATCGTCAACATTTAGAATAAATAGATGACATTTAGGCGAGTACGTCAATGGGTTAACATACCATAGTGGTACTGTGTGTATTTATATGATGCACATATCGTTTGAGGGTTCTTTACATTCCAATAATTGTAAAGATTTTTTATTAAAGGCGCCATCTCTGAGTTAGTATCGGGACTTAATCGTGTAATAACGAAAGTTTTGCAGAATACATCCAGGGGGAAAAATATAAAATATCCCTTTGTACTTATAAGTACTTTTAAGTACTTCCAATAAAACTTTGAATTGAATCTAATCCTCAATGGAAGTTTTATAGTCAATATAATACCTGCTTCAAATTGGATTATTTCACATCCAATTTTATGCCATAGCTAGCCAAATTGAGGAAGCACGGATATGGTTTCGCTTTAAATATCCATCGGCACATTGCATTGTGTTGGAATTCAAACTCGGTACCTCCAAACCTAAATACATTAGCTTTAACCACTGTACCAAATTCTCGGTTTTAGAAATTTTGAATTCACTTTCCATTGATAAATACTTAACACATTTCTGTAAAATACTTCGAGTAGATCAAAAACAAAAGAAAATTGTCGATGTCATTAACATCATTGATTTACTATTCCTTTTGTTTATTTTTTGGAAGAGTCTGTCAGAAAGGCTTAATTTAAAACTTTACTTCAACTGACACGATTGTGTAGGTTCAGTTCAAGTTACCGTAAATTTAAGAAAAATTGATACCCACACCTGTGAGTATATTAAACTAAAGCTATAGGGCTACCATTATTCTCGCAAGTTTATCAAAAAATCAGTCCTGTGAATACCCATACGACTGTCTTGTGAGTACCCCTACGGGTTTCTCCTCTTTTTCTAGGCCGTAATAGGTTTTTCAACAACTGCCCTATTCGGTTTCAAATAGAAAATAATACCTTGCCTAGTGACCAAGAACCTAGATTATCTGTCCAGATTATCTGGATGCCAAAATGCTCTATCAACTCGGTAAGAAATGATCAGCAACCCAACGTCATTTTTGATTGGTGGAAAAACTACTTCCAGCGACCTGATTGCAGTTTGACTGTAAAAATATTCGCAATATCATTCGTAGATATTACATTATGCTTCAACCAAGTCCATATTTTACCAACCACTAACACTTTAGCTTGGTACATGCTGCAGAAGTCAGGTAGACAAACTGATTATTGTGGAGTGACCAGGCTGAAAATATTCCCATTAAAACATGGCAGCTTTCTTAATTCTATTTTTATGAGTAGTCTGTCATAGCTGTCACCAAAACGCTTACTCCGTACATAAGAATGCTTTATTTACTCTTACTATTATGTTAGGCGTCCAGTTCTGTCCTAGATAGGTTGATTCCCAGTCAACTGCATACTTGTAACCCCACTCAGCCCCCCCCCCCCCAAATGATGAATGTTAAAAAAATTAACAAAATTATAATTGGATCCCGTAATAATATATTACCAATCTAACTTCATTATTACATACAGATCTGACCATGAATACTGTTCACAGATTATAATTATCTCAAGGTGTATCGAAGAAAAACAAAATCAAAAAAACCAAGACAACCGAAAAATAATTTTCTAACCACCTAACGATTCGTTTGTATGTCACATTATTAAATTATAATTCAAATAGAAATATAAAGAAAAATCGGAAAAATGTGTAAACACACACACACACACACACAGAGACAAACAGACCAAAAAAAAAAAAAAGTTTTTCCGCATTGAACGTGCCAATTGTGCTATACAGACATTTTTATATATTCAAAAGTCGTGCACGCAATTTTTTATTTTCTAATTTTATTTTTAAAAATTACAGATGATAGTGAATATTACTTACTGTTCACTATGGTATCTTCTGTGCCAGGTTGATTTATTTTAAGTACACAACGGAAAATGTTTTGTACAAATTAACACGATCGGTAGATTAATCAAAATAAATTAGAACACTTAGATATATACGAGTCGCACTTTAACAAACTTGACCTAATTGTATTTGTTTTTTTTTTATGATGTTTGTCACAATGACATGACTATTTGTTATGTTTTTGACCAATAGATTTGTATATAGTGGGTTCAAAAGGTTGTCTCGATTTGTGAATTCGCAGACGATTACCGTAAATCAAAATAAATCTTTCTGGAAATTTATCTTCATGGTAAACTTGAAAACTCCGTTTTGATGCGCTACAGTTATCCTGTATTTGCTGAATGTCAGATATTTCACACATTTATATATATATATATATATATATATATATATATATATATATATATATATATATATATATATATATATATATATATATATATATATATATATATATATATATATATATATATATATATATATATATATATAAACATACATATTGTGACGATTATGACTGGCATACAACACCAGCAACATGTAAATTGGCAATAGCGGGATGGTTACAGCGTTGGTGTACGAAAATAACGTACAATGGTTCGAACGTCGTCATGGCCAGTATTTTCTTCTTGTTCGTCCTCGTTAATTGCTACTTGCCGATTATTTCGTCACGTTCCATCGTCGTAACAAGTAGTTCGGCTTCCTGTTGCTTAACTAGCGGCAATCTTCTTGGCGCTTGTCGTATTGGAGTTGCATTTCCTGTGTGGATTCGATGTTGAACTATATAAGTTTTCCATATGTCATTCTCATTTGGCGAAAACGTCAGCCAACCCTTCCAGTACTTTTATTGCTGCTTTTGCCTTCCCTACTGCCAGATGATCACATTAATGACTGAATGATCCATTTTTTTGCTGGGTGTATCGATTTGTTACGGTTTTTATCAGATACGTAATTTGTGATGAAAACGACTTCCTCAGCTTTACCAATCACCACGCCTTCGTTGATCACGCCATCAGTCGCACTCACTTTCATTAACCTTACGGGTATCTTTGGCAAGAGTTTCATGTATAATGGACCTTCGTTCATTATTTTAGTTAGCTCCACTATTCCCAACTTGCTACCCCCAAAGTCACCATAGAATCTGGCATAGATACCTTTTTCAGACTTTGGTGGTATCTCCACTCTTTCTTCCGTGATGACCCGTAACCCGTCGTGCTTCCAATCAACTGCACCATAGCTGTCCTTTTGTAGTGGTACTTCCACATTGTGCCTATTCAATACTTGGTTCTTTAGGTCAAGTGACATTTGGTGCTCCGACATAAAGTGTAGGCCTAGGATGCATTGTTTAGTTATTTCGAAAGCAAAGAATCGACGTTGAAACCGTATTCTTCCGATAGTGACTAATAGGGAACACTCTACTTTCACTCTTTCCATACGCTCTTGTGGCACCATGTCAGGATGAACAACCGATCTGGAAGCTCCAGTATGCAATGTGAATGTGCACGGTTGTTTTCAGTCCTTCTCTAGTTGAGCAATCTGAACAGTGACCCTGGGGCTTTGTCCCAATTTACCCAGCTTTCGCCCGCAAAGCATGTGGACCTAGTTTTCCGGATACTTACTATGGAGGTGCGTCAAGCACTTTGCGTCCTCCTGTTTTGCACCTATCTGTCTGACTTTTTAATATTTTTTCTCACCACCCTCTCGCTGCCCCGGCCTGCCAGTTGCTGGTTGTTTACAATTCCTGATGTAGTGTCCGGGTTGTTGGCATCTAACGCACCTTGATTGGGAACGAGATCTCCGTCTTATGTTCTAGAAGCCTTGTCGTGTGGTCTTCGAAGTTTTGCTTCTACCATGTCTACTATTTGAGCTATATCGTCCACTTCGAGCTTGCGCAGTTTATGGGAATTCGTCGTTTTAAGGTGGTTCTGACTGCTTCGAATTCCAAGGCTAATGCTAGAACCTCGTTTCTTTCCTTTTGCCGTCATTCTCAAGTGGAGTTTCAATTGGTTGTCTTCTACGGCGTTGATAAACGTATCTACTGCTAACCCATTTAACACATCCAAAGGAGCGTTACGTAAACTTGCCGCACTAGCTTGGTTATCTATCGTTCCATATCTTGGAGGTGTTCTTCTCGCTGCTGTCTACGACTATGCAGCTGTATTTTGCCTAGTTCTTGACGTGAGACTGCCCGTGTCTTAGCTCCAGCTTCCTTCAATATTCTTTTACAGCTCTTCTCTATTGCAGGTACAGTCTGGAGTACGTCTGTTGCCTTTCCTCGTAGTGCCAGAATTAATGGGTTTTGGTTGCTCACTCAGTCCCATCCATTATTTTGTACTGCCGCTTGAAACTGAACGTTGAAGTTTGCGATTGGCGAATCACCATCGAATGATGAGGGTTTCAAAAATCTCTTATGGGCACCAGTAGATGGTTCATTAACAATCGTCTAGCTGCTTCCTGGGAAAGCTACATTGTCGTGAATATAGTTCTGCTGGTGGTCTTCCAACAGTTTCATTTTGCCCTCAAATTATTGCAGCCTTAAACTGGGTTTTTTCTACGGCCATGTTTTCTACGGCCTTCCATTTTGCTTGTAACTTCTGCCACGTCTGTCTCTAACTCTCCCATTCTTCCTAGCAGGGACAATTTGACCTCATCTAGCTTCTCATTTTGTTGTTTTACTTCAGTGCTTAGCTGTTGGTTCAGCGCTAAGCTGTTTAATTTGTAACATCAAAGCTTCGCGAACTGTCCCGATATTTGTTGTTTCGTTTGCTAATTCGACTGAGTTGCTGTAGCTTCCAGCACTCTTAAGACTTTCACGCATGATGGTTATGGTGTTAAGGCCCTTCCTGTTGGTGATAATGATTGGGTTCTGCTGACGTATATTACGGTTGTCGTGATGATGCCGACTCTCCTCCTTCGCTGCCAGTTTTTTGCCCTTCAATTTTCACTGCTTTTTGAAGCATTAAATATAGGTCCGTCTTATTGCCTTTCGTGGGCAATCCTTGCTCTCCAAATCATCTCTTAACTGCTGTGCTGCGGACGCGTTGATGTTTTTCATCGCTCTCTTTTGCAAAATCCCACTTCTGACACCAATTGTTACGATTTTATATATATATATATATATATATATATATATATATATATATATATATATATATATATATATATATATATTTATGTATATATATATATATATATATATATATATATATATATATATATATATATATATATATATATATATATATATATATATATATATATATATACATATAAAATAACAATAAGTTTATTTTGTCAAACTATTGTTAGGATTAATAGACTCAATTTTAATTTTAAATTAGTCACGTTTTAATTTTGATTCTAAATTTGGTTCAATACGAATTGGAAAATTGATGAAAATTACATTTGTTGAGTGGATATATAAAAATCGATTTCATAATTTTTCCAATTAAAAATTGTCTTTTTTCCAACACCAATGTGTATTGACTATTTTTAGACTCACATTATTGTTCCATCGAAATTAAATCATTCGACTACGTTCTAATTTCGCCATGAAAACATATACCTATGTGCATATTGCATAATAATTGTATTGTATAATATTATTGTCAATATATAAAATATACATATATAGAATTTATGAAACCTAATAAATTTAAATAAACTTTATACTGATAATCCAATTATTGAATACCGAAATCGCACACAAAATATATTATTATACAGAATTAGTACAGGGGCAAACATTTTAATATATTTTCAATTATAATTCAATGTAATTAAAATTTAACATAATTTTTTTTTTGGTTTGATTTAATTTGTTTTATTAAACTATATGTATGCACAATAATAATTATTATAATATTATGTAATATTACATTATTATAATTTTTAGTAATAAAATTTTAATTATTATTTTTTGAAAATATTTTAAATCATTGTTGTTAAAATATTAAATCAAGATTAAAAAAGTTAATCTCAATTATGTTAATTAAACCTGTACGTCACATCACTAAATTACAACTTCTCATATGTAGGATTAATTCTTCGATCAAATGCTCTTAAAAAACTATGTTAAAATTTTTTATGTTATTTGCTTGACACCTGCCGTTAAATTGTTGGCTTAAATATACCGCGGTCCTGAGTTCGATATTTGCCACTAACCACAATCCCTTGACCACCTACAACGATCATTTGTACGATCAATTGTACGAATATGGTCTGAAAGATCTTGTAAAAAATCTCTGTAACGGGTTAACTTTGAACTGTACTTTTATTTGGATTATTTGGATAATAAAAGCGAGATTTATCACATCTCGCTTTGATATATGAAGAATTACGTAGTATGCTAGTCGATTTGTTAATTAAATTATTCGATTACTGGCAACCTACCTCATTATCGCAAAAAAATATCGTAACAAATATATGGCAGTTTTTTGTCGCATTACAATGATATCGCAAACAAAAACAATGTAGCATCAATATTTCGCTTACACAAAAACTATCGAAGAAATCATGTCGTCATGTGTTTTCCGCATGCTACTATAATCGCAAAAAATAGAATGCCAACACAAAATAATCGCTAAAAAATATTTCACCACAAAATTTAATTGTTTTCTTTATAAATTTTACTTTAAATCAGTAAAAGACCCGAAATTCCAGCTAATTTGAAGATATGACTTGATGTTAGACGATATTTCGTCATTCGTACCATTTACAGAAATCCATCACATTGCGCAATTAAAAACTGCGCGTGTTTTTATTTCATAATGCGCATTTATTTTTTGAAGAAGCAAAAGAAAAACAAACGTACATATTTGTTTTTATTTTGGTATTTATGGAAAATGTCAAAACCAACAGTATTGTATAATTATCAGGGATGTGTGTCGGCACATATTCATTTATTGTCGACGTTGACGCGTCAACATTACGTCGGCGTCATTTTTAAGTCAACCATGACGTAATGTCAAGAAAAAAAATAATTGTTTTTTTTTTGTTTTTGTTTTTGGTTCCCTCTTTTTGCTTTTTCCTCTCAAATGCTTAGTGTATCAGAAAACTTTTCGAACTAAACTTTGCAAAATTCGAAGCTTCCGCTATTGTCTCATGGACGAAAGCTGAAAAGTCAATCGACGAGGTTACTTTTTAAAGACTTCATTTTAGACGTAAATTAATGTTTTGAATTTGTTTTGACGTTAGTACATAAACAAAATCAAATAAAGAAGAAATGGAAAAATGGCCGGATCGCACCCTTTTCGAAGAAATTTTATTTGTTTTTATACAAATTGTATACCTATAGTTAATAAATTAAGTTCTATTTATACATAATTCTGTGTAATAAATTACATCTGCTCCCGCTCAAAATTATCGTGTAAGCAAATATTGTGCATTACATGCTACATTGTCCGCCATCATGCTTGTATCATGCCAAATGGATTTCTGACAGCACTTTAGAACTTGGTAATTTAACTTGTGTTAACTAATTTTCTAATGCAGGTAAATTACCTCCTCTAATAAACGGTATTACATTGGCTAGAGTAGGAAAATCATATTTTCAAATATGATTAGATATTCCATAAGGCCTCATCATACATGAAATTCGGGCAGCCACAACAGAGGTATAGACATTTTTCAAAGCTATCACATACCGTCATTAAAATAATGCTGTAATCTAATTATAAGTTTTATAAATTACTAATGTTAATCGTCTTTATACTTTGTTTAAGTGGCCTTAAAAGTCAGCAAACTTTTTGTGTACAACAAAACTTGGCTGATTTAATGGGGCAATATAATTTGTTTGTTACAATAAAGTATTTAACTTTTATTACCGAACAATTGGCGCAGTGGTTAAAGCTGCGGTGTTTGGGACGGGAGGTACCGGGTTCGAATCCCAACGGAGGAGGGTTGCAAAAGGGATTTTTCATCACTTGATTACGATCGGTGATGACGATGAACACAACTATGACCCCCCGTTGGAGTGCAGAATTCATGGGCCGAACCATCGTCCATGCCAGTACAGGCTGGCTGGAGCAATGCAATGTGCAGATGGATATTTGAAAAACGCGAACCTTTATTCGCGCGTCCTCGATTTGGCTAGTAATGGCGTAAAGTAGGACGTTAATTAACCGCGAGAGAGTTGGGAGAGCTTCGGCCCTAAAACAGATTGCATAGAAATAAACAAACAAACAAACTTTTATTAAGTTTTAAAATTAAATTTTACAAAAGTTTAGTTGAACGTAAGGCACAACAAAGACTTCTACGCTAGTGACATATTTTGACATATTGCTTGAAGTAATAGTATAGCGAAAAGTTTAGTTTGAAAATTCTTCTGAGGCACACAGCATAAAACTATTCCGAATTTTCCGTTAATTTTTTATTTTCTTTTACATTCGAATAGTAAGATGCCATAATTTTACAATTACTGGGCCAACCAGCGATTCAGCATTCAGCAACAACTTTAAGTAAGAATACGATAGATGGATTCCACATGTTACTGACTAGTGTAATCTTTAAAAACTGATCGAAACTTTTTAATAATTTGTCATTTAACAAAGTTAACAGAGCAAAAATTACGAAACAAACTGGAAATGTCAAATAATTTTATACGCAACCTCAAACCAAGGCAACTTGTTGAAATTGCTATAAAAAAAGTCGCTGGTTAGTCAATAAGACAGAACTTTAGATAACATAAATCTTAATTTTTCTTAAGCTTAGACGAAAAATGTCACATTCTTTGAAAAATTTCAAATGTCACTATGGTTACACCTTTAGATTAGTATAAATCCCCTAAAGTCATTTAGTATTTTTTGATTATTTGTGATGAAACTATTATTTTTAGCTGATTATCTCTTATCACAACTGCCGGACTAATTGCGTTGAGGAACTTGTTACGATTGCTCGTAAACAGATTTGTCTCCCCGTCCTCGACCCGCAGCTTTGACCGGCTAACCTCAGTCCAGAGGGGTGGATGTTAATGTGGTCGAGGTCCGATGGAGACTTAGGGGGCTGCGATCACAACGAAATTAACACACACATACGCGGCACTTGGTAACGATATCTCCCTGACCAGCTATGACAAAAAAAATTACTCCACCATTAGGTTGTTACACTACGCCCAGGTGAATATATGTATATTTAAAAGAAAAATATTGTAACAATAAAACTTTATAAGAACAAAAAAAAAAAAAATTAATTAATTGGAGATGTTTGTCTTGTTTCCTTCGTAGCGACTCTTACACGGCTCCAGAGCTCTTCCACCGGATCAGAGCTGTAAAGAAAGAACCCAAAAAAACCGTACCAAATCTCAATCACTAACAACTCAGTGACGTATTCAAAATTTCATTACACAATATTTTAGAACAAACAAAAAAATTTTAGTTATACAACCTATAGTGCGTTCAACCCATATACAGACACAATTTCACATATATTATCAGGCACGTTCTGATTCCATTCCCGTTCTGCCGCCACGTTCCTCACAGGCTGTTATTCAAGATCCGGATATGAATAAATTCAATTTAATTGCTCTTGTGGTTGGTTGCAGAAGAAAAGGCTATCACAATTCCCACGTTCACTCGCGGCCTCAATAAAGGTGTCCAATTGATACACCACGCTGGATACCACCGTAAAATAGGATGCCACACCCGAATAAGACGCGTTCATGCGGTTACGCGTTGAGAATTTTTCTCTTACGGTTTTATCAATTAATAATTATACTAATTATAATTGTAGTTGTATATAAATTGTTTTGTTTCCATTTAGTAGTGGTGAGTCGTCGTATTTTACTTCGATGTAGTTTTTTTGTGGACTTAGCTATTATTCTATAAGTTATAGTTATAGCTTTCGTCGATATTTTCGTTTGTGTAGAATCACTCAATAGTGATAAAAACAAATTTAATATTATACTACTTGAACGTTTGTACACCGTACACAATATTTACACAACCGATCTCTTTCATTACCAAAACTTGACTCCCAAAAAAAAATCAAAACTCACACCACCCACCAATCCCAAAAACGATTTTTCTATTTTTTATTTTGTTTTGTCCACCACCGTTCATCCAACATGTTTATCCCGTTCATTAGATTATTTTATTTTTTTTTCCTCATCCGCTAACGCTGGGGATTTAAACCTTTTTCTTTATTTTATTTTTTTTTTTTTGCGTGTATCACTCCGTGATACGTAACAAACTTAAGAGAAAAATGAAACATTTTGAAATATTTAAAAGAAACAAATATTAAAGATCTAAATGTTTTTTGGAGTTCGGCCAGAAACCGTTCAAAAATTTCAGACAGTTTCGGACAACTTGGAAATTCCAATTTGAGCCTTTATCAAAAATTAAACTACAAACAAAAAGAAACAAACAAAACTAGTATTTTTCTAATTTGTATTGTTGACGCGTCAACAATTCACGTCGACAAAATTTGATATTGTTTACTCTACAAAAACGCGTCGACAATTATTGTTGACGTCGACGTTTGTTGACATCGCACATCGCTGATATTTATGCAAGCCTTCATGATTGGCTAAACCGTGAATATTATTAAATAATATAACTACTATTTGTTTTATTTTTCGTATTCATTTATTTTAATTTTTTACGTACAATGTGTATAACAAAATTACAATGTATATATATACAATTTAGTAGTTATTTTTTGTTGTGTAAGTATTGAAATTTCACGGCTTGCTTAAACAATTGTATATAATGTATGTATAATTATTTCCCTGTTAAACAAAATTCCTTGTTTTTTATTTAAAGAATTCGACTGCAAAAGCCAACCGCGCTTTGCGAGTGACTACTGTATATTTCCTGAAGATAGCAAGAAACAAGTGATAATTATGCAAAATTACAACAACAATTTAGTTTTTTCACAAGAAATAGATACGAAAACAAAAATCGAAATCCATGTAGGAAATAAATTTACAAATAAAAATATTGCATATGCAATATTTTTATTTAAAACGATATTTTTCTGCGTTATTTGTGGTTTGCAATATTTTTGTCTGCGGAATTATTTTTTGCGTCTTTACTTTAAGTATAATTACTTTATCGATTTTATTATCAATTGATGAAAGAGCATTCGACATTTTTGTTATGCGATTATTTTACCTGCTAGAATTTATCAGCGAAATTTTGGTTGCGAAATTGTATCTACAAAAATACGATAGGGAGCCTTAAAACAAATAAAATGGGCATTTTCTTCAACAACTTTCGACAAAGTCTCTAGTTGTACAAGGTGAAAATTGCAAAGTTGCAGCAAATTGGTAAATCTGCAAATGTCGTTTTAATCTGAATAATCTTAACCCAGATGGTAAAAAAATTTAATCATCTGGTCATCATTGCGCACTCATAATGCGTTAACTCATAATGTGTAATGAAATCAGAGAAACAGCTTTCAAAAAAAAAAATTACAAAAAAAAAAAAAATTGGTAGTACATTGTTTGACTTTCGAATTACTATCAACGAGTAAAACACTCACTTAGTATGTGCTCTGAAATTTCTACCTCTTCCAAACGGAAATAGTCTGATCAAAGATATGGATTGTCTAAGGCTGGGAATACAGTTCCAATAGGTCAAGCACTGTATATTTTTTTATACAGTGCTTGACCTATAAAAAGTGCTTGACCTATCCCCCTCTGCGAATTTAACTTTTTTGCAGGCGAATTGAATAGGATTCAGAGGTTTCTTAAAGTAACTACTGCATTTAGTAGAGAAACTTTTCTCCATTCAAACATGATGTTTTTATATGAAAACTGCTTCAGAACAAGTTGTTCCTGAGGTGCGGTCGCTAACATTGATGGATGTAAAATTAATGACCGGACTAAGTGTTTCCAGGTAGTCAATGCCATATTCTTATGTAAACCTTCGAATAACAAGATGTGCATTATGCCTTACAATAGTGCCATCCTTTTTCAATTTAATTTAAACAATTTAGTGACTATCATTTAACTTTTTGCCAATTGAAAAATTGCCCAGTTCCCAAATTTCGTTTTGGCCCAACGGTTTTAATTCAATAGCAAAATGTATTTCCACCGAAGCAATGTTCGTGACTTTAGTAATACTAATTCTCAATCTATTTTCGATTGCGTCATCTTTCATTTTGACCTGATATTTTTAAAAACATTGTTACTTACTCGAAAACCCTCTATATTTTATGGGTACTCAACAAAAATCCCCCTTTCTGACTTAGAATCAAACTTTGGTCTTTTTTTCTTGTTACATTTGATTGATTAGAATTTACGGCCAACGACGAACCAGGAACTCCAGGAATACCGAGCACCACTAAACACCCATTAAACAAAATCGAAGGAGTGGAAGGAATGTTAATAATGACAGAATTGGTCCCGTTTCCCGGTGGCCAATGTTTAACTATTATTAGCACAAGACAATAACAGCTATTCTGCATTCTAACGTCTCTTATTAGCAACTCCAGTGTGCCACCATTCAACCGAATACTTTCAAATGATTATCTGTTACTTTTTGCCAAACCACTGCCCATGCGGTGGTTTGGCCACCGCCAAACACCTGTATTGACAAATCATTTAAATGTATCATAGTTTTTGACTTCTGGCTACCTTAAACTGTGCTCATTTCTCGTTCAGCGCGTTCATTTTGCTCTGGAGCTTATGGAATAGTCTTTTAATGGATTACAAGTATTCAATTTAATTACTAGGGCAAAACCAATTAAATTTGCCATAAAATAGACGAAGTCTTCCTTGAATAGTACAAAGTACTTCGATCCACCGTAAGACCTCTTGCATTAAACCCTAGACATGGCTGTGAATTATTTCACCACCAACGTATAGTGGCACGTTTATCACTCAATGAAAATGACGTTAGGTGTTGTTTACCAAATTAACAATCATCACAATTTCCTGAAAAAAATTCTTCGTCCGAATAAGTTATTTCCATTGACTTCAGGAAAAACTTGACCTGCTTGATATTTTGGTGTGCCAACCGTTCATGCTAAACTTTCACAGTTTCCTGTTTTATTGTTATATTTACCCGTGTATTTTCAATTGACATTTAAACGGATATTTCAGTGATTTTTGAAAAGGGTTTCGCTATTTGGCAGACGCAGATTTCACTGTCAATGGCTGCTAGGGGTAGATTATGATTTGTTGTCTTCTAGTTTCCTAGAACACTATGAAAAGCAGGCTCGGAGCCGAATCCGATGGTCTCGGATTTTACTGAAATTATTAGAGACAATTATTTTGGAATATTATATAAATGATACCTACTTTCTTTAATTCAACTTTTTCCAATACGTCGTTTGTTATTTGATACCACTCTAATACGATTTTCACTTCGATTTCCTTTCGTTTTTTTTATATTATATGTATTAAGGTTAATGCCAGATTAGCTCAATCTTGTCAAAATAAATAAGAGATTATCTTTTGTTTTCTAAATATTTTTTTTTATTATTTATGTCTATCGGTTGGAGAACTCCTTGGGGACTATTTGAATGCAAAAAAAAAATCTAAAAATAAAAATATGATATGAGTTTGAAATTGAATACATATTATGATAACATTTGTGCTGAGATAATATATCTGCTATCTGTTCGGTGGCAGAAGTACATTCAACTTTTACCTTTTAACGTATTGTCTTGGACGCTCTAAAAAAGGTGGGCATAGTTATCTTTCACCTCAAAAGATAATCAATTGTGTTAAATCTTTTTGGTAAACTTCTAAATTTACATCAGCAGATTGGAAAATTTCGGAAAAGTCGACGTTAGCCACTCAACTATACTTAAAGTGATAAATGTCAAGATTCAAGTTAAGGAATTAGTAAAACGAGATGGAGCAGTTAAGTCATCATAATGCGATGGTTCCAATTCAATAATGTAGCAAGAGTTACATTACCAAAATTTAGTCAGCTGATATAATAGACAAAAAGCAGTAATTAAACAAATAGTAACCGATTCTAAAGGAGGTTGATTAAATGAGAATTTAAAACTTTAAAATTTACATAAATTAGATTCAAAAATTTTATTTACCACCAAAAATAAATGAAATAACCGGTAAACCGATAAAACACCTCACTCAAAAGTCCGGTGGCGGTAAAACGCATGAACGCAAAAAATACTGCGTCGATTAAATAATATATGGAGAAGAATGATCGAAGAAAATATGCAGAAGACATTATCAAAACTTCCGAGGAGCAGTACTACACGACTATGCAAGAACTGAAAAATTACATATATATCGAGAAGCATCCTTCATACGTTAAGGATTCTTCTGGTCAAGTCTTAACAACTGACCTAAACAGTTAATGAAATGGATAGAATATTTCGAAAAATATATCATCAACATCATTTCATGCCATAATAACAAAACTCCCAACATCGGTCTTCCAACAGAACAGGTAGTTAATATACTTAGTGGTTGTACTTAGTGGTTCTGTAAAATAGAACTGAAAATCGGCAACACTGTTTTCTTTTAAAAATAATGACATTTCAAAGGAAAACATTTTGTTAAGAGGATATTGTAACACTAGCTAGACCGGGCATATGTTTGCGATAAAATTCCGGTAAGCAGTTATTCGCGAATGTCTTTGGTCCGGTATACTCCTATACAATTTTCCCGTTCTCATTTACCATTCCATACGCTAAAAACCTCTTGTCCGACTGTAAATTTTCGTACCCTGCTTCTAAGATTATATTAATTTGCACTCTGCTGATAAGCGTTTCTCAAATGACGTAAAACAGAATTTTGAACTGCACATAATTTATCTGCCTTATCCGTTATTGCTAGAAAATTATTATCTAATGATCCAAATTGTTGCCGTAATTTGTGTATTGAGCCATTTCCAATTTTGTGTTCTCCGAACACCAAGAAATGGGGAGATCTTCTAGTTGATTGATGTACTAAATTTCGCAAAGCACTTGCTACGTCCCAGTCCTTGTGATTTTCATTAACATACGCCCTAATCGCAGACAACAAAAATCGGTTAACTCTTTCAGAGGCGTTAGTCCGAGGGGAATATTTGGGTGTAAATATATGTTTACGCCATATTTCGACAAGAGATCCGATAGAAGTTTAGACTTAAATTGTTTTCCATTGTCAGAAAATAATGATTCTGGAACGCTAAACATACAAAAAACTTGATTCTTTAGAAAGTCTACTACACTATCTCCAGTTGCCTTGCGAACCGCTTTTAACAATACAAACCGAGAAAATTTATCCAGAACTATCAAAATGTGCGTATTTCTGGCTTTAGATCTTGGATAGGGTCCAAGGAAATCAATGAATAAATGTTGCCACGGTCGAATCACTAGGAGGATTATGCGCTTGTTTAATTAGCGTGGCTGTTACATTTTTAGGTACAATTAACTTCCATTCCAATAAGTCCGAGTCAACATACGACGACCCATGGGCAATATTAACAAAAACTTTCCCGTCTTTTACGCATAAATTATGATTCCCTTTGCTTCTGTAACTGAGTTGTTCAAAGCTAAATATTCAGAACTCAAAAACTCCGGTGGCAAGAATTCAAGATGAAGTGGAGTAATGTCCACATTTTGTTTAGAAACTATACACGTATTATCGAGTTCGTCTATATTTACGCGTGACAATGCATCAGGGACCGTATTATTTATTCATTTACAGTATTCAATTTTAAAATCAAAACCTTGGAGACTTAGACTCCAACGAGCCAGCCTACCCGACAGATCCCGTTGATTCATTAGGTCTGTTATGATTGTAAATGAAAATTCTTCTATGTAAGGTCTGAATTTTCTGCAAAGGGGTTAAATTTTTTGAGAAATAAGCAACAAGATGTTGTTCTGCCGACTGCGACTTTTCATACAGAACGCTACCGATACCACTAGAACTGGCATCACATTGGATAAAAAAAGGCTTGTTGAAATCTGGATTAATTAGGACCGGAGCACAAGTTAAATGATGTTTAAGTTTTTCAAACGATTCTTGTTCGCTAAGATTCCAATCTAGTTTAGTTCCCTTCTTCAACAGATCGGTCAATGTGGGGTAGTTAACATAGCGTAATGAGGTATAAACCTTTGATACCATCCCGTGATTCCAATGAAGCGTCTGATTTGTCGTACCGTTTTTAGTTTTGGATAATCCTGTATGGCTTGTACTTTATTCGGATTCACTTTTAAACAACCTCCCTTAATGACAAACCCTAGGTAGTCCACTTGTATCAAACAAAATTTCGGCTTTTCGATATTAAGAGTGAGGCCAGGTTAGGTGAGCAATTGAGCAACTTTCGAAAGTAATCTTATATGTTCTTCGAAATTTTCGGAAGAGGTTGTCCAGATCAATGGTCATTAAAATGTACCCTAAAGGATTCTCCTCACCATCAAAGTTTCCTATTTTAGAAGCTCCTTCAAATAACATTCGAAATACTCGCGTACGTAAGCCCTTTATGCCAACCCTCAATTTAAATTTTGATGGATCTACCAATGGAATTTCGATTGAGCGATTTTTCGATTTTCAGAATTTAACACTTAGCCTCATCCTATGGCATTTTAGAAGTCAATTGGTAAACGAATTTAGTTTTTCTCTTAGAGGATACGCTCTAGAATGGTATTGGTCCTACCTCGAACGGTTGTCTACACTTCTGTGTCGACAATTACTTAGACAATCAAAATTGGTGTAAATAATGTCGACAATCGTGTAAACAATGTTGACAATGATGTAGACAACGCATATACTAAACGTAATACCTAACACTAATTGTATAATACTGCTACGTTCTTGCCTTGTCACTTACGGTTCGTATATCTCTGGATTGTAAATAACTTTTATACAGCTTCCACAAAACCAGCGGTTCTACTTCTCACCGAGACCAAAATTTTGAACTTCACTGATTCTTTGGCCATCGTTATTAAGGGTTACTCTTTAATCCATCGGCTTATTTACCATAGGAGGCTGGCCATGTATATCCGCAACGATATACCTTTTTCCATTCCCAGTTTTTTAAGCCAAAGCACGAATAAGAGTTCAGCTTCATTTGAGTTGAAATTCATGTCTCGAAACACCCCTTCTTCCTATGTGGTCTCTATCGAAGTCCAAATATTGCAAACTGCACTGCTAATTTTGGGCTTGATACTCTGTCAGACTCCATTGAGCGCATCCTTGAGAAATTACCAAATGCTGAAATCGCTGTGGCAGGTGATTTCAATGTCCACAATGACAAGTGGCTTCCTGGTGAGGCGGCTGAAATTTTCGCAGCTTTAAACCAACTCACACAACTTGGAGATCAGCCTACGAGGATACCAGATCGGGTCAACGATACGGGTATTTACTGGATCATTTACTTTGGGAAACTCTGACCATCGGCTTATTACAGCGGAATTTCCAATGTCGTAGTCGTGCCAAATGAATGTTCCGCCTAAACGTCGATTATGGCACTATAAAAATGCGGACTGGGAAGAATGAACAAATTCTTTCAAGAGTTCGAATGGTACTCTGGTTTTGCCTTTGGTAATATTGAAAATGCAGCCATTCTGGTTTCGACTGTTATTCTCACGGGAATGGAACAGTTCATTCCTTCCTGTCTCTCTAAGCCAAATAAAAAAAAATCAGGCAATCCTTAGCATAATCATGACTGTAGAACAACAACCACCAATAAAGAGAAGCCTCTCACCGCAAATATGTTAAGAACCCGTCAAATGAAATTTAGCTATATTTAAGGCGGCTAGAAATCTGGCAACGCAAACAGTGTCCCAAGCTAAAAAAAAAAACATAAAAAAAAAGTTCGAGAAGAGTTGCGGCAGGTCTTGAAACAGGGCAATAGCAATCGGACCTTTTGGTCTTTTGCCTGCAAAGTAGAGGAAAACTTCTTGAACAGTAGAAAATCATCAATACCAAGAAAAATCTAATCTCTTCACCCGAAAATTTGCAGCAAACCCTAATTTGCCTGATTCTAAATTAATACCCCCGATTATCCCTCTAGCCAGTTCATCGATGCGCCGCATTAGATTTAGATCTAGAGTTGTCGCTAAAGTCCTTGCAAAAATTAACATCAACAAGTCAGCCGTTCCCGTATTGTATTCTCCCAATTGTCCTCAAATATTGCTGTAAATCCCTGTCTAAGCCACTATCATGTCTGTTTCACCGATCTATGTCTTCTGGCATTTTCCCTTCCTTCTGGAAATCTGCTAACATACATCCTGTGCCAAAAAAGGGCAGTAAATCGGGCCCTGCAAATTATCGCCCAATCGCTATCGTCTCGGTGCTTTCTAAAGTACTTGAGACGATAATCAACTTCCAGCTGATGAAATATTTGCATACTAATTATCTAATTTCTGATCGTCAGTATGGTTTTCGCGGAGGGCGTTCAGCAGGTGATTTAATTAATGTTGTTACCGAACAATGGAACAGAAGCATTCATCAATCTGGTGAACCCCAAGTCATTGCACTCGATATCTCAAAAGCATTTGATCGCGTGTGGCACAAGGGTTTGCTGTGTAAATTGAGGGCAGCTGGCCTTCACGATTCGTTAATTTTATGGATTGACCATTTTCTTCTTTGTCGCAAAATCCAAGTGGTGGTGGATGGTGTGACTCCCTATCAACATCTTATAAACATCTCAGGGATCCGTCCTTTCTCCAACTCTTTTTCTTATTTTCATCAATGATCTTCTATCAGCAAATCTCAATCCAATATACTCCTATGCTGATGACAGCTCACTTTTCACCTCTTACAGTTTACCTTCTTTTTCATCGCGAAACGATGTTCTCGCAGAAAGAATGGCTATGAATGATCGCCTTACGCGATATCTCAACTCCATTCTTAAATGGGGTGAAGCCAACAGAGTTGAATTTAATCCCAACAAATTTCAATCCTGTGTTTTTTCTGGCCGAAATGAAATGAAGCAGCGATTGGTGCAGCTAAATGTCTTGGATTTCTACGACGATGTAAGTTTTACTTTAATCCATCCGAAATACTTACAATATATAAGACCTACATAAGACCGAGGTTGGAGTATAATTCTCATATTTGGGCTGGAGCAAAGAAAACTCATTTAACCGCACTCGATCGGGTCCAAACCCGAGCATTTCGAATAATTGAAGACGTAAAATTATTATTTGATCTTGATTCTCTTTCCCATAAGCGTAATGTGGGAGTCTTATACGTATTTTACAAGTACTTTTATGGTTATTGTTCATCGAAACTTTATGAATTTATGCCTGGTTTGTCAAAACCCGCTCGTAATTTAAGACGCATGGTACACCGATTTCAAGTACAACTAACTCTCGCATACAACATCGAATCGCTTATATGCACAAATTAAAAATATCTAGAACTTTCTACTTCTATCGAGATGTCACTACTACATTTCATTTGCTCAATTTTTAGTACGACTAGTACTATCGATACTTATTAGATGTCTCTAGGGTTAAGCTTAGAGAAATCGTCACATATTTGGAATTGTGCTATCGCACGCTAGGTGGTACCGTAACAATACATATTTTATTTCTATTATGATTGATTCAACGTCATTTATGAAATATATCTTGACATTTAAAATTGTATACGTATCTAATGACATCTATTATTTAAAGTCTTAAAGTATGAATAATGATTATCCGAAAAATGTGTTTAATGTACAATGTCTGACATCTCTTAGACGATATTAACAGTAAATGTGAAATTATACACAAGTTAGCTGATAAAATCGTCAAGAAATCGTCTGTTTTTTTCTTAATCAGTCGTACTATGGAAATATTGCAAATAAAAGGCTTCCCGATTTTTAAATATCACATATTTCCTAATATATTGCAAATTAAACAGGCTTTCATTTAGAATATATTTGTCTATAGCCCAGCAATGGATTGTTATGTATATTGTTTAATTTGTCTGTCAAACCACTCATATGCGCCAATAGACTGTTAAATATATTTGTTTGCATTTATATAGGTCATGTGTTATCGCTTGGACATATAAACATTATATTCAGTAACATAAATAATAAATTTTGTTCAACATACTCGTATATAATGTGTTAAACATTTGAAAGCTGTCAGTATTTTAATGCACACTCATCCAAAAACAGGAACTAGAACTTCTAACTGGGAGAACAAAATACAAAAAAAAAAAAAAATCCGGATACATAACAATAATAATCGTAAATAAAATATTTCACATGAAGATTTTGTTGTAATTTTTCATTTTCATTTTCCTTTTTTTTTCGTTTTTTTATGTTACAATGAGGAAAAGCAAAATTATGATGTAGTTTGTTTTCATTTTGTGTATAAACAGTAATTTCCTGTGATTAATGATCCGCGAATCACTAAAGACTAGCACTAAAACGGCTACACAAGAATACTGTTTTGGGTTTTCAAACAAAAAAAAATGTGTTTTTCATGATTTTCCCTCTGTACGATGAATTCCTTTGTGTTTTTTTTTTGCATTTACAAACATAAAATATATGGACGTATGTTATGTTTGTGGCCAAGAACCTAAATGTGTTAGAATTTTATGAAATAAATAAATTGGCTTAAATTAATTCAATTCTAGATAATGTTTTTGATATTGTGGATGTACGGTACTTCTGACAAAATGTATATAGTTATGTTGAAAACTATTTTACCATCTGGTGTTTTTGAGGTCAACATAAAAATAATGAAAATTGGCTAAAAGACAACCAACGAGTGTACATTTATAGCTTTAAAGTCCATTGAACGAACCAAATACAGAAACTGCAACATTTTCTAGATAAAGGTAATTAAAATTCGATTTTCACAGAGATGAAAAATACAAATAAAATTCCCAAATGAGTTATGAAAAATTATTGGAAAATTTATATGTTTTTTTGTGAAAATTTTTAAAATTTGTATAATCATGGCTAGCATAAATTTATGTATGTTTATGAACATGTTTCGATAATGTATATAGCGTGAGATAATATTATGAATTTTTAATGATGGGAATACAGCATTGAGTCAAAAGCTCTCATTCCAATGGGAATTCAAAATAAAAAAAAAAGTTATGTTTTTAACTATACCTAATGCATATTTCGAAACTGCTTTTTGCCTTTGATTAATTACTCTGATTTAATATTTCAAAAATTGGTCTCCCATTGGTCCCAACTTCTGCTGCATCGATATTGCTCTCTTTATTCGAGTACATGTGTTAAAATATCACTCACTTTTGTTTCTCTTTTTCTAACCATCCGATGACTATAATATTCTGATTAGTAAAACAAAAACACTTTTTCCCTACCTACATTAAATTCCGGAAAGGAATATTTCTATTATGGTTCTTCCTCGTCGAAGATGTTGGAGTACTACTTGATTTATTCATTGACATATTTTAACAAGGGTATATAAAAAAAACATGTCACGCCAGTAGATAAAATACGAATCTGTACTATACATAACATTTAGATTTCAAGTCTTAGAAAAATAATCTGTAAAAAAAATATTTTGTTCGGTTCATGGGTTAGTTCATGTTATCTGACCATTTAGGATGTTACTATGAACCAAATAATATAAATTGAAACTATTATAAAATGTTTATCTTTAATCGTTGCAGTAACATTAATCTGCCAATTAGTCTACAGAGACATTACCAAAAAACTTGTTTTCGTTTAGCATTCTATTAGGAAACATTAGTGCTATATAAACATGCAATTTATAACATAAAATATGTTGGTCGTTTCGCATGTTTAGACGAACTGTATTTCTGTCATAATGTAGCACCTGAATTAAAAATAATAATAGGTTAATTATATTTTGCAAGTGTCTATTGAAGATAATTGTCTGCACATAATACTGAACGATATAAAAAAAGTTTAAGCGACTCCTTTCATTGGTCATGTTCTTCTATGTACACTACCGCATTTGAAACATCGTGGTTTAAAATTGCTTCCTACCATTAACTACTCATCTACTCTACCAAAAGACGAATCGAAAATACTTAAATTATGGAGTAACATTTTTTGAAAGTTTACTTTAAAATTGTGGCTGTATCAATAAGCATTCTACAGATTCTGCTAAGTTGATAGTTTTATAATATGAGCAGCTTACTTTGGGAAATTAAGCAAACTGAAACTCAAATCAAAAATAATTTTCAAAAGTGTGGCCTAATAACAGAACTATTTTTATCTTAAGAGTGGGACTGGTGTCATATACTGATTAAATAAAAAATGTCTTCAAATTTCAAATTTCCTGTCTCAAATCAACAATTAGTTCATTTAACTCATTTATTGGTATTTGACATTACTATTCCTTGCATTTTAAAATTCAATCAACGCTCTTCGTGTAATAATAAATTTAAACGAGACAAAAAATAAAGATTGGATGAATACAACACGACTCAAAAAAAAAAAATGTGCTTCGATAACAAAGTACGTAGCTCAATTTTTATAGCAGAAGTGTTGATACACATCTAGCAAAAATATTTTACTTGCACATTTTAATATGTCTAAAATTAAGATGGAAATGATAGATAAATAAATAGAAACATTTATTAAAGATGTAAGAATAAATACACTTTTTAAAAACCTCCTAATTGCTATAATATTGAGCTACCATTTTAATTATTTTGTAATAGTTTTTGTAGAAGCTTTTGGAGACTATGTATGTGGTAAAATTGCTAAATTATTTGCTATAATATTTAGCTTCGCATTCTTTGTGTAGTATTTTTTATATTTTTGGAGACTATGTGAGATAGAATTGCCCCATTATTTGCTACAAGATTGAGGTACCTTTTTGTTATTTTATTTTGTAGTGTTTTTTCATGCCTATTGAGACTATGTGTGTTAAAATTGCCCACCTAAGTGCCTTTGAAGACTACGTATGATAGAATTGCCCCATTAATTGCTATAATATTGAGCTACCATTTCGTCTATTTCTAGTATTGTTTATGCCTATAAAAACTATGTGTGGTAGACTTTCCCACCTAATTGCTATAATAATTGAGTACCATTAAATTTTTTATTTTGGAGTTTTTTCATGCCTTTGGCGACTTTGTGTAGAAGAATTGTCAAATTAATTGCTATGATATTGAGCTATACATTTATTTTTATAGTATTTGTTCATGCCTATGTATACAACGTGTGATAGAATTGCCCAACTGATTGCTGTATTTGGCTACTACTTTTTTCTAATTTGTAATATTTTGTCATGCCTATGGAGACTATGTGCGGTAGAATGACGACCAAATTGATTGCTAGAATATTTAGCTATACATTTTTTTAGCTTGTAGTATTTTTGAGGCCTCTGGAGACTATGTGTGGTAGACATGCACAATTTTTGAGGCCTCTGGAGACTATGTGTGGTAGACTTGCACAATTAATTGCTACAATATTGAGCTACACGTTTTTTTGTTGTATTTTTTTTATGCCTATAGAGACTACGTGTGGTAGAATTTCCCACCTAATTGCTATAATATTTGGCTACAATTTATTTTTGAATTTATAATATTTTTTCCAACGTGAGATAAAATTGCCCAATTGATTGCTATAATATTGAACGTCCATTTTTTTAATTTTGTTAATTTTTATACTATTGAGCTACACATTTTCATGCTCATGGAGACTATGTGTGATAGAATTGCTCAATTAACTGCTATACTATTTGGCTAAAATTTTTTTTTTAATTTTTTTTCATGCCTATGGCAACAACGTGTATAGAATAGCCCAATAAATTGCTATAATATTGAGCTACCATTTTTTTATATACCATTATTTTGTAGTATTTTTTCATGCCTGCGGAGATTATGTGTAAAATTTCCAAATTAATTGCTATAATATTGAGCTACCATTTTTTTTTTATTCTGTAGTATTTTTTCATGCCTTTGGAGACCATATGTGAAAGACTTGCCCAAATAATTGCTATAATATTGAGCTATCATTTTTTCTATTTGTAGTATTGTTTATGTCTATTGAAAATATGTGAGGTAGACTTTCACAACTAATTGCTATAATATTGAACTACACATTTTTTGTAATATTTTTTCATGCCTATGGATACTATTTATGGAAGGCTTACCCAACTAATTGCTATAATAATTTACAACCATTAATTATTTTTATTTTGAAGGATTTTCATGCCTTTGGAAACTATGTGTGGTAGAGTAGCGCAATAAATTGCTATAATATTGAGCTATTTTTTTTAAATTTGTGGTTTTTTCTTATATCTATGGAGACTATGTGTGGTATATTGGTTCTAAACTTTAATTTAGAAATATTTTTTGAGATTTATGCCATAAGTTTGTGTTAGAGCATGGTTTACTTTTCTTCTTTTATGGTTGCGTTTATGTTTTTACTGTAGTGGTGCGAATATTTACTGAACTGAAAAAATATTCTTCCCTCCACAGTGAATGATAATAGTTACCGAAAACGAAACGGTTTGGTTGATTGTAAGAGTACTTCTAGAATTGACTTATTCGCATATGTTAGGGTGAAACTTTACTCTCGGTTGAGCGGATTTGTTCGGTTCTCTATTAGTGCAGGAAGTGAATGACTTGCCTCGTTCAAAACATTCGATTTCAGATTTTAATGCTTCACTAAATCCGCGTTTGAGTCAATTTATTGAGACTGTTGATTTAGCAATCTAAAATATTTGTCGCATTGTGCGTGATTACCGCGAATGAAGTTTTCAGTCGAAATAGTATGAGTGGCAAAGTTTTCCATTGTTTTTCGGCCATGCAAATGATTGGGCCATGCCGTTGTTCGAATATGCGGATAATATACGATGTATAGTTGCTTCATAAACCTGTCAACAAGATGACTGAGGAGTAAACGGACGTTGTGTACCGGTTGCAACATCACATACAACTTTTTTGTCGGTCCAACCACTGGGATTTTTCTATAAATCATTTTCTTATTCATCAGCGATTGATGCATATCACTTTCGATGTCAACCTGGTCAATACGACAAAAAGTATTTGCGACGACGTTCCTATCTCTCGAAATGTTACGTATATCCAATGTATAATGGGCTATGAAGTCTAAATGACGGCGTTATCGAGGTGATGCCTTTTCGGGGTTTTAATGTCAAAAGAACGTCAAAAGTTTATGGTCGAAAAGTAAAATAAATTCTCGTCTTTCAACGAAATGTTTAAAAAGCATAATGGTCGAAAAGCAGCTAATAGTTCCCTTTTGTACGTTCTGTGCCGGGTTTTGGTTTCATCCTAATGCTGTATTCGACATTAAAAATGGCGAATAAAGCATTTGGAACTGGGTATGCTAGTTGTGCACATTTCAGAAGCTTTATTTTGCATGTTTCGAACAACTCGATTTAAAAAGGACTTACTCAATTTAAAAAAGACTGGTCCTTCTTTCCACGATTTTCTATGATCTTTTATCTATTATAGCCACTCCTTTGGTAAGAATGCTTGAAGATGCCAGTTTCAATATTGGGATTTGTGCTCTTTTCCTCGCTAAACACAAAGGATTAAAGAACTTCTTATCAACGAAAGACGCTTGAAATCCGCTGTTGAAAAGAACCCTGACAATTACTCTTACAATTGCTGTAGCCAGTATTGCCTGGACAGTTATATTCGCCAGGTTAGTGTTCATAGTTAGTTCACCAATTGCTGTGGGTTAAAAATTAACTGCATCGGTCTTCACGTTAGCGATTTGCTGAATTGCCTAAGTAAATTTTGATTACTGATTTTGGTTACTAATAGAATCTGTATGTAACAAAATGTTGTCTACTGCACTTGAAACATCTTAATTTTATCTTACATAGATCAGCTCAATGACCACCTTTCATGCAATTAAAGCACAATCCCTTGTCTGTAATGAACCAACGCCGAGTGTTTACATCCGTTTGAAGGAATTCTTCACACTTATGGAAGTCATGATTACCGTTGCAAATTGGACAAATCTTCACTTTTTCCATATTTACGTTTTCATTCATAGTTGCATGTTTGGAACTTCTCTTGGCTGATTGGTTCCGCCTTTTCCAGAGCATCTCCCCTTTTATTTAAGAATTCGATGAAGTGATTTATTTTTGGAAACGTGGTAAGGTGTGATTCTAAAGACGTGTCTTCATCACATTTCTCAATCAATAAATATATAAGCCACCTGTCAATAAATATATAAGCCACCTGTCTTGTGATCAATTTTGGTACCGCAAATTGGTTTCAGCCGTCTAGATTGAGAATATCTAATATCACTGAAGTTTTTAGCCACATCCGATAATCCACCAGGAAAAGATAATGTAGATGGCAAAGTTACATTAACTTCTGTTTCATCAATCACACAGTTAGCTGTCGAAATTACCCTGGAATTACCAGAGTTGTTTTCATTAGAAGCCAAAACAGATGCATAAGTCAAATCCGAAGCAGCACACAGCGGCGATGTTGAATTTTCCGGTACAATAGGGACTGGGACCAATGGTTTAGCCTTTGAAGAATTTTTGAAGCTAGAATTTTTGCTGCAACCGCTTCCTTTAGCTCCTCTATAAGTTTCTTATTAGCCACAATTTCACTTTTTAACAGATCCAACTGAGGCTGGGGTGTCATACAATCCAAAAATGTGCCATTCATTACACATTTTCGGAAAGATCTGTTTAGTAACAGGTCTCTACAATCATCACAAAACCACATAATATTGGGACACTTAAGACAATGACCAGATACCACTCGATCAATGTCGCGCTTCCATTAATTGGTCCAGATTACTTGTTTTGTTTGTAAAGGATAATAAAGTGCTTGCAAGTAATTGGGTGTGTGTCTTTGCTAAATTTGAACTACTCGTAACTGCTCTACCTATTTTTCATGAGCAGTTAGAAAGAGCAACGCATCATTTTATCGCTAGGTGGGTCTGTGTTGAATCGCCTGATAATTAAACATTTCAAATATATTAATTTCAAATAATTATCTTAGCAAAGACTTAAACCTAACTACTAGCGGTTGACTAGCGGTTGGTCGATTGGAAAGCAACTAATGATACCGAAAACTCTCTAAATAGGAAATCTTATTAATTTGTATAACTAAATTGAGCTACAATTTTAAGCTTATAATCTCTCGGTTTGTACCGATACGAAAATCGTTAGAAAAAAAAATTATTTCCTTAAATTCGTTTCATTTCGTTATTTTCCACTTTTAAATTAAAGTTACTGATAAAATGATAAATGTACAAACAAGCAAGCAACGAAACAACTAAAATGATGGATTACGTTTATGATCTTAGACAAAATTTACTGTCCCAAAATATTTTTTGTATTTTTTTATATAGTATAATATAAAGAGATCAAAGTCTCATGAAAGAGGATTATTCACGGTTATTAGGATTCATTCCGAATTTAATTCCGTAAAAAAACAAAACAATAATATTATGAATTTTGTTTTCACATTTTCTTTTTTTTTCATCTCGGCTTTTCTTTAAGATGAATAATTATTTAGTATTTTATTTTTTTATTTAAAAATATGCATAAAATTATGATAATCTTATAAGCTTGTACACACGTATACGAGTACCTTTATCAAAAAACAAAAACTTATATTATCATTTTACCACATTCATAAATATTTCTTTTGTGCTTGGTTACCTTTTCGGTAATTAACCTGTGAATCTTAGGTTTCTAATTGCTTGTATTGTAAATATTTTGTGTGGTTTACCATATGCAAATTAGTTACATTCAGATTCAACAAGCATGTAGATAAAGAAATTGAAGATTTTAAAATCTGTTCAGGTTTTATTTTTCGTTACAGTTGGTTGTGTATGCGACTTGTATCTTTAATTACTGAAAGGACAAAAAAGTGTGTCTAAGATATCGAAAATATTATTGAATATTTGCATGAGTAAATTGACTTTTATTTGTAATAAAGCGCGGTTGCTGGAGAGAAGACGCGCTTATACTCCCTTCCACACAGTTATCATAAGTAACAAAAGATCCGAGGTATCAAAAGGCCGTCTCCTTTAAATGTTTGGAATTGTGACTGCATTATGGTCATTTCACATAAATACATATATTTGTGAGGTATTCCCAGACATCATAAAGTAAACCATAAGCTAGATACCGCTGGATTGAGTCATATGCTTGCTGGAAATCAAGTTCACGTTATGGACGTCATGAAATGTTTCATAATATTTAAAAAGAATAATCATAATCCGAATCGGAACCGATTCGGACGAAATCCTCCTTTTTGGTAGTCTCCTACAAGTGTTTCCATCAGGGAAGTGTTTCTCTCTTATATTACGTAAGTATGCAATTTGTATGTGGTAAAAAGGGGAGTTATTATTTTCGATAATTTTCGCATTTTGAGTGATCTCTTTTTTTAAGGGCATAGCTTTGCCTTTTTCCATTCATCAGGCATAACTTTACTTTGCCATACTAATCAAATAAGGTCGAAAAGATAGTTCGACAATCAAATATCATGACCTCGGAGCTAGTGGAATCAACCACAGTGGAACATTTTTTTTAGGCTATGTATGGTCAGTGTGAATTTCAAGGAGGAAGAGTCATTTTTGAGTTTAAACATACCCAGTCATCCGGGCAACACCGAAACCGAAGTTTTTTAATACCTACCGTAAAATGGGGTGAAATTGGTCAGGCGAGGTGACATTGATTGCTTTGATACAAAATTTTATAATTTAAAACACAAAAAGAATACTCATAATTATGGAAACCCCCGTTGCAATTTTGTAGTTCTATATTACTTGTTGCTTTGTTACATGCAGTTATAGGCCGTGTTTTTTTTTTGATGTCGGAGTAATCGGAGAGATCAGAGAGATTATTTATCGGATATATCTGATAATTCTTTTCTCCGATTTTTATCTATCAGATCGAAAAAAATATTTTTTGTGTTATTTTTTAGTACCAAAAATAATAAATTATTTTATGAATTTCAGCTTTAAACTCCCTAAATTAAAGTTTTATTTGTCACCTGATAGCTCAACATTAATCGGAGTCGCCATTTTAAAATTTACTAAAAAATATAAAATAATCTGTACATTTTTTCAGAGTAAAAAGATCGTATCCGATAATTATCGGAGCGTAAAAAAAAACGACACAGAGAGATAATTTTTTTCTCGGATATTAAAAAAAACGCATATCTGAAAATTTGACAGTAAATTTATCTCTCCGATTTCTCCGATATCAAAAAAAAACAGACCCATAGTTTATCCTTTGTGTTGTTTGAAATGTATAGTAACAAGTGTCAAGAAAATATTAATTTTTTTTTGTGATACAAAAAAAATTTTTGCTCTCATATAATTTCTAAAGTGGTGAAGAAGTGAAGCGAATTAAAACCGTTAGTATGAAATATGTAATTAATATTAGTGTGATAATATATCAAATTCGCGTACTTAGTTTCCCGTTTTTTGAAAATTATGCTCTAAGGTGACTTTGATCAGTTACTTGGGTAGAGATTAATTTGCATGATCAGTGACACCCCGTGGATCAATGTCACCCCAGAAATACAATATCTAAATAAACATTTGCATAGGTAGTTTATTTTATATATCAGTTTTTTGTTTTAAAATGCCACGAATTCATGTACGCAAGTTAGGTGCTCGAAAATAACGTGATTACACGACGGACATATTAGATATAGCGGTAGAAAAAGTACTAGCTAAAGAAATAACAATTCGACAAGCATCAATTAACTATAAAATACCTTTCGGCACACTGCATAACAAAATTTAAAAAAAACACACTCTATCAATTGGAGGCCAAACGGCTCTACGAAAAGATGAGGATTAGTATAATAAGAAATGTCGTAACGTGCGCATAATGGGGATTCACTTTAAACATTTTCGATTTAAGGATGTTTACCAAAATAATTTGGATTCTGCTAGACGAAAAATTACCAAATTCAAGAATAATTTGCCTGGGCAAGAATGGGCATATTTATTATTAAAGCGTCACATATTTCTAATCCGGCAGCGAATGGCAACCAATATCTCTAGAGCCAGAGCGGAAGTATCGCCAAAGGTCATCACAAACTTCTTTTGTAATTTAGAAAACACAATTAAAGGTGATGTTTAATGTATACATACTATCTTTATTCATAATATACATACTATCTTTATTCATAACTTTATGTTAATATAAAATATATCATTAGATGTTCCCCCATCACGTATCTTCAATTACGATGAGACGAACGTAGCGAACGACCCGGGTAAGAAATTACTATTATATAGGAAAGGAATTAAATATCCGGAGAAAATAATGAACCACAGTAAATCGGCCACAACAATTTTGATATGTGGTTCAGCATCTGGTGTGTTGCTCCCACCATACGTAATATATAGAAGCATGAATATGTGGAATGCTTGGACCAAGAATGGCTTAAAGGGTTATCCATGTTGGATAGAGCGGTGCTGTTCTCAAGAAATGCGGTATAACAGAGCTTCACATGGTTGGATGGAAGCTTCCTGGAGACAATCTTGCATCCCATTTCACAAGCCGAGTTCTTCAACTTTGTCAAGAACACAACATTGCGTTTGTATGTCTACCACCAAACTCTACTCACATTTGCCAACCGTTAGATATAGCTTTCTTTAGACCCTTCAAAAATGCATTGCGAACAGTATTAACTGTATGGAAATTAAACAATGGAAGATCGCCAACACTCCAAAAAGATGTTTTCCCTTCTCTATTGAGTAAGACATTAAAGCAAATGGATAATAAACAAGTGATTGACAATGAAGGGTTCATCTCTAAAAATTTGAAAAGTGGGTTCAGTGCCACCGAAGTTTATCCTTTTAATGCTCAAAAAGTATTGGATAAAATCCCAAGTGGTTCATCAGTTAATCCTGACGCTATTCTAGAAACATCGTTGGTGTCATTTCTAAAAACGACGATTTCCATCAAACCCCCGCACTAGAACAATCAGGAAAATGAAAATTAGAGTTATTCCAGGCAAAAGCGTCACCTGGTTAACCAGTGAGTCCAAAAGCAGCGATAATCAAGATCAACAGGTTTCTGACCCAGATATGGACGTATCAGAAGAAATAAAATCTCAAATGGACCCAGAATATATGAAGGGGGACCTGAAAATATTATGATTGGTACTTTTATTTTGGCCAAATTTATGTCAGGAAGACGAAAATCAGTTCAGTACAAATATATTTGTGTAGTTAAGGATATTATGGATAGTAAGCAATATGAAGTTCTTGGACTTAAATCGTTCAATGGAAACAAAACAATGTTCAAAACAGTGGAATCCGATATATCAACAGTCGAACTTGATAAAATTGTTGCAGTACTACCAATGCCAGAAATAATAGAAAAGGATGAGCAACTCTTATATCTATTCAAATTTGCTGTAGACGCAAAGGAGATATAGGTTTACTTTTATTTTAATTTTTACTTGAAGTTTACATTTTTTTTTTAATTTTGTACATGAAGTGTGTAAGTACAATTTTGAATTTAATAAATCTTATGTTCCACATGAAAAGATTTGTTTTTAAATATTTTTTTCTTCCTATTTTTATGAATTTTATCGAAATGTCGTTTTACTTCCCTTAAAATATGCGATCAAAGACACCCCTAATAAAAGAATATGAAAAATCTCAGAAGTTTATTGACCGATTTCAAAATCGGTCCGACATTGATATAGCTTATAATGCAAAGGGCAATTACATGATAAAACATTGAGGTGATCAAAGATGCCCCAAATAATGTTTGAATTTGATTATCATCTAAACAACCATTATTAAATTGTCGGTTGCTTTTCCTGATTACAAAAAACGTTAAAATCAATCTTTAACATAGCATAGACATTTATAATTTATTAAAGTTGAATTATTTTAACACGTTCGAAAATCAAGCGCATTTTTTTTTCTATCAATTCCACCCCATTTTGAGGTACCATCATAGCGTTCACATCATCAGACCGATGTTTGGTTTCCATAATGCTACTTCTAATAAGGTTCTGATATTGTGTTTTCTTCTCTTCGTTTATCAGATCTTCACAGTTGAAGGGCAAGGTTAAATTTCCTGTGATCTCTAACTCCCTAAACCGACTAATAAGAACTCAAATCTTGGATGATTTGGGACCTCCCCTTAGAAATTAGCACATGGTCAATTTGACTTCGGGACATCTTTCGAGGAAGTATCTTTGTTTCCAAATGGATATTTTTATTAGGTACTAGATATAATAGGATCATGCCCAATCGCATAATACCTCATTTTTTACACATTATCGGTCGTTAGACCTTGTTGGGAAAATGGACCTATATTTTTACATAAGTAAATCTGATTGTTTCCAGCTCCAGTATTAAAGTCATCAATCTCAATTGTGCTTCTGTTCGTAACCCATCAGATGATTCATATTATTGTAAAATTACACATGCGATTATCGACCGCTTTGAAATCCAAAACAGCCCTTATCGCCTGTGGTTCAAGATCAAAACCAACACCAAAATTGCTAAGGTTGTCTCCACTGTAAAGCAACGAATAGCCTTGTGAAATATGGTCTTCACTTTTTGGTCAACGATTTCCAAACAATTCTCTTTCATGGCTAAACGCGTGCTCGAAAACGTAAGCGGGAGTTTGTTTAAATTTTGAAGGTACATGTTTTTTATGTTAACATTTTTAACAATTTACTTTTTTAAGAATGCAGTTGGTCAGCCCAGCAAACATTTCAATTGCCACCATTACATCGTCAGCCAAAAGATGTTCTGAGAGTCCAAGCTTAACACTAATCATTTCAGCCCAACAAGCCAATTACTTAGAATTCAAGAAAAATTAAAAACAGATTTTATGTGTTTAAGAGCTATACTAGGTTCATGATTCAACGATCTATCATCAGATGAGTAATTAGTCGAAGATCATCTTTCACAATCATCTCCGACAATTACTGAATAGATGCGATTTTGTTTTCCTGAGAAAAGCAAGGTTCAAATACCCGTATTTTGCTAGCATTTCACCTTGCCAAAGTTCTGAAGTAAATCACAGAAAAATCTTCAATGCTCATGAAAGCAGACCTGAAAGTAATTCTTCGTACCCGGATGTTATTTAGTAAGAAATTAATTAAAAGAACAACATTGCAACGTAATTTTGTTTATTTAAAATTTGCTACTCCCAATCTGCGATTAGTATACTTAAGTGGGGAAATAAATTTACGCATATAGATGTATCATATTCAAACTAACGTATACCAACGAATAAAAGCAAGCATGGTAACCATACTAATCCTAATATTACTAACATAAAATAAAATTTGGCACGTTTCTAAAATCCATATACAATTTTTAATATTTTCACCACGTGTCAGATTAGATTTCTTCCCCGAAAATCTATCTATCTGATTTTGACAAACATTTCCATCATTTTTTGTGAAATTTAGATATGTTACTAAAATTGTTTTTTTTTTTTATTTTTTTATTTTTTGACATAGATGAAACATGTCGTTCCGATGAATTTACATGCGGTAATGGAAAATGTATACAAAAACGATGGGTATGCGATCGAGATGATGATTGCGGTGATGGTACTGATGAACAAAGTTGTCCGCCAACCACGTGTATACCAGAAAAAGAATTTGCGTGTACATCGAATTTTTGTATTGCAGCCAAATGGAGATGTGATGGTGAACTAGATTGTCCCGATGGTTCGGACGAGAGAGTAAGTTTAGCTTTTTTATATATCTAGCAAAAGATAATAAATTTTAATTAATTTTTTTCTTCTATGTATAGAATTGTACAACATCGATTCGAAAACCTTCGGCATGTTCACCACTAGAATATCAATGCGAAGACCGTATCACATGTATTCATAAATCGTGGATTTGTGATGGCGAACGTGATTGCCCAAATGGTGACGATGAAATGCCACCCATATGCCATAATGTTACGTGTCGTGCTGATCAATTCCAATGTAAAAATCAACAATGTATTCCCGGCCATTTACATTGTTCGGGTCATGCAGAATGTCCAGATGGTAGCGACGAAGATAATTGCACAGAAAGTAAGTAAACATTTAAAAAAAATGTCTAATAGCATAACGAAATCGAATTTAACTCGTCAATAAATTTTGATCAAACAAATTATATATGGAGAACACCGTAAACTTTGGTACATACACAAATTTTGTTTATTTTCTCGGCAAAAGTTTACGGGAAACAAAACTTTCGTCTCCTAAAGAAAACCAAAACAAAATCATTTGATTAAAAATCAAAACCAACCAAACCTCGTCTTTCCCATAACTAATTTCATCAAATTTCCTTTTTTTTCTCCATCAAAATGATTTTGTTGGCGTTTTCTTATAAGAACTTTAAATCTCTCAACATAAAAAAGGTATTTCGTTTGTCATTCGTATTCCACACCACTTCTCTCGTTTTCTCTTTCGCTCTACAACCGAAGCCTATTGAAACGTATCTGACAACAAAAATACTTTTCGAATTTTTTTCAAAAACTAATCCAAAACCGAAAACTTTATTTCATTTCTCTTCGACGTGTGTATGTATGTATATAGCTTTCAATTTAAGACACAAGATTTACATAAAGCACACGAAACAAGAAAACAGAGAAAAATTGTTTTATGGTAGAAGCTCAATAAAATAAAATAAAAGTATTTTGATGATATAAAATAAAATAAAATAAAAAAGTTTTTAAAAGTAAATAAATTAAATGTAAACGAGTGACAAATGAAAAGTTGATGGTAATATGTATTAATAAAGGGGGTTACAGTGGGGTGCTACAGTATTTCTATTTCACCTGGGTTATATAAATATATAGAAAAAAAAGTTTAAATAGGTCATAGTTTAAGATCAAACCGTCGTTACATTTGATTTAATCGTTGAATTAAATAAAGTCACCTGAACCACTTACATTAAAATTGAATTAAATTGAATGCTGTTTGGTTAGATGAAGCTTTAGTAGATCTATCGATATGAACAAACTATGCGCAGGTATATTGCATCATTACAGTGATGAATGTTTTTTACCATTTCCTGTCTTACCAGGAAGTAAACATTACTGACCTAAGTAATTCAAAATATTGTTTGGTACATTTCATTCTAATTTCCTTTTTCCGGCGCCTCTACAATTGCATCAGTAATCCTATGTACCTATTTTATGGTTGAGTGCCTTTCTCGGAACCCAAATTGATATGCGGGTTTAAGCAGAGGTTTATCAGAGTAACTGATAGAACAGACTACTTTGCTTAAAGTTGTAAAAAGTTCATTATGCGCTTGTCCAGTTTGTGGTTTGAAGTTATTTTCTAGGTATTCAGAAAACAAGTCAGCTGTTCACTCAGATTTCATGGCGCATTTTTATGGGTGCCACATAAATTTAGGTCTTTTCAAACCTTTGATGACCTTCCACAGGAAATAGTCCGTGCCCGGTTTTCAAAAAGCTATAACAACTGTCTCATTCTTAATCTTCCTTATAGTAATACTACTTACGAGTAAATTTTTACGAGCCCTTTTTTCGGTAACCGGAGTTGTATTTTGTACACTTTCAATGATGCTTTCCAGCTCTTGTTCTATTATGTAAGCGTTATAGATCTGCACCTGTAGACTTACGCTTTCTTTGATTAGATGCCGAAAGCATTCCTAGTTTGTTTTGTTATGTGTTAGTCTTGGACGGGTTACGGCTGATAATAGCCCTTCTTGATTTTCGATTATTAATTAATATTCGGAGATATTTTTTGATATATTGAAATTCAGAAGGTTTGAAATTTTATTTGGGTCCTTTGGTCAAAAAGTATGGTCTGCTTCCGATAGCTATCTTTCCTTTGGGAATAGTTTTATGTGATCCTTGGAATATGTCTTTAGCGATAAGGCCTCCAATAATAAAATTACTACCAAGATTACTACCATTTAAGAAATTTGATATTGTTTTCTTTTTTGGGTTACATCTGCTTTTAAAACTTGATAGCTAATCAAGCTATCTTGATAGGTTCTAATAAAATGACTTTCTGAAATTAGGCATACATCAATTTTTTATGATTAAAAATATTTCTAATTCTGGAATGCTTTGCGCGAGGCCGTTTGCATTCCAGGTAGCAATTCGTAAATAGAGTGTCATAACGCATAACATGTCACATTCCATGTCACATTCCAAAAAACAGGACTGAAGTAAAGATTATTTTCATACCTAAGGCGGGAAAACGCTCTCACTGCGATCCGAAAGTCCTTAGACCAATTAGCTTATCTTCTTCTTTATTGAAAATTCTGGAAAGACTAATAGAAGCTTATATTAGAGGCTTAATTAAGCTGGTTAAGTTGTTTGCATCTCAGCTTGTATACTATAAAGGGAAACCGGTGGAATCGGCACTACACTCCCTCATATGCCCTATTAAGAAACTGCTCGATCGTAAGGAATTCTCCTGGTGACTTTTTATGATATAGAAGGGCCCTTAACAATATCAAACCTGAGGCGATCACGCAAGCACTCTCAGTTTAAGGGGTGGATGTATCACTAGGTTGCTAGATTGATCAGATGCTTAGAAGCAGGGGCATTTTGAGTTACACCGCAAAGAGGTACACCGCAAAGAGTTGTATTATCCCCCTATTTTGGAACTTGGTCATAAATGGCCTGTTACTAAATCTGGAGGGGAGGGCTTTAAAGTGGTTGTTTATGCGGACGACCTTGCAATTGGTATTTTCAGTAAATATTCAAGTACCCTGAGAGATCTCATGCAGAATGATCTTAGTATTCTAACCAAATGGACCAATAGGTGCTGCGGTCTAAATGTTAATCCACTTAAAACTGAAGTGGTTATTTTTTCCAGAAAGTATTACCGTCCCTTTTTTGACCCTCCCACTTTTAATGGAGTTGGTTTGAAAATCACAGATAAAGTAAAATTCTTGGGTCTCATTCTGGACAACACACTTAATTGGAGGCCTAATATTTTGGAAAGAGTAAAGAAAGCTACTGTAGCGCTAGGCTCTTATAAAAATACCGTTGAGAAAGGATGGGAGCTTAGTTCCCGTATCGCACACTGGCCTTAGACCTCTGTAGTTAGACCTGTTCTAATGAACGGAGTCTCAGTTTGGTGGCCAGCTCTAAGTATTAAGGCTATCCAGAAGTTGTTGATGAAAGTTCAAAGAAATGCCACCCTGTGTATTAGTGGTGCACTTAGGAGCACTTCTACTTAAGCACTGGAGATTCTCTTTCATCTTTTCCCTCTTGATATTTTAGCTAAACAGATGGCTGCTTGTATAGCTGCTAGGATCATATCAATTTCCCTGTGGGTTTACCACTTCCCAAATCAATCGACTATACAGTCCAATCATCCTACCTCAAGGCTAAACTTATAACTGATATTCCTTCCAGAGCGAAGTGGGCGAGTGAAGCAGTTATGAAGCCCGAAGCGATTATTTTTTTCACGGATGGCTCTCGAGGATGGATGGTAAAGCTGGCTGTAGAGTTTTCTGCGAGGAATTAAACTTAGAATTCTCTTTTCGACTACCTGAACACTGTAGTGTTTTTCAGGCACACCTCATTGCAATTAAGGAGGCCATAGATTAGATGAAGTATAATGTTATATCTGTAAGGGATATGGGCATTTTTACGGACAGTCAGTCTACAATTAAAGTCCTACAATGAGGCTTTCTTACGTCGAAAGTAGCCCGGAACTGTCTCCTACCCCTAAACGAGATGGCTGAACAGTTCAACATCGATCTTACGTGGGTGCCAGGGCATTTCAACATAACGGGGAATATTAAAGCCGATGGACTTGCAAGACTGGGTACCTCTTGTCGCATATTACCAAGTAAGGCTGACATTGGGGTACCACTTTCTACGTGTAAGCTACTTCTTAAGGAAGAAGCATATAAAATGACAAATGAAAGGTGGTCAAAGCATAACACATGCATCATTACGCGGCAGATTTGGCCTATACTCTACTTATAATCAGGTATTACCAACTACTATCTATGAAGCGGTATTGGTAAAATTGTGGGTGTCATCACTGGACACTGCCTCATTGGTAAGTATGCAAGTAGACTTGGTGTTCTCTCTCATGATTATTGTCGTGGTTGCATGGATGAAAAGGAGGAGGAAGACGCTTCGTCAGGGGCTCGAGTTGGTTTCAGTAGCGAGAGATGGTAAGAAAATTCGTTGTGGTAGGACTACGGATCTTTTTGTGTCTATGCCACGTCCTTATTTGACGGCCACCTAAACCTAACCTAAACCTAAACTAGGTTCAGCGCAGCAAGATGTAAATAAATAGCGAATGACTCAGTGGATGACTCGTTCGATGACTCGTGGATGACTTAGGTCAGGATTCTCATTTTTGCTTATCACAATTTATAATAAAAACTATTGGACTTCTTTGAATAGTTGCCCATTGAGATGCATTAATTTTCTTAAATCAGCATTTTCTCTAGCCACATCGTGGTGATTAATCAGGCGTTGCTATTTATAAATATTTTGTTATGTTAAGTTGGTTGCCTGGTCATATTTTTGTTCGATTTAAAAATATACTCGTCGTTTCTTTTCGTTCTTTTTCTCTCGACTTAAACTATTGCTCTTCCACGTTATTCTCCGAATTCTTTGGTCGTGTGTGCCCTAAAAACAACGCTAAACAAATTCGCAGTGCCACCACAGTTCCTAGCAAATTTCGACCAATTTAAATTGTGAAAGGATAGAGACCTAGACAAAAAATCTTTTTACATTTTTAATTTGCAAACACAACTTTACAAGTACTAAGTTCAACTTTAATTTTTGGCCCATCATGATCGCCTTCGTATTTGTTCATTTTATTTATCTTAATAATCTCGTAAGGTCCGAAATACTTTCCGTGTAATTTCTCACCTGAGGAGAATTGTTTTCTTCAAAGCCATAGTGTCCTCTAAACTTATATGGAGGGCACAAAGTGCCCTCCATATTTGTGCACCTATCGTCAACTCTATAATAAGGGTTCGATGTTTAATTTATTAATGATTTGCAGTAAAGAGGCACACGATCGGCTATTATGTGTTTACGGTTTCCGAGTACTGGTTTCTTAACGATTGAATCACTTCTTTGGTAAAACAATGACTATACGAATAACCAAACAAATTTTAAAAAATTCATCTAAAGCAACGAAAATATACTTGTAAAAAATTTTCATTGCAGTCAAATTGACAAGATGATCCACGTAGTATCACTAATGGGAAACCCTTTTTGTTATGATATGTAGCAGCTCATCTGGTTTACCGTATTTCTTCTCGATCATATCCGTGTGATCTTGATACTTACCTTTACGAAGGAGCTCAAACATTGGTTTGACCGAGTCATCAGATAGCTGAACTGCTTTAATCCTTTGGCATACCTGTATAGTAATTCCAATCAAATTTCTACTAAGTGCGCCCGCATTTTGTGAGATGCTTTATGTTCCAATTCCAAAATGGAAATCCTGTAGTAGAGTAAATCTAGCCAAACGCAAAGTGAGTTTTTTTTCATAGTCCTCTTAAATCGTCATAGTCACTAGTCGTATAGCAATAATTATACGTTTTGTGTCGGTGACCGAATTGTGTGTAGACAAAACGTTCGTTGGGCCAAACACCTACAACGTTCATCTTAAATCGTCTTAAATAAACAATTGAGTGAATCTAATTTTGTAAACTGTAATATTATATAATTTCATTTGACGGCACTGGCTCGAAGAATAATTTCACGATGGAAAGATTTTTTTGCGAAGATCGCTAAAAGGTGGCTTTCATTATTAATCATACTTTCATATTGTGCCAGATGGTTTGCAACCAATGGATGTTATAATTGTAAAAGAATTGGTTCATATTGTTCTTCCAATTGAATGCGGCGAGCATATCTACTAATGCTGAGTTTTCGTGTGATTTTTGATTCCCTTTTTGATCCCTTCCCCATTAGCGTAGTTTAGCTGACTCTTTACTTAATAAAAAAAAGCATAATTAAAAAATTTGTTTCGGTAACCTTGTACCGTGTCTTATACGCGATGGCGTGGATCCCGATATCCCCGTTAATGCGATATTTTTCTACAGAGCTTTGACACCCGCATTAATTATTTTATACGGCCAAAAGTTCTTAGAGACATGGTAAGGTCTCTACACCTTAATTTTAAGTCCACACCTTCGTTTTAGTAGTTTGATTGTGATACCTATACCATACTTTATCAAAAGCCCTCGACAACCGTATAATATATTCATCTTTTGTTGACTAAATATTCATTGAAATTTTGAAATTTTATTCGTGTCAACTATGTATTATTTAATACTCATCGCTCTAAGTTTCATCTTACATAAAACCACTTTAATTCAATTTTCTTATCAAAAAAGTCAAAAAAAAAAAAACGGCGATAAGAACAAAGAAAAATCGAAAAACTTTTCATCAAGACAAAAAAGACATTGAAAACTTTTTAAAATCACTTTATCATATACACCTACTTTTATTTTATTGTTTGACACAATTTTCTTTTTTTGTTTCCTTTTTTCATTTTCTTTTATTTTCCTTTTTTTTTGTAAGATACTTGAACTGTGTCTATAGGAATATAGGATAACAGGAATTCATAATCAAAAATGTATGTAATAACAAAAATCCTACTTGAGTCATGAAAGGTTGAAGAAGAAACAAACTTCCCGCGAAAATCTCGTGGGAAATTTAACAAATAACCGGTCGAATAATACTCTAATTGAAAGAATTTTCCACATTACTTGTTTTTGTTTTTTTTTTGTGGGTTTAATTTAAATTTCACGTGAACGCAGGATGTCTAATAAAAATATTTTGTTATAATAAGATTAGAATTCGACCTTTTTTTTGGAACAATAACCTGGGCACACACATAACCTAAAAAACGAATAAAATAGAAAAATGAATATGTAATAAGCTTCTTGTTATGGTTTCTTTGGTTGTTCTGTTGTACTTTTTTGGGGGTAATTTGAAAGTTTCGTTTTGTTGGAATTAATTTTTTTAATAAATTTAATATTTTTATTGCAACCAGTTTACTGCAGATGTTCATTTTATAGATATGTATATCGAAAGTGAATATAAGTGGAAATTCTAAAATTTGTACTTTTATATTACTGGACTATTAGCACATTTTTGAGAACATAGGTTAACTCTTAGTTGGAATTTGAAACAAATCCTACATAATCATCTATGCTTTCTGAAAGATAGAACTTAGTCATTAAGCACTTTAATAGTATCGACTGTCACTAGTTTAAATATAACTTTTAATGTTATTCCAATTTAAAATTTGTAGTAAAAACAACTTTGGGAAAGAAAAAACTTCTGATTGTTAAAACAAATATGTTTTTAGATTCCTATACTTTTGGTTCTGGAAACACACCCAACACTTTCGCAGTTCTGTGGTTTCATCCTGCTAAAAATCGTAGAATCAATTCAACTAACCACAATAACCGGTTCAGATTATTTAATGTTTCCGTATAAATTGATTGGATGATTTGGTCCTTCTGCTTTTCCAGTACCATCACCGCAGATTTACTTATGGGTTTTTTAATTTATCAAAAATATTTCAGAAGCAGAATATAAGCAGTTTATTTAAATTTTTTAGGATAACTAGAAAAGTGTTTGGAATTAATGCCAAACTTTTTACTAAATTACTAAACATTATTATGAAACAAGATTTGATTTTGTCCTATATTCGCCTTTTAACGCAAAGTAGTTGATATCTAGTGATACATTTTACAACTAGAGCTAAAGATGATCAAACCATTTTGAAAAAATTTTTAACTATAAATTGAAAATATGCGGAAACTAAAAGTATTACGGCTTATTCGATGTCATTCTATACTACCCGTTGTGGTAAAGTAGACAGACTACATAGCTTTACATAGTTTTTCAACTGACAAATTGTTAAAAAAGGTGGCTTCAAGTTAAACGAGTTTATAAGACAGTCTCTAAAATTAGAAAAAATTACTGTTTGTTCACATCATTTTCAAGATTACAAATTGTGAATTTATTGTAAGCGGTGCAGACGAAGGAAATCCAGTTCATATTGGATATCAGTTTATGGTTTTTATGGTTCTTAATTCAGTCATCGTTAAGGATATTGAAAAAAATCAAAACTAATAATAGATGATCTAATAACAACAGAATCTGAATTAAGTATTATGACATCATTAAATGGCACTAATATTATTCAATTGATAGAGCTAGCTGTAGTGTCGGACGTGGTAAACTAGCCTTATTTATGGAAGTAGATGTTTCCATAAATATCAAATTACAAACACCACAACTTAATATCGTATAACGTATTTATTTCAGTTGTACAAAATTTACTCCAACTATTTATTTTTATACTATTAGAACATTACATGTCCAAGAAATTAAATAAATTGAATAACTTTATTGCTTGGGAATATGTTTCTCTTATAAAAGACGCGGAGAGACTGCCCAATTGTTTCCTTTATTTCTTCTTTTTATTGTTTCATCCGACCTCACCTTCGACGTACGTTTTTAACTCAACCCGTATGCCCGATCGTCTAAAGTAAATCGTATAACCACATCAATCGTATGCAGAAGGCAGTCATACTACTCTCTTGCCAGTGAATGTCCATGAACGTGTTACCGAAAACGTGTGGGAAGTCTAGTTGTTCTTCTCGTTGATGTTGTGTCCACACTCAGCTCAAATTGGAAGTGAACTGTGCGCTTACTTTCCGATGGAGATTGCGTATGTTTCTGATTAGGATCTAAAATTGTAGGTTGATTCGAAATATTATGCGACAGTAAGAGTTCGTTTGTATCGTGATCGCTTGAATCACTTTTCGTAGTGAAACAAGGTTTTACTCTCATAAGTATGGTAAAATATTTCTCAGCACGACTAATGATTCTAAACGGTCCCTCGTAAGGAGGTCCCAGAGATGATCTGATCGCATCTGTTCGTACGAACACATGTGAGCAAGAATGAAGTTCTTTATGAACAAATATCGATGATTGCTTTCCGTGTCGTGATGCAGGACTTGGTTTGTTTTGATCCATTATTTTTTTAAGTTGAATATATGAACTATCCTGGCAATCGTAAACCTTCGCCGTAAAGCATTTCTGCTGGTGTTGCATTGAACTCCTCCCGCAATGCTGTTCGTAATCCCGACAAAACTGTAGGTAATGAGATTGTCCAGTCCAGATGGTTATGACACATTAACGATGTTTTTAACGAGCGGTGCCAACGTTCAATATAACCGTTTGCTTGTGGATTGTACGCTGTGGTGCGTTTTCGTTGGAATCCCAATACCTTGGACAATTCAAGAAACAACTCCGATTCAAACTGCATTCCTTGATCAGTGAATACCAAATCGGGCGTTCCAACCCTCAAAAATTGAGCTTGCAACTGTTTGTGTTCTAATGTCTGCCACCGGAATGGCCTCCGTCCAACGAGTATAGCGATCAATTATTGTGACGAAATATCTCATATCGTTAGACGTTGGCATTGGACCAATTAAATCTACATGGATTTTTTCAAAATGCTTGCTACTTAATGGAAATTCACCTAAAGGGCTTTTTACGTATTGTTGAATTTTAGACTTTTGGCAACTTATGCAACTTTTAGCCCATTTTCTAGCGTCTTAGATGACTGATGTCCAAATGTATTTACTAGTCCACATTTTAGTAGCAGTTCGAACTCCGGGATACGAAAACCCGTGTACCGAATCGAATACCAGTTTTCTGAACTCTTTTAGTATATACGCGGACTAATACAATTTGTAGAAATGTCACAAAAGATTTCTTTTCCTGAATTTAATCATTTAACAATGCTTAATTTTCTGCTGCATTTGGAACGAACCGTCGATAAAATTGGTCATTCCCAGAAAGCGTCGTAATTATATTACGGTTTCTGGTTGTTTAAAGTTGGATATAGATTGAACGCGTTCTAACATCAGCCTAATGCCTGATTTATTAATAGAATGACCCAAAAAATTTATTTCGGACTTAGCGAATACACATTTATTTTTTGATAATCAATCCATGATTTTGTAATCTTATAAAAGTTTGTTCTAAATGTATCATGGGTTCGTCCATATCTCTTGAAGCGATCAAAAAATCATCAATACATGTATAGCAACAATCAAGATCTCGAAAAATAGAATGGACAAATCGTTGAAATGACTGTGCCGCGTTTCTCAAACCGAATCCCATTCTCGTGAATTCGAGCAACACGAACGACGTTATGATAGCGGTCTTCGATATATCCGACGGTTCCACTGGTATTTGATAGTACGCACGCGCGAGGTCCAGTGTAAAAAATATAGTACAGCCACGTAGTTGGTAGGCAAAGTCCTGGAGGTGTGGTATTGGGTATTGATCTGGTTGAGTGACGTCTCCAATCCCCATTTTTATTCTTAACCAGATGCAATGGGATGGCCCATAGGCTATCAGATGGTCTACAAATTCCCGATTTAAGCATGTAGTCGAATTCCATATTTTCTGTAGCTAATTTATCCGGAGCGAGTATAGGGGCATTTGCTGTCTCTGGCGAACCTTTGGCTTGGATAAAATGAGTAACGATAAGTATTGTAAATGATGAGACGGCAATTGACACTACTACCTCCCTCGCATGCCATCATTTGCTGTGGGAAAATTAATTTTCTGATTTTTGTACGTACGCTGACGGCTCTACGCATTTCCGAGCGTTATCATTGAATTTAAAATGGTACCAGCATTAAGTGTGCGTTTTAGTTTGCGATCTTGAGCGTGGTCTTGCACCAATTGCCCTGTTGTTTCTATATTGGATCCTTCAACCCCTTAATTTCAAGTATAAGTTCCTGAATTTTGATCTCGAGATCAGAAGGATTATTTTTACTTTTGGATTATTTACAACAGCAACCGCGGGTCTACTTTCTCTTGACACCGACATCACATTTGAATTTGAATATGCTTTCAAAATTTTATCGGCCATAACCGCCAAATTCGTTAAACTTTCAGTACTGGATACCAAATTGGCTTGAATTTGTTGAACCCATAGTTTGTTTACTAACTTTACCGCTATTTGATTATCCCCCAAATTTCTCATTTCGCGCAACAACTGTGATGGTTTTTTGTCACCCAAGTCAAGATCCTTTAACAGTTTCTGCAGCTTAGCATCCGCTGACTCTATTAATCGAGAAATTAACGCTTACTTTAAACTGTCGTACTGACTGTCAGCTCCAGTTTGTAACACTACATCGCTAACCGTGTTTGACGCTCGTTGATCGAGACCCGCAACAATAATATTAAATTTGTTTTGTTGTTGCGTAACGTTGGCGTTTGTGAATTGAGCCTCCATTCACGTCGGAGTCACCATTTGTAGTATCGCCACGTGGAAAATAATCCGTAATAATTCGGAGCATCACGCAACATTCCAAGAATTTGAACGTGAAAAATAATCTGTAATAAGTCGGGACATCACGCAGCATTCCGAAAAAGTGAACATTGCAAATTTTATATCCAAATCATCTATAAGCGGCAAATTACCGTCATACGTCATTGAGATTAGCAGTCGTCAAATTCGTAGCTACAAACAGTAGGGGTAAACTGTAATTCGTGTAATCATGCCTTCGGACGACGAGAATATCGGTAAAAGTGGTAAAAGCGGAGGCGAAGCATCTATTTCTCCAGGTAAATCGGTAAAGCCGCATGGCGGTTTTATTGAACGTGTTTCGGTTAAGACACAGCCGTTTTGTTTTGAAATGCCAGAACTTTGGCTTGAACAAATGGTGACCTCGACGTGATCTTAGTCAGTTATTATAATAGCGTATAATATAATTATACCACGAATAATTAGTAGTGGCCAGTCCTAAAGCTGTAATACAAACATCTTAACACATGCGACACTGCAAAGCCTTATAAAAGCGCCTTAAAAATAAAAGCCATTTTTTCTCAAGAAAACCATCGAGTTGGAAGGTTATTAAAATAAATTTAAAAATAAATTTTCACATTTAAAATTATATTATAATGTCTGGCAGTTTTATGGAAATAACAATTCTCGTTGCTCCGTGAAAAATTATTTAAACATCCGAATAAGACAAAAAACTATTTTCATTACAGAAAATATAAGTTAAATACGCAAATATTTCACCTCAACAATTCCTCAATAATTTATTCGAAGTGAAGAGCGGTAAATCAACGATCGCAATCATTTGATTCTGATAATATATATAATGCATATAATTCAGTCAAATGAACGCGCATACTAGTTTGATTTTCTATGCATCTCTATATAAACTATCAGTTCAGTGATCAATTTCAATTTGCATATGTTTTCTTTCTCCATAAAATTTAACAGTTCGTTGGTTAAGTAAATTTTCGTGCAAGTTCAATACGCATTCTACATTTTTGTATAGTTCGGTTGTAAATATTTATACATGAGCTGTAACGTCAAAAAAAATCGTGGAATTACCGTTAATCCAAAAATGTAGTTAATCCAAAAATTTAGCATAATTATTTCTTTTGCAGAGAAATAATTATGCTAAATTATTAAATAATTATGCTAAATTATTTATAATAATTATTATAAATGTTTAATTGTATATTTTGTGTGTGTCCAAAATCGTATTTATAACCCGTAAATTCCAATGTAAGTAATTTGCCACTAGAATATATCCTACTAATAGAACATATACTATCGAATATAGAAATATTGAATTAATTCAAGTATTGCGAATTGTGATGGTAGTTCAATAATGTATTGCTTTTTTAATCTTGTCTTCATAATATTTTGGCTTTTATTGTTCCTGGGCAGTACATTAACGCCATGTGGGCGTTGTAGCCACTAGTACCCCGACGTCAAAGATCTTTTGTGCTTTAACCCTTATTAATCAATCGTCCAGTCAATATTCAGCCTCTTGATAAACCCGACAATATCTCTGGTGGTACATGAATCATTTGGTCTCAGCTCATTAAATGTTTAAGTCGTTGGCGGAAAATTACTGCGCATTAGCACAGGACATATTTTTCCGCCGATTCCATATTACAGAAGCGACAAGCATCCATCGTACTTAAACGCATATTCTTAAGATGATATTTTAGAGGAACATGGCCTGTGAGGAAGCCAGTAAGTAGTCTCAACTCAGGTTTTCCAAGTACGACAAGTTATTTAACTCGATTTGCTGAAGGTAAAATAAACCTCTTCGCCTGTGGTAGTCCTGGAATTCTGCGCCAACAAGTGAACCTTTAAATGTATTCCAAACGTTTCGTCGTTGTTCTAAGGTGTGCCTTAGTGACACCGCAGAAGGGTTCTGGCCTAATAAATGGGAAACTAGGACCCGCCCGGGCAAGGTCATCTGCAACCTCGTTTACAGACTTTAGTGCTACTTAGAGCCCTTTCTATGCCTATTCTGTGACATTGGATCCCAAGTACTTGGAAAGGGTATTTCCACTCCCTAGTATTCCTACTCCTCCGCCTACTGTTTTGGAACCGTGTTGTGAACCAGAACATGGACCCTTTTTCAAAAGATGGGCCTCTGACCTCCTACGGTCCCTATCCAGCAACAAAACACAGAAGAGCTTATCGAAATCCAGTTTGGCTGGCATATTGTTGGAAGGCATTCTTATAAAATGATTTGCCTGAGACTCCCGAAGGGTTTCCAAGTGGCCAACCATATTACCTGTTTGAAAATTGTCTTCTGCTTGTATCCTCAAAGCCGCAATTACCAGTCCTAGGAGCATTTCTATTGCAGCACTCGCGCATTTTCTTATTGCTTCCGTACTATCGAGGCAAGCCAAACGTTCAACTTGGCTTAGTAATGTTTGCGTTGCGTTCTTCTCAGTTTTAGGCCACCACACTATTAAAGCGTAAACCCCAGGTTCATTTATAGAGCGTCTGACACGTCCAGAGTGCCTTAGTGGCTTTACACTGAACCTTGGGTATGTGTTGTTTCCAATTTAGTTTTTGTTCCAAAATGACTCCGATATTTAACCTCACTGGAAAAAATTAACAGTAACACGATTTAACGAGAAAGCTGTAAGCGCAAGCTTCCTCATTTTGGTATAGAGCACAGTAATCGTTTTATTCGGATTGACACTAAGTCCTTCCTGAAAACACTATTGCCAAATCAGCCCAAGTGCATTCTGCATAAGTACTGAAATAATAATGTCAAATTTCCCTCTAACTATTACAGTCAAGTCATCTGCGTAACATCAAGTCCATGACTACTTAGAAGAGTCAACAGTCCATCGACAACTATTGACCATAGTAATGGAGACAATTCCCCTTCCTAGAGACATCCCTTTACAGCTTTGATATTTACTGATTCACTACCTAATTGAGCTGTAATAAATCTATTTTTTAGCATCGAACCATTCCACTTAATTGTGGGAAGCTTAATTCCCTTTTCGCATGCTGTCCTCTCTATTGACTCATAGGAGGTATTGTCAAAAATACCTTCAATATTAATAAAAATGAAAAGGGCGATTTCTTTAACATCAAAAGTGCTTTCTATTTTAATGATCAGACTACTAAGAGCCTTAGATTACTAAGATATCTTAGATTTGCCAGCCTGATAAGCAAACTGATTTCGATGAAGTGGTTTTGTTTTTAAAGGTTCACTTATATGTTAATCCAAAACTTTCTTGCTATTTGGAAGATATGCCTTGGGTTGGGCATCTGGATGACCTCCTCTTTTTGGTATAAAGACCACATTTACTTTCCTCCACAGTTTTGGAATGTAGTTAAAAGCATAGCTGGTCCAAATGATCTGGACCAAGCTAGGAAGAATCTTCAATACCTCTCTGCAAGAGAGCTGTAAAAACACCATCACCTTCAGTGGATTTGAAGGGTTTAAATGGCCTAACAGCACATTCAACCTTGCTGAGCGTAAATATACTGCTGGAGAGACTTCATGTCCTGTTATGAGGGGTGTAGACTGCCCCACCAGAACCTCCGTAGGCCTTTTCAAGTGGTTCCGCCACCATTGAGTTCAGAAAGTGGGTTTCTAAAAACCTCTGGTTCTCCGTAAAACTCGCATCGACCTTTTGAAGAAAGCCTATGCCATTTGAATAGGCCTTTGCAAGGACCTTCTGGAGCCGAGTTGTAGAGGGCAATTCATTTATTCCCTCGCAAAAATTTCGCGATTAATAGACGCAATGTAATTTTTTTAAAAAGGAATTGTTTCTAAATTATCCGCATAACATCTATCCTTAACAAAATCCTTTAAAAAAAGTCCAACGGCATCAAATCGTAGCATCAAGTTACATTTTTAAAACGGATTATTTTCGGTTGCCAAGTTTGGCGCGCAACAGATCGATTGTTAGCTTGTGTGGCATGTGGTGCCATCGTATTTAACCCAAAGGTGGTTCATAATCATAGCGTCGATTTGACGCCATTAAAATTTGGATTTTACTGTAGAGGTCGCCATGATGGTAACGGCGTTACCAGCTGCTTTTTCGAAGACAAATGAGCCAGCTAAGCTATCACTCCAAAATTCACACGAAATTGTTACTCTTAGTGGATGCATTAGCTTCTCTACGATTACGTGTACTATACCGAACCTCAAACTCTCTAGTTCTGCTTATTTACAAAAAAAAAAGGAAATGAGCTTTGTCTCAAAAAAAGGTTTTTTGACCAAACTTGACATCATTATCAAGCTAATCTATAACCTACGCAGAGAACTGATATCGAAGCGAATGGTCATTTTCTTTCAACGCTTGAGTCATCTCAACCTTGAAGGTGAATAATCCTAGGTCTTTGTGCAGTATTCTTTTCAGGCTGCTTGGACTTGCAATTATTGCAATTGTTGCAATCGGTGTCGAGGTGAGGTCGGTGGATTCGATAGTCCTACACTATGGGTCACACCCGAAATATTCTCGAGCGTATAGGCACAGGATCTTACTTTTCAGGATCTTACTTCACCAATTTCACTAAAGCGGTTCCATTTTACGCACTTTCAAGACCTTTATTTCTTTTCTAAATTTTCCGGTTTCGGCAACACAACAATTACTTTAAAAATAAGTTACCAATATTTCGAAACGCTCTTCAAGCGGAAACAATATTGTTTCGAGTTTCTAAACATCAGACTGAGGAACTGTCAAAATTTCAAGCGTTGTCATAGTGAATTGTTGCCACAGTCTTTAGATTCATCATATCAACGACTGTGGAAGATGTACACAGATCACGCCATAAAAATGGCCACATAGAATATATTTAGCCTGCTAAGATCTATAAACCTACATAAACTACCCAGTCAAGTGGTCTCTGCAAGATCTCAGATGATTAGGGAGTGGCATCCATGACTCCACCAATGTATACACTCTTCAATACTCCGGCCGTCACAATGTATAGAAAAATATAGAAAATTGTGATGGCCGGAGTAATCGGATGTCAGATGAATTTACTGATGACTTAACAGGAGAATTTGATTCAACACAGTAGAAGAGGTCGAGGCAGCAATATCGAAAAGTTAAACAGTGGCAAAGCGCTGGGTCTCGTTGGAATTCCCGAAGAGCTCGTTAAAAACGTAGGGCCAACAATTCCCAGTCCACTTTACGATCTAATTCTAGCCATCTGGAATCAAAAATATCTTCCTTCAGATTGTTAAACGGCATTCAAATGCACGCTTCATAAAAAAGATCGTCCAAATTTTGGAAACCTCCTTGGTATACTCCTCTTAAATACTGCATATACAAAGTATTTACCAACGTTGTAACCGCCAGACTAATGACAATATCAATATGGGTTTCGACCCTACCGTTCTACCATTGATCAAATCTTTACGATTAGGATATTCTTGAACATGTTAGGATTACATCAGTAGCCGCCTTCCTTTTTCAATCTGGTGCTTAATGCATACTTGATTAAGAAAAACCGTAGTAAAGTTGAGTGTTGTAAATAAATATAGTGAAATCATTGGCTACGCAGATATTAAAGTTCTGCTTGGAATGAAATGCCAGTCAACTTGGAATAAAATAACAAACACAAGACTTGACGCAATCTAAAAGCATCTGCAGAGTAAATTTTAATACTGATGATCCTGATTAAATTTGCTTGGAAGAATTCAAATATGTGAAGACTTTAAAAAAAAATGTCGGATTAACTAGAACAACAAAGAACGAAGGTATGAAGCCCATACATTATAGCCATTAAACAACGTTTTCTACGGACAAATGATAATTCAGCGATCAAAACAACTACATATTGTGGTCATGCGAACTCGCGCTTTATAAAGCACTAATTTAACTGGTGCTAACCTATAGAAGGGAAAGCAGGACCCATATCTCTAAAGACTACAGAATTTTCACTACATTTGAGACTAAGGTTATACAAACGATCTCTGGTCCCATAAAAGTCGCTAAGAACCAGTATCGGATAAATTTCGAGATTGGACAACAACTCGGAAATTGTAATATTATCATTTATATTCGGTTCAATATTATTGGTCAGTTTTAATTGTTCGTCTCTTCAATTGAATTGTAAGAAAGCACAATTAATCTGAACCAATCATAATAATCTAGACGTTACATGTATAAAAGCTCGTCTATTTGAATACAATGTATTAGCACAACAATGTATCAGCATCAACGTCATTATACAGCTTGTATAGTTCTACATAATGTGCTTAAATGTATGACAGTTTTTACTGCAGTATAAGATAATACATTATACAATTTTTAGAAAGCACCAAACGATAATTTTCTTTTATGTTCATATAGACCATAACAAATTTGTTGTTGATCAAATTTTCGTTTAGCACAAGTTTAAAATGTATAAAGCATTCCATCATAGTTGTACATTTGACAATTTTTTTTTTATGAAATAATTATGTTTTTTTGATGAAATACCAAGAATTATGGTCGAATCAAAATAAATGCTATCATTGTATTGTTCCGACTTAACCAACATAAAAATTCTACGTCAACATTCTAGAAAGTACATTACGAATGATATATTTACTGCAAATATACACGATATATACGAAATACAGTACAAATATGTATATATACATTATTCTAGAATGAGATGATGTACCAACGGTTGGTTCTAGTTCCAATGAAACAATATAAATTCTTTAGCAAGTCTGTTAAATTTTTTTTTTTATGGGAACAATATTTTTCCAAGATAACAAAAAAAAATCCAATTAAAAACTTCAATTATAGAAGAGAATGGTTTGTTTTCATACATATATACATACACAGATTTTAAATAGTTTTTTTTTATCATTTTCATTTTCCACTATTCATTTTCCTATATATATGTTGTTTTATTAAATGTTTTTCTTTTTTTTTCTTTTGTTTCAGTCGTGAAAGCACCTATGAAATGTGATCCCAAAAAAGAATTTGATTGTGGTGGTGGCATGTGTATTCCATTATCGAAAGTATGCGATGGTAAACCAGATTGTCCCGATTTTCAGGATGAACCACGAGAAAAATGCAATAAAAACGAATGTATGAAAAATAATGGTGGTTGTGCACATATCTGTGTCGATACACCAGTTGGATTCTATTGTGATTGTAGATCGGGGTATGTACGAGTATATTTATGCGATATTTATAATTGCATTCCGAACATTTATTGGTTTGCTTATGCTAATTATTGATTTTTATTCGTTTATAGATTCAAGTTAATAAATAACAAAACATGCGAGGATATAAACGAATGTGAAGATATAGGGGCATGTTCACAAATTTGTATAAACGAGAAGGGAACGTTTAAGGTAGGAAATTTTACATAAATAAAATACATTTTTAATTATATCAAAGTTTCTCGACGAACTAAAGCTGAAATTGGGTACGTGATGCGAATTTTAACATATGTAAATACCTAAATAGTATCATATATATTTAAAAAAAAAACTATTATCTGTTTTTTTTTTATATACATGTATTCATTTCGTATGCCAATTTCATGTAATGTATTATGTTTCTTATGCTGTCAAAAAATTGTACATTGTTAGTATTGATAAATTTTATACTGTCACTAAATTGTATTTGTTTATTCGATTTAAATTTATCCATCGAATAACGAAATCAATTTAAATTTTTATTTAGACAAAAAAAAAGCACAATAATTTGTTAAATTTTTTTCAAATTTTCATTTTACATATTCGATTTTTTGCTGCATCTGCTTAGGTGATGTTCTTATAAAAATAGTGGTATCTATTCGTATATCTAGAATAAAGATAACAACCTATCAAAGGAAAATTTCGTTGAATTGTAAATTTTTGAACTCGACTGAATTGTCTTAACCCCATAAGAACGATAAGCGATCGTTTCGTTTTTGTCCTGTTTACTGACTATATTTAGATGAGAGTTGTTAATGAAAAATATAAAAAAAAAATTCCGGATTTTTAATTTTTCTTGTTCAGTTGAGTTCTTTATGACCCCAGCAGAATTTATTTTGCTTTAGAAATTAAACAATATCGTCATAATTAAAATTGTTTTATTGCAAATTAAAAATAATTTAATTCACTATAATATAAAAATTTAATTAATTAAAAAATAAATTAGACAATAACTATAACTGGTAGGGATAAATCTTGAAACAGTCTCGTTCTTTTATAAATCAAAAATTTAAAAATTTAATTTTGGTTAATAAATGTCTAACGATCGTTCTTATGACCGCACATCGATCCATCACATTTGGTAATGTGCTTATTAATATTTGAAATCCTCTTTAAAATTCATTTATTCGATGTGTCCTTTAGATTATTGTTTGGTGCACGTATTCTATTGTAATAATTATTTATTTTTCCCTCTGCAACAAACCGTTTGAATTCCATGGGTGTGCGACTGCGTTTTTACTTCTGCAGTTTCGTTGTATACAATGTAGCTGTTATCGATAGCAATATTTATGGATATTACTATCGATAACAGCTACATTGTCTACCACAAAAAAACGAAAAATCAAAATATAAAATGCGCAAATTTTGTCTTGATTTTCGATCCAACTCATAAGTCTCTTTATGTTGCATGAAATCTACTCCTCCAAAAAAATTATTATAAACGCAAATTATGTCCGGACATAGTAAATTAATTTTAACATTTGATTCACTAATTTTTCTTTATTATCAAACTATCTTATTAAATATATTCCTTCAGAAATTCAGAATTGGTTTCACAAGCTTTAATGTTTCTTTTAACACGTTCGCCCCTCGATTTTTGATGTTCGGAAAAAACTCACCTATTAACAATTCTATGACTCCTATATGTATCATGAGTTTGTGGACAGCTGGTATGTCACATATAAGTGACATGAGTTTATGATTGCTTCTACAACACATATGCGAGACATGAGTCTTCAATGTTCACAATAAAGAGGACACATGTGTGACATGAGGCTTAGGTGGAACATAAATTATTTTAAGGTTTACAAAGAAATTGCAAAATTCTGTATATTAGCTTAATATTTCTAAAGAGTTAATTATTATTTACATATAAATTATATATAAGCGTAATTCAGTTTCAGTCTAATAAAAAAAAAGAAAAATTAAAACAAAATTATTGGGTATGCCATAGTCGAAAGCATGGATATTGGCATAGACCGATCAACTCGCCTTGAAAATCTTTGCATGTGTCACATACATATTTACTCGCAGCCCTTTTACTATTTTTGTAACAAATGCGGCACCTCCTACGGCTATTGACCATGCTTAGGAAATGTGCTGTATTTGAAGTGGAAGTTTCTGCACGTCTTGAGCTACTTTGCCGGCCTAAAATCTGCCCTAAGTACGACGCTATAATTTTTTCTCTAAATTCTAGATGTGGCAATTGTCGCTGTTGGTTTCGTTTGTTATATAACCAACACGAATACCATATTGCTATATCCAGTATTTGAAAAAAAAACTTCCATGTACCATCGTACTGCACGCCTTGGGCAAGCATAATTCGAAATCATTTTATCGGTCCTAGCGATTCCCGACATATTAGCGTTGTAGTCAAAACGTCTCGCTTGTCTTTCCATTTTAACACCTTAATGTTCTTGCGGTTTCGCCGCAATGAAATTTGCCCTGACTTTAATTTGCTTTTTATAACTTGAGAGGGATTGCGTTTCCTGTTCGAACGTAATGTTCCGCATAAATTAGTTTGCTCATTTACTAAGTGCTCTGCCAGATCAATACTGCAGTAGTAATTATCCATATACAACGTATGTCCTTTACCTAAATATTCCTTCATTAACTCAACAACAACACCAAATGCATGCCCTTTCTCGTTAGACACAGTGCCTCTTCCGGTATATATAATCAAATTTATTAAAAAACCTTCAGGATTGCATAATTCATAGAATTTGATTCCGTACTTCATCGAATGAAAGGTTTTGAGGGGGACTATACAATTTCTTTATGTTAGCCAGAACGTGATTTGTGACATTTTGTATTTTGTATAATCTATTAGTTTTGATGTCGTGTTGCTCGTCATATAAACACATACACCTAAGGATGTTTTCAAACCTTATTCGACTCATTGTCTGGCCAAACACATTTTGAACATTAAGCCCAGTTTTGCCCCAATAGTGTTTTAGGCTTGGTTTTCTGTTTAGAGGCATTAGTAGACATATGGCCATTTGTTTCTCACTACTGGTCACATCTTTCTATCGACAAAGGTTTGAATTTGCTGATAATTTCTTATGCTCAATAATAAATTTAGCACTATTTTATCAAGCAACACCTCGTTCTACTGGTTTTGCGGTTGGTGGTGGATCTATAGATATCAATTCTGCTCCTGTAAAAACTTTGTTATTTGCTTCAGACTTAACATCAGTCATCATCGTTAATTTCAGCAACATTTTCTTGAACTGGAACCTCTTGGAAGTCAATTTCTACTGAGCATTCAAATGAAATGCTGTCAGTGTCATAGATACGAAAGCTGCTGCTCGAATCTTCAAAGTCTATTTCACTCTTGCTGGAGTCCAATTCAGATTCATCAGATTTACGCACAAGTTGCATGTGCTTTCCTCGACTTTCCATTATGCAACAATTCTTAACCAAGAACCTATTATACAAGCACAACAGAAAAAAGTCTGCAATCAACTTGAATCCCACCCAAATCAGAAACTTTATATACTACACAAATAACTTTGATTAATTTTTATTACACTTCAAAAATCTAGTTTTGTATTAAAAATCCTAAATTTATTTATTTATTTATTACCAAAAGTATAAATAATATACCTCTTTACTAGACAAAAATCGTCGACAAACTAACAAAAACGTTAAATAAATCGTTATTCCTTTCCTCTAAACCAATTTCGGGGGCTTCCCGAAATATGAGGATATTTCAATAAATAAAATTTTCTCATTGAAACCGTTTGACACAAATGTGTGTTATATACTCATAGATACTACCACAGATTATATATACTTCGTACAGATATGTAACTTCTGCTACGCCTTTGTCTGAGCTAACAATTTTATTTTATTGTTTTTGTTTTTTCGATCATTTTTATTTAGAAAAGGTCCACATATATTATTAATATGAACTTAATGAAACAAAAAATAAATAACAAATTATTAACACCTTTTTATATTTTTGGACCAGTAGATGCCAATAAATAAATTTTTTCAAAAGTATGAGAAATATATACACGTTACGTAAGGTGCTAAAAAAGGAGGAATGATCTAATGATAAATGTTTTCCACACACATGTACACACATATATTATATATTTGTTAGTGAATTGCATCATCCCTATTTCGATTTTACTATATAAACTTTTTTTTTTTTTGTGATTTTATTATGTTTCTACATTATTAACGTTTAATGCACTAAAATCAAAAAAAAAAAGTTTTTTGTTAAATTATTTTGTTTTACATATATGGAAATGATGTTTACAAAATTTATATCGTCGACAAAGGACCAGTACAGGATATGTAATTTCATGGACTTACTTTGTAGTTTGCAGTAAACGAAATAATTTAATCGACGATATGTTCGAACACTTATTTTTTTTACTTTGTTTTGTTTGTAGCAAAATTAGAACCTCCTCTAAAAATATAGGAAGTTTTAATCAAACTGTATATTATTTATGTACTTGTATTATATAGGTAGATACAGTTTTTTTATGCATGTATTCTAATGATACAAATATTTTTTTTGGTTGATCTTCTGTGACAAGGTATTTTTTCTTTTCGTTACAATTCAAACAATTAACTTGAACAGGTTGGTGGTATTAGCGGATTCATTTTTATACAATTGAAATTTATTATTTATTATTTTAATTTAAGTGTAGTCAAACATGCTTTCACCAAACAGAGAAAATCGCACAATTTGGACGACATGTATCGTTCCTGGTTGTGGAAATCACTCTGCAAAAACAAACTACCGTTTTTTTAAACTACCAAATGATGAGCAAAAAGCGAACATTTGGTTAAACGCTTTACAAATATCTGCTTGTAATTTAAAAACCAAAATAAATTATGTATGTGAACTACATTTTGATCATATATATATTGGAAGAAACCGCTTAACAAAGAACGCAGTCCCAACGCTATTAAAAGATTTATATTCTAACAACAGTGCCAAAGATGATCAAATAGACACAGAAAATATTAGTAACTTATCTAAAAATTGTGAAACACCTATATCCACTAGTTTGTTAGATGTAAATTCTAATAAAAAAACATCAAGTGCAACAGCTATAGCAGTGCAAACTAACGAAACTGACTTTGCGATAATTGAAAGTTTTTCGGTACCAACAATGATGTCAACTGAAAGTCAAACCGACGACATGGATTTAGATACAGAATTTCTTAAGTTCATTGACTCTAACCGTTGCTGTGTGTGTGATCATTACGAAGAAGAGGGATCTAGCTGTCTAAAATGTCACACAAATACCCAATTGTATCAGAAATACAAAATACGAGTGCGAAACTTGAAGAACCATTTAAATAGTTTTCGCAAACAACTAAATAACATTAAAAGAAATTATAATAGGTTGAAAAACAAATGTGAATTGGAGAAGAAAAAAAACATTGGTGATATAATCGAAGAGCAAGACGTGAACGATTCAACAAAAAATATTTGTAAACTATTGCTAAAAACATCATACTATTACACAGACCAAGATAAAACATTCGCACAGTGTTTTTTTTATAAGTCGTCCTCTGCCTATAAATATCTGAGAAATGTTTGGAACTTAAGACTACCATCTGAAAGTTCTATTTATAAATGGTCACCACTTAAATATATATCACCAGGAGTCAACGATGTTTTAATGAAGCAATACTCAATAAAATTTGAAAATATGACCGCAATAGAAAAATTGTGCGTTTTGTGTTTCGATGAAATCAAAATACGAAAGGATTTAGTAATGAACAGTAATACAACTAAAATTGAGGGTTTTGTTGATGACGGTAAGGAACGAACGCAGGAACTTGCAGACTCTGCTTTATTTTTTATGTTACGTGGTCTTAAGAAGAAATGGAAAGTTCCAATAAATTATTATTAAGTTTCAAATTTAAAAGCAGTGCAACTATGTAATATAATTTCCGATGTTATAAAATTATGCACTGACCGTTTAGGAGTGACAATAGTATTAATGAATTGTGATCAAGGAGCAATTAATTTAGCTTCTTATAAAAAATTTAATATTACCATTGATCAACCATTTATTGTGATAAATAATAAAAAAATATTCGCACAACATGATCCACCGCATTTGGCTAAGTCGCTACGCAATGCTCTTGAAAAAAATAATATTCTCCATAATGAGAAGGGTGTCGCCAGCTTTGATATTATTCGGAAAATTTATCACCACGAAAAGCATAAGCCAGTAAAGTTGATGCCAAAAATCAGCCAACAACATATGTATCCGAACGATTTCCAAAAAATGAATGTAGGTTTAGCGAAATCTACAATTAGTTACACCGTTTCGTGTGCAATTAAAACCACATTAAAATCGTGTCCGGAAATATTTGGGGATGATAAAGATAAATCAATACCAACAGCGGATCTGGTTGAAAGATTTAATAACTTAAATGACTGCATAGATACTAAATACTTTAAACATGGTTCACCATATCATCAGCAACTAGAAGTTAGTAACAGTGTGTATGCATATTTGCGATCTAGTTTTGAATATTTGGACCAATTACAAATTATTTCATCATCTCAAAATTACTACAAGTTTATAAATGGATACAAACTTACAGTTAGAGCTCAAATGCAATTAGCAGATTATTTAAATGATTTTTATGATGTGGCATCTTTTAAAACTGGTAATACCGATCAGGACCCACTTGAAAATTTCTTCTCAGTCCTAAGGGGAAAAGGTGGCTTCAATAGTACGCCAAGCGCATATGAGATTGGTGTTCACTTGGGAAATATTATAAGCCATCAAATTATTTTTCAGTCTCCAGGTAGTAATTGCCTCCCTGATAAATGTGACATTTTAAATATAGATTTAAAGCAATTCAGTGAAGAGTATCACTTAAGTTTAAAAGAGGATATACCGAATCATAATCTATTTGAAACAGCAGGAGTACCACTAATAATTGAAAAAGATGCGTTGCAATCAAATGCCATAATGTATTTTGCCGGATACTGTGTGCTTAAAAAAATTAAGTGTGATAAATGCATGCAACTATTAACTGATTCCAACAAAAATATCACACCTGACTGTATTTTTATATCTGAAAAAAATTATAGAAAGGAATTGGACAACTTTGGATCATTAAAAGCGCCAACAAATGAATATGGAGAAGTGGCCATATTAGTAACGGATATGTTTGAAAAAATATATAAAACCCACTGTCAAATGTCAAACATTTGGCCAAAACTTACTGAAGAATGTATAATAACCATAAAAACCCGTTTTCCTACGTTTTTACCCAATGAAGCTTCAGAATGCTATGAGCATCTAAAAAGTTTATTCAGTTTTTTTATATTAGTTCTTATACGAAAAAATTGTAAATGGTCGGTACAAAACAAACAATTTGAACGTAAAAAACTCAAATCGCAAAAGTCAAATTTGAATAAAATAATACATAAAGCAATTGAAAAACGGAAGAGCAGAACATATAACACGAAATCCGGAAGAAAACTAAATATATTAACAAAATAAAATAGTACATTTTAAACGATTATATGTTCAAAGAATCTATTTCTAATTCAAATATAATATTTCTTGGTTTCGATTGTAGTGTTACTGCATTTTATATACGTTTTTTCACTAATCCAAATTTTGAAGTGTACCAAAGACGTCTTTATACCAAGACCGATTAATGGCCGACCATCACATAAATTTCTACATATTCGACTACTGATTGTAGTATTGGTTTCAATGTGAAAATAGCAACGCTGTATGTCTGTTTTATTTATTTTGATTTTTTTTATACCAATACCTATTTACATTTTATACAAAATCAAATACATTTTCCTAGTGTGGGTTATTATATTTTTGTATATTCTTAATAGCATGTTGCCGTGATCGAAATTTTATTGTTTGCTACGTATTTTTTGTTTTCTTTTATTCATATTTCATAGTAAAAAATCAAAACAAACTATATAAGTGTTGGTTAGTTTTAAAATTTGGCCGTATATGAATATAACCAACACTAATTTCAGTAGTCGCTTTGTCCCTTTAAATTTGGAATAATCGGTCTTAATAATATAGACGTTTTTGAGTGTACCGTTTGATTTTGTGTTTCTGCGTAACCTACAGCACGGCTTGTATAAACATTTGTGTTGGTTTTGTATCAACAAAATAATCCCAAACCCGTTTTTTTAATTTCTAGTGCATTATAACGTTAATAACTTATAATTTACAAATAAAAATAAATTATTTATTATAATCATAACAAAGACGACACAGTGTACTAACCGTTTCAAAATACAGCAGATCGAACACAATTGTATATTTTACAATTAACCAAAACCAACACTATTGTATATTATACAAGCCATGAAGCTTGCCTAAGTAAAACATATTATGACTACTATTTGGTGTATGTGTTAGTGAATTTGACTACAGTAAAAATCGAAACAAAAAATTATATTTCGCACTGTCCATACTCCTCTAAATTCAAAGTACATAACATTTCTACAAAAAAAACGAAACAAAAATTATATTTTGCACTGTCCATTCTGCTCTAAATTCATAGTATATAGTATAGTATATAATGAAGTAAATAATAATAACAATACTTCTCTCTCTCGTTAAATAATAAATTTGTTTTTTGCTTTGTCTTAAAGAGCGCAACATACTGTTGTTCCATCATTCGTATTCATTTTTTATTTACATCAAAGCATATAATAAAAGTATATACAAATTATACTACGTCACAACACTTATACTTAGGTATAGTAGTCACTTTTTGGCATGAGTATCGCAACTTCATGGCTTGTATATACATTTGTGTTGGTTTTGAATTAACCAAAAAATATTTGTATCATTAGAATACATGCATAAAAAAACTGTATCTACCTATATAATACAAGTACATAAATAATATACAGTTTGATTAAAACTTCCTATATTTTTAGAGGAGGTTCTAATTTTGCTACAAACAAAACAAAGTAAAAAAAATAAGTGTTCAAACATATCGTCGATTAAATTATTTCGTTTACTGCAAACTACAAAGTAAGTCCATGAAATTACATATCCTGTACTGGTCCTTTGTCGACGATATAAATTTTGTAAACATCATTTCCATATATGTAAAACAAAATAATTTAACAAAAAACTTTTTTTTTGATTTTAGTGCATTAAACGTTAATAATGTAGAAACACAATAAAATCACAAAAAAAAAAAAGTTTATATAGTAAAATCGAAATAGGGACGATGCAATTCACTAACAAATATATAATATATGTGTGTACATGTGTGTGGAAAACACATGTAATTTATCTAATTTATCATTAGATCATTCCTCCTTTTTTAGCACCTTACGTAACGTGTATATATTTCTCATACTTTTGAAAAAATTTATTTATTGGCATCTACTGGTCCAAAAATATAAAAAGGTGTTAATAATTTGTTATTTATTTTTTGTTTCATTAAGTTCATATTAATAATATATGTGGACCTTTTCTAAATAAAAATGATCGAAAAAACAAAAACAATAAAATAAAATTGTTAGCTCAGACAAAGGCGTAGCAGAAGTTACATATCTGTACGAAGTATATATAATCTGTGATACTACGACGAAAAGAAAATTTGATATCGGCGAAATCGGAGAGATGAATTAACTGTCAAATTTTCAGATATGCCTTTCAGAAAAAAACTATCTCTCTGTGTCGTTTTTTTTTTCTCTCCGATAATTATCGGATACGATTTTTTACTCTGAAAAAATGTACAGATTATTGTTTTACAGCAGTGGGTTGTATTTTATATTTTTTAAGAAATTCTAAAATGGCGACTCCGATTAATGTTGATCAGGTGACAAATAAAACTTTAATTTAGGGAGTTTAATATTGAAATTAATTAAATAATTTATTATTTCCGATACTAAAAAATAACACAAAACAATTTTTTTTCGATCTGACAGAAAAAAATCGGAGAAAAAAATTATCGGATGTATCCGATAAATAATCTCTCTGATCTCTCCGATTTCTCCGATATCAAAAAAAAACACAGCCATTATCATGTTGACTATAATTCTCGACTTTTTAATAAAAAGGGCGTTAGTCATAAATTACAAGTTGTCAATACATTGAATTTAAACTTTAAATTGAATTCGAAAATCACCAAATTTATTATTTGCTGTTTTTTTAAGAGGTAATGAACGAGTTATTGCTTGATTGTGTGATATTTTCTCTTTTAAATGTATATTGTGTAAAGCAAAAAACGGGCATAAGACGATTTTTGCCTTTTAAATTATAGAGTTGAGAATAATTATTATTATTATTAAATTCGCTCTAATATGTAGTGATATTAAAATGTTTCAGATTGTGTATAAAATTTCGTGTTACTTCCACCGAAAATGTTCGTCAAAATATTTAATTAAAAACGTTACTATAATCCGTTTCTGGATTGCCTGGAAATTGGTAATACTTCTTTGACGACAACTATCTAACATAAAAGCTTCTGCAGCATGTTTTGATTGAATAATTCCACATTTCGGAGTGTGTGTATATTTATAAATCTTTTGGCATCTAAACGATAAAGAAGCAGTAATCTCGTTCTGTTATTTCTAACTGCCATGGTATCTATGGTAGTATTTTGGTAGATTTCTGGTAGAATTTTGTTTAATTGACACGTTGCCGGTGCATTTGTCATAAAGAAGAAATTTAATTAATTTTAATTTCACTGCATCTAGTGGATATAAATATTTTGAATTATGAGATCCTTTCACTTCGATTATTCCATCGTTTCCCATCAATCCAACCGGCGTTTACATTCTTGGAATGCGAGTTTTTTGAAAGTTCCTTTTTTTATTTGCGAAGAGTACGTCTTTGGCCCAACTATAATTTGTATTTCCTAATAGTTTTCTTTGTGTGATATGCGTATTTGGGTACGGTTTAACCTAAAAAATTTGTATATATAAACTAGCATCTCCTTTTGCAACTATTTTATGGTATCGAATGCCATAAAATGCATCGCTTTTTCTATAAACTTCTTCGAAATCATCTCGTTCTATTCCAGTTGATGATTGTTCAAATTGCATTGTTCAAATTGCATTCATGATCTTTGGGTCTAGTTTGTTTTAGTTCTGCAAATTGACAAGCAATATTTATTTCGAACAGCCCTCCATATTTTTTTATTTGTTTCTATGGCAGCATCATACCTTTTTGACAGTTGAATTACCCGATACTAATTGAAATACCAGCTAAAATACTTTGGTAGTTGATTGAATTTGGGCTTGCTTTCTGTTCAGCCAAAACTTGATGAAATGTGTTAAATTAAATTCCACATTTTGCATTAAAATTTTTTTTGGAATTTAGTCCAATTCTGCATTTACTTAGAAATTGTAAATATTGTAAAGAGCATCCAAAAGCCATATTGTAGCCGTCACGTGTTGGTTTGAAAAGAGAAATCTCTTTGCGGTAAATGCTTAAATTGCGGTTGCCATTGTTTGATTTAAAATTATCACCTTGAAAATGGTTTCACTGTTTCAGATATAAATTGTTAGTTGTTTTGTGATGTTGAATTTACATTTGATAAATCATAAGAACTTTTAGGAGACCTGCACGAAATAAATAACTCCCACGTCTCGTAAAAGACTTCTAAACGAACATTTTTACCTTAGAATTTCACCACCATACTCCTTGGCTTGTCAAGTGAGGCGTCTAAACAAAGGATAGATCGTTGAGCTAACTACCCGCATCCTTAAAAAAAATTTTTTTTTCAAGATGAACAAAAGAAAATATGAATACCGCCAAAATGTAACCTAATTCCCGCTTTTGTTAACGGACACGCAGTTTAGAATCAGTACGTCGCGCGTGCAGATGCTAAGAAAACCAGGCGCATTTAGTGGTACTGTATCAGCTATGACAGAGTATCGCTTGGAACTCGTTGCGCTTCCCAAGAAACTCGATGTCCCTAAAGTGGAGATCACGATTTCCAAGACTTTACATTGTTTTATAGTTTATACAGTTTAACATGGTGGGTTTCGCCCACGTCAGTCAGTCTCTGAACAGCTTTTTCATTGGCGATGATCCTTTCTAAATATTATGAAAAATCTCGTAACATACATCAGGTGTTATTGAATTTCTCCATAAGCCTTTGACTCAATCCATCGAGCTAGCTTATGGTTTGCATTGTGCTGACTGGGAATACTTGACAAATATGTGCTTTTATGTAAAATGACAGTAATGAAGTAACAATGGTGTGCAAAGTTGAGAACAAGCTGTGAGCGAGTTTTACAATACTATTTTTCGATACTATTTAACGATACTATTTAATCTCATAATAATCATGCGCACGATATGTGGCCCCAAACGTGACAAATGCGACACTTACAGCGTTTTATTCAATATCATTCTTGATCTCGATAATGAAATAAAAAGTTAGTGAGTACGCTGCCTCACTCATAATTAAGGTGCAGCAATCTCTGATAGGAGAGCCGGAAGCGCATAATTCACTGTCGGCGGGGATGTCGATTTGAGGTAGATAACAACTTGGCCCCTTCGGGCTGTCTAGAACAATAAGAAGAGCAAGTTTGGATTCGAATCTGATGTTTGACTCGGTACGGGTCAGTACTGACCTGTAAAAGCCGTTAATTATAATTAAAAATATATAAAATACAAAAAAAATGTAATACAAATAAACACCGAACCGGATACCTAAAAGTCTCTACACGACACAATTTTCAATTGAAAAAAAATTGCTTCACACGTATTACTGTCCACTCTAATCGTTGTCTTTCAAAACCAATTTATTTTTCATAGATCCAAAATCTCGAAAAATATTTTAAATATCCACATTCTATCTACAACAAGACAATTATAAACAGAATAAGTAAGAAAAGTAAAACAATAAAATCTTTAACGGGAAATAAATACGAATTATGAGCATTTTGAGATGATTATGGTTTATAATTTAAACTGCCATCTATTAATTGGTTGTAAGAACTAAATAATCAAAGATTTAAGAAAATCTTGACTTAATATTATCATAGACACATGTGTCAAATCAATAATTTAATTGATTTAATTACTTTTTTCCAATTATTTCGATTAATACTTAAAAATTTCAAAAAAGCCACCGTGAATAAATCCAGATTTTTATACCGATAAAAGTCGAATACTGTAACTTTTTCGAATACCAGTTGTGAAATTTAAGCATGTTGATGAGTTTTTAAGTAAGTTTTGCTCGATGATTCAAAAACCTATTCAATAATAATTTCCGTTCCTTGTTCAATTACTTATAAATTGTCGTCAATGAATGTGACGTCTTCGTTATCCATCATCACTACTATGTACGGGTCACATAAAACCCCAAATGAAAATATGAATGAATGAAAAATTACGACAGCTTACCATACAAATTTGTTATTACAATATAAAGGAAAATCTAAACACTTTGCTTTGATAAAATAAATGGAACGGTAATACAAAATATTGACAACTATATTTAGTGCAATGGCGCCATCTTTTAGAAGACAATTAAAGGTCATTTTCAGTATTTTTAGTCCTAATTTAGGCGTAAAATTAACAAAACTAATGGGGTCATATATCACCACAAGAATTCTTATGGGTATATGCTATATTTAGATATTGTTCGACTGTAAGTTGTTAATGTTAAAATTTAAAGTTTAGCTTAGTTTCCTAGCTGCTGTGAAGAAATAGGAACGAATTTGAATATGGCATCATATATGCAAATTTGTATATTCCCTTGCCACACTGTAGCGTTTTACTTGTACCGAAAATGAATTCAAATCTTTTTTGTAGGTTAAACGAAGGCTTGATGATTTGTTTGTAAGTGCTTCGTACATTTTGCGGTGTTGTGGCAGAGTATTGGTGACTTCAGTATACGGCGCAATCTTTCTAAAATGACGAATTTTGAGCATTTGGATGAGTTTGTCGACGAGATGTTAATCAAATTGAGTGCCTTTTAATCCGTTAACATTTTTTTGAGCACACCATATATTACATTTTCTTTGAATGGTGAAAACGGTCCTACTGTATCAATGTTTATGTGAGCGAATCGTTTATTTGGTGCATTTAATTTTATCAACGGCGAATGAGTATGACGTATTTTTATGCCACTTTGACATTTCAGGCAGTTTTGAACGGGTTTTGCGATACTGGATTGAATGCCAAGCCAAACAGATCTTTTGGTCTACAATTTGCAAGTAGCACGAACTGCAGAATAACGTAAAGATGTCGTGAATTGCCTGAATGGAATAAACTGTCTGGAATGGTAAAAAAATTTAATTAAATTTTCGTTGAACATCCGTGAACGGAAAATGTTTGACGGCCAAATATATTGCTGTGAGTTCACGATCATACGAACTATAGTGAAATTGAGCCTTGGCTTCAATTTTTTCGGACAAAGGCAAGGCTCCTTGAGGTGACACGCAATATCTAAGGAATTGAATTTTTTACTTGCCAAATTCGCACATTGCAGTATTATCGCCAAATTGTATCGTCATTCAACCAGGATTTGCAACAATTCATGATGCTCTTCGGTCATCGTTGAGGCGATGCACAAACCGTCAACATATATGTGAACACAAAATCTAGTCCACGACAAATTTCGTGAATCAAATGTTGAAAAGTTGGTGCCGCATTACAAAGTCCAAAATCTAGCAAATTGCTAGCAAAGTCGTATAAATATGGTATGAGATAGCAATTCGGAGGAGTTATGGCGTTTAAAGTAAGATAATAGCCTTTTTTTACCATCTGAAGCGAGCTTGTCCAACAGTAACGTGATGGCCAAAATAGTCCATAGCTTCTATCAAGCGTTTGAATTCTTTTTGGGCTGCCTGCATGTATTTTTAGAATCATTTGTCAAGAAATTTCACTCCCTGGCTGTAGAACTTTTGTGAAATTTACCTTCAGTGTCTTATTCTAAAAAAGAAAGCATTGAAATCGATTAGAAATTTACTAAAACTAACTTTAACATTTTTATAGATGGAAATACTTCCACTGTAATCTCACATCATTACCATTTATAGCATAAGCTTTCACGAAAGTCAAACAAAATATGAACAAGGGACTCATCAAATGTAAATAAAAATTTGATTGACTCTTAAATTTCAATATAATAAATTAGCTCGAAAACATTTTAAATCTAGGCATTACCTCGCTTATAGCTGAGTATTTATTCTCTCAGGACTTTTTTCAGTTCTATTAGCAAAAAACGTTTTAATTTTCAGTGGATTGTGAAGCCGACTGTTTCCTTAGTCTATATACTATTCACTCATATAGGATGATAGATTCGGTTTAACCTAGTGCAGTATAGCTATGCAGTGACGAAAAATTGCATTCGCAATCATTTGTAGGCTAACAATTCATATTACTCCCAAAAGTTGTCTATATTTTTCTTCGATATTTCAATTAAATTCCAAAGCTCCATTCACACTTGAATGTTAAATTAAGACACATAGTATAATACAATTCCATGAGGAAATCATCAACTTAAAAAAAACATAAATCTAACAATTTTTCCTAAGGGTCGCCCATTCAAAAAAAAAGGAGCAAAGTTTGATTTTGATTAAAAGAGATTCTCTATACCATAATCGATTCTGTCTATTCATCTATAAATATTATTGAAAAACATTATTCATAATTAGCTTAGGGATTGAATACAGCCTCTATACAGGTAACAAAACATATCCCTTTTTTTTGTACATAAATAACAATATAACGGACACAAAGAGAAAAATCCTTTTTCATTTGTAACATTTCCGAAATCTTTAGCAAAGTGTATAGATATATAGCATATAAGAAGGACAATCACCTATAAAAAAAAGGGATGCAAACGGAAAATTATGATGGATAGATAAATTTATTTCATTATTTCTACTATGTGTGTGTATGTGCGTTTGTGTGTGTGCTATGTATTTCTTTAAATTTATATCCTAATATTCCGTACATGATACTCCTTATCATATGTATTTTGATTTGATGATGGTAATCATTTTCGTGATAAAAATTTTTCTTTTCTATCAACTTTACTAAATAACATTTGATTTTTTGCTAAAATGAAAATGGAAAATCTTCTTCTATTTAAAATAAATTGATCTATAAATCTTCATTCAAGGAAGCAAAAAAAAACAAAAAACAAAAAGGATGCTTCACATTTTGTTTTATTCTTCTTTTGAGGTTTTGGTAAAGTTCTTTGGTAATTTATAAAAAAAAAAGTAAAGATGGCAAGACGAAAGGAAATATTATTATTGAATAAATGATTAGTTTTTAAATCATAAATCATCATTTTATGTAATGGGTACAGTGTTTAGCAAAGGTTTTTTTTTTCTAAAAGCACAACAAGAACAACAACAAAAAATGTATTATCGAGATGATGTGGTTTCACGCCTAAGGTATTTTTTTTGCATGATTAATAGGTGTACTCATTTTTGTTTTTAGTTTGGTTCATGTTGATTTAAGGATTTATATATTGAACAGTAATTTTCTATTCTCGAAATGCTTCATGCTATACTTAACTGTTTGTGGTTGCTCGCCACTTTAATTTATACAATTATTTTTTAAAATAATTTAGCTTCCGAAACAACTTTTAGTTGGTAAACAAAACATAATATTTTTAATTACATAAAATTAAGTATGTACGAATTTTTATGTGTTTATGGGAAATTCAAAACAAGTACTTTCTGGAAAACTATTTATCTCTTTGTTCCTTTTACGTGTTGTGCTTAATATAGGGTGAACCTTTTTAAAGTAACACATTAGTTTTCTGTACAAATAAAATATATACGCTATTAGTCTTGAGGTATAATAGAACTTCTGACACAGGGATGTTCTTCAAATCCTCAAAATTGCGGTTCTAAATGTCAGTATAAAAAAAGAACAACCCAACTTTACAATTTTTTTTTTATTAAGATTAGGCTCATTCTAGTTTAAAAATACGGTATAGCATTAAGTTCTCCAAACGTAAGTCATTCAAAACTCTTATAGACTCATCACTATATGTTTTCCATGTAACCAAGGAAGTTTTAGCGAATTAGAGTATGGAAACCAACAGACGACATTGAAATTCGTTGTTTAATCGGTTTGTTGAATAACGCTTGTGTCTACAAACAATGAGATTCGGATCTTCGGAAATTTTGGTATTCTTTGTTTGGTAGTATTTTGTTCAGAGTAAGCATGACATGTAATAGATTCATGCTTCTTTTTTTCAATACTTGAAATTTGTTGATAAATCACGATGATTCCTTCAACCACGACAAATTTTCCCCTATTTCGTGAAAATTGTGATACAGCAAACACAAATTTAGTAAATCTTATATGTTCCTAGGGAAAAACCTAATGATTAACGAGCAACTATTACCGTTTCGTGGCAGGATTTTAAACAGTTTATTCCTTCTAAACCGGACAAATATGGAATGTTAAACTGGTGGATTTGTGACAGTGCCAATAGCTAACCATTGAAAGTTATACCTTATTTAGGAAAGGAGGGACTTAAAAAAGATATACAATATATGAAATTTAGATAAAATAGATATTGAAAACTACAGCAAATCGGATGTCAACTGATACTACAATTTGACAAATTTATGCCATTACCATACTTTTTAAATATTTTATATGTGCCTGGTAACATCTATTGACCGAAAATTATTTGGTTGCATTTATCCTGATTAAAATGCTAATAACCCAAATTCTTGTCGCAAAATATTTTTACAAGATTTGGTACAAGGGAAAAAAAGGACAGGGATTAGTAAGCCCAAATATTCAAAGACGTAGTACATCACGTCTATCCACCATACAATGGGATTAATGGAAAGAGAAAAACGTGTGTAGTAAATACGCAGATAAAGTACGGTTATCTGCAATAATTGCATCAATAAATAAAAAATTAATTTTAGATTGAATTTTAGTTTATTACCAAAAATTTAGATATGAGTCTGAAAGACTCAAAATGACCCATGCTGATTAGGGTTAATGCTATGCATATTTAGCTTTTTTTGAATATGAATGCTTTGCAAAATTAAAGGTTTAAAATAAGTCACCTCGCTAGCAGGCTTATTCAAATAAGTCTGACTAATTAAATAGGTCGGTGATTGGGACTGACTATAAGTTCTTGCTACGCAAATACAATTACTAAAATAAAAAAAGACCTTAAAGGCAAAAAAATGTGGGTGTCGTCTATCAATGAAACAACCGTCACTGCTGGCCGTTTCATTGCTAACATTATAGTTGGAATTTTACGGACGGATTTGGATAATATTAATTCAGTGTTTTTATTAGACTGTCAATTTGTAGATAAATCCAATGCTACAACAATGCCTCGTGCTTTGGACAACGCATTTAAACTACTTGATGGTGTTTGCAAACGTGATGATGTGTTGTTAGTGGTAACCGATGCTCCACCATACTTGGTTAAAATGGGGAAAGGTCTATCTATTTTGTATCCTAATTTTCGACTTAAGTCACTCATGATCAATTTTCCCTGATGTTGATACTTTCATCAACAACTTAAAAAACTATTCTTAAAACCACATAACAGAATAGGCGTTTTTAAAAGATTGGCGATAAATTTACCGCTACAACCAAACCCTTTGTTACACGATGAAGAACACAGCTCCGAGCATTAGTATATTGTTAAAAATAATTTCGATTTATTACCAATGGTTTTGGCGGAATTGGAAAAGGATGCTGCGTCAATTTTCACGTGTGCACATCTTATTGCAAAAATTGAATAGCGCAATGATATTGATTGGTCTTTAAACCCGAGTGCTCATTTGTTATATTTACATATTTCATTCATTGCATTCATTTAGGCGAATTTACTTTAAAATTATATTCAAGGAAATAATTATGTAGATGATGATCGTGTTCATTTCCGCGGTACACACGCAACATTATATAGTGTCATTCTCATGAGATCAGTATGCACAATGGCCATTCAGCTTGGTTATGTAGCACTAAGCAAAGTTACCAGACTACACATATATAATAACCTATACATTGATGCCTCATTACAATTATTGCACGGGAGAAGAGAAAACGTTGTTCCGCCAATGCAAAAGATCCACTGGCAAGCCAGTGACTCAAACGATGTAAATAATCAAAATGTAAACAGACGTTTACAACCATTTTAGAGCAATATTGCCGAATCATCTCAGACACTTGTGCTCATTTTTATTTTACATGCAAAGATGTATTCAGATACATACCTGATCTGATCGTTATAATCAAACCCTCCTGCATTTCGTATCGTATACTTCTCATACTTTGCACATCGGCAATAATAATAAATAAATAGATTTTAATAAGCCCATACTGTTTATCATTTGTCTCGTCGCCCATCCATCGGCCATGTAGACGGCACAGCCTATCAATTTTTAATTAGATGGGGTATGATGTCTAACAGCAGTCTGTTAAGTTGAATTATAAACCAATTTAAATTAAACCTGTTATTCAAAATGAAGCATAACCATGAACAAGCAGGACACTTAAAATTGTCGATAGTTTTTTTTCGAAAACCGGATTTCTAGTTTTAATCTTCAAATAATTATTAATTTTTTTTTATTAAAATAAATGTTGCTCAATTTAAGAAATTGACAGAAATTTAGATAAAGCGCCTTTTACGTTTAACTTCAATAAAATCTTATTCGTTATTTCGAATTATACGTAATTTATAACCTTATTTCGTCATTAATCGTTACAGCCATAAAAAATAGTCATCTTTTGGTCCTAGGTGGTCTTCGTTGCTCAATCTAAACGACATTAGAAATATTAGAAACACATAAGAAATATTTTCAACGAATGAATTTTCGTCAACTATACTTCCCAAAAAATAACTTGGCAGTTATCGTTCAAAATACTTTTAGCAAAATAAAGTTAGTTGTTGTTTCTAGAGCACACATACCTACCTCATGTTAACATCCTGTATTTTGTTCTATTGCGAGAAAACACGTAAACTGTTTTTTTATACTATCCAGATGCCAGTCAAGTTTATTAGAGGTTTTCCATTTATACAAATCGAAAAGCAGTTAAATAATCAATTATCGTCAAGCTTGCTGTAGTGATAATGTCAGAGTAGAAGGGTCCATGGATTGTTTTTTAATCACATGCTCAAAGATTTTCGACAAAACCGGAAATGTGCTATTTGGTCTTGATCTGAAAGTATTTTATCTTAAATACCATCGGTTAGGGTCCCTACCTATTTTGTTAGAATTACATGAAAACAATGGAAAAATTGCCCTCCGATTAGAGAAAATATTAGTTTTAATTTACTGCAGAAGTAAATTCAACTACATTAATATTTCTGAAAGCAAAATAATTTGACATGGCGTGAAAATGATTTCCACTAAGACCATTACCAAATCTGAAAAATTCAGTACATCAGAAGGAGAAATTACTGACTTGGTAACTTTTTTTATTCGCAAACCCAAAATAAAAAGTTGATGCCACAAATATTTCTTATATAGTTTTAGCAAATTATTCAAAAAAAAATGATTTGGCTTTTTGTATAGGGCTGGTCACTTGAGAATGTTTGAAACTAAAAAAGGTAAAGTCACTTGAATTACTGAACGCTTGTATCCTATTATGAAACTATACATGCTCAATGTATAATACGCTACGTCTTAAATCGTCTAAAATCGACGGCATTTATCTTCAAAGATAATAATTATAGAAAAAACAATAGATTTTTCAATTGGCTAGGAAGCATCAGACTTTAATCAAGTAACTGACAAAACACCGTTGCCAAAAAAGTAACAAAAAGCACAATATTGTGTTATTTAAGGAAAAAGAATCTAAAATAAGTCACAACCTATACCGCCAACGTCATCAGAGAATGCAACCTCATTTGTTTGATATGACTTCGCCAATTATTTTAATACATAAATAATTAATTTAAAATTTAAATAATTAATTAATAATTATTAATTTTCTATTTATATTTTTTCGTTTTTTTTTTTTTAATTTTATTTAAATTATTTTGGTGGACTGACCCGGCCTCATCACTGTAAATGAATTCGGCTGCACAAGGGCGTCATATTCAATCGGTCCCTAAAATTGGTTTGATTGTTCTCATTGTTTACGTTGTTAACGTCATTCTGTTTTGATCTATTTTTCGTTTGTAAAATGAACTTTTATTTAGAAATTCATTTTACAAATATTTGGGACTTTAAAACTAATTTCAATTCCATTTTAACTCACCTGGAGTTAACCAAACCTGCCATTCATAGTTTAGGTGAAGTTCAAGTTTCCTACTTAGGTGATCCAAATGACTTCAAATCCCGGACATTCGCGTATTGACTATTTGATTCCACATCGAGGGGTGATTCTTTTTGTAAGGGATGATCTCCACTTTAATGTATCCAAATTTATTTTACCTAAATCCTGAGTTTAATACTTTGTGGATTGAAATTAAATTCCAATCTCACTCTATTTTTATTTGTTCTCTGTATCGTAGCCCAAATCTACCACATGCAGAGACTTGATATGATCTATCAGATCTTTCCAATATCTGAAGTGGTTGTCTTGGGAGATTTTAATATTCATAATGACACATGGTTAGGATTTTTTCAACCAAAAGATCAAACAGGTGAATATGTTGAATTATTTGCGGGGATGAATAGTCTTGTCCAACTTGTAGAGAAACCAACTCGGTATCATGACATATTAGGCCATTCATCTCATTTGTTGGATTTATTTTTGACTACCATGCCTGACTAATATTCTATTGATGTTAATGCTCCCCTAGGTCTTTCTGATCATGCGTTGGTCTCAGCGAAATTTCCGATTGACCCACCTTCTTCGGAGCTCATTACATGTACAGCTAGACTAATCTGGATTTTCAATGATGCTGATTGGCAAAGTCTCAATCTAGTTTTGTCTTCTTTTGATTTGTCTGTGTGTTTTAAAAGTAATAATGCTGATACAGCATCCAAGCATATAACTTCGGTGATTTTAAAAGGAATGAAGTTATTCATTCCTAGCTCTTATAAAAAAATAGGCCACAGAAAACTCAATGGCTTAATGCAAATTGTAAGCCCGGTACCTCTGAAAAAATGAAAATCTTAAAAATTTAGAATAGCCCGTAATAAATCGAATGCTATCATAATCGGGTCTAAATTAAACCACGACCTCAAAATTCGTAATCAAATACGAAATGTATTAGATTCTAAATCAAACAACCAAACGTTTTGGTCAGCTTGGTAAAAAGGAATTTTAGCGGTAAGACTTCATCTATCCCCTTATTGTTTTATAATAATAACAATTAAAAAACCACCATTCAAAAGGCAAATTTATTTGCGTCTCACTTTGCTTCCGCTTCGACACTCTCTTTTCTCCCTAACCACTCTCCACCAGCATGCACTGCTGTTTCTTCATCTATACCCAAAATTTATTTTCGTTCTCGAGTTGTTTCTAAAGTTCTTAGAAATCTGAATCCATACAAAGCAACTGGGCCTGATGGATTACCTTCAATTGTCCTAAAATACTGTCATTTATTCCTAGCTAAACCTCGTACCAAACTGTTTAAATTATCAATGAACTCTGGTATTTTTCCCTCTATTTGGAAAACAGCAAATATTCAACCAGTTCCTAAGAAAGGTGACCAAAATTTCTCCTTCCAATTACTGTCCAATTGCTTTGTTATCGACCTTATCTAAAGCAACGGAATCCATTGTGAATTTTCACATAATGAAGTATCTCGCATGCGCTTTTATCAGATTTTCAATATGGGTTTCGTATGAATCGCTCTTCAGTTGATCTTATTACTTATTTAGCTTATTTCTGGGGAAAAAGTATTGAAAATTATGGTGAGTCAAGCGTCGTATCTCTAGATATTTCAAAAGCATTTGATAGAGTATGGCATCAATGTCTGATCATTAAAATTCGGTCACTGAATCTTGATAGTTTTCTAATTCAATGGATAGAAAGTTATTTAATGGGACGATCGATCAAGGTAGTATTAGACGGCATTTCATCCGATTCGTATAAAATCAATGCTGGTGTACCGCAAGGTTCATCTTTGTCGCCTACCTTATTTTTGATCTATATCAATGATATTTTTAAATTGGCATCATGTGATTTCCAATCTTTTGCTGATAATGCTGCAGTGTCTGCCTCTATTGTGTTAAATAGCCAAAAGGACTGCAATTCTCATTTAACTTGCTCATTTGACTTGCATTGACAAGGTCATTGAATGGGGCAAATCTAATAGGGTAGAATGTAATCCACAGAAATTCCAAGCGTTTTTTTTTTCTCAAAAAAAAACTCAAACTTATGTTTCACCCATAATAAACGGCATTCAAATTAATAGGTCCTCCTCTCTTAGAATGTTGGGCTTAGACATTTCAAGTGATCTCTCTCGGAAAAATTATATATATTCTATTGCAAAAAAAGCTAGTCAGTATCCGGGTTTCATTAGACGGTGTAAGTTTTATTTTACTTCTATAGAAGTTCTTAAATTATACAAGGCTTATGTTAGGCCCATTATGGAATTTAATTCATTTGTCTGGAGTGGTGCTCCAAAATCTAATCTCAAATGTTTTGGTAGAATTCAAAATAGAGTTATCCACATGATTAACGGTAAAAATATTGCTTTATCAATTGATTCATAAGATCATAGGCGCAAAGTATGTGCTTTATCGCCGTGGCGTAAGCCGTTAAGGTAGTTATCCCTAGGCAATGTGTTAATCTAAAAAAAAAACATCCAACTTCAATCGTAAATGCTGTCGATCATTTAGTCTTACAGGGTACTGTTGGACTCCGAACCTCAATTCAGTTTTATAACGGAACCCTGTGCCAAACGAGTTGATCCTTAATTAAGTAAGAGAATCCATACAGATTTACTAATTGGAGCGGAATATTTCTTTAGTCTTCTCAAAAATGTGTAACGGATCAAGGTGCGAGGCCCATAAGTGTCATTAAAACGACACCCTTGGGATCCGCACCCCGATGGCGTTAACAGAAATTGCGGTATTGTAGCCGGCTAGATCTTAGGGTCTGATGGGGGTAAAGTTTGCAATCCATTACTGTGATGCCCAAATTACATGGCTAAATTACCTTTCCTATCCCATCCTCATCCCGTTTATTATTATATTTGTTCTTGTTATTTTTTTTTACAGTTTATGATTATAATTTTTTTTTGATTGTTTTAGTTTTCATTTATTTTTTTAGTTAACCCATGCGCGCATTTGTATCCATATATTATATAGGTTTTGAATCAAATGTTTGTCACGCATTGGTTTATTTTGATTGTTGCGTTATTATTTTATGTTAATTTTTTTTATTTATTTTTTTTTAAATTATTTATTTTTTTTTTTGTCTATAGAGCACCAATTTGTGTTGATTCCAGCGCGGTTATTTTTTTGATTTAACTTTTCTAAATATTTTTTTTTTTTTTTTGTTTTATTAATTAAGTTCTGTTTAATTAATTAAACAGAAAATTAAGATTTCTTTTGTTAATTTATTTAAGTTTTTATTTATTATCTTTTTCTCAAATTCGTTGCGTTCATTATTTTTGTTTATTTATTTATTTAATTAAAACTGTACATAATATTCAAATATTTTCGTGATTTGGTTTGGTGATGTGATGGTTACAGGTCCAGTGAACCCGCCTTCTCATCTTTCTGTTTCCTTGCGGTTGTCTCAGCTCCCAAGCACGCTTTGCAGACCCCACCCCCACCTGCTCCTTAGCTCTAGTCGGCTATAATACTGAAGCAAGGCCTCTGCTGGGAGAATTTCTGTTAACGCCATCGGAGTGTGGCTCCTACTTGTGTCATTTTTAATGACACGAATGGGACTCACACTTCGATCCATTACAAATGTTCGAATTAAAATAAGTCCTAACTAACCTATTCTTCAAGATACCGTATTTGGCTGGATAGGCTTGAAAAGTCCTCGAAGATACAGAAGATGCTCTCACCAGAAGATTCTTTTTGCGAAAGTTATTTTTTCCATAAATCAGCAAGACACCAAAATGAACGATTCATATTCAAATTACCTTTCAAGAAGTCACTTACTCAATTTTCAGCATCACAACACTTGTTAGAGTGATCCGCTAAATCAACACAAGCGTTTCCATTAACCATTGTCCCGCAGTTGAACCAACTATTTAGTGCGGTCTATACGCTATCGTTTCGAGGTTTAGATACACAAAATTGCCTTTTCTACAAACTTTTCTATTTTCAGCTTTCAATTTTTAGTTCCAAAAAGTTTGCTCTAACTTAATGTAGATTGGCCGCTTTTGTTTTTAAGTTTTGAATTTTTAACCCAAAACTTGAAGCAAATATTTCTCCGAATACCACAATTCCAGGATTATTCCAGGATCAATGATTTTTTGGTATAATTTTAATATTTTACAATATTGTTTTAAAGCAAATCCAGTTGCTTTGTGAAATTTTCTTCACATACAGATAACGCTTTGGTTTTTGTCCTTAAAGACTCCTCTACGTGTTTAGATTTTAACATAACAATGTAAATCTGATCATTTACCTGAAATATGATCAAGCGATCAAAAAAAAGTTGTATATGTCCATAGTATAAATACACATAGTACTACCATCATAATAAAAAAACAGTTTACCCATTGATGCTCCAGATGTCGGGTCGATAGAATCTCGTCAACATTTAGAATTAATATATGACATTTAGGGGATTAAACATATCAAAATATTTTGAATATTTTATAACGATACCAGTAGCGACATCTAGCACGTGAATGGGCTAACATACCATGGTATTACTATGTGTATTTATATTATGATATGTCCCTTACGAGTTAAAATTAGTTTTTGATCGACTTTTGATCACATGACAATATTTCAGTGATTTGATTTTTTTGTTAGGAAGTTAATCCGAATACGTAAAGGCAAATTTAGCGAGCTTTACTAAACATAACTCTATATTACGTAAATTTCTGCAAACTTTTGTATTATTTAAAGTAGGGAACAACCGATAAATTTAATATTTTTTTAATGTTAGATCACCCTGTTTGAATAACACATTTATTTAAAAAAATTGTACGAAATTTTAAAAATTACTTCACCTTTTTGTTCAAGCTTTTTTTTTTATTCTTCGAATATTTCGATTTATTAAAATAATAATGTAACTACACACAGAAGACCATATATAGAAGCGGAAAATTGAATAAAAAAAATTCCATTTTACCTTTTATATAATATGAAAGGTTTTATATTATATTATTTATAGGGCTTACCAACAAATAAAAAAAAATGTGAAAATTGCGCAACTGAAAACTTAAAAAACAAAAAACTCAACAAAACGGATAAAATTAGAACTTTTAATGATAACATAATATTTGATGTTGAAATTATGATGAAAAGTTTTAAAATTTAATTTTCATTATGTTATTCTAATATGTTATTTTATCGCTTTTGCTGGAAAATTTCTCGTTTTTTTTCTCTGTATCGTGTTCTCGTACCAACAAAAAGACTATAATATTTTTTTGATTATGTAAGGCAAAACGATTAAAAGATTTTTAGTTGAACATTTTATTGGCCGTTTTTTTTTTTTTTTTTTTTTTTTTTAAATTAAAAATCTATCATGAACATTAATGGTTTGAAAGTTTATTTAAAGGTGACAAGTGTTAAATGTTTTTGTTTTATTTAAATTGTTTGTCTTAAACGTCACCTCTCACCTAAAGTTGGTGTTTATGGTTTATTATAGTTTTCGATCGTTAACAATACTTTATTAATAATACACTTCCCGTGTTACAGCACTAAATTTATAATGGTGTACTATTCTTTTGTCATGTATGAAATTTTACTACGGTAAACTATGTTGTAACATTACGACTTGAGTTCATAAATTTCGTCAACGTATCTACCGATAATAAAAAAGTAACTGTGAAGCAAATTCTAATTTACAGATCAAACAACGGTTTCAATAGAATGGTTGAATTTGATAGAATTTTACATTTGCGCTTACACTCACAATCAAGTTGTTGTATCAAAAGAACGTCGTTGATGAATAGTGTTAGATAGAGTGGGCCAATTGGCACTTCCAAGGTTACACGAAATAAACGAGTAGGTGAATCACAAATATTCATGAATTGAAAATGGTCAGAAACACAAGACTGTAATCAATTAAAATTTTTTTAATTTTTTTTTATTTTAAATAAATTGAGTTTATTTATTTTACTGTAGTACAATCTAGTCTCCTGGATAAACTACTAAGATAAATATATCTATGACTCCACCCATTGGTGTTTCACAGTTTCTAGTAGGTTGTTATTTATAACACATCGTTATTGTGGATCTAAAGTTCAAAAGGTTTGGTTCTTTTCAATCTGCGTGTAATATTGGTGTTGGTTAACAGCTGAATTGCCTCTATATTCACATGTTGCTGGAGCCTTTCTTCGTGTTTCCTTGTATTTTTTTAAATTTCAATTGAAACGGGATCCACTTTAAGGTCTCTATGTAGATCACTTTCCTGACGTACCATGGTGCATCGATGTTCCTTTAGTCCCTGTTCTGAAACCTTTGAATGATATTGAATTTGCTGGGTTTTGTACAACCCCAAAGTTCAATACCGTAAGTCCATATTGGTTTCAGTATTTGCTTATAAAGTAGCAGCTTATTGTATGATGATAGAGAAGAGAGTCTGCCTATCAGCCAATGCATTTTTCTTTTTAGTTTAAGTTCTTCATTTGTCTTTTTGACGTGGACCTTCCATCTAAATTTAGCATCCAGGGTCATGCCTAGATACTTAGCTGATTTAGTTTCATTTAGCTTAATTCGCCTTCTTTTTGTCCATTTATATACTTCGGAGATAGCTGATTGTAATTTTTGTGTTCATTCTTCGTTGCCTTTTCCAACAGCTAGGATCGTAGTATCATCAGCAAAAGTCACCACTGTATTGTTTTTTAATGCATGTAGATCATACGTGTATAGTAAATATAAAATCGGTCCTAATACACTGCCCTGCGGTACACCTGCTTTTATTTCTTTCAATTAAGAATAAGTTTCATCCAATTTAATTCTAAAGAATCTATCTTTCAAGCTAGATTTCAGTATTTTAGCGAATTGCATTGGTAAGAGATTTTTTAACTTATGATTAAGTCTTTTATGCTAAAACTTGTCAAAAGCTTGCGCCACGTCTAATAATATCGTGGAGCAGACATTTTGCTCTTCAAGTGCTTTCTCAATTATAAAGATTACTCTGTGTTGTATTGTTGAGTGTTGATGACGAAATCCGAACTGATGATTTGGGATTAAGTTATTCCTTTCGGAAATCAGTAGTTTCTCAAATAGTTTAGACATAACTGGCAACAACGAAATTGGTCTATAAGATGAAGTTTCGTATAGTGGTTTTCCAGGTTTTGATATCATTATTAAAATATCATTATTACTTTTGCAATTTTCCACAAACTGGGCACAAATTTGATTCTAAATGCTGCATTGATAAGATAAGTAAGCTTAACAAGAGCCTTTTTCGTAGTTCTTTTACAATTTCTGTAGTAATAAGATCATAACCAGGAGCTTTTTTCGAATTGATATTGAATTTTATCTCATGCATGACTTCTTTTGGTGAAGTCAATAGGATTTCTTCATTTTCTTTTTCAGATTCCACCGTTATTATTTGAGATTCTAAAGTTTGATCATATTTGGTTGGCATACTTTTTCAAGGTGCTCCGTAAAATATAGAACTTTATCTTCGTTATTTCGAGCTCATTGCCCCCCATCTATTCTTATTGGAGGGTTCTGCATTGTTGGTCTTTTAATGTTTTTGGTTGCTTTCCAAAGTGAATAATCAGTCTTGCTATCATTAGTTAGTTTCTTTAGACAGTTACTGATTGACTCATTTTTTACTTTTTGGATTTCCCTTCTTAACTGTTGAGTTAAATTGTTTAATTTAGTTTTACATTGAGGAGCTTTTTTTTTCATTCATTCTTTTAAACTTGATGCTTTGCAATTTAATAGCAACACTGCATCCTCTATAGTTAGCGGGATGATTTTCTCCACAGCGAACGCATTTGGCCTGCCCATTTTTTAGTAGTACACAATCTCTTGTATGATGTTTTCAGATACATTTGATATATCTTGGTTTCTTATTGCAATACTTTTGTGTATGTCCTTGTTCTTGGAACATGGATGACATTGTGGTATAAGCGTAGACCTTCTTAAAGGCTGTATGATCACTCTGCATCCGAAGATGTTCTTAATTTGTTATATTTTTTCGATTATCACATCGGCATCGAAGGTCAACATACACATATTAAAAGGTGTTTTATTCGGGAACCGCTCAGAACTGGACATTTTAAAACTGGATATTTCAAAATAGGATTTGACAAAACGGGATAAGGTACATAACTGGCTATTCCAAAATTGGATATTTTAATACGAGATAAGGTACCAAACGAGATATGGTACAACACTGGATATTTCAAAACAGGATATTTCGACATGTGATTTAAACTTTAAATGATTTCTAGTAAAGTTCTGAAATATGGGAGTTCTTAACCGATTTTAATGAAATTCAATATGTAAGATGAAAATGGGATTTAAAAATGATTTTTTGGGAAATTTCTGGAATATGGCCAGTTAAGAAGGAACTCGGCGAGTTCTTAACCGATTATGATGAATTTCAATTTAACGCTAGTAAAATTAGTATATTAACGCTAGTTTTTCCATCAAAAATAATAATCTATATACCATAGGTTTGAAAAGCTTCTGTTTTGTGGCAAGAATACCAAACTCTTCATAATTACTGATCTAACGATATTTAAAAGTTTTAAAAAACCTACCTGAAAATAGTAGTAATGCCACGACTGTCGAGCAGTGATCAAAAGTCATGCTGTTTTTGTGGTGGTAAGATGAAGAAAATTAATCTAAAAGTTAATTGAAAAAAATAATCGATAAAAACTAACCACCACCTCATTGGCAATCAATACGGAAAGTATTTGCTTAAAAGCTTTATTTGTAGTATTGGTTTTGCTTGTACATTAAAATAAAAATACACTTGTGTTTCCAAATCATTTTCAATAAATATTTATACAGTTGTGTTCTAGAATTTAAGAGTAATGAATTTAAGAGTAAACATTCTTATCATTTAAAATTCCTTGTGTTAGTGCTGCTTAAATATTGCTAAACATAATTTAATTCTACCTGCAATTATATTTATGTTCCGTAAACATAAAAAAAATATATTTCATTTTAAATGCATCGTACATATGATGATCACTCCATGATGTACCATTATATGAAACAGTTGAAATTTTATAAATAAACATTAACATAAACTATCGTTATTTCCCCAAAACAAAATTATAAGTTTTACATGTACAGAATACACAATAAACGAACAAGACTTTTACCAGAATTTTCTTGTTTTCTCATAACTTTCAAATTATGTATGTATATTATTTGCTATACATATTATGGCTCGATATGTATCAGTATTATATAGAGAATATATAGTATGATCTGTAAAACGCTTAACAATCGAATAATCGATTTAAATTAATTTTAAAATGGTAGTATTAAATTCAGTTTAAATTATGTCATCACACGTATCTAGGACTGCTTTTAAAATAGTCTTGTTCCTAGATATTTGGCTCTGATGCAATTTATAATGACTTCCATCCATGGCATGTTAGCCCATTGGCGTGCTAGATGTCGCTACTGGTATCGTTTTAAAATAATCAAAATATTTTGATGGGAATGGTTTATACTGCTTCAATATTTCTGGTCAAGTTTATCATAAAACCTCTAAAAGTATGCAAATCAATACTGAAATGGATCCGCAAGCTGAAGGTAGCTTAAATTAGCTTAACCAAAATTGCAAAATTTAAATCATGCAAATGATTATGCTGATGATTTGAGTAATGTGTCTCATATGTAGCTTATTATGTAAATCTTCGTAAAGAATATAATAATGCGAAATAAGAGCTCAAGCTCACGGTGAGACAATGCGTGAAATTAAGCTAACTTTCAATCGTTATTCTAATGATGATCACCGGCTTTACAGTCCACCGACTACCCACGATGATATTGGTGCAGTTTTTGTTCTGGATCGACTAGAAGGCTGTATTGATTTTGCAGTCTCACCAATTACATTTGGCGAACCGAAGTTAAAAAAACTTTTTGTGTGCATTTTGGATTTTCATTGAATATAACCTATGTTGCAGAAAGAGCAACCGAGGTTATAGGAATAAAGTGACCCACCTTAAATATTATGCATATCGAATAGCAATTCGCAGAGATCAGTTCAATCCTCTACATTTTGGAGGTAAACTGTATTAAGAATATTTAGTGCTGGCTTATCGTATGTATGAGGCTAACAAAAATAATTATATCCGTACGCTTAAAAATGATTTTAGAGTTGAGCCATATTTAGGTCTAATTGACCATTTGAATAATATGGGCAGAGATCAAAATTGTCGAGTTGGAAACGTCATCATTTTTCCTTCGTGGTACCACGGTGGTTCACGCTTTATGGCAAATTAGTATCAAAACGTTGTGGGCTTTTGTGAGAAAATTTGGTCGTCCTGATTCATTTTTAACTTTTACCTGTGATCAACATTACATTATCTCAACTCAATAAAATTAAAATTGCTGATGATGTTGATAATACCTTCAAAGCGAAAATTCCTGATCGTGAGACTGAACCTGGGTTATACGATATTATAACAAAAATTCAAAAGCAATTTGCCGAATGGATGGCCATTATGTTAAGACTTATTATATTCTGCGATTATACAGATGCCTGTATTGATGGTTATCCCATTTACAAAAGAAGGGACAAAAGAAGGGCAAAAAATTATGATGCTCATATTACCGTAGAGCTTTGTTCCACTGTGAAAGCAATAAGATGTATTCACAAATATATGACAAAAGGAGCCGACTGTGCACGAATTATGTCAGTTTTCAAGCAGCTTGCTGAAAACTTCAAAATTGTCAATTTTTGAACACTCTTACACAATATTTCAGTTATCTATACACGAAAAAATTGGCCAGGATATATACTTTCAAAAACTCCTGAAGAGGAAGCTCTGCGTCGAGCAACTCCCAAGAAGATTCCGAAACACACGGCTATTTTTACCAAGATATGCCAATTTATTTTAAATTTGAAAAGAAAAAATGGGTTAAACGGGCCATAAATTCAAGATTTAAGGAACTCACAATAGGAAAAATTCGAACAGTATCACAACGAAATGTAGAACTGTATCATTTGAGACTCTTTATGTTGGTCGTAAAAAGTGATGAAGGCACGACTTTTGAACAAAACTTAAGTTTTAACGGCCATGCGTATTCGAGCTACCGTGAAGCTGCAAAAGCAAGAGGGTTGGTGAATGATTCCTTTAGATGGTACAATTGTATGGCTCAAGCTGCAACAGAAAATATGCCAAGCGCTTTAAGGTCGTTGTTTGTACCTATTGTTATTCATAATCATCCTGCTGATCTCTTACAACTGTGGAACGACTTTAAGCTCAAAATATCTGAAGATTTTGTTCATTTAATAAAAGATCAAGCAACTTTTTTGGTAATGTGCCTAACTGAAATTCAAAATCAACTGAAAAAAGAAGTACTGAGTTGATGTAAAATTGGTCTACCCGAGACTTACACCAAAAAATAAGAATGTTCGTTTACTAAATGAACAAGTCCTAAAAAGGCTCAGTGGGGAAACCGATGTTGCGTTAAAAAAAGGCGAGGAAGATCCTGGTTTAAAAATAATTTTCCTGTAGAAGTTTTGAGTAGCTTGAATCCAGCTGCATTCCCCTATTCCGACTTAGCCTTAAACGTGGATCAATTGTTATGCTCTTGAGAAATTTAGCAATAAGCAAAGGTCTGTGCAATGGATCTCGCGTGATTTTTAAGAAATGCGAATAAATGTAATCAAAGTAGAAGTAATAACTGTCTCACAAAGAGGAAATTTTCATTTCATTCCTATAGGGTATCTCTCGATTAATGATTCCACCTTGCTTTCTAATTTTTGTCGTCACCAATTTCCACTCTCCTTGGCCTACGACATCACAACTAATAAGGCACAAGGTCAAACTTTTGAAAAAGTTGGGATTTTTCCACCAGTACTATGTTTTAGCCATGCTGCCATGGTCAGCTTTATATGTTCAAAAGTAATCCAGAAACAAAACTTGAAAATGAAAATTCTGTGTGGATCCAAGTAAGGAAAGACTGCTCTACTAAGGTTTTCAGTGGTGATCCTGAGTGGTTTTAATGTTTCCAATATAGTTTTAGCTGCCTCAACATAGCTATTGATCGACAATTTTCCCAAACTTAAGCAATTAACATTGCTTTTTTATTGGTCCGATAATTAACAAAAATCTATCTACCATAGCCTTCATAGTATTCCATCTGATACAATTAAAATCTAAAATTACCATTAATCCTTTATCTTCTTGTTCCACTACAAATTTCTGTAAAATGGTGTTTTTGATTGGTGATTTTTTAAATATTTTGGATATTTTCCTAACCGATTTTATTATTTCATTTTAGATTGCAAAAAACATCAGCAACTACCAAAATTTTAGTATCTGAGTTCATATCCGATTCGCTCTCAGAGTCCGAAGCACAAGAAATGTTGTCATTTTTTCTCTTAAAAAATTGTTGAAACAGCCAAATGTGAATTATGGTTATAGCACAGCTGATAAATTACAGAAGACTATCTTCCAAATTTCTGCATATTGGCCACCTCATCACTTATTGTAGAAACTTCATTTTCTTTAAAATGGATTCAAGTAATTGTAGTTTTTCTGTTACTATTTCCAATGTTTATCTACAAGACATCTAGCATTTACAGGAACCAAACTCAGATCCTTATCTTATAATAAATGAAAGCCATCAAAATCTGCTATATTTAATACTATTTTAGCCATAGTAGGCCATTTTAAAAATGGTGCCATAGTCATATTACTTTTCATTCTTCATTCTTTTCACTTTTCTAGAGCTACCATATTTATCAATGGTTTTTCCTTTTTTTTAATTCATGTACACTTTTGAGATGGCAGCAAAGACCAATATTTGCTTATTTTGCACGAAAGTGATTTATTTGATATTTGGCATATAACCTTTTCTTTTTTTTTAATATGCCCATAAACAATCCTGAGAAACTTTACTAATAGTAATCTGAGTAGCGAAAATTTCTTTTAAAACGAAAAATTTCTTGAGAAGAACTCTAGGTAAAACCGGTAAAGTTTGTTTAAATTGACCACCTATAATGTCGATTTCACCTGCAAAAGGCGTATTATTTTTAATAACCTTTTAGAGAAGTCGGTTTTTAGTTGGAATTGCAATATTCAGAGTCATAGTAGCTTAATCCAAAATAACCTTTGTTATTTTTCGTATAACTTCCGCTTCAACAGAGTTTATCATCATTGATCAGACAGGTTTTTTAAAAACTAGAACTGGAATTTTAAATTGTCAGTTATATGTTCTACCATCTTCTATCATCGCAACAATATCAGTTGATGCAGCCTGCAACCCTATATGCCATTCTCCTCTCATTGTTTTAGAAGTGATTGGTATAGATAAGTTTTTTCATAAGTTTAATGCAAAATTTTATACTTTTCATGGACATTTGTTCGTAAACAGTTTTAAATAATATTTCAATGCAAGGGGCGTCGTTATTGAAAAATCATCGCTTTTTGGCTGCTTTCTTAATAAGTAAGGGTACAATACTCCGTTAATCGTTTTACAATAATCAAAAACATAGCATCTGAAACATGGATCAACAGAAGTCGCAAACAAAACCTTCTCTGAAACTAATTTTACAAACAATGACCGACTTGGTTATTTTATGCCATACTTCTTCTTAGGAGTCCTTATGGAATAAAGATAGAAGAATAACAGCTGTCCCGCATGATGCAAACTTTATGAGGTGCTTCACTATTGAAGTGGTCTATAAGACCGGTTTATTTATCTGTTCACAATTTTTTTGATTTTGCCGTAATTAATTAAGCCGATTGGCATCAATCGTCTTTGAAGAGGGTATATTAATTTGCTAGCTTTGATCACCTAAAAAATATTAATGCCGATATACTAATAGTTCTAAATTCGGTACTAAAAAATTAGTACGCTCCATTTTTTCGATTATTTGGGTCCTTATTATTAGGGCAGAAATAAATCAGCAAATCTCTCTCTAGAGGTGATTAGCTGTCATCATTTCTGAAAATGATCACAACCTCGTTACATAGCTGAAAATTGTTTCACCTCATATCGGATTTGCGGACTTGAACAATGACCATAGTAAGCTTTGGTAGCAAAACGCTATGGAGTGCTGCATCATTAATGCTTTCTTTTCCTACTTCCTAAAAGAGACACGAAATTCTCCGCATTTGATGTAATATTCATTCTTTGATGTGCAACCTCATTGAGGCTAAAATATAGAGTTGCTGCAAGTTTTGTAAAATCTCCTGGGTGTAAAGTTCTAGTAGATTTGTTCTTTTATTATATATATATATATATATATATATATATATATATATATATATATATATATATATATATCAGGGTTGCCACCCGTCCTCGTTTGACGAAGATTGTCCTCGTTTGACTGTTTTGTCCTTGCAACCTCATCGAGACGGAAAAACCCTCTTTCTCTAAATGTCTAAAAACATTTAAAAAAATTGTTTACTCGTTGAATATAAAAGCCAAAATGAGCAATAAATTATAAATTTAAACAGTCTTTAATAGTCAAATTCCGTCAATATTGCTAGTTGGGATGAAAAAATTAACAAATTATGTAGTTTCACTTTCTTTTTTTGGAATGAAAAGAAAAGTAATAGGGCAATTTTTTAGTTACAGTTTTGGTCGCAAAATGCGACACCGTAAGGGATAAATATAAAATTGTCATAGTTTTGTATTGGAAAACATGTTTACCCTAACGTGAAAAACATAAAAATTATAAATGGATTTGAGAAAACTAAACTAATCATATAAGTTTTTTTAGTTAAATTGGTTTTAATTACTATATTTAAATAAAAATATGTGCAGTTTCGTTTGTTTTTAGGCCACAATTCAACAGTAAAATTAACCATTTTTTAGAATAAAGCATATTATTTATGTAAACAAAACATTTGTGGGAGTGATTTTAAAATGCCTTTTTATTAAAAATAAAAAGATTTTAAATTCAAAAATTTTCAATCGTTTTTCCTGTTGGTCCTTTTATTATTATTGTGCCTATTATTATAAATACTGGCCGTGTAATCGAGTCAAAAGGAAATGAGAATTAAAAATTTTTTAGATTACATTTTGTTGTTGTTTACCATCATATTTTTAGTTGCAAGTGTAAACTTATTAGACAAACAATTTATCTAGTTATAGCGCAAAAATGATATAATATCAAATAATGAAAGTTTTAATACAGAATTTTGAGTTCTTATACAAGTAGTTCTGTTATGAAGAAAATAAAACGTGCGTTTCATATTAAATGTTGGATTTGTTTTATTTTGAATAATACTAAACGCATATTCAATTTTTTTCAGAACAGAACTACTTATATAAGAACTCAAAATTCTGTATTAAAACTTTCATTACTTGATGTTATATTAGTTTTACGCTATAACTAGATAAATTGAATATCTAATTATTACTCACTTGCAACTAAAAATATGATGTTAAATAACAAGAAAATGTAATCTAAAATTTATTTTGTAAATTTCCCATACTAACATCACATTTCTCGTATTGTTTATCCCTAACATACAACTGGTGGTGATCAGCAGAACTAATTAAAAAATTGCCCTATAGAAACAAAACCAATAAAACAAAAAAAAAACTAATAAACAATAATACCAATTACCAACCAAAAAAAAACCAAAGATTCATGTTTTTGTACAACACAAACCTTGCAGTATTTTTTGTTTCACATTTTTTTCAAATGCTGCCTTCGCTTCACGCAGGCAGATGAAAATATGCAGCTCAGTCAATCGAATCACACAAACACTAGAACAAAATGATTTTTAGATATAAATTTCTCATCTCTGGTTGTAATATAATTATAACTATGTCCAATTATCCATTTTTATTTATTTATTTGGGATTACATATTTTTTTTTTTGTAAATAAAATTTGCGGATTAGTTATCTTTGTTTACTGGCGACTTTAAATTTGACATTAATTTTTCTAGTGGTAGCGATTGTTTTACTAACGGATTATATCGAATTCGTTTTGTTTTGCAGTAGGCAACAATTTTATTTTATTTAAACGTAAAAGTAAATTCGTAAATTCTTTTTATTGTGTTGTGATTGTTGAGATATCAGGTCATAATTTAGGAATTAATTGTTTTATTGACGTTCAAATTATCCATAAGTAATATGAATAATATGAACCTGAAAAAAAATGAATCGAACGACCAAATTTAATGATTCGTGGGTGCAACTGAAAAGTTGGTTAAAAAAAGCTTTAAGTGATAAGGGTTACTATAATTTATGTAGTGTGGAAATATCAGTTTCTAATAAGGGATTTCAAGCCATAGAAGACCACGAAGAACAAAAATCACCAGAAAAATTAACGGTTGCAGTGTTGCAATCTCATTTTTCAATGTTAAAGTTTCAACCGATGAAGATTTAACTACAGCAGCAGAACTTACCCATATTTATCATTATATCAAATACAACCAAACATACAGTTCGTTGGATTGCAGCCTAAAATTAATTAAAGCTACACATTTTGACTCGAAAATTGGAAATAAAGTTAATTGCGGCCGAACTAAAGCTGAGGCGATTATGACAGAAGTATTGGTTCCTAAAGAGCCAATAATTCTCTCTATCAGAACTTGAAAACGTTTAATCCGTATGTTCTAAATGCGAATTGTTATTGCCATATCGTCCATAATTGTTTGAAACGTTGTTTAAATACGCTGTCGTTTGATTTCGATAATTGTATTAAAAAAAAATTCGTTTTTTCATTAAATCAGCAAAACGACGAGAAAATTTAATTTCTTTTCATAATTATTGTGAGCTCGAATTTAGAGAGCTAATCAAACACTGCCCAACCAGATGGGTTTCTTTACTTCCAGCAGTAAATCCGATTCTAGAGTCGTTGCAGGCTTTAAAAATGTATTTCGAAGACCTCGCAGTAAAAAATGAATTGCCAAAATAAATTTTTGTCTAAAATAAATGATATAAAATTTAAAGAAGCGCTGGAAGTAGAGTTTAACGATTTTATAAATATAGGAATAAATTATGTTAGAGAACAAATAGAACTCAATATTTCAATGGATTTGCTAAAAAAATGGACGTTTTTATTTTAAATAAGCAATTCCCTTATTTTGATTGTGCTATCGAATTAATTGAAACACTTAATTTAAATGAAACAGTTAAAGTAGATATTAATTTATTTTTTGACGAAATTGCTTCAGCAACACATGTATTTGATACCGAAAAATTATCAGATGATTTTAAAAAACTTTCTTGCATTGAAAAATGGTCTAATCTGCTCAAAACTAGACCTTTTCTAGACTTATTCAATTTTATTTCTTTCTTTTTGGGCATTTAGCGTCATAAATATAAAATGGCGTGATGGGAGAAATAGGGATCTTCCAGGTCTGATTAAATCAGAGTTAATAGTATATTTTAATAATAAGCTAACGTGCCATGAATTTTATAATAAAATTAAAAAAGACAAGTCGATACTAAAATGCGCCAAATCAAATGAGAAATATATTAAATTAAATTGAAATTAAATTAAATTTTTATTTAAATTAAATTGAAATTATTTTAATTTGTTTGTTTTATTTTATGTTTGAAATAAAATTATAATTGAAGTTAATTAAAATTTATTTTCTATTTCGATTTTGAATTTTTTATCTAAGTGTCCTCGCGAGGCATTTCCAAAAGGTGGCAACCCTGATATATATATATATATATATATAATATATATATATATATATATATATATATATATATATATATATATATATATATATATATATATATATATAATGATTAGTAATCTATACCCATATGTGAATACGTTTTACGGATAAATATTTAATTCGCAACCCGAAATATCGCTTGGCAAGTGTTTTACGGATCGTGCTGTACATAAATATTTAAAAAAAAAAAAAAAAACTTTACATACCAGAATTATTAAGTTTGCTAGTGTTCTCATCATATATAGATACACCATATATACGAGTACGTATACAGAACAGAATATATTAAGTTTTATTATTTTACCATCTAAGACGAACATCACATCTAAGTTAATATTAAATTAAATTAAAAATACGTTAAAAAAATATATATATATGTATATGTGAAACTGAGAATTATATAAATTTTTTAATGTTATTATATGCTGACATGTTATACGATCACTTAAATACAATGTATATTTATACATGAAACCCCATCACTATCACGTTAATAGTTTTATTGTAGTTAAGGCAACACAACAGTATAATATCGTAATAAAAAATAATTATTATTTTAACCCTTTCAGTATACTATATATAGTATTTAACATATTCACATAATTTTTCGTTATATGGTAGCTATCGTCGAATGCGGTCGTAATCATTATATTATGATAAAAACTATTTTAAAGCTTCCATTACGACAACTTATATTGATTTTTACTAAAGATACACCCACGCCGAGATACACATATATGATTGTATTATTTGGTTTTGATTTAAGCTTTTGTATTTCTTAAAGCAATGAAGCTTTCGAAACGAAGAAGAGAATAGTTTTTGACAACAACGCAAACATCTAATTTTATTTCATAAAGGAAAACGACGAAGAATAGAATTTATACTGTTAGATGAAAATAAAAAGGAACTTTTCTTCTATAATACTAGTATACATGTATATACTATTGTACTAAGACAAAATTTAAGATTAGAGTCTTATTTCACTGCATTTTGTTGCAACAAAACTAAAATTCTTCTAATTTATAATGAAACTAGTTTTTATTCGGATAATATTATTTTAGCTTTCAGATAAGAAAAGTTTATTTCGTTTCTTAAGATGTTAGGAAGATTTTTTTTTATATTTTTTTATTTGTTTAGTTTTTCATTTCGGTTCCGCTTTAATGAAGAACCAAATTATCTTGAAAATTTATCGTATATATAGTAAATTTGATGGTTTTGTAAACTAGTATATACAGATTTCAACTTATTTATTTAGTTTGAACTTTTCTTGTATAGATAGCTATATGTAAATTTGTGTTTTTTTAATCATGTTGAACGTTGTCTCAATTATATCGGGAGTAAAAATTTTCTTCGTTGTGGTTCACCGATACAAAATGTGAAATTCAATAAGTCATTTATTTAATCAATAGTCGTTAGTCTGATAATAAATAATAGAGTACAATTGAAATGATTAGATAAAAGGTTCTAAACGATTTTCCTTTAAACATATTTCCTTGATAATGCCCTTAATGGCTTACGCCACGGCAGTATATAGTGGCTTGAAACCATTTATTAAAAGTAATTTAAAGTTTTCTTTTTTTATTACAACAAAAAACTAACCTTACTTTTTTTATAAGTCTTAACCAATGTTAATACTTATTATTAGTGTGCACCATTTACTTAATTTATAAATTCAATAGTCAAAGTGGATCAGCTCTTCTCAGTCGTCTGTATCTCGGCTGTTTAAGAATGTCCCGCAGGCCAAAGCATTAGGATGTTTCTTTAATTTTGAACAATATCTCGAACTATAGGATCTAATTGACTTATTAATTGATTGATTAGAATGTACGGCCAAGGAACGCCAGGCACCACAAAACACACGTGTTAACAAAATCGAAGGAGTGGAAGGAATATTAGTTATGACAGACTCGTCCCGGTTACTGACACCTAAGCGATCGATAAAACAATCACAACAATCGGGTTTTATTCCAAGCACCGAGATCATCTGGTTATCTTTTCATAGGTATGATCTCTAACAACTTAGGGTGATTCCCAGACCATCCAGCTTCAACAAACTAATAATATCGTCTTGCAATGTAATAGCGGAAACTAGATCTCCAGCTCCAGACATCAAATCGTCCATAAAAAAGTCTCTTTTTAGGGTAATGCTTGCATTTAAAAATACGTTACTAAATTGGTCGGCTAGGTAATGTACTGCAGCAGTTGCTAAATATGGCTCGGATGCGCTTCCATACGTTTAGGTTTTCAAGCAGTAATGCACTACGTTTTGCTTGGGGTCAGTTCTCCAAACGATGCATTGGCAATCTTTTTCTTTATCTGCTATTAAAACTTGTCAGAACATTTTCTCTAAATCGGCAGAGAAAACATATTCATGTTTACGAAAACGAATGAGAATATTTATATTGAATAGACGGTCCAACTATCAGGTTATCGTTTAGAGATTGTCCGCTACTCGACTTGGCGGAGGCGTCAAACACTATGTGAACCTTTACTGTTCTACTAGACTCCTTTAGTACAGGATGGTGTGGTAAATAAAATACAATATTATTTAGTTTGTTGACTTCATTTGCCGGTACTATTCCCATATGATTTAATGCTAAATAATTTTCTATGAATTCATGGTAAGCAGTTCGCAAATGGTTTTTAATCCCTACAATCTTTTTTGGGGCCGAAGCTCACCCAACTCTTTCGCGGTTATTTTAACGTCCTACTTTACGCCAACGAGGGCCAAATCGAGGACTCACGAATACAGGTTCGCGATTTTTGAATATCCATCTGCGCAGTGCATTGCTCCATGCCAGCCTGTACTGATATGGACGATGGTTCGGCCCATGGATTCTGCACTCCAACATGGGGTCATAGTTGTGTTCATTGTCATCACCGATCGTAATCAGGTGATGAAAAATCCTTTTTGCAACCCTCCCCCGGTGGGATTCAAACCCGATACCTCCCGTTCGAAACACCGCAGCTTTAACCACTGCGCCAATTATTCGGTTCGCAAATGGTTATTTGTGTTCAAACGACGTTGTAGAGTCTTTTGACTGCTTGCGAAAGACTTTCACCGATGATAGGTGGAATATTTTTGAACAGTAAACTAACCGTTATTCTAGTATCATCCATCCTCGTTGTCTTATCAAATAGTTCGATTCACTTTTTTCTTCGGGTGTTCGAAGGCTTATTGGTACAATTTCCTCGATTCTCCAGAATCGCTCGATATCCGCTTCAATGTTTGATGTTTCATTCACGTCTATATGGTTTATGGTGGTTGCTGAATGCACCTTTAGCTTGGTAACGCTCAAGTTTGTGGCTACCAGCCATTACACAGCTGAACTTTGAATGTAACGTATAGTTTTGCTCATTACGGCAGTCTTTGTCTCCTAGAAAGTGAAAAAATGGCTCACAACCCAGAAGTAAATCAATTTTACCTGGTATATTAAAACTTGGATCAGCTAGTGGTGTATACCTATAAATTTCTTCAAGATGAACTATTCTCGGTGATGAACGAATGAGAGGATCCAGAGCCCAACAATGCTCGATCCTTAAACTAATTACCATATTTGTCTTTCCACTTCAATACATGCGGTTGGTAGTTTGGATATTTTTGGTTTGGTTGGTACAGGTGAGAGGCACTCTCACCTGTACCTGCAGTGCCTATTCCCTCTACAATTTATAACTACATGCCCTTCACTGAGGCAATTAAAGCATCGGTTGTTTTTGGTAATAAAATCTCGACGCTCAGTAACGATGAATGCTTGAAATTTTGGACAATTATTCTGTGGGCTTCTTCACAAAATGGACAACGGGGCAACTGGAATGCGGTGTGGTAAGACCTGCTTGACCCCTGTCTTTGATTATTGTAATTGATTTTCATCAGGGTGTGGTCGATAACTATATGCGTTCATTCGCCTATTTAAAAACTCGAGCAACGTTTGAATGGTGGGAAAATCATTATCGGTGCTTTCGTATTTCCAAAGACGCCGTGTCTCTTTATCTAGTTTATCGGTAGCTAGTAAAAGGATCCATGGATCTCTTTCGATTGCACTTGGGCAAAGTGAGTTAAATCTCCGCACAGTTTCATCGATGATGTCATGCAACTTCATTATATTGTTTGCTATGGATTTATTGAACTTTGGTGCGGCCAAGAAATCTCGAACATACGTCTCGACAATAGGTTTTTTATTGTCATATTTGTGTACAAGACGCTTCAATGCTTCATAGTAATTCGCATCGTCCACACGGAAGTGACAAACGTATGTGTATGTCGTGCCATGTAATTGATCCAGCAAATACTTAAATTTTTGTGCAGGGGATAAACTAATATTTTCATGCACTGTAGATAAGAAAATATCATAAAAGGATTGCCTTATGGTAATAATCTTGGTAATTTAAAATCGGATCGAAAATGTTGGCTGTTATTCACGATATCATTATCTGCTTGGGCTACTAATGTTTGTTTCCTAATAAAAGCTTGGATTTTTCATACCAAGCGGTAATAGATATCGTCAATTGTATCCATTTCCGAAACCACACTAGCATCAATCGCAAATATTTGGTCTTCCACCTCCACAAACTGCTTGTAAATTTTTTTTTTTAAACGCACATTCAGCTCCTCTATACTGGTATCCTTTTTTTTGGAATTCATATAACTAATGCTTTTTGTAAATTGCTTTTATGACTGCTTTACGTTTAACTAAGGCCTCCATTCTGTTTTAATTCACTTGAAGTATAAATGATCACTTCAAATAAATTAGGTAAGGTTAGGTTATTTTAGGTTAGGTTAAATTATAATGGTGTGGATTCCGATGTCTCATTAACCGATTAATTATTTCAAAATGTCTGCTCTTACGGTTGGTATTAATTAAGATATCTCGTTGGATCAGTGGCTCATAATTCCAGATATAAATGCTGGGGTTTCCGATGATCCGGCCGGAAGGACCAATGTTTAATCGATAATTAGTGGACTCGATAATCGTACACTTTGATTTTAAATTTGATTGTTTATTTTTGGTAATGTTTCCACTTGGTAATGTTTCATAATGACTCCACGATGGTTGTCACAGTAATAATAAAATAATAATGGTATATCCGGTTTCGAAATTATGTGGATCGACGCGACATCTAATCGGAACATAAAATAAATAATTCGATCATGATCACAGAATTCGATATTGTTTACATGGTATGGATTTTAGATTCCATCTACTTATTGACATTTTGACATTTTGTCATATTGTTATATTTGTTGTTAAACTAAAGTTAAGTTTACAATTATTATTCTAATTTAATTAATTCAGTGATTGTTGCCTAGTGCAACTGACATGACATAATAATTAATTTTGATTCAACATAGAATAGATCCTTAGATAATTGCGAATCTGAATTGTAAATTTTTGAAATCATGAATCATATGAGCAACGTATAATGCCTTTGTTCACATGTATACCAATACTGCCGGGGACACGCTGATACGATGTGACTAGATTGAACAACATTCCTTTATTTTTTGTTGCCTTTTTACGCAAAGCTTTAGTTTTGTGTAGAAATTTGAAACACCGAAGAATTGATTGGCGGTCTAATCGTATAGTATTTGCATTTATATTTATCGACCACTTTAAACGAAGGAGGCTGTGGCGATGAAGATGTAGTAGATATTTTTGTATTTATGAAGTTTGTGGCAATAACTATACTGATAAAATAACACAGTTTTTCGATGGTATATAGATATTTGAGTGGCCAATGTAGTATCAATTATTATTAAGATAATTATTGCTTTATATTTACCATGAATTTCTTTAATACTGAACTTTAACATCTAATGAAACTCCCTCCATCAAATGACTGTAAATCAATCGTGACATTAATATAACTCGATGTCTTCCGAAGGCACCTCAGACGAGCATCTTTAGAATTTCATTTAATCCATTTATATATAGTAAGTTTATTAAGTCTATGTTAGCAGTGTTAAGGATTGTGTTGCATGTTTTGACAATAGCAGCTAAACCTGTTTCGTGGTGATGATGTTGGTAAGCAACGAATTCCCTATTTGCTTCACGGTCACATACAGAAAACCCAATTTTTTTATAAATCAAACCTATAATGTAGACTTTATATTACCCATGTATGCGTGAATGTGTGTAATAAACATAAATTTATGTTGCCTTTTTCTTGTTATAGTTTTTGGGTAAGCAAAAAGGATATCACAATAAATTTCCGTACTCATTGAATTGAGGCCAAATTCTCACACAATGTTAAGTACATAAGACATTTTCTTTTAAAGTCCTTATTATTTTTAAATTTAAACTTTCTTCTATATAGGCACATAAATATATAATTCTCGTGTCTTATGTAATATTAAGTTTTATTTTGACATTTACATAATATTTACTCACTGTCAACATACAAACACAAATAGTATCCTCTTGTGCTATATATATAGTTAATAATAGAAAATCCTTTTTATTTTTCCTTTTTTGTTTTAATTACATTTTTTTTCTGTCTTTGTATTTTCAGTGTGAATGTGGAGTGGGATACCAACGGGATCCACGAGATTTGACACGTTGCAAAGCTACAGAAGGACATGCATCGTTATTGTTCGCCCGGCGACATGATATACGAAAAATTTCGTTAGATCATCGTGAAATGACATCGATTGTAAACGATACAAAATCGGCAACCGCACTAGACTATGTTTTTCGAACTGGCATGATATTTTGGAGTGATGTGTCCGAGCAACGAATTTATAAGTAAGTTAAAAATTTAAATTAATAAATTAGCAACTATATAATATTTTAATACCGTTTAAGAGCCCCAATCGATGAGGGAAACGATAAAACAGTTGTGGTACAAAATCAAACTATCACATCGGATGGTTTGGCCGTCGATTGGATCTATAATCATTTATACTTTACAAACACGTTAAAATCGACTATCGAACTAACAAATTTCGATGGTAATATGCAAAAAGTTTTAATTACCGATGAATTAGAGATACCGCGATCGATTGCACTCGATCCTATCGACGGTTGGATGTATTTTAGTGATTGGGGTTCAACGCCAAAAATCGAAAAGGCTGGCATGGATGGTTCACATCGAACAAGTGTGGTTACGTACGATGTTAAATGGCCAAATGGTATAACGCTGGACTTGGTAAAACGTCGATTATATTGGGTTGATGCGAAATTAAATACAATATCGTCGTGTAACTACGATGGATCTGATCGACAAGTTGTCCTATATTCATCAGAAACGTTAAGACATCCATTTTCGATAACTGTGTTTGAAGATTTTGTGTACTGGACCGATTGGGACAAGGAGGCTGTTTACAAAGCAAATAAGTTCACAGGTAAAAATGTTGAAGCAGTTACAGCACTACATATGCTACAACATCCGATGACAATACACGTGTATCATCCATATCGTCAACCGGACGGTACAAATTATTGTCAAGCTGTGAATGGACATTGTTCGCATTTATGTTTACCCGCACCAAAGATTACCGACCGAAGTCCGAGAATATCATGTGCATGTCCTGACGGATTAAAATTAATGGATGACGGATTAATGTGCGTCGAAGACAGTAAGTATACGCGTTTTATCTGTTTTGTGTGTTAAATGTTCGTTCCAATACTACTGAATATTTAAAGCCACCACCAACGAAGTAGTTATGTTTGATTCCGTTTTCTAACTATTCAATTTAATAATTTATACATTTTAAAATTGGGGGTACATATTTAACATATGTTATAAAATAGCATTTGCCGACAAAACTATATGTAAAACTAATGTGGTTGACAAGGATTTATCCAACATATATATGAAAGCAATTTAGAAAAAAATTTTAAAACCGAAAATAAATATTTTCATTGTCAGCCGTAGGACGTACAGCAATGAGTTTAATTGTAAATTTACCAACCATAAATTATTATGATAGTACATAATTCTAACATAAAAACATATACTCACTTAAGATAATTGGAAATTTTCATAGATAAAACATAATCATTTTAAACATTGGGGACATCATTTTAAAATTTGACAGACTACCGATTTTTTTGTTACTTGGTATAATTTATGTGTTCTAATGTTAAATTTTTTTTTTGTTGTTGCGTTTTTATGATTTACAAAATTTTTATTTTATTATTTTTAAATGAATATAATTATTAGTAAGACCAACGACTAAAGCACCATTTACTTCATCAACAATAATTTCATCATTGAAACCGCATGAAACGACGGTTAGTCCAAATCATGTGAATTCGACAAAAGGTATTCAACATCATTCAAGTAATATTTACGATAGTAACGAAGATATTATAAGTGAACCAGGAAAAGGTAAGTTTCGTTTTAATTACAACAACAACATAAGTAGTTATCCTGTATTTGGAAATTTTAATCTATTAGCTAAATATTGTTTTGTTGCTATCTATTTGCATGTGAATATTATGGAATGTTGGTGGAGGTATTTATGAAAATAAAATTAAAAATTTAACAGCAATTTACAAGATAAAATGTTAAATGAACATTTTGCTTATTTCAATTTTAAATATGAAAAAAAATTAAAACACAAAAAAGAAAAGTAGAAAATTTCTCTATCGCAATTCTACATTCTTTTAGTTTTATTTTTAAATTTTTTAATTTAATTTAATTTATTTTCTTTTTTTTTTCGTTTTAATTTATTTAAACTTAAACAAAAAACCTGAAGTTGATCCGACACGATACGGAAATGGAGTTATGAATACAAACTACAATGGAACGCAAGCGGTCGCAAATGATGGACAGTCAGGCACTATGACATTTTTGATTGCAGCGGCTGCGACTACTGCAGTAGTAGCATTACTAGGATTGGTGAGTATATTTTGTTAAGTTTCAAGTTTTAACAGACATAAATACAAAGATTTACAGTAGTTCTAAATTATCAAGGCATACTGAGTGTCACTATGGTGTCTCGTAATTTTGAAACAATATAGTAGCTTGTTTCACTCATTTGATTTAAACTTAAACACAAATTTTTCTGCAGATTATACCCTCTATCCGAATATTTGTTGATATAAAATAACTTTCGAATCGTAGGCTGATGATGGCAAAAGTATAATAATCAAATAATTATAAATCAAACAATGTAAAGCAATATGGATTTGATGAAAGTAACGTATTGGAATTGGCTAGACAATCACACTCGTGTGGTAGGACTCGTGTGGCAAATATCCGCTATCCGCAGATAAAGTCGGATATATCCGCTTAACAAACTGGCGGATGTGGATTGGATTTTTTTATCCACGAAACCAGATATATCCGCAATATCTGCGCGGATACATCCCAACGCATCCACATCACAAATACAAATTAAACATGTTGAAACCAATCAATGGGTGCATTAAGGTTCCCCAACTGTTGGCAACATGTTGAGTATTATAAACATATGTTGAGATCTAAACGCAAGTGATTAAAAAAAATATGCGAACATAGTTTGCTTAAATGTAATTTTTGTCCATCATACCAAATAGTGGTGGCATCATGTTGACGCACCTGAAAGTGCCCAATGTATGCGTCTGTATTTTTTTTTAAATTTTAATTTTCTCATTTTAACACTTGATCGTTTATGTGTTTACACCCCAAGGCCGAGACATACTTGACCACACTGGACCCGCACCGTGCCCGTACCGCAAGTCGGTAGATTTTTGGAGACGATGATTCGAAATCACACTTGTTCGCAACTGATCCGTGTGTTGGTCATCCACTCTGTCTCACAATAGCAGTTCAGTATTCTTTCAAAATGTTTGAAAAGTTTACAAATAGACTTTAGTCGGGCACGTTTCAACCTCGGTGCAATGTGTCGTTGTAGTTGACGTTGCGGTAAAGAGGGGAATATGCGGTATTTTTCCATTCTGCAATTCACTCTGATTTGTGATGTGTGATAAATTAGGAACTCAATAGGAGATTAAATTACCTGCAGAGCTCAAGCCTAGAGTAAAGATATTAGGAATGTTGGAACTACTAAAAATTGATGAAATAATATCAGCGTTGAAGCAACAAAAGTAAAATAAAAGTAGTAACAACCTATCGAAAAAGACATTCACATAAAGTAGATACCATCGTTTAAGTTGATGCCACTTCTTATAAGAAAATAATTGAAGCTGAAAAACTAAATATAAATTTTGATGTATGCCATGTAGTAGAGTCCATTGGCTTAGCAAGATGTTACAAATGTAATGGTTATTCACCTCATGGTAAAAGGTGTACTAGTAAGCTAACGTACCGTAAAATGTACTGGAGAGCACAAATATATTGAATGTAACAGCACAGAAAACTAATGTAGCAACTGCGTTGAAACAAATATGAAACTCAATCTAAATATTGATGTAAATCATGCTACATGGGATAGTAATTGCACGGTATATCAACACAAACAAGATGCACTATACACCAATATCTAAAGTCTATCATCAAATTTCATATAATTAAAAGAAATTATGTCCAGTTATAAACCAGCCCTAGTACTACTCAGTGAAACCAGAACAACTGAAGAAATGTACGATTCTGAATTTCATATTGATAACTATAAATTTATACGCTGCGTTTCGGATAGTCGATATACAGGTGGAGTTGCTATATATATTGAAAAAAACATAAATTTTCAAATAATTTCAAACTGTGATCGCACTCGGTTTTTAGCAATACAAATCATAAAAGGATATCATACGACTGGGATATTTGGAGTATTATACAGATCATTTGAAACAACGAGAGCAGTCTTCTTAAATAAATTGGACGAATGGATGGAACATATCATAAACCATAACAAAAATAATTTTATATTTGGAGATTTTAATATTGATGTCAAATCCAATGAATATTACAGTGTAAAATTTAAGAATTTGATAAGAGATCATAGACTAATGCAGGTGGTTAAAGAATATAGTAGAGTTACAGCAACCAGTGAAAGTTTAATAGATTTAGTAATAACTAATTCTAAAAATTTGCAATGCGAAATAGTTAAGGGGCAGCAAATTAGTAACCATTATATGTTAAGCGTTAATTTAAATTATGGGAAGACAAAGTTAACAGAAAATTGTGAACCGACAGAAATACGTTTGCTAAAAAATTACTCCTCGGAATCACTTAACTATGCTTAAAATCAACAATTGATGAGATGCCAAGAAGTTAACTTAAACGAAAAAAAACAATGATTAAACGAAGCAGCTGATAATTTAGTGTTAAACTTGATCCGAATATTTCTTGAAAAGGTTCGCCTTTTCAAGAAATATTCTGAAATTTAAGATTATTCTTACTTTTTAGTATACATACATTACAAATAAATAAGGTCCTTTTTCCAAATCGAAATAAAGTTTTCAAAATTTACTAAACTTTTTTCACGTGACATTGATAAATTTAAATCCCCAATGCCGTTTAATGTGATTAGATCCATTAATGGTATTCATTTTTGACTTCTTAAGAAATGGAACTACATAAAGCTGCTCGTGACTGAACACTGATTATCGAATAGGAAAGGAAGATTGTTGTATTTTGTGATGAACTTGATTCTTGGCTGCATGACATTTTTGCCAGATTCTAACCCAGACAACTCTTTTGCGACTATTACATTGATCATACGTTTTTTCACAATTAATCTTATTCAATTAGACAAACCATGTTTCCTATTTCTTTGCATTATGATAATTGTGCCTAGTTTGACTGGTGAGGTAGCATTCGCGAAAGAGTTTGGGTAGCAGAAACTCAATGGGGTAGTTGTGTTGGTCCTCACCAGCTTCACTTTTGATATTATCAACGCTGGCATATGACGTCATTTGACGATTAGTGTTGTCAACGTTCGAATTTAATGACGTTAGGGTTGCTTTATTAGCAATCCTAACATATTGTCTGTATTAAAATTTAGATGTGTTAAACATCTTTCAGTACCGATCAATATTATCTATTGCATGACTCAATGCCCTAGTTGCTTTATCCAATTAATGTTGCTATTAAGCTGCAAGAACCTCATTTTCAAGTAGGAATTATAAGAGGATGTCCGCTCGTTAGTTTTAAAACCAAATAAGGAGTCGTAAGTTTTCTGACTTCTTAAAAGTTGGCAACTATAACTGTTGCAGATGGCAAAGCAACGTCTCCGTTACCTCTAAGGGTACGAAAAATAGTCTCATAGGTGTAGGTTTTCCCAGTACCTATATATATTTATCTTTTATTTTCAATATCAAACAACTCTGGCACAATGGATGGCAAATGTGCATATGAAATTCTTAGTCCAAAGCCAGTTAATGGTTTTCTAAATTGATACAAATAGCTCTACACGTCTTGATGAGCAAAATTTTCGCAGACTATTTGATCTGCATCGTCAATAGCAATGAACAATGGTTTTATCCTGTTTACAGAAATATTGCAGTGTCTTCCTCGAATATTAACTGTGAAGTATTTCCCTTTTCGGTCGAGAATGCTGAATGGTCCTTCATATGGGGGTTGGTAGACGGAAGCTTTCTCCATAAAGAATTTCAGCCGAAGTTGCTTCTCTCTAGGCTGTGCGTAATCCTAGCAAAACTGTTGGCAAAAGCGTCGTTCAATTCGAGTGAGCGATGCCATCTCTCAAAGAACTCATTTGCCTGTAGATTGTATGGTGTGATTTACTTTCGTTAAAACCCTAAAAGCTTTGTAATTCCCGGAACAGTTCAGATTCGAATTGGCTTCCTTGATCTGGGTCAACTATTGTTGGTACCCCAAATCGTGCTATCCTTCCCATGTAAATCGCGGCCTGCAACAGTCTGGGCTCGGATATCGGCAACCGGAATAGCCTCGGGCCAGCGAATATACCGTTCTATTAGAGTGACGCAGGATCGCATTCCATCCGACGTTGGCCTGGGGTCTACGATATTAAGGTGAACCTCATCAAATCGTTTGCTGACAAGTGGAAATTGACCAAGCGGGCTTTTCGTATTTCGCTGTACTTTAGACCTTTGGCAATCGATGCAACCACTAGCCCATTTCCTAGAATCCTTATTTATCTAGGGCCAAATATATTTGCCAGTTAACAACTTGGTAGTAGCCCGTATGCCTGGATGCGATAGACCATGGACCATATCGAACACTTTCTCTCTTAGTTCATGTGGAATATATGGTCTTATTATGTTCGTTGATATGTTACATAATATCTCCTTATTTGCATTCATAACCGGATATGTGTTCTTCATAACCGGATATGTGAACTCACTTACAAAATCTAAGTACCTGAACTGTTTTGGTGACGCTTTGTTCGGGTTCTACTGGAATGCGTAGACCAGTAGTTTGTGGTCTGTGAAAATAGTAAAAACTCGACAGGAAACGATAATATTTTACGGTCAAATACGCCGCTAGGAGCTCTCGATTGTAGGCACTATAGCGTTTTTGTGTGTCGGTGAGTTTAAAAGAATAAAAGCCCATTGGCTGCCATGTCCCACTAACTCTTTGCTGAATTACAGCACCAACGGCTAAATCTGAAGGATCAACCATCAAGGCAAGTTGTGCTTTCACTTCCGGGAGTACGAGTGTAGTTGCATTGCTTAACTGTCGTTTACACTCTTCAAATGATTTATTCGACTCGTCTGTCCAATTAATCTTCCCCTTGTCGTTTTTCCTACCACCTTTTAGGAAATCGTTTAATAATGCTAGACTTTTTGCTGCCTTAGGAATAAACCTGCGGTAAAAATTAACCATTCCTAAAAAACGTCGTATTTCCTTCACTGTCTCAGGTCGCTTATATTCGGAAATCAATCGAACTCTCTCCGGCGTAGGCGTAGTTCCGAACTTAATGATTTTGTGGCCCAAAAATGTTACCTCTGCTTTCGCGAATACACACTTAATAATAGCCGTGGTCCTGGAGTCTTTGAAAAATACGCTCAAGATGGCTCATGTGTTCTGCCATATACGTGCCCTTGAATCGATAGTAGTGCTATTAATTGTAGTCAATGATGAAGAAACAATGTTAATGACTTTCCCAGTAGTATGAAGTGACGTAAAAATCTGTACCGATTATTGGATTTGACATGTCGGCGATTATAAAAGTCCAATTAAAATTTCGTCTCAGACTTAAGTCAACAACCGGGTGCCGTATGTGTTGACTCTCGAGCAATTGGCAGCGAAAAAAACTAAATCGCTTCTTTTACTATGCCTCTCCTCATGAAATGGTGGAATGACAGAGATTTCGACTCGGTGTCTATTAAATAATTAAGATTACTGGTTCGGTCGCAAATTATAAGACGACAATTGCTACTGTTTCTCCCCTCGCATGTCGTCACTTTGGTGAGGAAGTTAGATTTCCGTGTTTTGTATTAAAGCGCATGGTTTAACGCACTTTTTGGCTTTATTGCCAAATCTGAACTGATACCAACATGCTCGTTGTTTATCTCTGGACTATCTTGAATTTGATCCCGACCACGATCTATACGGCTTGGTATTCGTCTCTTGTGTTTTCCATTCCTTAATTTCTTGAATGAGTTGTTCTAATTGCAACTCCAGCTCTGACGTGTTTCTGAACCACATATTACCGCTATCCGGGACTTCCGTTCCTCAGACATCAACATGACGTTCAAACTTGCATAGGTTTCGAGAATCTTGTCAGCCATAACTGCTAGATTTGATAATTTTTCGGTGCGTGGAGCTAAAATAACCTGAATTTGTGATGGTAAGCGTTGCACCCATAATTTTCTCAACAAATCGTCAGAAACTTGGGTACTAGCTAAATTTCTCATTCCCCGTAACAGCTGGGTTGGCTTTTTGTCCCCCAACTCTGCCAATCGGGTAACAAGAGCTTGTTTGAGATCATCGTATTGCTGCTCTGTCGGTTTTTGTAGAAATATGTTGCTAACTGCATTTAATGCTCTCTGATCGAGTCCAGCAATAACAATATTAAATTTTGTTTATTGATGTGTTACACCGGCGTTAACGAACTGAGCCTCCATCTGGCGGAACCAGAGCTCCGGCATCTCATACCAAAAAGGAGGAGTCTTTATCGCTACGCGTTCCCGCGATATCCATGTGACTCTGTTCTCAAACCGGAAGTTTTATTAACTCGATCAGAACTGTGGTCATTACACTCGCCGTCCGAAGGGATAATTGTACTATTTGAATGAACTTTACGTGAACTGACCCGTCGAATAGGATATCGTACGACCGCTTAAAACATACAAATGAAACATAAAAATGAAAAATCTTCACCGCCAGACGTTTTTATGTTTCAGCTGTATGTCATTGCTTTTTTTGTAATCAAACTAATCTTTTATTTACTACTAAAACTGTTAATAACTGTTAATAACTGTAATTTATTGAATTATAAAAGTAAAACAAAATGGCTTATACAAAATAAAAATTAAACCAAAATGGCCGCTCTAAGTTGTATATATATGTTAACAATGAGAAGTACGAGTATAATATGAACAATTTTTTTTCTGCGCTTCTTCGTGTCCAACGAGTCGAACAATATCGAAAAAAAAAAAAAACACACGCGAATTGCCCATAAAGCACAACATAAAAAAAACGGACCGAAAATCGAACCGCCACGATAGTCGATTTACTTGGTAATTTTATTCTTTCCAGTGTCCTTTGGGATTTTGACCACGAGTTGAACTGTATTATCATGCAATTTAAAGTCAGCATTTCTATTACCCTCGGTAAATTTCTGGATGATGTCTTCACTAATAAAGTTGATGCGTTTAGTGCTACTAAATCACATAATTCATTTGTTATAAATGAAAGGTTAGGTTAGGTTTAGGTGGCCGCCAACAAAGACAAGGCATAGAAACATGTGGTCCATAGCCTTACCACAAAATGTTCTTCTCCGCACTACCTTACTAAAACCAGTTTGAGCTTCTCACGAAACGGTGGATATCTTTAACGCTCAAACTGCTGAGATCCGTTAGGAAATGAGCTCCAAAAAACTTGAGTCGGTTTTGAGACAAACAAGGACAGGTGCATAACAAATGAAGTATTGTTTTCTCTTTTTCTTCGTCCTTGCAACTTCAACAGTAATCATGAGAGAAGACGCCAAGTCTACTAGCATGTTTACCTATAAGACAGTGACCATTAATGACATCCACGATTGTGCTAATGTTACACCTTTGCATAGACATTAACTGGTTCGACTTTTTTAAGTCCAGATAAGGCCAAATCTGCCTGGTAATTACACAAGAGGTACAATTTGCCTATCTATTTTTTGTAATTTTATAAGCTTCCTCTTTAAGGAGCAGTTTACATGTAGCAAGTGGAACTCCAATGTCCATCTGACAGTTCCGGGCTACTTTTGACGTGATATAGCCTGATTGTAGAACTTTAATTGCAGCCTGACTGTCTCTAAAAATGCAAATATCTCTCGCAGATATTACATGATACTTCATCCAGTCTAAAGCTTCCTTGATTGCTATAAACTCTGCCTTAAAAATACTGCAATGATCAGGGAGGTGGAAAAAAGAGGTTTACATTTAGTTCTTCGCTGAAAACCCCACCACCGACCTTTCCATCACTTTTCGATCCATCTGTAAAGAAGTTAATAAAACCTAACTTTGAAACTGTTCCACTCACCCAGTCCTCTCTGGAAGAAGTATCAGCTAAAAATTTAACTTCACGGTATGATGTCGAGATGGTATAGTCAATAAATTTGGGAATTCCTTTATTCGTAAGAATTCACGAGTGGCCCATAATGTTACAGGACTACAAGGAAATAAATTTAAGTCTTATAGTTGTACTTGCAGCTACTTGTTTGGCCATGATATCCAAAGGGCTGAGATGAGCAGTTCTTTGCACTTTCATCAACAATTTTTGGTTCGCCACTGTACTTAAAGCGGGCCACCAAACCATGTCTCCATACATTAGAATTAATTATTCTGTAGTTTAACTACAGAAGTGTAAAGCCAGTGTATAATATGGGGCCTAAGCCCCCATCCTTTCCCAATGTCATTTTTACAAGAGTAGAGTGCTATCGTAGCTTTTTTTACTCTCCATAATATTTGGCTTCCAGCTTAGTTTGCTGTCCAAGATAAGACCTAAGAATTTCACTTTGTTTGCGATGTTCAACACAACTCTATTAAGAGAAGGGTCGAAAAGAGCCTTATACCTCCTGGAAAAAAGAACCACTTCAGTGGATTAACACTGAGACCACAGTTATTGGTCCATTGAGTTAGAATCCCAAGAGCATTCTGCATAACATCTCTGAATATACAAGGATATTTACCGAAAGCGCCAATAGAAAAATCATCCGCATAAGCCACCACTTTGAAGCCAGTCCCTTTCAGGTTTAATAACAAGTCATTTATAACCAAGTTCCAAAGAAGGGGGGATAATACACCATCTTGCGGAGTACCTCTACTTACAAATTTACGGATGGATGATCAACCCAAATTCGCCATTATGACCCTGCCTTTGAGCATTTGATCTATCTAGCTTCTAAGTACCCCATCCACCCTAAACTTGAAAGTGCTTGTGTGATCGCCTCTGGTTTGACATTATTAAAGGCACCCTCAATATCACAAAAGGTCACCAAACGAGCTCTCGGCCTACTGGGAATATCCTCCAATTATATTACCTTAAGCTTGGCTCCAAACTAAACCTCCTCCGCTGCTAGTCGCCTTCCTATAGAGATCCAGAGATCTCTGATTGGCACAGGCTGTCAATTTTATATGGTTCCTGTACCAACCTCCATCTCGACATGTAGGAGCCACACCAGGGTTCTCTCTCATAACTGTGAGGAAAGAGAAAGCTAAGGGCTTTTTCACCTTCCTCCAATTAGAAGGAGTGGTGTTACCATCTTCCTGTGCTCCATCAATCACTGCTATTACTAGTGGATCCTTAAAAACATCACTAAAAGACCTACCTGCTGTTACCTGCAGTTCAGTTTTTTTACTGGCCTTCGATGATTCATCCTGTGATTTCAGTCTTTTGGAGACAGCCCCTTCAGATGAAGTTCCTGGCATCGTCCTAATAACCTCAGTAGCCCATTTATGTGTCGCTACGTGTTTATCCGTTCTTACTTCCGACGGAATTTCCTCAATCCTTTTTAAGGCACTCCATGCTTCCTTTCTGGCATTAAAAGATGGTTTGGAGGGACCTACATTATCATTACATAGATCCACATCCCCACCCATAGGAAGAGAGGACCTACAGACCCAATTCTCCTTATTTGGTTTGGAGGGAACTGCATTTTGTTTGCACGTATTCCCTTCCCCAATTTTAGGGAGAGAGGTCCAAAAAACCCGTGTCTCCTCCTTCAAATTTTCTGGTTTTTTAAGAGTTCCGGAATCTTTATTCTTATTTTTTGGACCCATAATATTCCCACGAGTAGCGGAAAAAAATGGGGTCCATCCTTGCAGAGATCCGCAATACAAGGATAAGGCTAAGAGCAACTGGAGATCGCCAGGCATCTAGAGGCTCCATTCAAGACTGGACTTTTTGGAAGGGCCCTCAGCTAGATTGAACATCGGCACGGGTCGTATGACATCTTAATCCGGCCCTTGTTTTATAGTGCAAAACACTCGCATCTAATATTTAGCCGACCAAGGTGGTTGCTCGGGTGGTACCACTAGGATATATATTAGATACAATTGGTGGACTCCACATAGTTGCAACAGTGGAGAATAAGTTGTAACAAGTTACAACTATAAACCACTGCCTACCCTATTGAAATTCACCCAAACCACCCATATAAAAAATGGTAAAATTGGTAAATAATACCAACTATACAAACCGTATGCCTAAAAAATCAGAATATCTGCAAACTATATACAAAGATGTTGCGAACGAAAAACATGACGAGGAGGGATGCGATAAGTATTTCTTCAGCATGCCAATGCTCGACTTCACATTTCAAGACCAGTTAATACATATATTTGAAACACTGAAACTGTCACTTTTTTAGATCGATTTCTCATGGTATTTTTAACCAAAGCTTCCTTTTCTATGTAGACACCAAAATCTGGGTCGATTCATAGATAGCCGCAAAGACAAGATACAGATAAAAGATAGAAAGATGCAGAAGAAGGTAGTACCTAGCGGTGGGCAATACTTTGCATCATCATATTGTGAATTTTTTTTTAGATAAAGCAGTAATTTTACAAGACAATACACGGTCGCAATATATTAATGCAATAGGTTAATGCACGGTCGCAATATATTTTCGAAGAACACTGTAAATTACATTTTTTGCCATGAAAGCTTTTCATCTTAATTTCATTGTAGCTTTTTATTGTAATTAATATTATTTTTTTTTCTATCTATAGGCATATTTCTGCTATCGTCACTACGATCAAAGAAATTTAACATCAATGAATTTCGATAATCCTGTTTATCGTAAAACGACGGAGGATCAATTTAGTTTGGAGAAAAATTTACCTAATCGGATATATCCAAGCACAGTTGGCGATGAGGTAAGAAATTTTACACAAGATTACATTATATTAAGATAAATTTTTTAGTTGTAATTTTTATCGTAAAATTTTTTAAGATTAAAGATACAAGTAATATTTTATTTTATATCATCTTGGGATTTAACACAACGTTTTTTTTTTTGTTTGTTGGTAGAACACAAAACATACAAAATGAAAAAAAAAATCCGTGTTTTCTTTTTTAATTTTTATTTAAATACATTTTAATTAAGAAAACTAAATATTTAAATTAAATTAAAATAAAATAATTAAAGTGTGGTTGTAGTCATTGGATACGCAATATAATTACCTTTATATTATTTTTACGAAAAATTTCTGGTTTTACGTACCTAGTTAATTATCGAGTTGAGTGGCAAACAAAGTATGTATATAGGCACACTTTTATACTTTTGTTTGAACACCCTAAACTTATGTAGGTGAAAATCTCAATGATTATAACTGTTAATCTGTCCATTAAGTAAACAAAAAAAAGCTTAAGAAAAAAAATTATCCTTTAAAACTAAAACACATAAAAAAGAAAATTAAGTAAGAAATAATTTCATTTTGTAAATAGAAAAGAAAAATTTTAAACCACAACAAAAAAACTTAGAACGTAAAAAAAAAAAAAAAAATTTACAACTTTTGATATGATCTCGTTAACAATTTCAGTCACGACTTATATTTTCCGACCAAATTAAAAAACTTTTCATTTTGTTTAATTGTTGTTGTTCGTTCTCAAAATGGAAACAAAAGGAAAACTATAGCTTTATGACATAATTGAACTTAATTTATTTTATTTAACTTTTTTTTTTATGGTTTTATGTTTGGTTTGGATTTTTCAATTTTTTTTTTATTTTACATTTTATTTCTTTGGTGGAATTTAGTTTTCCTGTTTTTATTTCTTCAAAACCGTAAAAAAAATTTCAGAAAATCGATGATCACTTAATTGGAACTGTCTGTAGATTTTATGTTTTTATTTAATTAGTTTACGTTAAAATTTGTAATTAGATGTTTTGTTCAAGTGTTCGATTTTTAGTTCGTTGGATGCGAAATAGGGTTTTACTTATATAATCCGGCAAAATTGATTATCATAGTGAGAAACGGGTTTGACAGGTCATTTGTGGTCTGTACCGTATCAATATTCTGGGCCCTTTTGTTTAGGAACGGCATGCGCAGAAATTGGCCGAATTTTCATTTTCCTGATATCATTATCCTGATATTAAACTAACATACTAAAATAAAATTCTTCAAAAAACTTGGAGTAGATAATTTGGAACATCATATGTGTTGTAACCACTTTGGACAATTTGGATATTCTTGATTTATAATTAAAACTTTTCACATATTTTAGAGTAATTAAGAATTTAGTTTATTTAATCTTCACTTTAAATATTTATTCGGTTTTTTTATATACATTGATCAGCTTCCAAATACTATTCATTAATCTCCCGATTTCTATTAAAAATACCTTTATATACCCTTCTAA